>CM070067.1:20533281-21878281 GCA_036320875.1 Cotoneaster glaucophyllus
GCAATGCTCATACTAGTGTTCTTAGACACATGTTTATAGATGTATAAGAGTAGAACATTTTGAATATGATGCCTCGGGTTAATGATAACTTTTTTTTTTTCAACACCACCTGTATATTTGTTGTCTCAGGTTAATGATAACTTTTTTTTTTTCAACACCACCTGTATATTTGTTGCCTCGGGTTAATGATAAATTTTTTTTTTCCAACACCACCCGTATATTTGATGCCTCGGATTGTGACTTCGCTAGTTACTTTGATCTAGTTCATTTCGTATAATGTCCTTAATTTTATTTTCGTTTTTTTTTTTTTGTTTGGATAGATATGGATCGAAGGAAGCTTTTATTGATCTTATTGTTAGAGATGTCTTATTTAGAGACAATTTGCATTTGCACGATTCTTGTGTTGATGATGCTACGTGGCAAACAGAGACATGTTGAACGACCCACATTGACTAACCGTTCACTTATTAGACGAGAGATTAGTTTGTGTTATCTGAATGGTATAATAGGGAATACTGATACTGAATGTGTCAACGAATTGAGAATGGATAGAAGGACTTTTGGCATATTATGTGACTTACTTCGTCAAGATGGGAGGGTAAAAACGGATGGTTTGGTGTCTGTAGAGGAGCAGGTGTGTATGACCTTACAAATACTAGCACATCATACTAAGAATCGTAGTGTTGGCGGTAGATTTTATAGGTCGGGAGAGACTATAAGTAGGTATTTCAATAGCGTATTGCAAGGAATTTTGCGATTACAAGGTATCCTACTAAAAGTCCCTCAGCCTGTGCCTATTGATTCTACAGATCCTAGGTGGCGATGTTTTAAGGTACGATCAGAATTTTTTTTCATTTTCCCTAAGCTTTAACTCTTCATTCTCTTTGTATAAATTAACAAAAACATTTTTTTTTTTTTTTTAAAGAATTGCTTGGGAGCATTAGATGGAACACACATTGATGTGCATGTACCTGAAAGTGACAAACCAAGATACCGAACAAGAAAGGGTCGAGTCGCAACTAATGTGTTAGGTGTGTGTTCAGGAGATATGCAGTTCATATATGTGTTTCCGGGGTGGGAGGGTTCCGCATCAGACTCTAGAGTCCTACATGATGCAATTGCTAGGCCTAATGGTTTTAAGGTACCAGCGGGTAAGACTATTACTTAGTCTCAACTTTGTAAGTTAGGTCTAGTTCTGTTTGTCAACTACAAAACACTAATAAGGTCTGTTTTTTTTTATTAGGTTATTATTACCTTGTAGATGGTGGTTATACAAATGGTGAAGGATTCCTTGCACCCTATAGAGGAATACCTTATCATTTATCTGAATGGGAGGGACGAACACCTTCTAATAAGGAAGAATATTTTAACATGAAGCATTCTAAGGCAAGGAATGTAATTGAACGCTGTTTTGGCTTGCTAAAAGGAAGATGGTCGATACTAAGGAGTCCATCTTTCTATCCGATAAGGACACAAGGTCGAATAATTACCGCTTGTTGCCTACTACACAATCTTATTAGGCAAGAGATGTCTGTAGATCCAATGGAGAATTTGCCAATAATAGAAGATGAACAAAATACAGAAGAAGGTGAATATGTTGGTAGTGTTCAAACATCTGACCAGTGGACTGCAAAGAGGAATGACATGGCTCAGGAAATGTATAATGAGTGGAGAGCAATTAGGAACCAGCAACCGAACTAGCTATATGTGTTAATGATAACATTTTATTTTAGTATTCCTTTTTATCATGCATTTGTTACATATTTGCACAATGATTGGATGGTATGCAAATTAATTGGATATTATGCAAGTTGATTGGATATTATGCTACTTGATTGGATATTATGCAAGTTGATTGGATATTATGCAAATTGATTATTTGTATGGTATTTTCCTTCATTAAAAACTTTTTTGTTTAGGTATGGATAACGAAAATATTTTGAATGCTACTCAAGAGTCAAAAGGAAGAAGGCGTAAATGGGAAGCATTTGAGGAAGAAGTATTACTAGGAGTTCTTGAGGATTTTGTTGCTCGGAAGCAACGGTGTGACACCGGTGCTTTCAAACAAGGTACTTTGGTTGAAATAGCAAAAGCTGTCAATGTTTTATGTCCTCATTCAAATATAAAGGCAAATCCACATATTGAGTCCAAGTTGAAGAAATGGAAAAAAACATATAGTATGGTCGTTGACATGATAAACACAAGTGGATTTGCATGGAATGATGTCAAAAAGTGCGTTGAAGTTGACAGTGATGACTCATGGCAAAATTATGTGCAGGTTCATATCCTATTTCATTTATACATTAGTTATATTCTTGCTCCTATATTTGTTACGCATGCTAAATTTTAGTTTTGCTATGTTGATATAATCTTAGAGAAATAAAGAAGCCGATGGATGGAGAAGCAAACCTTTTCCACTGTTTGATAGATTTGCATATATATTTGGAAAAGATCGGGCTACGGGTAATGTAGCCGAAACCCCTGCTCAAATGGTGGAGGAACAAAGTCACGATCATGTTGGTGAAAGTGATATTGGAGGTGAAAATTTTGTTTCTTCAATGAACCAACAAAGCCAACAAAGCACCCCATCTGAAAATAGCCAAAGAAAGAGGAAAAGAGCTGTGGGAAGTTCAAGTGATGGAACCGAGGCAATTATCAGTGGACTAAAAGATTTTTATGTTGAAAGTGGGAAGAGGATGCAAATGGTAACTGAAGCTTTAGTTCAAGGTACTGGAGATCATACTGACATAGCTAATGAACTTGAAGCAATGGGTCTCTCTCCTATGGATCAAATTGATGCATTGTCTCTTATTTTGGATAAACCAAAAAATGTGGGAGTGTTTAGGGCAATCAAACCGGAACTCAAGAAAGTGTTCGTCCAAAGGCTTTTAAGAGACAACGCAACCGGATGAGGATTTTGGCTAATGTTAACATGGATGTATTTTATTAATCATACAATCTTATGCTATGACTTATAACTTAGCTTTGCACTAGTATTTTGGCTTATGTTAACTAGCCATTTTGTAAATTATGGAGATCTATTTTGGCTAATGTTAACTAATGTTAACTATGATTTTCTAAATTATGGAGATCTTCTTATGTACTTGTATTTGTTGAAGTTGCATGTATTGGGCACTATTATTTTTCTTCTGTTGGGTGATAGAGTTTAAACCAAGCTACATTTGCAAATTAAACCCAATTCTATTAGCAGGTAATAGAAACAAAACAATTGTAAATTTTTTTTAAGATTCATAATATACATGGTAAAAATATGCTACAATTAACCCATATCATGAGATTTGTAGCATTACTCTATTACACAATGGCAAAAATTTGTAGTCCTAGTCTAAGCAAACACAAATCTGGTGAACAGTACTGTTTTTCTTATCCTGCTTCTTAGTCCGAGACTGCACCAAACGCTTCACTAAGTTAGTCCAGCTTAGTCCAGTCTAAGCCAGTCCAGCTTAGTCCCGGCAGCTAGTCCAGTCCAAGACAGTCCTGCGCAACAAACGCACCCTTAGGGTTTAGGAAACCCTAACTTGCTTCTAATTTGTTTTTATACTTTGACTCACAAATTCTACATAACAATTTAATTGTGCGATGCATGAAACAAATATATATATGAACAAAGAGAATATATATATCGGAAGGAAAATATAAACATAGAGGGTTCATGCATCATGGAGAATGTTTTCATGCTTCAGAGTCGTTTCAAATATCTTCCTTTATTTTAAGCGTACCCGATTGGCAGAAAACAACCAAAGCCTTTGAATTTGTAGAAGTTCCTTTGCAGAAAGCCGGAATAGCATCTTCAATGCGTTGTATCACGTTCAACACAAAAAAATTAAATTGAATCAATAGCATGTAGATCAATTCAAAATAATAGTAAATTAATCATGAAAAGAATGATTAAAATGTAATACTCCCCTAAATGAAGTTTTGTATTATTATTCTATATAAGTTAAAAACAAAAAAGTTTTAATCATTATTTATTTTTATTATGAGAGTTCCTTATTATCATTACTAGGATAAATTTTACATAACATGTTGTTGTCCAAAATTAAAATAAACTAGTATAGTATTTGTATAGGCAAGAACTAAGAAGACATACATACAAGTATGAAAAATGTGAAAGAATATATAAACAATCGTGATTCATCATTATTCCTTCACGAGTAGATAATGGTTACACTTACATTATCGTTTAGATTTTTAAAATCCTCCAAACCCTCATGAACAAAGTTTTTTATTTGAGGGCAAAATTAAAAAAATTAATAATAATTATTGTAGAAGTGTAAAAAATGTAAGAAAAATATACAATCACTCATAGTGACAAGCTTTACAACTTTCATGAATGAGTCAACTTCGAAATCCAACACTATAATCCATAAACCTTAAATTTATATTTAACCGTCGATTGTCATTTACGTTTTATTCTTCTTACTGAATTTCATTTTTTAAATTTTCTTTTTTGAAAACATGATCATCTGGTGAATGTAAGAAGATGAACGGTTCAAATCTTTAATATCACGTTTCGATATTTACGGTTAACTGAAATATGAGTCGATGTCATATAGTTTGTAGAAACTTTATAAACATCAAGCAATATTTTCACTAACAGTAAAACTCTGAATATAATATCAACGATCCAAATCATTCAACTTCCTACATCCTCTAATAGATCATGTTTTCAAAAAAGAAAATTTGAAAAAAAAAAAACAAATTTGATGAGAACAATGAAGCGAAAATGTAAACAACAATCAACGGTTAAATTTTGATCTATGATTTATATGATTATAGTGGCGAATTTTGAAGCTAAGCTCTTCATGAAAGTTGTAAAGCTTGTCATTACAAGCGTTTATATATATTTTTTCTATATTTTTTTACACTTATACATTAATTAAAAAACTATTAAAGACTTTAGGTAAGCGAAAATATACTTAAAAGAAAAATGCGTTTTTATGTTTTGGATGTGACAATATTGTATGTGTATACTTATTTAGTATTATGTTTTCATTTGATTATTTATTGGTTTTAAATATATTTTCCTTAACGGGTAACGGTGTAGACATTGAAATTTCGGTGAAATAAATGTTAACCGATAAATTAAAATTTCAACGCCCACATATCACATAAATTTTACATGTAGTGCGTGACTCAAAGAAAAATCGAAAGAAATCAGAAAAGTCACCAAATAAGACACGTGTCAACAACTGGCAGAAATGATTTATTTCATCTGAATATTATATTCAAAGTTAGGCCTTGAAAAATTCTATAAATACAAGGCTATTTCATCCATTTCAAGGCACCAATTCACATACACATTTTCTCTACTCCCAAATTGGAAGAGAACTCCCTCAAATCCTTGAAAGCTTTGAAACACTAAAAGCTTTCAAGCACCAAACCTCCCAAACTCCCAAGAATTCCGAAGGATCAAGAAAACTCTCTTCATTCTTCGTCAAATCCACCTTCAAGATCAAGCCCCAACGGCCCTTGAAGAACTTCCACCAATTCAAGCTCAAGCCCCAACGGCCTTTGAAGAAAGTGTTCATCATTCGTCACTCGTTCATCCTAAGATCAAGCCCCGACGGCCCTTTGGATCAACAGCATCAACAAATCCACATCCTCGTTCATCCTAAGCTCATGCCCCGACGGCCCTTTGGATCAACAACCTATCCACAAATCTATAACTTACGAAGATAGAATCAGAGGATCAAATTGTAAAAGAGATTGTAACCCCAAAATTAATACAAAATATTATTTTGTACACGTTGTTCTTGTCTCGTTCGTTTCAGGAATTTTCCGTGTTTACAAATTTGGCACGCCCGGTGGGACATCTCTACCTCTCATCTCTATCCTCAAATCCGCAAGAAGCACAAATGGCATCAGGAAAGGATCAAGCTGTTCCTGCAACCAAAGCAAAGAACAAGAGCATCCTCGATGCAAGTGGTGACATTTCGGGCATCACAACCCGAAGCAAGGCAAGAGCTCTCTTTGCCGCAGCTTCCACCGCTACATCAACTCTGCCGGAGGAACAAGAGCACCTGAGGCACGAGCCCGTGATCACCCTAGCCTCGCTAAGAGCGCCAAGGGAGGAAAGCCCGAGGAAGTACTCCGAGTCCCTGCTTTCCGATACTGACTCAAGCAGCAGCACAGCCATGCAAGTCATGACTACTGGAGCAACTTCAATCGAAGAGCAACTGGCTCAAATGAATGAAGCGATTGTAAAACTCACACGGACCGTGGAGGAGAAAGACTCACAAATCGCCGCACTCGCCAACCAATTGGAAGTGCAGCACGGCGTGAAAATTGACCTCAAAGTTGACCCAGTAAAGAAAGAGGCCGATGAAGAAGAGGAGTCTCCAGCGGAGAAAGACGAAGAGAAGAAGGAGCCGGACCAAGCGACGACGCTCATGGGATCCCTCTCTATCCAGCAGCTGCAGGAGATGATCGCCAATACCATCAAGGTGCAGTACGAAGGAAGCTCTCATACCTCCATGTTGTACTCGAAGCCGTATTCCAAGAAGATCGACGCCTTGAAGATGCCAAGAGGTTACCAGCCGCCAAAGTTCATGCAGTTCGATGGAAATGGCAACCCAAAGCAGCACGTCGCCCATTTCGTGGAAACTTGCAACAATGCAGGGACGGAAGGAGACTACCTCGCCAAGCAGTTTGTGCTCTCATTGAAAGGAAACGCTTTTGAATGGTACACAGACCTGGAGCCCGAGTCCATCAATAGTTGGGAGCAATTGGAGAAAGAATTCCTCAACCGTTTCTACAGCACCCGTCGCACCGTGAGCATGCTAGAGCTAACGAGCACAAAGCAGTGGAAGGACGAGCCGGTGATGGACTACATTAACCGATGGCGCAACCTTAGCCTCGACTGCAAAGACAGGCTCTCGGAGATTTCGGCAATCGAGATGTGCGTCCAGGGCATGCATTGGAGTTTGCACTACATCCTCCAAGGCATCAAACCACGTTCTTTTGAAGAGCTGGCCACCCGCGCCCATAACATGGAGCTAAGCATCGCTCACCATGGAAAGAAGGAGCCGATCGCCGACTTCAAGAAGGACAAGGTGTTCACTCCAAAAGTAGACAATCACGGGAAGAAGCCTGCAAAGGAAGCTCTTACTATTAACACTTCCCCCGTCAAAACCTCCTCTGCGCCCGTCAAGATTTCCTCCAAAACCAAAGTGAAGGAAATGAAGAGAAATGAGCCTCCTCGTACCCAAGACAGGTTCAAAATCACCTTGAGGGAGCTGGAGCAAAAGACATACCCTTTTCCTGACTCAGATATGGCAGCAATGTTAGACGACTTGCTAGAAAAGAAGGTGATCGAGTTACCAGAATGTAAGCGCCCTGAGGAGATGAATCGTGTCAATGATCCTAAGTACTGCAAGTACCATCGTATCGTGAGTCATCCCCTTAGTAAGTGCTTCATCCTTAAGGAACTCATCATGAAGCTGGCACAACAAGGGCGGATTGAACTCGACCTAGAAGACACGGCCGCAACGCACGCTACTACGATCGTGTTTGGATCCTTCGATCCCGTTCCCCTCCAAAGGATTCATGACCATTCCCGCCAATGCTCGAGTCACATGGCACCTTCTGCACGACCACCGCTGGGGGCAAGCAACCAAGATGCACCTACTGACGATGAAGAAGGGTGGACACTAGTGACCTACAAAAAGATGGGGAAGCCAAGACCGCAAACCAAAAAGCCAAAGGTGGAGCAAGGGAGAAAACACCGTCGCCGTAACAATAGAAAGCCCAAATAAAGTGTAAGAGCTGCTGAGCCAACGTACAATGGGGAACTTATGGAGCAAGAGCCACGTATTCCTGTATCCTTGCACGAGTATTTCCCGAAGGATTTTTTCCAACAGTGCACTATCGCCGCCTGCCACATGGTCGAAGTAGAGATAGAAGGGCCCTCAAAAGACAAAGCTATCTCCACTGAGGAAGAAAAGACCCTCACATCCAAAGAAGGTTTGCCAACACAATGTAGCATCGAGGAAGCGCTACAATTGCCAAAGAAGATGCGAATAGCACTAGCAGCGGTCTTAGCAAGTCCCGACGATCACGAAGTGCAAGAAAGCAATGACGAAGGTTCGAAGCTCAGGCCACAGGAATATGCCACATGTTATGCCGCCCAGGACGCAATCAACTTCACGGACGAGGACTTATTGTTGGGGTCAAAGCCCCACAACCGTCCTCTCTTCATCTCAGGGTACGTAAATGAGCACAAAGTCAACCGCATGCTTGTGGACGGTGGGTCAGCCATAAACATCATGCCAAAGTCAACAATGACCACAATCGGCATCAAAGTGGATGAACTGTCCCTAAGCCGTCTGCTGATCCAGGGTTTTAACCAATGAGGACAAAGAGCGATGGGCATGATCCGAGTGGAGATGACCATTGGTGAACTTAAATCAAGCACGATATTCCATGTGATTGATGCAAGAACTTCCTATAGCTTGCTCTTAGGAAGGCCTTGGATCCACGGGAATGGAGTAGTACCATCCACCCTCCACCAATGCTTAAAATTCTACCGAGACGGAGTGAAGGTAATCCAAGGCGATACTAAACCATTCACCGAAGCTGAATCACACTTCGCAGACGCCAAGTTCTACATGGACGAAGACACGGTGCTTGAAGCTCTTCCAAAAGAGATTAAATCCACAGGCAAAGCAGCACCTAAAAAGCAAGAATGGCAAGCCATGCCCAAGAAGCAAGAAGGGGAAGCCATGTCATCTTCAAGCAAAAACAATGATGAGCTTGCTAAACCTGCAACAACCAAAGGGAGTAAGACACCTTCAAAAGGACCGAACACACCTATCTTCCGGTATGTCCCGATGTCAAGAAGAAAGAATGGTCAATCCCCGTTTGAAACAGGAGCAAGCAAAGCCGACACACAGCTACACAAAGATAATGTGAAGTTGCTCAAGACAAACGCAGTTTTGCCTCTGACACAGCTAGGCGACGCTAAGGTTGCAAGACTACCACAAGGCTTCATAAAAGCCCTGCCAGACGGGGCGGAACCAAACTTTCTTCCAACCAAGAGGACTGCAGAAGGTTTTGATCCAAATGCCTACAAACTCATGTTGAAGGCTGGGTACGACTTCGCTTCCTCTTCGAATCCTGGAAAAAAGGTTTCAAACATCATCAACGATAAAGAACGTGACCTCACCAAGACTCAAAAGAAGTTGAAGGAGCATGGTTACGGAGTTGACAACAACAAAGCTGGACTTGGCTTCACACCAAATGCACCTGTGAAGATTTCAAGCGAAGCGAAAAATGCTAGCACCCAACACATCAGCGTAAGCATTGAACAAGATCAAGAGGATCCTAAACCTACCCCTCGAATATCAGTCTTCAATAGGATGAGTCATTCAAGGCCTAGAATTTCGGCACTTAATCGCATTGGTGGTCAAGACCGAACCTCCGTCTTCAAGAGGCTTAACGAGCCAACACCCCAAAGCTCTGTTTTCGGAAGGTTGTCGAAACCTAAGAAACAAAGCAACAAGAAGTCTTCTAGAAAGAGGAAGACAATGCCAGAGGAAGAAAAGCTCGACATGCTAGCAGAAAAAGGCGACGTTCGAAGCTCGATTCCTTCAAGGATGAGGCGCCAAGTAATCTTGGAGGTTGACACAGATGGACCACTGAAAGTAAGAAAGCACACCATCATCCACACTGGACAATCTTCATGCCAAACAAATCGAGAGGTCAACACTAAAGAGGAGGTCCAAGAAGTCTTCCACATTACGATCCAAGAAGGCAAAGAAGACGAAATCCCGGAGGAAGATGTCACTGCTGCTCCACCGCAGCTCGAAGATGGAGGCCAAGCCACGGTTGATGATCTCAAGGAACTCAACTTAGGCACGAGCAAGGAACCAAAGCCTATCTTCGTAAGTGCACTACTAAGTGCGGATGAGATAGAGGAATATTATCAGCTGCTGTTAGAGTACAAAGACGTCTTCGCTTGGACATACAAAGAAATGCCCGGCCTTGACCCTGTCATCGCTGTACATCATCTTGCAGTCAAGCCTGGAACACGACCAATAAAGCAAACTCAAAGACGCTACCGATCCGAGCTCATCCCGCAAATAGAGACCGAGGTAGACAAGTTAATCGAAGCAGGCTTCATTCGGGAGGTGCAATACCCCAAGTGGATTTCCAACATTGTCATTGTCCTTAAGAAATCTGGACAAATACGTGTGTGCGTAGACTTCCGGGACCTCAACGATGCTTGCCCAAAGGATGACTTCCCCTTGCCAATCATTGAAATCATGGTGGACGCAACCACTGGCCACGAGGCACTGTCATTCATGGACGGCTCTTCTGGATACAATCAAATTCGCATGGCTCTTGAAGACGAGGAACTAACGGCCTTCCGCACTCCAAAAGGTATCTACTGCTACAAGGTGATGCCCTTTGGTCTGAAGAACGCCGGAGCTACATATCAACGCGCAATGCAGAAAATCTTCAATGACATGCTACACAAAAACGTTGAATGTTACGTAGACGATGTGGTAGTCAAGACACGGAAGAGATCAGATCACTTGCAGGATTTACGAACAGTGTTTGAAAGGCTGCAAAAATACAACCTCAAGATGAACCCGTTAAAATGCGCATTCGGTGTCACCTCTGGAAAGTTCCTCGGCTTCATTGTCAAGCACCGTGGCATTGAAGTGGACCAGTCAAAGATCAAGGCCATTCAAAACATGCCCGAGCCAAGAAACTTGCGCGAGCTAAAAAGTCTACAAGGACGGTTAGCCTTCATCAGACGCTTCATCTCTAACCTTGCAGGGCGTTGTCAACCGTTCAGTCGACTCCTAAAGAAAGATGTTCCGTTTGTATGGGACGAAGCATGCCACAACGCTTTCGAAAGCATAAAAAAGTATTTATCGAGCCCACCTGTCCTGGGGGCACCTGTGCCCGGGAGGCCACTCATATTATACATCGCCGCTCAGGAAAGTTCAGTTGGAGCGCTCTTGGCACAAGAGAACGAATCCCAGAAAGAAGGAGCGTTTTACTACCTCAGTCGAACTCTCACTGGCGCTGAGTTGAACTACTCCCCGATAGAAAAGATGTGCCTCGCCTTGGTGTTTGCCATCCAGAAGCTCAGACACTACATGCACGCTTACACCATCCACCTGGTTGCTAAAGCTGACCCGGTCAAATACGTCATGTCCAAACCAGTCTTGACAGGGCGACTAGCTAAATGGGCGTTGCTTCTCAATCAATACGAGATCATCTACATCCCAGCTAAAGCCGTCAAATGACAAGCGCTAGCAGATTTCCTCGCCGATCACCCAATCCCAGCCGATTGGAAAATCTCAGACGACTTGCCTGACGAGGAGGTGTTCTATGTCGACATCTTCCCGACATGGACGATGTTCTTCGATGGATCCGCACGACCAGACGGAGCGGGGGCAGGAGTAGTGTTCATGTCACCACAAAGGCAAATACTACCATATTCCTTCCAACTAAGCGAATTGTGTTCCAACAACGTCGCTGAATACCAAGCACTAATCATCGGGCTCCAAATGGCGATCAACATGGAAATCACAGCCCTTGAGGTATATGGTGACTCCAAACTCATAATCAATCAACTACTAACTGAATATGAGGTGAGGAAAGATGACCTCGTCCCGTACTTTCGGTTAGCAACTCAACTGCTACAAAAATTCGAGGCCGTGACACTAGAACATGTGCCAAGAAAAGAAAATCAAATGGCAGACGCTCTCGCCAACCTAGCCTCAAGTATGACGCTACGAGAAGATGAAGCTACAGATGTGCCAGTTTGCCAAAGATGGGTGATCCCGCTGGTTACTGAAATGCCACTGGATGATACAAATGTCATCTCAGTACTTTTGATCGATGCTGAAGAGTGGAGACAGCCGTTGATCAACTACCTAGAGCATGGAAAGCTTCCAGATGATCCCAAACACCGCTCTGAAATACGTCGACGAGCACATCGCTTCCTCTACTACAAAGGAACACTCTACCGACGCTCTTTTGAAGGAGTACTTCTAAGATGCCTAGGTGAAGAAGAAGCCAATCAAGCCATGGAAGAAGCACACTCAGGTGTATGTGGGGCGCATCAATCTGGACCGAAGCTACATTTCCAGCTCAAAAGAATGGGTTACTACTGGCCAAGCATGGTGAAGGATTGTATGGAATACGCCAAAAGGTGCCAAGCCTGTCAGTTCCACGCTAATTTCATACATCAACCGCCCGAGCCGTTGCACCCTACAGTTGCGTCATGGCCGTTCGATGCATGGGGATTGGACGTCGTAGGACCAATTGCGCCGAAGTCATCTGCAGGAGAAGCTTACATCTTAGCTGCAACATATTACTTCTCCAAGTGGGCTGAAGCCTTACCCCTAAGGGAAGTTAAAAAGGAAACTGTCGTTCGTTTCATCAAGGAGCATATCGTCCACCGATATGGAGTACCTCGCTACATTATCACTGATAACGGAAAACAGTTCTCCAACCGGCTCGTGGACGAGCTATGCGAGAGATACAAGTTCAAGCAGCACAAGTCTTCTATGTATCATGCTCCAGCCAATGGTCTTGCGGAAGCATTCAACAAAACGCTGTGCAACCTCCTGAAAAAGGTGATCGGCCGAACAAAGAGAGACTGGCATGAAAGAATAAGCGAAGCGCTCTGGGCGTATAGGACGACACATAGGACTCCAACCCAAGCTACACCTTATTCTCTCGTATATGGAGTTGAAGCTGTTCTACCACTTGAAAGTCAAATCCCCTCGCTAAGGATGGCTATACAAGAAGGCTTGACCAATGAGGAAAATGCAAAGCTAAGACTTCAAGAATTGGAAGCACTCGATGAAAGAAGGCTCGAAGCTCAACAACATTTGGAATGCTACCAAGCAAGGCTTTCCAAGGCATTCAACAAGAAGGTCCGCCCGAGGTCTTTCCAAACTGGAGATCTCGTCCTCGCATTGCGTAGGCCTATCATCACAACTCACAAGACAAAAAGCAAGTTCACGTCAAAATGGGACGGACCATACGTAATACAAGAGGTCGACACCAATGGCGCCTACTTAATCATGGCAGAAGACGGCTTGAGGATTGGCCCCATAAATGGCAAGTTCTTGAAGCGGTACTACGCCTGAGAAGAAGCCGCGCTCCTGGCCCGCAAGAGCATAAACTGTGTACGGCATAAAAAAAAAATTACCAAAAAATATATATGTATTTGAACTACGTTATGACTTGATCTCTTCTTTGGAAGGGTACGTAGGCAGCTCAAACATTCAACTTTGAGTTCAGTCACATCAAAATAAAAAATAAGGTTTTATCAAACATTTGACTATCAAGAGTCAATTCCATTACAAATACAAATAGAATAAACCATCAATAAATAAATAAATAATAAAAAAAATAAAAAATAAAAAAAGAAAAATATGGCTTGTCTCCATTTCTCCTCGGCCCACAGCACGGCCCAGCAGCTCATGTTCTCCTCCGTAGCGACCTGTGAGCCTTGCAACGATCAGCAGCGGCAGTGCGAAAACCCTCATGCAACAGCGAACGGTGGCAAAACAAGGCAACATCACCACCGAGGGAAAACTGTGACCAAAAGGCATTATACAGCAAAATCCCGTTGCAGTCTTTTGCACAACACCACACAGTAGCGCACCACTGAGGGAAAATTGTGATAAAAAGGCATTACACAACCAAACCTTGCTGCAGTCTCTTGCACAACCCCCACACGGTTAAAGTGACACACTACAACAAGCTATAAGCAGGGGCAAGAGGCGCGACGACGTCACCACCGAGGAAAGTTGTGATCAAAAGGCACTACACAACAAAAGCTCGCTGCAATCTTTCTTGTACAGCACCACACAGTAGCGCACCACTGAGGGAAAACTGTGATCAAAAGGCATTACACAACGAAACCCTGCTGCAGTCTTTTGCACAACCCCACACGATTAAAGAGACGCCCTTCAGCAAGCTCCAAGCAGCGGCAAAAGAACCTCCGTCAAAACAGCAAGGGAATGAGTACCTACAAAAAAAAAAAAAAAAAAAAAAGAACAAAAAAAAAAAGAAAAAGAAAAAAAGAGGAATACAGTTTCTGCATATATAAAAATAAATACAAAATAAAAAATAAAAAATAAAAAAAATAAAAAAAATAAAAACCAAAACAAAAGAATATGGAATTGAGCTGCAGCCCTCGAACAACAAAAGAAGGCAGAAAGCAACGGCAGGCCCAAGCCTGCCCAACTCCGCCAAGGCCCAGCCCACGCTTCAGACGCTGCCAATTACGTCCTCTACTCCAGCCATTCTCGGCCCACGGTGCACAAATCCAGGCCGTGCTCTCTATGCTCCTGCATCCAAGCCATCGCCGGAACTGTTCTCGCTGCCGACGTCTGTGCCTCCTACCCATCATGCCCAGCGAGAGCAGGCACAAGAACTTGGTCTCGTCAGCCTTGTCGGAGATGGCAGCGTTTCAAATAAGACGCATAGGACCGTCGATCTTCTTGGCCGGGTCGTGTCGTCCTCTCGAGAGTCCTTCTTTCCTCTCGACCAGGTTAGAAGGTGGGTCTTCTTCATCTTTTTCTTGGCGGCGTTGCAGATCTCTGGCTAGCCTGTACTCCGGGAACCCCCGCTCGCCCAGCTTCTCTGATTTGAGTGGTCCTCCTTGCCTCGTCAACTGCCTCATCCACGCTGGCACGGCAAATCGGACCGCGACGGCATCTCCATGCTCTTCGACGACAAGAGGATTTTGTGCGACCACGTGTTCGCATCCTCCGCTTCAATCAGCGAGTCCTGCTTCACTCACATTTCTGGCGAGGCAACGAACTGGCTCTTCTGCTTCCCGCAGGTTCTCATGGCGGTGAAAAAGCAACAAAAAACTCGCCGTCATCCAAGCTCGACAACAGCTACAACTTTGCAATCTCCCTGATGCTGCAGGCCGAGAAGGAAAGCTTCAAGACCATCGACTAGGGCCTCCATTGTCATCTCCAAGTTCTCTTCCCTTCCAGCACCAGGATCTTCCTCGCTGAGCTTGCCCTCAATGGAAGCTCTTGCAGTCCTCCTCCGCTGCCTCCTCCTTCCTCCGTCATCCTCGCATGCTCTCTGTAAGCTTTGTCCCCCGTGGCAGATGGCCGCCTTTCATCCCATGCAGCATACACATATATATACATATAATAATAACTAAAAAAATAAAAAATAAAAAATAAAATAGCCGTTGGTGCGAGGAAGGCTGTGCGGTGACTGTGATAACAGTGGCCCGCGTGCAGAAATGAAGGCTGTGCTAACAGTGACCCGCATGGCATGGCTTGTCTTTGTCCCCTCTGCAAGCTGGACGATGCTTTTCCCCCAACTCGGCTGTTCACCTTTTCTACTCCGCCTCACCCAAGCTGCCATGTTTTCTGCAAAGTTCTCATCCCATGCAGCGCATACGTCAGCGCATATTTATATTATATATATATATATATATATATATATGTATGTATAATATAATACAAAAAGAAAACTGTGCAGCAAACTGGGATTGGTGCAGATTGTGCAGCAAACTGTGTAGCAGACTGTGCAAAAAAAAAAAACAAAAAAAAAAAAAAAAAAGTACGCGTGCAGAGAAAAGTGCAGGGCAGTGAGGAAGCCCATCGAGGAGGCCCAGCCTTGTCAGTTTGCCATACTCGTCATCAAAACATACACCCACGCAAGAATGAAAGGCAGGTTATTGTTAGCAAGTAAAAAAGTACCATACGAATGAAATAAGATTTCATTTATTGATATCTTTAAGAAGTTACAAGTGCGTACCCAAAAAAAATAAATAAATAAAATAATAATAATAATAATACTAATAATAAATAAATAAATAAAATAAAAAAGAACGAAGCCTTCACAAATATCACTTATGTGAAGCCTCAATACTTGAAGCCTCAGTACTCGGCGGGGCACTAGCCGAGGGAGGCACCGAAGGCACTGAAGATGGATTATTCGGGGCTCCAATACTTGGTCGAACCCCAGATGACGAAGGCAAAATGTGCCTCCAGAATACATCCGCAAACTTCTGACGGTCACGTTGAACTCGACCTTCAGAGTCCAGCAGCTGATCAAGCTTCATCTTCATGCCCGCCGAATAATTATTTGCAAGCACATGCAACTCTCTATTCTCACGCTTGAGCTGCCTGATCTCGTGACTAAGGGTTGCCACCTCGGCCATCAATGATTCAACTTGGCGAGATCGAGCGAGTAAGCGTTGGCCAATGTTGGACATAGAGCTCGCACACTGAATGCTGAGAGCCAAGGAGTCTTGGACAGCCAACTCATCGGACCGTCCTGAAAGCAGTCTATTATCTTTAGGGGTAAGGAGGTTCCTAGCTACTACCGTAGCTATTGTCGCATCCATCATCACGGAGTCTTCAACCGTAAGAGGGCCATTAGAGGATAAGAAAGATGGGCGCCATATATCACCCTGACGCGGCGCGCCTGTATCATTCCCAAGACTTAAATCTAAGCGAATGTCAGACGGGTAAGCCATTTTCAAAAATGATGAAGGAGAATGGTGGATAGAGTAAAATTTCGGAAATGCAGCAGAGATAATTTTCACAGGCGGGAAATCTTCGAAGTATGCATTTTGGAATGCAATCAATACCTCTATAAAAGGATAAGCAACACAGCCACCTGTTCAAGGGTCAAAGAGACACCACTCCCCAAATTTCAAAAGCCGGGTTTTCCTGCGTAAAATTCGTCAACTCATTTCAGACGCAATCTCAGCTTTTCAGATATCACGTGCAACTTTGTCAAAAGTCTCTGACAAAGTTAAAAACGCGTGAATCCTACTATTCCCATTACAGCGCTGTCGTCGACAAGCGTGGGTGACAAGGTCACGTCCACACCACTACTTGTAAGTGGGAAATCCCTATATATGATAACCTTCATCCTCGAAAGCAAAGCACACATCCAAAACGCCTGGTTCTTCTACCTTGCAAAAAAATGCATCTGCAACCAAACCCTTCAACATACCCAGTTCTCCTCTTCCCAGGAAAACACCTCTTCAACCAGGTCGTACCAGAGCAAAAGTATTTCATATCATCAGGGATGAAAGCAAGAGTATCTCATAGCACACTTTTTCCCCATCCTTTTCTTTGTCCTCCATCTTCACCGCAGGACAAGGAGAAAGGGAGCGATCAGTCGGCACTTGGACTCGACCTTCCGAGTTGGAACCGATTGCCTGGAAGCTTCTTCCCTGATTGCTTGCCTAGCCTCGCTCTCGAGTACTCATCTTCAGCTGCTGATGTGCTTCCAGAGAAGATACCACACCTGCCTGAAGAACAGCTGAAGCAGATGAAGATGATACATCAAAGCATGTGGACACAGGCGCAACGTGCTGGTTCGTCCGCTGCTTCCGCCAAAGCAAACGTATCTCATATCATCGGGGTCGAAAGCAAAGGTATCTCATATCATGCTTTTCCCCTGTCCTTTCCTTTGCCCTTGCTCTTACCTCCAAGACAAGGGGAAAGAAAGCAATCAGTCCGAACCTGAAATTAAACGTCCGATCTAGGACTGACTGCTCGGAACCTTTGCCTGATTGCTTGCCTTACATTGCTCTCGAGTGGTCATCTTCAACTGTTGTTGGAACTGGATCTCAGGTCACCACCATCGCAGACTATTTGGCATTCTGTCGGCTCCTTGCACCGAAGCTGCCAAGCATGGACAAGTCGCTGAGAAGTGATGCCCTGACGGACCATTCAAATGCAAGGTTTGCATTCGACCCCTGCATCGGAGGGCAAATACTGCAGGGAGAGAAACTAGGGAGAATACCACTTCTGCAAGGGAAACAGATGAAGTAGGTGAAATCAATACACCGAAGCATGTGGAGACAAGCACAACCAATATAGGTGTGGGTTCATCCGCTACTTCTCCAAAAGCGAACGTATCTCATATCATCAGGGACGAAGCAAGCCACACTCATATAATGCAATCTCCCTGTCCTTTCCTTTGTCCTCACTCTTACATTCAAGACAAGGACAAAGAAAAGCAATATGTCGGAACCTCCACTCAAACTTCCGGGAAGATACCTCACTTGCCTGAAGAACAGCTGAGGCAGGTGAAATTGGTACACTGAAGCATGTGGAGACAAACGCAACCAATATATGTGCTGATTCATCCGCTACTTCTTCAAAAGCAAGCGTATCTCATATCATCAGGGTCGAAAGCAAAGGTATCTCATATCATGCTTTTCCCTTTTCTTTCCTTTACCCTGGCTCTTACCTGCAAGACAGGGAGGAAGAGAGCGATCAGTCAGAACCGGAAATCAAACGTCCAACCAGAGACTGATTGCTCAGAACCTTTTGCCTGATTGCTTACCTTGCATTGCTCTCGAGTGGTCATCTTCAGCTGTTGTTGGAGCTGGGTCTCAAGTCACCGCCGTCGCAGAATATTTGGCATTCTGTCGGCTCTTTGCACTGAAGCTGCCAAGCGTGGATGAGTCGCTGAGAAGTGATGCTCTGAAGGACCAATCAAATGCAAAAGGTTGCGCACCACTTCTGCTATGCAGAAGAAACAAGCAGAGAAGAATGCAGCGTGACAAGTTGTAACAAGTCACTATAGCATGATGCCCTTCTCTGCAGAACTGCATAATCTGGACGGAGGAATCTAAGTCAAAACCAAGCTCGGAGTCGTTGCTCTAATTGAAGAGCTCGAGAAGCCTCGACAAGCCTATCGTTAGCACCATCGCGGAAGAGCAAAGCCTCGCCGTACAACGCCATCAAATCACCAAAAGCAAAAGCATCTCATATCATCAGGGTCTAAAGCGAAAATATCTCATATCATGCTTTTCCCTGTCTTTTCTTTGTCCTTGTTCTTACCTGCAGGATAATGAGAAGAAGAGCAATCGGGCGGCACTTAGAATCAAGCTTCCAGTCAGAAACCAACTGCCTGGAACCCCTTCCCTGATTGCCTACCTAGCATTGCTCTCGGGTACTCATCCACGCCTGCCTGGAGAACAGACAAGACGAGAGACAATGAAGCATCAATCTTGAAGATTCATCCTCTGACCCTCTTCAATATGAATTGGAAAGATTGAACAAGGAAATAGACCATCACCTTCATCTCGTCCTGAAGCCGCTCGTGGTCCCGTTTCCATTTATCAAGATCAAGCCCCCGTCGGCCCTTGAAGAAATCACAAGTCCAATTAAAGATCAAGCGTCAGCCATCCTTGAAACAAATTCAGCTCCAGATGAAAGGAATAAGTTCAGACCTTTGGAGGAAACCAGAAAACCCTCCAGCCCAGTTCAAGATTAAGCCTGTGGAAAATCAACAATTGGAGAAAACCAGAAAATCTTCTAGCCGAATTCAAGAACAAGCCTCAAACGGCACTTGGAAGAACTTGCCGCACAAAATTCAAGATTCAAGCCTCTACGGCCCTTAAGGAAGTTTCCAGTCCAAGTCAAGATCAAGCCTCAACGGCCCTTGGATCGACATCTGCATTAAGGGACTTCAAAACGCATCTTCTACACGTGACAAGCACATGTATACGACGCGCCTTGAAGTGGGGGCATTTGTAGACATCGAAATTTCGGTGAAATAAATTTTAATCGATAAATTAAAATTTCAACGCCCACGTATCACATAAATTTTACATGTAGTGCGTGACTCAAAGAAAAATCGAAATAAATCAGAAAAGTCATCAAATAAGACACGTGTCAACCCCTGGCAGAAATGATTTATTTTATCTGAATGTTAGCCTTTGAAAGAATTCTATAAATAGGGAGCCAAGGCACCCATTTCCATTCACCAATTCACATACACATTTTCTCTACTCCCAAATTGGAAGAGAACTCCCTCAAATCCTTGAAAGCTTTGAAACACTAAAAGCTTTCAAGCACCAAACCTCCCAAACTCCCAAGAATTCCGAAGGATCGAGAAAGCTCTCTTCGTTCTTCGTAAAATCCACCTTCAAGATCAAGCCCCGACGGCCCTTGAAGAAAGTGTTCATCGTTCATCACTCGTTCATCCTAAGATCAAGCCCCGACGGCCCTTTGGATCAACAACATAAACAAATCCACATCCTCGTTCATCCTAAGCTCAAGCCCCGACGGCCCTTTAGATCAACATCCCATCCACAAATCTATACCTCACGAAGATAGAATCAGAGGATCAAATTGTAAAAGAGATTGTAACCCCAAAATTAATACAAAATATTATTTTGTACACGTTGTTCTTGTCTCGTTCGTTTCAGGAATTTTCTGTGTTTACACACATCAAGAAGGGAGATAGACCTGTAGGCCGACATGCCCAAGAAATCTGAGTGCAAAAAGCAACATGCCAAACAAGTGAAGACGAGATAAGCCTAAATTGGCTAATATGTCAGCATTCCGTGTCTGCTTCATTGGGTAGATGAAACAAGCATGAGGATCCTCCTCACATCTTCCGTTCATCATGCATCGTACGGTCAGTTTTCATTAGGTACTATTTGTGTTTAATTTTAAATAAAAAATTCAAATGATTTATGACCACACGATGTATGATGAACGGCTAGGATGTGAGGATCTCTAAGATCCCCATAATTTGGATCTGGATGGGATCCAAATCCATGAAACAATGTGCATCTAATTCTTGTGCAAGTGTAAAGCAATAATTGTTTGGTTTGAAATAATCCCCCAATAGAAACAAACTAGTCAGTAGTGCGAGTGCGTTGCCGCAGGTTTGAAAATTGTATGAAATTTTGTATTCAAAAGATGTACGATGGTGTCATAAAACATCAACATTGTTTATAGCACAAAGATTTCAAAATTTATGTATTCAACATAGAAAAGATTGGGTCATTCTTGTTTATGCACTTGTTAAATTCAGTACAGTCATCCATTCCATTCCAGAAGCTACATATAGTCTTCCATTGGGACCTGCACTTGAACAAAAAAGATTACAAAATGCTGGCATATATACAGGCAAAAAATGTTACAGTTATCGATTCTATTCTAGCAGGTCTATCTAGCCCTTGATTAGGACCAACATCTGGACACAAAATATAACCAAATGCAGGAGTATGTACATGCAAAAAATACCATAGAGTTTAGACCAGAAAGAACTATTTACATCCCAAAAAAATATTAGAGACATTGTATGATAAGCATTAAAAAGGCAGGAATTTTTTTTTTATCCGAAACAGCTTAAGTTTTGATGCAGCATTCTTCAGTGCCAACAAAGCAACCTAAGCAAAAAGAAAAGAAGTTGTGACATTTAGATAAGTGTTAAATATGTATTTTAATAAACTTAAGTCAGAAGGAGAAAAGCGATGATAAAGTATTGTGACCTATTCTTTTTGTGCAAGGCTGGAATCCGCCTTCTCACCAATTGGAGAAGAATTTTTTTTCAGGAATTTGATCGGAATTTGATCGACATCTTCTCCACTTGGCTCAAACATCTCTTCTACATCACTGTTTTAAATATGTGACAGATAAGAGGAAAAAGAAATAAATCATAGTTTAAAAGCTTGATACAAGATAAAAGGTAGGAAACGAGCTTTTGTTCAGTTCCGGTAAAAAGAGGCCTCCTCATTGCTTCCCTTTTTCGTTTGTATGATTGCGCAGTTGTTTCTGCTGTTGACGTAGAGGATGACACCGCTGTTGAAGACAAAGTAATTTCTCTTACCAATGCATGCGGTGTTGTTGGTTCCATGTCTGTATCATCAGAGAGATTGTAGATGAGAACATCAGTCGAATTAAAGGTATTCTTTCTATTTCCAAAATGCAGGTGAAAATTTTTCCTCTGGCCAATCCATCTCAATAATTCATTTGGTAATTGTTGTTGATCCACCAATCTTTGCAAGCCGCACCAAAAAGTTTTTCGCAAAATTTACCAATCACTAAAGCACTGATTTCATTGGTTTGATCTTCAAGAACCAAATTGACTTTGTACCTACATTTGAAAGCCGTGGTCACTTATATCTGGTACAATTATTACTCAGATATGAAACTTCTTGTAACAATGTATTAAACGTCAAATCATATGTACGCTAAACTGGGAAAAGCATAATTCATTAAACTGCATTATGATAAACCATAGAAAAAAAATAGATAGCTTATGTTTGAAATTGTAGGATAGAAAATTGAAACAAAACAGTATTACCAAGGTGTTGGAATCTGAGTGGGGTGTTTTTGACAAACTAGTTGCCTGTTTGCCGGATCCTACTGTATTTGCTTGACACAATTTGGGTAGGCACTGTACCACCAATCATATCATGTGTCAAAGCGCTTGATGGATGCTATGCACAAAAATATCTCATCTTGTAAAATATTTTAAAACCATTTGTATAAGGATGAATCATCATGTATATGAGTTTCACTAAAGATGTAAAAATTGTAGTTGTGGATTTTAACCCAAATATAAGAAGTTCTAATAAAGCTTCGTACTTTATAGGGTTTATATCACAAATGGTCCCTGAAATTGACCCCATCAATCATGAAGGTCCCTAAAATTGAAAATCGATCAATGTAGTCCCTGAATTTTAACTCGCGAATCAATGTGGTCCTTCTGTTAGTGTTCCGTCCAAATTAACACTAAAAAAAGGTTAGAGAACCAATTTTTCATGGTAAAATGACCAAAAAAAGGTTAGAGAACCACTTTTTTTGGTTTTTATTTTAGTTTTAGGACCAAATCCATGAAAAAATGGAGAGAAAAGTGAAGATGGAAAAAAGAAAAGAGAGGTAGTAAGTAAAATTATAAGTAACATGGTTATTTCTGATCATTTTACCATGAAAAATTGGTTCTCTAACCTTTTTTTAAAGTTAATTTGGACGGAACACTAACAGAAGGACCACATTGATTCGCGAGTTAAAATTCAGGGACTACATTGATCGATTTTCAATTTCAGGGACCATCATGATTGATGGGGTCAATTTCAGAGACCATTTGTGATATAAACCCTACTTTATATAACTCTGGATCCAAAAAAGCTAATTCATCAACTGTCACTCTCATGGCAGTCTGCAAAATTTGAGCTTCATTCACTTGTCTCGAAGATGGTGCCAATATTTTTACAGCTTCTGTGTTGTTAGAAAACATGCAGGATTTAAAACATAATATTATTTGAATAGCTTTATAAAAATAACATCTGTTTTATTGTAAAAATAATAAATATATCTTGATTTTTTTTTAATAATTGTCAATGCACTCACACTTATTTGTATGAATTTAGTTTCGGGATGTCTAGATCAAGGAAGAAAAGCGATGAGGCAGTGCTGCTCAACACAATCTTGTCTGTGCATCGAAAAATAATGGAAAGAACATAAGCAAAATATTAATAAACAAATACTCTCCCGTTTTGGTGAGAGAATTTCTCTCTCTTTGAGAGCTCTTCCGCCATTTGTGTGAGTTTAGCTTCAGAATCCGGTCTCCTTTTTGTCGCCAGCCCTAGCTATGGCTAGGGTTGGTGGCAACCCCCTGTTATTTTCTTTTCTTCTCTTCTACTTGTGTTTTCCCCTGCTTTCGTTCTTGATCTCTCGTCCTCCATTCCATCTTCCTGTCCATTTTACCAATCTGAGCACAAAACTCCGATTCCACTTCGATTCTTCCATCTTCGTATCTCATCATTGCGTTTATTCCATTTTCGTCTTCCACTATTTCGTTTCCTTCCATCCTCCTTAGACCAATTTGCTCCATCCCCTCACGATTCCACGTTCTGCAATCACATATCTCCCCCACGTTTTATTACGGGTTTATCGGAAGGTGAGTAGAGTTTTGGCTCGGGTGTTCGCACCACCTCCTTCCTCCTATTTGCCTTTATTGGCTTTGTCTCCGGTGGTTTGTGTTTTCTCATTGGATTCCTTGGTTTTGTGGGAGTGGATTTTGTGGTGTTGTTTGCAGGCCGATGGAGCACTGGTTTCCTTCATTCTAGGGGCTTTGATTGGTTGGATCGATGGGCGGATTGTGATGGTGGCTTTCGAGAATTCCGGCGATGGAAGGGACTGCTAGGTTCTAGGGTTTTCTTGTTTTGTTTTTGTTTGTACTGGGCTTCAAAACTTGTTTTGAGCTCTTTTTTGTGTGCTTTTGAGTCCCAATTTTTTGTTTAGTACTTAAGTTGTTTTTGGTCCTCTTTGTAACTTTGCCTGGCCTTTGCCCTGAAATACTATTTTCAGTTTACCAAAAAAATAATAAAAATAAACAATTCAAATAATGGGATGTAAGTTTAAAAACAACATCCAAGCGTCATTCACAGGATTCCATGTTTGCCTAAATAATCTTAACGTGTTGTGCAAGGATGATCCCAATTTGAATAGGCAATTTTACAAAAAGTAAACCAAACTATGAAAATAATCGACCCACTTACTGGGCAGCAGTAGATTTAAACAGTTGCAAGGCAATGACTTAAAAAGAAAGGAAGCATACGATTCAAATTAGAACAAGGACAATACTTGGGTCCTCATCGGGGAGGACCCAAATTTTACTGACCCCCAATGAAAAAGTGACACTTGTCTTTTTTATTCAATTTCAGATATTTTTATTCTATTTCAGATATTGGTGGGTCCTTTTAATGACAGATGACTTGATTTGATTGAGTTAAATGGTAAAATCAGTATATTGGGTCCTCCCCGGTGAGGACCCAAACAATACTTTTATTCAAAGCAGCTAAAAATTAATAAACAAACAAACGATTGTGTTTCCAAATATAGACTTGTAAATAAAAAACAGAAACACTCATTTTATCATTGATAATAAATTATGTGAAAAGCTGATTAGAGGCAATAAATATTTCGAAATGTTGTGTTTACAGATAATTAACATAATTTACTGGAGGAAACAGGACAATAAAAATACGAAACATGTTAATTTTTTATTGAGTTAGGTACCAAGGTACAACTTCACTCTTAAACTTGTGAAAACAACAATTGTTGGCGCAAATAATGTTTCTATTGACAAAAAAAGAAAAAGTCTCTGCAACATCTCCCCATAATGTAATCTTCATCTCTTCTTTTCTATTGAAAAAGGAAATTTGAAATGGATATTCAAAAGCTAGTCAACATGATTAGTATTATATAATTGTTTAACAATTTTGATTTGACAGATAACATTTAAAATTTTTGTAATGTAGATATAATAGATACATAGAATAATTTTTTTTTTTTTTTTTTTTTTGGAAACTAGATATCATAATCTAGGCAAAGATGCCGGGAGAAGTACACGAGAGCCTACACCGAGGCAAACAAAGCAACC
The DNA here is from genome assembly GCA_036320875.1 of Cotoneaster glaucophyllus. Classification (NCBI taxonomy): domain Eukaryota; kingdom Viridiplantae; phylum Streptophyta; class Magnoliopsida; order Rosales; family Rosaceae; genus Cotoneaster; species Cotoneaster glaucophyllus. Next base: position 20,558,467 of record CM070067.1, read on the forward strand.
AAACTACAATGAAGAAAGATGAGCAAGAAGGCTAAATAAGACGTTGCACCTAATGCTAAACGTCCCCTCTCACCCAAACCAAAAAACAATTAATGGGGACAAGGAAGCCCATCATTACATAAAACATGAATCAGAGAAGATGGGGGTCTATCAACCCAAATGAGATCACATACTTCCCTACAATTTCGCGAAGCTAAAAGATTCGCCACAGAATTGGCCAGTCTTGGGACCCAAGACCAGCGGCAACACTGAAAGGCCTTAACCAATCCACAGCATTTACTTAGAATGGGAAAAGCCTCCCAATTGCCTTTCTTGCTTCGATCCAACATGCAAGAAATAGAAATGAGTGAGTCCGACTCGATGCACACCGAAGGCCACCCATTTTTTATCCCCAGATTACACCCATGTAAAATTGCCATAGCTTCTGCCTGAGCAACACTACACGCCTTGATCTGGTGCCGAGAAGCTGCCAAAAACCTGCCCAGGCCGTCCCTAGCCACAGCCCCCGTGAAATCCCTACCATCCCTAGCCAACCAACTTGCATCCACATTAATCTTTATCATACCTTCCGTCGGGGGTGACCACCGGATCACCACATCCTCACTGCGATGCCTGAGTGGTGAAGGAAGGATGTGAGCATGCTTGGATTCATTGCATGCCGAGACTGAAGAAGAAATGGCCTCCATAACTCTTCGAGGATTGATTTTTTGATTGTTGAGAAGGAAATCACACCTTGCCTTCCACAGTTGCCAACAAGTTTGAGCAATAATAGAAAGCCGCTTAATCCTCTCCACCTTCAAACCCCGATCAAAATCGTACATCATAAGAAGCCACGAAGCCCAATTATCCCCGTGAAATCTCTGAGGGCGCAAAGAGAGGGTCCCCCCAAACCAAATCGTCTCCACCCATGGGCACCGAAGAAAGAGATGCACAATAGATTCATTCTGAGTCTTACAAATAGGACAAGTTGGGGAGGGCGCGGATCTCCATTGAAATAAGCCCTCCATAGTGGCTAAGGCCGAGTGGAGGGTCTTCCACATGAAGATTTTTATTTTTGGAGGGGTCTCCAACATCCAAATTAGCTTCCACAAGATGGCGGGGACAGAGGCAAAGGGGTTTGGCCGAGGGTTGAGTGTCAGAAGTCGATCAAGACACCAAAAGTAGCCAGATTTAACCGTGAATGATCCCCCCCGCACCGACGGCCACACCAACCTGTCATGTAATTCCGGATTGCCAATATGAACCTCCCTAATAGCCTCCATAACCTGGTCAGTGAGGAAAGTTTTTAAAAACTCAAGGTCCCAACACCCAGTCTCCGAGCAAATCAAAGAATGAACTTTTAGATTTTTTGAGACTTGCACCGATCCCAGCGAGGATGGAAAGCCTAGAGGAATGGATGGGAGCCACCTATCAACCCAAACTCGAGTATCCTTCCCATCCATTATTTGCCAGTGGGCACCATTCCTAATCACCTCCCTCCCCTCCAACAGGCTAGACCACACCCACGAGGCTCTCCCACCCTTTTTGGCATCAAGGAAAGAACATGTAGGAAAGTATCTAGCTTTGAGCACTCTAGCCCACAGAGAGGTAGGCTCCGTAATCAACCTCCAACATGCAAGGAGAGCGTCGTTAAAAGCTCCAAAATTCCTAAAGCCGATATCACCATCACTTTTAGACGTTCCCAAGTTCTCCCTCGAGACCCAATGAATTCGCTTCTCCTTTTGTGATTGTCCCCACCAAAAATTTGAGATTAAGGCATCCAACTCGTTGCAGAAGGATTTGGGGAATTTAAATAAGTTCATTGGGTAGGCCGGAATAGCTTGGGCCACTGCCTTTATAAGAATTTCTCTCCCAGCTTGAGAGAGGGAGGATTTCTTCCACGCCTGATTTAGAATCACAGAAAGCACAGGGGAGAAACAACGTGATGTTTTCAATAGCTATATCACACTTCTGTGCAATTATTTGATTAATTTGCTTTGGCTCTAACTGTGATGACCCGTTCTTAATTTTCTATGTAATTTCTCCCCGTGTATATGAATTGACTATTATACCCTTGGAGGCAAGTGACGTGGACATGTTTATATCGCTTTTATTTTATTTCTCTTTATCGCATTTAAATTGTACACGTTGTCACGAGTGTACGTGAATTTTTATCAGTGTGAAAACACTATTTCGGATAGATGTTCGATTCCCTTTGCTCTAGGAAATCTAAAACCCTATCCCTATCTACCCTTTTAACCCAACCCGTGCACTCCTCATTATTTCACTCCCTCACCAATCACCTCCCTCACATCTCTCACCAATCCCATCCGTTCCCTCCTCACGGCACCCAATCAGAAAAAGAAAATATATCTCTCTCTTCCTTCTCTCTCTCCCGTAAACTCTCTTATTCTCTACAACACCACAAACAAGCCTCAAAACTCATCGATCGAGCTTGAAAACTTTACATTTGTGTTCATCTCACCTCCACGAGCACAACCATTCCTTTAAAACCTTGAATGGACGAGTTTTCAACGTCGAACTCGTGAGGTCCGAACTCAGTGTTTTGAGTTCAACGTGTTTGTGACCGAGTTACAAGCTTTTAGGAACTTTAAAGGCTTCCATTCAACTCCTCGAGGTCCTTAGTGAAGTTTTGGTGAAGAAACAATGTCGAAACAACCGAGTTTTGAGGAGTTCACTTTTGGCTGGAGCTTTCGAGGTGTTTTCCGATCACCTCCGTCCACTTTTTGGACTCCAAACAGGTATATCGCGATTCTACTCTTCATAAGCTTCAAATCCATATAAAGTAGGTCGAAAATGGTTGAGAAATGAAGAAGTTATGCAAGTTTGAAATCTTTCCAGAAAAACTGGCGAGATTCGAGTTGCAGACGGCTGCGCTGGCGGCGGACGAAGGAGCTCGCAAAAGAAGGAGACGGAATATTCCGTCAAAGTTGACTGAATATTCTAATAGCGTCAGATAACGCTGTTAACTTCTTTATATATTTAACGGAATATTCCGTCAAACTGACAGAATATTCCTGACGAACGTCAGAGGCTCGCTTGCGCATGGGGGCGCGTATGGCCGTGCCTTGACCGGCACGTGAGGGCATGTGCGGGGTCCAAAATTTTATCTAAAAATTTGTGCAGGTCCGTGACGTCGAGTAGATCGATTTCATGTATTTAAACCCTATGTTTGAGCAAACTATGAGGGTTTTATTTAAGTTTCCGTATATGTGCTTTAATTAATTCTATTATAGTTATTTCACATATAGGGGAAACGTATCCTGAGGACGTATGGGGCCAGGCTAGGCTCGGGGCTACGACCCAGCGACGTACTTATGAGTGGGCAGTTTATTTATATATTTATGGCTTATAGTTTCCACAAAATGCATTTAAATGATTTATGCCTATTCTGCCAATTTTAGTTTAATTTGGTAAATGTGCCTTGTGTTTGGAATTATAAAATGGTTATGGCATGTTCATACGTATATTTACCTGCTTATAATTATGGTACTGTAGTAGAATACTAAAATGATTATACAGAACGCGCAGGTAAATTTAGGTGAATTTAGTATATTGATTATACATAACCACTTACCCTTATGGTTACGTCACCTCACGGTGATGGCCAGCATGCTTCGACCTTCCTAGGTCGGGGTGTGTCACCAACTATTGCACACCAATTATATGGCCAATGACATCTTGCAATTTAACAAACAAAAATAGTGGAATTGTTAAAATTCATTTTACAAAATAAAGACAAAAGTTTTTTATTATATATATATATATATATATATATATATATATATATATAGGAATTGCTTAAGGAGAGGGATCCCCATTTTTTTCAAAAAATGGGGATTAGGTGTGGGGCCCACTCCACATCGAATTTCAACGATCCGAACCGTCTATTTTTCAAGTTACACCTCATAGATCATCCTTGCAAAATATTAGCCAAATCTGAAATATTTAAGACATCTAATTGAGTTCAAAAATATTAACGAATACTTTGTTATATAAGAAACAATGAAATTTTATCTTGATAATTAAATAGGCAAATGGTTTCGGATTGAATTGAAATTTTGCAAGGATGATCTATGAGGTGTAACTTGAAAAATAGACGGTTCGGATCGTTGAAATTCGATGTGGAGTGGGCCCCACACCTAATCCCCATTTTTTGAAAAAAATGGGAATCCCTCTCCTTAAGCAACCTGATATATATATATATATATATATACATTTACATATATTGTTACCTGTAAGGATATCAACTTTGTTGAGGCGAGGATAAAGTGTGTTATAGTCTTGCAAAAAGAACTGATGTCGAGGGATAGGCAGAAACACACTGGACAATTTTTTTAAAAGGGTTTATATCACAAATGGTCCCTGAAATTGACCCCATCAATCATGATGGTCCCTGAAATTGAAAATCGATCAATGTAGTCCCTGAATTTTAACTCGCGAATCAATGTCGTCCTTTTGTTAGTGTTCCGTCCAAATTAACTTTAAAAAAAAGGTTAGAGAACCAATTTTTCATGGTAAAATTATAAAAAAATAACCCTGTTACTTATAATTTTACTTACTACGTCTCTTTTCTTTTTTCCATCTTCACTTTTCTCTCCTTTTTTTCATGGATTTGGTGCTAAAACTAAAATAAAAACAAAAAAAAAGTGGTTCTCTAACCTTTTTTTGGTCATTTTACCATGAAAAATTGGTTCTCTAACCTTTTTTTAGTGTTAATTTGGACGAAACACTAACAGAAGGACCACATTGATTCGCGAGTTAAAATTCAGGGACTACATTGATCGATTTTCAATTTCAGGGACCATCATGATTGATGGGGTCAATTTCAGGGACCATTTGTGATATAAACCATTTTTAAAATTGTTTTTCCAGTGAACACAACCTGGGTATCATGTGGCACAACTCTGTATTGACCCCTCATTATGTTCGTACGGAAACCCATAATTTCATAGCAGCTTCCGGCTTCTATTTTCGAAGCAACGATTTCATAGTCAATGTCCGTTGTGCAAGCTTGAACCGTGTGTTGCTTTGCAATTGATCACGGTGAAAAAAAAAAAACGTTACAAATGCAATTGACAAATAAATCAAAATATGGATTATATTTTGTATAAGATAAATAAATACGTATGCAGTTACAACACACTGTATTGACGGAAAAAAATTAAAGTTTATGACCGTTGACGAAATTCGAAGGTCCATGATCTGGTGAGCTTTATATTCGTGCCACGTTAGTCATAAGTCAGCCCTATATATGTGCCTAAGTAAACTTAAAGGTTATTTAATAGAATACATGGAAACAAACCAAAATGAAGTGATTATTGAGTTTCAGGGACTAAAGTGACGATTTTTGAGTTTCAAGAAGAAAAATGGGATCAAAATCGAGTTACATGGAGCAAGGTGAAGACTATTAAGTTTTAGAGAGCAAGGTGGGGATTGTTAAGCTTCGATGGACAAAATGGGATCGAAATCGAGTTTCAAGTGCATGGCTAAAATTAAGCCTTAAACCAAAACAAAATCTCCGTCCTTCCAAAATTTGCAGATCCGAAATCTCACCCCGACAACCCAGCCAACTTTAATAAGTAATTAGTTATTTTGTTTAATGCAAGTAACTTCACAAACCTGAATGTGTGGGAGCTCCCCTGTTGGCACATAATCAAAACTAACAAAAATTTTGACGGAAGTTGACGGAAGAGACTAAGGGCTCGTTTGGAAGTGCCCTTAAAATGACTGAAAACACTTTTGGTGAAATTGATTAAGAATTAACGTAGGGATTGAACTAAAGACTGGATGAAATTTGTAAACTAACAAAAGCAAAAGTAGACATTAACTAGGGTAATTGCTTGTTTAGTTTCACTGGATGCTACCACTGAATGTTGTAACACAAATCTAATCAGAAGAAACAAAAACAAAAACAAGAGACAATACCGAGATGCTGAAGCAAAGAGTATAGCAGCATAGGAGAAGGAAATATTTCATGCTCTCCTTCAATAGGCACGTAATATGTCTATTTTTAACGTCTGGTTTTCGAAAATAAATGATTAGATATGCAAGTTTTAGGGTAGTAACTCGATGGGAACTTTATGATGCAATGAGTTGTTTTTATCAAACCTATGAACAAATGCAGAGAACCCTTTGATAACGGTCCCTTTGGCATGCATGCTGCTACAAATTTCTAAGACTCACAGTTTAAAGTCTGGCTTTGTAATTCATTACACGACAACAAAATAGACCCAACAGTTCCTAAACACTTCAAGTTTTAAGCACAAAATGTTGTGTACAACTGATATGTCATCCTCATCCACAATAAAACACACAACACAAGTGGATGACCAAAACCCTTCCGATGCTAAGTTGTGAGTAGTATTTGGTTTAGTGTATTGTTTCCATTCCACCTTACATTTTTTAAAATAATGTCAACCATTGTGCAGGTCCCTTCACAGATCATCTTGTACCATATGGTACAAGATGAGGGTGACCTAAGCCAACAACGCCCCAACCATTTCCGACATATTTTAATGATTGGGGCTGTTGTAGGCTTAGGGGCATTGTTGTACCTCAGTGCGCAGCCCCCTAACCACGGGAAAAGAAAAGAACCAGGAGATGACGATTCGAAGAAGCGTGAACCTCCGAATAAGCATCTGTTTGTGAATTCCAAAATCAAGGATCTCCGGCCTGCGCCCTTCTCAGCACTAGGTTTTAGACCAGCCAATTACCTAGCTATTGAAGATGGGAAGGCGTGGGAATCTGTGGATGCTGCAGTACTCAGGAAGAAAAAAAGAGAAGGGTCCTCTACCATACGACTTCCTCACTTGGAACCGAAAAATAAGGACAACGGGGATCCAAAAAATGAGAACAACAACAGCGAGGAAAACCAAGATTGAAGCAGTTGGGAATATTGAATTTGGATGTTCGTTTTGTTGGTCTGGAAATACTGAATTTACATAACGAGTTGGTCTGGGTGGTCGTTTCGGCTGGTGGTATTTGTTATTTTGAATTTGGATGTTCATTTTGTTGTTTCTAGAAAGGGTTCTGGAGACGTTTCGCTGTAATATGCTGGTATAGTTTCTTGTTCTTTTGTTTTGTTGCATAAACATTTGATGGTTAATGCTTGTCCTTTGGGCATTTGTTCAAGTTAGCGGATTTTGTTGTCGTTTGTCGGTGCAAGGCTTTTTGGTTACTTTTGTAAAATGGTTAGGGGATTTTTGTGGGTTTACTTGTGTTCAGTAACCAAAAAGCCTTGCACCGACAAACCACAATAATATCCGCTAACTTGAACAAATGCCCAAAGGACAAGCATTAACCATCAAATGTTTGTGCAACAAAACAAAGAACAAAAAACTATACCACCATATTACAGCGAAACGTCTCCAGAACCCTTTTTAGAAACAATAAAATGAACATCCAAATTCAAAACAACAAATACCAGCAGCCGAAATGACCACCTAGACCAACTTGTTATGTAAATTTAGTATTTCCAGACCAACAAAACGAACATCCAAATTCATTATTCCCAGCTGCTTCAATCTTGGTTTTCCTCGTTGTTGTTGTTCTCATTTTCTGGATCCCCGTTGTCCTCATTTTTCGGTACCTGTTAGGATTTTGGCTCGTCAAATATGTCCTAGTTGGTTTAGGATTGTTTTAGGAAACCTAGAGGTGTACCGATTCTTGTCCTAGAGGGATTAGGAAAGAATTTCAGTTTCCTTATTCAATTTAGGTTTGGATTTCTAGAAGTCTATTTGGATTTGGATAAGTGTAATTTCCTAATCCACTTAGAAATAGGAATTCAATCAGCATTGGGACATGGAAGCCAACCCTCTGTCTATAAATAGGGTGCGGCAAGACTGATTTTTACAGAGAAAAAAAAACCAGCCAGACAGCCAAGAGTTTTGAGATTAGTTCTAGAATTTGCAAAAGTTCTGTAATCTCTATTATTAATCAAAAGAACGGTGATTTCTCTACCTAGAGAAATCACAACTGAACGTAGGCAAAAGTTTTGCCGAACCATGATATTCTTGTGTGTTTCTAAGTTTTCTAATAATTGCTAATTTAGTCTATTGCCGTTGGTTACATCAAAGAACAAGGTAATTCTTGTGTGTTTCTAAGTTTTCTAATATTTGCTAATTTAGTCTATTGCCGTTGGTTACATCAAAGAACAAGGTCTAGTGTGTGGGTTTTTCAACAATTGGTATCAGAGCTAGGATCAAGGTGTTCTACGATGTCAAAAGGGAAGATGAATGTGGATCTAGGACCTGCGTTAAAGCCCTTTGACGGTAAGGATGACTTCATGGACTGGCAAAGGATGATGAAGAACGTACTGATACAACAGGATTTGGATGATGCACTCAATGGTGAGAAGCCGACAAACATGACAGAAGCAGCATGGACTAAGGTTCTCAAGCAGGCCAAGAGTTCTATCGAGATCCATCTCACAAGATCAGTTCAGTCACACATCACCGAAAAAATGACTGCCCAACAAGCATGGGAAAAGTTGGAGAATGTTTATATGGGCAAAATCATGTCTAATAAACTTTTTCTAAAGGATGAACTATTCGAACTTCGACTAGAAGAAGGTGATATTGAAGATCACGTATGCAGGTTCTAGAATTGCATAGCTAATAATCTTCAGAAGGTTGAAGAAACTTACAAAGACGATGATATGGCTATCATCCTGCTGAGGTCTCTACCTTCGTCTTTCAAGCACTTTCGAACAACTCTAATGTTTGGAAAAGAGTCCCTAAAGCTTGAACACGTAATTCAAGCTCTTCAGTCATATGCTAAATGATGATATAACTGAAAGCTCTCAATGCCTTTATGCTAAAGGGAAGGAGAGGGGGCGGGAAAAGACAAAGGAAGAGAAAACCAGCAACAGAGGTAGGTCAAAATCCAAGAAGAAAAAGGAAAAGAAGGAAAGTTGTTTCGAATGTGGTTCAACCGATCATTGGAAGAGGAACTGCAAGCTTTGGAAAGAGAAGAAAGCTAAGATAGAAGGAAACTCATGTTCAGCTAGTGCATTCACCTAGCATGAGAGTGATGGGGAACTTCTTTCAGTAACATCAGGCTCCAAAGCTTTCAAAAATTGGATTTTGGATACTGGATGCACTTTTCATATGTGTGTAGTAAGAGAATGGTTTGATACTTACAAAGAAGTCAGCAGCGGGGAAGTCATAATGGGGGACGATTCTTCATGTTTTGTAAGAGGAATTGGCATTGTTCGAATCAGAATGTTCGATGGGATGATACAAGCTTTGGGGAATGTCAGGTATGTCCCTAGACTAAGAAAGAATTTGATTTCCTTGAGTATTTTAGATGAGGCCAGTTATGGGTACAAGTCTAAAAAAGGAAGACTCAGGGTAACCAAATGATCGCTAGTGGTAATGCGGGGTGACCTACAACCCAATAAGTTGTATAAGTTAATTGGGACCACTAGGAGTAGCTGTTTCTGTAAATCAAAGTATAGAAGACAAGATTGAACTATGGCATCATAGGCTCGGGCACATAAGCCATAAGGGATTGCAAGAATTACAAAAGCAAGGCCGGTTAGAAGGCGTGTCATCTTGCAAACTGGACTTTTGTGAATACTGTATTCTCGGGAAGCAAAGAAAGGTATCATTCGCAAGTAGCAGTGCAGATAACCGAAGTAAGGAGCAACTCAGCTATATTTACTCAGATGTTTGGGGCGTATTTTGTTACTTTCATAGATGATTTTTCTAGGAAGGTTTGAGTTTATTTCATGAAGCAGAAATCCGAGGTTTTTGCAAAGTTCAAGGAATGGAAAACAGAAACCGAAAATCAAACTGGAAGAAAGATCAAGTACCTGAGAAGTGACAATGGAGGTGAATATACAAGTAATGAGTTTACCAATTACTGCAAGCAGGAAGGCATCATAAGGCACTTCACAGTAAAGAAGAACCCTCAACAAAATGGAGCTGCTAAGAGGATAAACCGAACTCTCATGGAGAGTGAGAGGAGCATGCGATTTCATGTAGGATTGGCCGATGGTTTTTGGGTAGAGGCTGTTAATCATGCCAGTTATTTGATTAATAGATCACCATCTCTAGTTGTGGGTTTTAAGAGTGCAGAAAATGTATGGTCTGAGAAGCCAGTGGACTATTCCAAGCTTAGGGTGTTCAGCTGTAGTGCTTATGCACATATTCCAAGTAATGAAAGGTCCAAGCTCAAACCGAAGTCTATACATTGCATATTCTTAGGTTTTGAGAAATGAGTTAAGGGTTTCAAGCTTTGGGATTTCAACAACAAGAAAAAGGTTGTTAGTCGAGATGTTGTCTTTGATGAGACAACTATGCCTCTGAATAAAGTCGAGAGCAGTAGGGAGAAGACGGACGATGCTGAAATTTAAGCAACAAAGATTCCATTAATTAGTTTAGATGAAGAAGCTCAGGTGGAGCAAATCGAGCAAGAGGCCGAATCTGATGGTTTTGAGGAAGAAGAAGAGCATCAACATCGTTCGCCAGTTAGGAATCAAGTGAAGGAAGAAACATGACAGATTGCAGGCACTCCAATCCGCCAGACATCCCAAAGGGTTCAAACTCCAACCAACAATCCACCTGCATTTCAGAGATGCATAGCACTGGACAAACCTAAGCGGAACAAGAAGAAACCTGACAGGTTTGGGTTTAACCAAGACAAAGTTAATTATGCTCTTAACATTAGTCAAGAAGATCCAACTACTTATCGAGAATCTATAGCAAGTGATGAGCGAGATAGTTGGATAAGTTCTATGATAGAAGAAATGGAGTCTCTTTACAAGAACTTTGTTTGGGAGTTGGCTCTTAAGCCCAAAGACAGAAAGCTAGTTGGATGCAAATGGGTATTTAGGAAAAAGGAAGGACTACATGAACAAGATACCGTGAGATTCAAAGCGAGGCTCGTGGCTAAGGGGTACTCACAAAAGGAAGGGGTGGATTATCATGAGATCTTTTCACCTATAGTCAAGCATACTTCTATCAGATTGCTTTTAGCAATGACAGCTCAACATGACATGGAGATCGAGCAGATGGATGTGAAGACATCATTTCTTCATGGGGATCTCGAGGAGATGATTTTCATGGCTCAATGAGAAAGGTTTGTTGAATATGGGAAAGAAAACCTAGTATGTCAGCTAAGGAAGTCATTGTATGGCCTGAAACAGTCTCAAAGACAGTGGTACAAGAGGCTTGATTCATTCATGCTGAAAATCAATATTAGAAGATGTTTATATGACTGCTGCGTGTACTATCATGTGTTCCAAGATGGGATGATCATATTGCTATTATTATATGTGGATGACATGTTAATTTCTTGTCAAGACAAGTCTAGAGTTCAAGACTTGAAGAAGATGTTGAGCAAGGAGTTCGACATGAAGGATCTAGAAGCTGCACAGAAGATCCTCGGCATGGAAACTCATAGAGATAGGACTGCTGGAAGGATCTGGATATCACAAGCCAAGTATATTCAGAAGGTTCTTGAGAAGTTCAACATGCAAGAAGCAAAGGTAGTTTCGACTCCTTTGGCGGCTCACTTTAGGTTAAGTGGGCAACAGTGTCCTAAGTTCGACGAAGAGCAACAAGTAATGAAGAAGGTACCTTATGCTAATGTCGTGGGCGGCCTTACGTATGCAATGGTATACACACGTCCCGACATAGCTTAAGCAATCAGTGTCATTTCCAGATACATGGCAAATCCAGGAAAGCAACATTGGGATGCAGTAAAGTAGATTTTGCGTTATTTGAAGGGTTCTTGGATACAAAGGATTATGTTTGAGAAGAAAAAAGAAAATGAAGGGGTGTTGGGATATGTGGATGCCGATTATGCAGGGGATTTGGACAAGAGAAGGTCAACTTCTGGTTATGTGTTTACATGTGCAGGAGAACCAATCAGTTGGAGGGCACTACTGCAACCAATTACAGCTTTGTAGACCACAGAGGTAGAGTATATTGCATTGGTCGAAGCTAGAAAGGAAGCGATTTGGCTTAGTGGCTTCGTAAGTCAAATGGGAATCACTCAAGATTGTGTGAAGCTTAAGTGTGATAGTCAAAGTGCCATTCACTTGGCAAAGAATCAAGTTTTTTTTGCAAAATCAAAGCACATTGAAGCAAGGTATCACAGAATCAGAGATTGGGTGGAGTCTAAGGAAATTTGGATTGAAAAGATTCGTACGGATGATAATGCTGCAGATTTCCTTACAAAGATAGTGCCGACCAAGAAGTTCAAGCATTGCCTGAACTTGATCAATCTCGTTGATTGATCAAAGTGAAGAACCTCCTCACTTGAGGTACAATGAGGCAAGAAGAAGATTGTCAAGGTGAAGACTCTTGAAGATTTCCAGAGTTGCTTCAAGAAGGTTTAAAGATACTCTGGGGTGCAACGATCAAGACTTGGTTTGACTCACCAAGGTGGAGATTGTTAGGATTTTGGCTCGTCAAATATGTCCTAGTTGGTTTAGGATTGTTTTAGGAAACCTAGAGGTATACCGATTCTTGTCCTAGAGGGATTAGGAAAGAATTTCAGTTTCCTTATTCAATTTAGGTTTGGATTTCTAGAAGTCTATTTGGATTTGGATAAGTGTAATTTCCTAATTCACTTAGAAATAAGAATTCAATCAGCCTTGGGACATGTAAGCCAACCCTATGTCTATAAATAAGGTGCGGCAAGGCTGATTTTTACATAAGAAAAAAAACAGCCAGACAACCAAGAGTTTTGAGACTAGTTATAGGGTTTGCAAAAGTTTTGTAATCTCTATTATTAATTAAAGGAGCGGTGATTTCTCTACCTAGAGAAATCACAAGTGAACGTAGGCAAAAGTTCTGCCGAACCAGTATAATTCTTGTGTGTTTCTAAGTTTTCTAATATTTGCTAGTTTAGTCTATTGCTGTTGGTTACATCAAAGAACAAGGTCTAGTGTGTGGCTTTTTCAACAGTACCAAGTGACGAGGTCGTACATCAGAAAACCCATCTCTTTTTTTCTTCCTGAGTGTTACAGCATCCACAGATTCCCGCGCCTTCCTGTCTTCAATAGCTAGGTAATTGGCTGGTCTAAAACCCGGTGCTGAGCAGGGCGCATGCTGGAGATCCTTAATTTAGGGATTCACAAACAGATGCTTCTTCGGAGGTTCACGCTTTTTTGAATCGTCATCTCCTGGTTCTTTTCTTTTCCCGTGGTTAGGGGCTGCGCACTGAGGTACAACAATGCCCCTAAGCCTACAACAGCCTTAACCATTAAAATCTATCGGAAATGGTTGGGGCGTTGTTGGCTTAAACCATATGGTACAAGATAATCTCTGAAGGGAACCTGCATAACGGTTGACATTATTCTAAAAATGTAAGGTGGAATGAAAACAATACACTCAACCAAAATACTACTCACAACTTAGCATCAGAAAGGTTTTGGTCATCTCGATGAAGTAATTCTTTGACAAATCCTTGTCCTCACCACTAAAAACATCAAAAGCAATGCAAAACTTCTAAATAACATCATAACCATTGAGTTGATAGAACATACACTTTTCTTAAATTCTCTAGCTTGGCAAGTACATCACCAACAGGTCCAGATAACAGAATGTGGTTGACATTCTTGAAAGAAAAAAAGAAAGGAAAAAAAAAAGCAGATTCAAATTATGACGCTGTTCAGGCAAGAAATCTTGTATGATAGGCGTTCCTGGCTCGAGCACACAACTCATCGAGGAGTTGGCACTTTGGTTGTTTGTCGGGCTCCTGCTTGTTAAGAGGCTGCAATAAAAGTTTATAGTTAGTCCTGAAAGGTGCCTTTATTGGGCCTTATGTATAGGCTTTGAGGCTCACAATCAAAACTAACTATATGCGGAGGCGTGCCACTGCCATCTCTGTATGGCAGATGTAGAACAAGTTTGTTTAAGTACATTACTTGCGCCCCAAGTCATTCTGACTTCTTGTTTATGAAAGGATTGTCGTAGATGGGTTAAGTCTACATTAAGTTCTTTTCTATGCCTTGAGATCAAGGAATTTTATCTATCTTGTATACTTAAAGGATGAATGTCCATATCTGATTAATTCATCAGTTATAGTTCACTTTTATCTTCTTATGACAATGAAAACCTTTAAACGAACCAGATTTGAGATATAATGATGCTTTAAATCCATAAGGGATCGGAAATTACTTGAATATATGCTGAGGAATACATTAAAATTCTAGATCTACTAATTGAAAAGACAACATAATGAAAGTCGGGCAAGATTTAACCTTGTCGGGCAAGGTTAAATCTTGTGCAGCTTCTTCTCTTTATGATTACAAAGACTTTAGGAGCTAAGGGGAATGAAAGAAAAAAAATTTACATGAGAGAATCGATACTACAACATTTAAAGAAAGGTCGCAGAGCTTTTACACAGGCAGATGACATTCTATTCTGGGATATCTAAGGCTAAAAGGGGGCAGAATCTGGGCAAGGCGCAGCTTTCTGGGTGTTTTGGCTTGACTGAGAGACAAGTTGTATGTTTGTTTGATTGGTTGAGTGTCCTTATCTCTAGGCCCTTTTCCTCCTTTTATAGACGAATTAGCCCGACTGCTTGCAGCTTGTTCTTGCCCGAAAGTCACTAGAGGGTAGCAAACCGCCGACTATTTACTTGAACTGCCACTGTAAAGTGCTTTTTGGCTGATAGCTGGCTGGTCTCCATCACTTGTCATATCTGATTATAGGCATGTATCCTATGTATTAATGGGGAGTCGCCAGTTTGTCTTGAGAGAATTGGTTTGGGCTTGTCACTGGGCTTCTGATAAACCTCCATTTCATCTCCTTTATGGGCCTTTCTTCCTTTATGCTCAAAGTTCAAATATCAGCCCAAACAGTGTCCCTTTCAATTGCTGTTAAGCCTGCAAACTGAGGCGTTAATAATGATTGAACAACCATCCTTCATTAATTGTCGTTGCACGCTTGTCTAGGAACTTGCACCGCCCAAATGCAACTGTTGGTTAACCGAAGTTATCTGCAACCTTTGCACTAACCCAGGATCTCCAGCCGTCACTTGTTCCTTCTATAAAACTCTGCTCCATTCCATCTTTCAATTTATTCAAACATCTCCCTAGATTATCAGAATTTTCCCTGAATTTCCTTAGGTTCCTCAAATGTTCCAAATTCTCTTATTTCCTTTTCAAAAAAATACACCTGAGGATACTCAGAGCTTCCCATGTAGGTTTTAGTGAAAGGGTTTTCATCATGCCTTGTCTTCTCAAAAGCTTCCATTGCCTTCATCGCCATCGGGCAGGCTATTACCCCAGGTTTCTCTTCTTAAAGGAAGGAGTACACCCCTTAAAACCTGCATGGATTTCTCTGGTTCTAATAAGTATCGAAAACGATATATATGAGGAGCAATCATTTCCCTTAATTTTTTCAATCAGGAGCTCCGCACTCGGTTCACATTTCAGGTTTCCTACAACTTTGCAGGCTAGTCGAGTAATCTTGATCGTACTGGTAGATTTCACTTGGGCTGAAATATACCAGCCTAGACTTCTCCACAACTCCTGCTTCTTGACCACTTCATCGTCATAGGTGTATGTTTCAGGATCAACTACCACGACCCTTGCTGGTCAAACAATCTCGATCGGGCTCACGGATGAAGGCGTAGAAGATTCGAACAAACTGGGGCAAATTTAGCTAGTAGTATCAGTGTTTAGGAAAGGTTGAACAGAATGTAGATTCATCTTTCCAGGATAGTTGCACTTATTAGGGATGTAAAACTATTGGTCTGAACATATGTATCTTCCATATTCGATGAAATGAAGATGTCCTTTTTAATTTCCTCTAACCTTGTATTCTTCTTAATTTTAATTGTAATGAATATGCAAGCTAACTTCAGACCACTTATAATGTCTAAGGTCTATATCTTTCCTTCCTGGATTTTGTCCAGAGCTTCAATTCGGGCTATATCAAGGTCTTCAATTTCTTGACACATAGCCTGAATATATTCTTCACTGTGTAACCCGAATTGATTTTGAATTCTGACCGAACTCACATTAATCTCCATGGGGAGTACAACATTCTGCCCGAAAGTTAAAGCAAAAGGGGTTGTCCAAGTTGCTGCCTTATTAGAAGTTCTGTATGCCCACAAAATATCTCCCAATCTCTTGTGCCATTTTTCTGGATTCTCGGCCACTGTTCTTTTAATGATATTTACCAAGATCTTGTTGCTGGCTTCTGCTTGACCGTTTGACTGAGGGTAGTTAGGGCTAGACTGAATCATCTTTATGTTGAATTTGCGGGTGAACTCCTCTACTTCTTTTGAAATGAAAGATGGCCTGCGGTCTGTAACAATTGTCTCGGGCACCCCAAATTTGTGCAAGATCTTGTTTTCAATGAATTTCGTGACCACGACTGAAGTGATAGTCTTGACAGTTGAGGCTTCTACCCACTTGGTGAAGTAATCTGTAGCCATAATTATGAAAGTGTGCCCTTTGCTAGAGGCTGGGTAAATTTGCCCGATGAAGTTACCCACCCTCTGAAAGGCCAAGGTTTAACCAAAGGGTTCAAAGGTATTGAGGGCACATGCTGAAGTGACCCATGTCTTTGGCATTCTTCAAACCCTCGGGCATAAGCTTTGCAATCTCATTGCATTTCTGGCCAGAAGTAACGTACCTCCTGAGTAGCCACCTCATCTTAGTTCCCGCCTGGTGTGCTCCACAGATCCCTTCATGCACTTCGGCCATTATCCCCATAAAACGTATTAGCTAATCTGGAGTTTTCCTTAATAGATTTTCTCCCATAAAACGTATTTAGTTGCCTGCTGCCTATCCTTATTTTTCGTGGGAAATGAGGGATCTTTCAAGTATCGCAGAACAAGTGTTCTCCAATCCTCAGTTTCCACTTCTTCAATCATTACATCCAAGCTGAACCCTCGCTCCAAGATGGAAGAGAGGTTTCTTCTTTGGATCTCTATGTCTACTTCAAACTTCCTTTCCTGCATTTGTACTCCAGAGGCTAATTGTGCCATTTCGTCGGTAATTGCATTTGCTTATTTAGGGATGTGGCTAACCGATATCTCAGTACCCCAATAGCTTAATAATTGAGTAGCCACTAGGTAATAACCAACCATAGTGATGTGTTTGCATTTGTATTCCCCATTCAATTGATTGATTACCAATTCTGAATCGCCGAATACCTCAACTTCAGTTGCCCCCAATTCTATCAAGATCTCTAGGCCGATTATCAGTGCCTCATATTCTGCTCGATTGTTAGTAGTTTCCTGATAGTCTAAGAGGAAGGAATAACAATGGTGGTTACCACAAGGATCGATGATGGCGATTCCAGCCCCAACAACATTTTGAGTACAAGATCCATCAAAATACAACCTCCATGGAGTAACCCAAAGGCTGGATAATCTCTTTACTTCTCGTTGAATCCATTCTTCTCTGCCCGAGAGCACTTTAGTTGGTGGGATCCAAAGGCTAGCTACCTTCAAAGTTCCAGGGATGTTGACACTTTCCTCTTGAGATTCTTGGTGCTCTGCTAAGAAGTCTGCAATCACCTGCCCCTTGATTGCCCTTTGGGGAACATATTGAAAGTTGTACCCTGATAACGCCAGAATCCACTTTCCGATCCTTTTAGTCAGCATTGGTTTTGACAGCATGTATTTGATTATGTCAGTTTTGGCAATGATGTGGATGTGGCAAGGCAACATGTAATGCCTTAGCTTGCCAGCAGTGAAGTACAAAGCCAAACATAATTTCTCCACCGAGGTATATCTTGTCTCTACTTCGGTAAGAATTCTACTGAGGTAATTTATGGCTTGTTCCTTTCCACCTTCATTATTCTGAGCTAGCAGGCTTCCAATTGATTTCTCCGAGGTAGAAATATAAAGCTTCAACGGCTTCCCCTTTAAGGCGGCACAAGTACTGGTGGAGAAGCTAAGTAAGCTTTTATTTTGTCGAAAGCCTCTTGATGTGGTGGGCCCCCATTCAAATTCTTCTTTGTCCTTTAATCTCAGTAGAGGGGTTAGCGGCTGGATCTTGCCCGCTAAATTAGCAATGAATCTCCTTAAGAAGTTGATATTTCCTAGCAGCCTTTGAAGTTGTACTTTGTTGGTGGGGGAAGGCGATTCCATTATTGTCCGAGTTTTGTTTTTGTCAACCTCCACACCTCTTTGATGAACGAGGAATCCCAAAAAGTTGCCCGATCTTACTCCAAATGCACATTTCTTTGGATTCATTTTTAACTTATGGATCCTCATTTTTGTCAAGGCCTGCCTAGGGTCTATCAAATGTTGCTCTTCAGTTTTAGATTTTACCATGATGTCATCAATGTATACTTCCATGATATGGTCGATTAAATCATGAAAAATGGCGTTCATTTCTCTTTGGTAAGTTGCCCTGGCATTCTTGAGCCTGAACGGCATCACCAAATACTCATATGCTCCGACATGGCCTGGGCACCTAAAAGCTAGTTTATGTGTATCTTCTTTAGCCATTTTTATTTGATTGTATCTAGCATTCCCATCCATAAAAGATAGAACTTTGTGTTTAGCAACTGCATCTACGGATAAGTCCGCCATGGGCATGGGGTATTCATCTTTAGGCGTGGCTCCATTAATGTTTCTATAGTCGACACAACATCTAACTGCTTTAGTTATAGCTTTTAAAATAGGTACAATGTTGGCCAACCACTCAACATACTTGGCAGGCCTAATAAATCCAGCCTTTACCAGCCTTTCAATCTCTTCCTTGACCTTCTCCTCAATTTCTTTTGACATCCTCCACGGTGCTTGCTTGACAGGTTTAAACCCCTCATTAGTAGGCATCTTGTGTTTTACTAAGGTTGGGCCTAAACCTGGCATCTCGGTGTAGTGCCAAGCAAAACAATCCCTACCAAGTAATGCCCCATAAGTGGAAGTACTGTCTACAACAAAAAAGACAGCATGATCTGCTTTGATCCCAAATCAACCTGTAATGGCAATATCCCATGAATCCTGGTGATAGCTCATGAGAAGTTAGATACTGTAAGATCTGTAGGGATAAGGTCTTCCTCACTTCTGCACATTTTCTTCATCTGTTTATATGGCAGCACATTGATCGCAACCCCTCCGTCTATCAAAACCCTCTTGAATGGTATCTCCTCCAGGTGAGCAGTTAAGTATATGGGGTTGAGATGGTTGGCCAGAGTCAAATTCGGGCGATTCTGTTTGGCTAGACTTTCCTTGTCCTGCCTTTTCAGCACTAACATGTGCCATCATGGGTTCCCCTGCCAAGTAATCACCTTCCATTGTGGGAGGTTGATCATGCTCAGCACGAAACATGGCTGATAAAACATATGTCATGTTTATGTGGAAGTTACTAGGTCCAGATAAGTCTCTTTCCTTGCCACCAATGTTGTTCTTGAATTCGTCTATCCAAGCATGTGCTTCTTCAGGCAGCATTAGCTCAGGTAGTTCTTCTCATCTGGCGATACCGAAGTTCGGTACCTGCTCTGGAACTTCACAGATGGTGTCTATTAATAATGGTGCCTTCTCTCAAGCGAGATGGTTCCGAAGCAGATTGGCTCTGAGCTCCATCTTGGGGTAGGCATCATTACTACATCCTCTTGAGCTCTCCTCAAGATTATATACTTCCCAGGATGGGTGTTCGGTGGTACATGATCTCCTTCCCCTTCGTTCTTACTATTTTCCTTTTTCACTTCTTTCATACTCCTCCAATGGGGTTGATTTCTTCCCCCCATGAGGAACATCTTCAAACTTTATATTCCCCGAAGTTTCTGAAGTGGCGGGGGCTTTCAACGAGTTCATATGGACTTTGTGTTGCCTCTGAACCCTCATGATCATGGATTCCCCCATTTCTTTGACGGGCTTTCTATCCTTTCCAACTATAAACCATCTTCGTCCGAGTTGGGCAAGGTTCTTCTTTGTAACCGGGTCCACCGTCCTCCGTTTCATTCGGACATCTCCACCGGTATAGACTGGTTGGGGTGGTTTCACCTCTTTCCATCTTGGTCCCTTGGCTTCCTTGTCTTCCACTTCCTCTGAAGCTTCATAGTTCCTGAACACTTCTGACAAGTTTTTAGGCTGGGAATCTCCCCTCAACCTCTGGAAGACGTTCCGAGATGTCTCCTTCTCGTTTGTCCGCATAATGTTCATGCGTCTTTCTTGGTCCTCTTTTTCTTTCATCTTGACCAACTCTTGATCGAGGATGGCTCCTGCTGTTGGTACTTCCAGCTCGCACTTAGCATGGCATTTGCTGGATAACACTACTCCTTTAACTATGGTGGCTTTAGGCTTCTCTAGCAACTTGATAACTCCCTTCGTTGGTCTATCGATTGGCCTCCTTTCCGCCTTTACTTTCCATGTGGCTTTTCCTTTCCCTTTGTCTACCCATGTCAGGTTGATCATATTTACTGGGGCTTGCGGGAAAGGAGTAACACTAGCCTGTAGTTCTCTCAGCGACCACTTTGTTTTTGGTTCGCATTGCCTCCTGCTATCCACTAATAAAGGGTCGGGCAACTCCGGTTCTCTTTCTAACAATAGCTGATTAGCTCCAGCTTTCTCTTCGTTCTCCCCCTCCTTCATTGTTTTAAACAGAGGAAGAAATGGCTCATCCGCAGGGCTAGCTTTACTCGTTATCTCACTAACTTGATCATTCTTTGGAATAAAGCGTTCCAGATCTAGCCCTCCTCGTGGATTTTCCGTCAAGGAACATAGTTTGCTCACATTTTCTCTTGATTTCCGAGAGTTTTTTTTCTATGTTTAGAGAGTTTCGCTCTATGTTTCTTAAGATAGCCATCATGGTGGCTTGTAGGTATTCATTTGTGACCTTTCCCTCTGATTTCTTAGAAGGAGTCGGGCTTTTTGTCAAGACAGGTCCTTGCAAGTCTTCGGGGAGACCAGCCATGTTAGATCTTGGTGTGTACTAGGGTGTTCTTTGTTTTGCCCCCTAGCTGAAGGTTTGTTCTCTCATTTGTCTTCTTGGCATACAAGATTTGATCCCACCGGGCGTGCCAAAACTATGTTCAGGCAGGAAATCCTCTATGATGGGCGTTCCTGGCTCGAGCACACAGCTCCCCAAGGAGTTGGCACTTTGGTTGTTTGTCGGGCTCCTGCTTGTTAAGAGGCTGCAATGGGTGTTTATAGTTAGTCCTGAAAGGTGCCTTTATAGGGCCTTAGGTATAGGCCTTGAGGCTCATAATCAAAACTAACTATATGCGGAGGCGTGCCACTGCATTCTCTGTAGGGCAGATGTAGAACAAGTTTGTTTAAGTACATTACTTGCGCCCCAAGTTATTCTGACTTCTTGTTTATGAAAGGATTGTCGTAGATGGGTTAAGTCTACATTAAGTTCTTTTCTATGCCTTGAGATCAAGGACTTTTATCTATATTGTATACTTAAAGGATAGAGGTCCATATCTGATCAGTTCATCAGTTATAGTTCACTTTTATCTTCTTATGACAATAAAAACCTTTAAACGAACCAGATTTGAGATCTAATGATGCTTTAAATCCATAAGGGATCGGAAATGACTTGAATATATGTTGAGGAATACATTAAAATGCTAGATCTACTAATTGAAAAGACAATATAATGAGAGTCGGGCAAGATTTAACCTTGTCGGGCAAGGTTGAATCTTGTGCAGCTTCTTCTTTTTATGATTACAAAGACTTTAGGAGCTAAGGGGAATGAAAGCAAAAGAGTTTACATGAGAGAATCGATACTACAACATTTAAAGAAAGGCAACAGAGCTTTTACACAGGCAGATGACATTCTATTCTAGGATAACTAAGGCTAAAAGGGGGCAGAATCTGGGCAAGGCGCAGCTTTCTGGGTGTTTTGGACTGACTGAGAGACAAGTTCCATGTTTGTTTGATTGGTTGAGTGTCCTTATCTCTGGGTCCTCTTCCTCCTTTTATAGACGAATTAGCCCGACTGCTTGCAGCTTGTTCTTGCCCGAAAGTCACTGGAGGGTAGCAAACCGCCGGCTATTTACTTGAACTGCCACTGTAAAGTGCTTTTTGGCTGATAGCTGGCTGGTCTCTATCACTTGTCATATCTGATTATAGGCATGTAGCCTATGTATTAATGGGGAGCCGCCACTTTGTCTTGAGAGAATTGGTCTGAGCTTGTCACTGGGCTTTGGGCAAACCTCCATTTCATCTCTCTTATGGGCCTTTCTTCCTTTATGCTCAAAGTTCAAATATCAGGCCAAACAGACTCAATAATCAGGAAGTAAACCAGTAAATTAAATAGGCAGTCATGTGATATCAGTATGACATGTAACCATAAACTATATACTACGCCAAACACTATAACACGTCAAGTGGAGAACAAAAGAAACTTACAATCCGTTGAGATTCCTTAAGGTCGCAATGGAACTGGGCAGATCTCCAGTAAATTTGTTATATGACAAATCACGAGCAAGTCAGATGTGCATCGTTTGTTGCAGTTCAGACTTTTTCATATGAACATTAAGCAACTATTTCATGCAGTGGTACTTTCCTTGATAGAAGATTAAAAGTTTTTATCGTTTTGTGTAATGAGACTCAACTTAAGATTCACATCAAACATTGAAAAAGTATCTACTTCATATCTGAAAGGTGTAGAAGAAGCATACAGTTGTCTTAAATTCCGCAGACCGGTAAATGCATCCCCAGTAGGTCCGGATAACAAATTGTGGCTTAGAATCCTAAAATAAAGGAGCATTTCAGTTTGTGGCTAATCATGATCCAAAACCAGTAATAGACTCGATTAGGCAGCAGTCAGGGAATATTGAACTGACAAATATTGAAGACCGAGAGGCAAGGAGTAGGGGATGCTTTCCACCAAATTGTTGCATGCCAGATTTCTGCTTAGAATCCTTAAAATTATCAAAAAAAGTAATAACAACAACAACAACAAAGTCTATTCCACTAAGTGGGGTCAGCTATATTGAAGAGGGTCAGAGGATAAATCTTCAAGATTGATGCTTCATTGTCTCTCGTCTTGTCTGTTCTCCAGGCAGGCGTGGATGAGTACCCGAGAGCAATGCTAGGTAGGCAATCAGGGAAGGGGTTCCAGGCAGTTGGTTTCTGACTGGAAGCTTGATTCTAAGTGCCGCCCGATTGCTCTTCTTCTCATTATCCTGCAGGTAAGAACAAGGACAAAGAAAAGACAGGGAAAAGCATGATATGAGATATTTTCGCTTTAGACCCTGATGATATGAGATGCTTTTGCTTTTGGTGATTTGATGGCGTTGCACGGCGAGGCTTTGCTCTTCGGCGATGGTGCTAACGATAGGCTGTCGAGGCTTCTCGAGCTCTTCAATTAGAGCAACGACTCCGAGCTTGGTTTTGACTTAGATTCCTCCGTCCAGATTATGCAGTTCTGCAGAGAAGGGCATCATGCTATAGTGACTTGTTACAACTTGTCACGCTGCATTCTTCTCTGCTTGTTTCTTCTGCATAGCAGAAGTGGTGCGCAACCTTTTGCGTTTGATTGGTCCTTCAGAGCATCACTTCTCAGCGACTCATCCACGCTTGGCAGCTTCAGTGCAAAGAGTCGACAGAATGCCAAATATTCTGCGATGGCGGTGACTTGAGACCCAGCTCCAACAACAGCTGAAGATGACCACTCGAGAGCAATGCAAGGTAAGCAATCAGGCAAAAGGTTCTGAGCAATCAGTCTCTGGTTGGACGTTTGATTTCCGGTTCTGACTGATCGCTCTCTTCCTCCCTGTCTTGCAGGTAAGAGCCAGG
The DNA here is from genome assembly GCA_036320875.1 of Cotoneaster glaucophyllus. Taxonomy (NCBI): domain Eukaryota; kingdom Viridiplantae; phylum Streptophyta; class Magnoliopsida; order Rosales; family Rosaceae; genus Cotoneaster; species Cotoneaster glaucophyllus. The sequence goes on from CM070067.1 coordinate 20,582,143, forward strand.
GTAAAGGAAAGAAAAGGGAAAAGCATGATATGAGATACCTTTGCTTTCGACCCTGATGATATGAGATACGCTTGCTTTTGAAGAAGTAGCGGATGAATCAGCACATATATTGGTTGCGTTTGTCTCCACATGCTTCAGTGTACCAATTTCACCTGCCTCAGCTATTCTTCAGGCAAGTGAGGTATCTTCCCGGAAGTTTGAGTGGAGGTTCCGACATATTGCTTTTCTTTGTCCTTGTCTTGAATGTAAGAGTGAGGACAAAGGAAAGGACAGGGAGATTGCATTATATGAGTGTGGCTTGCTTCGTCCCTGATGATATGAGATACGTTCGCTTTTGGAGAAGTAGCGAATGAACCCACACCTATATTGGTTGTGCTTGTCTCCACATGCTTCGGTGTATTGATTTCACCTACTTCATCTGTTTCCCTTGCAGAAGTGGTATTCTCCCTAGTTTCTCTCCATGCAGGTTTGACATCTGCTCCCTGCAGTATTTGCCCTCCGATGCAGGGGTCGAATGCAAACCTTGCATTTGAATGGTCCGTCAGGGCATCACTTCTCAGCGACTTGTCCATGCTTGGCAGCTTCGGTGCAAGGAGCCGACAGAATGCCAAATAGTCTGCGATGGTGGTGACCTGAGATCCAGTTCCAACAACAGTTGAAGATGACCACTCGAGAGCAATGTAAGGCAAGCAATCAGGCAAAGGTTCCGAGCAGTCAGTCCTAGATCGGACGTTTAATTTCAGGTTCGGACTGATTGCTTTCTTTCCCCTTGTCTTGGAGGTAAGAGCAAGGGCAAAGGAAAGGACAGGGGAAAAGCATGATATGAGATACCTTTGCTTTCGACCCCGATGATATGAGATACGTTTGCTTTGGCGGAAGCAGCGGACGAACCAGCACGTTGCGCCTGTGTCCACATGCTTTGATGTATCATCTTCATCTGCTTCAGCTGTTCTTCAGGCAGGTGTGGTATCTTCTCTAGAAGCACATCAGCAGCTGAAGATGAGTACTCGAGAGCGAGGCTAGGCAAGCAATCAGGGAAGAAGCTTCCAAGCAATCGGTTCCAACTCGGAAGGTCGAGTCCAAGTGCCGACTGATCGCTCCCTTTCTCCTTGTCCTGCGGTGAAGAGGGAGGACAAAGAAAAGGATGGGGGAAAAGTGTGCTATGAGATACTCTTGCTTTCATCCCTGATGATATGAAATACTTTTGCTCTGGTACGACCTGGTTGAAGAGGTGTTTTCCTGGGAAGAGGAGAACTGGGTATGTTGAAGGGTTTGGTTGCAGATGCATTTTTTTTTGCAAGGTAGAAGAACCAGGCGTTTTGGATGTGTGCTTTGCTTTCGAGGATGAAGGTTATCATATATAGGGATTTCCCACTTACAAGTAGTGGTGTGGACGTGACCTTGTCACCCACGCTTGTCGGTGATAATGCTGTAGTGGGAATAGTAGGATTCACGCGTTTTTAACTTCGTCAGATACTTGTGACAAAGTTGCACGTGATATCTGAAAAGCTGAGATTGCGTCTGAAATGAGTTAACGAATTTTACGCAGGAAAACCCGGCCTTTGAAATTTGGGGAGTGGTGTCTCTTTGACCCCTGAACAGGTGGCTGTGTTGCTTCTCCTTTTATAGAGGTATTGATTGCATTCCAAAATGCATACTTCGAAGATTTCCCGCCTGTGAAGATTATCTCTGCTTCATTTCCGAAATTTTACTCTATCCACCTTTCTCCTTCATCATTTTTTGAAAATGGCTTACCCGTCTGACATTCGCTTAGATTTGAGTCTTGGGAATGATACAGGCGCGCCGCGTCAGGGTGATATATGGCGCCCATCCTTCTTATCCTCTAATGGCCCTCTTACGGTTGAAGACTCCGTGATGATGGATGCGACAATAGCTACGATAGTAGCTAGGAACCTCCTTACCCCTAAAGATAATAGACTGCTTTCAGGACGGTCCGATGAGTTGGCTGTCCAAGACTCCTTGGCTCTCAGCATTCAGTGTGCGAGCTCTATGTCCAACATGGGCCAACGCTTACTCGCTCGATCTCGCCAAGTTGAATCATTGATGGCCGAGGTGGCAACCCTTAGTCATGAGATCAGGCAGCTCAAGCGTGAGAATAGAGAGTTGCATGTGCTTGCAAATAATTATTCGGCGGGCATGAAGAGGAAGCTTGATCAGCTGCTGGACTCTGAAGGTCGAATTCAAAGCGACCGTCAGAAGTTTGCGGATGTATTCTGGAGGCACTTTTTGCCTTCGTCATCTGGGGTTCGACCAAGTATTGAGGCCCCGAATAATCCATCTTCAGTGCCTTCAGTGCCTTCGGTGCCTCCCTCGGCTAGTGTTCCGCCGAGTACTGAGGCTTCACATAAGTGACATTTGTGAAGGCTCCAAATTTTTTTTTTTTTTTTTTAATTATTATTATTTTTTTTTTTTTTTTTTTTTTGGTACGTACTTCTAACTTCTTAAAGATATCAATAAATGAAATCTTATTTCATTCGTATGGTACTTTTTTACTTGCTAACAATAACCTGCCTTTCATTCTTGCGTGAGTGTATGTTTTAATAACGAGTATGGCAAACTGACAAGGCTGGGCCTCCTTGATGGGCTTCCTCACTGCACTGCACTCTTCTCTGCATTCAACAATGGAAGGGATGTCTTGCACAATTTTCACAGTTTGCTTGCACAGTTTGTACAGTTTGCACAGTTTTACTTGCACAGTTTGCACAGTTTGCATCAGAGATTGAATGGAAGGGACGTCTTGCACCCTTGTGTCTGCGGCTCAGGACAGAAGAGAGATGTTGGAAGGAACCATACGCAAAGGTACAAGATTGCTTTGGGACAGATGTGCCAAGTGAGCGAGAAATCAGCCACCTTGCTGCCAGATCAGAAGATGAGGGGTTGCAACGTTTGGTCTTGTCATCCAGCTTGCAGAGAAGGACAGAGACGAGCCATGTCACGCGAGTCCTATTAGCACAGTCTTCCTCTCTTCACGCGGGCCACTGCTAGCACAGTCACCGCACAGCCTTCCTCGCTGTACGTAGGTCGCTGTTAGCACAGCCTTCGCACTGCACTCTGCTCTGGATTCTTCTATATATCGTGACTGAATAGCCATTGGACAGCCACGCACTGCCTGCCGAAGCGGAGGAAGGGACCACCAGCTGCTGAAGCTGATAGGCAGAAGAAGAGCACGGATGGAGCCGAGCTTTGGAGCAGCGAGAGGCTAGGCACGGAGCAAGGATGCAAGTAGACAAACTTTGGTTTTGTTAATCACATTGGTTTTATTACTCACATTCACAGGCAGCAGCCATGGCGGAGGTGCAGAAGAGCTTCACGACCGGCTAGTCGTTTGACAGCGGTCGTTGAGGTTGTTGGCAGTGGAGGGCGCGGAGAGCTTCCATGGAGTGACATGTGGCGGTGGAGATGGTGGTGCTGGAAAGCATGGCAGCGGAGAGAGGGAGTTTCTGGTGGAGTTGGATCAGCGGGCTTGGAGGTAGTGGTGAACCTGAAGCTTGGACCAGAAGCTGGACTTCTCCGACGATGTGGAGGCGGTGGCGGAGGAGGAGATCGTAATTGCAATGAATTGAGCCGCCAAGGGAGTTTTCAACTAGGAGGACCGCTTGATTGGCGATCCAGACCCAGTTTCGAATGCGAATAACTGTCCGTTAATGCAAGTTTCATCCCATGATTTCAGAACATAAAAGGAGTCGGAGAGAACGCCGGAATCGCAAATGAAGGTTGCCCGTTGTCTTCCGTGGCAGCGGACCTGAACCCTTGTTCGATCCTGACCGCCCTTCCTCTTCACGGCTCTCTCAATCGCAGCTGTTTGATCCACCACCTTCGCAGCAACGTTATCCTCGGAAATTGAGCTCAGCGACGGCGTCCAATCGGACGAATTTACGGAGCTCCCGCGTCTTCTTCTGGGGCGTAGTATTCGGCTGGGTGCGAGAAGAAGGAGGAAGGAGGGGGTGCGCAGAGACTGAGAGAGAAGATCTGGGCCTGTGGCTTGAAGATGGGCTCCTTCTGTTTGAGGAGGCACTCACGGTTTTGGACTTTGATGAGGGCCTGAATGTGTACACTCACTCACATACACACACATACACATATACACACACGTATATATATATTTCCTTCTCTCTCTTTTATTTTTTTTTATTTTATTTTTTTAAAATTATTTAAATACATTATAATAACATATGTATTTCCATTTTTTTTTTCTTTTGTAATGTAATTGACTTTCATTAGTCACGTTTAATAAAATATTTATTATTTTTTTTTTTTTTTTTTTTTTTTTTTGATGTGCAAGAACTTGTAATGCAATTGACCTTTTTTTTTTTTTTTTTTTTTTTTTTTTTTTAATTTTTATGACGATTGATCTCTTTCTTTTAGTACACATATATATACATACATACATACATACATACATGCATTTATATAACATATATATATATATATATTATTTTATTTTTTTTAGGAACTCTCCCTTGCATGGAAAGACGAAGAAGAAACGGAGAGTTGAAATCAAGCTTAGTGGCATCGCAAAGTGTTGAGCTTCATGACCGGCTAGTCGTTTGACGGTGGTTATTGAAGTTCTTCGCCGGCTTTGATCAAGCGTGGTGACATTGTCGTCATTCTTGCTGCTGCTTGGAGCTTACTGAAGGGCGTCGCTTAATCGTGCAAGGTTGTGTTTTAAGTCGCAACTGTCCTCGGCAGTGACGTCTCCGTCCCTCTTGCCGCTGCTTGGAGCTCGTCGAAGAGCGTCGCTTGATCGTGCGCAGTTGCGTTTTAAGTCGCAACTGTCCTCGGCAGTGACGTCTCCGTCCTTCTTGCCGCTGCTTGGAGCTTGCTGAAGGGCAAATGGAGAGTTTGGAGTCAAGCTTGGTGATCGGCTAGTCGTTTAACGGCGGTCACTGTAGTTCTTTGCCGACTTTGATCAAGTGTGATGACGTTGCCGACTCTCTTGCCGCTGTTTGGGGCTTGCCAAAGGGCGTCGCTTGATCGTGTGGGGTTGTGCTTTTTAGGCACAACTTTCCTCGGCAGTGACGTCTCCGTCCCTCTTGCCGCTGCTTATCGTCACAAGGCTCACAGGTTGCTGCGGAAGAGGCAGGCTTGATTTCGATGGTTTTATTCTGCTTGTATTTGTGATGGAACTGACTCTTAATAGTCAAATGCTTAATAAAACCTTAATTTTTATTTTGATGTGACTGAACTCAAAGTTGAATGTTCGAGCTGCCTACGTACCCTTCCAAAGAAGAGATCAAGTCATAACGTAGTTCAAATGCATATATATTTTTTGGTAATTTTTTTTTATGCCGTACACAGTTTATGCTCTTGCGGGCCAGGAGCACGGCTTCTTCTCAGGCGTAGTACCGCTTTAAGAACTTGCCATTTATGGGGCCAATCCTCAAGCCGTCTTCTGCCATGATCAAGTAGGCGCCATTGGTGTAGACCTCTTGTATTACGTATGGTCCGTCCCACTTTGACGTGAACTTGCTTTTTGTCTTGTGAGTTGTGATGATAGGCCTGCGCAATGCGAGGACGAGATCTCCAGTTTGGAAAGACCTCGGGCGGACCTTCTTGTTGAATGCCTTGGAAAGCCTTGCTTGGTAGCATTCCAAATGTTGTTGAGCTTCGAGCCTTCTTTCATCGAGTGCTTCCAATTCTTGAAGTCGTAGCTTTGCATTTTCCTCATTGGTCAAGCCTTCTTGTATAGCCATCCTTAGCGAGGGGATTTGACTTTCAAGTGGTAGAACAGCTTCAACTCCATATACGAGAGAATAAGGTGTAGCTTGGGTAGGAGTCCTATGTGTCGTCCTGTACGCCCAGAGCGCTTCGCTTATTCTTTCATGCCAGTCTCTCTTTGTTCGGCCGATCACCTTTTTCAGGAGGTTGCACAGCGTTTTGTTGAATGCTTCCGCAAGACCATTGGCCGGAGCATGATACATAGAAGACTTGTGCTGCTTGAACTTGTATCTCTCGCAGAGCTCGTCCACTAGCCAGTTGGAGAACTGTTTTCCGTTATCAGTGATAATGTAGCGAGGTACTCCATATCGGTGGATGATATGCTCCTTGATGAAACGAACGACAGTTTCCTTTTTAACTTCCCTTAAGGGTAAGGCTTCAGCCCACTTGGAGAAGTAATCTGTTGCAGCTAAGATGTAAGCTTCTCCTGCAGATGACTTCGGCGCAATTGGTCCTACGACGTCCAATCCCCATGCATCGAACGGCCATGACGCAACTGTAGGGTGCAACGGCTCGGGCGGTTGATGTATGAAGTTGGCGTGGAACTGACAGGCTTGGCACCTTTTGGCGTATTCCATACAATCCTTCACCATGCTTGGCCAGTAGTAACCCATTCTTTTGAGCTGGAAATGTAGCTTTGGTCCAGATTGATGCGCCCCACATACACCTGAGTGTGCTTCTTCCATGGCTTGATTGGCTTCTTCTTCACCTAGGCATCTTAGAAGTACTCCTTCAAATGAGCGTCGGTAGAGTGTTCCTTTGTAGTAGAGGAAGCGATGTGCTCGTCGACGTATTTCAGAGCGGTGTTTGGGATCATCTGGAAGCTTTCCATGCTCCAAGTAGTTGATCAACGGCTGTCTCCACTCTTCAGCATCGATCAAAAGTACTGAGATGACATTTGTATCATCCAGTGGCATTTCAGTAACCAGCGGGATCACCCATCTTTGGCAAACTGGCACATCTGTAGCTTCATCTTCTCCTAGCGTCATACTTGAGGCTAGGTTGGCGAGAGCGTCTGCCATTTGATTTTCTTTTCTTGGCACATGTTCTAGTGTCACGGCCTCGAATTTTTGTAGCAGTTGAGTTGCTAACCGAAAGTACGGGACGAGGTCATCTTTCCTCACCTCATATTCAGTTAGTAGTTGATTGATTATGAGTTTGGAGTCACCATATACCTCAAGGGCTGTGATTTCCATGTTGATCGCCATTTGGAGCCCGATGATTAGTGCTTGGTATTCAGCGACGTTGTTGGAACACAATTCGCTTAGTTGGAAGGAATATGGTAGTATTTGCCTTTGTGGTGACATGAACACTACTCCTGCCCCCGCTCCGTCTGGTCGTGCGGATCCATCGAAGAACATCGTCCATGTCGGGAAGATGTCAACATAGAACACCTCCTCGTCAGGCAAGTCGTCTGAGATTTTCCAATCGGCTGGGATTGGGTGATCGGCGAGGAAGTCTGCTAGCGCTTGTCCTTTGACGGCTTTAGCTGGGATGTAGATGATCTCGTATTGATTAAGAAGCAACGCCCATTTAGCTAGTCGCCCTGTCAAGACTGGTTTGGACATGACGTATTTGACCGGGTCAGCTTTAGCAACCAGGTGGATGGTGTAAGCGTGCATGTAGTGTCTGAGCTTCTGGATGGCAAACACCAAGGCGAGGCACATCTTTTCTATCGGGGAGTAGTTCAACTCAGCGCCAGTGAGAGTTCGACTGAGGTAGTAAAGCGCTCCTTCTTTCTGGGATTCGTTCTCTTGTGCCAAGAGCGCTCCAACTGAACTTTCCTGAGCGGCGATGTATAATATGAGCGGCCTCCCGGGCACAGGTGCCCCCAGGACAGGTGGGCTCGATAAATACTTTTTTATGCTTTCGAAAGCGTTGTGGCATGCTTCGTCCCATACAAACGGAACATCTTTCTTTAGGAGTCGACTGAACGGTTGACAACGCCCTGCAAGGTTAGAGATGAAGCGTCTGATGAAGGCTAACCGTCCTTGTAGACTTTTTAGCTCGCGCAAGTTTCTTGGCTCGGGCATGTTTTGAATGGCCTTGATCTTTGACTGGTCCACTTCAATGCCACGGTGCTTGACAATGAAGCCGAGGAACTTTCCAGAGGTGACGCCGAATGCGCATTTTAACGGGTTCATCTTGAGGTTGTATTTTCGCAGCCTTTCAAACACTGTTCGTAAATCCTGCAAGTGATCTGATCTCTTCCGTGTCTTGACTACCACATCGTCTACGTAACATTCTACGTTTTTGTGCAGCATGTCATTGAAGATTTTCTGCATTGCGCGTTGATATGTAGCTCCGGCGTTCTTCAGACCAAAGGGCATCACCTTGTAGCAGTAGATACCTTTTGGAGTGCGGAAGGCCGTTAGTTCCTCGTCTTCAAGAGCCATGCGAATTTGATTGTATCCAGAAGAGCCGTCCATGAATGACAGTGCCTCGTGGCCAGTGGTTGCGTCCACCATGATTTCGATGATTGGCAAGGGGAAGTCATCCTTTGGGCAAGCATCGTTGAGGTCCCGGAAGTCTACGCACACACGTATTTGTCCAGATTTCTTAAGGACAATGACAATGTTGGAAATCGACTTGGGGAATTGCACCTCCCGAATGAAGCCTGCTTCGATTAACTTGTCTACCTCGGTCTCTATTTGCGGGATGAGCTCGGATCGGTAGCGTCTTTGAGTTTGCTTTACTGGTCGTGTTCCAGGCTTGACTGCAAGATGATGTACAGCGATGACAGGGTCAAGGCCGGGCATTTCTTTGTATGTCCAAGCGAAGACGTCTTTGTACTCTAACAGCAGCTGATAATATTCCTCTATCTCATCCGCACTTAGTAGTGCACTTACGAAGATAGGCTTTGGTTCCTTGCTCGTGCCTAAGTTGAGTTCCTTGAGATCATCAACCGTGGCTTGGCCTCCATCTTCGAACTGCGGTGGAGCAGCAGTGACATCTTCCTCCGGGATTTCATCTTCTTTGCCTTCTTGGATCGTAATGTGGAAGACTTCTTGGACCTCCTCTTTAGTGTTGACCTCTCGATTTGTTTGGCATGAAGATTGTCCAGTGTGGATGATGGTGTGCTTTCTTACTTTCAGCGGTCCATCTGTGTCAACCTCCAAGATTACTTGGCGCCTCATCCTTGAAGGAATCGAGCTTCGAACGTCGCCTTTTTCTGCTAGCATGTCGAGCTTTTCTTCCTCTGGCGTTGTCTTCCTCTTTCTAGAAGACTTCTTGTTGCTTTGTTTCTTAGGTTTCGACAACCTTCCGAAAACAGAGCTTTGGGGTGTTGGCTCGTTAAGCCTCTTGAAGACGGAGGTTCGGTCTTGACCACCAATGCGATTAAGTGCCGAAATTCTAGGCCTTGAATGACTCATCCTATTGAAGACTGATATTCGAGGGGCAGGTTTAGGATCCTCTTGATCTTGTTCAATGCTTACGCTGATGTGTTGGGTGCTAGCATTTTTCGCTTCGCTTGAAATCTTCACAGGTGCATTTGGTGTGAAGCCAAGTCCAGCTTTGTTGTTGTCAACTCCGTAACCATGCTCCTTCAACTTCTTTTGAGTCTTGGTGAGGTCACGTTCTTTATCGTTGATGATGTTTGAAACCTTTTTTCCAGGATTCGAAGAGGAAGCGAAGTCGTACCCAGCCTTCAACATGAGTTTGTAGGCATTTGGATCAAAACCTTCTGCAGTCCTCTTGGTTGGAAGAAAGTTTGGTTCCCCCGTCTGCCAGGGCTTTTATGAAGCCTTGTGGTAGTCTTGCAACCTTAGCGTCGCCTAGCTGTGTCAGAGGCAAAACTGCGTTTGTCTTGAGCAACTTCACATTATCTTTGTGTCGCTGTGTGTCGGCTTTGCTTGCTCCTGTTTCAAACGGGGATTGACCATTCTTTCTTCTTGACATCGGGACATACCGGAAGATAGGTGTGTTCGGTCCTTTTGAAGGTGTCTTACTCCCTTTGGTTGTTGCAGGTTTAGCAAGCTCATCATTATTTTTGCTTGAAGATGACATGGCTTCCCCTTCTTGCTTCTTGGGCATGGCTTGCCATTCTTGCTTTTTAGGTGCTGCTTTGCCTGTGGATTTAATCTCTTTTGGAAGAGCTTCAAGCACCGTGTCTTCGTCCATGTAGAACTTGGCGTCTGCGAAGTGTGATTCAGCTTCGGTGAATGGTTTAGTATCGCCTTGGATTACCTTCACTCCGTCTCGGTAGAATTTTAAGCATTGGTGGAGGGTGGATGGTATTATTCCATTCCCGTGGATCCAAGGCCTTCCTAAGAGCAAGCTATAGGAAGTTCTTGCATCAATCACATGGAATATCGTGCTTGATTTAAGTTCACCAATGGTCATCTCCACTCGGATCATGCCCATCGCTCTTTGTCCTCCTTGGTTAAAACCCTGGATCAGCAGACGGCTTAGGGACAGTTCATCCACTTTGATGCCGATTGTGGTCATTGTTGACTTTGGCATGATGTTTATGGCTGACCCACCGTCCACAAGCATGCGGTTGACTTTGTGCTCATTTACGTACCCTGAGATGAAGAGAGGACGGTTGTGGGGCTTTGACCCCAACAATAAGTCCTCGTCCGTGAAGTTGATTGCGTCCTGGGCGGCATAACACGTGGCACATTCATGTGGCCTGAGCTTCGAACCTTCGTCATTGCTTTCTTGCACTTCGTGATCGTCGGGACTTGCTAAGACCGCTGCTAGTGCTATTCGCATCTTCTTTGGCAATTGTAGCGCTTCCTCGATGCTACATTGTGTTGGCAAACCTTCTTTGGATGTGAGGGTCTTTTCTTCCTCAGTGGAGATAGCTTTGTCTTTTGAGGGCCCTTCTATCTCTACTTCGACCATGTGGCAGGCGGCGATAGTGCACTGTTGGAAAAAATCCTTCGGGAAATACTCGTGCAAGGATACAGGAATACGTGGCTCTTGCTCCATAAGTTCCCCATTGTACGTTGGCTCAGCAGCTCTTACACTTTCTTTGGGCTTTCTATTGTTACGGCGACGGTGTTTTCTCCCTTGCTCCACCTTTGGCTTTTTGGTTTGCGGTCTTGGCTTCCCCATCTTTTTGTAGGTCACTAGTGTCCACCCTTCTTCATCGTCAGTAGGTGCATCTTGGTTGCTTGCCCCCAGCGGTGGTCGTGCAGAAGGTGCCATGTGACTCGAGCATTGGCGGGAATGGTCATGAATCCTTTGGAGGGGAACGGGATCGAAGGATCCAAACACGATCGTAGTAGCGTGCGTTGCGGCCGTGTCTTCTAGGTCGAGTTCAATCCGCCCTTGTTGTGCCAGCTTCATGATGAGTTCCTTAAGGATGAAGCACTTACTAACGGGATGACTCACGATACGATGGTACTTGCAGTACTTAGGATCGTTGACACGATTCATCTCCTCGGGGCGCTTACATTCTGGTAATTCGATCACCTTCTTTTCTAGCAAGTCGTCTAACATTGCTGCCATATCTGAGTCAGGAAAAGGGTATGTCTTTTGCTCCAGCTCCCTCAAGGTGTTTTTGAACCTGTCTTGGGTACGAGGAGGCTCATTTCTCTTTATCTCCTTCACTTTGGTTTTGGAGGAAATCTTGACTGGCGCAGAGGAGGTTTTGACGGGGGAAGTGTTAATAGTAAAAGCTTCCTTTGAAGGCTTCTTCCCGTGATTGTCCACTTTTGGAGCGAACGCCTTGTCCTTCTTGAAGTCGGCGATCGGCTCCTTCTTTCCATGGTGAGCGATGCTTAGCTCCATGTCATGGGCGCGGGTGGCCAGCTCTTCGAAAGAACGCGGTTTGATGCCTTGGAGGATGTAGTGCAAACTCCAATGCATGCCCTGGACGCACATCTCGATTGCAGAAATCTCCGAGAGCCTGTCTTTGCAGTCGAGGCTAAGGTTGCGCCATCGATTAATGTAGTCCATCACCGGCTCGTCCTTCCACTGCTTTGTGCTCGTTAGCTCTAGCATGCTCACGGTGCGGCGGGTGCTGTAAAAGCGGTTAAGGAATTCCTTTTCCAGTTGCTCCCAGCTATTGATGGACTCGGGCTCCAAGTCTGTGTACCACTCGAATGCGTTTCCCTTCAGTGAGCGCACAAACTGCTTGGCAAGGTAGTCTCCTTCCGTTCCTGCATTGTTGCAGGTCTCGACAAAATGGGCAACATGTTGTTTCGGGTTTCCCTTCCCATCGAACTGCATGAACTTCGGTGGCTGATAACCTCTCGGCATCCTCAAAGTGTCAATTTTCTTGGAGTAGGGCTTCGAGTATAGCACGGAGTCACGTGAGCTTCCTTCGTACTGCACCTTGATGGTATTTCCGTGTGAGTTTTACAATCGCTTCATTCATTTGAGCCAGTTGATCTTCGATTGAAGTTGCTCCAGTAGTCATGACTTGCATGGCTGTGCTGCTGCTTGAGTCAGTATCGGAAAGCAGGGACTCGGAGTACTTCCTCGGGCTTTCCTCCCTTGGCGCTCTTAGCGAGGCTAGGGTGATCACGGGCTCGTGCCTCAGGTGCTCTTGTTCCTCCGGCAGAGCTGATGCAGCGGTGGAAGCTGCGGCAAAGAGAGCTCTTGCCTTGCTTCGGGTTGTGATGCCCGAAATGTCACCACTTGCAGCGAGGATGCTCTTGTTCTTTGCTTTGGTTGTAGGAACAGCTTGATCCTTTCCTGATGCCATTTGTGCTTCTTACGGATTTGAGGATAGAGATGAGAGGTAGAGATGGTCCCACCGGGCGTGCCAAATTTGTAAACACAGAAAATTCCTGAAACGAACGAGACAAGAACAACGTGTACAAAATAATATTTTGTATTAATTTTGGGGTTACAATCTCTTTTACAATTTGATCCTCTGATTCTATCTTCGTGAGGTATAGATTTGTGGATGGGATGTTGATCCAAAGGGCCGTCGGGGCTTGAGCTTAGGATGAACGAGGATGTGGATTTGTTTATGTTGTTGATCCAAAGGGCCGTCGGGGCTTGATCTTAGGATGAACGAGTGATGAACGATGAACACTTTCTTCAAGGGCCGTCGGGGCTTGATCTTGAAGGTGGATTTTACGAAGAACGAAGAGAGCTTTCTCGATCCTTCGGAATTCTTGGGAGTTTGGGAGGTTTGGTGCTTGAAAGCTTTTAGTGTTTCAAAGCTTTCAAGGATTTGAGGGAGTTCTCTTCCAATTTGGGAGTAGAGAAAATGTGTATGTGAATTGGTGAATGGAAATGGGTGCCTTGGCTCCCTATTTATAGAATTCTTTCAAAGGCTAACATTCAGATAAAATAAATCATTTCTGCCAGGGGTTGACACGTGTCTTATTTGATGACTTTTCTGATTTATTTCGATTTTTCTTTGAGTCACGCACTACATGTAAAATTTATGTGATACGTGGGCGTTGAAATTTTAATTTATCGATTAAAATTTATTTCACCGAAATTTCGATGTCTACAATGTGAATTTCCCTTTTACCTATTCTTTTTTGGACTTTTTTTTAGTTTTGCAGCTTGTCTTGCAGGTTCTTACTTTTAGGTTTTATTTTAGAGGGGTTTAGTATGTCCACCCCTTCCTTTTCTTGTATTTTTTTTTTCTAGAGAGGTAAGGTCTATGTCCCTCCCCCCTCTCTTTTTCTTTTATTTTCTTTTCCAAGAGGGATATAGATGTATGTCACACCCCAAAAATCTATCATAAGATTAATTTGAAATACAAACAACAAAAAAGAATATTTTTTTTAGTTACAAATAATAACGATGTTAGGAAGTGAAATTTGAACTTGGGACATCGGGTGCAATGCTAAATACTGTTAACAAACAACTCTTACAAAAGAAAGCATAACTTGAATCGGGCAGGACTTTCCAAATCTAAACGAAGTACTCTTTAGTTGATTGTTGTGCCTGAGCTCCTTTACGACTCCTAGCGTAAGGAAATCCCACAAGTCTATTGTATTTGTGACTAGTAATCCACACACTTGACTTTGGAGCCAATTCAATTAGTGCTCTCAGAGCTAATTCAAATATTGCTCTCAGAGCTGGAGTTTGAGGCATGTAGACATGTTCTTGGAACTTGCCATGTAAAAATGCATTAGAGACATCCGACTGAGTTACTGGCCGGTTATATAGAACAGCTTCATACACCCCAAATTACTTCTCCCACGTTCTTTTAATTTTTTAATATTTTTCTATCAAGTGTTAGTGGTGTGTAAAAATATTAAAAAATTAAAAGGGTGTGAGAGAAGTAATTTGAGGTGTGTGAATATCAATGCCATGTTGCTGAAGAAAGCCTTTGGCAACAAGGCTAGCTTTATACCTGTCACACTGCCATCGGCTTTGCATTTGATCCAATAAACCCATTTGCAACCAATATTGTTATGAGAGCGAGGAGGCGGGACAAGGCACCAAGTATCGGTAGCTTGGAGAGCTGTTATTCCTCCGCCATGGCAGCTTGCCAATGGGGATCAGTAGAGGCTAGTTTGTACGTGTTGGGAGGGAGTGGAAGTTTGAAGAGAGGTGGATAGAGCACAGCTAAAAGGGTGATGTGTGGAGAGCATTTTAGGCTAGTGAATCCTAGATTTCGATCGAGTTTGCATGGGATGTATATTACTGGTCGTAAGCAGGGTTGGGGGTAAGGGAAGGATCGCCAGCAGATGGGGTGGATAAATATTTGGAGGGCAAGGTTCAGTGCCATCAATGACACCAAGCATATCAAAATTTTCGAAAATTAGAATGAAAAAATCTTTCGAAACAATATATCTTAATAGGGAGTAGGAAGGCTATATGCTGAGCAGCAACGGGAGGAGTGTAGGGCTATGACTGAGACAAAATGGCAGATGAGGAGGTGGAGTTTTCAAAAAATGGATTTGTAAAATCAGGAGCTACTTAAGAAGCCATTGAAAAAGAAGAGGAATTGTTGGGTATTGCAGAAAAGGGTAGGGGCTGCTAGTTGTGTGAAGAAGAGGGAAGAGACCGTTAGGTATTCATGGTAAGGTTTGGAGTTTTCTAGATGGAGGTTGGGTGGTTCGATCAGTTGTGTGTGTGGCTTCATGAGGTGTGACACAATCCGAACCATAGCGATTTCCTTGACCTAGTTAGGGGGTTTAGCTGCTGCAACTCTCAATTCATTTCTTCGTTAGCAACTTGCACCTTCCATTGGTTTTGTTACTCGGAAACTTGCAAAAGAGCTTCGGAACTGTGATCTAATTTAGTATAAAAATATTGTCATCAAACAATATCGATCTTAGTTTTGAGTTTTGATATCTTCAGGGATTTGTCATACAATAACTTTAATGGAGATTTACCAAGTTCTTTCAAATCCGCGACGAATCTCGCTGGATTGTGAGTTATTGTTCTTTTTTCTCCACTTGTATTGTTTTAGGGCTTTGGTAGTTGGTGTGGTATATATCTATAGTTATATGTCATATCGATTAGTACAACGGTGCATCTGCAAGTTCATGCAGAATACCAAATTCACTGGATAAGTTGGGTTGAGCTTCCACTGATTGATCTGTAGGGTTCTACCTGTTGGAATTAATGCTTCCTTATTACCAAGAATTTTAATGTTAAGACTCTAAATATTCCCAACAACAATTATTTCAAAGTTACTGTGTTAGAGTTCCTAGCTAGGCTGTTAAGTTGCCTTGGAAGAACTCTCTAGTATTGTATTGGGTAATGCTAAAGAGATTAAATTTGTAGACTAAATTTTGAAAACTAAATGACATGGAAGTTGATAATTGGATTATTACTTAAGTGTTGATAATTGGATTATTACTTAAGCGTTGATAAACGTGCTCATTCACATCATTTAGTTTGCAAATTTTTTCTACAAATTTAGTCTCCCTATCATTACCCTTTTGTATTCTCTTTATGGTAATGCTAGGGAGACTAAATTGTAGACAAAATTTTGTAAATTAAATAACATGGAAATTGATGATTGAGTTATTACTTAAGTATTGATAAACGTGCTTATTCCTATTGATAACGCATTATTTAGTTTGCAAATTTTGTCTACAAATTTAATCTCTCTACCATCATCCTTCTCTTTATATAGCCTATGGTGTATTATTTTATAATAAGACAAGAAGAAAAGAAGAAGTAATACAAGAGCTCTGCTGTAGCAACTCAAATTTCCAACAAAAGCGGCTTGAGCCATCTTTCGCAAAAATCTGTTAAAGAAATTTGGGTAATTCTCACTTTACTACCTTGAAGTATCGTGATTTTCAAACTTTCATACATCATGTGATTTTAATTAAATTTTTGGACAACCTTGTAGAAATTGATAAATTGATATTCTCATATTTGGATAAGAAACATCTATAATAATTAGGGGAAATTTTCTAAAAATACCTAGCGGATTTCAATAAGCACAAGAAGGTTTCAAAAAGATTTTTCAAGTTCAAATGTTCTCTTCAAAACTTATTGACCCTAAAAACTACTTAGCCTACGTGGCGCAGGCCGAATAGTTAATGAGTTAATTACGTCTTTCTGGTGAATGTGGGTGTGCCAACTTGACGACAGAGCTCGGTCTATGAGTAGAATGAATGTGGTGGTGGTGTCAAATGCATTACTGACTCTTGTTGTCTGAGCGATCACGGCCGAGGAAGAAACTAGTCTCAACCTCTAGGTTCTATAACCTGAAGACAAGGTTGCTTAATTCACTGCGAAGTTCAGGATCTCCTGCACCATGTTCGGCTACCTCAACTATATTCGTGAGAATATAGGTGCGCCGAATCAATATCAAACTGTAAGGATACAGATACTCGAAAGAGATAAGTGCCTTGATGGTAAATGTTGTTCGGTCGTCAAAATGCTGAACTTTAAAATGTATTTAAGAATATATGATCATATAAAGTTTGGCTTTCAATATGCTGAACTCTCAGGTAACTTGGTAACACCTCAACTCACCAAGAGGCTAATGAGATGGCATCTTCCAACAAGGACTCAAGGACTCCTTATTGACAGAGATTTGGACAGATAGACAAGCAAGCTCAAAGCAGTGTTGTTACTCCAAGCTGAAGGTGTTCTTCAATCGCCTAACTCTACGGCTCAAGTACTATTAATCCAAACTGAAGATGTGGTTGGTTGTCAACACAGTGTTGTTAATCCAAATTGAAGGTGTGTTGACAAAGTTGGGAATGTTAGTGTTTTCTTAAAGATTTAAGTGGGTTTCGCGTAGAGCGATAATTTATGCAATGTAGTTTTGTGTGTTAAGTTGAAGGCCCTCTCTGTCGGTTGTCGAACACCTTGTATTTATAGTAGTAATGCATTTTCCATGTTGTAGAGTAACTGTTTGCCATAAATAATATTCTCAAACAATCCCACGGATTGCATCATTTTCTCAGACTTATGATTATGCCAAAGCCTATCTCCATAGAATTGTCTACCACCATCTGGCCATATCACTTTCTAAGACTCTTAAAACTATCTTCAAATGAGACGTCAAACTTTAACATAAATTTCAAATTTGACACCCTACGTTGTATTTTAACATCTTTTAAAGTTTTGGACTCTACTCAAGCTATCAAATTAAGGTATTATTTTAAGGAAAACTAATGAAAAGGGCTTGAAAAGTTTTAGTTTTAATAAAAAACCATGTTATAAGTTTTAGTTTTAAATAAAAAAACCATGTTATAAGTTTTGTTTAATCAAAAACCATGTTATAAGTTTTAGTCTTTCTCCTTCTTTTCCTTGGGTTTTGCAATTTTTTCAAATGATGTGGTTGCAGACCTTCTTCTTTTTCTTTGAAACAAAAATATAGATCCTCATGCTATTTAATTTATATTTTTGTATTATTTCGTTGAAATGTGATCGTCGTTATTATCCATAGTGTATTCAAGGTACTGTTTTTCAATTTTTCTTCGTCAGTGAAGTTTATCATTTGTTTCTCCAGAAAAAATATTTGAGATCTACATGCTATTCAAAAATAACGACAGACACTATTTCTGGAATGTAAAAATAAACTGTTTCTGAATTTTAAGTAACACTGTTTCTGGAATCTAAGTCACTGTTTCTGGATTTTGGTTCTTTTCGACGGACACTGTTTCTGGAATGTAAAAATAAACTGTTTCTGGATTTTAAGTAACACTGTTTCTAGAATCTAAGTCACTGTTTCTCGAATTTAAGTCATTGTTTCTGGAATTTAAGTCACTGTTTCTGGAATCTAAGTCACTGTTTCTGAAATTTAATTCACTGTTTCTGGAATCTAAGTCACTGTTTCTGGATTCTAAGTCACTGTTTCTGGATTTTGGTTCTTTTCTTTCCAGATACAGTGTTTGTTTGTGCACGGCCCAAAGGGCTTGGTGTGGTTGCTGCTCGCCGGAGCTAAACGGAAGGGAAGGCCGGATTTCGGCCGGAAAGTTGGACAAACTTTAAACGCTCATAACTTTGTCAATACTCAACGAAATCGAGTGATTCAAAAATGAAAATCGTAGTTCTCGAAGAGACGAAGAGAATGGTACCTTGTACGATGGCTAACTCATCGTGGTTTGGCCGGAAAACGCCTCGAAAGCCTCAGAGGTCGTCGGAAACTGGGTAAGATTCAAATGGATATAACTTCTTCAATACTCAACGAAATAGGGTGATTCAAAAAGGAAAGTTGTAGTACTCAGCGAGATGAAGAGGAGGAGGAGGAGGAGGATGAGGGCCAAAGGAGAGCCCATGAGTGACTGGCTGGTGGTCGAGCTGTATGTTGGTTTGGTGGGTTTTACTTTGTTCTCGGATGGTTTTTGGTTAAAAAAAGTTATAGGATGATTTTTTGTTAAAATAAACTTAGTTCAAGCCTTTTTTATTAAAACTCCCATTATTTTATGGGAAGACTAATGAATAAAAGCGCTTATCCCGCACGCCCACAAAATATTTAGTGATTGCACACATATTACTCCTTATGTGCAGACTGTCCTCCTCACCCTTGAATTTTATTATGCTTTTTAATATTTAACATGAATAGTTGTTCGGTAAATTTAAAAGTGGTTGTTCATTTTACAAACAACAAAAACTCTTTTACAGAGTCTGTTAGAAAGGGATTTCTTTCTGATTTTTTTTTTCCTTTAAAATAGAGATTTAGTTATTTTACAGCGTTTATTGGAGATGCTCTAAGTCACAAGGGACGTGTTTGGAGAAACAAATTATGTTGTTGACATAGAAACAAATTTGGGTCATAATGTTAAGAGTGTGCATTAATGGGTTATGATAAGATTTTTCCCACTTACGAAAAGATAGTCAAAATCACATAAAATACTTGCAAGAATACAAGGATATTGTAGTATAGATGCTCATGCAAGGTCGTTCTCCTCAAGGACTATTTGAATAATTTATGTAGAAACAATTCCTAATTAACCGCTTAGAACTGAAAATTGTGAAAAGAGATTTTGGAATTGATTAAAAACAAATTTTAATTAAAAACTAATATAATAAAAGAAAAGAGTTTTAAATACCAATTTATAAAAGCACTAGGGTTCCACCGTCACCTAGCAATCCTATGAATTTCTACCAATTACGTATGATCTACACATGCCACTTTGAAGGTTAGGTTTTCCTAATATATATTCTCCTCGTGATATTCAAGCAAGAACGTATATCTAACATGCAATCCGTCTGTGATATTCAGATCAAATATGAACATGCAAGAATCATTAAATTCTATGAAAACCTTTCAAAAAATCATGCAACCCCTAAGAGCGTGACATTCGCCTTAGGTGAAATTACAATTATCAATCACAAGAAGCAATACTCAATCCTCCGGTGATATTCCGACCGAATTGCATCCAATTACTTGTCTAAAAATCCTAATGGTGGCCAGTCATCATGACAATTAGATAGTTTAAAACAGTAATTAATAATTCAAAGCAGACATGCAATCAATCATAAGCAATTAAATAAAAATCACATATTCATGCTAAGGTTTAAGGCTTCATCCTAGCGAAAGGAAATTAGCTACACATATTCATAATCAAAATCATAGAAAATATTATTACGATGAATAAGAATGAAAACACATTGAATTAGAAGATCCCAAAGCCTTTGGAAACCCTAGCAATTCTTGTCTCCAAAGTTGAATGAAGAATAGTAAAGGACCTCCCAAAACAAAGCACGGCCAAGCAATGTATATTTGCTAAGCCTTCCGCAAAAACCCTAAAACCCTAGGTAACTTATTCCAACTAGGAAACTAATTTAATAATAATAAAATATCTTAGATCTAATTAAATTAGGAAAATCTGCACAGAAACTGTACAGCCACGTTTTAGCCTCATATATCCTCCAAATCCGGCCCATAATAGATTGTTTTGAACATCAGGACGTTCTGAACACATCTTCAGAAGGCCACGAACTCATCTGAGGTCATCTTGGGCTCCAAAAACGCAATTCAAGCCCAAAACGTCACTATTTCAGCACTGCACATTGCTCCCTTATTTTACCGCCAGAAAATCACCGCTAAGTAGAAAAATCTGATATTTTGATACAATCAAGCCAAGTGACTCACGAACGTCCTCCAACTGGAATTACTCCAAAATTCGTCCATTTGCTTATGTTTTGCTCCAGAGGAAGTCGAAAATCCTATATTGAAAATACAATTCAAAGTATCAAAATTCTTCCAAAATAATAACCAAAATACACTAAGACTAGGGTTAAATATATTATATAAAATCTACTCATCAAGTTAGAACCATTTCTAATGATGTTACGAGCTATTTTTTAATTTGGTTTTACTGAACTAAGAGACTCAATATAAAAACAAAATCTATAATGTTCATGAACACTTTTGGACGTTCGAAAAATTCTATAATATTCAAGAGTATATAATATTCCAAAAAAATAACCGCATGAGATTTATAATAGAAAACAAAAAACCAAGATGTAACAGTTAAAAAGATTAAAATGTTCGATGCTTCGAAACACTATAGAAAATTAATCCTTCTAGAACCCAAGACTCAAGGCTTGTGCTCGGCCTTTTTATTTGGCCCAGTACTCTTAACAAACCCCTTGAAGTGGCTCCCGCGAAGAATCAAAATCTACTCAACGACTCGTTAAGACATTCTTCTCTCTCTCTTACTCTCTTCAACCTCTCTGCTCTCCTCTCTCTCTCTCTCTCTCTCTCTCTCTCTCTCTCTCTCTCTCTCTCCTTCTCTCTCCCCGCTGCTTCCTCCGCAGGTTCATCAACAAACCTAGTTTTTCTGTATTTCAATTCACCGCTCCGACGTCGTTTTCGTCTCTAGATATGTATCCTTGATTGCTTTTCGGTCAATTTTACTGTTTTTCTCTTCACACTTTCCATTCCGTTTGGTTGCCGAGAAAATGCGGGAAAACGAATGAAAGTTCACTTTCACTTTGTTCACGTTTCTCTGACGATTTTCTTTACGATTGAATGCTGCAGTTGCATTCTTCGAGAATATGGCCGCCAAACGGAGTATGTACGTGTGCTTCGCCGTGGTTTTCATCTCGTCGGTTTTGGTTTCCGGTGCCGGAGCATTTACCGACCCGCTTGACGGTAAATCTTGACCTTCTCTTCCGATCGTTTCTTTTCTTGTTGATATTCTTTGCGTTATATAGTCTTTTCAATGTGAAAGTTGATGAAGTTTGTTGTTTTGGGGGGCGTTATCTCATGTTTGGTTACCGGGAAAGTGTAGGAAAATTGGAGAAAGGATTAGAGAGATAGGAAAGAATCCGAACCTATAAGCTTTCTGTTATTCAGGGCGATTAGATTAAGGACTGGAAATTTGTTTTGGCGGGAAAATAAACAGAACCGTCGTTTGTGGAAACGACTTGTCGTTTTGGTACTGCAGAAAAAGTAGCAGTCTTTGTTCTTTGCAGAGCAATGTGGTCACTAAAAATCGAACTAATGGTTCAATTTTGATCTGATGTTTGTACTTGTGTTTTCTTTTCTGTTTATAATTTCTGGGTTTGGTCCAAATTCCTGTTTGGGTGCTAAGAAAATGATGAAATTTATTTCGGAATAGAATCATGGTTCTTAAGCTAGAATTTCTAGGGAACCAAACATGAAATTTGCCTTGTAATTGTACTCTCTGCATTGCAGTCACGGCTCTTCATGATTTTTACCGGGCCCTTAACAACCCACCGGTGCTGAAGGGGTGGCGATCGGATGGTGGGGATCCTTGTGAAGAGTCATGGGATGGAGTTTCATGTTCTGGTTCCTCTGTGATATACCTGTATGTAATGCAACTCTTCCATTCACTATATTATTAGCTGTGTACAAAACTTAATATTTCTTAGATCACCTTAATAATATTGCAGCAAACTTCATAGTCTGAACCTTTCTGGATATATTCCTGAGGAGCTCTATAATCTGTTCAATTTAAAGCAACTGTAAGTGATACTGATTGATCATTTTGTGCTCCTTTTACTTTGTGTACACAACTGTTGCTGAAACGTAATTTTCATCTGGTTTCTAATTCTTAAAGGGATGTCAGTTACAATAACATTGTGGGTGAAATTCCCTATGCCTTGCCCCCTAATGCCACCCATATGTAAGTATGATGTTAGCTCATTGCCATACCATTTTTTCAGTAAAATTCCACAAATTTGGATCATTTTATCTCTACACTTCCTTCTAATTTTTACAATTCTGCACCTGTAGAAATCTGGCATGCAACTATTTGACCCAAAATTTTCCCCATTCTTTACCTACCATGAAAAGTCTCCGACATTTGTGAGTAGCTTCTTCCGGACTGTCATCTTACTGGTTTATGGGTTCTTGGTTATTCTGCGATAAGCTGAAATTTCCGTTCTTCCAGGAATCTAAGCCACAATTTGTTATCGGGACCTGTTGGCAATGTATTTACCAGCCTACAGAATTTAAGAGAACTGTACGTTTCTTTTCATATAGTTCTTATAATGTTGGATTCTAATTTCTAAGTGAAGTGGAGATAAGGTTTTTTAACTTTGATTCTCTGAGTTGATGTTGGAATAAATTATGTCATTATACAAGATTTCCCCTACTTTTAGTTTTCTGTATTGGTATATCAGAGGTTTTGACTTTTGTTTATCTTAAATGAAGAGAATCAGAGCATAATTCTCATTGGACAATATCCGTTTCTTATTTGTAAGTTTGGTTTATGCAGTGATCTGTCATACAATAACTTCACTGGAGATCTACCAAGTTCTTTTGGTTCCATGACTAATCTCACTGGATTGTGAGTTTTCGTTCCTTTCCCCCCGCTTGCAGTGTTTTAGGGCTTGGTATAATGTTTTTCTATAGTTACATGTCCATGGGTGCATCTGCAGGTTCTTGCAGAATAACAAATTCACTGGATCAGTTGCTTTCCTAGCTGAGCTTCCACTAACTGATCTGTAGGTTTCTGCCTACCTGCCTTTAGCAGCGTTTTGCATTTAGTTGATCTTTTTTCTTGTTTTCTTGATTTCTTGCTTGCACATTTTCTGTTGGCAGGAACATACAAGATAATTATTTCAGCGGCATCATTCCAAATCATTTTCAGTCCATACCAAATTTATGGTAAGTGATCAGTTGTGATAACGTCCTTATTTGCCTGCAAAGGAAAAAGAACTGAACATTGTAGGTTTGATTTCCTTTTAGGATTGGGGGTAATAGTTTTCATGTAGGGGGTAACTCTCCACCTTGGGATTTTCCTCTGGAAACCCAGGCAAGTTCTGTTATACAAAACATTCCTGCACCCCTAGCCACTCATTCAAGTTCCATTGAGATGAATCCCTCAACGAAATTAGGTGGACACAAGAAGAAAAGGATGAGCCCTGGAGGAATAGCATTATTGGTTGGTGGAGGCACTCTAGTGGCATCATGTGTGGCACTTTACATAGCAGTTCGCATTAATCAATTGCATACACAGAAGCTTATAACCTTGGGGGGAAGTAACAGCTCAAGGAATTCTCTCTCAATAAGAACCACTGCCAGAGGTAAACTCTCACTCACTTCCATAGCGATAATGATTATAGTGTTTACGTAAACAACTGAAGTATGCACACACCCACAGAGAAACGTAGATGAAACATCAAATTTACAAAATAATTCAACTGCTAAGACTCAATCTTAGAAGTTCACAATATTTACCTGATAACATATTGTATCATCTCACTGATTAGTTATCATTTTAGCTTTAAAAGTGAAAACTTAGGTGACGGTGTCATCTGTATAAGGTTTATCAACATGGTGTTTTCATCTGAATGATAAAATAGACATTAGACTCTCATTTGAACTTGTTTTAATCCATATCCTGTGTTTTAATCTTTCTTTTTGTTCTTCTAATTTTTGTTTCCTCCTTTGGTTACAGATGGTTCTTCTATTGCAGAAGAAAGCCCATCAATGCTTCCCTTCAGGTCACCCATGCTACTTCCAAGGCGACTGCCTCCGGTTTACCATAGCAGACTGAAGAAAAATACTAGAAGAAAATGTTTCTCTGATAAATCCAAATACCCAATGAGAGCAAAACTTTACACTCTGGCAGAGCTTCAATTAGCTACAAACAGCTTTAGTGAAGAAAACTTTCTGGGCGAAGGATCTCTTGGTTCAGTTTACAAAGCTGTGTTTCCTGATGGCCAGGTATAAACCTGAAATATAACCTTTGAATAGTTATTTCCACTTATAGAAACAGTAAATTCCTATGAAACTCATGAGAATCCTTCGACTGCTATTTCTTTATTGCAGACGTTGGCTGTGAAGCACATCAACATTGTTGGATTGTCTTTTGATGAAGAGGAACAATTCTTGGATGTCATATGGACTGCTTTGCGTTTGAGGCACCCAAACATAGTACCACTTGTTGGTTATTGCATAGAGCATGGACAGCATCTTGTTGTCTACGAGTATGTTAGAAATTTATCCCTTGATGATGTTCTTCACAGTGATGCTTACAAGCCTCTGTCATGGGGCCTCCGTCTCCAGATTGCTCTTGGTGTTGCTCAAGCTTTGGAGTAAGTATTCTATTTTTTTCTCCCAACAAGTTCATATATCCTAATGAAAAGTGGATTTTAATCGCAATATACCTAGAAACTTAAAGACTTACTGTTAGGGAAAATGTAGTTATCCTCGTTAGTGATTTGTATTGGTTATTTTTCATTTCAGCCATCTGCACTCTACATTCTCACCTCCAGTTGCTCATAGCAACTTGAAGAGTGCCAATATCCTACTTGATGAAGAACTTGCTCCTCGAATCTGTGACTGCGGACTTGCGATTTTGAGGCCACTTACAAGCAATAGACTCAAGCTAAAGGTATATCTATACTTTCACAAACCAGTTCTATTTTCCACTAGAGACCATCATAGAAAGTTATCTACTACTGATAAAACAATAGGTAATAAACTGGAACCAAAAGACAGCTTTAAATTCTCACTGATATCTGATGCAAACAGGCTTCGGAAGATGCTATTGGTGACACTGGCTATATTGCACCTGAGCATGGCCAACCGGGAATTGATAACACAAAGT
Organism: Cotoneaster glaucophyllus; assembly: GCA_036320875.1. Lineage (NCBI taxonomy): Eukaryota > Viridiplantae > Streptophyta > Magnoliopsida > Rosales > Rosaceae > Cotoneaster > Cotoneaster glaucophyllus. Next base: position 20,607,258 of record CM070067.1, read on the forward strand.
GTGACATCTATGCCTTTGGAGTGTTGCTTTTGGAGCTATTAACAGGAAGGAAACCTTTTGACAAGTATGCATTGTTCATGCCCCCTTTTTTTTTCCTCAGTTCTTAAAGTTATTCTTGTCATGTTTCTTGATCATGAACATATTCTGCTCGTTTATCGTTGTATAGTTCAAGACCAAGGGAGGAGCAATCACTGGTGAAATGGGCTTCATTTCGGCTTCATGACGTTGAGAGTCTGGCTGTGTTGATCGATCCAGGCATTAAAAGGACAGTTCCCCCCAAGAATCTCTCCCAGTTTGCTGACATTGTCTCCCTCTGTATCCAGGTAGAAAGCACATACCTTAAATTATGCATTGAGATAATCTCTGTCGCCTTAGGGAAGTCGGAAAAGAACAATGGATTCTAATGCTCTTATTATTACTTAAACTATCACTTGAAAGCTGTGTTCCTGAAACCGTTTAATCATTCAGATTCGAAGAAGTGGTTTTGTTTTAAGTTGCTTACGAACTCTGAACGCAGCTTAACTTGTATGTGAACATGAACAGCCTGTGAAGGAATTCCGACCGCCAATGTCTGATGTTGTGGGATCACTAACAAGACTAGTAGAGAAACACAAAGCCATGGGGAAAGGCAATGGCAGAGATGACCCGTTCGAGAGATCATTCCATTCAACTAACAGCCAGTTCATTGGCTCACCTACAGTGAGCTATTTGTCCATTTGACAAAGCCAGCCAGTGGTACTGATCGGTACACACGCACAAACCAAACCTACAACGTCGATCGAGATGTTCGCTAAGGCATTCTTTTCACGGATTGGCATATTTGGATGGCAATCTTTACCATGAGAAAGCATATATGTCATGTTCGTTGATTCTTTGAGATTTCTAAAAGACATTTTCTTTTGAAGTTTGTAAGACGTTGAAGCTAAAAAAGGGAACCATGACCGGAAAAATGTAACCCGAGATGGGGATAATCCTGTGTATTAGCTTCAAGGTTAAGAGAACTCCAATTTGGGCACCAAAAACGTCGCACCGGGAATTTGAATCTCATGTCATATTAGTATGAACACGGGCAGGCATGGATATGAAAACAAAGAAGCAGTTAAAAGGGCATTGATTCTCTCCAGCTATTAACAGGTCTTCCATCAAGTTCCATGAATGAAAGAGAAGAAGCGGATCCTTAAGCATTAAGGCCGCTACTCAAAAGGGTATTGATCTCTCCAATTATATTAACAGGTCTTCCATCAAACATCGATGAAAGGGTGCTTTCACACTGTTTCTTCAGTTCACGGGTTTTTGTAACTGCAGCTTCCTGCCATTGAATCACCGGGAATCAGTACTTTGTGCAAAAAAATTCAAACCGAAAATAACAAACAAAGTGAGCAAGTAAAGGGGAGAAGAGTTGACACTTTTCCCCATGACATGAACTGAACTTGATAGAGGTATTGATTGTTAGTTTACGCGGAACATAAAAGAATACAACCAGGTAACACAAGCAGTAATTAAACACGATAATTAAGCCTGTTTAACTGGTCTTGTAGTTAGGATTGACTAGTCTTGATATGAACTTGAAATGACGCGATACAACACAAAAACACACGTCTACTGCCACACTTAAATAGAGAGACCTCAACCTGAACAGTAAATTGCTAGCTTAGGAGTTACAATGGTACTCTACCACTGACGAATATAACCCACAATTTCAAGTTCTCACTGTTTCCTTTCATTTTGTTCTGCAAAGAAAACTTACTAGGGGACGCGGGGGTGTTATCTAATGCAATGGTACAGCTCTCAGGGGTTTTGAACACAAGTCTACAGCTCAAATTAATAGTGATACTTAATCCAAATTGCCTGGGACCAGCAATTGGATAACGGAAATTATAAGGGAAAACAGAAAAACAGAATTCAGCATTAAATACTTACTTCCTAAACACTAAACAGTGGTGATATGATGAAGTGCTAAGATCCACTTGTCAACTAATGATGCTAATAAGCATGCAAGTCCATTGTGATTTAAAATAGTGGAAGCTAATAACTAGAGTTTCTAAATTTTGATAACCTTTTTTTTTTTTTTGGAAACAAATTTGATAACCTTTAAATGTTAACAAGGATTTAACGTAAAAGCGTTTTTTTTTTCTTTTGGACTCTGCATCAAAGAATCAAACCTCAAAAAAAAAACCCAAAACTTCAAAATACACCTAGCTTGAAGCAAATATTTATCTACCGAAAGCTTTAAGCCTTCTGTTTTATTTAACTTCTTATGGACATATTCAGAACGTAGAAGTAAATACTCAACCAAACAGCTACAACTCTGCACATACGTGTGCATGATTGCACACACAGGGAGAAGCATGGCTTCTGATAGGGGAAGAGGCATAGAAGTCAGACAACATAAACCAACAGATTATAGTGTAAGCTATCTTTCATCAAAATTAAGGAGAAGGTAAGAGGAAGAAACAGAAAGAAAGATCACAATTATAACATCAAACAAAAAAATATACGTATAAGAGTATAACCTGAAAAGTTAAAACTCATGGACATTATCAAAAGCTATCAAAAACAGGTCACCTGCTTAGGCCAGGAAGAAGATAATGAGTTCTGCAGTTCCATGCGTTTGCCAGCTATGCCATTCAAACTCTCTTTCAACTTAACTTCATGGTGCTTCTTTTCTTCCAATGAGCTCACTAATCTGTCTAGAAACCTGAAATTGAGGTTGACATAAATTAATCCTTCTACTTCAGTTCACAGACCAGAAACAAAAGAAAAAATCCGGAGTTGAGTAGTTACGATTTATAGTTTAAGGATAAAGGTAAGGCTACTTTAAGTATAAATTAATATGCTTAATATTACAGCTACAGCAGAAGAGAAATATAACCTGTACCTACTCATTAAAACCATTAACAAAATAAAAGTATCTGAAATACAACTAGCCAACAACAACAACAACAAAGCCTTTTCCCACTAAGTGGGGTCGGCTATATGAATCCTAGAACGCCATTGCGATCGATCCTGTGTCATGTCCTCCGTTAGATCCAAGTACTCTAAGTCTTTTCTTAGAGTCTCTTCCAACGTTTTCCTAGGTCTTCCTCTACCCCTTCGGCCCTGGACCTCTGTCCCGTGGTCGCATCTTCTAACCGGAGCGTCAGTAGGCCTTCTTTGCACATGTCCAAACCATCGTAACCGAATTTCTCTCATCTTTCCTTCAATTTCGGCTACTCCTACTTTACCTCGAATATCCTCATTCTTAATCTTATCCTTTCTCATGTGCCCACACATCCAACGAAGCATCCTCATCTCCGCTACACCCATTTTATGTACGTGTTGATGCTTCACCGCCCAACATTTTGTGCCATACAGCATCGCCGGCCTTATTGCCGTCCTATAAAATTTTCCCTTGAGCTTCAATGGCATACGACGGTCACACAACATGCCGGATGCACTCTTCCACTTCATCCATCCAGCTTGTATTCTATGGTTGAGGTCTCCATCTAATTCTCCGTTCTTTTGCAAGATAGATCCTAGATAGCGAAAGCGGTCGCTCTTTGGTACTTCCTGATCTCCGATCCTCACTCCTAACTCATTCGGGCCTCCATTTGCACTGAACTTGCATTCCATATATTCTGTCTTTGATCAATTAGCCAATTGTATAAAATTGCAACAAGTAGACTAAAACCTTAAAGAAGAAACAGAAAAAATATCTGAGGGTATAAAGGATCTTACATATGTAAGTAACACACAATTAGGGGTAACCATGCAAAGAAAGGATAAAAACAAGATCATGCAAGTACATTATCCCGATTTATCACCTAATTATGTCATATGATAGACAAAAACGTACATACTAGATGCTAATATATGCAGATTGTCTGTTTGCCACACAAATTGTCTGTTTGCCACACAAACTTAGCAGGAAACTTTGTTCAAGTTAACTAAATACCGTCACTCTTACTGCCTTTTTGAAACAGTTCTTACATTTTTTCTTGGAAGCTCAAGGTATACATACCTAACAAGTTTGGAAAAGACACAAATCCAGTCAAAATATTTGGTATTACCTTTTGGAGTTGAGAATCATAATCAAGTCCCGTGTCTTCCTATTTGTCAGCAGGGAAATAGCCAAGGAAACTTCAGATAGCATTGTCTCAATAGCATCATGAGCATATTGTTGCAGCACAAAGGGGGCAGCTGCCTGGACTTGATGTTGCAAGGACAAAGTATCCTCATTCTTTAACTCAACTAACCGCTGATTTAAAAGGGCTTTGACCTGATAGTAGAATATCAATAGAGAACATCAATTCAAGGGAGGGAAGCTCCATGATGAGACCACAGATATCAAACCAGAAGTAATAGGATCTTTCTCACTATTTTTGCAGAAGTGCCAACAGACAAGGAGAAAAAAAAAATGGAGCAAATAAATCCAACGCAGGTATATGACGAATTGTTATAAACAGACCTCATTCAGATCATCAAGAATCTTGTTCCTATACTCCGTCTCCAAAAGTTGGCTCCTGCCTTCCTTGATTTCCGTTGTTTGAGTTGAAGTATCAAGAGGAGATGTTTGATTGTCCACTATTACGTTTGACAAATTGAGATCATCAATCACATTAACCTGAGGAGTTTCAACACTAATATCCCAAGATATCTCTGACACAGAGGCCTCTGGGATCAGATCAGACTTTACAGCTTCGTTTGAAGAACTCTGCACCTCACTTGCATTAACCATTTCATACGGACCCAAACCATTACCAGTATCATCTGTTTCCTCCACCGTATCCACCGTACCAATATCCCAATCAATCTGAGAACTTTCCACAGAAAAATCCCAATCTATATTATCTTCATTTATTTCTACATCCACCGCCGCATTGTCATTGTTGCTTGATTGAACATTCCCGGAATCAACAACCTCTGAGCCCACAGGGACATTCAATGATGGGGGATGTTCATGTAAATTTTTCAAGTTTGTCAACACAACCAAAGATTTCTGTGATCACATTCACAAATAAGAGAATTGATTTATCATATTAGTAAAGCTGATCTCAACTTCATCAACATCAAGCAGATATCATTATTTCCTTACATCCTTTTCTGTGTGAGCATCTCTGACAAAGTTAGAATAATACTCCATTGCTCTCGACACAGAATCACCATTTAACACTTCCATGATCCTACTAAATGTGCTTGGAAGTGACTTTGCTGTCTCTAAAAGTTCCAACCTCACGTTTTTTCCCTAAAGAAAGAATCCGACAGGCAGATACAATTATACATCAACTTTAAGAGGGAAAACTAAAAAACCAAGTCAGAAAACCATGAGTTGTGGGGTCTACAATATAACCTGCAGTCCAAGCTCTTGGCAAGCCTCTACATACTTGGCTGCTGATAGAGCTGCACTTCTCTTAATATCGGCTTCCTTGTGGTCTAGTTCTGCTAAATGTTGCTGAATCTTTTGCACCTGCTTCTTCTGATATGGACTTCATAACACGGGCAAAAGAAATCGATACAAATCACATTCACAACAACGAAATACTATTAATATCTATCCAAGAAATAAATAAACATCATTAAACTATTCTTATCATGAACCGAGCAGCCAATGGAAATATGAGTATCACCTACTTACATCTCATAGTTCACATTTTGCACCATTATTTGAGCAGCCTCGCCGAGATATACATAATCCTTCTCAAACGAACGTACAATCGATTCCCAAGCACCCTGCCCAAACAAAACATAAAAACAAAATGATTCAACATTGCAAGTAAAGTAGGTGAATTTACATAGTATATACACTTAAAGAGAGAGTCAAAGGTCTCACAGCAGCACCCGATAGCCGGCCGAAAATATTCCGACTTTCTGGAGCTGACTTCACAAGAATGTCATATATTTGTTTGGCCTCTAAGTACCCAATTCCTGAAAATACCATTCCAGTTAACAAATTAAACCGAAAATTACAAAAATTTTACAGAACCCAATTCAAATTTACAATCATTTAAAATCACAATTAACACGGATTAAGTTTGAAAAACCAACCATCCGATTCCAAGCTATGGAAGTAGGGATTGATATCTTTGGGAAGAGAAGCAAATTCCTTTGAAATTCGAGCTCTAACCGCCGCCAATCGTTTCCTCCAATCTCCGGGTATTCTCTTCCGATCAACGAGCCATTCTTCAATTCAATCCCAACGTATTAAATTATCAAAACCAAATTAAAATTTTGAAAAAATTTGGACTGTGATGGTCTTGTGTACCTCCGAGACGAGAAAAGGTGATGTCTATTGGGAGCTTTCCAATGTCGTCGGGGGTCGGCATTTTCCGGGAAAAGCAGTTTGTTTTCTCAGAATCTCTGGTTTGTTTGTGATTTGAGAATGGAGTGATGGACTGAAAGTTTGAAAACGGTGCAGGAGGTTTAATGGATTAACGGGTCGGGCCAAGGTGTACGAAGAGGATATATCAAATATAGCAAAAACTTAACCATGTTGTAAAATCGGCGGTGTGTGCAGTGAAATAGGTAAACAAGACACAAAATTTACGAGGTTCCTCTACAGTCAGTGTGACTGGAGTACGTCCTCGGGACAGCAATTATGCTTTCATTATGATTTGCAATAATAAGAGTACAAAAATAACTCTCTATTATCTCCTCTCCTCTTCCTCTCTTTTCTCTCTTCCTCTTCCCTGAACTTCTTGTGACTTCTGTATTCTCTCTATATCCTTTAACTGCAATCGGAGCGCTTTCTTTATAGAGCGGCTTCATACAAACAGGTTCTTACAGTTTGAAAATTACATCGCATGTTTTGAAAAACACTCCTTTTGTTTCCAAAGTCTATTTCAATTTTCATGGGCATTGAAAATGTGTGTGTGGGCATTCATAACAATGCCAATGTTTTCAACACTCCCCCTTGGATGCCCACATATCAACATCAGTTGCCTCGTTAAAACCTTGATCTGTTTTGGATGCTCCCCCTGATGAGTATCTCCCCCTGATTTCAATCTCTCGTCCCTGATGATATGAGATACTCTTGCTTTAGTGTGACTTGTTTGAAGAGGTATTCTCGGAGAGGAAGAAAACTGAGTATTTCGAGATGCTTTGTTGAAGATGCATTCTCGGAGAGAAAGAAGAGTTTAGATACCTTTGCAGGTATGCCTTGTTATGGAAGATAGAGGTCGACATATATAAGGATTTCCCAATAACAGGTAGTAGTGTTGTGCCTTTACTCTTGTCAGTAACTGTGGTGTAATTAGAACAGTAAGATTCACGCGTTTTCAACTTTATCAAAGATCTTTGACAAAGTTGCACGTGATATCTGAAAAAGCTAATATTGTGTCTAAGAAGTGTTGACTGACTTTAAGCAGGAAATCCGGCTTTTGAAATTCAGAGAGCGGTGCCTCTTCGATCTCATGAACCACTTCTATTGATTTCAAATCTCAGATACCAAAGTGAGGAGTTATGCAAATCTCAGTGACTATTTTGGCTAAAAAAATTTAAATATTTGATTAATCATCGACTGGGTTGGAATCCACAACGTCATGTAAGGACTCAACTTATTTCCACCACTGTGGTAAAATGCCACTTGCAAACATCAAGGATTTCAATTGAAATTTTTAAATTAATGATATTCGAAGTTAAAGACCTATTACTTGTCAAATACAATAGACTAGTGGGATTTCCTTACGGTAGGAGTCATACGGAGCTCAGGCACAGCTATCAACTAAAGAGTACTTCGTTGAGAATTGTAAAGTCCTGTCCGATTCAAGTTATGCTTTCTTTAGTTGTTGGTTAACATTATTTATTATTTCACCTGTTGTTCATGTTCAAGTTTCACTTTCTAAAATCGTTATTATTTGTAACTAAAAATATATATTCTTTTTTGTTGTTTGTATTGCAAGTTAATCTTATGATAGATTTTAGGAAAATTAATGAAAAGAGTTTGAAAACTTTGAGTTTTAACAAAAATAACAAAATAAATGGTAAAGTGAATAGTACTATAATTGACTTTTTAGTGTAAAAATATGGTTTTTCCGTTAATAATATCATTTAAGACATGTCAGTACTGTACGCCGTATATTTCAAGTCGTAAAAGACCCAAACTGTTGTAGTGTATTAAGCTCGCTCATATACTATATGTACACGACATGCACATCTTATGCTCACAGATCTGAGCTCAACCTAGAAACTCATAGCTCACAGCTCTCTCTTTGGAAAAAAAAATTTGACGCAATCAGATAAATGACCCTAAACTTTATATGAAGATTCGAAATTCAGTAATTTGAATTTGGTATCAAATTTGGTTGGGTTCAAATATTGCAAGGATTTGAAAATTGCAATTTGAATGGGCACGAAAGAACCCAACTGAATCAAAGGAAATTGTTTTACGAACTCGTTCGTTTTTTTCGTATTTGCAGAGCCTGCCTCTGAATCAAAGGAAAAAATAGTTAACTCCGTCAATGCAAAGAGTATCAAAGATGTAAATATGCACCATATATACTATATGCACACCACATGCACATAATATGTATAGTATATGCACATGATATGCACAGAACGGGAGAAACTTTAACGACAACATATTGGTGTAGTGGATACAATTAAAATATAATTGTTACGTATAACGTATATAAGATTACAGTGACAATTTGAAAAGTTTTGTTACGTATATCAACCACCACTTAACCGTGCATGTGGAAAACATGATACTCGTTGTTGTTATTTATGGACATGCATGACCCTTAATGTTGTCTAAGCTTTTTTTTTTTTTTAATTTTGTTTTTCGCCGAAGCCAACTAGGTTGTGGTCATACTCACTAAATTTCGGGGCACAACATATGTGCTTCAGAACTAGTAAACATTCTCGCTTCTCATATTAAGATGTAGCCATACACACCATATGCATATTATGGAAAAAATTTCACAAATTTCTGCAATTTGACACTTGAACCAGAAATTGTTCCATCGCAGTTTTCTAGCACGTCAAAACTTGAAATTTTATTCCACAACCCATACGCCTAACATGAAACACAAACACTAATTTAACTTAAAGGTATTAATTCATCTTACAAACAACCTATTTATTCCATAAATCATTGATAAAGGAAGTTGGAACTAAAAACCCTACCTTACTATGTCTGTAGAAGCTTTAGTAGCCGGAAAAAAATGGAACTTTCCGGCCAAAACAGGAAATATGGTACAAAACCTTCTCACCTCTCTCTCGCATCCCTTTGTTTGAAATCAAAGGTATGAGGTCAACCCAAAACTCAGCTCACTCTTCTTGCTTCTCTTTGGACTTCCCTCTTTTCGAAATCGGAGTTCAAACCAGAAACCCAGAGCTCTCTCGACAACCTTCTCTTCCAAATGAGAACAGTGATGCAATGGCTGATGATTTTTAGTATTTATATGTGGGTATTTTAGTAATTTCAATTGGCTTGTGCATAGCCATTTTGTCTTATTTTTGTCCCAAAATTAAAAAATTCTCTCATTTTGAGGTATTTCCCTATATTTTTTTGTTGTTGACATATTACGATATATTTTTAATTGTCCTACTATTACATATTGTACTTTAGTATTTATAAATTTTTCATATTGTAGTGTCATGTCGCAACGTATCTTCGTATCTGCTTCATTGGGTAAAAATGAAACAATGCCCCATCTAATTTTTGTGCAAGTGTAAAGCAATAATTGTTTGGGTTGAAATAAAATTCCCCAATGGAAACAAATTTTGTCTCCAGCAAGGTTTGTATTTCCTTTTTATCAATTTCCATATCCTTTTCACATTCAATTTCCTACTCCTACCATCAATTTCTATTTCCTTTTTCACATATGAATTCCTACTTCCCGAATTTGTCTCGAGTATGGTTTGTATTTGGTTCCTAGTTAAAATACGACCCCTATTGAAATATTAATGTGTGCCTATATACACAGTACTGCAAACCAATTTGCCTTTGGCAGGCTAGATTTTCGGAGCATTGGATAACCTGCAAACCAATTTGCCTTTGTCGATCAGTTTTCCCAGCTGCTTCAATGAAGAAACGTGATGAATCAATCACAGTCCATGATGCGGTTGACAAAGGAAACAATCAATTGCTATGGTTAGAGACAGGTCGAAAACAATCCTTGAACGAGGGCCGTATGCTACACGAAGAGGTCCTGGTAGAAATTCTCTCAAAACTACCTGCCAAGTCTGTGATTAGGTTTACATGTGTTTCGAAAGGGTGGTATGCCCTTACCAAAAGTTCTTATTTCATTTCTAGACACCTTCATCGCTGTCGATCTGCAAACAATCCTTGTTCTCTCCTCGTCTCGGAAATTAGCACTGAGAAATATAATTATAAAACCCTTGCAGTCTCATTGCTTGCTGACGAAGAAACAACACTTTTGAATTTGGATGTATCGTTCCCCAACTATACAAGCTTGAGGTAAGGTTAGTGGGATCGAGTAATGGTTTGGTTTGCTGTTTTTTACGAATTAAGAATCAGAATAGCACGGCACAGGTGGAGGAAGCTGATGTTGCCACCAAGTATATGGAATCAATACTGGTACGGAATCCGGCAACAAAACAATTTAGGTATCTTCCGGAACCTATTCCATTGCCTTTGGAGGAGGAGGGCAGACGGCGTCCACAACACATATGGGGTTGCTGTGAAGACTATCCTCTCATAGGTTTTGATTTCATGCAAGAGATAAATCAATACAAAGTGGTGAGAGTTTTCCCGGAAGGTGATGGCGATGATCCCATTAGTGATGATGGAAAAGTTGCTTTTCGAGCCCAAGTGTTTCTCCAAAGCACAAATTGGTGGAGAGAAGCCAAAAACAAACTAGAGCTGCCATCATGTAAAACTTGTATAACATGTTTCGCGACTACCTCAAATGGGGTGTTTTATTGGTTGGTACAGCAGATAGGGGCGTGTACTGGCTTGTGTCGTTCAGCTTACATGGTGAGGTTTTCCATGTGAGGCCTCCACCAAAAGAATTGTGTTGTCCTGAGGATGGACACGAGTACGCTTTACCGGATAGCATTATTTTCGAGGAATAATTCAGCTGCAATCCTAGCAAGCAAGTCCATCAGATGGAGAATATTTCGTCGAAGCCCTCTGGGTGATCAGTAGTAGTACTGCTAGTACTGCTAAGCCAGCTTGGGTTGAACAGTTTAGATGCAGATCCAAAATATTTTCAGGATCCCGGTTTGTAGGTTTTTGGAAGGATCGATATACAATGATAGTCAGCTGTCAGAAAACTTGTTTGTGTATGACCCTTAGAAGTAACACAGAGAGAGATTCTCAGTCATGGAGAAACGAACAAGTTTTGGACATGAGCAAAATTATGTGGAGAGCGTAGTTCCAGTCTAGGTGGTGACAATTCTATCTTGTGTTTGGTCATGCAGATGATCTCCTTTACTAAATTTTGATGTTTTGGTGATGGTTATTGTTAAATTCTTTGATGAAAAAAACAAAAGGGAAAAAAATTGTTAACATGTTCATCCTTCTTCTACTAGTTTCTTCAAAATTTATTTAGAAGAAACTGGTTCATGTGGGGCTCGGAGGGATTTCCCTTTACTTTACCACCAAAAGACAAAGCACCCGTTGTCCACAAAAAAAAAAAAGAGACAAAGCACCCCATCCATCCGCATATCTTTTTCCGAAAGCCCTAGGGCTAACAACGAATCTTTGTAGCACAATTCGTAGCAAGTGATTTCCGCAATGCCAAATGGGGGTACTGACTAATCAAATCGAGACACGTAGACTATTGAAAAGTGAATCAAAGAATTCGAAGAAAATAAAAAACTGCAGTACGAGAGAACGGGACTGTGAAAATCACTTCTCCCTTTGAAAATTTGTTAGTCCATTTCAAATCCGTCAATAAATAAATAAAAACACAAACCACTAACGCATATTCAACGTCAAAATAGTAGGTTTATTGCTAGGTACGAAGTTCAAGCCTTGAAGGCGAACTATGCATAGTCAGTTTAGGGTTCAACCATGAAAGGCATAAAACCTACTTAATTAAGCTTTTAAACAAAATTAGCATGGTCAGTTTAGGGGGTTCTGCCATAAAAGGCATAAAACCTGCAAAGCAGATTCCATGGTTTTAAAGTGACCAGTGCATCTGCTGACTGGTGGAGTCATAGCCCCTGGTGTGTCCGAGTTCCATGTGTTGCTGCCTCCTACCCTGTTGAGACAGCTCCAGCACACCAGAGTACTGACTGCTAAGTGGCTGCGAGATTTGACCGAGGCCCAGATCTGGAAGCATCTCGTGTGAGCTGCTACCATTTTCATTTCCTTTGAAACCCCACGAAGTGGTCGGAAAGTGATTGGAGGTCGCAGAATGAGGGACTGGTTGAGCCACAGGTACCCCTTGAGTGTTCATCAAGGAATTCATCCCAGCACCCGATACTCGGTTTCGAGAGCCCCATGGCTGATTTGACAGAAGAGAGAGAGCACAGCTCGAGTCTGTGACTACTGTGACGCATTCTCCTGGAGGAATTCCAGGACCAGGATAACTAGTCCCGCCTGCTGAACCTTGTAGGTAAAAGCCGGATGTAGAAATCTCAGAGTTGCTCTGCCACGGCTGTTGAAGAAACTTCCCTGCATCATTGGCATTTTGATTAGCAGGTGCTCGCTCAGAAGTTCTCGTTGTTGTCCATGCATCCCTCCCAGAATGCCTTGGGTATGCAGTGAAGTCCATCAGAAAGCTTCCAATTCTGTTGCTGTTTTCTATCATTTCAAGTAAAAGATTTTGTAGCAGTTTATAAGTAGTGTTAGAGGATACGCACATTTGACAGGTACAGAGTGCAACTTATGATTCGACCAATAAAAAAAAAATGCAACAAATGATATGATGATGTCTAACCGTAGAGAGACGAAGAAAGTCTGCCACGCGTAGACAGTATGGATCCTGGTTGTGGCTTTCTACGACGCTCATTATGCCCAGCCAAGCGTCTACGACAACTACGTTTTCCTTGGTCAAATTCAGGAAGTAAATGAAACCTGAGAAATGCAAGGTAAGAATATTGTTTATCATTAACGTAGGGACTGAACTAAAGACTTGAAATTTGTAAACTAACAAAAAGCAAAAGTAGACGTTAACTAGGGTTGTTTCTTATTAATGTCCTAATACAAATCTAATCAGAAGAACTGCCCTCAGCGAAAAAGGCATTAGAAAACATACATTTAAGAACATCCTCGCTGAAGTACCATCACATGGATCCAGTAACAGATTGTGAACCCCCCAAAAACATTACACTTATAGAATTGTAGGGGATCAAAATATAAAAGAACCATCATAGAGACTAAAGGATCCTGAAAACCATCTACTACCACAAGTAAATACATTAAATGCTAAATTTCAACTTGTACTCGAACAGCAGATTTGTAAAGAATGTCATGGTTACCGTGGTTATCAAATCAATCACAAGGACTTCTATAACTCTAAGGTGTTATTCAAATCGCTATTGCTGCAAGCATTCATGAGTCATAATTTATCTGGGATGAGTAAATATGTTAAATGGTACAGCACCATCAAAAATCGACTCCATAGTAAACGCAAAGCCCCCATCAAGGTCCAAAGCAGCTAACACACAGAAAAACATTATCCAAAGAACAAGATACACGAGCGCGCGCGCGCGCACACATATATATAACACAATATACTCACTCACAAACAGAGGTCAAATGGGAAACAATCACAGCTAAAACACAAAGAACCCCACACCAAGCACCAAGGATTGTAATTCTTCAAAAACTTGAAACTGTAAAATGTAATGTGGAATTGGGGTTCCTCTGCAAATAAGTAAATAAAATAGCAAGCAATGAAATTTGAAAATTTGATTGACCTGCTACACTGTTGGCAAAACCTCTGTTCAAGACCAGCAACAATGACAGTGGGGGTTTTAGAGTGCAAGGCACAGACTTTGTGCCTGGAATAGTAAGCTTTGGCACCACTCAGATCTACCTCGCAGCCCTCCACCTGACACCGCGGCGGCTGACCCAAATTTCCGCCGCTCCTTTGCTTCTTGGGCGGCGTAGCCCCGGCGGAGGAAGACCCAGCAGCAGACCCGGATGATGATTTGTGCAGAGCTCCAAAACCCCCATCCTCAAAGTAGATTTTCCGGCCGAATTTCAAGCCGTTGAGTGACTCAGCGGAGGAGTTGGGCGGCGAAGAGGAGGAAGAGCTCCCCGACTCGGTCATAGAACTCGAGCCCATTTCCGTTATTGTCCTCTACAGCCCCTTCATAATACTACTTTGGGAGGGTCGTCAATTGATAGAGAGATAAAGGGTAGTTTGGTTTGTTTCTCTCTCTAAAGGAGTGGTAGTGAGAGAGTGATAAAGTTGGTGAATGTGGAGGGTAGTGAAAAGCACACACCTGACAGTGACCCATGCCAGCTCTGAGCCAAAGAAAGGGTAGAGAGAGAGAGAGGGAAGTGGTACACTTTGTCTGGGAGTCTATGGTGACTGTACAAAAATAATGGAGCAACAGCAAAGTGCAGAATAGAAGAGAGAGAGAAAGAGAGGAGAGAGAGAGAGAGAGTGTACTTTATGGAGCTCTGCTTTCCCTCTCTTTCTCTCTGATGAAGAGGCACCGAATCATCAATCAGCTTTTACGAGAAGCTCCTTTTGCTCCCTTGATAATTACTACCATACAAACTCACAACTGTCGTTTTTACAAATCTTACAAATCTTACAAATCTCTCTAAAGATTTTAAAGCCTTTTGCTTTCTTTTTTGCCGGGATATGGGTGCCCATATGCATGATGATGCATGGGGCCCATCATTTTTGCATTAGGTTGGTGTCAAAGGTCTAATTTGCCCCTGTTCTCTTGATTATTGTGTTTTTACCGTGATTTGAGTAGATTTTTTTTTCCCAATAATCAAATCCCCTCGTGCTTTCACTTTTCCTGTATATTTATCGAGTCAATTCTACACCATCCTAAGCATAACTTTAATAATTCGATAAAAAAAGAACAAACAAATGGTTATAATATAGTTGATTAATATGATTTTGAACATTACTTGGTTACTGAAAATTCAACAACAATTCCTGCTTCTATTCAATTATAAATGAACATGTGTTTAATTTGTGTTTATAATTATAATTATTTGGACAAATGTTTATCTGTAATTAAGTATAAATAGGAGCTGTTACTAATCTGTTACTATATTAGTAACATTCTATTAGTGTTTTATGATTATTGGCTACATACATGTCATGTCATGTCTTTCACAATAATCTAATGGGAGTTTTAACGAAAAACTCGCGGTACTGTTCACTTTGACGAAAAAGCCCGCGGAATTTGAATTTGAACTTTGATTCTTACACAACATACAACAATTATTATAGTAGTGTGAGTTTAACAGAAATAACACGTCTATTTCCTAATTTATGAGAAAAAAATTTATTTGCCTCGAACACAATGTGGTCTTTTATATGTCATTATATAAATGGTGAAATGTTTTTTTTCTTTCAATGTATTAAACTCACTAATTGGAATCACTCTCATAGAACTCAAATTTTCCTACCCAGTATAGAAGTTTGATTCCTATAAAATTAGAATCAAACTCAATTAACATGTCTAGTGTGAAAGGCCTAACGAGTCATTTTTCATTGCTAACAAATTACAATTTGACATGTGTGCAGAAAACTCTTTATATTTTTTAATAGAGTGCTACCGTTGGTGGATTAAACAATGAGTTGTTAGGGGGAGGAAAGTTGGTGGGGACTGAATCCACACTCGAGTGCATAAGTATGATTGTGCTCTGCCACTGCAATAAAGCGTCATCTGATATGTGTAGAAAAATTTACATACATGAATGAAACTCATTTTCATTTATTGTGGAAGGCCTAAGGAGTTATTTTCCATTGCAGATAAATTACAGTTTAACGTATATGCAAAGACTTTGTATTTTATGATCTTAATGAGATACTTTTGTACATGGGAAGTCATGAATCGAGAAAGGGAAAGGAGTAAGTATGAAACTGATTAGCCCTCTGGTTGAGCTTATTCTTGATTTTGCAATTTTTTTTTTAACAAACAATATTTATCTATTCTAATGGAGTGAGAGAGTAGACTAAATCTCACAATGAGCTAGTAATAATCTGGTTTAAATTAATTTTGAAGATATTAAATTATTAATTTTAGTGTGAAACTTATACTTCTATGTACGTGCTACTAAACTCATAGAAACTCAAGAAATCAACTAATTTCGATAATCACATTATAATAAATAAAAATATTTTAGTATCAATTCTCATGCATATAAAAATGGAGATGAGATCTTCTGCACCCATTTTTGCATATGGCTTCCCTGTGCTGAGAATTTGGTTTATTTTTTATTATTTTAATTATTATCAAGTTAACATTAATTATGTTTAGTTCAATTAACAAAAGCACAGGGAGGTCACAAACAAAAATAAGTGCAGGAGATCTCATTTCATAAAAATGTATTTAAATCAGACACAGGCAATAAAGAGTTATTATTATTTTTTCCTTGTCTCAGGTGCAAGTACAACAGTTGGTTGTGACAAGTTTGTTGGTTAATAAAAGTAAACAGAACATATTGTCCATACTTTATTAAGTAATGGCAGGTTAGCTGTTAGTTGTTACTAGGTTTTCTTTGGGGCCAACTGTTTCTAAAAAGGGTCACAAATTAATTTACATGTACTTGCAGATGCAGTAGGACCTTCCCCAGTCACCAATATATCAACCTTGTACTGCAGTTAGCTTAGTTAATTAGCAAAAATACAGTTACTTAAACATGTAACACCATGCAGTTAGTTTAATTATTTAAAATAAAGAGCACTTGGGAGAATGATAGTCTTCCCCTTTCACATGGAGAGATTTTTCATCTATTAAGAACACAAGTTAATATAAAGGAATTTTAACGAAAAGCTCTCGGTAATGTTCACTTTAATGAAAAATCACATTTTTATACTAAAAAGTCAATCCTTGTACTATTCACTTTACCTTTTATTTTGTCCTTATCGTTAAAACTCAAAGTTTTCAAATTTTTTTCATTAGTTTTCCTTTAATATAATGCATGTTATAATATAAGTAGCGAAAAGTATATTTTTAATGTCACTTCACTTATATTATGGCACATGATTCAGCTAGTATTCTGAGCACACTAAAAAATTTCTTATTCAGTTGTCAAATTTATTGGTTTGAATATGAACACTGTTTCAAAAAAAATTTATAGTGTTTTGAGTATTTTATACTTCGAAATTTTAATCGTTAAACTTTACCATTGAATTTTAGGTATAAAAAAAATAATTGATTAAAAATCTCGTAGTATAAAATACCTTAAAAATTGAAATATACTAAAAAAAATCTCTACTTCCTTCTTCAATGAGCTATATTATGTGCGAATATCTCACACTGTTTCAGTCGTCCATGATGGACAGTCATGTAGATAATCCACAACTTTGTAAGATCACAACATGGATTTCATACTGTTTCATGTTTAAAAGGTTAGATTATGGACATGATTTACACTCAAATTACATTTGTGGTTGAAATATTAAGGGTGCGTTTGTTGCACCGGACTGTCTCGGACTGGACTAGCTGCAGGGACTAAGCTGGACTGGCTTAGACTAGACTAAGCTGGACTAACTTAGTGAAGCGTTTGGTGCAGTGTCGGACTAAGAAACAGGATTATAATATTATATTATTTAATCTATATTTATTAATATTTTATTTTTAATTTAATATATCAATTAATATTTTTTTATTACTTAATCTTTTTCCTATTTTTCTAGAACCGGATCCCCTTTCTCTTCATTCTTTGTTCTCTCCGCCTCTCCTTCCCTTGTTCTCTCCGCCTCTCCTCTCCTTCCCTTGTTCTCTCCGCCTCTCCTTCCCCGTTCCCCTTTTCTCCCATTTTTATCCCTCCTTTTTTTATTGCAAATCCTCTGCCACTTCATCTTCTTCGCCTCCTGCCTCTGCAATTCACCTCTCCCTCCTGCCTCTTCACTTCCTCTCACAACATCACTTGCAAATCTTAAAATCAAAACATAGAGCAAGAAAGAGATCGAAGAAGGTGGGCTACATGTGTGATTGGCTCAAAGGTGGAGGATAAGGGTTGGATCTGGTTTGGGTTTTTTGGGTGCATGTGTGATTGAAAAAACCATGATCATCCCACTGCAATATTTTTTTTTTTTTTTGGATTTCCTGGGTTTTCTGGGTTTCTGAGTTTTGCAATCTTAGCGAATCTGGGTTTTGTGATTCAGACGCACAGCGATTTTGTTTTTTTTTTTCACTTTTTTGTTCTGAATTTTGGATTTGGATCTAGTTTTGAAAATGAAAATATTGCAGAAATTTTTGCCTTTTGTTTCCAATTTTGTGGGATCTGGGTTTGAAAATGGTAGATGATAGGGGCGAAGCGAGGAGGAACGAAGCAGGAAGAGTTGGGCTTAGCAGTCCGGCCGATTTCGGGGGGTCTCGCTAAGACCCCCTAGCGAACTACTTAGTCCACACGAGACCCCCTAGCGAACTACTTAGTCCACACGAGTCCCCTTTAGTCCCACTTAACTTAGTCCCAGCACCTATCAAACATGGGACTGTAGTCCAGTCCAGTCCAGTCCCTGCTAAGGAGGTGAAACAAACGTCCCCTAAGGGTCTTGTGCGAAAACTATAAACGAGACCCTCCTCGACATAATCTTTCAAAAAAATACTAAGATAACTTTTTAATAATACACAGATATTAAAAAGGAAACCTATAACTAAAACAAAAGTAAACTTTAAAATTACAATTCATATTCAATTTTTTTTCTTTCAAGGGGACGGTTGTGACACACCCCAACCGGTCTCGATAATTTATTCATATTTTTACAAGTCATTTACACTTTTGGTTACGTCACCTTTTAGATGTAGGTTATCATGTGTCGACTCAGGCCAGGATGTGTCAAGTTGATGGTTTCGCAACGATAATTAACTCTTTCAGATCTTTCAGAGATCGAGAAGACTCATAAAAGCATTTCAATATTTCTTGACCACTATTTGAACATTGAACAACAACCAGTTCAATCTTTAATAACCATATCAACAAAAATCTCGAAACATATTTGTGTAATCACTTGTGGCATGAATATTTTGAGGCGTCGAATATTTGGGGGTCCTTTGTCTTTGCACCTATATATGGGGATAATGATCCGGCACGGATCCATTTCTTAGGGATTGTAGAGATCTCGCAATCATGTTCGTTCATCGTACATCGTGCGGTCAGTTTTTATTAGGTACTATTTATATTCGAATTTTAAATTTTAAATTTTAAATTTTAGACGATTTCTAATTGCACGATGTACGATAAACGAACACGATTACAAGATACTTAAGATCCTTAAAAAAATGATCAGGCGAGAATCCTTTTCCTATATATGGCACACCCTCGTCCACGCCTCTGCTTGTCACTCTGACATGACATGTCTACTAGGCTAGGCCAATAATTTACTTGTAATGGTTCATACCTCATTCTCTTTCTTTCCTCTCTTCTCTTTTTTACCAACTTTGTTCTTTTTCGTTTCTTAACAAATAAATATAACTTACATGTAACATGTTTATCACTATGTAACGTAATTTAATAGTGCAAATTATGTGGATAAAATTTGTATTATTAAACGATAATATCATTGTGATGATGAACCTGGACAATATAAGTTTTCGACTATGATAGTTTCTCTTTCAATCAGTTCGGTCTACAGCTACTTCGTGTAGTAATCAACTTACGCCCATGCCACCATTAATCCACCATAATTATAATACTAGATAGAATTTGTTGAAAGCATGACTTACTATTGTTATAAAGCTCACGTATATAAATAAGTTGTTATTTTACGATACATTAGTGTCTGAGTTATATTGATGTTGAACGATCGATTAGATTGAATAAGTTAAAATTCGATCGTCCAATAGACTAGTAAACATCTTGTACACCGTTACATTGTAAAATTTTGTTACATCCTATTCCAAGGGTAAACCAAAGGAACTCAAGAAGGGTACAAACTGTCTCTTGGTATTAAGCAAATAGTCAAAATCCAGCAATTAGCCTTGAGTGCCCCGTTAGTTTCCCGTTACCAAGGCTCACATATATCTTATTGTTCAAACGGGAAAACCAATGTTAAAAGATGTGAAGATTTGTCTCGTGCTCTTGTACAGGTCACAATCTACTCAGCCTCGACTTGTTCCATTTCTACTTGATATTTGTTGGAGTTTGAAGATTTCTGCTGGAGGAGGAAAGGCTGGTTTGGTATTGTTGTGTTTTAAAAAAAAAATTACTTATGCTGTGCTGTGAGAATAAACAGCTGTGAAATAAAGCAGCAGAGTTTTTGGTAAACTTTTTTGTAAAAGTGCTTTTGAAAAAAAAAACAGTATTATAGTGTTTGATAAACTTTTATGTAAAACAAATGTAAAAAAAAGATGGTTTTTCAAAGCTAGGTTTTACAGTTTTGTGTTTTTTGGCTTTTTTTTACCAAAAACTGTGAAAAAAAACTGAAGCTGAATGTTTACCAAACATAAAAAAAGCTTTTTATAGCCACTTTTTTCAAAATCACCTCAGTACCAAAACAGGACGAAGTAACTCGATTTTTTGGTTTGATAAATAAGCTAGAAAGCGACAATTTTTTTTTTGTTGGAAAATAATAAGGATGTGACATTTTCTGGGGATGCTGGCATGTGAGAGTGTGAGAGATTGTACTTTGATTCTTTTTTGGATATCCTAGACTGCTCTCAGATATCTTGGCTAGAATCTCACTCTGAATCCTGAGCCCTGTGAGTGTGTGAGGTGGTCCGAATAGTTTTCTTTTCCATTTCCAGTGAAACTACTTGAAATCAGAGCTGTGTTTGGAAAATGGGATACTTGATGGCCTAAAGGAGTCGAGGTTGGTAACTAGGGTTTCAGTTTGTTAGTTTAGTTTTGGTTACAATTTGGTTGGGCTTCAATGAATTATTCTTTTTCCCTTCATGAAGGCTACCTATTGAATGCAAAGAGACTTTGGAAGGAAAAAGATTTACATGAAACGAGTTTATTATAATTGTGACGTTCTGTTAATAAAATAATAACATTCATAAATTTTTCAACACGTGATATTGTATTATTGGATGATAATGTCATGTGATTGTGAACTTGTTTCTATGTAAGATGCTTTCCTTCAGTACAAATATCATGTAGTCAAGCTTGTCGCGTCATCTGAAAAAAAGAGTTTGTGTACTTTTGAGAGTGAGTGACAAAAGATAGAGGACGAACATCTGCCTTACTAAAGTTTTTCCCTCGATCCCATTATTGTCAACTAAGTTATTATCAGTACTCTACAAAAGTTATCCTACACTATCTTTTTTATACAACATAATTGAGAAACATACTCTTGCAAACAGATGACTTTTCTGAAGGATCAATATCTAACTAGATGAGATCTTATGCATTCATTTTTACTTGTGGTCTCCCGTGCTTTGTTAATTGAACTAAACATAATTAATGTTAACTTGACAATAATTAAAATAATAAAAAATAAATCAAATTCTCAGTCAATTAACAAAGGCACAGGAAGACCACAGACAAAAATGAGTGCAGAAAATCTCTATTGGAATCAATCGCGAGCAAACCTACTTACAAAAGCCAACAAAACCTCTTTTAATTTTTTTTTTTTGACAGATCAAACTATCTTTCATGAGCCAGCTGTCTATTGAAAATAAATTTCACATGAATCTTACAAATGCTTATAAATAATTAAGTTATTATTCATATTACTAATTGATTTTATAGTGAAATTTCAATTTCTTTTATTGGATCAAAGCATGTTATCCAACGTATGATGCCCAACAACTTCACGCCATCAGAGTTGTGTTAGCCACACGTGAGAAATCTTGTTAAGAATGAATTTACCATTGATAAGAAGAAAAATCTTACATATGTTTATAAATAGTTAAATTACTTCTTATATTACTAATTAAATTTATGGTAAAACATCAATTTTTTTTCGCTGCCCACTTTCACCAAAACCCTAGAATAATGATTTGATTATTTATGCCAAAAACTGGTGAGTAATCCATGATGGTGTGGCAGGTGACCGTCCTTTTGGAAGCCAATGACCCTAACAAGTTAACAGCACTTCTGGTTTCCGGTAATGAAAGTTGATTTTCTTTCAACTTATAAAATGGCGGGGACAGGTGAAATATTCACTGCCCTTGGGAATGGGACCCATGATGACGGATACGAACCGGTGATGACTGGGATTGTCATTTAACACTCATGGCGAGTTTACGTAACGGTAATAAAAATGTGAAAAATTGAATTGATGAGGAGTTGGAGTGAGGAGAAGTTAGAATCGAATTCCTGTTGAAGCTGTTTATTTAAATGTTCTGGAATCGGAATAGCATTCTATAAAGCTATTTATTAATTCAGCAGAATCGGAATATAAACCAGTATGAGTACTAAAATGTTCTTGTCCCAAATCAAATATTTTATACTTTAATAGGTTTATAATGGATAGTCTTGGAAATAAAAAGTAAGTGAGGGCAAAATGGAAACAAAAGCGTCATTCCGATTGCCCAAACAATCAGAAATTTGATTACTACCTATATTTAGGGAATCCAATTCCACAAATACAAGGAATTGAATTTCAAAATTTGTGTGGGTCCTACTGCTTTTTTTTTTTTTTTTTTTTTTTTTTTCCAAAGGTAGATATATTAGATTCTTAGAGAAAGATTAATATCCTGGGCACAGATATTAAACAAAAATTTTGGCCCAATACAGTCCCACAAATGGGCTTTTCCCGATTTAGCAACAAACTTGGCCACTGAGTGAGCAGCAAGGTTGCCCACTCTAGGCACGAAAGCAAACTCCACAGACGGAATCTTCCGCGCTAGATCCTCAATATCGCCAAGAATGCAGTCAAGTCTATAATCCCAGACCATTTCCTTCCTAATCATTTGAACAATAGTTTTGGCATCAGATTCAACAATCACCTTCCTAAACTTTTGGTTTAAACAGAAGACAAGAGCTTCCCGAATGGTAGCAGCCTCCGCAGCCTCTGCAGAATGGAATCGCAGAGAGCCCAGCCCCCCGCCCCATGTAACAGCCCAGCGAAGTCGCGAGCCACCCAGCCAAGCCCCGAGCAATTGAAATCTTTGCACCATGCCGCATCGGTATTCAGTTTGATAACGCCAAAAACTGGTTTTTCTTGGCCTTCCTGGTTCCTCCCGTCTCTAAACTCGGAAAGGTTCTTTTCCCAGAGTTTCACGATATCAATAGGATGTGGTCCTAAACCTTTAAAGACAGCGTCATTCCTATTCTTCCATAGTCGCCAGAGGCCAAAAACAAATTCCTGCAACAGATCATTAGCATTGTCCAGCCCTTTCACTTTGTTTCCAAACTTCTCCCAACTCTGAAGGAAATCGGCCCCTTCCAACTCGAAAGAATTGAGTTGTAGATGCGTACCGAAAAGGTCCTACTGCTTTTTTGATTCCTCTGAAGGAAATCGGCCTCTTCCATACTCGGAAATGTCCTACTGCTTTTTTGATTCCTCTATGTTTAGTAAACACGGGAGTACTCCGTAATCGGAATTCAATTTCACATTCTCATTCCAATTACGTACGTGTGGATAACCGTGGCTTGTTACCAATTGTATCTCTTTTTAAAATGAAAATTACATCAAAGTTATGATTCCATTTTATAGTCCTCTAGTATTCCTCTTCACTTCTAAGTGACAGGTCGAATCTTTCATATTATTGTTAACTTATTGTGAGGATAAATCCATAAATAATATCGTTTTAGTGTGACCGGTACACATGGTGATACACCACGTGTCACTATATAAATAGTAGGATATGTGTACTAAAAAGTTAATAACTTAAAAAATAAAATTTATCACCACTTCTATTAAAATACGTGGTGTACCACTTATGTTTCTGTCACAATGAAAAATTTCTCATTTGAAGGAAAAAAAACAGCAATGTTATGAATTAAATTGAATCGTAGGGAAGGTTCCACTGTTTGATTTGATTAAGAAAAATGCGTGAAGCCATAATTAAGTCATAAAATTTCAAAGGTGTCACGTAAATTTTAATTCATAATTGACGATAATGTATTTATTGATTGATGATGCTCACATTCATTCTACTGGTTCAACCAACGAAGAAACATACAATTTTTCAAGCTTCTTTGCCTATACTATGGCAATGACATATTGACAACGGATTTAAATGTAAAGCTAATAACTAGTTTTTACCTTTAAATTGTCCTAATTAGGAACATTTCTTTATTCAAGAAACACAATAAAATCCGACAAGGATCTCTAAAATAATTCATATATTATTATTTATTTAATAATATCTCTGAGAATTATTCTCTAGCATACTTAAGATATTTTAACATCTTAAAATTCTTTTCTACAACATCCAACGAATAACACAGTCTAGCCAATTGGACCGACACATAGCATGAAAACTCTAAACATGTGGCTCCTACGCTCTATAACTATCTCAATCCACACACTTCTCAAGTAAGTTGATTCTACGTTATTCAATCCTAAATCACTCACCATTTCCACAAAATTTCTGACTCAGCCATCAACAGTTGGGTTTAGCAACTCTCATAAGAAGATAATAACATCACATATTCACGAAAATGATTTATATAACACGATTACACCGTCATATATTATTTTGTTAATCAAGAAAACTAATAAAAAGAGTTTGAAAACTGAGTTTTAACCAAAATGACAAAAAAATATTGTAAATAAATAGTACTATGAGTAACTTTTTAAAATAAAAATATCATTAACGTTAAAAATAAACAACATAAAAAATGTTTAGTTAAGACGCCTAGTACACTACGGTCACAACGCCTAGGCGCAAGCACCACCACAACCGTGACGTTTTTTTTTTTTTTTTTTGAATACCAACAGTAACGTTTTATTCTTTTGCATTACAACTACCACGCCCATGCGCACGCCACAACCGTAACAAATAATTTTTTTTTTTTTAATACCAACCGTAACGTTTTTATTCTTTCGCATAACAACCGCTACCAGCCACACCACTCCAACGTTTTACCCACAACAGGCCACGTAGGACCTTCGTCATCTTCTCATACTGCCAAAGCACAGCTTCTTCGCACCTCCTCCACCGTATTACAGCTGTTGGAGGTGAGTTTCTCCGGAATCAAAATTATCAACATAAACTCATCAAACACTTCCAAAACACAATAATCAAACTTTGGATTTGATAGCTTAGCTTCGTCAGAGTTGTAAACGAATAATTGATGTATGAAGAAGTATGATCGAGATGAAAAGAAACGCCGCCCACAACCCTGACGAAGCTAAGCTATCAAATCTAAAGTTTGATTATTGTGTTTTGGAAGTGTTTGATGAGTTTATGTTGATAATTTTGATTTCGGAGAAACTCACCTCCAATAGATATAATACGATGGAGGAGGCGCGAAGAAGCTGCGCTTTGGCAGCCAGAGATGATGATGGAGGTCTTACGCGGCCTGCTGTGGGTAAGACGTTGGAGCCGTGTGGGTTTGGGTGTGGCTGGTAACGGTTGTTATGCAAAAGAATAAAAACGTTACGGTTGGTATTCAAAAAAAAAAAAAATCGTTACGGTTGTGGTGGTGCGTGAGCCTGGGCGTGGTAGTTGTTATGCAAAAGAATAAAACGTTACGGTTGGTATTAAAAAAAAAAAGAGTTACGGTTGTGGTGGTACATGTGCCTGGGCGTTGTGACCGTGGTGTACTGGGCATCTTAACGAAACATTTTTGATGCTGTTTATTTCTAACGTTAAAGATATTTTTATTTTAAAAAGTTACTCATAGTACTATTTATTTACAACACTTTTTTTTGTCATTTTGGTTAAAACTCAGTTTTCAAACTCTTTTTATTAATTTTCTTGATTAACAAAATAATATATGACAGTGTAATCGTGTTATATAAATCATTTTCGTGAATATGTGATGTTAGCATCTTCTTATGAGAGTTGCTAAACCCAACTGTTGATGGCTGAGTCAGAAATTCTGTGGAAAGGGTGAGTGATGTAGGATTGAATTGCGTAGAATCAACTTACTTGAGAAATGTGTCGATTGAGATAGTTATAGAGCGTAGGAGCCGCATGTTTAGAGTTTTCATGCTATGTGTCGGTCCAATTGGCTAGACTGTGTTATTCGTTGGATGCTGTAGAAAAGAATTTTAAGATGTTAAAATATCTTAAGTATCCTAGAGAATAATTCTTAGAGATATTATTAAATAAATAATAATGTATGAATTATTTTAGAGATCCTTGTCGGATTTGATTGTGTTTCTTGAATAAAGAAATATTCCAAATTAGGACAGTTTAAAGGTAAAAACTAGTTATTAGCTTTACATTTAAATCCGTTGTCAATATGTCATTGCCATAGTGTAGGCAAAGAAGCTTGAAAAATTATGTTTCTTCGTATGAATGTGAGCCTCATCAATCAATAAATACATTCTCATCGATAATGAATTAAAATCTACGTGACACCTTAGAAATTTTATGAATTAATTATGGCTTCACGCATTTTTCTTAATCAAATCAAACAATGGAACCTTCCCTAGATGGTCAATTCATAACTTTTTATTTAACCTACAATTCAATTTAATTCATAACTTTGCTTTTTGTTTTTGTTTTGTTTTTTTTTTTTTCCTTCAAACGAGAAATTTTTCATTGTGACGGAAACATAAGTGAAGTGGTGATAAATTTTATTTTTTAAATTATTAACTTTTTAGTACACATATCCTACTATTTATATAGTGACACATAATGTATCATCTCCTGTACCGGTCACACTAAAACGATATTATTTATGGAAGATTCAACTGTCACTTAGAAGTGATGAGAAATAATAGAAGACCATAAAATGCAATCGTAACTTTGATGTAATTTTCATATTAAAAAGAGATACAATTGATGACAAGCCACGATTATCCATCGTAGCGGAAAGTTCGAAACACTCACAGAGACTGAGTGTTGAATGGCAATCCCATTCATCAACGGTTCGTATCCTTCACCATGGGTCCCATTCCCAAGGGCAGCTGAATATTTCACCTGTCCCCGCCATTTTATAAGTTGAAAGAAAATAAACTTTCATTACCAGAAACCAGAAATCATAGGAGACGATGGATTGCAGTTGCAGGGAGCTCCTCCTCCGTCAGGATTCCTATTCTGGCAACCCCTACATTGTTCTGCTCAACGACCTCTCTCTTATTCCCGTTTGGCATTACCTCTTGGCTTCCCTCGCGATTTCCTCTGCATTTCTATACCACTTCCTCGAATTCCATTTCTTCCAGGACCTTTTCACCGCCTTCAGAGGCTCCGCCGTCTCCTTAACCTTCAACCCCTCCTCCCACATCTACCAAGACGTCGTTTCCAAGTGCCGGATTCTCCATTCCAGGTCCCAATTCAATACTTTCTGATTAACCAACTATAAACTATTAAATTTTTGATTTTGTTGTTCAATTAACTAATGAGTCGATTAATTTGCAGGTATTTGGCGACGCCGTGGCTCTCGAGCCCCCATTTCCAGACTCTTTTCGTCGGCTTCTTTGGGCGGCCTCCTGCTTTCACCTACCGAAGGTACCCTTGCATCTGTCTTTAACTCGTGGACCCAATTATCAAATTCTGTGGGCAAAAGGGGGTTATTTATATTTTCGCATTTGGCCATCTGTGGTTGTTTTTGTGTGATGGGTTATGCTGCATCTGTGTGCAATGTGCATTTTTTTTAGTGAAATATTTAGAGTACTAGTGTAGCACTGCAAAATCCAGTTCATCTGCGATTGTTACTACAATTCTTCGTATGTGGATTAAGATTTTAAGAATAGTAAAAACACACCAATTTACTATTCTTTTAGTTTGTTAAAACAAAATTTCAGACTTTGACTTTTTTTGAATTTTGAAGGGGTTTACTGCAAACTGCAAAGCAAATGGTGAGGTATTATATGAGTTGTCTGTCTGGTAGATATGTTAAACCAGAGTGCTCTCATTTGTTCGAGTCTGTGATTTAGTGAGGGGTTTTTAGGGTTCAGTGGATTTTATTTATCATTTGATATATGTTTGATTTCATTTGGTCCAAGCATAGTCTTGTCGATATTCTTAAAAAAGTTATAACAGTGATCATTTGAATAGGAATTTGATAGTAATCTGTGTACCGTGTTTCAATATAGGTTTTTCCTAATTTTTTCATCCACCTTATTTGTTTCACATTTAACACTCAATATAAAAACACCAAATGAGATGGCCATTTTTGGCCTGTGATGTATTTAAATTGCATTATGTTACCAGTTTGGTGTAGTTTAAATCGGGCTTATATATATATTTCCTTGTAAAAGGTAAGAACGCAGAAGGGGAAACTTAATTCTGTATGCTTTTCTGGCGGGCATTAAGTTTAGCAGTCGTTTGAATTTTTGGGTTGTTGAACAAGGTTTTAGAGGGAAACAATACAGCGTATCCTAGCTGATATTAACACACAGCTGCCCTCCATCTAATTAAACACCAGAGAAAAAAAGGTCTCTAAGCCTGCTGTAACCGAAGCTTAACGAGCTTCCTGGAATCTGACTTTAACTTTATATAAGGTGGTTTTAGTCCAGTTTGACACCCAAGGATAGATATAAAGTGACCACACTGTGATTTATAGCCGTACGGATACATGAGATGTGTCTATATGGGGAAATGAATCAGTTGGCTTGTTATTTTACTAATTTACTGCTTTCAAAATGAGAAGTGTAACTGTGTACTGTATTGTTCTCTTTTGATCCTTAAATTTTTCTGTCTCACTTTGAAGGTTGACTGGGGTCTCTGATACTTTGCATCTGTTTTCCATGAACTTGCTTTCTCGCATAGGTTTGCTATAATTTTGGGTCTCTACTAAATATGTTTATTTAAAAATTAAAATACAGATTATAAAATGTCACAGTGACTGTTCTTCCTCTTGAACTTTGATTCATGCTTTTGAGTAACAGATAGCCATGTATATTCTCTCTCAGAGAAATTTTTCATCTATCTGATGGTGGCACCATTGCTTTGGATTGGCTAAGGAGCTCTGATGGTAACTATTATTTGATTTACCTGAAATTAATGACCATGTACATTTATGCTTTTATAGACATTTATGAACGCAAAGTAAAGGGTTAACTACATTTTACACCCTTAAAAAGGGTGATTTTCAAAATGGACTATGTGGTTCTATTCTTGCATTGCACCCTTAAGTTTTGAAATTGTATCAATTTACACCTTTTGCTCTTTGAATATCTAACCCTCTATTAAATTGATGATTTTTTTTGTCAATGTGGTGCAAATGTGGCTTAAACGTTAGCCCAAATAGTTATCTCACACTCACTATGTCATTAATTTAATGAAGGATCAAGCAATCAATCCCACCAAATGCATATTTTGATGCTTTATGGTGTTAAATAAGAAAATTGAAACTTAATGGCACATTTTGAAAATCACCCCAAACTTCAAGGTTGTGTAATGTAGTTAGAACCAAATTATACTTACTTTTATCATTTTAATTTTATGTTTCTGATATATATTCCTTGATTCGAACCCCTGTATATTCTAAAACCCTATATACCCAAACCCACCGAAACCCACCCAAAGGATTATTTTGGTACTTCTCATAAATAAAAACCATTTTTTCATTGGTTACAAAAAGATTTTTCATAATCGTAAAACGTGTGCTGGTGACGGTGTCTTTACTTGTCATGTATTTATCATGCTCATGTACGAAGTGCTATGACACTCAGTTGATTTCATGGTAATAGTAAGTTATAAATGCTTTCTCTATTCTGATCCATGTGTATGCTTGTATCGCAGTTCTTGGAGGTGCTTTTAGCACAAACAATGCTATTCCTAAAGATGACACCACCCCTATCGTGCTGGTGCTTCATCTTTATTTCTTCATTCTTTATTTGCCTTTTTGTATATAGAATTCCCCAAATCCACATCAAGGGCTCTGGTTTGAAACTGGTGTCCCCTATCAAAGCCTACAATTTAGAAGGTAGGAAATTCTTGCAAATAGCTAGATTAGCTACTTGACTAAACCCTTATTCGTACACAATTTCATTGTGGCTTTAATTTTACTAGTTATTGTTCTGGTGTCTGTCTCTAGGAAGAAAATATATGAACTAATTTAGTTGGTTTAAATAGAACTTTTGGTTTTAGTCAAGCAAGAAGTTAAAATAGTAAAATAAATATCTAAGAAACCTAAAAATCTGTTGAATCTTGGAATCTCAACTGGGTTTCTTTCTCTTCAGGAAAAAAGTCTTTATGATAGGACCTACCACTTACCCACATTATCCCAACAGAATTTGAGCTAGAGTTCCCTGGCAGTTAAAAACTTAGTACTAAATTAGTAAATTGGGAACTTTAAGAGGCTAGGACTTTTGTTTTTCCCTGTTGGTTATTATATGTCTGAAACACATAACTAACTACAACTAGAGCTGGCCATGGAAACATCAGTCCAAGTCTCAGCCAAAATAGGAATTAATTTCTCCAGGGTTTTTCAAACCGAAGTAGTTGGCCCAAACCATGCCATCCGATCTACAACAAGAGCACAACCTGTAATCATGATAGATGTTGTACTGCCTACACCATTCCATAGACGCTGACATTAATGCACCTGGAAGTGGATGGGGCCTTTATGGTTGTGATTACTGAAGGAGAAGCGTCAGTTGGTCTATCCCAATTTCTTGTAATGCGCTATAATGGGAGAAGTTTAAATCTTTTGAAGGAAAGAAACGGGTCATATTCCTGTGGAAATGCTATGATAGCAATTTTCTGGGTTGTATAGGTGGAAAGGATTAGGAGGGTGCTTGAGAAGTAATTGGTGAGAAGGTGGAGGGATTACGGAAAAGTGTTTAGTTGGGGCTTCTTTTTGGGCATCTGTAGAGTTGGAGGAGTTGTCCCTTTCTGTTAGGTCACGTTTGTATGGTCATAATCCAGTCCAGGAATGGGAAAGGAATTCCTATTTCACCAAGATGTGATGTTTGGCATGTTGTCAGGCTGGCATTTCCAGTCAATTCTCACAAAGACGAGGATTAGAATTCCAGTTAAGAGCGTATTTCCATTCCTTACCACACATGGAATGTTTAATTTACACAGAAGTCAGGCATTGACCTGATTCAGTTGTAACAAATCAGACATTGACCTTAGCATCTTTTCTTTTTGTGTAGAGCTGATTTTTAGGTTTCATGATTTAGTAGAAGTGGATTCCATGTGTACTATTCATGTACCTGTGTTCTTTTTATTAATACTTTTGTTTCTTACAAAAACAAAATACACATTTGTTGGGATTGTAAAAGCCAGATTTCAGGTTTTAGGGTAAGAATCTCTCCTCTTCCTTTCTCTCACTATTGTTCAACTGCATCAAAAGGAGGAAATGGAAAAAGGAGAGGACCCAACTCCTAGCTTTGGAGTTACTTTTACTTTGTTTTAACTTTTTTATGCTTCACATTTACTTCATTGTGCTGTCACAATAGGAAACACTATGATTTTTCGTTTATTTTTACAGGAAACGTAATGATTAAATTGAAGGAAATACAATCTAAGTGGACCAACAGCCCATAAAAACTAAAGAGCTGGCCACAACCTACAATAAACAAGCGACCACAAAAGCTAAAGAAATTCCGCACCCTTATGCATGATTTACATCAATAAATCATGTTCTTCAACTTAACTCATGAATAGATGGTCCATGATATGAATCACAAAGTCTATTTCATTTATAAAAAAAACTATAAGCGTCCTCTTGATATCTTCTTTAGACTCATTCCATAATAAGCTTTTGCAAGTGTAAGTTGTGCTTTGTGTGCTTTCATGATGATTAGCTGATGTTACTTCTTGTTGCTGCAGTATACAAAGCATCTTGCTTTCAATACAGCGAAAAACGGATGGAATGCTGTTGTTAGCAATCATAGAGGACTGGGTGGCGTTTCAGTTACCGTAAGAAGCTGTTTTATAAACAATAAAAGTGGACAAGCTAATGATATTTGAAGATTCTGATAATTCTCTATTGTTAAAATTTTATTCTTTTTTTTTTGGCTATTGAGAAGCACACCTTATTCGTAATCTATGAACTGGAAAAGAATGAAAGTGGACAAGCTATCCACTGAAGTACAAATAACATCTATTAAACTGCTTCTACAAATACAAACAGAAAAAAAGAAATAGAAAAGGATCCAAACAAGCATTTTGTTGTAGTAAAGCGTTGTATGTTGCTTCTTCCTTGTCTAACTTTCTGGATATTGTTCATTTTTCTCTTTAAATAATCAGTTTTCTTATTAAACCAATCAATTATATTGGTCATCTAAGTTTTTTGTTGTTTCTTATTTTCAGTCTGATTGCTTTTACAATGCTGGATGGACAGAGGATTTACGGACTGTTGTTAATAACCTCCACCATGAATACCCCAAGGCTCCTTTATTTCTTGTTGGAACAAGCATAGGTGCCAATGTTTTGGTATGCTATTTAGCCCTGTTAGATTCGTTATTAAGCATTTTGTTTTTGTTAAGTTAGATTTGATCTCTCATGGTATCATTTGATTTCACTACTTTTTCTAATTCTGGATCCCTTTATCATATCTTAACTTCATATTCGTTTTAGAGGCGCTCGCCTTGCAATTTCTGGAACTATTCTAATGTTTCTGATATCAAACAGGTCCTTATAGAATGTTTATACAAGTCAATTTCATTATCTCTCTATATTCTCATTTGCTAGTAATATTGGCATCAACTCTGCAAAGCACCTAGCTATGTGAGTTTTAGGACATCTATTTTAATTAACTGTTTTCAGGTCAAGTATCTTGGGGAGGAAGGCGAGAAGACTCCTGCTTCTGGGGCTGTAGCTGTCTGTTCCCCTTGGGACCTTTTGGTTAGTGCCTCAACTTAATGGTTATGTGAAGGGCAATGTTTCTGGTTTGTGATTAAAATTTTAAATGCATTGGCAGTGTGGGCAAGTTTCTGTACATGGTTTTGCCTCAAATTTTGTTTTCTACTGTTATTTATTCTAGGCTATTTCGTGTGTCCATGGCAAGGTCTAAAATATCGATGATATCAGAAATATCGGTAGTCCAAAAACAAGGAAATTTCGATGGAAATTTCGGGATATTATCGATATCGATAAAAATTGAATAAAAATCACGGAAATTGTAAGAAAAACTTGGAAATTTTTATTGAAACTTTGCAGGATGTTTATTTAGTCAATTATCTATTAGTTTATCACAAAAAATTGGAAGGAAATGCATTGCATGATGGATTTAACTGATTTAAGTTGATTATATAGCGAGCTGGCAAACATTGTGAGTGTAGAAAATATGTAGTAATTAATGAAAGAAGTTTAAACTCACCATAATCATTTATATATAATGAATTAGTACAATATTTTACACTTTATACATTGCATGGTAAGATACATGAGTGACTTAGTACCACATAGAGTTCCTATGAGGTTCAAACTTTTCACTATCTTCATCATCTCTATGTGTAGAGTAAGTGTATTGTGAAGAGTAGTCATCAAATGATAAATCCCCAAAATAGTTTTGCATGTAATTGTTAACATGCCACCCATATGGATCCGAGATTGGTTGACGTTGTCCATAAGCAAAATCATTTGAAGATTGAGTCTCGGATTCTTTCCATGAGTCGCTCGATTCCATCCCGACAGGAATGGGATATGAAGGGTAGGGAAATGGTTGGTTATGAGTATAACCATAGTTACTACTTCCCACTCCAACAGAGTCCGAAGTTATAGATAACGAGTCATCTTCTTGACTTGACAAAGTCCCCTTGCCTCTTTCTCTACGAGTATAGTCCTTCCCTATGGCACCAATTCCTGGTCCTGCTCGTCTACTGCCATGGTCCTCATCCTGTGTTGCATGCGTGAAGTTTGCCTCACCAGCGAAGGGGCTCATAAATCCGGGAGGTGGTCCAACATAGTTTCCATATCCACCACTACCTCCAGCTCCACTATATCCTTCATCATTCCCACCTCCGGTGGTAGGTGAGTCTCCTGATCTTGTACTAGAGCTATCATTAGTATCAGCAGGATCTTGTGGTTGTGTAGGATTGGAAGAAGGTGGAATTCCAGTGTTTCTTGGTCTTGGGCGCAAAAGTTCTTCCAAAGAGTCAGCGCTGCTAGATCCCACCTCCTTCTCTAATACTCTTTCTACATTTATCCCTTCATTACGTGCTTCTTCAGCAACTCTTAGAGCTGGGTTGCCTTCATCATCATCTAAATGAAGAGGTCTAATCCATTGATAAAGTTGGTTACCCTCTGTATCATCATCTTCAGCAACAATATCAAACACATCTAGTGGGTCACCACGGTCGACATGATCTATTTCTGCTTCCTTATCTCGAATTTGAAGCTTCATGTTGTAGTAACAATAAACTAATTTTTCCAACCTACTATGAGCCAACCTATTTCTTTGCTTTGTGTGTATGAGTGCAAATGTACTCCAATTTCTTTCACAAGCAGATGAGGAAGCTGTTTGTGATAATACTTTGATTGCTAACTTTCTCACAGTTGGTGCATCAGTCCCATACATGATCCACCATTCAGCTATAATGAAAACAATGTTGATAAGCCTAATAACTCCAACAAATTCTATTATAAACTGATAGTGAAATATGTTTACACTCACTAAGAGACATTTTTGTTCGAGCAGCAACTGATGTTGGTTCTCCAAAAGTTCTTCTTGCATCTTTAAACCATGTTAGCTGAATTCAATAAATCGTGTTAGTTTAATCCAACAATGTAATTATTATAATTTAAGTAATTGTGTACCTCATTTCCAAATTGGCCAACTGCTGGTGATGCAGGGTCTAATTTAGAGTATACATTATGTACAACACGTATAAGGGTACCATCATCTCCAACACCGGGTCTGTATTGGTATCGAGGATTCAAATAATATGCTATTCAAAGAAACACATACTCTAATAAGAGAAATAATACTTATGCAACTAAAGAAATGAATTGCAAATTATGACATAATTTATACATGCTGCATGCAAATCGTGGTATAATGTTTTATACCATCGGTCATCAATTATCTTTATGACCCACCTTGCACCATGTTTTCTTTCCAAGTCCTCCTTCACTACACGCATCAACTCATATATTGCCCTCATAGTAGGATACATTTATGTGTCAACGATCCGTAAAACTTTGTAAAGAGGTTCAAACACTTGGCACACATGTTCTGATTGAGTCCAAAAAGCATGATCAAGCACTATACTTTCCACCATACGACCTGCATTTGAGCGGCTGAAATTGTGGTTGGCCCAATCGTCACTAGTGAATAGTTGCTTCAACCCTGCTTTCTTCTTAAGTAGGCTGTCTAATGCAATATAGTTGGTGACGAATCAAGTGGTAGCTAGACGAATAATTTCTCCTTTGCAAAATTCACGCATCTTTGCCAACAACCAACCGTGATTGTAAATATAATTTGTGATCGTTCTAGCTCATTTTACGACATTAGCAATATTCTCTCTCTTCCCCATTGCCTCAAACATGAGATCAATACAATGTGCTGCACATGATGTCCAAAACACATTATGATGCTTCATTAACTTTTTTCTAGCTTTGACAAATGCAGAACCGTTGTCGGTCACGACTTGGACAACATTATGCTCTCCCACCTCCATGATTACATCCCTCAATAATTTGTAAATATACTTGTAATTCTTTATATGGTCTGAAGCATCAACGGACTTCAAAAAAATTGTCTTTCCCTTGGAGTATACCATGAAGTTTATGATAGACAATCTGGTCGGGCCAGTCCATCCGTCACACATGATTGTGCAACCATTAGTTTCCCACTTTGACCTCAACTTGTTAACATACTCACCAATGTCTTTATACCCCATTTCCAAATATTTGTTTCTTACCTCATAGGGAGTGGGAGGTTGTACTCCAACATCGGCCTGTTGACATCCCAATACCATATTTTTGAAATGATGTGATGATGCCTTTTCAGCAGGGACATTTTCATAGATAAAGAACTTGCTAATTAGACGCCCCATTCCCTCCTTCACATTACCTCCAATGAAATAACTCCAAACACTCTTTTGACGTGCTTTGGATGACTTATATAAACTTGGAGCTATTGGTGGTGTTGGTTGTGATTCTCTAACACTTGCTCCCCATCTCATTTGTGCACCACCACTTGTCCCGGAACCTTGTGCTCTATTAGGAATTTTATGAAGGTGTTCTCTTTCCCATGCTGACTGTTTGGAGGCACGTAATGCTTGTTTGAAATTGCGTCGTTCTTCAGGTCCCATGTCATCATCACATTTGTCCTCATCGTCATCATCATCACTGTCAACCGCTTGGCCAATGACTTCTCCTCTTAGCCCAGCTCAAATATTTTCCATTCCATGTGTTTTCTTTTCCTTCTGGTGTTTTTTATTTTTTAATAATGTGGTGATGAATGCCTTCACTTATGGGGGACATTATCGCATCGTTGGACATTATTTCCTTGATCTAATCCACTAAGATGGTACTTAAGTCGTGTCACTCCGCCACTCTTCATTACCCGACCACAATATTTGCAAATTGTGCCATGTTTATTTCCGTCTATTGGGTCTCCATGTTCCCAAGCTGGATCACGTTTAGTAACTTCACTAGACATCTTAAACGTACCTATATTTATTTTTCATGGAAATTAGGCAATTATTTTTTGGCCAAAAAATATAGTAGTGACGGTTATATAAGAGAACCTAAATAATAAAGTTATTCTACAGAAGAATTAAATAGGAAGTAAAGAAAATGATTGTAAGAATTTAAGTAATTATAAAAATAATATGGAATAATAAAACCTAATATTAATGAATAATAATCCAATTTGATAATAAAATAATAAATAACATTAATCATATTAAAATTATCCTAGGGAATAATTATACAACATTACTTAATTACTTCAAAAAATTAACATGCAAGTATTATTTGGTTCTTAGATCACATGCACGAGTCCACACAAATTTTTTTGTTGTTGTATAAATTACAATAATATAAATATAAGTTTGTAAACTTACCTTAAATATGGAACCCTTTGTGTAAAGGCCAAATAGAATCTGCGTGGACCAACAATAAAATAATAATTACACAAATGTAACAAATCTGGAACTTTCGATGTCGTACGTAGCAGCAAAACCTCGACGATCCTCTGTAGCTTGCCGTCTGTGAATAAATGAGAGGCGCAGAGTGTGAAAGAGTTGGAAGTGGCACACCTCGACGATCCTAGTGGAGTTACTAAACGTGATCCAGCTTGGGAACATGGAGACCCAATTGATGGAAACAAACATGACACAATTTGCAAATATTGTGGTCGGCTAATGAAGAGTGGCGGAGTGACACGACTTAAGTACCATCTTAGTGGATTAGATCCAGGAAATAATGTCTAACGATGCGATAATGTCCCCCCAGAAGTGAAGGCATTCATCACCACATTATTAAAAAATAAAAAACACCAGAAGGAAAAGAAAACACATGGAATGGAAAATATTTGAGCAAGGCTACGAGGAGAAGTCATTGGCCAAGCGGTTGACAGTGATGATGATGACGATGAGGACGAATGTGATGATGACATAGGACCGGAAGAACGACGCAATTTCAAACAAACATTACGTGCCTCAAACAGTCAGCATGGGAAAGGGAACACCTTCATAAAATTCCTAATAGAGCACAAGGTTCCGGGACAAGTGGTGGTGCACAAATGAGACGAGGAGCAAGTGTTAGAGAATCACAACCAACACCACCAATAGCCCAAAGTTTATATAAGTCATCCAAAGCACGTCAAAAGAGTGTTTGAAGTTATTTCACTGGAGGTAATGTGAAGGAGGGAATGTGGCGTCTAATTAGCAAGTTCTTTATTTATGAAAATGTCCCTGCTGAGAAGGCATCATCACATCATTTCAAAAATATGGTATTGGGATGTTAACAGGTTGGTGTTGGAGTACAACCTCCCACTCCCTATGAGGTAAGAAACAAATATTTGGAAATGGAGTATAAAGACATTGGCGAGTATGTTAACAAGTTGAGGTCAAAGTGGGAAACTAATGGTTGCACAATCATGTGTGACGGATGGACTGGCCCGACCAGATTGTCTATCATAAACTTCATGGTATACTCCAAGGGAAAGACAATTTTTTTGAAGTCTGTTGATGCTTCAGACCATATAAAGAACTACAAGTATATTTACAAATTATTGAGGGATGTAATCATGGAGGTGGGAGAGCATAATGTTGTCCAAGTCGTGACCGATAACGGTTCTGCATTTGTCAAAGCTGGAAAAAAGTTAATGAAGCATCATAATGTGTTTTGGATATCATGTGCAGCACATTGTATTGATCTCATGTTTGAGGCAATGGGGAAGAGAGAGAATATTGCTAATGTCGTAAAATGAGCTAGAACGATCACAAATTATATTTACAATCACGGTTGGTTGTTGGCAAAGATGCGTGAATTTTGCAAAGGAGAAATTATTCGTCTAGCTACCACTTGATTCGTCACCAACTATATTGCATTAAACAGCCTACTTAAGAAGAAAGCAGGGTTGAAGCAACTATTCACTAGTGACGATTGGGCCAACCACAATTTCAGCCGCTCAAATGCAGGTCGTATGGTGGAAAGTATAGTGCTTGATCATGTTTTTTGGACTCAATCAGAACATGTGTGCCAAGTGTTTGAACCTCTTTACAAAGTTTTACGGATCGTTGACACAGAAGTGTATCCTACTATGGGGGCAATATATGAGTTGATGCGTGTAGTGAAGGAGGACTTGGAAAGAAAACATGGTGCAAGGTGGGTCATAAAGATAATTGATGACCGATGGTATAAAACATTATACCATGATTTGCATGCAGCATGTATAAATTATGTCATAATTTGCAATTCATTTATTTAGTTGCATAAGTATTATTTCTCTTATTAGAGTATGTGTTTCTTTGAATAACATATTATTTAAATCCTCGATACCAATACAGACTTGGTGTTGGAGATGATGGTACCCTTATACGTGCTGCACATAATGTATACTCTAAATTAGACCCTGCATCACCAGCAGTTGGCCAATTTGGAAATGAGGTACACAATTACTTAAATTATAATAATTACATTGTTGGATTAAACTAACACGATTTATTGAATTCAGCTAACATGGTTTAAAGATGCAAGAAGAACTTTTGGAGAACCAACATCAGTTGCTGCTCGAACAAAAATGTCTCATAGTGAGTGTAAACATATTTCACTATCAGTTTATAATAGAATTTGTTGGAGTTAATAGGCTTATCAACATTGTTTTTCATTATAGCTGAATGGTGGATCATGTATGGGACTGATGCACCAACTGTGAGAAAGTTAGCAATCAAAGTATTATCACAAACAGCTTCCTCATCTGCTTGTGAAAGAAATTGGTGTACATTTGCACTCATACACACAAAGCAAAGAAATAGGTTGGCTCATAGTAGGTTGGAAAAATTAGTTTATTGTTACTACAACATGAAGCTTCAAATTCGAGATAAGGAAGCAGAAATAGATCATGTCGACCATGGTGACCCACTAGATGTGTTTGATATTGTTGCTGAAGATGATGATGCAGAGGGTAACCAACTTTATCAATGGATTAGACCTCTTCATTTAGATGATGATGAAGGCAACCCAGCTCTAAGAGTTGCTGAAGAAGCACGTAATGAAGGGATAAATGTAGAAAGAGTATTAGAGGAGGAGGTGGGATCTAGCAGCGATGACTCTTTGGAAGAACTTTTGCGCCCAAGACCAAGAAACACTGGAATTCCACCTTCTTCCAATCCTACACAACCACAAGATCCTGATGATACTAATGATAGCTCTAGTACAAGATCAGGAGACTCACCTACCACCGGAGGTGGGAATGATGAAGGATATAGTGGAGCTGGAGGTAGTGGTGGATATGGAAACTATGTTGGACCACCTCCCGGATTTATGAGCCCCTTCGCTGGTGAGGCAAACTTCACGCATGCAACATAGGATGAGGACCATGGCAGTAGGCAGGCAGGACCAGGAATTGGTGCCATAGGGAAGGACTATACTCGTAGAGAAAGAGGCAAGGGGACTTTGTCAAGTCAAGAAGATGACTCGTTATCTATAACTTCGGACTCTGTTGGAGTGGGAAGTAGTAACTATGGTTATACTCATAACCAACCATTTCCCTACCCTTCATATCCCATTCCTGTCGGGATGGAATCGAGCGACTCATGGAAAGAATCCGAGACTCAATCTTCAAATGATTTTGCTTATGGACAACGTCAACCAATCTCAGATCCATATGGGTGGCATGTTAACAATTACATGCAAAACTATTTTGGGGATTTATCATTTGATGACTACTCTTCACAATACACTTACTCTACACATTGAGATGATGAAGATAGTGAAAATTTTGAACCTCATAGGAACTCTATGTGGTACTAAGTCACTCATGTATCTTACCATGTAATGTATAAAGTGTAAAATATTGTACTAATACATTATATATAAATGATTATGGTGAGTTTAAACTTCTTTCATTAATTACTACATATTTTCTACACTCACAATGTTTGCCAGCTCGCTATATAATCAACTTAAATCCATCATGCAATGCATTTCCTTCCAATTCTTTGTGATAAACTAATAGATAATTGACTAAATAAACATCCTGCAAAGTTTCAATAAAAAATTCCAAGTTTTTCTTACAATTTCCGTGGTTTTTATTCAATTTTTATCGATATCGATAATATCCTGATATTTCCATCGAAATTTCCTTGTTTTTGGACTATCGATATTTCCGATACCATTGATATTTCCATGTTTTTACGTAGGGACTGGCCCCTATTAGATTGTCGCAACGTAAACGTTGCAGAGGATGGAATGGTGGCTGCCGTGGGAAATGAACAGGCGATAGACAATAAGATAGAAGCTGTACTTGAACCGCAAAAGGTCCAATACAGAGAAACTAAAGAAATGGTTTCACGAGAACAAGATGACCAGATGATTCAGCCGGAATCGCACCTGTTGGCAGAAATCCCACAATCATCTGAACAAGTTACTAGCGTGCAGGATGCGAAGCCTCTCGATGTAACTACTACTGTTAGAAGATGCTTAGATCAGCTATCCTGACAGACCAAGTGGTCGTTGTGGTTGCTTGTTTATGTTTCTATCGTCACAAGTTGGCCATTGGTTGGTTCTGCACTTAAAATTGTCTTGCAAAAGAAGCTTAGAAATTTGTTTGGGTGATTCAATTGCCACCCCCTAATGTCAAAAGAAGATGGTCGCTGTACTGCTTACATTGTATTAAGTAAATTTGATATGTGGGAGCTACCTGTGTTTCACATCCTCGTACTAATAAGTTTTTTTTCACAGAATTTAACGATGCTCTTAAAAGTGAAACTCTCAATGAACACTTTGTTACCTCTTGTTTTTTTTTTTTTTTTTTTTTTTTTTTTTTTTTTTGCAGTGTTTAATAATGTTAGCAAGGAAATTGTGCCCAAAGCATGAGGTGACGGAGTGTCCTACTTAAAGAGAGTTTTTTTTTAGCATTTCTCTTCCTCAATTAATGGTGCATGTTTTCTTAAAATTGACAACATGAGTTATGTGTTAGTGATTTAAAACATTGGTGTGTTAATGTGATTTCTAAAAAACATTCTATAAGCCCCTGAGGTGTCAATAAAATTAAGGACGGTGCTCCACTCACTCATTTTTATCTCTTAAACATTATTTTTACTTTATGACCGTCGAATTGAATAAATTATAGAAGATTAATAAACAAAAATTAACAATTAAAAAAAAAAGTGTGAGTAGTATTAAGTTGAAATTAACCCGAGCCAGAAGCGAGCTTTTAATTTTTTTTTTTTGACGTGGCACAAAACCAGTGGTTATTGGTGGAAATACCATGTACCTTCCAACATCAAATCACTGGCGGCTGTTAAGCCCAAAAAGCTCAGTCTTACACTCTCGCCCCCGCTCACCGACCTCCTCTCTCAGCCCTCAACCCTCAACCCTCAACCACCCACGACTCTTTCTATATTCCGCCGCCGCCGCCTATAAACACCTTCCCTCTTAGTCTCTCCCCGCTCCTAACAATCATTTCCCCAGATGACCACCACCAACGGAGCCACCGCTGATTAATCCACACTCCACACTCCACACTCCAGAGGTAAATTACATGGAGGTTATTAAATAGCCAATCATTCATAGGAAACGAAAGAATTATAAACTTATATTTACAGAGATTTCTGATTTAATTTTTCTATCATGTTATCTGATCTCTGTTACTACCAAGGTTGGTGATGTTTCGTTTCTGGGTATTCAACTGTTTTTTTGTTTTTAATATCTTGGTTTGTATTCTTTATTAATTGCCTCCTCTGCATTAGTGTGCGAACACTTTACTTGTGCGAGTGATCCTGCAAAAGTAGAGCGGAGAAAACAAGTTCGGGGTTTTTCTCAAGGGTTGTGGAGGTGAGTTTCTCCGGAATCAAAATTATCAACATAAACTCATCAAACACTTCCAAAACACAATAGTCAAACTTTGGATTTGATAGCTTAGCTTCGTCAGGGTTGTGGGCGGCGTTTCTTTTCATCTCGATCCTACTTCTTCTTCTTCTTCTTCATATTTTCTAATTATATCCTCTGCAACTTTTTAATTTCCTTCTTTTAATTATACAGTTGTTATGATCTGAATTTCTGACTTTTAGCTGCTTTCTATTAGGGTTTGGGATATAGGAAATTAGGACTGAGGAATTTAGGAAATTAGGGATTCAGATTTCAGCTTATGTTTCTCAAATTCAGTTTTCAAGTTATGGCCTGGAGGGCTTTTCTTTTTTATTGTGCTCTGAAACTTCAGTTTGGTCCAAATTGTGTAAAGTTTTGAGAGGTTGTGTAAAATGTAGGGAATGCCATAAAAAACACACTCTGCAATTTTTGATAGTCTTTCCTCTTAGTAGATTTGGCTTAAATGTTCAGCTCACCCCAATTTCAAATTATGTCTCTGCGTGTGCAGCTGCATAATTTATGATGTTCCTCGTATAGGGTTTAGTAGCTCTTATAACAAAACAGATGGCTTTCATGACTCCTGCTTAATTTTAAAATGAAACTAATTGAAACCTGGAAAATTCAACTTATACTTTGAAGAAAAAAAATTGTACAGAAAAAGCCTTGAACATTAAAATAGTGTGCGAAGAGGCTAATATGCAAGAATGGGTGGACTTGAATATGTGGGTACTTAAATTGCTTCTTTTATGGTTTCTAGCTGTAAGTCTGTATATAACATGGACTATTGTCAAATTGAGCTGTGTGATGTTTGACCAAGATAAGGTAGGAAATGGCAACTATTTCTGTGAATAATTGGTTGATAAATTTCTGTTTGACTGTAATTTGGGTGAATTTCTTGGATCGGTTATTAGAACTTCTGTCAATGAATTTAAAAATCTGTCTTTGCTTCAGATATATTTCAACAGTGGGAACATA
This sequence comes from Cotoneaster glaucophyllus, assembly GCA_036320875.1. NCBI lineage: Eukaryota > Viridiplantae > Streptophyta > Magnoliopsida > Rosales > Rosaceae > Cotoneaster > Cotoneaster glaucophyllus. The sequence goes on from CM070067.1 coordinate 20,650,722, forward strand.
AATCTAACTGTGAGTCTTCTGCATACTTGGGAAGATGTCAACTGCACGGCCTTTAAAGAAATTGGTGTCCTGCATTATCCTTGATTTGGATGGTACACTATTGAACACAGGTCTGTGCTCCGAAGAGCATTTTCAGTATTACTTTAACGTCATTTTAGTGTGGTATGTGATGAGGGACTGATGCTTCTTTTGGCTTTTCTATGCTGGATCAATTTTGATTCTTGCATGTAGTTATTTGCTTTCTACTGGTGTTGGTGACTCTTTTCTTTTCATTGTTTTAATTAATCACAGATGGTATTGTAAGTGAAGTTTTGAAAGTTTATTTGGGTAAGTATGGAAAGCAGTGGGATGGGCGGGAAGTTCAAAAAATAGCTGGAAAAACACCACTTGAAGCTGCAAGTGCTGTTGTGGAAGATTATGGGTTATCGTGTACAACGAATGAATTACTTTCAGAGATTACCCCATTGTTCTCCAATCAGTAATTAACTACTATACTTGTTCTTATGTCCGTTTAGAAAGACTTTTTGCTGTCAATACCAATTTATTTTGTTTTGGCTGTTATGTGGTGAAAAACGGTTGATTGGATTTTGACAATTGTCACTACAGGTGGTGCAACATTAAAGCGCTGGCAGGTTCCAATCGGCTAATTAAACATTTGAGTGGTCATAAAGTTCCAATGGCATTGGCTTCAAACTCTCCAAAGGAAAACATTGAAACCAAACTTTCTTTTCATCAGGGTATATTCCTGGTCTTCAAAAGCATGTATTGTTTGCTTATGTCTTACATGGATAATTGTCTAGTATGATAGTATCATATTCATTCATGATATTACGAGTTAGTCTTATCGTACCAAACAAGTACTTATTTGCTTATTGTTTTTCATATGCAGGCTGGAAGGAATCTTTTTCAGTCATCATTGGTGGTGATGAAGTAAGTTCGGGGAAGCCATCTCCTGAAATGTGAGATGCAAAAACTTGTGTAAATGACTTGAGTGTTTTCTATCATGGATGAGATATATAGTGATCTGAAACTATAAATATTTATTTTGCATGTAGATTCCTTGAAGCTGCTAAAAGGCTCAATGTTGAACCTTCCAACTGCCTTGTCATTGAAGATTCTCTGTACGTATACCTACTCTGGTTTTTTTATTAGAGCTAAAACAAAAACTGTGGCAGGGAACATTTTTCTTTTGAGTTTTATAGTTTTCATTCATGTTTTTTTTAGCTAACCTTGTTGCATTACATCTAAAACTTCTTCAATAGAGTAGTAAATCTGAATGAAAACCTTGATTTCTGCCATTTTTAAATTATTATTATTATTATTATTATTATTATTTTTTATTTTTTATTTATTTTTATTTACAAAAATACGTCTTTCAAAAAAGCTATATGCAGTCTAACTTTGATAAGGTTGCACATGCTGTACTCAACTGTAAATCACATTGCTTTTCTGGCTCATATATAAACGGTTAATCTGTACTGTTGTTAACAGACGCGAAAATGTAAATTATGGCTCTTTTACATTGAATAAGTTCAATATTTAGTTGAATACTAGGTTAAAGAAGTAATTAAACCTACTTTATGGCCACCATTTGTTCTCTCACAAATTCTATATTGTTGTCTCCTTAATGAGTGCGTCACCTCTTCCATCACAATGCGCATCAGTGCAGTTATACATGGCAACTTGCTGTAAACGAATAATTGATGTTCTCTCCTTCATTAACACTCATCCTTTGACAATTACCAATTAGATGCTAATTTTGATGTTTGTATGGTCTCCAAACTCATGTCAGTTTCCTTTGAGTTTCTTCCTTGAACATTTTCGTATTGGGGTTTTGTCAGACCAGGTGTTACAGCTGGAAAGGCTGCTGGAATGGAGGTGGTCGCTGTACCCTCCATCCCAAAGCAGTCCCATCTTTATACATCAGCTGATGAGGTGATAAACTCTCTGCTTGATTTGCGACCTGAAATGTGGGGCCTACCTCCTTTCCAAGATTGTAAACCCCAGCATCTGTGTCTCTGTTCAACCATGGAGAGTTTCTTCTGCAGAATTCATTTTCATTTTATTTAATTTGTTGTTGCAGGGATAAAAGATACTTTACCAATAGAACCTTGGCATATTGGTGGTCCAGTCGTTAAGGGATTTGGTCGCGGCTCAAAAGTACTCGGGATCCCTACAGGTGTGTTAGAGTGAAGCTTTTGTTGTCAGCCTATCCAGTTACAATCTTCTACTACTTGTCTTAGGATGAATTAGCTATAACTGATGTTCTTATTTGGAGATGACATATACCAGTTTGTTGTATTTCATAAGTACACATTTTTTGTGGTAAAAATAGGTAGCTAATATTTTGAATGCTTCTGATATAACTGCCGTTCTCTTCCTGTTATGCTCAATTAAATTGCCCCCCTTTCCTCCTTTTGTATCCTTATTAGTGCACTGCATCTTTTCTCCAGCAAATTTATCCACAGAAGGATATGCATCTCTTCTTTCAGAACATCCCTCGGGAGTATATTTTGGTTGGGCTGGATTATCGACACGGGGTGTCTTCAAAATGGTCATGAGTATTGGTTGGAATCCTTATTTCAACAACACCGAAAAGACTATAGTGAGTCTTCCAAGACACTTACGGTTGCCTTTGCAAGTATTTTTCTTCTTGGCTTGTTTTTTTAATTTAGTTTGTAATGCAGGAGCCATGGCTGCTTCATGACTTCGATGAGGATTTTTATGAGGAAGAACTGCATCTTATTATAGTTGGCTACATACGGCCTGAGGTATGTACTCTAACTTGTCCATTTTCTTGTGGAAGGTGTCAAATGGTCGTTCCTGTCCTGACATCTATCCTCTGTTTAAATTTTCGGGTATGGACTGAAACAGGCGAATTTCTCATCGCTTGAGAGCTTGATAGAAAAGATTCATGACGACGGGCGAATTGCGGAGGAAGCTCTTGAACTTCCATTGTACTCAAAGTACAAAGACGACTCATATCTCAAAATTTCTACCTAAGGATGTTACTGCTTTACTCGAAGCGCGCTTTCTCTACACATGATGGGCTAAAACAATAATTTGTTGTAATTCATAAGCCATTCAATGTGGATGGCCATCCACTACAGCCCCACTAAAACTTTGTCAAACATGCTTTGCCTATAAAACAAAGGAGCATATGGAAGATAGACGGACGGAAGAAATAAAAGGAGGAAGGAAGAGGAAGAAAAAAAGAGGAAGGAAGAGAGGAGGTAATAGAGAGAGTTATCTTTGTAATCTTATTATTCCAGATTATAAATGAAAGCATTACTGCTGCTCCGAGGATGAATTCCAGTCACACTGACTGTAGAGGAACCTTGTAAATTTTGTGTTTTGTTTTATTTATTCCACTGCACAGTCGATTTTACAACACGTTATCAGCACAAGAAGCTCTCGTGTCAGTAGAAAGCACAACGCCACAAATTATGTTCACCTCTGTCGTCTGGAATCTCACAGATAAGAAAATATTTTCATGTTATCTTAAAATCTTTGTACTACTGATTTTCCTGAATTAAATATATATATCTTGTATGACTGTATATCATCCTTTGTAGAAGCAAAAGAGTACAGACTCAAAATTCGTAGAGAATATGACACCCATGTAAACAGTCTCAGAACTCTAACATGCGGACCTCAGATTGAAATACTTTCTTCTTTAAAGTTGTTCGTCCGCTCAGTACCTACAACATATCCAATTTTCAAAAATTCCAACGGTGTGATCATCCCAGATGCCTGAAATACCAAACCAGTTTCCAATTTCCGCAGAAAATTGGACAGGCACCTTATGAGTACCAAAACTCCATTTCAGTAGCTTAGATCGAAATGATTTCTTCACGAAAGTTGTTCGGTATCCTCTTATCTATACCATACTAAAATTTGAGCTAAATATAAAGGTTTGATCTTCTCATAACTTATGGGAACCGTTTCGACTTTTTCGAAACTCATCGGAGGAGGAACACTGATTGGAGCTTATTGTTACTATTACTTCTTGAGTAACTAAAAGGACTTAGAGTTGTGAAATGAAAACAAAAATAAAAAAAATGAAACAAAAGAAGTGGCAGACCAAGAAAAAGAAAAAGCAAAAGATGAGGACTTAATCATTGCATTTTCTATTTTGGCATATTTATGTGCATGGTGTTGGTTTAAGGCCGTATCACAAGTTCTATTTATTTACAGTGAATATAATTATTACCCTTTGCTTTAAAGCTTCAATATTTATGTGAATGGTGCTGAATCAAAGCCCTTGTCACAAGCTTTATTTACTTAAAAGGAATTTATTTATCATGGCCGGAATTACCGCCTATTACTTTAATTTATTTATTGTACTTCTTTTGTTGCGATGAGTATATACAGAATTCGAAGTTCCTCGATCAGATCAGAACCTGAAGTTTCTTGATCCTCATCACATAAAATGATTGGACCCGAAGTTCCATCATGCAAAAGGATCAGGATGAAGTCCTTAGATCCTCAAGAACGGACATGAAGTTCCTTGATGAGTACCTTAAATTTGAAGTGCCGAAGTGCCACAACTTAATTGTAATAAAGGACATAAGAGTCTCAATCTATAGACTATTAAATAAGGACCAGAAGTTCCTTAATTTATGTAAATGATGATATAATGCATATTTGCTGGAGAGTTTACATCTCAAAATCTTGATTATTATTGCATATCACTAGACATTGATGTTGAACGTCATGTTCCTCATGTCCATACCCAAAAATGGTTTAGCTTAAACATTTATTAAGCGGATGAAATTGATTACCCACGCTCTACTCATGAAAACGAAATTGCCAGTTTTCTACATGCAGACATATAAATTTTACATGATGCATTATTAGTTTGGTTGAGACATGTTGGCAACCATCAATACTTCTCAGTACAACTCGTGTTTGGGCACCATCCAAACATTATACTTTTACGAGTTCTTTGGTTGTGTTATCTATGTGCCTATTGCACTGCCACAATATACTAAAATGGGGGCGTCAACCCAAACTGGGAATTTATGTTGGATTTGATTCACCATCTATCATTCAATATTTAGAACCCTTGACTAGGGATATGTTTACCGCATGGTTTGCGGACAGTCATTTTGATAAGACAATTTTCCCGCCGTTAGGGGGAGAAAATAACACTGTTCCAATAGAACGATGAGAAAACATCATTCCAAAAGAATGATGAGAAAAGACCGTTCCAAAAGAACGAAGAGAATTTGTCTTATTTTGATTCACGAAACAATCAATATAAAAATGAAGTGAGAATAATTGAATGGTGCAACAATGTGCAAATCAAATGCCAGAAGCATTTAATGATGCAACGAAAGTAATAAAATCACATATACTTGCTACAAATGTTGCCTACAAGAATTAATGTGACAACAAATGATTTATCTGTTGCACGCCTGAAGCATGGCAGACCCTTAGACTCAAAAGATTCAGTCATTCGAAAGAAGAAGAATATGACACTACTAAACTATTGCATTCCCGAAACATAACTGTTACATGCCGAAAGCATGACAGTCGCTGCATGGATACGTCCTAGAAAGAACAATCCGCGGACATGGAAATTTTGATGTCTCATGCATGAAGCATGATACACGTATAGGCTCCAATGACTAAACTCCCAGAAGTGGAAATTAAAATCCAAGCTCTATAACGCTCTAGAGGAGCTTATGATCCAAATTCTCAAACAATTCATCTAATAAGAGATTATTGTCCTAGAAGAGACAATGTAAAGGCCCCTTAGACTCAAGGATATCCAAAGTAATGAAATGCTTATAAATATGCATGCGCATGCACATGAGAATACGGGATCACGGATTGATGATAACCAATGATAATTTTGGTTTTTACAAGTAGCTACTAAATTCATCAATGAGCTGTGGATATTGAGCTGCGTTCTTTTGTTTGTCGACAAAAGGAAAAATTATTGGCAAAAATGGAGAAAGGCAATTCCATTACAATTTTGTAAGAGCGTGGAAAAATGAACCTATATACTTGAATACGATACAAATAGCCATAAGATGTTGAACCAATGAGGTTACATTGGGCATTTGTAATACAGTAAAATACACTCACATGATATGACACAAAGTTACCAATTGAAACCTGAATTTATACTCTTGTAAATGAGTTCATATGAATGGAGAATTATATACGAAAGGTTGTGAGTCGCCCACATTATATCTCCATAAGTAAGTCCCTCAAGTATAAATGGGAGCAAATTGCTCTGTATAAACTCCAAAGGAAAATGTGTCATGAAACGTAGAAAATCCCTGAAGGATTCAAATTGCTTGAAGTAAGCTCTGAAAAGGTAAAGCATAAATTATGTACTAAATACCAATGGATGGTACTATAAATTGCCTTAGTAAGTACTATCATTATGATATTGTTGCAACATACTAAAAACTCTTGAAAAGTTGATAATATTAAAATGGAACTCCTAAAGATTCTAGAAAGATTATAAAGTATCGAAAAGAATATTGTCTCGAGCTGCAGATCAAACAATATGCCAACACGAATCTTATCTATGATGTTTATGATATTAAAGAATCCTATGGATTGAAGATTATGAGTTGAATACTCAAGTGGTTATTTAATATTTTGACACTAAGAAAAATCGTTCATCCTCCTAAGGGAACTGATGAATTGATGTTTGGTCCAGAAGTACCACATCTTGGTGAAGTATATGCTTTATTGTATTTACACAATACACTGAATGAAATAAAGCTTATCTATTGATATCTCCTAGAAATTACATACATGTGCATACACATGAGTTACAACTACAAAACAAACAAATGAAGGGCCTTCACAAATGTTGCTCATGTAAAGCTTCAGTACTTGGCAATGTCAGAATGTTTAGGCTTGGGTGGAGATGTGGACTTATAGAAGAGGTGAAGTAGCTTAGCTCTCTGTCATTAGCTTTATCTGTTCTATGCATCTTTACAATCTTACAATGCTCTTTTATTAAATTGCAAGATGTTGGGACCGGTTACTGGAATACAAGATTTGGAACAAAAGTGGTTGACAATGCAAGAGTCGAAACCAAGCGTGTAATTCACATTGAAAATGATTGGTGAGAATGCTAATCATATTCTAAAAAAAATGTTGGGTTTCCTGATGAGTTCTTTGGCCGAATTCAAGAGCCCAATTCAGTGATTTGGAGTTAATTTTGTAAATTTATTGAATGAAGTCATTTGTTATTTAGCTTATCTTGCGTTCAGTTTGGTTTTAGGAAGGGGTTGCGCATGATCTGTAGGTTCAATCAACCTTGATGTTTTCGTTAGAATCACAATTAAAGGTCAGTTTTTCTAACTTTTTTTTTTCTTCTTTTTGCTGCATGTTTGTGCATTTTGGTCTTTCCATTGCAACACTCTGCATTTCCTACCCAATGAATTTTTTAAGGGTAAATTACATAGTAGCCCCTCAAGTTTAAGGTCTATTACAACCTCATACAACATCTTTAAAACATTTCACTTTCATACATTTACTTATCATTTTATTTCAATTTCATACAACCGTTACATTTTCCATCCACTGATCTGTTAAGTGCTGACGTGGCTGCCACATTTGTGCCACGTGGCAAAATAATAATTTTTTAATTTTTTTTTTAAATCTAACCTTCCGAAAAAAAAAAAAAAACTAAAATAGAACCCACCCCCGTGAACCCCCCCAAAAACCAGAAAGAACCTAGCGCTCACCCTCCCTTCCTTCCCCCCCCCCCCCCCCCCCTGCTCCCCCCTCCCCGCGCTCACCTTGCCTTACGACCCACCCACCTCCTCCCCCCGCTGACCCTTCCTCTCCACCGGCGACCCACACCCTCTCAGAAACCCACATCCCTCCCTTCTACTTCCTCTACACACCCCCCACTCCTTAAATCTGCACCCATTCCTCCCACCTCACGAATCTAGCGATGCGAGATCTGGGTTATTTTTTGTTTTTTTTTCTGGGTTGCAGGTGGGGGTGGTCGGGGGAAGAAGATGGGGGAGAAGAGAGGGGAAGAGGAGGGGGAAAGATGAATTGAAGGGTTTTTTTTTTTCTTTTCTTCTCATCGCTGGGTTTTTTTTTTGTTTTTTTCTGGGTTGTAGGTGGGGTTGGTCGAGGGAAGAAGATGAAGATGGGGGAGAAGAGAGGGGAAGAGGAGGGGGAAAAGACAAACTGAAGGTTTTTTTTTTTTTTTTTTTTTTTTTTTTTTTTTTTTTCGGGTTGCAAGGGAAAAAAGATGAAGATGTGGGAAGAAGATGAAGGTGGGGGAGAAGAGAGGAGAAAGAGGAAGATGAGGGTGGGGAAGACGAACTGAAGGTTTTTTTTTTTTTTTTTTTTTTTTTTTTTTCTGGGTTGCAGGGGGAAGAAGATGAAGATGGGGGAGAAAAGATGGGGGGGATAAGGTTTCTGGGTTTTGGGGTTGCGGGGAGGAGAGGAGAAGAAGGGATTCGAGTTGCATAGGGGAGAAAATGGTGGGATTGGGGTCGCGGGGGGGGGGGGGGGGGGTGGAGGAGGGGAGGGGGTGGGGGAAGAACATTTGGGTTTTTTGTTTGGGGGGGGGGGGGGTATGGGGAGACGCATGCGTTTAGGTTTTTTTTTTTTTTTTTTTAATTTTTTTTAATAAGAAAATTCAGGTTTTTTAAGAAAAAAAAATTTAAAAATTATTTTTTTTGCCACGTGGCATATATTTGGCAGCCACGTGCACAAATGTGGCAGCCACGTCAGCACTTAACGGATCAATGGATAGAAAATGTAACGATGGTATGAAATTGAAATAAAATGATAAGTAAATGTATGAAAGTGAAATGTTTTAAAGATGTTGTATGGGGTTGTAATAGACCTCAAACCTGAGGGCTACAATGTAATTTACCCATTTTTTTAATAAAGATGTAGTTAAAGCAATTACATGCTCTATCAAGTATGTTTTATATGTAGTTGTGGTAGTTGCAAGGAAATGAAATATTTGTGCCGATAATTGGTAGTTTAAATATATAGAAATAGAGAATAATTATAAATGGAGCACCTAGGATATTTAACATTGTTTTCTTTTCCATGTAATTTTTCTCATGTTTAACATCTACTTTTGTTTATGCATTTGATTCAAGTGCTATTTTTATTAGTGTTAATTTTGGATTGCATATCCACAAACTAACCCAGTTAATTTTGCTTAGTGTTGATGTACAAGGAGAACTCTCATTGCATCAACTTGAACAAACATTCTTCTACTTAGTTTCTTAGCTGCTAAAACAAGAACGAAACACTTTTTATGTTTTTTTGTTTAACTGTTAAAACAGGTGGCTGGCCTGCAGGACATATTTTGCCATCTTAACTTCAAGGGCAATACATGTGTAAAATGCATGTTGCTTTTGTTTATTAGGAAACAGAGCATTTTTGCAACCACATCTTTTGTAATCAGCTCGGTTGAATGTATATAAAAGTCAAGTTGCTTATCTTACCGACACCGTTCACTCATCTATCCATTTTGTTCATCTTATTCATGTAGTTAAGGCTGGTGCATTCAAGTTCCGCAGCAACGAGCGGGCATATTACTAGTTTAAGCCCAATTCCAAATATAGATAAAGAAACAAAAAAGGTAAGGAATTGGAGCCGAGGGTCCATCATGTTGCCCACATTTACCGAGATCGGGAGATATGGGAAGATAGGGAAAGGAGGCGGTGGCGTTCGGGGAAAATGGTAGGATAATTACCCAGAAATCTGGAATCCAAGACTAAAAAGAAATACTAAATTTCCTAGTATATTTCTTCTATTATGTTTTTATTTTATTATTATTATTATTATTATGTTAATCCAAATATATTTCCTGACATGCCCCGATCTCGATAATCCTCGAATACCAGGATAGGCACGTGCTGGCCGACACCCGAGGGTGACGAAAGCCATTTATTGAGTGCAAATGCTGAAAACAAGGGATAGATAAGACTTATAAATATAAAAGAATAATGAATATGCATTTAAGGAACGTGTTCAGAGCATACAACTAACTAGAACACTAAAAGGGATAATTTAAAATTGAATGAATAAAAGAATGGGTCCTACACTGAGAGGACTCGAAGATGCCGATGCGGAAGTGCCTTGACTCCGGGATTGTATGCCTCGATTCTATGCCCTGAAGGGGGCGCAAAACAAATGATATTATTTACACTAAGGGGGAGGAGAGAGGCTTAGCCTCACAATGGGCTAGCAATAATTTGGTTCAAATTCTTCTTCGGCGAGAATTGAACTTAAGACCTCTCGCTTACTAGTGAAGAGGAATACCGCTAGACTGTAGTACTAAGTGGCAAGACTTGTTGAATACTTAAATAAACACACATTATATGCTTGTTCCCACATTTTGATTATGTTCCAATAGCTCATGATACATATGTCATTCTATTTTGTAGCTTATGATGAAATCATATATATTTTAAGTATAAACATACACTTATTTACATGAAATATAATAGATTTAATTAAATCCGCCTAGTCTGCCTAGGCGTGCCCTCCTAGCCCCCTAGGCGCTAGGCCCTAGCCCACCGCCCGACTAGCGCCTAACATTTTTTAGAACATTGCTATCAACCAGTGTTACCTGTAGAAACTCTCGTACCATGTCGCACAAAGTGCCATACCCCAAACCGAACAAAACATAAACTGTCGTCGTAAAACTCTATCTAGCACCAAGAATCCTATTCTCCTCAGTTCTTCCAAATGTGACCAACTATTCCAGTGTTTTGCCAACAAAGAACCCATTTGAAAACTTTACCTTGGAATTCAAAAGAAGTGGCTACCATGTTAATAGTAGACCCAAAAGCTCAAGTCAAGCAAGCAGAAAATGAGAAGTCACATTTCCCAACAAGCAATATCTCTTGGAAACTGTTGTAGTGCTCAAACCACCTCTCCATGATTGCTTAGTAGCAGATTTCTAGTCAAACAAGGTCAATGCTGGTGGAAAGAAGAACGACTCTCGAGTGATCAACCTAAAACCCCAAGAGAGCACACACATTTCCAGAGAAGTGCAACTTCTAAATGTGCTGAAACCACAATACGAGTGAACACAACGTGTCTCCAAGGTCTAGATAGTTTGTTCAGATGTCAGACTCGGAACTCAAGATGAAATTTAGTTTCAGCAGATGCCTATCAAAGGTGTGTTAGGGTTGGTTGGAAGATACCTTTAAAACATTTGGTTAAAAGAACTTATTTACATATCGTTGGAAAAGACTACTAGAGTACGATATGATGTTTATGAATTTCAGCATAATAATGAATGGTGACCATTCAATTCAGCATGAAGATGGCGATGCAATCTACTGATCACCTGCACTACAATCTTCACCAGTCTCTTACCAAAAGACGGCTCAAACCTCACGCCTACGTGGAACTCTTTTTGGTTAGTCTAGTAAGCTGGTGAAAAGATTATGCTTCTAACGTTCCTGTCCGAGTTGCTAAAAATTGGGCGCACACTTCCGTCGAATCGATCGATTGTGAATTCATCATTGATTGAGCGAGAAACCATGTCGAGAAAGCTAAAAGAATACTCAAGAATTTGAGGGTCAAAACAAGTCCATTAAATCTAGAGTACAAGATATCTGGTTGAGTGAGAAACCATGCCGAGAACAAAGGTTTTTTTTTTTTTTTTTCTTTTCCAACCTCGATGTATTGTTCCGGCATGATCTAGTTTTACGTTGAGAATCGAACAAGCGAAGGAAGGTGAAGATGCAGAAATGGAAGTCACTGTTTATGATTATTTGGTTAATCATCACCGTAAGGTTGACTGGTTTCTTAGCCAAAAAGGAAATAGGTTAAGCTCAAGATTAGTTAAGAACTGCTAATAAGATTTGACGAGGCCAAAGACATTTTGTAATTCACAATACTTTGTGAGAGCTGTTTCAAAGTTCAAAAATTAAACATAGAACCTTTGAATCAACCATTTGACGAAGAAGAAAGATACAAAGCAGTCTGCGTATGCATGCAGTGACACGATTGGCTACCTTAAAGCGATGCCCTTAAGCAAGCAAAAATTCAATGATTCCAGAGAAGTTTAGAGTAAAGCTCGATCTTCGTACAATAATAAATATGGGGTAGAGTCTCAAGCCATTACACTGAAAATTACAAGGCTGAACGGTTAGTGGACAAGAGCACTGGTCAGTTGGGCTACAAGCAGGAGGCTAAGTTCACCTCTACCGAAAAGTACGTGAACAAGGAGCTAGGGTTTATTGCCGAGTACCAGACCCAGATGAAATTCAAGGAGTTTGTTTATCCAACCAAGACTGGATCTTCATCATCCAAGCCCAAGTACAACCACAACAAGAATCGCAATTCCTTTTGGAAATTGATGAGAATTGTGTCTGCTATCGAGGAGTTTCCCAAGAAAAGTATAATCTCTAGACGAAGTCAACGCTCGAAAGATTTGGTGTGAAACTGACAGTCAAAGGTTAAGGAACTTGACTTCGTCGTTGGAGTAAGCAAGAAGGTTATCGATAGAATAATCGTTGAGAATTGTTCTAAGGATCCACATGAATTTCTTTAGTGGTAATGAGTCCGAGGACATTGATTTGCTCCCAACAACTACCACTTACTAACCGTCGTCACAACTAGCACTTACTCACTTTCTCTAGCACGCATTTCGAATGTTTCGAACAATTTCCAAGAGATATGACTCTGCCTGCCATTCCTAGGGAACACATGTCGCAGAGTGATATCATCGATTCAGAACTTTAGTTGGTCTTAACCACTTCGTACCACCAAGATTTTTTCGTTTCCCAAGATTTCAATGTAAAGCCGACTCCGCCAGCAATTCCTAGGGAACGCATGTTGCAGAGCGGCATCGCCATTTCGGTTCTACAGCTGGTCTTGACCGCGATTTCTACGACGTTCAAACTGAGATTTCTAAAACACGTCGCTTCTAAGTAACACTAACTCTGCCCGCCATTCCCAGGGAATGAACGTCGTAGAGTATCGGTCCGATGCTGAAAGTTGCCCAACAAATCAAACACGTCACCGATGAGGCACAATCCCGACACGAATTCTTGTATTTCAACCAGAAGGTGACAATTCAAACAGAGAAAGGTTTTCACAATTGCGCCTAATGGCACCAAATTCTGAAGTCGTGACATCTAAATGACGTCATAACCAACACACTATGAGAATAGAAGAGAATCCTAAGTATGCTCTGAACAAACCACGCTCTGATACCAATCTGACACGCCCCGATCCCGATATTTTCCTGAATACCAGGATTGGCACGTGCTGGCCAACACCTGAGGGTGACGAAAACCATTTATTGAGTGCAAATGCTGAAAACAAGGGATAGATAAGACTTATAAATATAAAAGAATAATGAATATGCATTTAAGGAACGTGTTCAGAGCATACAACTAACTAGAACACTAAAAGAAATAGTATAAAATTGAATGAAACAAAGAATGGGTCCTACACCTAGAGGACTCGAAGATGCAGATGCGGAAGTGCCTGGACGTCGAGATTGTATGCCTCGATTCTAAGTCCTGAAGGGGGCGCAAAACAAACGTGAGTGGACCCCTTCTAAAAATGCATGTTTTGATAGTAGAAATGCATACATGAAAAAGCATGATTTAATGATTATGTTCTATGAAACGCTTTGAGATAACATGCTTACTGATGCTAAATTGAATTACTACTATTTTTCCTATAACTCGTGTTCTTATAGAATATCTGATGGATGACGATATGATATTTAGAACATGTTTCGAACACCTTTTTATAGTATAGATGATGGATGACTTTATACTATGAAGTTGTTTTTCAATATATGTATGTTCAATGGTTTTGTACTTACCTAGTGGTCCTTATTCCGCTACGGGATGTAGGGATAGATTCCAGTCCGTCCCGGGCGACGGTTTGGTGTTGGCATAGGACCTGGAGTGTGTTTCCTCTGGCTATTTAGCACAGGGACGGGGAGCCGGCATGGGGCCTGGGGATAATTTTCTCTGACTGTCTGCTCAGAGACAGGGAGCCCGCATGAGGCCTGGAGAGTTATATTGGACATTCACTCACATTGCACGACATGCTAGGTTTCGGAAAACCTATGTTTATAATGATATATATGTGTTTTCATAAAACTTAGGGGTTAGTATGTTGATAACTGTTTTATTATATCTATTTCAACTTGGTCTACTCATGTTTGTTTTGCGCCCCCTTCAGGACTTAGAATCGAGGCATACAATCCCGGCTTCCAGGCACTTCCGCATCTGCATCTTCGAGTCCTCTAGGTGCATGACCCATTCTTTGTTTCATTCAATTTTATTTTATTTCTTTTAGTGTTCTAGTTAGTTGTATGCTCTAAACACGTTCCTTAAGGTACCATTTGGTACGTGGGACGGGACGGGACGGGACGGAACGAGACCAGCCGTTCCGTCCCACGTTTGGTGCGTTTAAAAATTGTGGAACGGGTTGTCCCATGGGACAAAATTTGGCTGATTTTTCGTTCCACCTCTTCCCCCTGGAACGACCCGTTCCACATCCGTGGAACACAAATTTATAACATTTTAAGACAAAATTTCTCCTTATCTTTTTCAATATTTACATCATCCGTTCCGTCCTGTCCCGTCCCGTTCCGTCCCGTCCCGTCTGCGTACCAAACGGTACCTAAATGCATATTCATTATTCTTTTATATTTATAAGTCTCATCTATCCCTTGTTTTCATCATTTGCACTCAATAAATGGCTTTCATCACCCTCGGGTGTCGGCTAGCACGTGCCAATCCTGGTATTCAGGAAATATCGGGATCGGGACGTGTCATTTTCCTCACAGTATTGGAATTGGAAGCCCTTTCTAATATGGATTTGGAAAACATTTCCCTTTCGGTTAGGGACACTGTTTCTAAAACAGACTATATATAGACATGGTGAGGCATTGCTACCATTCACTCAAAATTTCATACCCTTTTTTGCTCTCAACTTTCCTCGCTCACTCCCAAGTCCAAATTCGTGTTTTAATTACTCTTTCTCTATTTGTCTACTACTCGCTTATTTTCTGTTTAGTCATGGCTCTGAGAAACATTGTTGCCGTGAGTTGCATCATCATGATGGTTTGCTTTGGTGATTGTTTCGCTACTGTTTATACGGTTGGCAGCAATGAAGGGTGGACTTCCAGTGGCGCGGTTAATTATAATGAGTGGGTTTTAATCAAAAGAATTTCATGTCGGCGACGAATTCATATTTAATTACAAACATGAAGACGACTTTGTGACGTTGGTAACTGAAGAAGTAGATTATGACCATTGTATTTCACCATTACTTGCCTATCCGATTACGGTGGCATGACCACCTTAACTTTTAATAAACCAGGCACCTACTATGTTATTTGCGCTGAACATGATCATTGCGAAGCCGGGCAAAAGATTAAAATCAAGACCAATGCCCTCGAACTAGAAAATTCAATCTCAAGTCCAAGCCCCTCTCCTTCCTCATTACCATCCGGTTCTCCTTTTGAAGCAACGTCACCAAGATCAACTCAAAGAATGGCTCCAATTCTTGATATATTGATGGTCGGATCGGCTGTTACCAGTCTTGTTGTTTTAGTGTTTGTGGTTTCATATTTTTTCTACCTGTCGTCGTTTACATGGATCTCAAGTGCTGAACGAGAAAATTCCTCAGGTCGTTTGATCAAGAGTGTAAAAGTAGTGAATTAATTTGTACTAGCTAATAGTTGAATTTATTTTATTCGGATTGATTATATGTGAACTTGTATTACGTTTAATTAATTTTAGTTACTTATATGCCAAGATTATTCAGATTACATGTATGTGTGTGTGTGTGTGTGTATATATATTTATTGGATTTTTACGATGAGATCAGACGTACAGAACAACAAAACAAACTGCAACTAAACAAACCACTAGACCAAGCTTTGGAGTCAAATCTAAATCTTTAAAAACCAAAAAATGGTTGTGGCCGAAGGAATTCCCGACATGGTGGTGTCAACGACCATGGACGAAGTCGAGGTCGAAGACGAGCTAAAGAAGATTCCATGATATCGTGTTTGGGTCCGCCGTGCATGTACAGAGTATGTATGACTATGTTGATCCCTAATGCTAGCTGCATGCATAGATATTTCTGTCATCAAAATGTTGCTTTTCCTTTAAACCATTCCGTCGTGAAAATGACATCACTGACTCTAGCATTGGAACCGTAATTACATAGACATAGAGTTAGTATTGTGAACTAAAAACGACATCCGTAGCCCTTGAACTCACCTTGTTTTCCCTTGTTGAGTATTTGAGTAACCTTAATTATCAACCGCTAGATGAGCCAACACCAAACAAATCTGTTCACATATTCATGAGTAATCAGTGCTAGATTTTCTGTTAGAATACAAAATTATACCAGTGAAATGCATTACAAGGGCGATATCTTAAGTTCACTTGTTCAATGAATGTGCAACAAAATCCATTCAAGACATGCATCACAAAGGCCATATCCCTATTCAAGACTTCAGGGCTAGAGGTCTTTGTCCGGCTGTAAGTCTTCAGTTTCATCTTTCGAGCTGCCCGCATCAAACAATACTGTATACTTGCCCCTCCCTAGCTATAATTCTGTTAACTTGCAGACAAATCCAAGCATATATTCACATTCACACAGATATGTCCATGTATATATATTATATACTTCCATTTTCCGGAAAAATAAGAAAATAAGAGATAGAGGTTTCGTCAAATTCAAATAAAATGAAGTTTGTTTGAGAATTCTTTTTACAGCTGACAGAAAAGTGCGTCCAGAACCTCGCAATCAGAATCATCTGCCTGCAAAAGAAAGAACTCAGAAATGATATATAGACGCAAAACATATAACGAAGGCAGTATAACTGTATTATAAGGAATGATAGGTAAACGAACAAGGTCTTCCTCAACTTTTGATTTATCATGCAAGGCAAAGAAGGTGTGCAACCATCAAGGCAGAAAAACTGAACTCAATTTTACTCAACACCAGCTTCAGCAGCTTGGTGAGGGTTGTTTTTACGCCTACTCCCATTATGTTGGAATCCAAAAGACTTGTTCGGATGATCAAGACTCAATATTGGTTCAATCATTTTATCCTCCTTGACTGATTTTATAGTTTCTTTGACCTTAAGAGTGCGTAATTGTACGATAAGATTATATATATCAGCACCGAAGATGAAAAATGAATAAATCTATAAGAAACGACGGCAGTTAACACCAGAATTGCAAGCTTCATATCTAACTTGTCAATGCTATGCTAGCCTTTCAATTTGAGAAATGATGCAACATATATTTATCCGTTGAACTCTTTAGCTGAACATTTTGGGTAGGGGCCTCACTGCCATAAATGCATCCACCATCTCCTCCGTCGCAGCATCCCTATTCCTACAATGTTCTTCCACTACTTTCCTATTGTGGAAGATTTAGATATCTAGGGTTTGGTGGTATTGAGGTACATATTCATAGGGTTTCAGACAAATAAAGTTACTTGGTGTACACGAATTAATACAAAAAGACAAGGAATTTAAACCTCATTCCAACTATAGAAAAGGAAACAAAAATAAAAGGGAAGGAATCGGAGCCGGGGGTCCACCATGTTGCCCGCATTTATCGAGATCGAGAGATAGGGAAGATAGGGGAAGGAGGCGGTGGCGTTCGGTAATTACCCAGAAAACTGGAATCAACAGTAAAAAGTTCTATATTTCCTAGTATATTTACTTCTACTATTTTTTTTTTTAATTTTTTGTTTTATATTAATTTTCCTAGCGGTATTGGAATTTGGAAGCTTTTTTTTTTGGAAACCATTTGGAAGCCTTTTCTAATATGGATTTGGAAATCCATTTCCCTTTCGGTTAGGGACACTGTTTCTAAAACACACTATATATTGACACGGTGAAGCATTACTACCATTCACTCAAAATTTCATACCCTTTTTTGCTCTCAACTTTCCTCCCTCACTCCCAAGTCCAAATTCGTGTTTTAATTACTCTTTTTTCTATTTGTCTACTGCTTGCTTATTTTCTGTTTAGTCATGGCTCTGAGAAACATTGTGGCCGTGAGTTGCATCATCATGATAATTTGCTTTGGTGCTTGTTCCGCTACTGTTTATACAGTTGGCGACGATGAAGGGTGGACTTCTAGTGGCGCGGTTGATTATAATGAGTGGGTTTCGGCAAAAGAATTTCATGTCGGCGACGAATTCATATTTAATTACAAACATGAAGACGACTTTGTGACGTTGGTAACTGAAGAAGTAGATTATGACCATTGTATTTCACCATCACTTGCCCTATCCGATTACGGTGGCTTAACCACCTTAACTTTTAATAAACCAGGCACCTACTACGTTATTTGCGCTGAACCTGGTCACTGCGAAGCCGGGCAAAAGATTAAAATAAAGATCGACGCTGCTGAAATAGAAAACTCAATCTCAAGTCCAAGACCTTCTCCTTCTCCATCATCACCATCCGGTTCTCCTTTTGAAGCAATGTCACCAAGCTCAACTCAAAGCATGGCTCCAATTCTTGATCTTTTGATGGTTGGGTTGGCTGTTACCGGTCTTCTTGTTTTAGCGTTTATGGTTTCATATTTTATCTACCATCGTCGTTTACATGGATCTCAAATGCAGAAGGAGAAAATTCCTCAGGTCGTTTGATTAAGAATGTAAAAGTAGTCAATCAATTTGTACTAGCTAATAGTTGAATTTATTTTATTCGGATTGATTATAAATGAATTTGTATTATGTTTAATTAATTTTAATTACACATATACCAAGATTATTCAGATTGCATGCATGTGTGTGTATTTGATTTGATGAGATCAGACATACAAACAACTGGAGCAAGCTTTGGAGTCAAATTTAAATCTTTAAAAACCAAAAGGTGGTTGTGGCCCAAGGAATTCCAGACGTGGTGGTGTCAACAACCATGGACGAAGTCGAGGCCGAGGCCAAGGTAAAGAAGATTCCATGATTTGGGTCCCAACCATGGGTTCCAATGTACAAGATCTTGTTGCACTTACCAACGAGGCCCTATCGATTAATGTTACACAGAAGAAACTCCATCTCAAAAGTAATGAGAAATGCGTTTGTTCTAGGAAACAATTGACATGAAAAATGGAGGGATACAACACCGCTAAACTTTCATCCTCATCTGCGAATTTATAATTGTCATCCATGATATTGGTTTAGACTACTGACTCCTACCTGAAGGCCAATTCATCTTTCATTGATCTCGAGGCCGTTCAACGACCAACGTAGACTTCGGGGAAGAAGTCCGTGGTATGCCAAAAGTTGCGAAAAAGTAACAAAATGCTTCTAAGTTATAGATTTAAATCATGTGTATGTGAAGTAATTTCACTTCTTAGCAATCAGAGGCACATGTTCAGTTGGCTAACTTGGCTTGTAAGCATCTCAACCAATATATTCCGAAAATAGGAACCAGAGAGGAGGAGCATAGAACCCTTCTATTTTGAAAATGTTGCTTTTCGTTGTTTACCAGCATATAAGAGTGTGCGTGCGTGTTTGGGAATACGAGCAGACTTTTATCAAGGACCATAAAGCATGCCGGAAGACAACAAACTAAGTAACCTGCAATTTTTTTTTTCTGCGATAAGTAAAAAGGACAACAACATATATTGACATAGCTATGACAATGTTATCAAGCTTCAAGGGAACGACATCCATGACTTAACGGGAACATATAATAACATAGACTTCATAAAATTAAAATAAAATCTGTTAACCCTTAAAACACACCTGATTTTCCTTTGTTCAGTATTTGAGTATCCTCAGCTATCAATTGCGACAAGTGCGAACATTGAACATCTGCTAACATGTCCATAAGAAGTCAGAGTGCGATGTTATTCATTTGCTGTTAGAGAGTTCATGGAAAACCAGTACAGGGGCCACATCTCTACTTCACATGTTCAAGGAACGTGCACCAAAATCCATTCAAGACTTGTAATCCATCACAAAGGACATCTTTATTCAAGACTTCGGGTCTACAGGTCCATCTCCATCTATGAGTAGTGTAAACTGGATTTTGATCATTTGAACGCTTACATAGCTATTCAAATCCAAGCATATGTTCACATTTATCACATACATATGTTCACATTTATCACATACGTATGCCCACATTTATATTTGTTTTCAGGCAAAAAAGGAATATACGCAGAAAAACAAAAGCATTTCATCTAATTTCAAAAAATGAAGTTGGTCAGAGATATTCTTTTTACAGCTAACATAAAGCACGTCTCTGGCCAGTAACAGAAGCAAAAAGCATGGAACAAACAAACATTGTTATCGGAATCTCACAATCAAAATCATCGGCTAGCAACGAAGGAACTCAGAAAAACATATAACGAAGGCAGTATAAGGAATGATATGTGAACCAACAAGGAGGTGAGCAAAGAAGGTGTGCAGCCATCACAACAGCAGAACTGAACTCATTGGCACTCAACACCAGCTTCAGCAGCTCGGTGAGGCTTATTTTTCCGCCTGCTCCCATTTTGTCGGAATCCAACAGACTTCTTCGGGTCATCGAGACTTGATTTTGTCTCAATCATTTTATCCTCTTTGACTGATTTTATAGTTTCTTTGACCTGAGCTGACCTCTTCCTTTTCCTTCCATTCTCTATGGCAGATTGGCCTTTCATGTCTTTGCTCGAAACATGACTTTTTGCATCCTCCCCATCCTCTGTCTTGAGAGCCTCTTCTCCTTCTACAATATCGTCCTTCAATGTCTTTTGTGGCCTTCCTCTTCTTCTGCTTGGTAGAATCCTTTCCTCTTCACCACTTCCAGTATCCTCACGAGCAGCAATAACATTTTGTTTCTTCGCTTTTCCTCTCCCTCTACCCATAGCAAAAAACCCTTTTGATGAAATTTCCAAACTAAAGGAATTTCTGCAAATGCAAACCGATGATTTTAGAAGCAAAAACTACACTCTGTAGCTGAATGAACTCCACCTATCAACCTGCAAAGTTTGTCTGACAGAATGCAAATATTAGCTATCCACAAGCAAAAGACAGACTGAAGCAAATCCGCCAATGATAAAGTTAATAATGAACCAGTTTAGATAAAAAATTTGAGTCAAAACCGACACCTTTAAGGGACAGGAAATTTCCCAAACCTTGACTAACATCATAAGGAACTACAAACAAAATCAGAAACTTCAAGTCGGCCATGCTAATCAGCGACTGCTTAATTCCTATCACTCTCTTTGGTTTCTCTTGAATTCAATTAAGAAGAAAGGAAAATGCAGGTTCAAATCCTTGATCTCATAATTTCAATTTCAATTATCTAAAACCAAAAATTCATCGTAATCCTGCAAACAGATTCCAACATCCAGTGACTGTACTGACTCAGTTTAATCATGTTAGTATAGAGAAATCAAAAGGCAAATGAACGGAAACACAAGGAAACGGTAGTTATGTATCACGAAACAGCTAAACCCGTAGTGAAATTCAACCCGAACAACTTATTTACTAGTAACTGCAGATCAACAAGAGAGACCAATCCTTCTTTGGATCAAAAACCAATGGCAAGGCAAACCATTCTGGCTTCACTTTTCAGTTTAACAATCCAAATTCTAATCCCAACTTTGGCTGCAGAAAAAAAAAATATGCAAGAAATAATCCTCAGATTTGAACCTTAAGAATTACGATTTCACTTTCAGATTATGATGAACTAACTCCACCCACTTTCGAATTCTTCAGGTCACAAACAATTAGAAATCCACGATATAAAAATCAATTTATTTTCTTTTCTCTGCCATTTATTTTCACAAAAACAAAACAAAAGCATTCATATAAAATCAATAGATACATATGCAACATGGAGAAGAGAGAAGAAGGAAGAGCTTACCTGAAAGAAAATATCCACTTTCTGCATCTCATTCACAAAAATCCATTTCTCAGAATCTGATTACACCAATCAAGAAACTAACAAAAACCCATCAACCAAAACAGGCTTGTTTTTTATACGAATGGTTTTCCAACAGTGATGAAGTTAGCAGAAATATCCAATTAAAATTGAAAGCTTTAATCCGAAGAAACAAGTAAAGAATACCCAGATCAGAAAACGATGTGATTAGAGAGAAAGGTTAGAAGAAATATTGGATGCTGAATGGATCAATCAAAAGCAATAAGATTTTGAGAGCTTTTAAAGGGAGGAAGGAGGCAGAGGGAAAGAAGTTGAATAGAGAAAGGGAAGAAGAGAAACTGGTGAGAAAGTAGCGAGAGCCTTTTTGTCGTGCTCTTCCTGGTCCAAGTGTCTTGAAATATTCAACAGGTTTTATGTAACTGGTACTGATGCTTACTGCTTAGGTCACAGTCGAATCCAGTTGGGTATCACTTTGCACTTTTTCCCCTTTTCTTAAGCAAATATTTTTTAATACAAGCGATATTGACGAGAAACAGTTAATGTTGAAATTCAACACGATTGTAATATTGTACACGTAGGAAACCGCAAGTGAAGAAAATATCGATGTGTTTAGTAGTAGCGCAAATTTCAAATGCGATAGTCAATATTCTCTGATATGAGTACTAATTAATTCTTAACTATCTATTTATTTACGAGTATTAGATTAATGGACATTAACACGGTCTCTTTAGAGCATCACCAGTATGAGATGTAAATTGAATTTGATGTGTTAAATCTTTTTTTCTCTGTTTATTTGTTTCAATCTAATATTAGAGACACTAATTCGCCGTCCATCTTTTATAAATATAAAAATTAGTAAATACATAGAAACATTTTCTTTACCAAATGTTTCTTGCTTGAGTACCAAAACAAAAACATCTAAACAAGATATTAATGACTTGTTTGAAAACGCTTTTAAAACAACTACAATCGCTTTTGGTGAAATTGATTTTGGATTCCGAAAGCGCTTTAAGTGCTTTGTAAAAGAAACACCAGATATGTGATTCCTGCAGAAAGCGCTTTTCAATGATCTACTTGGATTAATTTCAAAAACATTTTCACCAAAAACGTTTTCAGTCACTTTAAAAACCCTTATAAACGAGCCCTAATTTCTTAAGAACCAGATGAGCAAAAAGTGAATGAAAAACTAAAGCACCCTTCAACTTCTCGAAGGCATACTAAAAATTCCAAAATGTAGGATCAAGCAACGTTTGATCTGCAACTATTTCATAGAGCTTCAAGGTGTGTCAAGCTTGGGATCTAAGTCACAGTTACCCGCACGCCGACGCTGGTTTTAATTGCTCTTAGTCATTCAACAAGATAACTCCGATTTCTCGAACTGAAACAGTAAATATGTTTATGAATGCTTTAAACTGCTTGAAGACATGAACAAAATCTGTCGAGCAGTCACTGAACTACCAGCACGCCAGTTCCAAAATCCTGTACACCATCTTGAGTGTGATATGTACTTCAAACAACAATAACAACAAAAACAAAGCCTTATCCCACTAAGTGAAGCGATATGTACTTCCAAACTTCAACAAAATCAGAAGAAGCAGGTGAATGCATAACTCTTCATATGGCCTGGTAAGTTTCAGCAAGCATGAGCCACCTGTGCATGTTATAGTTTACCTTTCATCCGTTTTCTGAAACGTACACCAAGAATTTCAAATTTGATTAGAACAGTAAAACCTCGGTTGAGGCAGATACAGCTTAAAGTCTGATAACAGAAGTCAAACTGAGAAGCTTTCGGGCTCACGCCGATAAGCCATTTTAAACTGAACTACTATGAACTTGGAAGTGCAAATGGTTGTGTAAAGTGGAGATGCACTCATGAATTCATAACAAACAAGATCAAGAGAAAGTTTTCACATCAGAAGAAAAAGGCGATGAATAGAAAACTCATTAGATTATAGGGGGAAAATTATTATATCACCTAATAAACTGATTTAGCATCTATGCAGAACATGAAGTACAATTACTCAAGTCCAGAAGTACCCAAATACACAAGTTACACTAATCCGGTGCTAAAAAATCTCTGCTTGTATTTACTTACATGTGCCATTTTGCTTGGTAACGTTAACAAAAATTCCCTCAAGTAAAGGAAACAGGAAGAAGTATGTTAGTATCAACTTAAGAAAACCAACAATGCAGAAAGAACCATAACAGTAGGGGCAATAAATAGCTTAATTCTTGGAATAAATTTCATTCTTCAAATCCTCCCACACTTGAGGACCACTAGGATGTTGATTTACATAAGAACTAATAAAACATTTATCGGAGCAACAAATAATAGTGCTAAAGTTAAGCCGAGGATCAGCTGTTCCATGATCTTTGAGCCAATTGTACATCAATGTCCTAAGCTGGACCCTTTCAATCTTATAGGAAAGATATCTTGGGAAGGTCACCAAGGTCGATATGGGGTAACCCAATTGATTTACAAGAAAATCAATCTTCTCTTCAATGATATCCTTCGTCTGGTTAAGAATTTGAGGGCTTATTTTAATCATTGTACAGACATCCTCTGGACTCAAACCAGCTTTAACAATACAATCAAATCTTTCCTGAAGCTCCACTCCCTTGCCTCGAAATGCTTTCAATGCTTCTTTAATATTGTCTGAGTTGTCTACAAATCCTACATCCAACAAAAACTTAATCTTTTGTGTCTTTGACCTAAGGTCGTCTCCCGAGTCTGGAATTCGCTCAACTCTTTTACCCAACACCCACTTCTTCAATACTTGTGGGTTCTCCTGGATGCATGTACACAATCTTTTCTTCCCAGCGTTCAAGTTTGAGAGTAAACTGATGGTTTTTTTCAAAGAACAAGAACCGAGAAGCAGGGGGTGGGAATGGACAATCTTCCCAATCTCTGCAACATTCATGTCAATCTCATTCAGGAACAAAAAGCATTGTCTTAAGTTTGAAACAAATTTCACAACTGGAATCTGTGGAAATTGCAGAAATATTGAACACAGCTGGCTTTTTGTGGATCCAAATTTCAATAAGAACCCAATTAGTGAGAGCGTCCTTTCACCTGAACCGTCAAACAAAATATCTGGGCACTGGCCAATCAATGCACCCAACTGTTCGGTACTGCAACCCATCTCACTAAACAAACTAAGAACTTCAAGCATCCGGCTCCAATTATGCGAACTATCTGCTGACAAATTACCTTCAATCCAATTGGTTTTAAATCCAAAACTCTGCAATTTTTCCAAAACCTTAACAAATTCAACATTTACATCCCCAATTAAAAGACAAGGAGTAGCAACTATAAACTTAACAAAAGTAGATTGGCTAAGACCTAGTTCTTCATAAGCTTTAAGTTTCGATGTTAAAACCTCAAAGTCATATTGAAAGACTTCTGTCCATTCCTTGTAAATCTTTCCGATCTTACTGCGTACAATCCCATAATGACATAGTACACTATAATTGTGCACCAATAACTTATCATCGGTCAAAAACGTCAAACTGCGTGGAAGAAGCGGAGAATACTCAGAAGGCTTCAAACCCAAGCTCTCAAAGAAAGGCTCAAATTCGTTAATAGGATGGTAACGCAAGAACCGCGCAATTGCTCGCCCAATATCTTTCTGATTATTCTTTTTCGCAAGAATTTCTTTTTCGATATCAACCTGTCTCAGAAGCTTGTCGAGAAAACGAGGCGAGTTTTTACTCATATTCTCTGCATCCGTGAACTGCAACCCTCTAGTACCATGCAAATAATCCAACAATGCAGCTTCCGCTTCTTTTCGAATGGAATAAGAAATTCGAATAGCATTTCCTCCCTTACCACTCGAAGTTTTATCCGAACTTTCGGAATTCTCATTTGCAGAAGCTCCATTGGTACTGTACATTCTAAAGGTTGGGGCATTGCAGAAATACCCAATTGGCTGAAATGGGATTGGTGATGATCTAACACGGTTTTCGCAACAATTCAAAGAAACCCATTTGCGAATAGATGCTAATCTGAGTTTCTGCAAATGGGTCATGACAAATTTGAAGAGATTCCACCCCAAGTGACTTCTATGGGTGCCTAAAAACGCCCAGATTTTCAGGTTAACTCAAATAAACATGGAGTCTTTGGACGAAGTATTACCTTGGGATTTTGACGAACACACAGGCATGGGATCAATACTGGGCAAGATTTTGCAGGAGCTTCTGGTAGTGCTGCCGATTGAGTTGTTCTCTGACTCTGCCCGAAGGGTTTTAGCACTTTTTAGTTGCAGGGTCAGGGGTCAGTAGGGTTTTAGAACTGAAGGTGCCCAGTCCAAGGAAATATTTTGGGGTTTTTATTCGTCTGTCTGAGAACGAAATCTCAGGTATTTTCCTACCCTCTCACGATATCTCTTCGAAGTTTTGGGCCAAGTAAGAAAGTAATGGCCCAACAGTGGGTAGGGGCCCAATTACCTTTTAAGCCCACTTAAAAGGCGGATCAGTTTCTTTGAGTAGGGTCGGGCGTTTAAGCCTAAACTTTATACTTTTTCGGTTTGCTTTTACACTCCTTTTTTCTTTTGACAATTTTAACAAAAAACTTTCGGTACTGTTCACTTCAACGAAAAATTACATTTTTACACTAAAAAATCAATCTTGGTACTGTTCACTTTACCCTTTATTTTGTTCTTATCGTTAAAACTCAAAGTTTCCAAACTCTTTTCATTAATTTTCCTTTTCCTTTTTCATTTTTTTTAAGGAAGTGATTTTTACACACTAGTTTTAGCTTTTTGTATATTCTTTTTAATTCTTGCGAGAATATAAGGACAAAGTCCTACACGAGTGATGGACCAAACCATACAAATGCTTTAAGAGATTGGATTATTTCCTATATTACCAATTGGTTTCAAGAAGGAACCTCAATTTGCTTCGTTGATTTCGTCTGATTTATTCAATTTGGTGGCTACAGATTAAGAAGAGTATGTGAGAGTGTGTGAAAATCACTTATCTTCTTATAAAATGATGCTAGAGAATCCACATTTTGTAGATCAATTGAAACCATCTCTCTTCGATGATTTAAATGTGGTCTACAAAATATGGTATCTCTAGCATTTTTGTTCTTATAAACACTCGAATATAGCATTATCATCATTTTAAGAGCGCATCATATTAGTAACTTAGTGATGATTATAATTTTTAATTTCTAAATGTATTAAAAAATGATGAGAAAGAAAATCACAAAAATTTAATTGCAGAGGTAATTTTATGTATACAACAACTCGTGACAGATACTAGCGAATTTTATGTATCAAATATCTCCCTCTCATAAATGTTATGAATTTAGTTTATGCAACTGATGAATCAAATTAACAAAGTTGTAGTTAAGTTTTTTATTTTTTTTTATTTTTTTTTATTTATTTTTTTTTATTTTTAATTTTTTTAATACAACGATATATGTTCCACTAAGGGGATGGGGTGTTGGAGAGGAAAATTTCGGGTATTTCAATTCTCCACCAACAAGTAATCTTGAACACGTTGAGAAGCCTTGGACACTATCTTCGCTTGTCAACAATGAGAGCGGGGAGACTTGCAAAAAAACACTTCGACGCTCAAGTCAATATTTGTTTAGAATGCTTATAAAATATAAAACGATCTTATCCCTCCCTTTTCTCCATGCTGATGGGATTATTGCCCTTTTATAGGCATTCAGGTCTTGGGCTCCAAGTTCCACTCTCCTTCTATTTCTCCATGTTCCATGTAGTGGGCATTATGTTGACTCATTGTAGCTCCACTCCTCATGTTTGGTGTGCTAGTGGCTTATTTAGTGAATGAATAATTTTTGGCTCCCACATTGCCCCTTTTTTTCTCTGCAAACACACATTATTTAGCGTTTGTAGAGGAAAAATATTTCTTTGCAAAAATTCATTCAACTTGGCATTTTTTCATTAGTTTAGCCTTCAGTTACGATCATATGGTCTTCGACCATGAGTTTGGCCTTCGGCCACGGTCATATTGGTCTTCGACCGTGAATTTTGGGTCTTCGACCTTTGGTTTTGAGCCTTCGGCTCTTATTTAGTCTAGGTCTTCAACTCACGGTCTCATGATCTTCGATCACCAATTATATAGTAATAGCATGCCCCCAGAGTAATTAAAATTCGAATAACATCAATAGTACTAATGAGCATGTGTAAGATAGAAACTCTTTATATGTTGGGCAACTTTGTTGTTGTCGAATTAAAAGGATTTCCTTTGCTTACAACCCTTGAGTGCTTGCCGAATAAGTGCCTTTTCAATATGCAGCCAAATGATGTGCAATGTAAGCATTTCCACTTTCCCTCCATATTCTCATAAATTGGAACAATTCGCTGCAATTCACTGTCAACACAACTCCAAAAATCCTCATTAGCCTTGTCAATATGAGGCCACGATATTAATAGTGAAATACTCATATTATTCATTGTCATAACTGATAAAGTAAATGATAAATAAGTTGAGATTCAGTTAGGCAATGTCATTGCCATAACTGATAGTTCTTATTTGTTAGGCAATTTCATTGCATCCGTTGCAGCCAAAGTGAACTTTGATTGTGTTTCCTTGCTTTGAAACCTTGAACACATGTTGTGTACATGGGTTTTTAGTCTTTTGCATAGCTCTTGCCTTGATCATGCTTGTGCATTATTTGCCCTCTTGCGGTTCTTTCTTTCCCAATGACCAGTCAAGCAGAAATTTCTTTAGACAAATTCACTTTCTTGATAGAGAATAGCATGACTGTAGGAAAACATCATATGAAGCAAACAAGTCCAAATGCATAAAATTATAAGAAATTTCACTGATAAGCAAGAGAAACTCTTATCTGTTGATGACTTGGTAGGAACTCATTGTCTCTTTGTGCAATTGTTTTCCCAAGCTAGAATTGAATGCTTCAGTTCTCGTTCTTCTCATCTTTTGAGTATTTGTTGCCCCAATGGAATGGTTTCTTCAAGCAATACCTCAAATGGTTTCTTCGTGCAATTCCTCAAGGACAAGTTGCTTATCAAGCATCATCCTTGACTGTCTAATCTCTGTATATCCATCCAAGTACAAATTTGTCATTCCGGCGCCTCCTTTTCAAGGGAATTTTGTTACTTTATTCCTCTAACTTTGGGCTTTTCTTTTCTCTTCATGCATGTGTTCTTCAAAATCAACACACTTTGCGGTCAATCAATACTAAGAAAAAGATTATACAATTAGAGATGCCCCTTAACAAAACCATTGCATACCGAGCACTTAGTATCACAAAATCATTGAGTGAAAAGAAAATATTTGAACTAAACTGATTAATTTGAATAAAGAACTCAAGTATCCTGGTATGTTATAAGCTCATATTTATATATATTTTACATCAAATTCACTTGTATTTTCTTAGTTCCTTATATTTTTGAGCTATTTACTTTGTTTTTGTGTTTTGTAGGATTTGTCAAGCAAAGAAAAGAAAAATAGCACAAGTGGGATTTTAAGTAACAAATTCGTCAAAACTGCCTGTGCAGATCAGCTGACTTTGGAAGCAAGTTGCGAACAGCTCAGAATGAATTAGAGAATGATCCTTATATTTTTGGAAAGCTACGGACGTCTATTTTCTGGAGCATTTTGCGGATTGTTAATATCATTTTTCTAGAAGAAGTTATGGCCGTTTCAACACTGAAAGGTTCACAAGAGACTGAGCAGTTTGTAACTGCAATGAAAGCAATAGACCTAATAAATCTAGCAGCCAAAACTGATGCAGCCAAGAACAAGTCAACTGACACTTATTCAAATATCAAAGGGAATGGAATTAAAGATGAGGATTAAGAGGGAGTAATTGACATAAAGGCTACCCAAAGAGTTACAATTGTTTTACCATTTCTTTTCACTTATTGTCAATTTGTCATCACTAAATGGCTATAAGTGGGTGAGTTAAGGAGAAAATGGGGGCAGCAAAAGGGAAAAAAGGCTGCAGGTTGCAGCGGCAAGGTGGAAGGAATAGGAGAAAAATAGAACAACAAAAAAGTATAAAAAAATGAAAAAATGCAAAGGGAACGAAAATTTTTAGAGAAAAGGAAGAAGGCAAGGCAGCAACACCATTGGGAGGGAAGGAAGGAAGAAGAGACCTTACTCGATTCTTTTGGTTCTATCTTCTTAAACCCATGTTTTACTTTGGTTTAATTTTAGAATTATGTGTAACTAAATTTTTAGTAGTTAGGGGTTGTTTTGAAGCCCCGAATATGTCTGCAAGTTTGTTATGACATTTCGTTTGAATTACTTTTATGAATGGATGAAAATTGGTTCAGTACTTATGTTAGTGATAAATTATTTATGTGTTTTCTACGGATGCATACTTAGTAAGCATATCTAGGATTCTAATGCTATGAATATCTATGTGTTTGCCCTTGTTGAATGAGGACCTACATATATTTTAGAGTAAAACTTGTTAATTGCGATTAACATGCGAACAAATTTCTAGGATAAGTAAGACAACGCTAGTACTTACGATGCCTTGTGATAACTCAAACTCTTTTCGTTCTTAATGATTTCTAATTGTTAAATCTATGAACACACCATTCTAGATTGCATGCTAGGGACTAAGCTAAGTTGAAAACGCCATTCTCTTAAAATACTACATAAGAAAGAGTAATAGGTTGAGTTCTAACATTTAGCCAACTTGAGCATCTTCATTCGGAAATAAAAGGAATTTGAATGAAGCATAACATGTCTGCATGATTATTTGGTGGCGGATAGCAATTCCCCTAACTCGTTTTTCTTAATTTGTGAACTACTTAAAATTTGTTTATGTCCTGTTTTTGTTTGATTTAATTTAAATAGCAAATCAACTCCAAAAATCACAAAAATTTGTGAGTGTAGCTTTTTGTGTCTAGTATCTGCATATAAAATTTCGTAGACTTTAGATAAGTGTAAGTTAGTCTAATAGTTATTTTTCGGTGGCTGGTTAGTAGGGACAGAAACCCAGTTTTTGTGACATTTTAAGTAGTTAGATAAAACAATCTTCTGCGGGAAAGACCCCTATTTTCACATGCTACAATTGACAAATCTTAGTGTTAATAAGGAAAATCAATAGGACATTTGTGTGCTACTTTGTTGTGTGCATTTAATCCTATTAGTACGTATAAAATATGCAAGCTTGCGGAAACTACAGTATTGGGATCGCATGTGTGGCTGCTTCGTTAATTCATTTCTTCTACTAAAGTGTTTTTTTTTTTATATATATTTTCCAGCCATGACTGTAAGCTATGATAACAAAGCTTAAAATTGGTGAAATCATAAAAAAAAAATACAAATCTTCATGTTTGGGGTTAAGTCCTGCCCCCCAATTCTCAATTCAATTGGTTAATCAGTTAAAAATTCATTAGTTTAGACATGGGTAGCGCAACCATTCCAATAGAAATACTTAGGAAAAATTGAAATATCTACGTAAACCATTTTAAACCACGAAGGTACTGTAGAAATCCATATTCATCTTGTAGTGTGGCATAACCTTGTGCTTTGACAAAAACGTTAGTTCGCACTATAAATCACATGATTGTGGAAAGAAGAATAGAAAAACTTCACTATTTAGGGTTATGGCCCGTGCCCCCATTGTGGCTTAGGTGGAAACCATGACTTCTCGATACTGCTTTTTGTACGAATTTCCACAGACGGCGCCAACTGTTGGAGTAGAAAATTTTGGATACTTCAATTCTTCACCAACAAGTAATCTTGAACACGTTGAGAAGCCTTGGACACTATCTTCGCTTGTCAACAATGAGAGCGGGGAGACCTGCAAAAAAAAACACTCCGACGCTCAAGTCAATATTTGTTTAGAATGCTTATAAAATATAAAACGATCTTATCCCTCCCTTTTCTCCATGCTGATGGGATTATTGCCCTTTTATAGGCATCCAAGTCTTGGCTCCAAGTTCCACTCTCCTTCTATTTCTCCATGTTCCATGTCTATTTCTCCATGTTCCATGTTCCATGTCTATTTCTCCATGTTCCATGTGGTGGGTATTATGTTGCTTCATTGTAGCTCCACTCCTCATGTTTGGTGTGCTAGTGGCTTATTTAGTGGAGAAATCATTTTTGGCTCCCACAGGGAGAGTTCGGCTAAACCATACAATGGGAAACCTGATTTTGTACCGAATTCATCATCCATGAGATTCGAACCTAATTAAGGTTTTAAATAAAACAAAAACGTAGTAAACCAAATCATTTTAATAATTCATATCATAACGTGAGAAGAGAACTAACCTACCTTCATATGTTTCATTAGTTAATTAAATTTGTGGAAAGTTGTTATTCAATATCAGTCCTATATAAACTTGTCCCATGCCCCATGACATCCACAACCAAAGCAACAATGTGGAAGTTGTTAGCACTTTTGGTTGTGCTTGCGGTGGCTACAGCTCGTGCCGAGGAGGCCCATTACGGGCTTTGTGTCATCGGCAAGGACTCCCTTGCAACCGAAAACAATGGCGGAGGCCTGGAGGCTGGGATTACCGTCATTTGAGAAATCCTTCTGCAACCAGCCCTAATGAGCGGACAGCTACCACAGATTCTGAGAAGTACAACAATTTCATATTCCAGAACTACAGCCACCATCCTACATATGATCCATATCTTCCAACCAATGCACCAAAGACTAAAAACAAATTTTCTTTTCTTTTCTCGAGTCAAAATCGTTTTATTTTATTCATAAGAGATCATGAAATTCATTACATAACAAAAAGAAAAAAGAATTAATAACACATTTATCTATAATATAATATATATATATATATATATATATAATATATATAACACAAAAGTAAATAGTGTTTTGGTGTCATAAAGCTTCAACAAAAAAATTTGGACAAATATGGCCCCAAAACAAAAAACTTCAAAGGCACTTCAAAATAATGCATCAAATAAGGCAATGGCATTTTTTTCATTTTAATAGTATTTTTTTGGGTAAATTACCAAAAACTACCTCAACTATTGGGTCATTAAAAGTTTCATACCTCGTCTTTAAAAAATTTCAATGTTATACCTTATCTTCGAATTTGTTGCAATGTCATACCTCGCGTCAGTTGTCTGTCAATTATTCTGTTAAAATGCTGACGTGGCATGCCACGTGGCACATTTTATATTAAAAAATTATTAAAAACTAAAAAAAATAAATTAAATATTAAAAAATTAATTTTTTTTCCTTCTCTCTTTTTTTTTTCTTTTCTCTTCTCCTTCTCTCTCCTTCTTCTTCTTCTTCTTCTGGTTCTGGGCACGTTCGGCCCTTTTTTTTTGTTTTTGTTTTTTTTCCTTCTTCTCTCTTCTTCTTCTTCTTCTTCTTCTTCTTCTTCTCTCTTCTTCTGGGCACGTTCGGCCCTTTTTTTTTTTTTTTTTTTTTCTCTTTCTCTTCTTCTTCTTCTGGGCACGGGTTCGGCCCTTTTTTGTTTTTTTCTCTCTTCTTCTCTTCTTCTTCTCTCTTCTACTTCTTCTTCTTCTTCTTCTTTCTGGGTTTGCAGGGGATTGGGATGGGGGGGACAGACGAAGAAGAAGAAGAAGAAGCAGCTGGGATGGGGGGACGGACGAAGAAGCAGCGGGCGGAGAAGGAGGAGGAGGAGGAGAGAGAAGAAGAGAAAAAAAAAAAGAGAGAGAGAGAAGGAAAAAAAATAATTTTTAATATTTAATTTTTTTTTTTTAGTTTTTAATAATTTTTTAATAATTTTTTAATATAAAAATGTGCCACGTGGCATGCCACGTCAGCAATAACGGATGAATTGACGGAAGGCTGACGGAAGGTATGACATTGCAACAAATTCGAAGATAAGGTATAACATTGAAATTTTTTAAAGACGAGGTATGAAAATGTTTAGACCCAATAGTTGAGGTAGTTTTTGGTAATTTACCCTATTTTTTTAATAATTAATTTTTTGTGGTTTGTTTGTTTGTTTGTTTGTTTGTTTTTTTTTTTTTGTTTTTAATTAGTACCTCACAATAGGCTAGCAATAATGTGATTCAATTTCTCTATTTTTAAACATGTTCAAAACATCTTAAGAGAAGTGTAATGCCGGTTATAAAAAAGGTCATTCGGACGCGGATAATAATGTGATTAAATTAGTTGTCGAATGATTTTTTTATATTAACAAACGATATTATCTACAAAATATCTTAAAAGGCGTGTAATGTGAGATCCCATATCGCCCAGGGGAGTGATCCTTATATGTATATGCCCATCCCTACCTAGCGCGAGGCCTTTTGGGAGCTCACTGGCTTCGAGTTCCATGGGAACTCCGAAGTTAAGCGAGTAGCGCGCGAGAGCACTCCCATGATGGGTGACCCACTGGGAAGTTCTCGTGTGAGTTCCCAGAAACAAAACCGTGAGGGCGTAGTCGGGGCCCAAAGCGGACAATATCGTACTACGGTGGTGGAGCGGGCCCGGGATGCGGTGGACCCCGGGTCGGGATGTGACAATTTGGTATCAGAGCCTAACCCTGGTCGTGGTGTGCCGACCAGGACGTCGGGCCCCTAAGGGGGGTGGATTGTGAGATCCCACATCGCCCAGGGGAGTGATCCTTATATGTATATTTCCATCCCTACCTAGCGCGAGGCTTTTTGGGAGCTCACTGGCTTCGGGTTCCATGGGAACTCCGAAGTTAAGCGAGTAGCGCGGGAGAGCACTCCCATGATGGGTGACCCACTGGGAAGTTCTCGTGTGAGTTCCCAGAAACAAAACCGTGAGGGCGTAGTCGGGGCTCAAAGCGGACAATATTGTGCTACGGTGGTGGAGCGGGCCCGGGATGCGGTGGACCCCGGGTCGGGATGTGACATGTAATGCCAGTTATAAAAAAGGTCTTTCGCACACGAATAATAATGTGATTAAATTAATTGTCGAATGATTTTTTTTTATTAACAAACGATATTATCTATAATATATAAAGTCTACACTAAGAGGGAGGGGTGGACTTAGCCTCACAATGGGCTAGCAATAATATGATTCAATCAATTGTTTATTAAATTTTATTTTCCTCTAACATGATTTAAAATGTGTAAATTGCGCGTAGCATGTTGTGATTCAAAATATGCCTTCTGCACGCGTTTGAGAGCGTGCATGAAGGCTAGTATATACTAAAACCCAAACTCGGGTTTACTGTTCATTAACAGTAAAGTTCCGAAAACACCCCTCCAATTGCTTATGGTTGTGCCTTTTTTCAGGTTTTTGCACATTGAAATGGCAAGTTTGCCCCTGCTATCCACGCGTCTGTGTCCTATACGAACTCTCGAGGTTTCGATTTGTTGCCGTGCGTGGGTTTTGTGTGGAAGATGCTTCCAGTAACTTTCATTTTTCACTTTCCTCTTCCCTTCTGCTCTGTCTTTCCGTTTCTCTCTATTTCTCCGTTTGTCTTTCGGTTTCGATTCCGATCGTCTCGCTGTTTTCCTCGAACGAATCGCTTTGGTTCAGTGTATTTGTTCGTGCGTTGGTTTATTTTCTGTTTGGTTAGGAAGAATCGCATTGTTCAGACAACCCATGGATGGTATTTCGCTCAAACTCGCAGATACATGTTCGATCCTCTAGTTTCAGAGCAAAACATTGATCTAGTTTCCAAATCCACAAGAAGCAAAGGTAAAGACTCGGTTCGTGCCTCAAAAAATATACTCTCTTCTCTGTTGTGCCACCGCCACCAGCAGCACCGCTTCCCCAGCCCACAGTCCCTCTCCGAGTCGCTCAAGCTTCATAAGAACTAGCTTTGAAAAACAACTTTAAGCTTTGATGATGTGTCCTCATAACCTCCTGCTCTGTATACGATCTGTGTAGGTTTTAAAAAAAGTTTAGCTTCTTTTTTGTGTTTCTAATTTCATTAGAAATCAAATTTAGCTTCTTTTTCGTGTTTCTAATTTCGCATTATGCCTCAAGTTTTGTGCTTGGTTTTCAATGTTTGGTTCTACATCAAAATTGAGATTATTTTGTTTGTGAGAATCGGGTGAGAACGGTAGTGTATTATAGTGAAATTTGAGAGAGTTGGAGTGGATTATAGTGAGATATTTTGGGTTTTGAAGTTAAAAGTTGTGTTCTTTTTGCAGCCACAGACAAAAACTGGTTCGAGCTTCAATCAACTTCTTGGGATTAAAGGAGCTTATCACGAAACTGTAAGTCATCACTGTTGGTTAAGCTTTAGTACCTTCTCTGTGTGTGTTGGTGTGTTTGCGTAAATTTGGTTTTCTTTAGATAATGCTAGAAGCTTTATTTTGTCCCACACACCAACAATGGTACCTCAAGTAGAGCTCTATGCACCCCAGCAATCGGATGAAACTATATATATGAATGATGAAGATGTTGTTGGGTTAGGGAAGGAGTGGATGGAAGAATGACTGACCATATAGTGGGCACCAAAGTTCAGTTATACCCAAAAGCATATAGAAGCGATTACTTTCATAAAAGGTTTGTAAATCAAAACATTATACTGAGAAATTAGATTAAACTTTTCATTGAAACATGTTATTGATGGTTTTGTAAATTTTTTTTTTCAGGTTTGGATGGAAGGATTATGATGGAGAATCCTGATCATAATTAATCAATGATGCCACCATCAGGTGCAGCAGCTCTTTTTGATTTTGAGTATATATGTACCTTAAAAAATTAGGGGGAAAAAGTGGGTATTTCCTTTTTACTACTTCCCTTTGATCTCTGCAAAACCAGGCTGAAGTTTTGATATTTTATTTATATCCGTGATGATTTTCTGGTGATTTAGTTTGTTCCATTCACACTCAATTTTCCTTGGAAGTTGAATCTGCAACCACGATGTCCATGAGAACAGAGAGTCTGATCGGGAAAGTTTTTGAGTCAATTCAGTGAAATTGAAATCAGTAGAACCACCTTTGAGGTCTATAGTTGTTGCATCCTAAGCTCGATCTGCTATTTCAGTTGTTGGGTATAACTAATTTCTTTCCTTTCTGTTGGATTTTCGACATCCAAAGTTGTTATCTTTCAATTTCCCACGTGGCTCTTTTGGTTCCTCGATTCCCTTCACTCCGCCTTTCCCCTTTCCTACTCCTCCACTCTCCTCTTTCTTTATTCTTCTTATTTCTTCTCTTTAATTTGTAATATTTTTTTTCTATAAAGCTTTTGAAAATATTTTGGCTTAAAATTTTGTTACGTGTGTTTGTAATTGCAGAGCAAGGACAGTGTTACCCCCAATGATTACCTTTTTTTAAAAGGAAGAGCAATTTGGTTCTGCTTCAAACTTACGAGTAAGTTCCTCTGATCTGTGATTTTTAGGATTTTGAAAAAGGTAATTGGCTAGAAGTAGTTTGAGATTTTGGGAGTTAGGTCAAGATAATCTTCATTCTTAGGTTCTTCAAGCATTTAGCATCTTAGAATATCATTTTTGAAAAAAGCTGGAGTAATGCATTTTATAGTGTGGCCTAACTTCCTTTTCATTGAAGTGGGATTTTTGAGGACTGGTGGATCTCTGAAAATGAACTTGGTGGAAATTCCTTATTACACTGTTCTGTCTTAGAAGTTGTGAATTATATGCAGATATGGATGTTGTCATAGCTAGATCGTTGTTTTAAACAACCGACTCATTTTTTGCTATTACTTTTCAGATTTTACTTATGTATATACTCTCTCTTCATTTTTCAGATGGTTGACAAATTGGATGATGAAACCATGGCAATAGAACTTGGTCCAGCTGATTTTAAAGAGGCCCTATAAGGTAATATGCTCTGCCTCCATTTTACAGAGCTCTTACATTAGTTTTTTCTTGCTCATTTTTAACTGTTGACATGATTTCAGGATGTTGGAAGAGCCCTCTTCCAAGTACATGTCGAGGGTCAACTAAAGGTTAGCAGATTTGTATATTAATTATTTGTGCATTGAATAAGAATCAGATAATGGTTCATGAACATAAACAAAATGATGCAGCATTGTTCACATTTCTTCCTGATGTGATGGGTTGGAAGGATCAAGCTGCCAACCACTGTTCAGTAGTCAAAGCACTACAATTTTGAAGTTAATCGGTAAAATAGGATCAACAACTCTTTGTATGTATATTGGAGTTGTCAACAACTACTATATATGTTATGTAAATACTTTGTGCATGTTTCAGGTTTATAGTTTTTACATATTTATGCACAATGCTTTTAGTCCCTTATTCTAACACTTGCTTACATTACTCATAATCCATTTGACATTATTTGGAGCTCATGGTTTTATAGAAAGGATATATAAGCCCATCTTGCGGTGGTGTTTTCTGGCGGGGATCCGAGTTTTCTCCAACTGATTTCAGGCCTTTTCGCCATTTTTTGGGTTAGTACAAGGTGATATTCCAACTCTATACCCGTAAATTGGCTTAGGTTTTGAATTTGGTGTAAAATGGTTGGGTTTTGAAGCTAATCGGAGTCTCTGTGCTTATATTTTTGTTTTCATGTTAAAGAAGAAAAATTTTCACTTCCTTCTCTAGACTACTGGTCTCTTGGTGTGAAAGACTAGCAAAAATTGCCCATATGGTCTATCAGATCTGAAAGTCGGCGCTGTGTATTCAATATTCAACTCTAATAGTCACTGTGTATTCAATATTCAACATTTCTCATTTTGTATTATTTGTGATTGCAGTTGTATTTTGAAGAAGCTTTCAAATTGAGAAATGTGTTGGAAGAAGTATTCGAAGAATTCTTAAAGCTTCGTCGTGGGCAACAAAAACCCACAATTGTGGCTCCAAGGGAGGATATTTTCACCGGAAGGTCAGCCTTTCAATATATCTGTTCAAAATTTATGGACCTTAATAGGATGATTAGTAGCAATTGTAGTGTTATGTGCTTGTTCTTTTTTACTTTTCCTTCTTAAATGCCAACATTGGTCTTCAGTTCACCATTTAAATGCGGAAGAGGAAGCCCCTTGCCATATGGTTAGAGCCTTAGAGGTGAATTTTTTTTTTTTCCTTAGGCAAGTTTTTGCGAACAATATTATTTGATTTTTTTTTATATTTTAACAAGCAAGTGAAGTCAAATCTTAGTGATTTTGATGCATATTTTATTAACGATGTTGATGCCACCAACTTCATCTCAAAGTATCACTTTTCAGCTTCCTTTGGTAATTGTACTTAATTAATAGAATTTTAGGTATTAATTTGTTTCAATTAGTTTCATGAACTTTGATCTAACTCTTCATTTTCAATTGTACCATTTAGGCTCATAAAGTGGTTCAAAGAGCTCCAAGAGCTTGATTCACTCAATTTATACTTTTCATGTAGAACTTTAAAAAAGTTGAAACATCTTTTAGTGTAGATAACATTAACCATCTGTAACAATCATTTATCCTTCAGAAACATTTTTTCATGCGGTTTCTAACCCGCAACAACGCGCGGCCAATATTTCTAGTTGGATTCTAATTCCTCGAGCGGTCCTGGTATGTATATTCAGTCACAAAACCGGAGACGATGATAAACAACCACCAACAACTGGACTTTTCGGAGAGCTTGTTTTGTCACAAACTTACGTCAATGTTGTCGCGCTTTACAAGGATTTCGAGCTGTTGCAGGAACAAGAACAACTCCTCCAGCTTCACACACAAGTACTAGGGTGTCAATTTGTCATCCCAAACCATGAAAGGCTGCACTTCCTGCACCTGTATTCCATATATTGGAACTTTAGCGATATTGTAAACTTATCCTTAAGCACACTAACTATAGTTTTAAGTGTTAAGATTTATATTTTAGAGAGGGATGTGAGATGCATATTAAAGTTTAGGAGAGAATCGTAAGACGGAAACAAAACATACCCTAATATCCGTAAACTGTTATTAAACATTTTCAGATAAGACATCAATCAGTCCAAACACAACATCAATGTATCTAACAGAACCATGACTATCATTATAAAAGAAATCCTAGTTACGATTATCCTTCATCCGTACTTTATAAATAGATTGGGTTCTTGGTTTATGCAGAGACCATCAATCAAACTGTTCTATCCAGGCAAGTTATATCAAGCATGACACAAGCCATTTATGCAGGTTCTTGTTTCAACTTTTCATCAGTTTCATATCAGTTTCACAAGGGCAGTTACTTCTATAGTTAACCTCATGCGGGAAAACCTAACTAAAACGACTCTGGTAATATCACTGCAAAATGAGGAATGCACACAATGAATGCTGAGTGAAATACAACAAGAAGTAACGTGCAAAACACATCGAGCAATGCACAAGACTCTGGAGATATTCACCTTTCAATGGTTTAATGTCAGTTTTATTACCAACTCTTCAATTTGCTAAAGGCCAACATTTTCAATAAAAAGGAAATAGTTGGAAAGTATTTACCCGATAATGGCTGAACGTCGTTCAAAGTTTCAGTGGCACTTAATTGCTCATTATCTCAAAAGGTTATTCCCCTGCAGCAAAACCTAATAAAAAAGGCTGGTAAAATCGCCGCAACCACAAGCAACACCGAAACCCAAGCTAAACAGATGTCGAAATGAGGAGATAAGTTTTCAGGGTAATGAGGACAGTTTATGAGGTTTATCCTTCCACAATGAATGTCAAAGTAAAATTTG
Organism: Cotoneaster glaucophyllus; assembly: GCA_036320875.1. Classification (NCBI taxonomy): domain Eukaryota; kingdom Viridiplantae; phylum Streptophyta; class Magnoliopsida; order Rosales; family Rosaceae; genus Cotoneaster; species Cotoneaster glaucophyllus. The sequence goes on from CM070067.1 coordinate 20,691,088, forward strand.
CAATGCTCAAGTGATGCAGTCATAGCTAACTAGTTTAATAGTGTCCATTCTTATGTTTTGCTATACACACAGAGAGCGCTAACAAAATAAGCGATTTATATGGTTTTGTAGGGTTATGGGGTTTAGCGTTTAGCAAAAACATTACATTTTCACCAATAGTCGTTACATGAGCAGTGCCCATCTCTGAAATGATGAAACCGATATCGATCTATCAGCAATATCACCTTACCGCAAAGCTTAGATACGAGCTTAGCAACTGTGTGGCAGTCTCCACAAACACGAAGATTCTTCACAACCTGAATTGGTTGAGAAAGACTCAGGCTAATAAGCCCAAAGGAAATCGCCAATTTCTCACTGTGAAGGATTAAGGCATGATCCTTCATGTCTTCTTCCTCCAAAAACTGTAGTGGATGTGACATGTTTGGCACATACCCCACCCTCCAAAAACTGTAGTGATGTGACTTGTTTGGCACACACCCCACCGACTTCAATCTCCCTGCTTTCTCATCCAACTTTGAATAGATTTCTTTGCACAGAGGGTGAAAGTTATCACCAACAAGAAATTCATGAACACTACCATTGGCTTCGATTGAGCTACAGCCTAGTTCTTTCTTTATTCCCAAATCTCGCATAAGTTTCCTTAACCTGGACACTTCTTCCCATTTCCCTGTTTTAGCATATATATTTGATAAGAGAACATAGGGTCCATGGTTTCTGGGATCCAGCTCAAGCATATGGCTACAAGCCTTTTCAGCAAGCTCAAAACTCTCATGAAGTCCACAGGCCCTAAGAAGAGCACCCCATACAGAAGCAGTAGGAGGTATTTTCATTTTCTCTATCAGTTCTACGGCTTCCTCCAGATTGCCTGAACGACCAAGAATATCGACCATGCATGCATATTGCTTTACTCCAGACACAACCCCGTAAACTGGCTCCATTTGATGGAAAAACATTCTACCCTTGTCCACCAAATCTGCTTGTCCACCAAATCTCCGCATTTAACATACATATCAAGCACAACATTATTCAAAGTCCAGTTCTCAGTAATTCCATTCATAGCAATATACAAACAAACCCACCTCTCAAATTCCAAATCCACCTTCTGCCCACAAGCCGACAACACGCCAACCATTGTCACATCCTTGGGTTCCACATTCCCCGCCTCCATTTCCTTAAACAACTCCAACGCCTCCTCGGGACAATTCCCCTGCGCAGAAACCGTGATGATAGAATTCCAAGACACAAAATCTTTCTTAGGAGTCTTCACAAAAACCCTACGCGCCAAACCCAAATCCCCGCACGTTCCATAAAAATGCACAAGCGAATTAAGAATGTAAATATCCGAACCAAGTGAAGACTTTATCGCCATTCCATGAACAGCTCCTCCAGTATGCAAAGCTCGTAGCTCCAAAGCCGCCTTAATCACAAAAGGGTACATATACTTATTAGGACACTCCGAACACCTATAAAGCATGTCCAGAAATATGAGGATGCTCTCAACTAGGTCTGCGCTCGACACGTACACTACTACAAAATGAACTTATTGTGTCACTAAGTGATGTCGCTTTAATATAATATAGTGGCGGATAAGACATTTGCGACACCTACTGAACATGACGTCGGATTTACTGTCGCTTGTAAGCGTCATAAACTGTCTATGTCGCTTTTAACCGATGTAAACATTTAATGTCGCTTATAACCGACATACATTTTAATAATTTTTTAATAATGGTGTCGCTTTTAAAAAAATAGTGTCGCTGTTAAGCGACATAAAGTATTGGTGTCGGTTTTAAGCGACACCAAGTATTGTTTTTAAATATTTTAACACATGTGTCTGTTCTGAGCGACATAGATTTTATTTTTTTTAATATTTTGAAACCCGGTGTCGGTTGTAAGCGACAGATTCATGGTCTTTTACTATCCCCCGTGTTTTCTTCTTCCTCTCTTGCATGTTATTCCTTTTACAAAATCCTCAATTTTTTTTCGATCATCATGACATAAGATTTTGTAGTATCCACTTCTGTAAATATTTTAAATTGACGATCAAATTAGCTCATTGTATTCATATAGGATCAAGGAGTGTAGTTGTAAAAAAATCATCAAAATCAGAGTTAAAATAACTGTTAAATCATGATTTTTCGTTTATAACCGTCGAAAAGTTTTGTCTCGTTACTTGATCTCTGAATGTTTTTTTTTGCAATTTTTGGTGTATGCGATCTCGAAGCATATAGAAACAAGTTTGACGGTTGGATCATTGAAATTAGTTTCATAGGATGCGTATCCCATCAAAATGATAGATTCACTAACACTTAGAGTTTATTTATTCTTTCATTAAGTATAACATAAGATTTTGTGGTATCCACTAGTGTAAATATTTTAAATTGAATATCGAATTCATCATTGTATTCATATAGGGTCAAGGAGTGTAACTGTAAAAAATCATCAAAATCGGAGTTACAATAACCGTTAAATCGTGTTTTTTTGTTTATAACCGTCGAAAAGTTTTGTCCCGTTACTTGATCTCTGAATGTTTGTTTTTTGTGATTTTTGGTGTATGCGATCTCGAAGCATATACAAACAAGTTTGACGGTTGGATCGTTAAAATTAGTTTCGTAGAATGCGTATCCCATCAAAATGATAGATTCACTAACACTTAGAGTTTATTTATACTTTCATTAAGTATAACTAGTGTAAATATTTTAAATTGAAGATCAAGTTCATTCATTGTATTCATATAGGGTCAAAGAGTGTAATTGTAAAAAATCATCAAAATCGGAGTTAAAATAACCGTTAAATCGTGATTTTTTGTTTATAACCGTCAAAAAGTTTTATCCCGTTACTTGATCTCTGGATGTTTGTTTTTTACGATTTTTGGTCTATGCGATCTCGAAGCATATACAAACAAGTTTGACGGTTGGATCGTTGAAATTAGTTTCGTAGAATGCGTATCCCATCAAAATGATAGATTCATTAACACTTAGAGTTTATTTATATTTTCATCAAGTATAACATAAGATTTTGTGATATCCACTAGTGTAAATATTTTAAATTGAAGATCGAGTTCATTCATTGTATTCATATAGGGTCAAAGAGTGTAATTGTAAAAAATCATCAAAATCGGAGTTAAAATAATCGTTAAATCGTGATTTTTTGTTTATAACCGTCAAAAAGTTTTATCCCGTTACTTAATCTCTGGATGTTTGTTTTTTTGCGATTTTCGGTGTATGCGATCTCCAAGCATATACAAACAAGTTTGACGGTTTGATCGTTGAAATTAGTTTCGTAGAATGCGTATCCCATCAAAATGATAGATTCACTAACACTTAGAGTTTATTTATATTTTCATTAAGTATAACATAAGATTTTGTGATATCTAGTGTAAATATTTTAGATTGAAGATTGAGTTCATTCATTGTATTCATATAAGGTCAAGGAGTGTAGCTGTAAAAAATTATCAAAATCGGAGTTAAAATAACCGTTAAATCGTGATTTTTCGTTTATAACCGTCGAAATTTTTTGTCCCGTTACTTGATCTCTGAATGCTTGTTTTTTGCAATTTTTGGCGTATACGATCTCGAAGTATATACAAACATGTTTGACGGTTGGATCATTGAAAGTAGTTTCGTAGAATGCGTATCCCATCAAAACAATAGATTCACTAACACTTAAGAGTTTGTTAATACTTTCATTAACTATGAAATAAGATTTTGTGGTATCCACTTGTGTAAATATTTTAAATTGACGATCAAATTAGTTCATTGTATGCATATAGGATCAAGGAGTGTATCTGTAAAAAATAATCAAAATCGGAGTTAAAATAACCATTAAATCGTGATTTTTCATTTTATAACCGTCGGAAAGTTTTGTCCCGTTACTTGATCTCTAAATGTTTGTTTTTTTCAATTTTTGGCATATACGATCTCGAAGCATATACAAACATGTTTGACGGTTGGATCGTTGAAACTAGTGTTATGTGTTTTAAGTATTAATTAGACTATATTTCTGTTTTTTATTACGTATTTTATTTAAGTTCAATTTTATTTAATAAAATCTTAAAATGTTATATGAGGTATTTTTTTTTGTATGGGGACATTTAAAAAAAAAAAAAAACTATTTTCCCATCACATAATTTAAAATACACTAGGCGGGAACTTTCCCGCTTGTTCTGATATAGTGTCGTTTTAAACCGACGCCAAATGCATTTAAACCGACGCAAACTGCAGTTCATTAAAGCTTGTCAGACTATGGTGTCGGTTTGAATCGACACCAAGGTTAACTAAAGCGACACCATGTGAATTTAAAAAAAAAACTATGTCAGAAAGTGGTTGTTTGATTTAATGCATCAGTAAAGTGTGTCAGTGGTGGTGTCGGTTTAAAGTGACACCAAGGTTAACTAAAGCGACACCATGTGAATTAAAAAAAAAACTATGTCAGAAAGTTGTTGTTTGATTTAATGTATCAGTAAAGTGTCTCAGTGGTGGTGTCGGTTTAAAGCGACACCAAGGTTAACTAAAGCGACACCAAGGTTAACTAAAGCGACACCATGTGAATTAAAAAAAAAAAAACTATGTCAGAAAGTGGTTGTTTGATTTAATGTATCAGTAAAGTATGTCAGCGGTGGTGTCGGTTTAAACCAACACCAAGCCTCACTTATTGCGACGCCAATGGGTTTTAATATGACGTCAGGAACTTAATGTCGGTTTAAACCGACGCTAACTCAGCATCCATATTTATACCCCTTTTTTCCCCATTTCAACCGTGCTTTCATTTTTTTCCCTAATTTCAATCTCTCATTCTCCTTTCCAATTTCGTCCGTACTTCCATTGCATCTCCCTTTTCACTTTTTAGTTTTTGTACTTCTTCTTGCAGATTGTTTTGCTATGGATCATTTTGAAGATGAGCTTGCTGATGAAATCCAATTCGAAGAGGAAGAAGTCGAAGGTGGTCCATTTTTAATTTATTATGGTTATTAGTTTTAGTTTTTTGTTTTGTAGTCTAACTAGTATGATGCCCAAATTGAAAATTGTTGGAGTGAGGTTATCTAACTCTACTTTCGTTGATCAGGTTGGGAAATATCCTAATGAATCTGGCTAGAAAAACAGGCGACTATCCTCGTAATTTCGGTTTTGATTTAAGCCTGAAAAATTCATAGGGTGAAAGAAGTAGGTAAGAAGGAAGCAAGAGATGGGATGTTCTACATCAAAGCTAGATGATGAAGGAGCAGTTCAGCTTTGTAAAGATCGAAAGAGATTTATTAAACAGGCTCTTGAGCAAAGAACACGATTCGCCTCTGGACACATGGCTTATATTCAGTCCTTAAAAAGAGTTTCAGCTGCTCTTCGTGATTATATCGAAGGCGATGAGCCTCGTGAGTTCTTATTAGATTCCTTCGTAACCCCACATTTCATACCTGTTAAGAAAGCAAATCCTGGTTTTATCTCAATTTCCCCAAAGTCCTTCTCCCCTGCAGCAATCCAGTCTGAACCCCGTTTATGTGTGAAACTATGTTATCTAAGATCAGGATGGAATCCATCAGTTTCAGTAGAAGAGAGACCATTATGGGATGGACGGGTTTTTTTTTGTAAATATTATTAACTAAAAACTGATGAAGTTCTATTAAAGTTTATTATTTTTAATATAACTTACGTTATGTCGGTTTTAAGCGACAGCAAGTGTGATATTTTTATTGTTTATTTCTTATGTAATGTCGGTCTTCGTGTCGTTTAAAAGCGACGTAAGAGCAAATGTCGCTTTTAAGCGACGCTGTTGTTCATTTATATTTTATATTACTTTGCTTCTTGGTGGCGGATTAAGGGGGTTAAGCAACGTCATTACCCTTTTGTGACGGTAGTATTGGTGTCGGTTTTTCTATGCGACATTGTACGATTTAATGTCGGATTTTTACCAAAAATTCAACATTAATGGGTGTTTCTTGTCGGTTTTTCACCGCCACTGATGTGCCCTTTTGTAGTAGTGGTAAGCCAAAATGAGGATGTTCCAAGTGTAGAGATTTGGTTGGGGAATTTGATCAAACACTTGGCGAGTGTCGATGCAAACTTCTGCCGTCTTTAGTCTTGACGAAAATGCACCTTCAAAACAATCAACACCTTTGATCAAAGACCTAAGCCTCACGTGCCCACGAGGTGGGGGGGTGAAGTCAACGGATCTCCGATGCCTAAGTTAGTTTCTCTGAGAGACTAAAGTTTTTAAGACTTTTTAGGTTTGCAAACGCTCTGAAAAATTGGTAGAATATGGGGTATTTATAGGGCTAGGGCCGGCCATATAGTGTTTATTGAGGGCAATCTTGTCTATCTTGAATAAAAGTCCACGTGTCGCCTCTAGAATTTTCGGGATTATTTTAGGCTCTAGGGTTGTGCTGATCTGCGCCACCTCGACTACTGGTTCCTCATCTATTCTTGGCTTTTCCAAGTACTCGACTGGGATGGAGCGTATGAGCTAATGGTCTAGCGCAGATCCTAGGCTTGCTAGTGCGTCTGCGTGGGCATTTTCTGCTCGTGGAACCTTAGTGAGTGTGTACACCTGCGTCTCTAGCTGCTCTCGTACCTTCTCGAGGTATTAGGCCATCCTTGGATGCTTTGCTGCATACTCCCTTGAGGCTTGGTTGGTGATCAGCTGGGAATCGGAATAAATCGCGAGCTTCTTCACCGCTAGGTCTTTTGCCAATCAGAGATTTGCTAGTAGGGCTTCATACTTCGCTTCATTGTTTGATGCTTTGAAGCTTAGAGTTATCGCTTGCTCGAGCATCGAGCTGTCTGGGGTAGAAAGAACTAGGTCTGCCCCCGATCCTTGATGGTTGGATGATCCATCGACTTGCAAATGCCAAAAATCTCCATCAGGTGGGGCCGGTACGGCTACGGCCTGCTCGGCTGCCTCCGGGGCTCTTTCGGGCTGTGTTGCTGCATCCTTCAGGCTTGGGGTGAATTCTGCTATGAAGTCCACCAATGCTTGAGCTTTTATCACCGTGCGGGGTTGGTATGCTAGGCCATATTAACCAAGTTCCAACGCCCACTTCATCACTTGTTGGGAAGCATATGGACTATGCAAAACTGATCACAGTGGGTACTGGGTCTTGACAATGACCGGGTGCCCTTGAAAGTAGGGTCTGAGCTTCCGAACTGCAACAACTAGCACCAAAATTAGTTTTTCAATCTTCGGGTATATGGTTTCCGCATCGAGGAGAGCTTTAGATGTCAGGTACTGCTTCAGGTTCTGAAATGCTTTCTCGCACTCATCGTCCCACTTGTCATTCTGCACATTTTTTATTGCCTTGAAGAAGGGCTTGCATCGATCGGTGGATCGCGAAAGGAAACAATTGAGTGCGGCTGCTCGTCCGATCAGACTTTGGATCTCCTTCAGAGTTGTGGGCGACTTCATGTCCAGGATCACTTTGATCTGCCTTGGATGAGCCTCAATTCTTTGGGTTACAAGTTACCCTAAGAATTGGCCTGAGGAGACACCAAATGTGCACTTGGCTGGGTTGAGCTTCATGTTGTATTCTCGGAGAATGACAAAAGTTTCTGCCAAGTTACGAATGTGGCTGACCGCTGCTTGCCTTTCACCATGATGTCGTCAACGTAAACTTATATGGTGACTCTGATTTGCTTCTTGAACATCGTGTTTACGAGTCTTTGGTAAGTTGCTCTTGTGTTCTTGAGGCCAAAGGGCATGACCTTGTGTTAGGCTTGTGCATGGCAATCTTATTGTATCCTGAGTACACATCCAAGAAGCTAAGTAGCTGGTTCCTAGATGTCGAGTCAACAAGTTGGTCGATCCAAGGAATCTTTAGGGCATGCCTTGCTGAGGTCGGTGTAATCCATGCATACTCTTCATTTGCCCTTCTCTTTTTTCATCACTAGCACGACGTTGGCCAGCCATGTTGAGTGTGCCACTTCCTCAATGAATCCGGCTTCCAGTAACTTGTTGATTTCACCTCAATGATCGCTACTCGCTCGGGTGTGAAATGTCGCCTTTTCTAGATCATAGGTTTGGCAGCAGGATCGACGTGCAACTTGTGACAAGCTATCACTGGATCAATGTCGGGCATGTCAGAGGATGACCATGCGAAGACGTTGTGATTTTCCCTAAGGAAAGCCGTGAGTTCTTCATTCTCAACTAGGCTCAAACGTGAGCTGATTCTAGCCGTCCTTTCTGGCTGGTGGGGGTCAAGAATGATGTTTTCGACGTCATTTTCGGGTTTCCATCCTAATTTATCTTCTAGGGCATTGTCGACCTTGACGCCATCTTCTTGACCTGCCTGCTGTAATTAGGTAGAGTCATCTTTCTGCACTACTACTGGGGCGAAAGATTTATTCTTTGACTCCTTGAGAAATTGCACAGTGCATCGCCTAGACATGGCCTGGTCATCCTTGATCTCTTCGATTGCTCCTCCCAGGATGCGGAATTGGATTTTCTGATACTCGATCGATGTCACAGCTCCAATCTTCACTAGCTAGGGTCGGCTCAATATCTCGTTGTAGGGAGATGGGTCGCTGACGATCATGAAGGTCTGCGATGAGATAATCGGTGGGTTGGTTACGTCAAGTGTGATAGTGTCAATGGCAGTTGAGGTGAGTCCGTTGAATCCGATCAAGACCTCTGTTTTGCATTTCATCGTGCTTTTCAAGCCCATCTTTTGGATGACTGACAGTTGTAGGAGGTTGACTAAGCTGTCGTTGTCCACCATAACTCAGTCAACGATGGCGTAGGCCAGTTGTACAAAAATCACCAGGTCGTCGTCGTGGGGAAAATCTACTCCCTCAGCGTCCTGCTTGGTGAAGCCGACAATTGGTCCGGGTACAGCATCTACAGCTTGAACCTGATTGACCGATCTTGCCTGTTGGATCTTCCTCTTCTTGGAGTTATTGGTGGCCCCCAGATGCTCGGATTCGGCAAAGATTTCGTTGATTATGACTGTCTTGGTTGGGGGTTCACCTTCGACATCTACTTCTCGCTTTGGCTGGGCAGCTGGTCTGTCGACATACTGGTCGCACTTGTTTTCCTTCCCAAGCTACTCAAGGTGCCTTTTCCATGTGGTGCAATCATTCGTTGTGTGCCTAGGGTCTCTGTGGAATGCGTTGTATTTGGTCTGGTCCATCTTAGAGGTATCAGAGGTGGCTTGAACCATGGCTTGTCTTTGAGGTCGCGAAGGATCTGGTTAATTGGGACTAAGAACTTGGTGTACGTTTTGGGCGTTGTGCCTCCCTTTCTTAGGGACCAGTCCCTGCGTCTGTCTATTGGCTTGCTTTTGTTGTTGAGTGGTTTATCATTCACCTTTTTCTGAATCGGTTCCGCGTCTTTTGCGATGCTGCTCAGGCGACTTCTGGGAGCGTTTTTCCTCATCCCAGAGGGAGTGCTTTTCTGCCAAAGCTTTTTTGCCAAAGCATAAGAGTTTGCCAGGGACAGGTTCTGGCCCATAATCAATTCTCTGAAAAGTGGGTGATCTGTTGGGAGCCTCTTTCGGAAAGCTGAGCATGCGATGCTGTTATCGCATCCGACAATCTTTGCTTTCTCCGCCTTGAATCTTTTGACGTAAGTGCGGAGTGACTTATTCGGGTCCTTCTTAATGCTGAAGAGGTGGTCAGACTTCTTCTTGATCAAGAGGTAGGACGAATATTCCTTAGTGAAAACCAAGGAAAGTTCGCTGAAGTTCCGGATTGAACGTCGCCTTAGAGGGTCGTGGCAAAGATCTTGCACATGAGAACGTCATCATTGGCGTAGAGTGTCATGGCACTTCGGTAGTGCATCAAGTTCTTGTCCGGATCTTCATCTCCCTTGAATAAGGTGAAATGTGGCAGGCTGAACTTCTGCGGTGGCTCCGTCTGCTTGATCTCGTCTGTAAAGGGTGACCTGCTCAGGTTGGCCACATCTCTACGAAGGGCATCGTCGGTAGTGTCAATGCGCTAGAATTCGCACAACTGCTTTGCTACGAGTCTTTGTACTTCTTCTTGGATTTACGCCTAGTGAGTCTTTGTACTTCTCGTCGCTCTTGGTGGGGGCTGCCAGTGGAACTTGAGCTGGACTACTCACGTGCTTTTCTCTGGGCGTCATGCAGCTGCCTACTTCGTTGCCTTGTAGGAGGATCTCCTTGTGGCCCTAGCCTCGTGTGGATGCTTTGCCTAGAATGTCCTGAGTGCTCGTCGGAGTGTGGACCCAACCTCAAATGAACACTGACTCGTGAGTCAAGTCGGGAATGAACGTTTCCTCTGTGCATTTGGGCAGGAGAAGACGTTTTCCCGAGGGCCCAAACGAGAGTTCACACTACCCGAACGCAAGGTTCGTGGTGGGCTGAGTGGCTCTTTGCCGGGACATCGCTGGAATGAGTCACATTCTTCCGCCCTTGTCCTGCTTCGGGACACCTCGTCTGGGGCGCACTACATCTTGATGTGCTCGAGGAGTTGGTTCACCAAGGTGGTCTGCTGCGCGAGGGCGTTCGTCAAATTGGCGACTTGTTGAGGCAAGTGATGCTCGCCATTTGGATTGAATTCGCACAACTGCTTTGCTACGAGTCGTTGACCCTCTTGGCCGTTGGGCTACCACATTTTGGCCTACTGGCTGAGTGGCTTGGGCCTGGGCCCGTTGAGCTGCTTGGCTAGCAGCAGCTGCTACATTGGGCTAGGCCTTCTGCCCAGGGCTTGTCGTGGCAGTTGCCAGGTTCTGGGCCTCCTGCCCATGAGCTTGGAATTGGACCTGAACCCCCTGTATAGGGTTTGGTAGGGTGCGGCGCTGCAGGGGCAGCGTGGTAGGAATGGTGTCGTGGCCTGGTGGCCTTGCCGTGGCTGCTGGGTCACGGCAATGGTGGTGGTTATGGTGCGGCTCTGCGGCGGTGGGGCTCCTCCTAGCATCGCGTTGAGCCTTGACCACCTCCATCGTGGGGCTATGTCCTCGTCTCCACTCTCTGGTCCAAATTCTTGCACGTAGGAGGTTCCATTCGTCGTAATTTCTGAATTTCCTACCATTGTATCCTTTCTCCAGGGATTGATCAAGTAACTTTTCTAGGAAAAATTAATTGATATGACGTGTGAGAAATTCAACGTAACAGAAAAATTCAGGAAACAAATGTGAGAGGCTTATTCGAGTGTTTTGATTCAGCTCTCAACGAGAGCACCAATTTATCGATGCAAATTTTCACCGTCTTCAGTCTTGATGAAATGCACCTGTAAAACAATCAACTCCTTTGATCAAAGACCTAAGCCTCACGCGCCTATGAGGTGGGGGGAGGGTTAGGTCAATGGATCTCTGATGCCTAATTTAGTTTCTCTGAGAGAGTAAAATGTTTAAGGCTTTTTAGGGTTGCAAAAGCTCTGAAAATTTGGTAGAATATGAGGTATTTATAGGGCTAGGGCTGGTCATATAGTGTTTAATGGAGAGATATTATAAATATTCCCAAGATATTTATTAGGAGATAATATCTTGAGATAATAGGGTAATTATCCTTAATTGATTTAAATTAGGATTACTTACTTGATTGGAGACAATCTTCAATTAGGAATGTATTAAAGATAGGATTTGGTTAATTAATCCTTATCTTTAGTTCCTTACCAAGGGCAGGTGAGTTGTGGGCAGTTGTGTTTAGCTGTTGAGACCTTCAGGGGTGTGAGCTGCGCGTGGAAGTATCTAAGAAACCTGTCCATTTATTGAGGGCAATCTTGTCTTTCTTGAATAAAATTCACATGTCATCTCTAGAATTTTTAAGATTATTTTAGGCTCCACAACAAGCATAGTCGATGCTCGAGAACGAGTAGAGAGCGCAGGCGCTGATGAGCTTGCTGGTCGTGCAAGGGTCGAAGAATAGGCCTGTACTGAGCATGTGGGCATGGACTTGCTTCAGCTGAGCTATGTTGGTGCATTGATCAATTTATGGTATAACTGCTGGGTGGCTTGAGGAGCGAAGGTCGTTATTGACCGTTGTGGGGGGCGAAGGGTTTGGGTGACGTGGCAAAGAGATGAGGGGGTGCTCAGAGTTGCCATCTCTTTTGTGGTCACACTTGCATAAGCCACATTTGCTTGAGAGTTTTCTTTTGTTATATTATATGACGATAAAAAAATAAAAATAAAAATAAATTTCTTGTCACACATGTTAGTCATTAATAATTATTCTTTAAGTTTATAATGTATGAGAGTGTGTAACTTGTGATAAAAAATATGTTACGCTGAATTGTATAAATTTCTGACCGTTGATGCATGTGAGACTCACAATGCATCAATGGTTAAGTTTTGTCTACTATGAAAAATATGTCATATAACAAAGGAAGAACTTTTTGGATCTCTTCTTTCCAAACTTGCGTAAGTTTTTCTCATCAAATGGTCTAGCTACATAATTCAGGTGTTTTTGGGTAAGAAAATAATGTCATTTTATTGTTGAACTTTCATGATCTTCAGCATTTAGGGAACATGATCATCGGTTAGTCTTTTGGTGTTGATCTTATGCTTGTGTATGACATCCATTTGGCAGGTGATGAATTGCCTCGGTGTTTAGACTTTTCATCATCAACTCACTAAGTCCTGAGTTCAAACTCCCTCCTCTTTAGTGTAAGTTAGTGTAGATTATCGCTTTGTACTAAAAAATGACATCTATTTGGATCTTGAGAATCCAAAATTTGGGGCTCAAGAATTTAACAAAAATACTTGATTTATCAAACACAAGATTATAGAGAAGGAATGTCAAAAAATTGTTTTGACGTCATTTCTTGCAAAACGCCAATTGTTCTCGCTGTTTATGTGAGTTGAATATGTGATCTTTCATTTACAAATAAAGAATTATACCACTAGGTCGTATTATTAGTTTATTTATTTTGTTTAAATCATGATAATCTGTGCATACTTGTTTAATTATTTGTTGTGACTTGGTCTTCTTTAGTTGAATTCTTCCATAGTTTGATTGTGAAGTAACAAAACAAATGGGCTGTACATATTACATAATGTAGTGGAGTACGTCCTCCATCCTCTGCTACAACAAGAGTATGAAAGCAGTGACGTATCAGTATTCTTCGTGGTCTTCTTCTTCGGAGAAAATTGATACTCAAAACTTAACCAAAACGAAAAGACGAATACCATTATACTACAGATGATATTATAAACCATTTCGTTGCCGCAAAGTGCAGACATGATGGATTCAGTTAATATCGAAAAAGAAGAAGACGAAAGCAGTGAGGAGGTATCAGTCATCTTCGTCGTCTTCTTCTTCTTCAGAGATAAATTGATACTCAAAACTTAACCAAATCAAAAAGAAGAATACCATTATACTGAAGATGATCTTATAAACCTTTACATCACTGCAAAGTGCAGACATGATGGATTCAATTTTATATTCTCATATGTCATCTAAACAGAACATGTATAAAATGCCGAACATATACACTTACAGCCAATCAGTTTTCTGTAACCTACTACGGGTTTAACATTGCACCCCAATAACAATTTATCCACGACCTTGCCTTAGATATACATAAAATCGTTGGAGCTCTACCCTTTCCAAATTGGTTTTGGTCCGATGCAACTTTAAAACATTTTGCATTACACTTAAAACACGGATGACTAATACAAAAAAGCATATAACCTGAGTACTGTTAATGCTCAATAAAAATCTCACATGTAAAAGAAAAAGGAACTAGTATGTTAGTACCTTAGCGCTGAGTTGGGATCGCGAAGCAATGCAGATTCCAGAACCTTAATAGTAGAAGAAAAGACTATTTTATTATGAGGAATAAATTTTACTCTTGAAATCTTCCCAAACTTTCGGACCAGTAGGATGAGGATTTACATATACCCTTAAAAACTTAGCATCTGACATTGCAATAATGGTGCCCAAGGCAAGCTTAGAGTCTACTGTTCCTTGACCTTTGAGCCAATTGTACATCGATACCCTAAGATTGACCCTTCCAATTCTGTAGGCAAGAAAAGACGGAAAGTCCACCAGAGATGATACAGGATAACCCAAATGATTTACAAGAAAATCAATCTTCATTTCTAACACATCCTTTCTCTGGTTAAGTATTTGCGGGGATACCTTAATCATGTCACAGACATCATCGCTTGTCAAACCAGCATTGACAATGCAATCGAATCTTTCTTTGAGCTCCGTTCCTTTTCCTCGAAATACCTTTAGTGCGTTCTTCATTTTGTCTAAGTTCTCTACAAAACCTATGTCTAACAAGAACCGAGTCTTGTGAGCATTGTCCCCTCTGACATTTGGAAGTGGCTCAACTCTTCTACCCAAAACCCAATTCTTTAATTCTTCTGGATTCTCCTGTATGTACCTCGACAGGCGCTTCTTTCCGACTTTCAAGTAAGCAAGTAAGCTGTTAGTTTTTTTCATAGCACATGAACCCAGTAACAGAGGATGAGAACGGATAATCTTCCCAATATCTGCAGCCTCCATCTCAATCTCATTAAAGACCAAAATGCATTTTCTCAAATTCAAGAAAAATTTCATAACTTGAATTTCTGGAAACCGTAGAAACACTGAATATATCTCGCTCATTGTGGATCCAAATTTCAGTAAGAACACAATTAGTGAAAATGTTGTTTCCCCTGAAGCCTCAAATAAAATATCTGGGTGCCCACCAATTAGTTGACCCAATTGCTCATTGCTGCAGCCCATCTCACTAAACAAATGTAGAACTTCAAGCATCCGACTCCAGTTATAAGAATGTTCTTCCAATAAATTCTCCACAATCCAACTGGTTTCAAATCCAGAACTCTTCAATCTTTCCAATACCTCAACAAATGCAGCATTCACATCCCCAATTAAAAGATAAGGACTAGAAACAATGAACTTAATCAAAGCAGATTGGCTGATGCCTAGTTCTTCATAAGCCTGAAGTTTCGATTCCAAAACCTCAAAATCATATCGAAAGACTTCTGCAGCTTCTCTATATATCTTTCCGATCTTATTGCGTGCAATCCCATAACGCCACAGAACTGTGTAATTATGAAGCAACAAACCATCATCAGTCAAGAACATCAAATTCCGCGGAAGATAAGAAACATACTCGGAAGGATTCAAGCCCAAGCTCTCAAAGAAAGGTTCAAACTCATTGATAGGGTGGTAACGCAAGAACCGGGCGATTGAAGGCCCAACTTCCGTTTCATTATCAACGCAGTTCAAAAGCTTCCTGAGAAAATGTGGGGAGTTTTTACTCATATTCTCAGCATCCCCAAACTGTAAGCTTCTAGTACAATGCAAGTAATCCAGCAATGCAGCTTGCGCTTCTTTTAACTGTTTTCCATTGCCATTCAAAGCTTTATCCAGGTTTTCGCGACTTTCGGTCACACGAGGAGCCCTTTTGGTGCCGTAAAACCTAGGGTTTTGGACATTGAGGAAAAAGTAATACCCAAGTGGGTGAAGTGGGGTTGTTGATCTAAGGTGGTTTTCATCAAAATTGGAAGAAACCCATTTGAGAACGGATGCTGTTCTGAATTTTTTCAAATGGGTCATCACCAATTTGATGAGATTCCAAGCTTAGTGATTACTACAGAAGCTCAAAGGCCAAGTCTTTCTGCTGAATGAAATGGAAATATCAAGTCTTTCGGAACGAAAGGGTTACCTTGGGAGCTTCGGCTGCGGAGTTTGCTGCACTGAAGCTGATTGAGTGGCTTCATTCAAACTGTAATCCCAATTCAGTTCTGTTTGAATCGCCGCCGGGAATGGTGTTTGAACTTTGGTTGTCATCCAAATGCAGAACAAGGAAAACCCCGTACGAGAAGGTGTTGAGTTTGAGGTTAATTACACCTTCCACCCATGTAATTTAAGATCAATAACAATTTGATCCATATCTTGTGAGAAGTATGATCCATTTGGTGACACATTTATATTTATTTTTTACTTTTTAGTCAAAGTGGTTCATAAGATTGACATAACTCTTCATTTTGGTACCGACAATTAAATTTGATTAAAAAAAAAATGGTCCCTGAGTTTGTTCTGATCGTTTATGTGACAATTTAACGAGAATATTAAAATATTTTTTACGGAATGACCAAAATGATTTATAAGAGAAACTCAGGCATTACTTTTATCGTTTTTCATTGTTAGGAACTAACTAAAAAGTTATGTCAATCTTAATAACCATTTTGAAGAAAAAGTTTTTTTTTTTTTTTTATTTTATACAATCGATATATTTATAATTTTTAAACTCTGTATAAATTTAGGTGAATTCTTTCAAAATTTCAAAAAAAAAAAGAAGGGTAAATTACATAGTAGCCCCTTAGGTTTGAGGTCTATTACAACCCCATACAACATCTTTAAAACATTTCATTTTCATACCTCACGTATTATTTGATTTCAAAATAATACATCTGTTACATTTTCCATCCATGAATCTGTTAAGTACTGACGTGGCTGCCAAATGTATGCCACGTGGCAAAAAAAATAAATTTTTATTTAATCTTCTAAATTTAAATTTAAAAAAAAAAAACAAAAACAAAAGCTGAACCTGCAACCCCCACCCACCCAATCTGCAACCCAAAAGAAGAGGAGAGGAAAAAAAAAAACACTCATCTTCATCTTCCCTGATGCAATGCACGACATTAAATATAGTTTTTATATTAAGTTTGATTGTTTGTGGCTTTTCATCTTTCAAAGCTATGTTTTATTAGGTTCCTAGTATCTATAATCGTTAGTATTAAGTATTTATCCTACCAATGTATTGTAATCTCTCTATTTAAAGGACTCCATATGTATGTTTGAGTAGACTTGAATGAATTAAAATATATTTGCTTAGTGCAATCGAAGTGAGTTGTTTCTCCTTCTAAAATCAAGCATTTGGCTTGGTCGTGTGAGCGAATCCACGATTAGCAACGTTGAGTGAGCTCCGTTGCCCCTGGTTGAGCGAATTCCCAGGTTATCTATCCCCCTCTCCTCGATACCCTTGGTTCTATCCGGCATTAAGTGGTATCAGAGCAGGTTTTCCGCTGCAGTTGAAGACTATGGCTATGATTTACAATTTGTTTGAAGAGCACACCGTCGAAGAAATCAGTTTTGTCAATTGGGATTCACCACCAATTTATGATGAGTACATTGATGAAGATGAAGTGAATAATCGTTTTGTGAATGAAGTTGATGAGGATGGTAGTGAGGTAAGCAAGTTATACTCCTCAAGTTTGTATAATTTCTTAGAAGATGATATTGTTATTCACGTGATCAATGAAGTTAGTTTCTTGAATGTTGAGCACCAAGTAAAGATTGTGGATGTGAAGGAAACTTTACAGTTTATGAGCGAGGTGGTAAATTCAGACTTAATTAATGCACAACTTCTACATTGGGAAAAAACTCCTTACTCTGATATTCATGATTATATGTGGGATAAATTTCTCTATCATGATGATTTGGTTAGAAGAAAGTTTTTGAAGAAGAGAAGCATTGCTCACCATTGGAGTCATGTGCCATTACGAGCTTATCCATTTGAAGAAAGAATATGGATAAAGACTTCGAACACTCGTAAATTTCTTGTGTTATTGTACCTGTTATGGAAAAGTTTGAAAGGCCTTCCAAAAGATCGAGGGAAAACCAAAAGTCAACTAAAACTCGAGGACGAGTTTTTTTCGAGAAGAGGAGTATGATGCAATGCACGACATTAAATATAGTTTTTATATTAAGTTTGATTGTTTGTGGCTTTTCATCTTTCAAAGCTATGTTTTATTAGGTTCCTAGTATCTATAATCGTTAGTATTAAGTATTTATCCTACCAATGTATTGTAATCTCTCTATTTAAAGGACTCCATATGTATGTTTGAGTAGACTTGAATGAATTAAAATATATTTGCTTAGTGCAATCGAAGTGAGTTGTTTCTCCTTCTAAAATCAAGCATTTGGCTTGGTCGTGTGAGCGAATCCACGATTAGCAACGTTGAGTGAGCTCCGTTGCCCCTGGTTGAGCGAATTCCCAGGTTATCTATCCCCCTCTCCTCGATACCCTTGGTTCTATCCGGCATTATTCCCCGACCCCCCTTTCTTCCCCTTCCCGTCTTCCTCAAACCTATCGTGCACCCATCCTCCACCTCCTCCTCCGCACCCACTACCTGCAACCCAGAAAAGAAAAGAAAAAAATAAAAAACCCATCTCCCTTTCCCTGCAACCCAGATCTCGTCTTCCCCAATGAATGTGGATTTAAGGAGTGAGGTGTGTAGAGGAGGGAAGAGGATGCGTGCGAGGGTGGGTGCGTTGGGTTTTGCGATCTGGGTTAAGGGGGGATAATGGGCGCCCGGGGGGGGGGGGGGGGGAGGTGGTGGTGGTATGGGATCGGGGTTCGAATGGCATATGGGTTTCGCCGGGGGTGGGATCTGGGTTCGAATGGAATATGGGTTTTCCAGGGGGGTGGTGGTGGTGGTGGTATGGGATTTGGGGTATCAAATCCTCAGTTTTTTTTTTTCCTCTTTTCCTTTCAAGATTCAGGCTGGGGGGTGGTCAACGGGGTTGGGGCGATATGTTTTCTGGTTTATTTTTTAATTTAGAAGATTAAGGTTTCTTAAAAAAAATTAAAAAATTATTTTTTTTGCCACATGGCAGCCACGTCAGCACTTAACGGATCAATGGATGGAAAATGTAACGAAGGTATTCTTTTGAAATAAAATAATACGTGAGGTATGAAAGTGAAATCTCAAACCTGAGGGGCTACTATGTAATTTACCCAAAAAAATACTATGCAAGTCCTCAAAATGGTCCCTAAGTTTGTTTTGGTCGTTTATGTGACAATTTAACGAGGATATTAAAAGATTTTCACTGAATGATCAAAATTATTTATAAGAGAAACTCATGCATCACTTTTATCGTTTTTCATTGTTAGGAACTAACTAATAAGTTATGTTAATCTTAATAACCATTTTGAATAAAAAGTTTTTTTTATTTTATACAATCGATATATTTATAATTTTTAAACTCTCTATGAATTTAGGTGAACTATGCAAGTCCTCAAAATCCGACAAAATCCGACAAAATCCTATAAGATCAAAACCCCAATTAAATATACATAAAACTTTATGAACTCTTTTAAAGTCATGATTGTACGCACCCAATTTTCTATCGACCCATTTTCTATAATCTTCTTAAAATCCTGATTCAATATCTCCGACTTTCCCTCCTACTTTCATAGATTGGTTTGAAGGTTGTATCGATGTTTACTCGTTGAGAAAGTTAAAAACAATGAGAGAGAATTTAAAAAACTCCAATTTTGAATTAGAAATATCTTCCCTTTATTTAACTTCTGAAAATTTTAATTTCCATTACGATTAAATTTCGTTGTTTAATTTTAAACTCCAGCACATGTAAAAAAACTATGCAAGAAGCAACAATTCTAGTTGAAAAATGAATGGTTTTCAACCATATATTACAAGAAGAAGCAACATTTCTAGTAAGACACCACCATTCCAGAACCATAGCTTCTATGCCGTCGATTCCCGAAACACATTCTCACCGCACAATTTCCAGAAGTGCAAAACTAGATCAGATGCCTGCAAACCAATGATGTCCCACGAATGAGAAATGCAATCACAACTGCAGTATTTGTATTATCGGAAATGAAACGAAAGCGGACTTGAACGTTACCATATTCTGAAAATTGTCGTAAATCATTGTTTGCCAATGTAATATGGGTAGGGAAATTGTGACTGTGCCGGGTATGGAGGTTGGGGAGGAATTGGGTAAGAAGAGTCGGGGTATGCCGCAATAGTTTGAGGATAGCTGTAACCGACAGGGGTGGTGCCAGCATGTCCTTTTCCAGGCTGGGGGTATCCAGGCGGCGCTAGAGGTAAGGCCATCGGAACCATTGCTGGGGGTAGCGGTGTTTGTACTGTTCTGCCCCTGTGTGAATCAGCAAGCTTCACAATGATATTTCTCCCCTGCAACCACCATACAATACTTTAGAAGATTGCTTCCCCGTGCTTATAGGAATTTGATTGCGAGCCACTATAAATCTTAATGAGTGGCATGATCTCAAAACTTTCTAATATAACCACAATAGAAAGTACATTGAAAGTATTAAACTAAGCTATGTCAACTGAATCTGATAAATCAGGTTTCATATTAAAGATGAAAACAATAAATTAAAAAACCTGAATAAGGTATGCGAAGCATAGGAACCAATAAACTTATAGGCAAAACATTACAATTAAAACACTATCAGTGTCCAATCGAGAAGAATTGAACTACAGGAGTGTCCAATCTGCTCCTACCAACTAACATCCATTTCCTTCCTATTTTCTTCACATATTCGACTATGTTACCATTAGTTTAGAACTCGTAAAGAAACACTCAAACTCCAAAGGGTATTTAGAGGTTCATTCCCATGAAACTATAAAGGTATGTGCTCGAGCTGGAACCCCAACCCTACACCATGTGGTTGTTACTTCCAGAACTATTCCAACAATTTCCCCTCATGATAGGGGCACTACAGGTAACACAATCTAAAATGGTTCTTAAAGAGTGACAAGTACCATACTGGATATTGTGTAACCAACAAAAGAAAAAAGATAAACACCATGTTAAGAAAAGAAAGTACATCCAAAATTTAAATTCAGGACCATTATAATCAAAGAAAACTATTTTGGCCATAAGATATATTGCAAGTCCAACAAAAGAAAACTATTATGGGCCTAAGCTGATTCAGGACCTCTATAATCAAAGGGTCATGCATTTAGGAAACAAAAGTAAATGCTATCAATATGCATAAGGTTTATCATCACTAACCCCAAGGGTCTTTTGTGGATCATCTATGGCCTTCTTTGCAGCCTCCACCGTCTTGTATGTAACAAAGCCAAACCCACTACAAAGAAAAGAAAAACACAATAACATTGCACAGTTTGCAGCATATTGTGGCAAGGACAATATACACAAGTTTTTTTACATAATGTGAAAGGAAATTTAATTATACCGTGACTCATTTGTATCTTTATCATATGCAACTGAACCTTCTTCCATATCACCATGCCTGCCAAAAAAGTGGAGAAGCATCTCACTTGTGACATTTGGAGACAAGCCCCCAATGTAGAGTTTCCTCTGGGTAAGATCAAGTGTAGCAGGTGTCCCACTTAACCCCTCAGCTGCTAGATTACAAACAGCAAGGCGACCCTAAAAGAAAAAGAAAAAAGAAGACATTTTAACTGAAAGAATATAGAAGTGAAAACAAAACCCTTATGGTACAACAAGAAGCAGAACTATTAGTTGGACCAGCTAGGCTAGTAGACTATAGCCAGCCAAGTCTTTCTTTAAATAACGATAAATTACAAGTTAAAAACTAAATTTACATATATCTGACATATCCAAATGAGCAGCACTTAGCCCCAATTAGGGTCATCACCCATCCCACCACTCAGTTCTCAACTCACATCCCACTCAGTTCTCAACTTAGCCTTGGCCCACCCCGAACAAAATTTTTTTAGCAATGCTTGAGCTCACAAAAGCAGTCATGAAACATGATGAAACCAGAACTAATAAAAATTAAAAAGTAGTAACAGGGTACGATAACTAGCGTATTTTTCCTGGAAACGAAAAAAAGGTCGATGTAATGCTTGTCTAATATATCTAACTTCAGATTGTTCCTTGAAGGGTAAGTGCTGGCTAGATAAACGTAACTTAAGAAGTACCAATCTGAAGTAAAATGTGTTGCTTCTAGTTGTTGACACAGAGTAATATAGGCAATGCCTAATTTTATTTCTACTTTTATAGGAAACAAAATTTCATTGGAAAAAACAAAATAAACAGGGGACAAGTAGTCCACTTTAGCTAGAAGATGCAACCTAGACTAAACAAATAAGACAGCAAAGCAGGGCTAAACAATGTACGGACACATAGCAACAGGCCAACCAGAAATTGTTGTTAGTTGGTAATCAACCAGTATAATACTTACACAAACTAAACTTTATCATATTCACTGTTAGGTTCAGTTAAATGACTTAACATATGGTATGTGTCCTTATTGAAATGCATACACACTCTTATATATGTATAACTTGATGTGTTAGAACACTTGTACCTCTGTTTTTCTGAAACTACAACGTTTTTCAGTTTATTTTTCCTTTTGTTTTATAGAAAGCTCTCCCATTTAAAGATGTCTCCTAGCCATCTCTCGTTTGTTATTGGTGTATAAAACTCTCTATTTACTTAAAAACATATATGTAATTACCCTTTAAAAGTTTGTAATTGGCATTTATTTAAATAACCTTATATGTTTAAGATTTAAAAATTCTATCAAATCAATACTTCCTACTAAATAAATGCCTACAAGTAACAACAAAGGACCTTCTAATCGTAAAATTTATACAGCAAAAAATTGCTTAAATTTGAACCATAAAAAACATACTAAGCCAATATCCTCTAACAAATGCCTACAAACAACAACAAAAGACATTTTATTCCAACTACAAAGGAATTGCAATAACACTGTTTTTGTTTATTTTAACACTAATTATCTTTAAATTAGAAAAATAAAAAAATAAAAAAAACTGCTAATGTTGGACAAGTACTCAACTGCGCAAGTACCAGCAACCGCAGCCGGATTCTATAATTCAAAGCATTCGAATTAATTCCATTCCTTATTCTAAAAATTATCCTCCAGTTTCAAAAGAAAGAAAATCAAGTTCAAGGGTTAAAAAATAGACCGAAAGACTTTAAAACCATTTTACCCTTATGTCTCCACTTTGGTCTTATGTGGGTCTACCATACGCACCATGAGAATATGCGGTCAACGTGCCTTACTGAACTGATCAAGACTCTACTTTATATTCACTATTCACGGACAGAAAAACTCAATGAAGAAACGAAATTAGACTTCCAATGTGTTACATGCTTACCTCAATCAACTTGCTAGGTGCTCTGAGCGCACACTGAGTAGACTCCATGTGCTTGTAAGTAATAAAACCATAACCACGCGATTTCCCACTTGCTTTTTCATAGATGACAGCCCCTTCCTCAATCTCTCCATGCTCACTAAATGCCTGAACAACAACAAACATGGCCTTTCAATGAATGTTCAGCACAATGCAACAACGGTTTGTGCTCATTATACATTTACATAATCGTTTTACGAATTGGGTATCTCTAAGTCAATACCATATGCGGTTATGAGACAAACATGACATGCGAAACACAACAGGCAATGCACTCACAGCACGCAAGGTTTCGGAAGAGGTGTTCCAGGCCAACCCACGAACGAAAAGCTTTCTATGAACAGGATCTGCACTAGCAACACCCTTAATTTCTTCTGCAATTGAAGGATATTGGGAACCTCTATATAACAAGCAATCAAACACCATGCAGAGAGTCAATCACAGCCACACAATTCCCTCAGGGAACCCCCATTGTACTCCATACAAAGCATTCTCACATGCAAAATGGAGTTCAAGATTCAAATTCAAGAACCCTTTATTCAAAAATCAACATGAAAGGGGTAAAATTTGGAAAATTCACAGAAATTAATGAAAACCCAATTCAGACAATTCAAAAATTAAAATGCTTAACGCACAGTTTGGCGAGGAGATCGACGAGCTGGGGTTTAGCAAGAGGTTCGAGCAAGGAGCGAAGGTGGTCCTCCGAATTTGTTGAGATATCGTCATCGTTGCCCGAAGCATCTTCGAGCTTTCTCTTCTTTACGTCCTCCATTTTTACTTTGCTTCTTTTCTCTCTCTGTGTATCGCGGCAACGGAGCCCCTGGGAGCGCCTGCGGTTTGTACTTGTACCATTATGACCAACTCCACCAATTCGGCATCTTGTAATTTGATCCAACGATTAAAAATAGAGTCATTTAAAAGTTATAATAAATTTAACCGTTGTATTAAATTTCAAAGATCCGAATTGGTGGATTTGGTGGAAGGAATTAGCCGTTGGATCAAATTTCAAGGGCTCAGATTGGTGAATTTGGTGGAAATGATCCGTAAAATCAGACATTTGGTTCTAATAAACAATACTAGCATATGGGCACACACAAAGTGTGTGAGAAATTTTTTTATTTTTGTTTTTGAAATAGAAGGAGAGAGGAGGAGAGTGATTGAGAATGTGTGAGTGACAAATTTTTTATTTTATTTTTAATTAGAGATATGCTAGGATTACATGTAGGTGAGGTTTTGAAAAGAAAAAAAAATTTTGGTTGTGTGAAATTACATTTCTGCCTCGTATTTCTTATTCATGTTCTCTTTTAATTAGAGGGTTAAACTGGTAATTTCATAGAGTTTTGGTTGACAATGAGTGTTTTATTAATTAGTAGAGATAATTATGGAATAAAAAAATGAGTGCTGCCACTCAGTACTACCATCTGATGGTACTCTTTAAATGTAAGTGAGAGATTTTAGGTTTGAATCTCGTGATGGCGAATTCGATACTAAATTAACATGTCTATTGTGTGGCTTAACCGAACTTCTCTTTCCTTTAGTGTAAAATATATTTTTGTACTAAAAATAAATAAATGAGTGCTGCTAATGTCAACCTATAGTCTTATTTCCCCACACCATCTTATATTCTCACTCACAACTAAAAGTGCGGATAAATAGGCTATTAATGTTACGCCTATAGGAGACCCACGAAGGAATGATCGTTTATTTTGGGCTGCTAGTAGGAATGGTCGGTATTCGGTTACGTCGGGATACCAGTGGTTTCAATTGAGGTCCTTAGTTTTGAGGGATCATCGCTTGCCTGGTGCCCGGTCGGTCCCGAAGGAAGTTTGGAAAATTATCTGGCAATTGGAGGTGCCTCCTAAAATTTGTACCTTCCTATGGCTATCGTTGCACAATGGCCTTCCAACTTGAGGTGCTCTTTTCAAAAGGCGGTCCGCCCCTTCCCCTACCTGTCCTATTTGCCTTTGCCATGATGAAACTGTTGAGCATTTATTTCTTCGTTGCCCATAGGTGGATGCTATTTGGTTTGGTGGTGCTCTTACTTATAAAGTTGATAGTGCTGGTATCCATTCGTGGGTGCTTTGGTTGCAGGCAGTCTTGTCTTCTAACCTGGGGTCATCTACTGACTGGAAATGGTTTCAGTCTTATGTCGCCTTCACCTTTTGGTTTATTTGGAAAGCCCGGTGTGAGTTCGTGTTCAATCATGTCTCAATTAATCCTTCTAAGGTGTTTTTTGCTCTTTCGAATGCTATGGGTTCTTTTTTACATACGGTGAGGGACTTGAGGGTTTATAAGGTCTGTGGTGGGTGCGAGGGAGGATCAGGTTTCGCGGTGGAGTCCTCCTCATTCTTCTTTTTCAAAAATTAACGTGGATGCTAGCTGGTCCAAGGTGTCGAGGTTGGGTTTCGCTGGGGTGGTTATCATGGTTGAGTGAGGTCGTTTCTTGGCTGCTGCGAGGTATCCTCTTATGGCTCCTAATGCTGCAGCGGCTGAGGTTGTGGCGCTGCTTCGTGGGTGTGAGCTGGGTGTTTCGCTGGGTGTTAGCTCTACCATTATCGAATCAGATTCTCTTGAAGCGATTTCTTGTCTTCGTGGTTCTCTCAAAAATGGCAGTTGGGAGGCTTACCCCATCTTGGCAAGGGTTCATCGGCTAAGTGGGGCTTTCCAGAACTATCGCTGGTCTTGGGTGCCAAGATCAGCCAATATGGCGGCGGATGCTCTTGCGTCAGCTGGTCTCCCCCATCTTTGTTAGTTCATGTCTTGTGTAATGATGGTCTCCCGTGTCCTCATTAGTTTAGTTGTGGTGGTGTTTGGGGTGACACTTTTACTTGGTTGAAGTGTATGTTGGTTGTATCCCCATTCACTACCTTGTTCTTGGTTGGTCTATCATGGTGTTTGCCTCGTGGTAGGCTTTCTTGTACCTGTTTGGCTTCTTAGCCTTGGAATGTGAATTCCTAGATTTCAAAAAATTAAATAAAATAAAATTAAATAAATCTTGATGCATTTTGTCTTTGATACAAAACAAATAAAATAAAACAAAAAACTGAAGGAAATCTCAAAAAACCTAGCATCTGTATTTGCTACGTTGCTCGGTGATGACAAACACCCTCTTCTCTCCTAAGTTCCGGACATAGACGATGCCTCGTTCTTGTCCTCACGAGGTCTCCTTCCTCCGGTTGCTTTGTGATGACTGTGTCGTCGAAAACAATGAGATTTGCACGAAAAGTTCAAGTCTGGAATAGTGGGAAGGAGGAATCTGGTGCACGATTGCAGTTTACTTGGGCGAATGGATATTTCTTGGTGTCATTGAGTGTTCTTGGTCTCTTTGCCAACAAAAATGGTTGAGTGAGTACTGGCTAGTGACGTTAAGATTTCTCTTCTATCACTTATTAATTTTTAGGACCTTGTTTTGTTTAGGTCTTCCAGGTCATTTTGCTTGAGATTAAATTTGTTAAAAAAAAAAATCACATTCAAGTGATGGGTAAATAAGACAATGGGTGAGCATTGCACCACTAAAAAAATTTTAAGATATTTTTAGTATATCGATAAATAAATATTTATTAGTTTAGAAAAAGATTATTTTCTTCATTTATTCAATTATTATTTTCTAAATCTATAACGGTTGAGTAAAAACGTTACGTACTACTGATCAAAGGAAAAATCTGACGTGAAGTGATGTGGAATGTGGACATAATTGAAGGCTTCAAGCAAAAGTATGTTTACTTAGCATGTAAATAGCAACATTACAACATTATTCCTCATCCTATGAAAGTTGTAAGAACTGCCAATTTCGTTTGCTCCTCTCTCATTTCTGGTTGCGGCATGAGCTCTTATAATATTATGAGTAGTTCGAATGGTTTGAGAACTAGTTGTGATCGTAATCATATGATGCATTACAAAGATAGTCTAATTTGTAAGGAAGTGAATTTGGTTGAAAGGGATTAAAAAGATGGCAATGTGTGCACAAGATCGCAAGTGTCAGTCTTATAAAAGTTGAATCGTCTTATTGAGTTTTTTATCGCAACAAAAGCCCGAATTTGTGTCAAATAGTCTTAATCAATTTCACACCAAAAAAAAAAAAAAATTTACAGTACAAATAAGTCGTTGTTACAGTATTATTGTCACACAAACTTTATGTAAAGACTAAAATATTAAGTATGAACAGACTAAAATATTAAGTAAGATACATGAATCTATTGTGGCCTATTTTACGAAAGGAGAGAGATGGCGCAGCAGAGAGAGATGAAGAAGGATTTAAGGAATTTTGTATGTTATCTCTCATGTTTTGTACCTTTATTTATAGTAAACATGATATGATTCCTTTGTCTTGCACTTATACAATCATAAAGGGATAGGATCTTCTAGTATCCTAAATACAATTTACTAGTGATTTACGCAATCACACATATGCTATAATTTATATCACAATAGAATCCATTCACGTCTCAAGACTTGGCTTATTCCCAATTATGTATTAATAGACAAACCAATAAACTCGTCATCAAGACTACTTAATGGGACACCTTCGTAGAAGGTGGTATCCGAGTCTTTGAGTTGCAGTCCATTATAGTCTTGAGCTGCAGCTCAATTATATTCTTGAGTTGTTTCCCTTGTTCTTCAATTCGCAACTGTAAATTTCGTTGAATCTACATACAGAAAAAAGTTAGTTAAATAAATTTTTTACGAAGATTAAAATGTTAGATTGTTATACAATTAACAATTTTATTTCAGTATATATATATAATTTGAGAAGACACTAAAAAAGATCTCAGGAATGTACCTCTAACTGTTCGTGAAGATGTTGTTGGACATCTAATTGAAGTTGGATTGCCTTTTTGATATGCAAGCCACTATCAAAACAGTTCACATCATGTAAAGGTTTATAAGAAGTTAGTGAACATAACAATGTGAATTGAAGAACAAAATAACAATCAGGTTTAGGATTACGTTTCAACATCGAGTTGGGGTTCAACATTCGAAGTAGTTCTTTTCTCAGATTTTCCTGCAATAGACAAAAAGTGTCACTTAGATCATAACTAATGGTAAAACAACCTAAACCCTAACTAATGGTAGAACAACCTAAACCCTAAACCTAAATTTTAATGATCTGATATTTACCTTTTGCAGAGTCGGGTGGGTATTCTGCATTTCGAAATTTCTGCAAGATGAATCAAAAGGAAAGGAGAAAGATGAATCACACTTTTGGAGAGCTTAAAATAAGAACAAGAAATAAAAGACATAAGAATTGCTTAATACCTGCAAATGACTTTTGACATGAAAGATGGTTAATCCATCTACATTCATCAACTTTAGTATTGACTTGGGTGGTGCTTCTACAATGAATCAACAGATGATTCGACATTTACACATCAGTTGTTATTTCATAGTAAATTACACAAGACCGTACCAAGTTACTTACTATAAGCACCTCCAAGACAATTCACACACTCAACGAATTTTTCGTGAAGATCTTGAGTCCATCGAATTCGTGTTTTGCTCGAGAGTACATGTCTAGTTGAAGGGGAATAACCATAAGTAGTGGAAACAAATTCACTGATATAGTCATGGCTTTGTTGAATTCTTTCTTGGCAATCAATCTTCTGCTCATTCATTTTCAAAGGAAATAAGTTGAAATCAGAAGATTCAAACACCTTAATAAAAATAACAAGTAGAAATTGGAGTACTTGTATTTAATGTTCTTGCCCAACAATAGAAAACCCTATAAATATACATTTTTTCAGGATACAAATACCACTGTTTATTCCACAAGACTCCAAGTGTAAGATTTGAATATAAATATACATGGTTGTATTGTAGTCCATTTGATTTTTCTTAAAAGAATATATATAGATACGACCAATGCTTATTGATATTACCAAAGTTGAAAAAAATTGAGAAAATAACAACTTTTCCCATTATAAGCAAATATGCGAATAAGAAGAATTTAGAATCGTCATGTTTTTCAACTTTGGTATTGTCCCACTAATAAAATACTTTGGTATTGTCCCAATAATAAAGTTTAAAATCATCATGTTTTTCACTGTTCATTTTTCGAACTACTTAGTAGTCCCAAACTATTGAAGAAAAATTAGAAATTAAGATCCTTTGAAATTACTAGAAAAGTTCATGTAAACTGAGTAATAGTTTTGCCTAATAAAAAATGGAAAACCAATGAAAATGGCTTGAAAACTTTGAGTTTTAACGATAAGGACAAAATAAAAGGTAAAGTAGATAGTAACAGGTTTGACTTTTTAGTGTAAAAATGTGATTTTTTGTTAAAGTGAACAGTACCGCGGGTTTTTCGTTAAAACTCCCAATAAAAAAAGGGGGTACTTTGATGTAGGCCCAAAAATTTGAGGTGGTGTTGGATTTAGTCCAGTGTCCTACTTTTCTATTTTAATTAAATTTCTTGGTTTATGCATCTTTATTCACATTTTTATTTTGAACATTTAAATATAAAAATCTAACCAATTTTTGAAAAAATAGTTAAAAGAAAATTTATATGTCATTATACATGATACCTACACCATAAGTTGATTAAATACTTCAACATGCGATGGAGGTAGAATATATGAAAATAAATAAAAGATAATCCTCTAAATAAGAGAGAACATTTATCACAATTAAATAAAAAGATAATAACAATAAGCTAATGTGAATAATCAATGAACGGACCTAACCCAACAAAGTGGACTAAAGCGAATAATAACCTAATCCTAATTTGTCTGTTGTCGACACTTGTATGT
Organism: Cotoneaster glaucophyllus; assembly: GCA_036320875.1. NCBI lineage: Eukaryota > Viridiplantae > Streptophyta > Magnoliopsida > Rosales > Rosaceae > Cotoneaster > Cotoneaster glaucophyllus. The sequence goes on from CM070067.1 coordinate 20,720,670, forward strand.
ACAAGCGAATAATCAATCCGCACATGCTTTCAAGAAACAATGCTTGGTAATTATATATATACAAAGGTGTTATTTGGCTCTCATGTACACATTCGTAGTTTTCCCAAATTTAGTTTGCATATCAGTTTGTGTTGCTTTGCACCCATCCTCATTACTTTTAGTTTTATATCCAATATGATATATGTTTGTACCCAAAATCTTAGTTTCTTTGAAGCATGTCTTCAAATAATTTAGCAAAATGATTAATCAAATAGGTGATTAACCATATATATGGGGCAACATCTTTTTTTCTGTTTCTCTTTCTTTTGTCTTTATATATCGATACACACACGCACGCACATACAAACATACACGGACCATGCATGCTTTGCACCCATCTCCAGAACTTTGGTGAAGCAAGAAGACGGCGAACTTCTAGGTCATTCTCTTCTATTAAGTGTGACAGCAAAAGGTGTGTTTGTGTGGTGTTTTGTTTTTCAATTTCTCTAAATTGAAAAACCTAATTCCCTTCTCTAAATTTGATTTCACAATATGTAAAACCCACTCATTAGGTCTAAAGACCCTTAAAGCTTATATACAGAACAATTTCATAAGCCAATACGATTACAATTTAATTCTTCTTTTCCACATGTGTGCCCCATGCCCTAGGAGACATTTCCTTTGGGCTTGCCGCACACCCCCTTTGCAATTGGGCTTGGGCCCGGTTCATTCCTTATTTTATTTGTTTAATTAATTCAATCTTTCCTTTTAGACTAAGTTTTCTTATTTTATTTTAGTTCATTAACCAACAATAAATAGAAGGCCCAAATTAATTAATAAAAAAATTAAACATTTAAGATAAACCATTTATATCAAATTCAACCTTCGCCAATTTTATCTTTCGATATCATTCTATTGTGTGTGACCTTATGGGTTCTAACTAAAGCTGGCAGTGGATAATTCGATTAATCAAATTAATCTAATTTTACATAATTTGAAATCATTCTAATTCAACCTTGTAGGATTATCCACAAACCGAATAGTAACATCTAGTAATGACTTTCGACTATCCAAATTAGTCAGAATATGTTTGAATTCATACAACACATATTTAAAACCTTAGTTATGGTTACAATGCAATTCGGTTCCTCTGTCTACTATATTTTGCTCATATATTTTCGATCATAGAACATTTTTCAAACTCTAAGCATGAATATGATCGCCATGATGTATCTCTTATATGTTGCTTTGACTAAAGACTTCTGGAGAAAGATCGTCAAGGGGCTTCTAGAATATCAACCTTCATGATTACCTAGAAGGTGACAGATTCCTTATTGTGCATTCACGTATCTCAAAATTGATGCACATGATCTCGAACCTCACATTATAGTGCTCCACTATTGTTTGAGAGTTTCAATGCCAGACTAAAGATCACATTCATAACATGTGATAACCAGTGATGCCTCAGGTTCAAGAACTATTTACATCCATAACTTAGAATTGTGGTACGATTGATAAGTAGGTAATCTTCTATTCATACACTTCTATAGTTAGTCATTGTTCAATGAACTCGATCTCATAGAAGAGCACCTTTATGTCAATTGCATGGCACTACATGCTTAGTTCGAGACATACTACTGAATACAACATAAACCGGCCTTTTGTGGATGTTTGATAGTCCTTTTGATCATCCTATGGCTAGGAAGATAATTTAGGACTTAAGATATGTAGGATACGTATCTCATGATTGAAACATCTTTGCAATCCCGTCCCTACTACTTAAGTTATTCCTTGGACTCATCCCAATCAATAACGAACCTTCCTAATCCGTTATTGGGTTAGGCGCTCGATTGATGGATGTTATCATTTACCTTTTATTGTTGATAATTCGACATTGGGTTGCCACGAATAACCAATTACGCGTTGCAACATTAATTCCTTTTCGGACGTACTCCAACACATTATACCTTGACGGAACGATCATGAATCATATACCATAAATGAGTTTAGTACTAGCATCTTGATACTCACAGTTCAAAGTCGGCATAATTTTCTTTTTGCATTACAAACTCGCCTCAACTTTCAAGTTTGTCTTTTAACTTCACCTTGGTTGATTATGGATTTTCCAAATTGGCTTTGTCATCTACAACCATGTCAATAGAGGTTTCAAAAGAACCAATACTTTGAATTTTGTTGCTCATAAGTGGGTCTTCAACCTTTTGGAGCTCATGGGAAATCGCTTGCAAAACTTCTTTCTCATTATTATTCTCTTTTCTCATATTCTCTGCCACTTAAGAAAAACTTGACCTCGACTTCTCTTTTATTCGTGATGCCTCTTCCTTGGTCGTTTGTAATTCATCTTCTTTTGGGTTCCCAATTGCAACCACTTGTAAAGCTTCTTCTTTCGGAACATCTTCACCAATCAAAGTAGGACTTTCAACAGGTACAACGATTTCGTTTTCTTCAATATCTTCCTCTATCTTTTCTTAGCACACCGGATCATCAAGTAATTTTTTCTTCACTTATTTTTCTTTAATAATAATGTTTTCCGACAATAACTTTGTTCATCTATGTTAAGATCGGATAAGATTTTTTCCTTCTTCTTTTCGAGTCTTTTGAAATCCATCCCATCAAAAAGAAATATTTAGTACTCTCTTTAAACGAAAAGCAGTTATCTTTCTTCACTAGAAGCCCTTGATGTTTATTTCGGAGTTTCACTTTCGCCTTTGTACTATATTTTCTATTACGTTTCATTCTTGTGGTTTTATTTTGTTAACCTCTGTTAATTCAATTTGTCAAATGAGTATCATACTAGATGTAAGAGTCTATTGACTACATTAAAGAGAAGCAGGCGAGGAGTTGAATGATAAAGGCATTTTTAGCCCATTTCTGAGAATGCAAACTATTCATCGTGTTCTATTGGCCGAATTGCATCAATAATTCTTGTAGTTTATTAGGAGTTTTACTTCCATCCCTATATATAATTTTGTTATATTTTGTCCTTGTATTATTTTGTTAGCATCATTACTCAAACATTTCAAATGAGGCAAAAAACAATTTCTAACTTGGAGTATTCAATGAGTAGACGTGCACAAACATGGGTAGAGATATCAACTTTGTTGACGGATTAGACTAAAGTAAAAGAAAAATGAAACTACAAGGAAGAAAATGTAATAAGAAAACTACTAGGACGAAGTGAAAATTGCAGTAAACTACAAGGACTAAAGTGTAATATGGCTTTGTCTATTTCCCAAACTACACATGCAACCTTGGGAACTCCAGTTATGACGATGGAAAAGAGAGAGATATAATTCCTACAAGTTTGCAATAATTAGTATCCATTACCCCGACACTACAAAACATGGCTCTACAAATTGTTGTGTTTTGTTCCTTGGAACTGCCGGTGAAGCGCGAAAACGAAAAGTATAGATTGCAAATTTCACCGACGTAGTGGAAGGAGGATTAATAAAATAGCGTGCAATAATCTTACTGAGTCTTTACCAAATTACAAAATTATTATTATTAAGAAGAGTGGGAGGATAACGGAATTGGTAAAACATTATCCTATTGACTCTTCCGTTGGACCAAAAGCTTGACGGGCGCTGTGTCTAAATATGTCCCAATAGATTCCACACACAGGAAAAAAAAAAAAAAATTCACAGTAAGCCATTGTTACAGTACTGCCACACAAACTTTATGAAACAAAAAAAAGAGAGTCGTTCTATAGGATCATATCCTTTAAACGGCATATGATCAATGTATGACTGCCAGTTAATTAATTGTAGTCTTCTCCATCATCTTCCCATTTGTGCTCTCTTTCTTGCTTTACCAGTAGTATCATTTAAAGTTCTTGATTCTGCCAAGGGACTGAACTTTTTGAGGACTTAGAAACCGTAGGAGTTCCGTTGTTGTGTGAAGAATGACTGACTAATTATCTTTTCAGGGCTAACTTATCTTGGAGGTAAAACTAGAACCTTCAGGAGTTGAAAGCTGATCAGTATCGTCGAGACTATTTGATGGGGCAGCTTCATGGCATGTGACATCCGAGTTCTGAGTCTTCAACGGGTTACTACTTGTTTGTTGTTGCAGATCAAACATCTTCCTGAGCTGCTTCCCTTGTTCTTCAATTCGTAACTGTAACTTTCGTTGAGTCTGCATATAGAAATAGTTGAATAAATTTTGTAATGAAAATCGGGGTATTAATATACTACTAAGAAAACTATTTGACAATCGTATATATAACTTGAGACACCACTAAATTGGATCTCATGAATGTACCTCCAATTGTTCGTGAAGACGTCGCTGGACATCTAATTGCAGTTGGAGTGCCTCTTTAATTTGCAAGCAACTGCGAGAAATATTCACATCATAGGTTTGTAAGAGGCTGGTGGACAAAGCAGTAAAGAGGAAAACATGTTCATTTAGAATCGTAATGGTAAACTAAAAACCAAAACATGAAAACAACAATCAGGGTAATAAGATACGTTACGTTTTCACATTGAGCTGGGGTTCAACATTCAAAGTAGTTCTTTTCTCAGATTTTCCTGTAACACAAGAAAAGTACTCAGATCAGAACTATTGGTAAAACAAGCTAAGCCAATTGACCATTAAATTTTATAGACACTTGTAGATTGTAACATGAAGGAAAAGACTTATTCACAAGGAACGGGTGTATGATATTAACGATTCAATATTTACCTTCTGCTGGGTCTGGTAGGTATTTCGCAGTTCGATATTTCTACAAGAAGAATAAAAAGGAGAGGGAGGAAAACAAATCACGCTTTTGGAAAGGAAAAAAGCCAAGGAGAAATAATTTTTCTAATGGATTCCTTTATACCTGCAGATGACTTTTGACATGAAAGATGGTTAATCCGTCCAAACCCATCATATTCAATATTGCCTTCGGTGTTGCTTCTACAAAACCAACAGATAAGTCAACATACAGACATCAACTGTTTTTACACAGTAAATTAGACATGTTACTTACTGTCAGCACCCCCAAGACGATTCACACACTCAACGAACTTCTCATGAAGATCTTGATTCCAACGAATTCGTGTTTTACTCGAGAGTACAGGGCTGGATGAAGGAGAATCACCATAACAATCGGAAACATGTCCAGAGGAAATTCTTGGAGGCTGCTTTCCTTGCCCGGAAAAGAAGCTCAGTTGTGTAACCGGAGAAGTAGTGAACGAATTACAATAACCCTGAACAAGAAACTAACCCGTATTCATATCTTGACGGAGTGGTGGGGCATTTGAAAAATCAATGCACAAAAAAGCAACAACCAAAAAAGATGAATTTCTTAGATAGAATATACATACTACTTGATCCTGATTTTCTTTAGAAGGAAGGGAAAAGGAGGGTCTTCTAACTGTAGTAGTATTATGATCTCCATGCAACTTATTTGATTGATGTGTAAACAGCATACTGCCTGACAAATCGCTTGCTGGGATTTGATTACACTTCTCTGAGGAGTTATGGTATTGATAGCTGCTGGGTTGAGATTTCACAATTGATTGCAGGGTGTTTCTGATGTCGAAATTCGGAGCTTGCTCAGATGAATTCATGGAGCTGTAGCTTTCACTATTAGATTGGCCTGAAGGGAACTGAGGATTCTGACCAGCTTGAGAGTCATACTGTGGAAACCCCCCCATATAGAGTTCAGTTGCGTAGAAAGCTGAAACCGGCCATTCGAAGCGGCTGATAATGCTGCTGGGAGTTTTAGGAGGCCCAAGATTTTGAAGCAGTGACACTTCATGATCCATGGTGGGTTGCTGAACCCAAATTCCCATGTTGTTCCAAGCCTGCTGTTGCTGCTGACCAAAAATTTGACAGGACTGATTACCAAGTTCAAAACTGCACTCACCGATTAATTCATGGCTTTGTTGATTTCTTTCTTGGCAATCAATCTTCTTCTCATTCATTTACAAAAGAAAAGAAACTGAAATCTCCGGATTTCGAAACACCGTTTGCAAGAACAAGAACTAGAAATACTACTACTTGTGCTCAGTGTTCTTGCCCAACATCAGAAACCCTATCAAAATACAATTTTTTTCAGAAAAAAAAAAAAAAAAGAGCAATGTTGAATGCAGATTTATGGAATACAAATACCAACATTTATTCCACAAGGCTTCAAGTGTAAGATTTGAATATAAATATATACACACACAGTAGTATTTTAGTCCTTTGAATTATTCTAAAAAGGATAGGTACGACCAATGCTAATTGATATTATCAAGGTAGAAAAACATTCAGGAAAAAAACAACTCTTCCCATCATAAATAAATGTGTGGATAAACTATGGGTGCGTTTGTTGTACCGGAATATCTCGGACTGGATTAGCTTTAGGGACTAAGCTGGATTGGCTTAGACTAGACTGAGCTGGACTAACTTAGTGAATCGTTTGGTGCAGTGTCTGACTAAAAAACAGGATAATTAATAAACATAATATTATATTAATTAATGCACATACAGTAATATTTTATATTATTTAATGTTTATATAATAATATTTTATGTTTTTTAATGCATATCTATTCTCCTTTTTACTCCAAAGAGACTACCTCCAGAACCATCTATTCTTTTCTTCTTCCTCTGGCTCCGCCCCATTTCTTCTTTCCTCCATCTTTTTCCTGCAAAACGCAGGTGTAAAGTTCATCACAAATCCTTCAAAACAAGCTCATCCTCTTCACCCTCTTGCTGCTGTTAAGCATTTCCACCTTCCTCATCCTTATTTTCCCAAAAAAATTCGGATCTCTCCCCTTCCTCTGATGCATGCGTTGGCTTCTCCGTCTACAAAGCCATCTCATAATTTTCTGGCGATGGGTGGATTTTGAATTTTGGGTTGGATTTCGTTGTTGTTATTTTTTCGCGTTTTTTTGTTTTTTAATTTTTGTGGTTGGATTTTCAGGTTTGGGCAGTAGGTGGAGTTTTGTTTCAGATCTGAGCGGTGATTAAAGGGTGTTGCAGAGGAACGCTTGCAGACGACGCAGCGTGTAGACGATGCAGCGGGCAAACAGAGCAGGTTTGAGGACGGGACTAGCAATCCCATACATATTGGGGGTCCTCAGTAAGACTACCTAGTGAAGGACTTAGTCGGTGCGAGTCCGACCTAGTCTCATTAATGGTAATCCTTGTTCGCATCAAACACCGGCTAGCAATCCCAGCTAAGCCAGTCCAATCCAAGGAAGTTTAGTGAGGGCAAACAAACGCCCCCTATATGTCCTAATAGGGGGAGCTTAGAATTATCATTTTTATTTTTGGACACGTCAAATTATCATGCTTGCTGTGTCTCAATCAATCACCAGAAGAATAAAACAGAAAACCTCAAAAAAAACCAACTGGATAAAGGGTCTTAGAAGACAAAGGTAATGATTCCCAATGTATATGTTACTATTTTGTCGTTAAGATTTGGAATTGGAGAATAATTTTAAGACGGCATCTCTGTCTACTTTTAACTGTATGAGATACTGGCATAAATTCACAAATCAGATCTATGGTTATTGTTCTGCCATGGATACGAATGAAAATTGAAAATCACTTTTTAGCCACCCCTGAAAGACGAAATTAAATAAAATGTGCCCATATTTTATCTCAAAAGAAATGTAAGGTAATAATCCAACGTTCTGGTCAATCTAAAAAGATTCCAAGAGAAAATGCATCATATAATTGTGGGTATCTAAAATTATGATCCCATAAGCCACTTAGTACTACGGTCTAGTGGTATTCATTTTCATTTATAAGTGAGATGTATAGGTTCGATTATCGCCAAAGGCGAACTTGAACCACTTTATTACTAACTTATTGTGAGGCTTAGCCCCATCCCCCACCCTCTTAGTGTAGATAATACGTTTGTTAAAAAGAAAAGGATATTATTTACACTAAAGGGGAGGATGGTCTAAGCCTTACAGTAGGGTTGCAATAATGTGGTTCAAATTCGTCTCTGACGGGAATCAAACCTATGACCTCTCACTTACAAGCAAAAATGAATATCACTATACCGTAGTACTAAATGGCTAGTGTAAATAATATCGTTTGTTAAAAAAAAAAATTAGGATCCCATAAATTAGAGTAAATTGTAACACTAGTCTCTTAACTTTAACTCAATTAGAGCAATGGTCCCTCAACTAAAAATCCATTATCATTGGTCCCTCAACTCATCAAAATGTGCATCTATGGTCTCTTAACTAAAAATCCATTCACCATTGGTCTCTCAACTTTAATCCAACTGGAGAAATGATCCCTTAATTTTAACCAAATTAGAGCAATGGTCCCTCAACTTTAACCCAAGTGTAGCAATTGTCCTTCCAACTTAACTCATTGTGAAAAAATTCTGACGAAGTTGACGAAAATGACCATAGCTACACGTTTTAATGAGTTGAGGGATCCCAATTGTAGCAATGGTCATTCCAACATAATTTATTTTGACAAAATTCTAACGAACTTGATGAAAATGACCATAGCTACACATTTTGATGAGTTGAGGGATCAATAGTAATGAATTCTTAGTTGAGGAATTATTGCTCCAATTTGATTAAAGTTGAAAGACCATTGCTACAATTTACTCCATAAATTACAAGAAAAATTTATGTAACCGGTATATTAATCTAAAGCTAGAAGTACAATAGACTTTTTTGACAAGAGAAATTTTATTTGAACCTATGTAACCTCTTTCGACACCCAACTTATTCTTTAAACCCTTATTATTTTTAATTAAACAATTAATATCTCTTTAAACCCAAAATTATTACCTAAATTACCCTCCCAAACCCAATTTAAAATGTAAATTTATCTTTACACCCATTTAGAAATAAAATCCAAAATTAAATAATTTGGTGAAGTTTCTACTTGTTTATGAATCTTCTATATACGTAACACTTTTCAATTTCTTGTTTTCTTGTTTTCTTGATATTCATGTACCCGTGATTTTATTTGCATGTAAGACTAATAGATTTTCTTGAGTAGAATAAGATGCTTCAAAGGTTGTGTATTCAAAGAAACTCGAAATCAGAAAGAAAAAAAAAAAAAAAAAAAAAAAAAACTCAAAATCTCTAATCTATTTCTTCCCCGTGTCTCTCTATTGCAACTCACTTCTCTCTTTCCTTTCTTTCAAAATCAACTTTTTTTTAGGCTCCTATGCTTGCTAAATTGTGCAGCTTATTTCTGTGCTACTGGGGTATCACAAATTGTGATGAAGGAAGTCCTGAGATCGACCTAGAACAAGATGGGAGTTGTGAGGATTTCTAAGGCTAAGAATAACATATACACAATCACGGTAGGAGAAGAGGTTGTGGCCAGGAAGCTTCTGGAAGGAAATCCCAAATACTCATCTTCTAAACTCTAAAATATCGAAATCAAACGATTTTTTTTTTCTTTTCACAAATTGATTTATACCTTAGTTGGAGTATTCAAAACTTCAAGATCACCATCTATCGATAAAAAAAATAAAAAAAAAACTTGTTTTTCTCTATAAGAGTTATTAGGGTTTTAGCCGGAATAAACAAAGAGTGATGATGGGTTTAATTTTAGGGTGTGGGTTTATTGATAAATTTAAGTTTTATTATTAATTTTATATTGTATTTGATGGTAATTATACAATATGATAAAAAGGACAATTAACATTTAAAATTTAAGTTTGGTGTAGAAAGAGGTTATGTGGGTTCAAATAAAATTTCCCTTTTGACAATAAAGATTCCCAATACGTGTTCTTAACCCCCTGCATGAATAAAATGAACAAATTATAATTACAAAAAAAGCCAATGTTGGTCGGCAGTAAACGGCTAGAGGAGTAAATTAGATTTTTTATAATTTATCAAAAGATATCAATTTTATTGACTAAACTATTAAAGTTATTGGTCAACTTTCTCTCCCGTTTGGTGAGAGAGTTTCTCTCTCTGTGAGAGTTTTTCTCATCGGTGTGAGAGTTTTTCTTATCGGATTGTGAGTGACTTTCCTTCACTTACTTTCTCTCGTAGCCACCAGCCCTAACTATGACTAGAGTTGGTGGCAGTCATTTTTCTCCTCCTCTCTTTTTTCTTTTCTTTTCTTTTTCTTTACTTATCCCTTAACCTTTGTTTTCCCTTGCCCTTTGGCCGTTTGTCCCTTTCCTCCAAACCCTTCTGCTTTGGAAGGTGTGTAGACCTCCAATTCAAGTGTTCACACCATTTTCTTTCCTCGATTTGCCTTTGATGGCTTCTTTTGATGTGCAATGGCAATCTATGTTGTGCTCGTCGTACTCGTCGTATGGTTTGATTTTAGATGTTTTGTTGGGGGCATTGGTTTCAGACGGGTGGGAAGCGATGTTTCGGCAGCGATGGTGGTAGGCAGCTGCTAAGGTTGTTTTAGTGGTTTAGTACCTACACCATATGGTGGTAGGAAGCTACTAAGGTTGTTCGGGTGGGAAGCGACGTTTCGGCAGTGATGGAGCATTAGTTAAGACAATTAACTTGTCATAGAGGTAGAAGAAAAGGAATTTCATTGTTTTCTACAGCTTCTATATCCAAGAAAACAGACTGTGCCCATAAGATTAAGATTTTGAATGCTACAAGAGGGCAATTTATTGCAACATTTTTCGGCCTATTGGGTGGGACCATGAGGACAACTAATCGAGCTACCTGAATCGCAGAACAGATTTTAAACCCTAAAATCTTTTACCTTCACTTCTTCTTTTTGCAAGCTTCAAGTATTGGGATTGACATGCTTTTCTCTCTCTCCCTCTCTCTCTCTTTCAGATTTGTATCCTGATTGGTTCTTGCACATGCTTGCTTTCCAACATGAGCTTCTTCTGAGCCCTTAACATGGAAAATGAAGAGGAAATCAAAATTATTGGAAGAAGTTTATGACCACCATTTCAAAATCCATCCTACTTCTACTTTTTAGTGTCCTTCAAAAGCTAATAATACATGCTGGAATGTTCCATTCCAGCTCTCACTATCTTTTCGCTTGGTTATACAAGGAACATGCCTGAGGGGGCTACTACGCTCACCGCACACCTGCATCACCACTTAAACTTCACTACAGTTTCACGAGCTAAGCGAGGAAGTCTCCCTAACTCTACAATTTTTATTGGATCGGGGATCATTTTACTGGTATTGATCGGAATGTTGTGAAATAACTAAGTCACTTGGTTTTTTTTTTTTTTTTTTTTTTTGTGGTGTTGGGGGGGGGGGGGGGGGAGCCCCCCCATTGATTTAGCCCGGGCCTAGGTGAAAGTGAAGTGGTGGGCGTAACTTCAGTACATCCATTCATTCTGATTGGATTATAGCATTAACATCCATTCATTCTGATTGGATTATAGCATTAATGAAGTAGGATCTCCCTGAAGAACTGATTGGCATGGTTGACCTGCTCATTCGCGAGTATGCTCTTAACTTGGTAAGCTGTCTTGGATATGAGGAATTCCTAAAATAAGTTATTTGACAAAGATCTTTCTACCAATAAACAAGATTTAGTGTTCGATATAGGGGATAAGATTCATCTGCTCTCTCTCAAAAAATGGTCCAACTAAGAAAAACAAGGGACTTTTTGTGCATGTCATCTCAAAGAGAGATTGTTAAGTGAGTTGGCTAAAAGACTAAAAGTCTAGTCGTTGGGGGGTTTAGGATATTTGACAGGAGATGATAGGATTTTTCCCACTTACGAAACGAGGTTAAAATCACATAAAATACTTGCAAGAATACAAGGATATTGTTGTATAGATGCTCATGCAAGGTCGTTCTCCTCAAGGACTATATGAATAATTTTCGTAGAAACAATTCCTAATTAACCGCTTAGAACTGAAAATTGAGAAAAGAGATCTTGGAATTGGATAATATTAAAAACGAATTTTAATTAAAAACTAATGTGATAAAAGAAAATAGTTTTAAATACCAATTTATAAAAGCACTAGGGTTCCACCGTCACCTAGCAATCCTATGAATTTCTACCAATTACTTATGATCTACACATGCCACTTTGAAGGTTAGGTTTTCCTAATATATATTCTCCTCGTGATATTCAAGTAAGAACGTATATCTAACATGCAATCCGTCTGTGATATTCAGATCAAATATGAACATGCAAGACTCATTAAGCTTTATGAAAACCTTTTGAAAAACCATGTAACCCCCAAGAACGTGATATTCGCCTTAGGTGAAATTACAATTATCAATCACAAGAAGCAGCACTCAATCCTCCGGTGATATTCCGACCGAATTGCATCCAATTACTTGTCTAAACATCTTAATGATGGCCAGTCATCTTGACAATTATATAGTTTAAAACAGTGATTAATAATTCAAAGCAACATGCAATCAATCACAAGCAATTAAATAAAAATCACATATTCATGCTGAGGCTTAAGGCTTCGCCCTATCAAAAGGGAAAATTAGCTACGCATATTCGTAATTAAAATCATAGAGAATATTATTGAATGAATAAGAATGAAAACACCTTGAATTAGAAGATCACAAAGCCTTTGAGAACCCTAGCAATCCTTGTCTCCAAAGTTGAATGAAGAATAGTAAAAGAAAAACCACCCAAAACAAAGCACGGCAAAGCAGTATATATTTGCTAAGCCTTCCGCAAAAACCCTAAAACCCTAGGTATCTTATTCAAACTATAGGAAACTAATTTAATAATAATAAAATATCTTAGACCTAATTAAACTAGGAAAATCTGCACAGAAACTATACAGCCACGTTTTAGCCTTAGATATCCTCCAAATCCGGCCTATAATAGCTTGTTTTGAAGATCCAGACGTTCTGAACACATCTTCAGAAGGCCACGAACCCATCCGAGGTCATCTTGGGCTCCAAAAACGCAATTCAAGCCCAAAACGTCACTATTTCAGCACTGCGCATTGCTCCCTTATTTTACCGCCAGAAAATCACCGCTAGGTAGAAAAATCTGATATTTTGATACAATCAAGCCAAGTGACTCAGGAACGTCCTCCAACTGGAATTACTCCAAAATTCATCCATTTACTTATATTTTGCTCCAGAGGAAGTCGAAAGTCCTATATTGAAAATACAATTCAAAGTATCAAAATTCTTCCAAAATATTAACCAAAATACACTAAGAATAGGATTAAATATATTATATAAAATTGACTCATCAAACAAACAAATAGGAAGAGATGGTTCTTTCATTGCACTAATAGAAGTCTAACTAGAAAAAGATCTATCTCCCTTCTGTCGATTCCCCTCTTCCTTCCAGTCGAGTCCCTTCTACAAGAATTCCTATTCCTTTTTGGTTAGCATGTAGCCTAATTTGAACACAATTACATATCTCAATACTAACTACCTACCCCAACTAGAGCCGGAAATGGCTAATATAATCATATAAATAAAAGAATAATATGGGCCACAATTTAATAGAAATAACATGGTGTGGATAATTAATAAGTGTACCTAATCCAACATATTGGACTAAAAAAATTGAATTTATATCAAAGTTACATATATATGGGAAAATGACTAGTTAACAGTTATATATCTCTATCTCATATTATTTAATCTCTCATCTATAATTGTAAGAAATTTCTCATTTGTAAGGAATTTATAACTAGAGTACAAATAGTTCAAAACATTTAACCATGACACGAGATCTTAAGGTTTGACTTCTCCCTCTCAATACGATATTAATTGAAAATAGAATTTCTCACTTGCAGTCAAATTTTTCAACAGATGCAAGCAAGATATCCATTGTAGTAAACGTGCATATTGACAAGGTCATAAATTTTGCCAATCGATTTATGCCTAGGACTCTCCGACTGGCCTCTTTCACCATCAAGATGAGGGATGACCATTTTTTATTGTTGACAGAATTTTTGAAATATTTCTATACAATTGCATGTGTTATTATCGTCGACAAAAACACACTTAGGGAGAATCAAATGCGTATTAGTGATGATTATTGATATTGTTACAAGTCGGAAAGCAGGATTCCTCTCCGAGTGGTTAAGCATATTGATTATGACAAATGACTCTGAGGCGCACATTAATCTGCCCCTGCTCGATTAGTCAAAACTAAAAAAGCATTTTATAATTTGCTTAAAAGAAAAGTGATCGACTATCTAATTTTTGCAATTTCTTATGATGCTTCGGAGTATCAGATACTTCAAATTAAATTTTTAGTTAAAAACACAAAAAACTAAAATTCAGCGATAAATTCTCAAAATATGCTCCAGAGCACCTAGAGTTTTTACTAATTAATTTCTTAGAGAGACAGCACTCAACTTAATTCGAGTGGGTGTGAACCTATATGTATAATACAGGCGGCCGAACTCCAAATGTTTGGCAAACTAGCTAGAAATAGACCAAACCCACTTGAGTGTTGAGAACCTAGAACCTTGTTCTCTGTCTTAATCAGAACAGAATTCAAGGTTAGTGGAAAGCGGAAGCACTTTCTGAAGGTGCAGGATCTATATCTATAAATATAGGTACTCATGCCAATCTTGGGATAATTATTCCCTTCCGTCCAATTTCAATTTTAATTTAGAATCGTTTAATAATCATTTTATTTTTTATTTTTACTTTTTGTGTTTGAAATAAGAGAAAAGTCTAAGATGGAAAGGAATGGCGATGAGAGGCAATGGAAGAAATAATAAGGAAAAATGAAAGCAACTTAATAATTTTTTGGATTTACTTTGTCTTTCCTTGAATATTTCTTCTACAAGCTTACATCATTCTTCTTCCACTATTTTTCCTCTATTAATAATAATAACACAAAAAAAAAAATCAAGAGAGATGTTATGAGCACCCTCAAAAAGTTCTAATAAGTGTATTTTTATTTTTAAATGTAAAAACTTTAGAATATAAAATAACAACTTTACAGTGTCTCTCAAGATGAAAACGAAGAAGAAGAAAAAAAAAAACGAAATGGTTATGCTTAGTGGTGGATATAAAAAGCGTCCCTTGCGAAGCTAGTAGAAGTTCACGGGAATCTGCTTGAATAACATTCGAGACTTGAGACAAAATCCTGCCCTGTTGCCTTTGAGACATTTTATTTAGTTTACGGGTCAGTGGGTCAGTGCTAGCTGTAGATCAGGAGCTAGTTAGATGACTAGCTGCGATCGTCGAATATTGCATGCCATCAAAATATTTTATAGGTTAAATGACTAGGTGTGACAATGTCGTGATCACCAATAAATGTATGGACAAACGTTAAGTTTTATTTTTAGGTTAGACTGCTGTTAACAAAAACAAAGACGATGATCAGCTGATGTATGTCTCTCCAAAAAAAAAAAACCATTTGATGATGTGAGATAAAAGTGGATTTGGAAGAGTAAAGAATTGTATAATTAAGATATATTTTTCACCAATTTGAAGAGAAATGTTCAAACCATGTTGTTGAATCCCCTCTACAATTTGATTTTATGATACAAATCATCCATTTCCATTATATAGGTTTGTCTCCAAAAATATAATGCAAAAAAAAAAAAGAAACTTTAACGAAAAACTCCTGGTACTGTTCATTTTAACAAAAAACCATTTTTTACACCAAAAAGTCAATCCTTGTACTATTCACTTTACCCTTTATTTTGTCATTTTTATTAAAACTCAAAATTTTCGAGTCATTTTCATTAGTTTTCCTAAAAAAAAAGCTAAATAAAAATAAATTAGTATTTGATTACGGTGATAATTTCAATTTTATATTTGAAATAATGTGTTCATTCCTTTGGTTATTTATAGTTTCATGCTTAATCGGTTCCCATTTTCAAATTCTTTTTTATGTAGGATGATTTTTGAAAATGAGCTTAATATAATTCAAACGATTGATAACTCTTTTAAAATCATTTAAAATCTCAATTGAAACCTCACTTCATAGTCTCAAGAATGAACAGTTTATTGTGAAATATCCCTTTAATATGTAATTTAATCATAAATAATGAAATTTACTATCCCAGAGAAAAATAATTATAGATAAACTTAAAACTTTATTTTAAACAATATACATACTTTCTGCTTTTTTCATATTTATTTTTGTGCAATGTCTACTTTACCCCTCAATTTAACAGGAAAATAGACAGAGTTAACGAAACGGACTATTAGTACAATTTGTGACATATTTCGAGAAATTTGAGCAATTATTATTATTGTTCAGAGATCAAAACTAAACTCGTGATATAATTCATAAACCATTCCTATAATTTAGTCTTAAAAGAAAATAAAAAACGTTTACCTGGGAAGTACTTAGCAACAGTACGTCAGTTCTTTTTGGTTGAAGGAACAATAAAATTACTAGGTACGATGCACAACCAGATTTGAAATGTTTTTCTAAGGGACATGGATTAAAATGTTTATTTCTTAACATTTTTTTTTACCAATAAAAAAAATAGAAGAAGAAATTCTTAACAATCTGTGTCTGTGTAGGCTTTTTCTATTGAACAAGCTGAATACAATAAATGCAGCAGCTGGCTCACGATTCTTCGCGTCCCAATAGGCCTCCAAAATGAAAAGATTAAAGAGTCAAATGTTTGATTAGTTAACATTCCTCCAAAAGAAAAAAAAAAATTGATTAATTAACAAGAAATTACAACTAGATAACCATTAAACTATGTTAAAGAGAAAACAATTAAAAGATAAGTACACCAACCAAGAAGATAACGCGTAATTGTTATAATAAAAGGACAGTAATGCATAGTGTTTGAGTTGAATAAAAAACACACACTCAATTCCTTCTTAAGACAGTTGGATATGCATTAGCAATGTACAAAGTGACTCTTCAAAATCTGAAGGGACGACCTCCCCATGGCTTCACTGGTTGCTAACTTGCCTATTCCTCTATGTTCCTCTGTGAATCTATACGTGCTGAAAACTTTTTGTACTTGACGATCCTAAAAATATTTTATGAGGCTATCTCATTTATCATCGTACATTAGACACATACAACTCACGAAACTGTCTCATGTAGTTGTTTTTTTTCAAATGCACAGTATACTGCTGTCTCATGCATCCATTACACAAAAGAACCCAACCCTAGCTAGCTCTAAGGCTCGATGTTATACGCCCAATCGTCTTAACTGAGTTTGGATAGGGCGGGAGAAGTTTGGTGCCATTGATGTCAAAATTATTAGAAAGACGTGCCAAAGGTCAATTCCAACAACACTAATATTGTTCATAATTTGGTAATTACAACCTGCACAGTACAACAGGTATGGAGTTTTATTACAAAATGTCTCGATATTAATTGAAATAGAGTTAGAATATTTAAACTCTTCTTTTCTTAGAAATACGGCCCATGTGGGATATTTAAACACGCCCCTCATATGGGACCCAATTAGTGGGTCACTCGTGAGAGATTCAAACATCAACAACCACGTGGAGCCAAGGAGACTCACCCTACACGCGGGGCCAAAGGACCCACCATCATGGCGCGGGGCCGAAGGGACCTACCTATCATGTGACAGTACATTACGAGCTTGCTCCCTGACTCTGATACTATGTCGATGTAGGATATTTCAACATTGAAGGTCACCTCGATCAAGTCGAAAATTTGGATTGTTAATACAGCTTGGAAAACCACAAGCTAAGAATTTAACTATATGATTAAACGTTACGATTTAAAGGGTAAAGATGATCTTAAATGAAAATAAAGAGAATAAAAACTTCTGATTATAAAATTTATACGATGAAGATACATTATTCGCAAGAGGAGATGCAAGTATTATCCTGATCAAAATATGTAAAAGATCAATTGTCGGCAAAAGAATGTTTACATCTATTAGGAAGAAGAAAAAGGGAATGTTCCTACAGCTACAGGCTATAGCGATATATGTTTTGGACAATTTCCCTTGCCCATATATGCATATTAGAGATTCAAAGGTAAAACATTTAGAATATATACTTATTTTTTCTTTCTTTCTTTTTTCTTCCTATTTTCATACTTAAAATTTTGATTTTTCTACCACTTTGATACTCCATTAGCTTAGTTATTAACTGATGACGTGGTAGAATCTTGGCTCACTAATTCTCACTTTACTACTCTCAAGTATCATGAAAGTCGTATTTTGTTACCCTTAGTTTTTTCATCTCTTTCATACCTAAAGTGACATTTTGTTCCCAGATTCATATTTCCGTTAACCTAGGCATCAGGAGCTCCATGAATGCGTGAGCATGGTGGCTCCATGTGGACATATGAAACAATTAAAAAAAAATTTATTGGCAAAATAAAAAAAAATAAAAATGTCTCATTTTTTGTGGGAGTAAGGATTTTTTCCACGTAGCAGCATATGCTGCTTAAGTTTTTGAAATTTTTTAATTTGGCAGGAACTTATTTCAAAATCTCCGCTTGAACCATCTGTACAACTTGCGAAGCCCACAATACTACGTTTTTACACAATCATCAATCAAAGCATGACATGACTTCGTCCAGTCAAGCGTCAAGTGCGTCAAGTTATACTTTAATGGAGCCCCTGCTGCTCAGGCTAACAGAAATATGAAATGAGAGCAAAACGTAACTTTAGGTATGAAAGACGAAAAAACTAAGGGTAGTACTAGTACAGTGTAAATTTCATAATATTTGAGAGTAGTAAAGTGAAAATAGTGGGTCATGATCCTACCACATCATTAGTTAACGGTTAGGCTAACGAGAATATCTATGTGGTAGAAAAATAAAAAATTTAAGTATGAAAATGAGAAGAAAAAAGTAAGTGTAATAAAGTGCAATTTTGGCAATACTTAAGAGTCGTAAGTGGGATTACTGAACATTCTTTCACAAGAAAGTAAGCCCATCATAGATTCTATTTTGCTAAGAACTAAGGATGACATTTCATATTTTTGAGTGTAACCATTTTACTAGTAAAATATGAAAAGGTAATTAAATAGTTTAACTTTTTTATTATCTACATTTTTGTTTCAATTTTATTTAATTTTTTTTATTTTCACAATTTAGAGACCAAACAATTTTGATTTGGATGATTTTTTGTTGAACTAACTTGAAGAAGACCTAAACTAAATATGATTCGGTTTGTTAAACTAGTAGCCTTCTCCTTCTCCCTCTCCCTCTCCCTCTCCCTTATGGTCCGGCTTCCTCCCCCTCCCTCCCCCACCACGTCTTTCTCGTTCTTTTCTTCCCACAACACACCCCCTCTACGCCGCCGCCGCCCCTCTCTCGGCTTGCATGGCTGCACCCCTTTATCTTCACATCCTTTCATGGCTTTTCTCCCACCATTTTTGTGAGCAATCTATCCCTTGGCTTTGGTGCCTTCTACTAGACTTGAGCCATGCCTCATCTCAAGGTCTTTCTCTTGATTTAAGGTTAGATTTGTGGTTGTCGTTGGGATTCATAGTTGTTGGTGGGTTAGATCCATCTCCGTGAACTTGAATCCATGGTGGTAATATTTTCCTCCACCAATTTTGTGGCTGCTCCGACTGATGTGCCTAGATCTGACAACTCTGCTGCCTTATGCGCCAAGTTCTTCCGTTTCCACTGCCTAGAACTGGCAGCTTTGCCTTGACCTGTGGAAGCTGTGGATGTCATTAGAGCAATGTTGTTGTAGGATAGAGTGTCATCCACAATGATTAGCCAACCGGCAATTCCGTTATCAGATTAATGTAGTTTTTTTTTTGCTTAAAGAGTGGTGTTGTGGATGCAAATTTCCGCCGTCTCTTCTTTTGACGAAAATGCACCATGCACCGATGATGAATTGGGGGCTATGGTCGAAGAATCTCCGATGCCAAAGTTAGAATTCTGAAAAGAATGTATGTAGGAGTTTGTGGGTAGTAAATGGCTTAGCATTTTAGTGGGATAAGAGAGGTATTTATAAGAGGGTGACCGACTCTTTGGGTGGTATGTGGCCGACCATATATGGTGGTAATTGGAGAATAATTGCAAGATATTATGTGAAATAATATCTTGCAATTAACATGGCAATTATTCCTAATTTAAATAGGAAGTTTTGGGAGTTGCCTTTTGAATAAAATCGATAAGGGATTGATGAGGAGTGATGAGAGGAATATGGAATAAATTCCACATTGATCACCTTTGACTCTTCCATGATTGAGCCGTTATTGTCCGTTGCATGCGGGTGGGAATCTCGGTGTGTCTCAAGGATAATCTTGTCTTTTTACCCAAAAGTCCACGTGTCACCTCCATAATTTTTTAGATTATTTTTTTCTCCACAGTTGTGGTCGTGCTTTTATGGTGATTGTATGTGGCCTTTGCTTGTGAGCAATGAGTTATATGATCTTGTCTTTTAACGATGATTTTATGTGGCCTCGCTATTCAACGATGATCAATATATGCACTAATATAGTCTGTTGCGTCTTCCATTTGTGACATAATTTGTACTGGTGATGATTGTACGGTTTTGCTTTTGGTTGTCAAATAGGGATTTTACACCATTTGTGTGTCTGTACAAATTCACTCCAAATCGATTTATTGGTCACTGGAGTGATGCACCCAATTAACAACCTTATAATTATTTATGTTGATGAATGAAATACTACTTTATTGTTTCTTCTCAATGTATATATATACAATTTTCAATTTGGGTGATTTTTTGTAGACATGATCTTTAAAGGAAGACTTAAAAGATAAATAGTTCGGATTGTTAAAAATACATTACGAAATGAGCTCCACAAAAACGTGCGTAAAAAATATGGCGACATGAATCCGTCCCTATGAATATATTAAATTTACGTTCAGCTATATTTCTTAAGGTATGGAAGCAAATTAGCAAACAATTCCATCTTTTCTTTTCTTTTCTTTTCCTTTTTTTGTTTTTTTGTCAAAGACAATTCCGTGGTATATATGTATTTCTATTATAATATTCCATCAATTCCAGCAATTCCATCATATAATAGTGTTTGTTAATATAACATTCAACGCACATTTACAAATCAACGAAGAACCTACAAGGGTGAATATCAACCTTTCTTTTTAAGGAATTGTTCTTCCATGAAGCATGGAAATGAAGTTTATAAAATACAATCCATCCAAGGTGCGCTATAAGTATATATTCGAATTCATAAAACATTCTTTTGCCATTATTCCCTTAGAGAAATGGTGAAGCCTCAAATCCATTTGCGTTAAGCCTGAATGGAAAAAGTCACTCCATTTTCAGCAGAAAATGCAATTCGTTTGATCCAGTTAAGTATGGTTGGTTGGGTTGGACCTAGAATTACACTTCTCTCAGAGGCTAAGCCTTGTTTAAGGTTTGAGTAATCTCAATTAAGTGAACAACCCTAAGCCCAATCTCATTCCAATCCTCAACTTAAATAGATGTGTTCCTACCTCACCCCACCTTAACACAGCTTCATCGAAAATTCAGATATGACCAAGGCAGTTAACTTTTGAATGCACCACAAACATTTGGATTTCTATTTTTTTTTTTTTTGGTACAAAGATATATTTTACACTAATGGGAGGGTGGAGTTTGGCTCAGCACACAATAGCAACCTAATTTGGTATCGAGTTCACCATCTATGAGATTCAAACCTAAGACATCTCACTTACAAGTGAAGATGAATACCACCAGACCATAGTACTGAGTGACTTGGATTTCTAATTTTACAATTAAAAATTTGATCGGTAAACTGACAATTATACTCAAATAAGATTTTAAATGATTTTAAAAAAGTTAAAAATTAAAGGGTGTTCAATCCGAATTTTAAATGAATTTATGAATATTCAGAGGTATTAAATCATAAATTGAAAGAAGTAAGGACAGGTATATTCAATAACGGTTTGATATTAAAGAATTTAAAAAAGGGATTTTAATCAATTTAGAGGAATTTCATAGAGCATTATGGGCTTTAACAAATCATGCATCTCCCCTAAGAATCAAAGAATGGTAGGTACATGCATATGGGTGGTGGATTATGATTTTTTTTTTTTTATTTAGAGAATTCATTTGATGGTTACATAGACATTATTTTGGCCATGGGAGCTTAAGAACTAAACAGACGAATGCTTAGTCCAAAATTTTAATTGTTTAAGTAAAAAAAAAAATTATTGAGTCTAAAACAATTGTTCGACAATTAACGTAGTTGGGTTGTAAATTTAATTGGGAAGAAATAAAATTTGATTTTGGGGTTACAAAATTTGGGCTTTTAGCACTTTTGGGTTGGGATGGTCCAATGTTTGATATTCATAGCTTTTGAGGTTTTTTATTATGAAAAATTAATTACCAGAACTTGGAACTCTTTTGAACAGCCATGAGCAATCACAACTTTAGGGTTGGGGTTTTGAAGAAAGTTAGAGTTCTACCATAAAACCAATTAGTAATATGGAGTAACCCAATCTCTTATAAGCACATAGAAGGTCTCTCATTTCCTCGACTTGGGATTCACTCTCAACAGGGTTATATTAAATATTTCTTAAGCATTTGAATATAACTTATATGATAAATAGGATTTCCTTATGATGTGTAAACCTTTGAGTTTTAGAAAACCTCTAACAGATTTAATTCCTTTTTCACAATTATAGATCTTCATAATAACCAGTTTGGCCTTCTAACTGAAGATTCCTGCTTCCGTTTAATTTCGTGGAGCTGAAGATAAGCATAGTAAGGCATGAACACGTTTGTTTGTTAAAAGAGCCACAACTGGATTTGATTCAATAAACTTCAGTAATGCATGGTTTGTTCATTGTATCCCCGTTCGGAATTGATGAGGGCATGGTTGAAGTTTAAAGTAGAAATTTGTCATAATCTTTTGCTTTTGGTTCGAAATTACATATATGCCTTTAAGCTTCAGTAATGACCAATTGAATAAAAAAGTCGCTTGCTCTGTGACGACTAATCAATTATTGCTTGAAATTTGAAATGTTTTAGCTGCTTCTCCAAGGCAAAAATAATGTGGTGAGTTGCTGATGCACATACCTGACCACACTAATAACACATACATGTGTGCATGAACCAACCAAATCAATGGCTGAAAAGGATGTGGGATTTTGATGGTATCATGCAAGCTTTGCCTTTAACATTCCCATGTGCAAATCATTGTTGCAGGTGAAGTCATTGGCACATTGATTTGAAAACTTACCGTCTGAAGCTAAATTTCCTAATGTATTGCATGGGAGACTAGTATAAGAGCCTTTTGATCATCATACAACTACTTACGTGTGTGCCGAATTTCGAATACCGGAGAAGGAAAGTTGTTTGAGGATCCAGCCTCTTTACCCCAAGATCTTGTCTTGGTATGCAAGTTATTGCAGTGAGTGATCTCAGAACACACTCATTTGACTTGTTCTATTATTGCGTGCTTAATTACTATTATGATTTTTATGTCTGAAGTCAAAAAACGTAATTCCTCTAAATTTGTCCTCCGGTAACTGGATTTGAAGAATGAGTGTGAATTTATTTGAACCAATGGGGAAACTTGATTCTTATCCAACTTAATTATCAGGTGATCAAGATTCAAGAATTTAAGGAATCTAGGAGGGGGACGAAAGCAATGGATATCTAGGATTAGCTACGTTGGTTATAACAATGTGCTCCCTCATTGCACTCAAGTTCGAATAACCACTCCCCAATGTGCGTATTTTAGAATAATTTAGGGTAGAATAAAACATAAAAAAAATTGTAAATACTGTATCATTTGAAATGAGTTAACTCTTAAAAAAGCAATTAGGAATACCAAAACATTCAAAAGCTCAAGTTGTCATCAAGCTCATTGGACCTCCTGCAGAAAAAAAAGAAAAAAATCCATACATGTTAGTGAAGTATTTCTTCAAATTACAAACAAACAAACAACAATCTTGTACCATATATTTCTCCAAAATTAGGAATACCAAAACATTCAAAAGCTCAAGTTGTCATCAAGCTCATTGGACCTCCTGCAGAAAAAAAGAAAAAAAATCCATACATGTTAGTGAAGTATTTCTTCAAATCACAAACAAACAAACAACAATCTTATACCATATATTTCTCCAAACTTTAATTTATCAGACAACTTAGATTGTACGTATTAACTGGTGAAAGAGATTGACAGGTTTTGTTTTTAAAATGACTAATAGTTTACTTTTCATTTTGTTCCTTTTGGACTTTCGTGGATCTCCAGAAGAATTCTGGGGTAATAGACCTAATTAGCAGTGAAAATTGAAACAAATTAATTGTTTATCAAGTATAATATCTAACCTTAGACCTAGCTAGATGTTGATTGTGGGTCATCTTTATAAATTGCACCAAGCGAAGTAGAGTCTGATGAAAGAGTTGTTTTTTATATATGTACTAAAAACAGATAAGATAAACCAAATGAAAAAGAACTCAGAAATTGCTCAGAACATATAAAGTTGAAATGTTGAATTGCATGGGACTTTCCTTGATGGTGACAAGTGATTCTGAGGGAATATATTAAAGGAAAGGTGATGCATACCAATCTTCAACGTGACTGAATGTATCTTTTGGTACAGACAATAGTCGTTTGGGGCCTAACATTTCCTCCATTACTGCAAGTACTTCCTCTTTGCTTTTTCCCTTCTCTTTTGTTGACGTTCCTCAGATTCTCAATGCACCTCTTGTCAGGAGAAACACACAACAATGTTACCATGCACTTCTTCGTGATTCATTGGAAGGATTTGATTTATAACCAACAACTGATTGAATTATTTTAATCCTGCTTTTAGAGCATATATAGTATTCACTATTGGACATGATCAGTTGGTATTCTTATGCCTTTAATCCAATGAAAAGGTTAATGTCAAAATCTCACATACAAATCTTATACCATCTGAAAAGTTTCGTGTTTTCTTCCTTAAATTTGTGTTCTATTAGCATGTGCTGTGTATTTACATAGAAATATGTTTTGTGTTCATTCAGGTCATATTTAAAGGTCAGTTTATCCTTGTTTTAAATTTTTACTTTATTTATTTATTTATTAGGCAAATTGAAGAAGAAACATGTGAATAAGAGAGATGAAAATGGTGGATTTAGGGTGGTGGGAGGAATATAGAAATAATGTCTAATGATGCAGAGAAAATAAAATCAAAAGACGAAAAAGTTTATTGACAAAAGAAATGGTTATCAAACAAACTTTTATATGTTTTCTTGCTATAATATGATCATATTTGAAACAACTTTTGTATGTTTTTGTAATTATTATTAATTTACTGTGAATCAATATACCGATATTTCTAATCCATGTGTTTCCTGCACTATGTAATTAAAGGGTAATGACAATGGCAAACTTGAAGTCATTGCATTCTCAAGTCCAACGTGTAACTATTGTCATGCAAAATCAGAATTATTAATATTAATTCCCACATTAGAAAGGGGGGAAATATCTGAAGCTGGAACCAACTGTTTTACATGATAATGTTTGGCATGGACTTTTTACCTACCCAGAAAATAATAGAATATACACATTACGGGGATCAATCAATCCAAAAAAAGATAACAGACTTAATATTAACTGATGCAATCCAAAGACTAATTGTAATTTGGAAAATTGTTCAATTATTGGTTAATTAGTTAACGTCCCTCAGTAGTTAAATACCATGGTTAGCTTCCACGCCATATATAACTTAGGATTAACATGAAATAAATTAATTATTATTTCTTGCAAAAATATTATGGGTCACTACCAAACACGAAGACCAGATTCAAAGCTCTGCAACTTCAAAGAAACTGTAGAAATTTGTCTTTCTCATGACCAGCAAAGCAGGTCAGTGTCAGTGTCTCATTTGAATTCCATTTAAGAATTGCAAGTGACTTAAGATGTATCATTTCACTGCAACTTACTGGAAATTGAGCATCATTAAGATAGTATGACACTAGATCTGACCAAGAGATTATTAGGAACTAATTAAATCTGCTCTTGACAAAAATGACAATTGTTCAGCCCAAGGCTCTTCGGTTGAATATGTTGGAAATTTCTCATATTTGATTGCCATGCATCATTCTTTTTGTCTCTTATGCGCAAAGTCATTGTTTTGTTACATGCATACAAAATCCACAAGAAATCCTCTATATTATTAGAGTATTGTTTTCCTAGACTTCAGGTCCAAGAAAAATGCGGTCACCTCCTCTCTCTTCTCTCCCACCACATTCGATCTTAATACAAAGGTAAAGAAAAATGTATAACCAAAAATTAGATGACCATCTACATTGGATTTAGATTGAACGGTGGATGACCAAAAAATATTTAAACCCTAGGATTATAGGACCATGTCTGATTATTATTGTTCGGACCTTTTAAAGGAAGGGATTCTCATTTTTTGAAAAAAAAATATAGGGATTAGTGGTAGGATTCATTCCACATCGAACTTCAACGATCTGAACATGTCTATTTTGTAAGTCTTGATTAATATATCATCTATGCAAAAGTTCAATTTTATCTGAAACCATTTGTTCATTTAATTGTCACAATGAAATTTCAATGTTTCTTAGAACATAGTATTCGTCAATTTCTTTGAACTCAATTAAATGTCTCAAATATTTTTTATTTAGCTCATATTTTGTAAGGATGATCTGTGAGGTGTAACTTGAAAAATAGACGATTTAGATCGTTAAAGTTCAATGTGGTGTGACTCGCACAACTAAATTCCATTTTTTTTTATAAAAATAGGAATCTCTTTCCTTTAAAACTTTGTATTATTATCATCATTTCTTTTGTCTCAAACAAAACATTTGTCGATCAAGATAATATAGAAAGTTTCATCCCCTAATGAGATGTTTTCTTCTCTGCGCAGTAAGTCCATGCTACTTTCTAAACCCTATAACAAACACCACATTAAGATTGGTTTTATATTTTGTGACTTATTAGGGCAGAGTTAAATTAATTATGTTACATCATGATAAAATCGATTATTCTCCCAGAACGTTTGTGTTACTCATATTTTTCGAGAGGGTAATGTAGTTGCTGATTGTTTGACTAATTATAGTATAGATCATTATGGGAGCTTATATTCGGATTCTTGTCCTCCTTGTGCAACTTCTACGTACATTCATAACCTTTTTTCACGACCTAATTTTAAGTTTTGCTAGTTTGGTTCTTGATGTTTTGTTTTCTTTGTGTGGAGCAAAAAAGGTATGGTTTTCTCTTTCGTTGACTTTAGCTTCTGCTGGTCAACTATTGGTCTCACGACACTTTCATACCTCATCTTTTAAAATTGACAATGTCATACCTCATCTTTAGAATTTGGTCAATTTTATACCTTCCGTTAGTCTGACCGTTAATTTATCAGTTAAATGCTGACATGGCTTGATCCAGAACCCACTTTATATTAAAAAAATAAAAAAAAATCATTTAATATTTTTTTAATATTAAAATAACAACGGAAAGTAAAAAAAAATATAAAAAAAAAAGAGTCAAAACTTCATTCGTCCCTCCCTCCCTCTCCCCCCATCTTCATCTTCCCCCTTCCTCTAACTGCAACCCAGACCAAAAAAATCATAAAAAAAAAAAACAATGTCTTCCCCCCACCCACCCCACCGCACCCACCATCCGCACCCAAACTTGCCACCACACCCCACTGCACCCAAACTCGCACCCACCTTCTTCCCTCATCTACATACCCCACTCTTCTTCCCCTCTTCCTCTATCTGCAACCCACAAAAAAAAAAACACCAATTTGTCTTTCCCCCGCACCCACCCTCAGTCTGTCTTCCCCCTGCACCACCCCACCCCCTCTTCTCCCCCATCTGAGCCCAACCTGCAACCCGAAAAAAATAAAAAAATAAAAAAAAATAAAAAAACCCAGATCCCGTCTACCCGGCGAAGGCCGATTCCATCTACCTGGGCGCGGATAAAATGGGGGGAATGGATGTGGATTTAAGGAGTGGGGTATGTAGAGGAGGGAAGAAGGTGGGTGCGAGTTTGAATGCGGTGGGGTGTGGTGGCGAGTTTGGGTGCGGTGGGGTGTGGTGGCTTCGGGGGAGAAGAGGGGGTGGGGTTGGTGAGGGGGGAAGACAAATTGTTTTTTTTTTTTTTGATTTTTTTGGTCTGGGTTGCAATTAGAGGAAGAGGGAAGATGAAGATGGGGGGAGAGGGAGGGAGGGACGAATGAAGTTTTGACTTTTTTTTTTTTTTTTTTTTTTTTGTTTTGTTTTTTTTTTACTTTCCTTTGTTATTTTAATATTAAAAAAATATTAAATGATTTTTTTTTTTTTTAATATAAAGTGGGTTCTAGATCAAGCTACGTCAGCATTTAACTGACAAATTAACGGTCAGACTAACGGAAGGTATAAAATTGACCAAATTCTAAAGATGAGGTATGACATTGTCAATTTTAAAAGATGAGGTATGAAAGTGTCGTGAGACCAATAGTTAAGGTAGTTTTGTGTAATTTACCCATTTCTTTTCTACATGTATTTTATTGTAGGGTCTCGTAGACTCTAATGGCTCAATGAGCTCTATTTTTCTATGAGGGGTAAGGTTCTTGCCCTGCCGCTCTTTGTTTGTATTTCTCTATTCAATAAATCTATAATTCACAACATTGTTTTTCTATCATACTAATATTAAAGTGGATTTGACATTATTGTTGATCTAAAAAAACAATAGAGATAAAATCGATTATTCTAGAGCCTGTATTGTACAAAATTCGATTGTCTAGCATATCAACCACCATATACAGTTCACGAAAAATATGCTTAACCGAAAATTGCAATATCCGCTCTAATATATGCTAAGTATCTTGAATAATAGATCTTATATTTCATGGTGATTTGTTTTCTTCATAGTGATTATGTTATTTGCATCATATTTATCTACCCTTTTTTTTGTCAGAATGGTTATATAGTTACCATATACTATTCACATCTCTCAGAAGTCATCACAAGTTGCACAAGTATATTTCACATCTCTCACACTTGATAAGCAATACAATCAGCAATAATGCAACAAAATAAGCAAGAATACATAATTCAACAATATTCGTTATGAGCTGCAAATGTATGGAATCCATTGGTCAAACAGAGAAGTGTCATTTTTTTAGTATAATGAAGAGTGGTACTTAAGGCGGTTTGTTCCTTACTCTGTTTGGATGAGCGACTTTAAAAGTCATAAGAATTTATTAAACTCAATTTTGTAAGAAGAGAATGCTAGAGAGATTATCTACTTGAACCATATCTTGTAGACCACATAATGTGGAGGTTGATAGTTGAATTCTTTTTTTAAATTCTTTATAAAAAAAAATAAAAAAATAAAAAATTCAACCATCACCGTCATATTATATGGTTTACAAAATATGTTATTCCTAACATTTTCCTATAAAATGCACTACAAGAATATTGCTCATGAATTATTCAAACACTAAAAGTGCTCTAACACTACAAAGAATCTCTATTCATATTAACTAAATAAGTTGAAGTGTTTCACACGGGCACACAACTTGAAGTTAATTGATTGTATCAATCGTAAGCTGGAAATTATAGTACTGTATGTTCAAAATGAATCTTATACGAATGGAAAAAAGGACATTGTATGAATTTATAAGTAAATTGAGTTACTTCGACATATAACCAATTAAGTTAATGGTAGAGGCTCAACTTTTTTCAAAATGCCAAATACATTATAATATTTATTGTGCTCGTAATTTCTGCGAAGCTTGAGCCTCAATTGTTGTTCTCGAGCTGCTTACTACATTTTTAAATGTATTCTCTATGGAATCCTGGCGCCAGCAATAAACGTCACCACATTGTCACTTAACCTATCCAAACCTTCTTCCCAAACAACCCCAACTTAACGTCAAATTACTAAGGTTGCCACCATTTTTTAAACAATCTAACCGTGACTTGTATCAGCAGGGCTTCCAAGTTTGGAACCTTTTTTTTCCAGCTTTCAAATTTGAGGTCTTCTGAAAATTGGCAAATCCTTAAAGGTTCAAAGGCCATATCTCCTAGGTCACAAAGTTGAATGGCACATCTTTTAAATAACAAAAAGGTCAAGGGGCAAACATGGAATGAAGATTCTTTATAAATCTCTTTCCATTAGGCCCTTCAGCCAATTAACCCCACAGCCACTTAGGCACACACTTTGCACATACATAAAAGGTTAGAGTTGGACCCTCCTCCAATCTAAAAACCCCCCACCCTCTTCAAGTTTTCTCCACCTTACCACCACCACCATCTTCTACCTTAAGCTCTACCATGAAGATCAAAACCCCAGTCCACACCCTCATTTTCTCACACATGTGCCGCGTAATTCGGTGCCTCAACAAAGCCAGGTCCAAAGCCTTATCAATTCTCATTCAGGTTCTCAGAAATAGCCAACCCATGCAGCTCATCTACCCTACCAAAAAAACCAAGGACAAGAACAAGACCAAGAAGATTTTCTTCGGCTCGTTTAGACTGCACTACAACTGGTCTACGCATGTGTTGCCCGTGCCTGCGCATGTCTACGATGGATTAACGGCAACACATTTGTACTATGACTCTACATGGAATTCAGTACTTTCAACTGATGGTCAGCAATGTGAGGATAATCATGGTGCTGAGTCACAGCTCTCTGGGTATCTCCAATGGCTTGAGGAGAAGAAGGTCCGTGATAATAATAATAATTCCATGTCCGATGATCAGACTGATGCTAATGAGATCGATAAGCTAGCTGATTTGTTCATTGCTAAAAGCCATGAGCAGTTCATATTGGAGAAGCAGGAGTCCTACAGGAGATTTCAAGAGATGCTTGCCAGAAGCATGTGAGATATTGTTAAGTGGTTAAGGTGTGTGAATTGTTTTTTTTTTACTTTCTCATTCTTCAATGTAACATCTTCGGAGTGAGGAATGTGTAGTGGTTGGGATGGATTGAGTTTTTTCTTTTTTTTCCTTTTTCTCTTCTTTTTTTTTTCTTTAAATTTAGTTACTTGATTAGCTTATGTCTTTTGATAGTGGGGTTGGAATTAGAGAATTGTACATGATGGGGTTGTGAGTATTTGTGCAATTCTTATCTTGAAATGGTGATGGAGAGTTGAAGATCCTGATTGTGGTTAATTGTTAATTAGTACTTAATTTGCAAGTTTAAAGCGGTAGAATTGTGTGCTTATAAAATCCTTTTTTCACATAATTTTGTAGCGTGTGTGTGCGTGCGCTGTTTTTACGCAAATTGCATGATCGACTTACTAGTCATGGGAAGCCATCTGATATTTCTCACAAATTAATGATGTATGAATATTCTATGCATTCTGTCCTTTTATTTTTTACTAGCTGAGTTGGTGTCAAAATTCAGAGGGAATCTGAATTGGGTTCAACACGTATTTGTCTCGAGTGTTGTTTTTGGTTTGAGTGCCACGAGATGGCTTGAGAGGAAGAGAGAATAGACGTGCAACTGTTGGAGACTGCCAACAAATAGTGTTTGTGTTGAGTGTGTAAAAGTTGCGCATGAATCTGACTTGTTAATCAAATGATTGTGCACCGAGTGGGATGTTGGTTCGGTTAAGTTCTTTTATGTGCCTCAAGCGAACGAGGACTTAAAAATTCAATATAACTTCGAGTATGCTTGCCTAAAAATTAAGTAAATAAAAGCAAAACATAAACTAAAATGAGAAAGAGAATGTAATCATTTCATGATGGAGTCAAGATTACAAACATTCACAACAGTAAAGTCTATGACGATGGGTCGAGCTACATAACTTGAAATGTAAATTGATTGAAAATATGAAAAAACAGTAAAACTCTAGCAATATTTAGGCCATGAAGGCAAGATAATACCAGAGGAGGCCATCGAGACCACTGGTGTCGGATTGGACTTAGTAAAAAGTTTGGGAATTGTAGGCAGTGTTTGCACATCAACTAAATCATACCACGGGTTAGCAAAGCTGTAAAAGTTTTGGATCTTAAGGATGGTAGGCAATGTTTGCTTTGAAGGAAGGCTTTAAGATTGTAGCTTAAAAGCATCTCCAAATGAGATGTCAAAAATCCTATGCGGACTGTTTTGACAAAAAAAAATAGAAAAAAAAAAAAGGTTGGTTTTCTTGGTTCCAAAGGAGATGCCAAAATGCTACATGGATTTACATTCTCCACTTAATTTGTTGCCAAATTTGAAAGAAACGTCAAATTTTCTTTTTGTTTAATGTTGGGCACACTAGTTCTTTATTTTCTTCACTTTTTGATCATTTTCACCAAAAAACATTTTAATTTGACATCTCGATTGGAATAGGAGACTTTACAAATGTTATTATGCCACATCAGTTATAAAAATGTAATTTGACATCTCCAATGGAGATGATCTAAGAGCTAAAAGAGTTTTTGAGGAAGAGCAATTGGGTTTGTACTGAAATGCAGTTAGGTTGATTGAAGGATCACTCAAGGTTTTGGTTTAATCGTAGAGATTGAATTTCACGAGGGTCCAGAGCTTGAAGGCCTCTGACTCTATTTATAGGCAGGGGAGAAGGAGCAACCTCGATCATACCGATGAGCTGAAGCAGGGGTAGATCGGTCATTTGACATTGATAGCGGCTATAATTCCTGATAGGTGACTTTCAGTTATGTCTTGAGGTGGTTAGCATGATGACATCAGCGTGCCGGATGACGCGTGCTTAGGCATTTATCTCAGGCTCAGTCACCTCTGTGGCAGACGTGCTTCCAAGAGTAACTTGTTCTAGCCCTCGAACAAGTTAGAGTGAAATGAAATGGTCGTCCGAGCCCCAAGTTTAGGCTTTGAAATTGGTGGGGCGGTGACGTGCGACTTTTGCGTAAATAGAAATAGATAGGCCTGTAACAAGCCTTATTTTCATTTATGACCAAACAGAAGTAGTTAATCAGAGCCTTTATCCAAAAGGATTCCCATTTTTTTTTGTTAAAATATGACTATTTGTGGGGCTCATTTACATTAAACTTCAACGATCCAAACCGTCTATTTTTTAAATCTTCATTCATAGATCATATTTGCAAAAAAACAAAAAAAACAAAAAAACAAAAAAACAAAAAACAAAAAACAAAAAAAACAAAAAATCAATTCAACCTGAAACCATTTACACATTTGATTGTCATGATGAAATTTTAATGTTTCTTAGAACATAGTGTTCGTCAATTCCTTTGAACTCAATTAGATTCCTCAAACATTTCCGATTTGACTAATATTTTGCAAACATGATCTATAAATTACAACTTAAAAAATAGATCAGTTCGAGTCATTATAGTCCGATGTAGAATAGGTCCACAATTAGTCTTCATTTCTGCCATAAAATAGAAATCTCTTTGAATAAAGGGCCAGAGTAGTTAATTAAGGAACATTTTTAAAGGCTTCCAATATCTAATTTGTAGAATTTTATGTGAAAAGGTTCTGTAGATGCAAAGCTATTTACACAAACCTCCAAGTCCCCAAATCTTTTGAATTATTTCTTTCTTCAAGTATCCTTACTTGTTTAAAATTTGGGGACAGCTTATCCTTGATCTCGGGGGCAAATGCGCTTAGATGGTTCTCTTTTTGTCAAAGACCTAGCATGAACCAAAACAGAAATACTTGCCCTGCCGATATCTTTGTTTTTTATTTTATGTTAATTACCCACTTCATTAAAAATTTCACTGTCCATTTTCCAGATATCTGAATTATTTTCTTCCCTAATAAACCAAAATTTCTACCCACTCTATACACGCACATATATAAATACGGAGGTACGCCTTATTTATTTAAAAATCACATCAGTTGGTGATTTTAGTAATGATTTTCTTGAAATTAAGACTGGACTGGGTCAACAGCCTCACTGCTTACTTACCTGTCTGTTTCCTGTCTTTGTTGTTCTCTCTCCCCTCCCCTGTCAGCAGACATAAGCGCGCAGTTGTTGGATCCCAACTTCTTGTTTCATCTTTGAATTCAGTGTCATGTCTTATTCTATTTTCATATAGAATAGTTTTCGAGTAAGAACTTGTAGTAAAAGACAAAAGTTTTGTTTCATGATGCGTACAGTACTACATAAGTAATTTGAAAAATCGACGGTTACATTTTACAAATAGAAATATGAATTTTTTGCAAAAGTTGGATTTTGTATAGGAATATGAATCTCTGCAATTGTTAAATTTTGCATAAAACTTATATCAATAAGTGATAGGTGCTATCGTAAAATCTAAATTTTAACCGACAAAAAACTTGTGCAAAGACGGCAAATTCACTAAAATATGCAAACTTCAATCAAGAATGTTTTCACTTTAATCGGTGTGTTCACTTTAATCGGTGTGTTGGGAGTGAAAAAAGAAGAGTAAATAGAAGAAACTCCTCTTCTTTTGTGACTAAATTCTAACTTCGCATTGTATCAATGTAAGATCCCACATCGCCCAGGGGTGTGGATCCTGTAAGCTTTATATGTATATTCTCATATCTACCTAGCACGAGACCTTTTGGGAGCTCACCAGCTTCGGATTCCATCGGAACTCCGAAGTTAAGCTAGAATGGGCCAGAACATTCCCAGGATGGGTGACCCACTAGGAAGTTCTGCTCGCGTAAGTTCCCAGAAACAAAACTGTGAAGGTGTGGTCGGGGCTCAAAGCGGACAATACCGTGCTACGGCGGAGTCGAGCCCGGGTCGGGATGTGACAATTTGGTATTATCAGAGCCAATCTCTGGCCGGAAGTGTGTCGACGAGGACGTCTGGCCCCTAAGGGGAGTGGATTGTAAGATCACATTCTGCTCGCATGAGTTTCCCAGAAACAAAACTGTGAGGGTGTGGTTGGGGCTCAAAGCGGACAATACCGTGCTACGGCGGAGTCGAGCCTGGGGTGTGGTGGAGCCCAGATCGGGATGTGACAATTTGGTATCAGAGCCAATCTCTGGCCGGAAGTGTGCCGACGAGGACGTCGGGCCCCTAAGGGGGGTGGATCGTAAGATCCCACATCGCCCAGGGGTGTGGATCTTGTAAGCCTTATATGTATATTCCCATCTCTACCTAGCACGGGGCATTTTGGGAGCTCACTGGCTTCAGATTCCATCGGAACTCCGAAGTTAAGCGAGTTCGCGCGAGAGCAATCCCATGATGGGCGACCCACTAGGAAGTTCTCATGTGAGTTCCCAAAAAAAAAAACCATGAGGGTGTGGCCGGCCGGGGCCCAAAACGGACAGTATCGTGCTACGGCGAAGTCGAACCCAAAATGTGATGGGGCCGGGCCGTGATGTGACAATCAACATATACGACAATTTGTAATAAATTGCTGCAACTAGTAGCTGCCAATGTCATTGTGACTAACCCTTAGCTTTTGATGATCGTTGCTATATGAATCAATTCTTATTCTTGTAAGTGTTTTAAAGTTGAATTGCACAAAGTTACAAGAAGACACTCCCATCGGTTGCTAGCTATCTTTCCCTATTTCATAAAAAAGGGGTATCTTAATTATCTCATGCAACCATCGAGCATTTACACATGACGACAAGAGTCATCTATAGAGTCAATGAGGACCTTCAACAAAATAATAATAATCATATGGCAATTTACAAAAGAAATTAATTAAATACCAAAAGAAATGAAATTAAATACTAATGCAGCAGCCAATGCACCAATATACGATCAAGAACCTTCCGCGCACTGCACAAGAGCATGTGAATTGTGAGCTCCGCGGCCGCCTGAAACCACGCCTCTTCGAACATTCAAAAGCAGATGAAATTTGGCTTCTAAGTCATTTCTTAACTGATATGTATGCATCGGTAAAAGTGATAAAGATTCTCATGAATATAGTAACTGTTACATATTGATAATCTCCCCTAACCAAATAAAGTTCTAAGTAATAGAGTTGAAATTTTTGGGTTAGATAGTTATCATGGTATCAGAGTCGGTAAGTTCAGCTCGCCTTAATAAAGTATACTTCAAAATTTCAAGTCATCCAAAAAAAATCTATTTATTCACATCACATGTATCTGGAAATGATTTCATGTAAACGGGAGTGTTAAGAAGAGCTCAATATTTGGTTGGATTAAAAAAAAAACCTAATGAGTGAGTAGCAAATCACTTGAAAGAGAAAAAAAAGCTAGAGACACCCAAGGAAATTAAGGAGTGCTTGCCATTAAGTATCAATCTACAACATATTACACATTGCGATATATTTGGCTAAGATTTTGTTGCTATTCTGTCATTTTTGTAATATCTATAAAATGTCAATCAAATACCGAGAATATATCACTGCTTATAGATTGATATCATATATCAACCAATCACTACCAATATATACTGCATGGGTCTCTTCACAGAATTATTTAATTAGGTTTTAGGTTACTTATAGTTTTGATAGTTCAATACAGTCGACTATGTTTGCTACAATTATCACAAAGTTAATGACCTATGTTAATGTTCTAAGATCCTTTCTTTTTCCAAAGCTAATCACATCAAACCCGCTGTTTAATTATCATTTTGTTGTCAGTTTTTGCTTTTCTTAACAATTGAAAACTAATTTTGGTGAATGTTACCGTGAGCTTTCAAATTTTGGCTAGCTTTTTAGCTTTAGCTTTTCAAAGTATAAAAGATATATTTCTCCCCTTTCTAATGTAAATTTGTACAGAGTATGCCTCCTTTGCAAGTGGTTCCATTTTAAGGTATAATTAAAGTTAATAGTGTTCAACTAGTAGTAGTAACTAATAGACAAAAAAATATGTTTAGGCTTTGAAAACAGGATAAATTAATTTAAACGCAATTTCACGTGTTTGAAATTTGATTTTTGGTTATTAATTTAGACGTGGCTGGGATAAAAAAAATTGATTGATGGTTGAACAACACAACATATATATCGTATTGTTGGGAGAAAAACCTTTGTGGATGAGAGTAAGGTCCCATGCATGCATTAGATCACTTTGAGAGTGTGAATGAGATGATAAATAATAGGGTTTATATCACAAATGGTCCTTGAAATTGACCCCATCAATCATGATGGTCCCTGAAATTGAAAATCGATCAATGTAGTCCCTGAATTTTAACTCGCGAATCAATGTGGTCCTTCTGTTAGTGTTCCGTCCAAATTAACACTAAAAAAAGGTTAGAGAACCAATTTTTCATGGTAAAATGACCAAAAAAAGGTTAGAGAACCACTTTTTTTTGTTTTTATTTTAGTTTTAGCACCAAATCCATAAAAAAATGGAGAGAAAAGTGAAGATGGAAAAAAGAAAAGAGAGGTAGTAAGTAAAATTATAAGTAACAGGGTTATTTTTTATCATTTTACTATGAAAAATTGGTTCTCTAACCTTTTTTTAAAGTTAATTTGGACGGAACACTAACAGAAGGACCACATTGATTCGCGAGTTAAAATTCAGGGACTACATTGATCGATTTTCAATTTCAGGGACCATCATGATTGATAGGGGTCAATTTCAGGGACCATTTGTGATATAAACCCTAAATAATATTATTTGAGTAGATCTGATTTTGTAGCTTGCAACAAGGCTCAAACAAGAAATCTCAATATATATGTCCAAAACAAATGATTAATTAGTGTTATACATATAGAACACATAGTGATCTGTGTCAGTTTAGATGTTATATAATTTATGTGCACAAAAATATGTAGCGTGTTAATTTTAAAATTAAACGACGTGTGGCAAACAATTTTATATATAATGCAAGAGGTAAACATTCAGGTAAAAAAAACATGATACGTGGTCCTACCCTTTGAATAGAGAGCTGTTATTCTCACATCAATGTTTTATATTTCCACCCACCTTTTTATGAATTTTTTAATTACAAATTTGTCAATTTGTAAAATGACTAATAAGGACCTTCGTTACCCCCTTTTGCATTACTTTTTTTTATAAAAAAATAAAAAAGAAAAGTTTGGGCGTGATAACTCTCACGCTATGTTTAGACGATTTGTCTCCCTTAAACCCTAACCCATCCTTCCCATCTCCTTTCATTCAGAGAAAGCAAAAAGAATGAACTTAGAAGATGATGTTTCTATGGAAGAAGTAGATTATTATGTTTCCGTCGAAGAGGTAAAAGATAATTTTATGTGGGTCATCTTGATTTGTCGACATCGTATAATTGAAGCATAGCTCTGTGACTTTTTATCTCTAATTAAGGATTCTTTTAGGAATAATAGTGGGTGGGAAAATAACATTTTAATTTTTTAACTTTTTATAGTGGGTGTAAATATAATGTGGGTGGGAAAATAAGATAACGGAGTGGGTCTAGCAGCTCCCTTTGAATATTGGGAGTTTTACATATAAATACAAAAACTTTCATTATATTACAAGGGACTTGTTAAACATGTCAAGGAGAGATAAAAACACAAAAACAACAAAAGCCTTGAACAAATTAAAAAAAAATGCCCAACCCAAAAACATGGAAACAATATTTTAAAATATCAGTCATACCCTTAAGGCTTTTAGGGCTGTTAATAGAACCTAGCCTTCACAACTCCAACAAAATTAATATGTACCATAAGCTCAACCCATCCTTGATTATTTATGCAGAATCAGTTTTGAAACTATATAAATAATTATTGTATCCTTTATTATTAGAATCAGTTTAACCTTTCCTCGACCATTTTTACAGGATTAGTTCAACCAGTCATCGACTATTTTTGTAGAATTAGTTTAACCCGTCTTCGACTATTTTTGCAAATTCAGTTCAATCAATCATCAACCATTTTTGCAGAATCAGTTCAATCTGTCATTGACCATTTTTGCAAAATCAGTTCAACTTGTCTCTGACCATTTTTGCAGAATCCGTTCAACCCGTATTCGACAATTTTTGCAGAATCAGTTCAATCAGTCATCAATCATTTTTTGTAGAATCAATTCAACCTATCTTCGACCATTTTTGCAGAATCAATTTTGTATACTTTTTTTTTGTAGAATCAGTTTATAACTGTGGACGTGAGTCAACCCCGACAAGTTAGGAGAATAATTTTTTATTAGGAATATAATTGTGTTTCTTAATTTAGTTAGGAATCCTTTATTATTTCTTGTATCACAAGATATATTTCATATATAATGCCTCCTAGAGAAGAATAATATAACGATTAAACCTTTTATCTTATATTTTTATCTTGACATCAGAGCAGGTTCGACCTGTCTCTTTCTCTAAACCCTATTCTTGTTCACTGCCGACTAGGTGCTTCTCGATTGGCTGTTTAGTAGCCGCTTGGAACCAAGCACAAAAGTCTCGAAACAAGAGATCTCTATTAAAATCCCAAACCCAGGTCTCGAAACAAGAGATCGAACCTCTATTCAAATCCAAACCCAGAAAATTAAAACTAAAACCACAACTTGCCGCTTTAATGGCAGACAACCAAACCGTCATCCTCATCGTTGGATCGATGTTTGCACAAACTGAATTACCAAAATCCACATATGGGCTTGCTGCGCTAACCACCAGCAGGGACAACACGGGTAGCAGACAGATTTGGTCCAAATATATTGGACCTGCTTTCTCTTTTAGATTTGATTACTTCAAATGAACAATCTAACAACCTCGGTAACACAAGCATGGCTTTAAATGCGTCTGTTGCTCATTATACAAGGTGGATTATTGATTCAGAGGCTACCGATCATATGACTTATGATCGTACTCTTTTTGACTCCGTGACACCACCACCACGAAACAATATTGTCACTACCAAAGGAGGTGTTGCCCCAGTTATAGGGGCGGGTTCTATAGCACTCACTCCTACCCTCGCTTTACATAACTGCTTACTTGTTCCCACACTTTCTAGCCACTTATTATCCGTGGGGTAGGTAACCGAGCAATTAGACTGTGTAGTACTAATGTTTCCATCATTTTGTTTACTTCAGGATATCCGGACTTAGGTGATCATTGGTCATGGTACTAAGAGGAGGGGGTTGTACTATGTTGACGATGTTGCACAAGGTCGGGTTCACCAAGTTCGAAGTTGTGATAATGGAAAGGTAAAGACTGTTCAATTGTGGCATCGTCGCCTAGGTCATGCCCCTTTTGGTTATTTGCAGAAATTACTTCCGTCATTATTTAACAATATTCCAGATTCTTCTCCAAAGTACAATGTATGCACATTAGCTAAAAGTCATCGAGCTTCGTATCCTCCAAGTTTTAATAAAAGAACAGTTCCTTTTGAGTTGGTTCACTCTGATGTATGAGGGCCATCTCTTGTTCCTACTTAGTATGGTGTGCGTTGGTTTATAACATTTGTTGATGACTGCACCAAAATGACTTGGTTATATCTCATGAAACATAAGAGTGATGTGGGTGAAATTGTCAAAAGGTTTTATCATATGGTCCACACACAAAATTCGCTTCCAATTAAGGTACTTTGGTCTGATTATGGTGGTGAATACATTAATCATGACATTTCTCAATTTTTCCAGGACAATGGCCTTCTCTATGAGACTACTTGTCCTCGGACCCCACAGCAGAATGAAGTAGCCAAACAGAAAAATAGACACATACTTGAGATTACTTGGGCCCTTCTCATTGGTGCTTGCGTTCCAAAGACTTATTGCGCTAATGCAGTGACCTATGCCATATATCTAATGAACTGAATGCCATTGCGTGTTCTTTCTTTTCACACTCCGTTGGCCATGCTTGGTGACCATGTTTCCATTTCCTCCACTCTTCATCTTGATCCACGAGTTTTTGGTTGTGTGGCCTACGTCCATCTTCACAAAAATCAACGAAGCAAACTTGATTTGTGTGCAGTCCGGTGTGTTTTCATTGGCTTTAGTCCCCAACAAAAAGGTTATCGACATTATCATCCACCTACCCGACATGTTTACGTCACCATGGATGTTACCTTCTCCGAAGATGAATTGTTTTTTCTTCCCAGCCATACTCCTCAGGGGGAGACAACTTTAGACGAAGACTATAGCTGGTTTGATGTACATGTCGACCACCCAAATAATGGGTGTGTTGAAGACCATGAAAGTGGGCATATGCGTGTGGAGACAAATGGGACAAATGATGGGCCTGCTGATCAGGCTAATGATACGTTGACAAATGGGACAAATGGGCCAGCGGCATCTGGGCCGCATATTGGTACCTGCCCACGTGAGCTTGGGCTCTTTCCTATTGCTGGAGGCGCTGTCGCTGCTGAAGCTAGCCCAGATGAGCTTCCTGCTGCTAACGCTAGCCCAGATGGGCTTTCTACTGCTGACGCCAGCCAGATCGGTTTCCCGCTGCTGACACCTGCCCAAATGGGCCTTCTGCTACTTGCCCGAGTACCACCTCAAGAAACAACCCTCCTCACACTCCTCCAGTACCCGTCTATGATCCAACGGATATCCTCGAGGTAAGTGCTTACTCTTAAATTATTAAACCACTTTATGCATTAACTCCTAGACAGAATCGAGGAAAGTCGCCAGAAAGGTACTCTCCAGAAGGGAAGGTATGCTACCTATTGCGAATTGTGTCTCCACTCATCGACTCTTGTCGAAATACTGTGCACTTGTTCAACAGATGGACACCATCCAAATACCTACCAGAGTGGAAGAAGCCTTGAAAGATCCAAAATGGACAGAGGCAATGCAAATTGAGATGGAGGCATTACAGAAAAGTAATACGTGGAGTGTGGTTACACTTCCTAAAGGGAAAAAAAACAGTGGGATGCAAATGGGTGTTTACCATCAAACATAAGGCTGATAGATCAATTGATAGGTACAAGGCGAGACTAGTGGCCAAAGGGTACACACAGACCTTCAGTGTTGACTATTAGGAAACTTTTGCTCCTGTTGCTAAAATGAATATCATTAGAATTTTGTTATCTCTTGCTGCTAATTTTGATTGGCCTCTAAGACAGTTTGATGTAAAGAATGCTTTTCTAAACAGGGATTTAGAATAAGAGGTCTACATGGATATTCACCAGGATATGGCGCTGCAAACTCCAATGGGAAAGTGTGTAGACTTCGGAAGACATTGTATGGTCTCAAGCAGTCGCCTAGAGCATGGTTTGGAAGATTCACTCAGGCTATGAAGAAGTACGAATACAAACAGGGAAACTCATATCATACTTTATTCATCAAATGCAAGGATGGTAAAGTTACTTTACTCATTATATATGTGGATGATATGATTGTCACAGGGGATGATACGAAAGAAATTGAACGGTTACAGGGATACTTGGCTTCCGAGTCTGAAATGCACGATCTAGGGGGACTCAAGTACTTCCTAGGTATTGAGGTTGCTAGATCTCGAGAAGGGATATATTTGTCACAACGTAAGTATGTTTTGGACTTGTTGTTTGAAACAGGTATGATGGCATGTAAACCGACAAATACTCCAATAGTGCAAAATCATCACCTTGCGATCTATCAAGTTCAGGTTCCAACAAACAAGGAGAGATATCAAAGGTTAGTGAGAAGATTGATTTACTTGTCCCTCACTAGGCCAGACATTGCTTATGCGGTAAGTGTGATGAGTCAGTTTATGCATGCACCGAGTGAAGATCACATGGCAGCAGTAATGCGAATCCTAAGCTATTTAAAGGGAGCTCCAGGAAAGGGTCTAATGTACAGAAAGCATGGACACATGGAGGTGAAAGGATCTGATGCAGATTGGGCTGGGAATATTACTGATAGGCGATCTACATCAGGTTATTTTACATTCGTAACCGGTAATCTGGTGACTTGGAGAAGTAAAAAACAGTCATCAGCAGAGGTTGAATACAGGGGAATGGCACACGGTATTTGTGAACTTTTGTGGATTCGGATTCTTCTTAATGAGATTAGCTTTAAACCTAAGGGGTCTATGTTGTTGTACTGTGATAATCGAGCAGCTCGAGAGATAGCTAACAATCCGGTGCAAACATGATAGGATCAAACATGTGGAAGTGAATAAACACTTCATAAAGGAGAAACTTAACGTTAAGTTAGTTGACATTCCATTTGTGAAGACAGAAGAACAGTTGGCAGATGTTCTAACACATGCAGTTTATGCTGGCAGGTTTCAAGACTCACTCAACAAGTTGGGCTTATGGGATATCTATGCACCAACTTGAAGGGGAGTGTGGACGTGAGTCAACCCTAACAAGTTAGGAGAATTATTATCTATTAGGAATATAATTGTGTTTCCTAATTTAGTTAGGAATCCTTTATTATTTCTTGTATCACAAGATATATTTCATATATAATGCCTCCTAGAGAAGAATAATATAACGATTAAACCTTTTATCTTATATTTTTATCTATAACAACATAATACCGATATGATTTGGAGAGGGAAAAATGTCATGGAGAAGGTTTACTGCCTCCCGTTGTGATTCTATCAAACCTAAGGTACATTGGGTCCTTTTTCTGGAAAGTAACTACAAACTCACGTGACTAGTGTCCTTTTACCCGTTATTAGAGCAAGTAGTTAAAGATTTTTTTTACTAAGGCTCTTTAACCACTTAAGGTGCTTTATAAAGATGGAAATGACTTCAACTTCTACATGCATATATCATTCATTCCACATAAAAGATAACAGTTTCTCTATTACGGAATGAAGATGTGAAGAACCTACACATCAAATTTAAAATTCAATCAATTCAACCTATAAAAAAAAATCTGGAGGTCTTAGAGTTGTTGTTTCCTACTATCTGGGGTGTTCCACCACCTTCCTTTGTTTGAATTTTATTAATTTTTTTTAAGAGAGAAAAACGAAAAGGCTATATAAGAAGGAAGTAGTGGCAAGGAGAGAATCCACTTAATAAAATTGTTCAACAGCAACAATAGTAAGGGAAAGGAAGGGAATTTTCTTCCTTCCTTGTAGTTTCTCAACATTAATAACCCAGTTATCAACTTGCTTCAGTAACTCTTCTTGTGCATTCTTCTTCTTAATGCTAACGAAGCTCTTTCTTTTATTTTCTTGGTATTCTAATATAAACTTGTTGAAAATATTTTCTGGTGCTAAAATGTAGAATTAGGGTATCAGATGAGTAGAGAGAGAAGGAGAGAGAAGGAAAAATCGGGCCTATGGAAGAGAAGGGGAATAAAAGATGGATGAGGTAGAAGTGCGAAAAGACTTTACCACTATAAATGGTATTTTCGTAACTTAAACTCAATAAAAGAAAAACAGAATGATGTCATCTTCAACATGTATTAACTTTTGTCTCTCGTTCAAATGTTTAAAAAGTGTTGTCTCAATATAAAAGGGAATCCAACTCGATTACAGGGCACTATGACTCACATAAAGGGGGGATGAAAATGACTCTATTGAACAAGAAGAGGGCAAAGGATAGGTATTGTCAGTCATCTTTT
Organism: Cotoneaster glaucophyllus; assembly: GCA_036320875.1. NCBI lineage: Eukaryota > Viridiplantae > Streptophyta > Magnoliopsida > Rosales > Rosaceae > Cotoneaster > Cotoneaster glaucophyllus. The sequence goes on from CM070067.1 coordinate 20,764,624, forward strand.
CAAGTGTAAAAGAGACTTGTTGGCTTTACACATATAACTTACTTGCCTTATATTACTCTTTCGCGGAGAGTTTATATTGGAAGAAAGCATGTACTTAAGTACTAAAAATGTACTCTATGTGGAATTTTTCCTTGTTATTACTATGCATTGAACTTATATAACATTAAAGAATTTTATGACATTCATAATATACGCCAAAAAAGTAATTCAAAGTAATTTATGGCGTCCAAAAATTATAAGATACAATAAGTCAAAAATAATTAATAGATTTGTTTATGTGGAGCCTAGTAATTGGATTTTAATCAAGTAAAAAACTAAGTTGGGTTTTATAATAAAAAAATTAAAATAAAATTCAATTTCAGAGGCTAAAATTTTGCTTGCATGGTTTTCCATTAGAGTGACACTTTTTTCCGTGAGGCAATTGAGTAGGTAACTTGGCACGTCATCTATATTTGTACCTATTATGTTTGCCTACACCATTAGAGATGCTCTAAGTCATTTCTTAACTTACATCTATGCATTTGTAAAAGTGACAACCATTCTCATGAATATAGTAAGGGTAGTGTTTTCCACACACCTATTTTACTTCTCACACACCCTTCTCAATTTCCAACTGTCTAATCAAATGAATTGAAGAAGATCAATGGCAAAAAATTAATAAGAATGTGTGGGAAGTAAATTTGAGTGTGTGAATAACACTATCCTATAATAACTAATTGTTAATATTGATACCAACCAGATAAAGTTTTAGATTATAGAGTTTAAAGTTTTTTGGGTTAGACAGTTGATCATTGTATCATAGTCGATAAGTTTAGCCCATCTTAGCAAAGCACACTTGCAAATTTTTAGTCATTCAAAAGAGGAACTATTTATTCACATCACATGTATCTGGAAAATAATTTCGCAAAAGCGGGAGTGTTAAAAAGAGTCCAATATTTGGTTGGATTAAAAGATAATAGGTAGGTGTGAAAGACCAAAAAGCTAGATACACCTAAGGAAATTAAGGTGTTTGCCATTAAAGTATCAATCTACAACGCATGACACATGTTGCTATTGTGTCAACTTGTAATATTTATAAACTATCAATCAAATATCGAGAATATACCAGTGATTATAGATTGATACCATATACCAGCCAATCACTATCAATATACATATGGGTCTATTCACACAATCATTTAATTAGGTTTTGGGTTACATATAGTGTGATAGTTCAATACAGTTGACTATGTTTGCTACAATTCTTACATAGTTAATTACCTATGTAATTCTTAGATCCTTTCTTTGTCCAAAGCTAGTCACCCACCAAAGAGTAAATTGGGGACCAAAAGAATGTTGTCAAACTTAGTAATTAAGGGCCATTTAGTTACTATTTTGTTGTCACTTTTCAATTTTTTTTAAAAAAAATACTGAAAGTTGGAAACTAGTTTTGGTGAATGTTTTCATTTTTCATTAAAATGAAAATAACCTTTGTGAGTTTTCAAATTTTGGCTAGATTTTCATTAAAAATACATGAAACTAAAAACAAATCACTGAAATTGTTACCCAATGGCCGGGTCATAACTTCGCTTGGTTTTTTTCATCAAGCCCTTGAATCAGACAACGAAAAATTAGTTAGGTTGAACAAATTCCAGTGGGCACACGTATTATTTTAAAACCTGATGACGAATCTGAATCTAGGTGATATGTCAGGTTCTACATATGTTCATGGCACATGGATTGAGTGTAACATTATTTAGGTTTGTCTTGCTTGATTAGTTAGATAAGATAATTAATTAATAGGTACATGACCTAATCAGATTGAATCTTATCTTATATACTGAGAGAGAGAGATGCACACTACATTGGAGAATCACGGATTAATATGAATTAGTTGACATCCATTGCTGTTAACTACGTACTAACGGAATAGTAGACGAAGATATAAGCCATGTGAGATTAGACAGTCAAACTTGGATGCTTATTTTTTTTTTGGCAGACATTTGTTTTTGTAAGGCATCAATATTGATGCCTCTTTAGTCTATATATTCGTTGTTTCTTTATTCCAAAGCCCCCTTTGCTGTTCTTTATTTGAAGAGATCTAGAGAGAGAGAGAAAATAAACTCTGGGAGGACCATTGCATTGGTTCTTTTAGCCTTTTCATAAAAGTGAATGCCTGGAACTTCTTGGGGGATTTTATTCCCTTACATAGGATAAGATATGTGTGTACTTGTAAGTAGTGTGTTTCCTTTCTTATGGACCACATGCAAGCATGCCTTACCCACTGAAGAGTTAAGTACTCTTGCTATGTGTATAATTAGGAGCGAGTGTTTAAACACTTTTTTATAAGTACATTTAAAATTTACAAATACAAAGTTGATGCACCTGAAATATTGTAGCTAGTATATGTTACCTAGTCCTCGAGGGTTTGCGGATGATTACGCGTATTTGAGAGTCATTGTCTTTAGGGTTTAGGGTTTAGAGTATTAGACATAAGAATGAAGTCAACACACAAAGAATCAAAAGAGAACCATGGAATCAAGTTTGGGAAGTCTTCCTCGTCATCTAACAAATACACCTGTAGTATGATCTACTCCTGTTGTATGAAAATAAATTTAAAAAGAATTAATTTCCTTGAGTTATGCTACTTGTGTGAAAATTATGTGAACTTCGTGAATTTTGAAAATATATCACTTAGACTCTATTTTCTAATAATGATCAACAACAAAAAGAGTTTAAGTATATATATACAAACTGCATAGTCGTTTCAATGAAAATTGAGGCCTAAGACGAAAATGAAATGATTTTTACAACAATATTCATTTGAGGTACATCAAATTTGATTTATGAGAATAAAAAGAGGTTAGGAATATATATACAAATTGCATAGTCATTCCAATGAAAATTGAGGCTTAAGACGAAAATGAAATGATTTTTACAACAATATGTATTTGAGGTACATCAAATTAGATTTATGAAAATAAAATGTTTTTTTCCTATCAAGAATATGATGAATAAAGAAACATTTAAGATACATGATAAGAGTATGAAGAAAATGTGAAACTTAATTCAAAGTGAGACTCAAGATCACATGCGTTATTCGCTTATCTCTAGACTGCTTTTGATAAACTGGCAGATCACTGAAGAACAGTTGTAGATGAGAGATCAAAGATGAGTTGGTTCTTGGGTTGTGTGCTTCCATCCATTCTTAAATCAGTCATGGAATTCAATATAAAAACCTTTGGAAGTCTCCTTGCAGTTTGCATGCATATTCATTTATCTCCTAGAATTATTTTGATGCGGTCCAAGTGATCAACAGTAAAATTTTAATTAGGGTGTGATAAAAAAGGTCTGTCTCCCCCTTTATAATGTAAATTTGTACAGAGTAAGCATCCTTAGCAAATGGCTTGATTTTAAGGTATAATTAGCAAGGTTCTAAAAGACGCTAGGCACTAGTCGGGCGACGAGCTGAGGCCTAGCGCCTAGGCGGTTAGGCGGGGACTAGGCGGATTTAAGTAAATCTATTATATTTCATGTAAATAAGTATCTATTTATACTTAAAAAATATATAATTTCATTATAAACTACAAAATAGAATGACATATATATTAGGAGGTATTGGAACATAATGAAAACATGGAGAACATGCATATAATGTGTATTCATTTAAGTATTCAACAAGTCTCTTACAATTTATTGGAAAAAAAAATAAAATGCAAAATGAAAGTTATCTATTTTCTACTTAAGTGAGTCGCAACCTAGGCTCTAGGCGGGCGCCTCAGCAAGTCTAGGAACCCTTTCTTAATTTTCAAACACCTAGGCATTAATCGGGGCAGTGGCCAACCGCCTAGAGCCTAGGCGGGAATTTTTAGAACATTGATAATTAGAGTATGTAGTGTTCAACTAGTAGTAAATTACAGACAAAAAAACCGTTTAACAACACAACATATATATCGAATTGTTGGAAAAAAACAAAAACAAAAAAACAAAAAACAAAAAAACAAAAAAAAACAAAACATTTGTGAATGAGAGTAATGTCCCGTACAAGCATGCATTAGATCATTTTGAGAGTGTGAATGAGATACATAGTCTGATAACAAATAATATTAGTTAAGTAGAAGATCTTGTAGCTAGCAAGAAGAGTCAAACCAGAAATCTAAATATACAAACAAATGATTAATTAGTCTCCCCTAGCAAGTTGTAGATATTAATTAGTCTCCCCTAGCAAGTTGTAGATAATATATATGTCCAAACAATATAAATAGAATACATAGTGTTATGTTCTACAAATCTGTGTCAGTTTGAATATTATATAATTTACATACAAAAAATATTTAGTTGATGCGTGTTTTAGAATTAAACAACATCTGACCAACAATTTTATATATAATGCAAGATGTAAACATTCATGTCAAAAGAAAACGTACAAACCCACGAAGGGATTGAAAACTATGAGGGAAAGAAAGAAAGAAAACCCCAACCTCAACAACCAGTATAAAATAACAAACATAGAAGAAAATGTATCGAAAGGGGGGGCTTGGAAGACCCACATAGTATGGATGAAAATACGGTAAAATTAAAGTAGAAGGAGAGTCCCACCAAACAAAAATCAGTAGAAGAGGATCCATGGTTCGCAAGAGTATCAGCTATTTGATTCCCTTCCCTGTAATTGTGAGAAGACCGAAATGGATTTGGGAAATATGATGCAACGCATTCCTCCACTCCACCCTCAAGTGCCAACGCACAAGCTGAGGAGAGAGAGAAATCAAGATTCAAAGCAGAATCAACTTCCAACCAGATAAAATTCCAATTCCGCAACAGAGTTAAAATCTCCAAGTTAAAACAAAAAGCACCAAGGAACTGGCCTTCGAAATCTCGAAACTCACCACCATAACCAACACTACAGAACCCTGCTTCCAAGCAGCATCAATGTTTAACTTAACCCAACCATGATTAGGAGGAAGCCAACACACCTCCAAAATAATGTGAGCTCTACGAGGCCTACAAGTAGCACCAAACATCTTCAACACACACAAATCTCAAACTTCATTATTCATACAACCAGACCCTAAATCTGATAGAAAAATGGGTTTGACATTCTAACCCTTTCATATCGAGCTTGGTTTCTCAAAAACCAAATGTACCACAAAGTTGAAACAAAAACTGTCAACCTCAAATCACGTAATTGAGAACTCTTATTTAAGGTCAACCCATGATGCAATCTTTCTACTAATGAGCCATGTAATGTAATGAACCCAAGCCAAAAGCATCCTATACTATGATGCATGGATACTTATGTTTGGTCCCGTATCCCGTATCCGATACTTGATCGGATACTCTACTTGCCCGATACTCTTGGATACTCGTCCGACACGTATCCTGATTGATGGACACGAAAACGTGATAGATACGCGTATCCTACATTTAAGATACATGTATCCGGCTTTTAGGATACATTTACAATTTCATAAAAAGGTAATGAGGAGGAGAAAATTAATAGGAGACATCTATAATTGAAATGTGATGAATACAAAGAGCTTCCCTCTGATTAAAACCATGAACACGACTCTCACACTTATTCAACTGTATAAAGAGGATTAGATTTCAAACTTTTCTTCTCTAACAACTCAAATGTACTTGAATTTGAATGATGAATTATGTTTTAAAATGTATAGTTTTGTTGCTATATACATTTTTATTTGCCGTATCCATAGCGTATCGTATCTTAATTTTTAGAGATTTTCCGTATCGCCGTATCGTGTCGTGTTGTATCAGCGTATCCGTATCCGTATCCATGCTTCATAGATCCTATATAAGCTGCCAAACCGTCAAGGTAAAAGTGCATGTAACAAAAACATGCTCAATTGACTCAACATGCAAACCACATAAAACACATCTAGATGCCATAGCAATTTCACGTCTCTGCAGCCGGTCCTCAGTTAAAACACGACCGCATAGAACTTCAAAAACTCAGCAGAAACCAAATTATTTCAACACACACAACAAAATATCCCAAGACAAAGTATCACAAGCTTTCGCAATGTCAGCTTTAGTTGCAACATATACCAAAATATTTGTTATCCAACGAGTTGAAATATTCAGAAGTGGCCAAAATACAGTCAGGAATGTTACGGCCGGCACAAAATTAAGCGTGCTGTTGGAGAAATATTATTTGAGAAGAAATAACAGCCAAACGAGTATAAATAATCCTTATAATAATCTTGAAAACAAAATTTGCTAAGAGCTATAAAGATGAAACATCTCAAGCATCTTACTAGTGTCTTCACGTGTTTAATTTTTGTGTCGTTGGGCACATGATGTTAAGAGAAAATCTCATACCCAATTACAATTAGTGCTAAGGTTTAGTTGTTAAATTTAATTTTTACCAAAAGCAAATTAGAAGTGTAGATTATACATATTGTGAGCTGAATTACCAAAACTAACACTTCTTAACATATACAACAAAACCCTAATGGCCCACAACAAAAACCTCATTTTCTTGCTGCCCTTAATGGGCCTAGATTAAAAGTAAAATCATATTTTCTTGTCGCCCCTTAATGGGCCCAACTTTTTTGGTCAAATAATGAGCACAACTTTTATATGTGGACACTGGACACCTTCAATTTTGCTTAAAGTTAAATAACACTTATAGTCACAAATAAAAATGACGGATCTGTGACATCACTTTTTCATACAACGTAAGACACACGTCATATATCTAAGGTTTTTTATTACCCACGACAAGCACTTATATAAAATCTATGAGTTTTGTTAATTGAAAGTTCCTGGTACATGAGTTTTCAAGTCACTTTTTTTCTAATGAAATGATTGAAGTTTTTCTATTTGGAATCGTGCCATAAGAAGTACTGTCTGATCATTTATACCAACTTAAAGCCCAATCAGTATTCTTTGTTTATATATTATGTAAAAATGTCATTTCAATTGTAAATTAACATGTTGGTATTTTTGGTATGGAGTTTTTTTTTTTTCCCCTCCCTTGGAAGACCTGATTGAGGTGCATCTGATGCCATTGAATAGTGAATGTGTTTGCATTCGAAGTAAATTCCTTCTAAACAATTGCACACCATACAAACAGATGGCGCAATAAATTGAAATCTATCATAAAATCATGATAAAAGTTTTAAAATGATAAGTTTAGGGTTCAAAAAGAGATGAAATATAAAATACAGAATATGGGCGTACAGAGAAAACAATTTGGTTAAGTGAAGCGACATTTTTGGGAAATTGAGAAATTAACAAATTATTTTAGGTGTCTAAAGAAAGGTGAAAAAACATGAGTGTCTGAATTGGGCGTAAACAGAATTTTTCTAATTTACGCATGTGCACCTAAACTGTCTCTCTCTCCATAATCAATATTAATCTCCATGCAACAAGAAATCCTGAAATGGATCTGCAATGTCACCCGTTACCTGCAGTTGTGTCAGCTCTAAGCCATATCCATGTCGTTGATACATGAATATTGTCAACAATCTCTAAGCCAAATACAGTAGTAGAAAAGCAAAACCATGAACGAAATCAACCACGCCTCTAGAGTCCAAAATAGGGACTGGCATAAGTAGAGATGAGCAACGGTTATAGGCGGACAGGTAACCGCGGTTATTTATCCATAACCGTTTATTCTCATACCCGCATAACCGTTTACCCGTTGGGTAATTTCCTAAACAGTTATACTCATACTCATAACCGTTTATAAACGGTTAACCATATCTATAACCGCGTACCCATTTAACCGTAACCGTTTAATACCCGTTTACCAATTTATCATTTTTTAACCCGTTTATCCTTTTTTTTTTAACATTTACTCATTTTTCACCCGTCTACGTGTTTTTTTAACAACTTGAAAATTAAAAAAGAAAAATTTGTCATAAGTTTCTTTTTCTAACAATTAAACACCGTTATAGGTATATTCATCATACATTTTAGTATTTTAATTTTTTAAGTCCATATATCATTCCAATAATTGAAATAATAGTTTACAGACGATATTTTTAACTGTTAACAATGAAGGTAATATAAAATTGACTAGGTATTCTTGGGTTACGAAAACTGTTGAAAGACAATATTCTTTGGTTATTTAACTCGAAATGTAAAGTATTAACATAATATATATATATATATATATATATATATATAATGGACCATGAAATCATGCACTATAGTCAATAACATTGATCTAAGTTTTGTCCGATAGGGAATATGGTTTGTGTTAATTTTACATATATAAAATAAATGGGTAAACAGCTACCCGTTTATAACCGCGGTTAATAACCATAACCGCCCATTTAAATTTCGCGGGTAAACGGTTATACCCATAACCGTTTATTTATCTAAACGGTTACCCATAACCATAACCGTTTAATTTAAACGGGCGGGTAAACGCGGTTACCCATAACCAATGGGTATTTGCCCATCCCTAGGCATAAGTGAGATTTATTAGGAGCTGAAGTGAGAGAGAACTTCCATAATTTCCCATAATATATTGGTGTTAAATTTGATATCTTAGTATGCACTAGTAGAAAAACCTGTTTGCGCGACGGAATCTTGCGCGACGGACCAAATTTCGTCGCGCAAACATGGTTTGCGCAACCAAAAACATCAAACGTCGCGCAAACATACTTTGCGCGATGAAGCTCTGGGTCGCGCAAAGACACTTTGCGCGACGTAGGAACAAATGAGTCGCGCAAAGTGGCTTTGCGCGACGCAGGGCTTCGTCGCGCAAAGTTTTGGCGCCAAATGAAGACAGTTTTACTGCTTTTTCCAACTTTGCGCGACGCACGCTTACGTAGGTCGCGCAAAGAAGCTTTGCGACACCGCTTAAGTATGTCGCGCAAAACTACTTTGAGCGACGCCATCCTTCGTCACGCAAAGTTAACGATTTTATTCTGCTCCACTTAATCAGATTGGGAGGTAGAAACTGCAAACCCAGATGCAGTAGCTACCTCCATCCCCCATCTCTCGTCAAAACCTTCTCCAATCCCTGATCTTAAGCTCCGTGAGGTCCTTTTCATTCACGCCGTCTCCACAAATCCACTGGATATCAAAGTGAGTCAAATTTCACCCTTTTTTTAATTTAATTTTACCTTGTTTTTAGATTGATCTCATTTCTAAGATTTGTTTGTTTGCCAAGAAAATGAAGGAAATGATCATACACACAGATGGACACATATTTGTAGCAATATACACATACACACAGACGCACACATATCCTCACACACATATACACACACGCACAGACACACACATACACACACACGCACAGATACATCCACACACACACACACATCCACACACACACACACAGAGACGCACACACATCCACACACACATCCACACACACAGACAGACCCACACACACACATCCACACACACACACACACACACACACACACACACACACACACACACACATCCGCACACACACACATCCCCCCCCCCAACACACACACACAGACGCACACACACATAATTATGTTGATTATTGTGATTTAGTTTTAGTAACATTGTGATTTAGTTTATTTGTATGCGCATATGTTTGTACATCATCTACAAAATTATTTTGTGTTGTACGAAGTTAATATTACTTAATTTCGTACATTTTTTTTTCTTCAATAAAAGCTTAGTTTCCCGTTTGAGAATTAGTTGGATTTCGTGCATGGATGCGAAAGCATGACTGCGGTCCAATTAATTCTTGAATTGTCCCATTTTTTGGACAGTTTGGGAATGCATAGTTATGTGTTGTAGTTTGCGGTTCACGGATTAGGTTTCGATAGTGGAAATTTTGGTAACATTTCCTGATGTTCTTCGAGTACATGGTGGATATTATGTATCTACGTCGTGCACTTGAAGAACTGTAAGGAGATGCTGCCGAAATTAGCCCACGTCGAAATTTAATCCATTGGAATCGTAAATTACGCACATAACTGTGCATTCCTGAATGGGATATGGCCCTTACCGGAGGAATAAGGTAACAAGACAATAGTTGAATTTGTTCTAATTCTTGTACTTTTATTGGGATTGCAGACAAAATGGACAGACAGTGGATACATAATCATAATAGATGTGTTGTTGAGTACTTGGATGGAATAGATGAGTTCATTAAATTCGCAACTAGACACAAGGTAGGTTCAACTCATATCCGATGTCCGTGTAGGAGGTGTAACAACTCAATGTGGGAGACATTCGAGAATATTCGATTTCAGTAAGAAATGGGATGATTGAGACCTATACTACTTGGTATCATCATGGAGAACGATTAGACCAAGCTTCATCTTCATACGTGACACGAGTGGAGACCGTTGAATCTAATGTGGAGCCTAATGAACAAGTTTTGAATATTGTAAATGACGTTTATCCATACGCCTCGAGCAACACCAATCAGGAAGGGGGAGATGACAGTCGTCCAACCATGGATAGTGAGGCATTCAAAAACTATGAAAAACTATTGAAAAATGCCAAGCAAGAATTATATCCTGGTTGCGAGAACTTTTCGGTGCTCACAGCAATGGTGGAGTTGATGCATGGCAAGATCAAGTTTCGTTTGTCAAACAAGTGTTTTGATTACTTTTTGGGAGTTATCAAGAGGATGTTTCCAAAGGAGAATTGTTTACCTGAAGATCATAAAAGTGCCCAAAAAATGTTGAAGGGTCTCGGCCTAAGGTATGAAAAAATTCATGCATGTGTAAATAATTGTATATTGTTCTATAATGAGAACAAACAGTTGGATAAATGCCCTGTCTGCAATGAGCCGAGGTTTAAAATGACATCAGAGAATAGAAAGACCAAGATTCCACAAAAAGTAATGCGTTATCTTCCATTGAAGCCTAGGTTGCAGCGATTGTACATGTCGATGCATACCGCAACCGACATGAGATGGCATAAAGAATGACGGGTAAATGATGATGTTATGAGGCATCCTGCAGATGGAGAGGCATGGAAAGAATTCGATCGGATGTACCCTGATTTTGCAGCTGACCCGCGCACTGTCAGATTGGGACTTGCCACTGACGGATTTAATTCGTTTGGGGCTTTAAACCAAATCCACAGCACTTGGCCGGTCATCGTGTTTCCTTATAATCTGCCGCCTTGGAAGTGCATGAAAAAAAATACATGATGTTGACTCTATTAATTACCGAAGATCCAGGAAAGTCCATTGATGTTTATTTGCGGCCGTTGGTTGATGAGCTAAAAGATTTATGGGAAAACGGTGTTCGTACATACGATAAGTATACTGGGCAAATATTCACCATGCGAGCGGTAGTGATGTGGACAGTTAACGATTTTCCCGCGTATGCAATGGTTTCTGGGTGGATGACTAAGGGTTATTTGGCATGTCCAATATGCAAGGAGAACGTAACATCGTCTTGGCATGCAAGAAAAGTTTGTTATCTTGGTCATCGTAGATGGCTCCCTTGGGACAATGAGTGGCGTCAGAACGATAGAGCCTTCCACGGCACAAAAGAGACTCAGCCAAGACCAAGAGAATGGTCCGAATATGAGATTTTGGATCAGTTAAACCATTTGGAATTTGGTCATTTCGGCAAAGGGGTCAGTAAGCCCAGACCAACTACACATCTGAACTGGACGCACAATAGTATGTTATTTGAGCTCCCATATTGGTCAAAGTTAAAATTGAGACACAACCTCGATGTTATGCATATTGAGAAAAATGTGTTTGATACTTTGGTCGGGACAATTCTAGACATTGAAGGAAAAACAAAGGACATGATCGAAGCTCGGCCCGATTTGGAACGAATGGGCATTAGGTCATCCTTGTGGATGAAGAAAGTCGGTGGTACATTAAAGAAAGACCATCCTTTTTTTACAGTTAAGCCGAATGGGAAGAAAGAGTTTTTCAACTTTATTTCTTCTGTAAAGTTTCCAGATGGGTATGCTTCCAATATCTCGCGTTGCGTGAACGTGAAGGGGTGTAAATTTTCAAACATGAAGAGTCATGACTGTCATGTGATACTCCAACGCCTTCTTCCGGTTGGTATTCGACATTTATTGCCTCTTGATGCGGTGAAACCAATCGTGTTGTTGTCGAGATTTTTTTCGCAGTTAACTGCAAGGTGTTTGCGGAAGTCGGATGTTAAACAATTGCAGGAAGACATTGTGAACATCTTATGCAAGTTCGAACTGATATTTCCCCCAACTTTCTTTACAAGTACGATTCACGTGATGATTCACTTGCCAGATGAGGCATTGCTTGGCGGACCAGTGAACTGTCGATGGATGTATCCAATAGAAAGGTATTTAATTAAGCATATATATATATACATATATATATATATACATACAACAAACGCTTTGAATAATTTGTAGCATACCTATTATTTGTGCAGATATCTTGGTGAGTTGAAAAAGTGTGTCCGAAACAGGGCAAAGCCCGAAGGATCACTTGTGGAGGCATGGGTCGCATATGAGTCACTTACTTTTTGTGCAATGTATCTTGAAGATGCTGAGACAACTTTCAATCGACCTCAACGCAATAATGACGGTGGTGTCCGAAAAGAGAAACTGTCTGTTTTTTCCCAAATTGCACGACCATTTGGCGATCCTGTAAAAGGCGATTCGTTTGTTTCCTTCGTGGTTTCACGCACATGTAAGTTGTATGTGGTTTGAATTGAGCATATTTTCCAACTTGTTCAAGCCCATCTTTAAAATTGGTTACACTAACAGGTTAACTTTTTGTATATGTTATATTAGATGAACAAATTGAAGGAATTGAATTCACCCTATTACGATGAAGAACTATATAACTTGGCGAGAGGACCGTTTCACGTTGAATTGTTCTCAGGTTGTCAAGTCAATGGGATCAAGTTCTTGGGGGCAACGCGTGATGACAAGTTGTCTACTCAAAATACTGGTGTCCATGTCTTGGGTGCGGGCGACAGTGAAGACATTGATTTTTATGGAAAACTAACTAGTGTAGTACAATTGCTTTACAAAGACAGGTGTCAAGTGATACTGTTTAAGTGTCTTTGGTTTGATATAAACCCACATAACCGAACGACTGTTAAGCGAGACCATGGTTTACTATCAGTAAACACTACGAGACATTGGTACGATGAAGACCCATACATTTTGGCAACTATGGCGAAACAAATATTCTATCTAGACGACCCTAAAGCCGGCAATGGTTGGAAAGTTGTTCAGAAGATTGATCGAAAAGGGCTATATGATATTCCAGAAGATCATGATGATGACGACGACAACGTTGCTGACCAACAGTTATCATCTTCGATAGAAATTGGTGAAGAAACACTTTGGGATGCTAATATTGTCCAAGAACCGTTTGATGTACCTGGAGTTCCCGAATTCAAAATATCAATTGACCTTGGTGATCTGCCTCAATACAACGCACCGGAAGAGGCAAACGAGGATGAAGACGAATGGGAATCTGGAAATGATAGTAGTGAGGATAGCGAGAGTTATTATTGTAGTTCGGATGAGGATTAATATAAACTTGTAAAGGAATATGTTGAAATCAGTTTTTGTATTACCAACCGGAATCATACCATGTACTTGTTTATTTTTTGTGATTTTTTGCGTATGCGATCTCGAAGTGTATACAAACAAGTTTGACGGTTGGATCTTTGAAATTAGCTTCGTACAATGCGTATCCCATCAAGTTCAATGGTATATATATTTACTAAGTAGATTTTAATTTATTTATTGTGTACTTATAACACTTAAGAAATTGAATGATATATATGTAAAAAAAATTAGTTGTTGAGAATTCAATATTTTTTTCTTCTTTAGAAACGTGAATTGAATACTTTTGATGGCTTATATATATAAAGTTTCAATCATTTGTTTTGAATGTTTATTGTATAACGGTATAGAATCAGTTGAATTTGATGAGAGAATGCTTGTTATTTGTTGCAGTTTTACATTTATTTATTTTGTACTCATAAGATAAAAATTTAAAAAAAAAAAAACTACTTTGCGCGACGCAGGTGCTCCTACGTCGCGCAAAGCTGTTTTGCACTACGTAAGAGCACCTGCGTCGCGCAAAGTAGTTTTTTTTTTTTTTTTTTTTTCCCTTCTTTTATTTTGGTTTTCTTTTGGGGTTCTTGCATTACCTTTTCTTTTGTGGTATCCACTTATGTAAATGTTTTAAATTTACGATCGAATTGGTTCATTGTATTCATACAGGGTTAAAGAGTGTATCTGTAAAAAATCATCAAAATCGGAGTTAAAATAACCGTTAATTTGGTGATTTTTCGTTTATAGCCGTCGAAAAAGTTTGTCCCGTTACTTGATCTCTGAATGTTTGCTTTTTGGGATTTTTGGCGTATGCGATCTCGAAGCATATACAAACAAATTTGACGGTTGGATCGTTCAAACTAGTTTCGTACAATTCGTATCCCATCAAGTTTAATGGTATATATATATATATATATATTTACTAAGTAGATTTTTATTTATTTATTTTGTACTTATACTTAAGAAATTGAATGATATATATGTAAAAAAAATTATTGTCAATTTTTGTTAGAAAAATATATTATTGTGGGGTTTATGTATAAAAAAATTTGAATCCGAAAGGAGAAAAATGTTTTATAATAATTTTTTTTTTTTAAAAAAAAACACTTTGCGCGACATCTTAATGTGTTCGTCGCGCAAAACTACTTTGCGCGACGTCAACTTGTATATCTATGTCGCGCTGAGTTGTGATGAATTTGGCAGCCCAATAGTGAAAAAAAGCGTTTTTTTTTCAATTCTCCCTCTTTATTTCTGAAACCCTCATTCTTTCCCCGTAGACCCCTCTTCGAACCCAATCTGGAACCCTCCTTCTTTCCCCGTAGACCCCCAAATCTCCCTCTCTTTCTTTCCCTCCGTCTTTCCCCTTCTTTCGAACCCAATCTTGAACCCTCATTTCCCTATTTCTTTCCCCGCAGACCCCAAATCCTGTCTTTCCTCTTGGATCGTCGAACCCCTCTGTCTTTCCCCCGTAGACCCCAAATCCTGTCTTTCCTCTTCAAAAATCTTGAACCCAAACGACAGGCCACCACGGGAATCTCAAAGCTGACGCGAATTAAGTCCTAAATTCAAGGTAAGGGTTTCTGATTTTCGATGGGTTTTTGTTATTTAGGGTTTTTGTCCCAAATTTGTCTGTTACCAAATTTGTCTGATTTTCGACCCCAAATCTCTTCTTACTGAATTTGTATGCTTTTGATGAATTTAATTTAAATATTAGTTGCGGTTTTTCTTTTCTTTTATGCCAGAATGTGTGATATAATTCATATAGGATTGATTTGCACTGAAAGTTTGTAACTTTGATTTGTGTGTTTTAGGGTTTAATTATGCGTATTATAACTTAATTAAGGGCCAGTGTGTAGATGCAAGTGTGTATAAGTGTGTAGTTAACTGTTTTTTATATGCTTTGTGTTTTTAGGATTGGTGTGTTTAGTTGTTTTGTTTAGGGTTTTGAAGCTTCTGAGTGTTCTATACGCTCTATGCTTCGTCAAGTTCACAGAATTACAACGTAACGGACAGAATAAGTGCTTTTGCGCTTGGTGTAGGTGAACTTTGTACATTTATGTGAAGTAAAGCACACCTTGCGCTGTCATATCTCCGCATTTGGCTCTGTATTTCTTTTGTGTTGGATGAGTCTTCACCGGCCATTAGAAAAGGACCCGATGTATCATATTACTCGTTGTTTATATAGCGCCACGTAGTTTACATAGTTTGGAAGCAATTGAGATAGTAGAGTGGTATTTTAGTTATGAGATTGGTAGTGGTGTTTGGGTTTGATTTCGATAAGAATGGTGGCATTCTTCCTTTCCCATGTTTTTCCTTTTATTTGGAGTTAAATTTGGCTTTGGGGTTGTTTGCATTGATTTTCCAAAGTGTTTTGAGGGACCAAAATGTGGAAACTGCACAACGGGTTTGGAAGGCTTGTGGGGAATTAGAATGCTAGGCAGAGTGTTGCATGAATTGTTTTCGTGTCCTATGTCCTGCAGTATTCACGAGTCGCGGAGACAGAATAGTGTTCAGGGTTTTATGCAATCTGTTTCAACCGGGGTTTTGAATCTCACTAGGAGAGCATGTAGTATTCATGAAGAGATTTTAAATTATTTTGTCAGCTTAAGCAGAATAACTCATAAGAATGTGCAGCATGTTTGTTTTTCTATTATAACATTCATTATTTTCTCCTTCTCAATGCTAGAAAGAAAGTGGACCCGATAGCTTACACTCATCGCACCCCTCTTATTCTAGCAAGAATAATGTAACTTGAATTCGAGGGTAATTGAACTGTCTCGCAGCTCGTACAACTTCACCAGAACAGTAAGGGAGACTAGATAATCCTCATCAGCTATCTGTTTGGGTCCTCAAACTATTATCCATTATTGAATATGCATAAAATTCGAACCAAAAATGTTAATAGAAGAGTTAGTGTGCATGTGGCACAATACTGGCTAAACAGTTATGCAGAAAACCTGTTCAAAGTGAAAAGGCATGTGAAAGAGTTTGAATGACAATAGAGAGTTCGGATTTGGGGTAGTAGTACTGGTTTGAATGGTAATAAATTAGGAAGGCTTTATTTCTCGAAATGAAAAATTGCTACAGGCTCATAGAAAGTCATTAGAATATAGAGACACATATGATCATAGATAATACAGAAAGCAAAACTTTGGCCAACTTCAACATTTATCTGCTCAGATATGACTTATCTTGTTTATTATATTATACCTTATAGTGGTAAGATTTGAAACTGAGTATAATTTGCGTGCTTTTCATAATGATGAAATACTAAAACCATCACATTTTTACCCCTAAAGATGATAACGGTCAAGGCAAACTATAGCACACCTGCATTGCATGAGCACTTCCCACCAGTAATTCATTCCAGAAAGCATAATATAAAACTTAACTTAAATGCATTACCTATAGGTCACATTACACCAATTTCTTTTCAAACCATGTCAAAGTTCAAACTCTGCACTTTGAGAAAATCAGTTCAGTTTCTCAATAAGAAATGCATTACCTATAATGAATGGATAATAGTTTGGTCATAACATCATTATTTTTATTATGTTTTATTTCAAGCACTTTGAATTATGCATTTAAGAGTTTTATGGTAGCTTAGTATGTTCCCTTTGTTAAATTTCGTATGGGCCATTTACTGCTTCTTCAATACTTTTTCATTATAGTGTTTATTTTATTGTGGCAAATGCATCATTGACTTGAGGTTTTGGGCCCGTTGGCTATCCACTTGTTATTGTCTCTTTATATTCTTCCCATTATTTTTATCCGCTCGAAAGCAATGTTATATTTAGTTTCTAATGTTATATTTTTATGGTTCAAAAAATGTATAGATGTTGCACTTGATCACTCGTCGTCAAAGTGTGACCAATGCACCTCCCACATTATCAGCATCTACTGCTCCAGCCGTGAGTGCTCCAATCATTGGGGAGCCAACACCCCTTGCTGAGGCTGCTGCTACGGCGTCCCAGGTGCCCGTCTCATCGACGTCATCAGTGTCGGTTGAGCCGCTCAGTGCACGGCGGCCTCACCGGCGTCGTCGCCAGCCGGAGCCTTCTGATCACACTTCCTCGGCATCCAGAGTCGAGGGTGAGGCCTCCCGTCCAGGTGGTTTTTTTTTTCTAATTCTCACTACGTTGTATTTTTTTTTCATTATAAAACTATTATTTTTATGATGGTGAAAATTTGCTGGATTGTGAAATGTGTTGCCAGCTAAAAAAAACACAAGGGGGCCTAGTCGAATGCTGAAGCAACAGGAAACTATACGTCAGACCAATTCCAAGATCAAGATTACGTATGACCCGCGACATTGTGGAGCGGCTACCTCAAAGCAGCATAGCGGCATCGCTAGTAGTTGTGGTACTATTATTCGAGAACATTGTCCTTTTCAGTGGGAGTCTTGGGCAATAATTCCGGAGGATACGAAGAAACTGGTGCGAGAAGCACTGTCGGTTAGTATATTAACTTTTACCCTTTATCATTTTTTTTAAAAATTTTGTTTACAAATATTATTAAATTTCGTACTATTATTTTATTATTTTTCATATTCGCAGGTCTTTTATGATCTTACGAACATATCCCCCGAGGCCATGGCCTACATAGAGGCGACCTTAGCAACCCGGTACAAACATTGGAAGAACAATTTTCACTCATATTTTAAGCGATGGGATGATCCGGATATTGCTCGCCTACATGTTCCGGGCGAGTTGAAAGACCGGCCAGAGGATTGGGAGTGGCTCTGCAAACATTTTACGGAGCCAAAGTTTGTTGTATGTACATAATATTTTAATAATATTTTATTATTGTTTTAGTTATTTTTTTAAGCTTTTTTGTTAATTTATTTCAAATAGTCGCACTAACATGTATATTGTGTGTTTAACAGAAGAAATCTGTTGCTAGCCAGAAAGCTCGGGAGTCAAAGACACTTCTCCACCATTCTGGTTCGATGCCTTTTTCGTATAGGCTTGAGTCACGATGTCAGGTAAAAGTATATTAACTTTGAAATTTTATACAATTTATTTATTATTATTGATTAATAAAATTTTCTTAATGTTTTTTTTTATTCAAGAGAGTTCTAAGTTCCCACATATTGACATGTTCAAGGACGTTTACGTTCAACCCGGCGATGAGACCGCTGAGCAGCTTTATGTAAGTATATGTAATTCTTATTATTATGAATCGTTCAAATATTATTTATATTTTGTTATTAAACATTATATGTTTTTTCTTTATTATTACAGGGTGATATGATGGAAAAGAGCTCTACTGTTCTTCAAGAAGCAACATCGCAGCTGTGGATGCAAATTTTCTCCTCTTCGGTCTTGGACGACTTTGCACCTACAAGATAATAAACACCTTAGGTTAAGGCCAAAAGCCTCACGCGCCCACGATGAATGGGGGGGGCTTTGGCCGAAGAACCTCCGATGCCAAAGTTAGAATTAGAGAGAAAAAGTGTTTAGAGTGTTTTTTGCCCAAGGATTGGAATTGGGTTTTGTGAGAAAAGGGGGTAGTATTTATAGGAGATGGCCGGTCCCCTTTGGAGAAAAAGGTGGCCGGCCCTTGCTAGGGTTTTTGGGTGAGATTTAGGTTTAATTAGCCCATTTATTGGCTAATTAAACCAAAAGGGAATGTGTTTGTATTTATGAAAAAAGGTAATAAGGAGTAATTGAATAATAGGCTTAAAAAGGAGAAAAGAGGAAGGAAATATGGGAGAAAAGAGAGAAAGTGGCCGGCCCCCTTTGGAGGAGGGATGGCCGGCCCTTTAGGGTAAATCTAGGGCTTAAAGGCTAAGTTAATTGGCACATTAATGAGGAATAATCTCATTAATTTGCCAATTATCTCCATTTATGTGGGATAATGGGTAGATTTATGAGATAATAGCCTTAAATGCGGATGGATGAAATAATTCGGATTTGTTTACCTTTTATGAGCGCTTTTGGCTTGACCGACGATAATTACCGGCTGCTCGCGCGTAGGATTTATGATACCCCTCAAGGGCATTCTTGTCTTCTTGATCCGAAAGTCCACGTGTCGCCTTGTGATTATTTTTGGCTCCACAGCAGCTTCCCCCAGAGACCCCGATCGAAGACGTCATTGTACTTGAGGATGTAGATGTTCAGATCGTGAATGAGGTCTTGAATCAGAAGTTGGGTCGTCGTCATGGCAAGGTTGTTCGGTGTATGGGGAAGGCGGGGGTTCGTGAGATGGGTGCCTCCTCTTCCAAATCATCCACAGCAGAGGTCAATGCCCTGAAGGCGGAAGTGACAACCCTAAAAGGCCAGCTTGTGGCCCAGGGCGAGCACATTAGGGCCCAGGATGAGTATGATTGTAGAGGCCTTAACGAGGTCCGGCCTCCAAATCCCGATGCCAACACCTGATCTTGCTCCACCTTCGACTTCCCAGCCACTTCACCCAGCTGATACCTAGTAGCATGATGTATTAAACCTAGAAGACTTGTAGTTTTTTCTTTTTTGTTAGGACATCTTGCATTAGTACATTTTCATATATTTTATAATTAAATACTTTTTCTTGGTTTATTAATTATTGTTTAGAATTTAATTACAATATTTATTAAAAATTAAATAAAAAAATCTTTGGTAAAAAAAAAAAAAAAAAAAAATTTGCGCGACATAGGCTGCTTCGCGCAAACCCTCTTTGCGCGACGTAGGCTGGGTCGCGCAAAGCGGGTTTGCGCGACGCAGGCACCTTTATCGTCGCGCAAACCCTGCTGTCACGGCCTTTGAGCGACGACGGTTTGTTGCGCCATCTTTTGCGCGACTTTTTTTTGACTTTGCGCGACGACGGTACCTACGTCGCACAAAGTGTTTTTCCTACTAGTGATGGTGGGTGTTGAAATCCCACGTCGGCAAGAGGAAGAATGAAAAGAATTGCCAAAGATCATACTTGTATAATTGGTAGGTCACCGGGTTATTCATTTAAATATCTTAATCTGACTCCAACTAATACCGATGTCTTTTGTGATAAAACCACATACCTGACGGATTTTGTAGATGGTAATTACCAAGTAGGGGATAATATCAGTATTGTTGGAAGTAGGACTTTGGCTCATCTCTCTGATAATTCTATAGTGGATTCATTATGTGGCCTAACATGATCGTTGTATCAAAAGGAAAAAAAAAAACTTTATTCAAGAAAAAAAAAAGTTCTAAACAGATCTAGTAATATACATTTCATCTTTCTAGCTAGTAGTCGACAAGATTTTTTTTTTTTTTTAATTTTTAGTAAAGACAATAAGTATTTTAGAAAGATGATGGATGATTTGCCATACATCATGTGTGCACATAAAACTTTTGGGTTGTAAAGACGAGCATGTAGCTAAAAGGCTAGAAGGACCAAGCACAAGCTCACAAAAACATTGTGCTAGTTGACAATGCAACGTGCACTACTTTTCACTTTCTGATTGTCTTATAACAAAATGAATGATTGCCATTGGCATTCCCTTCAAGTCACAAGGCGTTTAATCCCAAAAATTCAATAGTTCAAACGGGCCGCAAGAAAATAAGGGTTCATGTGGTTCATCATCTCTCCATTTCGATTGATTCGTGTCGAAATAAAAGGTTCTAGAGGGAGAGTATTGAAGGGTTGATATGTGAGATGAGCAAACAAGTGACAGAGTACCTACATCTGAGCATGATTGAGACTGAGTCACACACAAGATTTTTTATTCACTAAGACGAATATCAGAAAACATGAGAAGGGAGGGGCGTTTGTGGTTTTGGTTTTCTACAGGGTTTTCAAGATCTCTTCGCTTCTGCAAAATTTAAGAAGCGTCATAATTCAAGAAATAGGTAAATTTCTTATTGTTTATGCTTGTTGCTATTTATTGGTCAATATTAGGCGCCTAACAACAATGCTACATCTCACTCAGTCGGGTTTTATTTAAGATCTAACTATTGCAATAAAGACTCATCATATCCTTATATGCAAGATTTAATCATTTATTTTTCAGACCACTCAATGATACATATCATGGAAGAATATTAGAACATAAAGAAACTTTTATTTTCCTGTAAAATGCAATAAGAAACGAGCACACAATAAAAGTTCATCATGGATAATCAATTAAGCAGAGAAAACTGAATTTTAAACTTTAATGATTTTATCTTCCTGAAGTAAGTTACCAACACAAAAACTATTAATTAACTGAGGTGTTTATGTACAATACAAGTCCTTACATTGTCCTCTCTTGCTCTAATTCTCCTAGCTACCTAAATACAGAAATGAAACTTCATAACCACACAGTACAAAACATAATTTTTCAAAAATAGTACCATGAAATTAAAAAAACTAATTTCAACATATTATATATATGATATGAAACAAAACAATAAAGGACTTCTCCATTTTTCTTGTACATCTTGAGATCTCTGTTTGGAATTGCAACTGATGCTTTGCTACCTGTTCTGGATGGGATTTGAGCCACTTGGTGGCTTCCACCTCATACTAGACTCCACAGCTTTCTTGGTCTCTTTCATGGCTCCACTGCTACTCAAATTGTTTAAAGTAGCAGTAGTTCTTGTAGAAACAGAAGCCATTGGAATTAACAGCAGCTTTCTTGATAGGGTTTCTTTTTCTCTTCTGGGAAAGATCTGTACTTCATGGCAGAGACAAAAAGTGGAGCACAGCAAGATTTCAATGAGTATCAAAGCATAGAGAGAAGCGATCTTCATAATTGAGTTATTTGTTCAAGTGAAGTAGAGATATGGAAACTATATATATATATATATATATATATATTGGTACTTGTTAAAAGTAGTGAACGTGTGGGAGTAGGTTTATATGAAGGGCATGCAACATGCCTACTTCACGTGGTTTGCCAAAACTTTTTGCTTAATTTATTTGAACTTTTTGCCTACAATCCATGGCCTGTGTATGACCGAAAGCTACATTGACCAAGTAAACAATCTCTCCATGATTGTAAAAGCTATTTTTTGCCCAGAAAAAGAAATTAAACTGAGAGTGCGTTTACGAATTTTCAAAGCTTAAAAGATCTCTCTCCAAAAATAAAGGGGCTTGAATACGTAAAAGTTTTTTTGTCCTTTTTTTTTCTTTGGTAACGTATGGATGAAAGAAAAATAAGCTAATGTAAATAGGTGGTAGTGTCTTTTGGATTAACTCTAGTTGATGGCACTTTCTGCCGGAGCCCAGATTAAATTAAAGATACGCAAATGGAACTACGTACATCTCACATGGTCATATTACCCCAAAGTTGAAAGGAAGAGACATATATAGCTGGATATTTTAGACCTTGAATTTTCAGTCAAGATTCCTGTAAATATATTAATTTCTAGTTAGTATGGGGACTTGTGGCTAGTGTGACCCTCCACAATTTTTTCAGTTAAAGAATTTTTTTCATAGTAGGAAGAGAATTCGAACTTAAGACCTCTAATAGTTATAAACTTACAGCTAATTCAAAAATACATTAAAATAGATAATTTTTTAGTACTCATTATTGAGTGGTACATGAGAAATGAATAACTGAGATTAAAAATCTCACATAACATTAAATATATTGTTTATCTAATAACTAAGACACTCGTAGCACTAATGTTACTTACTTAACATTGTAGCCACACCTTTAAATATATAGTCATTAAAAACTTCTCCAAATTTCGTTGGAACTTAGACGCCGCTAAGCATGTGATGGTGAATTGACTATTACTGTTTTCTGACTTTGTTGCAGAGCAAGAAATATTAAACTAGACTCTCATGTGACTCAACACAATGATTCCACACAATGATTCCAAATCAATCATTAATCGGTGACATAATCAGTAGTTTGTGATTTCTTTCATGATCTTTTTGTTCATGTTAACTAATTAACATTATACGTACTGGGCAATTAACTAAGCCATATTGCTGAATTCTCTTATATAAACCAACTCCCTCTAGTGAGAACCTGAAGAAATCCTAGATTTGGCTAAGAAGATCATCTGCCTAGTGCCAACCCTATAAGCCTAATTATAAAAATGCATGTCTACTATTTTCTTTTTTTTCAGCTAACTAGCTTTTCCTTAGCTGGATTGTCAGGAAGATTTGAAATTCTTTTGATTCCATATGATTCTTCATATATTAATTAATTTATTCTTGACTGAATTAACTCGGTTCTTCTCTAAATAGGTTGAAAATAGAGGCCAAGTATGAAACACATAGATGGATCGAATTCAACAGTAGAAAGAGCAGTGCCAGAGTCAAGACTTAACCTCAATGAGCTCGTTATAAAGATACAGATTTCATTATAATTGTCTACAACGAGTTCTTATTTGAAAATGTAACATCTTTATCAATAGTGTATTTAGATTAGTTTTCTAAATGTACACAATCAAATTATCCTTTAACCATACATTGATGTTCACAAATCACAACATTAGACTCTTTCCATAATTGTAACTGGTAATTAAGTGTAACTAATTTATCCATGTCAAAAGCTAGAAAAATAAGTAGTAGTTCGCATCCATCTAGTTTCAGCAACAACACACTAATTTCAAAATATTGTGTAAAAACCTGGAAATTAAAGAAGAAAAGCAACGCATGAAAACAAAAACCCTAAATCGAACCAAACTAATTGAAGTTCTGATTGGAAATTGGGGTTAATAATAAAAGTTACACGTAGTATAGAGTTATTGAGACCAAATGACCCCATTAACCTCGGATCCAGATTCTCTCCCTTT
Source organism: Cotoneaster glaucophyllus (assembly GCA_036320875.1). Taxonomy (NCBI): domain Eukaryota; kingdom Viridiplantae; phylum Streptophyta; class Magnoliopsida; order Rosales; family Rosaceae; genus Cotoneaster; species Cotoneaster glaucophyllus. The sequence continues at coordinate 20,788,806 of CM070067.1, forward strand.
TTATTCTCTTCCTCTCCAGTGTTTCCTTTCATCCACAGATGTCCAAAATATTTCCAAAACGTATCAAAGGTAAAGATTATGCCACGTCACCAAAAACAACCACCAAACTTCTTTAAACCAATAACGACGATGAACGTGAACCAAAAACAAAGTGATCCCGTCTTCTTATATTTCTTCCACTTATCATATATAGTTGCTAAGTGAACATAAATAATGCAGGGTCATGGACAACCAGTTGGTACAAGAACATCTAGAGGGTCTAGCTCAAATGCCAAAAGGACCTAAAGGAACAAAATGACATAGCACAACAAGAGGATGTAACTCAAAAGCAAGAGGTTCGAGCTCAAATGCAAGGCTAACTGTAAATTGGACTTGTATCAAATACTTATATATTGTTTGACTCGCACTTGTATGAAATTAATAATTGGGTGTAAATGATTTTGGTGTAGAAAACTGGTACAGCTCACCACTCTGGAGCTGCTCCATCTCAAAGAAATTCTAAACTATAGGTAATAACAAGAATCAGTCTTAAAAAAAAGCTGGTATTTAGGTTAATTTTTGTTGCTTTGGGTTTTGCTAACATTTGAGTGAGCTCCTATGTGTCCTTTATTGGGCTAATTATGTGTATGTAATTTTTTTATCATGCTATTGTGACTGAATTTGGAAAGAAAAAAAAAATCAATCACTTATTTTGAATAGTTAGTTATGCTTGAGTGTGCTGAAATATGAATGTAGTTCTAGGGATGAATTTGTTGAGATGAGTAATTACATACTTTTTTTATTTGAATTTGAGAACCGATGCGGTCATGTGAATCAAGTCACAAGAAAGACTAATGAAATGGCATCACAACACCAACATGTTGCTAAAAAAAGGCAAGATCATGGAGAGTTTAACCATGATGTGTTGGAGGGCTTTCTTGCTTGCTGTTAATGAAGGGCTTTAGTGTTGAGATTAAGTAGTTTTTTAATAGGATTATGCTGCAGAACCATGAATTAATAGGTTTCTTTGATTTTGGCACTCTAGGTACAAGACTGTTGCATATCTTTTGTGTATTTTGTTAACTTTATTAAGGCACCCGAAGTGCAAAACTGATTATCGCAAGAATCGTTGATTTCGTTTTGGTAAATTAGGCGCAGAGCCAATACTTTGTAGTTGGTAATTAGACTTCTATGTCGAATTCAAATAAAAAGTGTATGGAGTGAACTAGCGGAAGAGAAGAAGAAAAAAAATAATAATATGTTTTCCATATTAGGATAAAAACCTTTTTGTCCTCAAACAATTGCCATGTGTCGTGCACATGACCAAGATAGATGAAAAATTGGTTGAAAATTACCAAAATCTAACGTAAACGGGAAATTGACCAAATATAAAAGTGCAGAGATAATCAACTAAAATTAAAATTCAGGAGAGGAAATTGGCAGTTCCTTACAGGATCAAAAGAGGAAATCAACATATAACTAACGTCATTTTGTGCTTTAAACAAGTGGTAGAATTCTTGTTTGCTAAAGGGAATTAATCTTGAAAAAATTTCAACTACCAAAATGAAAGGAGGGCAATGAAGGAGAGAGATAAGACGGAAGAGAATCCGAATCCTTAACCCCATCTCCACCTTCCCTCCGCTACTGGCATCTGGAATATGTTAGTAGTAGTAGCCCTAAAGGCCAATTGAAGTAAAACTTTATGAGTAGATATTGGAGAATAGTCTCATCAACCTAAATTCTTTAGATTACATAAGTTATATATATATATATATATATATATATATATATATATATATATATATATATTTATTGGACTCTATAGTGTTAAGTCACACAAATAAAAGAATAGTGAGAAACAATAAACTTTATCCTAAAACTAAAAAAATTAACATGATAAGTATACCTTAAATATTGCATCAAAATGAACATGGGAGAAACTCTTGCGCATTTGGGCATAAACCATTAAATCTGATGCATATTAGATTCAATGGTAGATCGCGCTCCTTATTCAACAATCAATGTCTCTGTGAGTCTTTTCGACCTCAAAAGAGTGGACTGCCGTGACAAAATCATTAGCTGGTATTCTTTATAACAAGAAAAAACTTCTTTATAACAAGAAAAAAAAAATGTTGATTCAATCCTTTTAAAGAGTGGTAGCAGGAAGGTTGCAGAAGTTGTTAGGGTTTTTGTGTGTTTGGGCTTTCTTTGTGAGCTCCAATGTCTGTATTGGGCTCGTACTTTTGTTTTTGGGCTTTCTTTATTGTAATCTTTCTTTGTTAGCAATGAAAATCATTTTAAACACGTCCCTAACGGTCCTAATATTTCCCATTTTCAATTTATTTATGTTTTATTTAGATAAACTTTCAAAAGAGAGCTTCACCTATAGAGACAAAAACACAAAATACATTTCATAGAACTCCACTAGTTTGATCAAGGAGAGACAAAAACCCAAACCCCAATAAACCTAACCCATAAACAAGCAAATCAAAATTTAAAAATTTCAGCCATGCCCCAAATAGATTTATCCAAAACTGCACTATTTATAAAAAATTTCAAATTAATTTTATATCTATAAAAACTAATCTATGCAAGATTAGTGTCATAATTCATGCACTTCTGCAAGATTAGTTTCACAATTTCTGTACTTCTGCTAGATCAATTTCAAAATTTTATGTGCGTGTGCAAGATCAACCTTCGAATTCTTGCATTTTTGCAAAATTAGTTTCAAAATTCCAGCAATTCTGCAACATTAGTTTCAAAGTTTTTTTAATTCTGCAAGATCAGCTTCAAAAATTCAGCATTTTAACAAGATCAATTTCAAAATTCTTACACTTCTACAAGAATATTTTCAAAATTTAAGCATTTTATCAAGATCAGTATCAAAACTCATGCATCCAAATCATCAAAACTTGAAAATCAAATACTTTAAAAAAAATAATAGAATAAAAAACCAAAAAAAAAAAGTTCCCATGGTTCTCATAAAAGAAAAAGAACTCATGGGTGTACCGATCAATCTCCCACGGAAGAGATCCACAAAACTTTTGGGCTGAAGGCTGTAATGGAAAATACAAAATTGAGTTCCGCCACGAAGAGTAAGGGATGTCGGTAAAATACAAAACAAAGCCCACAAAGGTTTTCTATATATACCACCAACTCAAAACCGCAACGACAACATTAACAACAACAAACTCTCCTCAACAAAGCACTAGTTTGAAATAAAAACTGTAAGCTCTCTTTCTTTCCTCTGCTTATATAACTCTCCCTGCTCGACCCTTCTCTCTCTCCTCTCGCTCTCTTGATTTCAAGTTTTCAAGATCTACGACTTGGGTTTTGTTTCCAAGTCCCAGAAGGCTCCACGAAAGGCAAAGCTCGTGACTTTCGGACATTCTTCACAAACGTTAGCCCCTGCACTTTGCTTCTTTTTCTTTTTCTTTTTTCTAGGGTTCTTATATTCTTGCCCATTTTTGCCCGTGGACTATGATGTCTCCTAAAGCAGTGGTGAGAAAAGTTTGAACCTTTACCATTTTCTCGGATCTGGGTCGTGTTCCTAAGGGATTTTGGGTAGTGGGTTAGTGTTTAATTTGGTTAATATGTATAATTGGGTTCCGTTCGATCCCTGCGGAGTTGGTTTTCTGCAAAGTGGGGTTTTGGGGGTTCTTGGGTTTTGTTCGCATTAGGGAGATTGAGGTTATAATTGTGTGATTTTTTGGTGTTCGTCTCTGGGTTTTGTTTTTGGGAATTTGGGTTTTGGCAATGCATGGAATTAGGGTATTTGACAGGTTTATTTTGCTCTCTATGCCTGAAATGCTAAGGGTTTGGATTTCTTACTTGTTGTGCTAATGGTGAATGAAGAGAAAAGAAAAAATTACTGTGAAACATTTTCTGCTCTGTTTGTAAAGGGGTTACAAACTACTTGGGCTTGCCAACTTAAAGTGACTCTCTAATTTCGCATTTTCGACTCTTTTCATTTTTGCCCTAATATAATGATCATTACGGATACTGGATGGAGTTGGTTGGATAAGGCATGAATTTTGTTTCAATGAATTTTACGATTCACAAATTGATGAAATAAAAACCGTAATTTGTATGCGTGAATATGTACGGAAGATGCATGGATATCAACGATGCGAGTGTTATTTAAATTCCCATACTGCATTTATTATGTTTATGGATCACTTAAAACAATTGTTTGTTGCCTTATCATGTAAGTAAATGTACGAGAACTATGTACCAAATGTACGAGAACTATGTATGAGACCACTTGTTGCCAACTAAGGGTGAATTCTTGTGAACTTTAGACAATTTTGTTCTTCTCAAGTTTGTACTTCATAACAGATTCAACCCAAGTAGTCACTGAGTTTCTTTGCAAATTGTTAACTTTCTCAACAAAATGTGTAATCCTTAATTTGATAAATATAGATTCTCAGTTATCACTATTTTTCTTTTTACTTATATTCAGGGTAAATATACTTCGCAATCAATAGCTTTGGAAGACCACTAACTGCATATGGTTCAAACTTTCATCTAAATGCTCTGCGCTGTTAGTTGTGTCTAAACAGTAATAGTTATCCCTTCGTCTGAGGTAAAGTTACGGGTGACACAATTCTTGTACTGTCATGTATACCTTTATATGGAATAACTGCAGGCACTGATGATGATGACCTTCCTCCATCTCATCAAAACAGAATTCCTCGAGGGGGTCAAGTCCCAGGAAATAAAAGATCTGCTGTAGGTTCTATCTCATTTTCTAGGATGTATACAGACATGGAGGCCCAAATTCATCACCTTGAGCAAGAAGCGTACTGTGCGGTCCTACGGGCGTTTAAAGCGCAGTCAAATGCAATTACTTGGGTATTTATGGTTGCATGTCTGTGTGCTTGTTATCTTGAATCCTTGATATTGATTGTGAATCAGCCTTTAATATTTATCATGGGTGTGAATATCAGGAGAAGGAAGGTTTGATTACCGAACTTAGGAAAGAACTGAGAGTATCAGATGATGAACACAGAGAGCTTCTGACCAGGGTTAATTCTGAGGACATCATCGATAAGATAAGGTAAGTCTCTTGAAAGTTTAAAAATATGTAACAGAGTGACTCATAAATTGGGTGGGAAATTAGTATTATACGTTTTAATTGTCACATGGTGGTGAACGTATCAGAGTGTGGAGAGACAAAGGTGGTCATCAAGCTGCCAGGCTTACTTCATCTCAGAATGCATATGAACTTTTACCTAGTCCTACTATTTCAGCGTCCCGAAAGAAACAAAAAACATCACAATCGGTAACTTCTCTATCATTCTGTCTCCCATTGCTGGCTTTAATTTAGCACTTCGTTGGCAGCCTTTGTGTTTAAAAGTAATTTAAGGAGCTCATTTGAGCCATGAGGAAAGGCAATTATAAACTTAAAAAGTACTCAGTATGGTCATGTGAAGAAAAACTGTTAGTTGACCTTTGTTTTGTTTGTTGTTCTTAGCATGGTCAACCATTCCCTGCTTTATCCTCAATGAAGTCCATCAAATACCCTTCAACAGGACCTGCTGGAAGTAGGCAATTCACCCGCAGTTCTTCTGGTCCCTTTGTCGAAGCGGCTGTCGCAGAAGCATCTGATTCATTAGTTGGAAGGAAAGTGTGGACAAGGTGGCCTGAAGACAACAGCTTCTATGAAGCCGTTATCACTTACTACAACCCGGCTGAGGTAGGTTTTGAAGTCTCTGTAAGGTGTTTCTGATTCAGTCCTGTAACAACATTAGTTGTATTGAATATGTAAGTTTTCTGGTAACGTGCACATGTCAGTGTGAAAGAAGCATAGATGAAATTTTGCCGAGTTAATTGGTATTATTAGTGGTAACTTCTGGTTTGTTGTTTTATTATTTAATTTATCTTTGATAGGGTTGTGCTCTTTCTAGATTTGATAGGATGGAAGCTAGAAATTCTCTTAAATTGCTTAAGTGAACACTGTACCGTGTAATACCACTAGGGAGGCTTGTTTGTATATTGTAGGTTCGGATGACTTTAATTAAAAATGAATAGCATAGACATGCTTTTTAATTAAAAGTTGATGACTTATAGTCTGAATCTCCTCGTCAGTGTCGGTTCTTAAGATTGTTTTGCCTCTTCTAATAAATAACATCCAACATTCTTACAAGGTAGTTTGAATAATTGAACCAAAGTGGTTATCAATGGTACATGACGCTGGAATAAATTTAATGTTAAAGATACATCTGTTTTGACATGTTTTGCCGCTTTTAGCTGACATTCAAATAACCCGTGTTTACAGGGTCGACATGCTTTGGTCTATGACATACATACACCAAATGAGACATGGGAATGGGTTGATCTCAAAGAGGTAAGTCTATAGGTTCTATGTGATGTGTGCATGTATTCCACTATGACATTAACGTGCTAATATTCCTGTAGCTATTTGTTGTACCAAATCATTAAACCAAAAAGTAGGATCCACAAGGAAAAGCATAAGAGATACAGATTTAGAGCTTTTATTTCTTCTGCTAGCCTTATTAATAATAAGCAGATACCAGCATCTTAGCCCTTGATTACATAAACAACCTATATAATTATAGCCCTCCAATATAATTAAAATCACTGGCTTTTATTGACCATTTATTCTTGACGTATATACATTTTTCACATTGCTGGTTTTAATCATATTCTTCCATCTTGTTTTTGGTAACCGACCAAGTTCTATCTCAAGAAATCAAGACTTTTATGTTTTATTTTAAAAAGGGGATGAGGACTCCATTGACTCGTTACTGATTACAGATCTCTCCTGAGGATATCTGTTGGGAAGATCCTGGCCCATCAGGACGCAGGGCTAAGAAATCTACTAGCCAGACCACAAGAAGGCGAGGACCCACAAAGTCTCAATCAAAGAAAGAACTTCCATCACAAAATGGTATAGGGAAGGTGCCAGATGATTTGGAATTATTAAATACTGATACCCTGGTAAAGGAGGTATGTATGATGAACTTGAGCCTACCCTATCTGAAATTATGTTCGTTATTTTCATTTCTCTTCTTTTTTCTTCACCAGGTGGAGAGAGTTTTCAATGCAAGTGAGCCAGATCCTTTTGAGCTCGAAAAAGCAAGGAAAATGCTGAAAGTAAGATTAATATGCATCCTTCATCCTTTCTATCCCGTTCCTCCCAGTCTAAGTTAACATTCCAATTTGCCGCTTATATGTATCACATGCAGGATCACGAACAGGCCCTTGTTGACGCCATTCAAAGGCTGGCATATGCATCGGATGGTGAAAGTGGTAATAGATATATGTGTACATAATTATCCTTGCTCACTCGGTTTTCCATTTCTTTTTCTCCTGTTTTGAGCTCAAAATAAGTTAAATAGCCAATTGTTGTACCATCTAGAGTTTTCGATGTGTAAGTTAGTTTTATCAGCACGTTGGAATTCTTTCTCATTAGCACTATTTGCAATACCTGTGCCTTTGTTAGTCCATATTTATCTTTTAGTTGATTAAAAGGAAAATAACCCATCACATAATAGTGTGTACAAAATGACTGAGACCTTGTTATATTAATGAAGTCTCGTAAATATAGGAGTATGATATCCACACACCCTTCTAAATTTCGGCCGTCGCATTGGATGGATTGAAGAAGATCAAAGGATAGAAGTTAACAAGGGGTGTATGAGAAGTAAAAATGGGTGTGTGGATAGCACACCCTTAAATATAATGGATCCCTCAAGATGGATCGAATACTCGCTAATAATTATACGAGCATCACACTAGATCTAAATCCTGTCTGCCGGTTCCCACCCCACTCCCCCCAATACATTTATTTATGCATACTGGCAATAAGGGAAGATGAACAAACGTTATGACCATGAATTGTGATTAAGCTGTTTGAATTCTGCTTATTTCTTTCAATTTTTTCTTCAAAGCAGATGGAGAGCACACATTTCTGCACAGTCGGTCAATGGATGGATAGCAACGGGAACAAGCAGCGTTGTTGAAAGCATCACGGTACTGACTTTGAGTCCACAATGGGATGATCTTTGGCTGGTCGGCTTTGAAGGCAGCAGGAACACATGCGGTGATGATGTTGACTACATAGGCTTTCTGTTTGATGGAATTTTAGGATTTTTCATGCGTAACCTTAGGCACATCCACATGTAAAAAACATCTCGATTTAGCGTTCCAGATACAGTTTGAGAAGAGACTCTTTCTTTCAGCAGTTGATAGTCTGAACCTGATAGATTGTTGCTCAAATGTAAAGTTGCTTATAACATCTAGAAATGTACAATTTTGCTGATTTCATCGTCGTATTTGATGTTATGAACTTGTCCTGATTCAGTCCCTCCTGTATGAAGCTGGAGATTTATAGCTTACAGTGTTGATCTCACGTTGCGTTTAAACCGCTTACATAAATCCTGCAAAGAAAGCAAACAAATTCGTATTCCTGGAAAAATATCATTAGTGCGGTTAAACTCAGATCATCGAGGGTAAACATTCCGTCTGGTTTACCTTAATATGGTGATGATTAAATTGATAAATACCTGAACACGAAGCGATTGTTGGACTGAATTGCAGTAATTCGAGCTGTATGAATTCGATTAGTGGACTTTACCACACCAGGTAGATGCCCGGGGCTTGCCCTCATGAAATTGGTGCATCCATCCTGTCCTGGGTGCCGGTAGAGCCAGAGATGAGAGCACCCTACACAAACGAATATCAAAGAATGAAGGATTTCAGTTCATCGTTTTGGAAAGGATGAGCTCTAATTACTGTCGAAATCCAGGCTGAGGTTTTTCATTCATCGACGAACATGTCAAAAGAAAATACAAAACGCAACATATTTCGTGATTAAATCGACAATCAAATGTAGGAACTATACCCTTACAAAGCTTAACACAGTTCCATATACACGGTAAATGGATCTTGATGCAAGAACGATGTTCCTGTGCCATGTTGACCACAATGATATTGGTTCATCCATATACAAACCTGGCCCTTCTACTCACAAAAGCAAAGGAAAATTCAGATAACAGAGACAATAAGTTGACTAAACCGATTATAAAAGAAAAGATTGCTCTACTACCGTGGAAGTAATGCCGGTGAACCAAGTACGGTTTCATGAATAACTTACTTAGACAAAGTATTCTAAGGTGTAATGACAGTGAAATACATATGTCCAAAGAGAATCATACACCATCAGCAGACTGGATTCCAAAGGTACAAGTTGAAAGAGGCAGCTAGCAGAAAGTTGAAATACCAAATCAGTTCTGCATTAAGCAGCTAAACTTGTCTCCGACGTGCATCCAGATTATAATAAAATGTTTTAGCTAACTATCAAAGGTCCTGTATAACAACAGAATGTCCAGTGCACGCAATGGTTTTGAATCTTTTACTTCATAACAAAAGAATAAAACGATCAACACAACGATTGGTCTTCGTCTACATATTCCCAAAACTGATCCGTCGGACGAATAGACATGTTCTTACACTAATCACATGAAGTTTCTACGAATCAAATCGATCTCAGAATGCACTCTACAACGGAAACAATCCTCCTAGTGTAAATTCTTCTACCACGAAAACAATCCCAAATAACATAACTCAACCAAACGTTGCGGATTACTAGTGTCTCATTCCTTATTGTGTAAACGTCTTTGAAATAAATCAACATACATCAGCATACTACATATCCTTTAAGGTAGCTCAAATGAGATCTTGTTCTTTCGGGACTCAGGGGCTTATAAGGATAAACCCATCACCCTTTGACCCAAAAAAAAAAAATCACCCATCACCAGAAAATGATTATAATCTATAATCTACCTCATTAGCATCTTAATCTAAACCTTAACAAGATCATAAACATCTCTAAAATTCTAGCAGCTCCAGTTAAAAATCAAAACTTGATCAATAATTTCGACATCTAAAGCACCAAATGCAGTCATAAACTGAATAATTATGAGAATCTGTCACACCACAATTGCACTTGTAAACAAACCGATCATCCACCAAACTCAAAGACAGAGAAAAACAGGACCCAAAATGCAGAGAAATATTAACAGAAAGAAAAGAAAAAAAGCACACCTGCAGAAGAACAACGCAAACGAAATCCGATTCTGCAGATGAATTGGAAGCAACCCTTTGAGTCAGCAACTACACGGTGAAGCCTGAAGGCATTGCTGCGAATCTACCGGCGTATCTGATATCAAAGGCGACGGGTTTGAAGCCCCATTTGAGCAGAACGTTGGCTATCTGGTTTTGGGATTATTTGGGTTGGTTTTTGAAGATCATGTGGATTTCCTCCTCCTCCTCCTCCTTTGTCATGAAAAGAGTGATTGTAACTGGCAAATGATGTTAGAGAGAGAGATGGGGGGAGAGAGAAAGAGGATGACTTTGTTTTGAAGGAATGATATCCACAACAAGGATTTTTGTGTTGAATTTGCATCATTGCGTGTGACATTTTGAGAAGAATACCTGGAATAAAGGGGTACCCCTTGAATAAAGGAAATTCAAAGGAAAGAGGTCCTCCATTAGACTCTGGCTTTTTTTTTAATATTTTCTTTTCTTTTCTTTTTTTGGTTAAGAAATAAAGGAAAATGGGTCAATAGTACTCTGATCTAATGGTATTACACTTCACTTATAAATAAGAGATTTTAGGTTTGATTCTCTTCAAAGGAGAATTTGAACCATATTATTGCTAGCTCATTATCAGGCTTAACTCACTCATGCACCCTCTTAAAGTGGATAATATCAGTTGTTAAAAAAAAAAAAAAAAAAAAATTCATCGATATCCATCGAATAAACCGATGATTATGATAAAAGAAACTGAAATGTTCCAATCGTAACAATTGTACGATAAAATGGTGACATGTCATCATTTGAGAAAGAATAATTAACTTCTTACACGTAAGAATGAATAGATAACTTCTTACTTGTAAGGAACTAAAAGGTGTCCGGATAGTTATACATGTAAGGAGAAATAACACTAACATCATTATCAAACGCAATAAACGTGAACCTGTTTGAACTAATTTTGCATCACACTTACATCATTGAAATTTGAAACTGCTTGTCATAAAAAAAAAATAACGGTTCTCAAACCTAAAACGTCACATTTAGACCTTTCAGTAGAGAGTCATCTACATAAGCTCCTACCACAAGTGCAAAGGAGCTGCGCAGGTCATTGCCATCGTTCTTGTACCTCTCCCAAAGGCCATCCTCCACTTCTTCGCTCGCAAATTCTTCCTTGGATTGCCGATAACAATTCTCATAATTTATTCATTCGATTATCAACATGTCATTGAGAAAATATCAATTTCGATCTATATCGTTTGCTGTTTAACTGATTTGTTTGGCAGGATGATGCTTCAAGAGATTGGTTTATATGGTTGATGACTGGTGCATTTCAGCTTCCTCGGCCTCTAGCTCGTTTAGCTGGACCAGCTGTTGTTGGTGGCGCTGCTGCCGTCCCACACTCCTTTTCGATGGGCTTTCTTGCTCTTTTGCCGCTTGTCTCCCACCAGAACTTCTGCGCGAACCTTGATCTTTCTGCGTGTTTCCTTTGCCATTTCCATTTTTCCTCTGCTCCGCTCTTCCCCCTTTGCTGTTATTCTCAGGGTTCTTTGATGTCTCTAGCAATGATCCGGTTTTGAATTCTCAGGGTTCTTTGGGTTCTGAATTCTCATTGGCATCTAAACTTCTGTCGTTGTTAGTATAACTACGGGTCCTGACATTTTTGCTCGCGTTGTTTCTTGTACTGCTCCCAAGTCTTTCTTTTCTTCTCTTCTTAGTGACACGGAGTTTCTCAATTTCATCCGAGGACTCTTCCCCGAAGAAGATGTGGATGCTCTTGCAGCAATGGAGCTGCGCTTGCGACAAGCATTCAATGGAAGTGAGAGTTTTGATTTTGCTAGCAACGAATCTGAAGTTTCAGGATCGGGATTCAGAGGTGGAGCTGGTTGTGTCGGAGTTTCTTCTTCTGGTGGTGCACCTTGTTTAGGAGACAGACGAGCCATTTCCTTTGACACAAAGAAGACTATGGCATTGTTGCAAATAATCAACAGATCTCGAAAGAATAACATTCTGCTGCAATGCGAGTCTGGTTTGCACCATTTCAAAATCTACGTGTTGCCGGTTCATTTTTGTATAAATCGAGGCATCCTCCAACATTTGAGAAGCATAAGCGATATTGTTATTTCATATGCTCAAGTAACCAAAGAATTACAGATATGATGATGCTGTTACGCAGAGAAATATGAGGTCGTCGCAATAAAAGAATTTGATTCTCGGACTAAAAAATGTAGGCCAGGGCCCTAGCATCCAAGTTTGAATCTCCTCCCCGTCAAATAGACTAGTTTAAAATATCTTGTAACTTATCACATCGGTTCAAACAGGTCTGCTTCACCTTTTTTCAATTGCCCCCTTATTACAAGAGATTGGTTTATTTTAAACTAAAACTGCACGAAGTGGAATGTGAATTCAGGCACACATCCATCCCAGCCATCGTTATATTTACCTCTATAGTCGAAGATCAAATGGAGTAGACATAATTTTTATTTTTTTATTGGAAGTAGTATTCTACTCTAAACTAAACTACCGGAACATGAGAGAGAGTTTCAACCCTTGACGCAATGACTTTAAAAAAGGGACTCCAACCAGAAATCAGGTACACATAATTGGAATTTGAACAACAACTAGACAAATTTGGGTTGGACGTAAAGATCCATCCACCCATTTTTCACATGTATATCCAAAAAGGCAGTTGGTGGATCCTTTTTTTTTATTTTGAAAAAGAGAGACCATCCGTGGCCATAATTATCCACTCTTTTCGAACCTAAGAGGCTATGAAAAAATTCACTCTCCATGGTCAATTCAAGCAGACTCATCAACTTGAAACATTAAATCCAAAACCATCCACATTTTTTATTTATTAGGAAGCTGCAGTCCACACCCTTTATCAACCACTTGATGTGGTTACTAGTGAATCCTTCTCAGTCTTCCTAATATGCACCATCACCTAAAATATAACCGCACAAAATAACGTGACAGCCATTAAACCCGCGTTGACATGTCGCCCTCTTCTTGGATAGTGACGTTGACCCAAATAAGTTGCCGTTCGATTTAATATTCAAAACTAAAATTTATTTGAAGGAATGACATTTTACCACTTAAATCATATTTTATTTTTGGATAAATTACACAAAACTATCTCAACTATTTGGTCATTAACAGTTTTATACCTCGTTTTTAAAAAGTTTCAATGTCATACCTTATCTTTGAATTTGTTGCAATGTCATACCTTCCGTCAGTTGTCTATCAATTCCTTTGTTAAATGCTGAAGTGGCTTGAGATCGGGCCTATTTTCTATTAAAAATTTATTAAAATAGTAATTTACCCAAAAAAATAAAATAAAATAAAATAAGAAACCCAAATCATTATCTTCCTCGACCCAAACCCAGATCCCGTCTTCCCCAAACCCACCGCGCACCCATCCCCCATCCTCTACCTCCTCCTTTGTCCCCTCCCTCAAATCCTTCAAAGCCTCCCTCCTCTACGACTTCTCCGAGAGTGGCTCTGCCACCTCCAACTTCCTCCCCCACCGCCGCATCTCTTCCTCCTTCTGGCGCTGCTCCCTTCGATCCAAAGACGCCGTCACCTTCCAGCGTAAATCCCACCTTCCCATCTCCCTCCCCGACCTCTAGCGCCGCCTCTCCCTCATCTCCAAATCCCACCACTCCAGCCTCATCAAGCACCTCGACGCCTCCCTCTCCAGGAGCTACGTCTACCTCGTCTGCGACGAGACCCATGCGCGGTTACATGGCGCCGAGTTTCAGGAGCAAGGAAGGAAAAAAAGGTGGGCCAAGAGAAGAGGACGAGAATGTGGATGAGGAGGTCGAGGGGTGGTCGACAGCGAGTGCTTGCAGATTAGGGTGCAATTAGGATTTGAGGATTTGGGTTTGGGGGTTGGATAAGAGGAGGAGGAGTATGACGTGGGTGGGAGTTTTAGATTTGGGTTGTTGAGAAGGGGAACGGGGAAGATGGGTTGCAAGGAAGGGGTTTTTTTTTTTTTTTTTTTTTTAAGGGTAAATTATTATGTTAATAATATTTTATTAATTTTTAATAGAAAGTGGGCACCACCTCAAGACACGTCAGCATTTAATAGAGAAATTGACAGACAACTGAAGGAAAGTATGACATTGCAACAAATTCGAAGATAAGGTAGAACATTAAAACTTTTTAAAGATGAAGTATGAAATTGTTAATGACCCAATAATTGAGGTAGTTTTATGTAATTTACCCTTTATTTTTTCAACGTTGTAATGCTGCATCAAATTACAGTTCATTGCAAAGTCGGAACTCTAATAAATTTTCTATCAATTTACGTTAAATGATTACGTGGTGCAAAAAAAATTAAAAAACAACAAATTACATCTTATCACCTCAATTTTGAGAGACATAACAAATTCATACTTCATTTTTTTTAAAAGTAATGTTATATATCAACTTACAAATTTGTTGTAGTGTCAAACTTCGTTTCTTTGTCCGTCAATGGTTAATAAATAAATTGACGGACAAAAAGACATTGCAACAAATTTATATGTTAATATATGATATTGTAATATTCAAAAGATGAGTTGTGAATTTGTTATGTAATTCAAAGTTAAAGTGATAAAATGTATTGATCTTTTTTTATATTTTTATAATTTAAAAGAGCCATGCGCCTATCATTAAATAGTTAAATTAATCAAAAATCTGACCTTGCAATAAAATGTAAATTTATGTATGACATTATAATGTTATTATGTAATCTATAATCAAAGTGATAAAATATAATTTATTTTTTCTTTTTAAAGAAAAAAATAAGCAAACCTGGGAATGAAGCGGGCGCTCGAAAAAGGAGGCAAACTTTAGAGAGCGAAGGATCTTGAGGAAATCCACCAATGGCTGAGATTCAACTGGGACCCTCTTCGTGGCAGGAGATTGATCCTCCTGCTACGTTTTACTTGGCTCTCCTGGTCCGACCGGTTCGGATCATTCCCTGCTTTTCTCGACAGTCTCGTCGAGCTCTTCACGTCACTGCTACTTTGACGACTCTCCTTCGTCCCTTCTTCC
Organism: Cotoneaster glaucophyllus; assembly: GCA_036320875.1. Lineage (NCBI taxonomy): Eukaryota > Viridiplantae > Streptophyta > Magnoliopsida > Rosales > Rosaceae > Cotoneaster > Cotoneaster glaucophyllus. Next base: position 20,803,884 of record CM070067.1, read on the forward strand.
CCTCCCTTTGACTCGGCCATCGATTCCCTCAACTCGCCCGAGTTCCCCTTCTCTGGCTCCATACCCGCCGGTTCCTTCGCCACCGAATCGGAACTTATGTTGCACGAATCCTCCACCGCCGGATTACTCGACTTTCGACCGACCCGATCTCCTCACCGGCTGGTTCAACCGGTTTATTCGGATCCGAACCATTACCCATACCGGCATATCTAGTGCTGGGTTCCTCGGGTTTCTGATCTGTCGTGTTCGACTCGTCAAACGACTGGCCGTCGTGCACCAATAAATCGCCGGAGATATCTTTTTTCTCCGGCAAGACGTCATCCGATTTAATCTCTTCCTCTCCAGTTTTCTCTAGATCCGATTTTTCTACCGGTTTTTCGGTCTCCCTCAGACTATGTTCGCGCACTTCCTTCAACCTCTCCACCTTCGATTGCAAACACCTAGACGATTAATTTTAATCACAAAATAATTAATTTTGATCCGATAATTAAAAAAAATAAAAAAGCCGTCGAGTCGGGTTGAGATTTTTACACGATGGAGCGGTCGTAGCGTTGCAGTTCGCGTCGAAGTTCGTCGAGTCGCCGCTGCCGCAACTGGTCGTGCCAGGGGATGGGGGATTTATCGTCGTCACTGGCGGCGGACACGTTATCGGAATGGTTAAAGCGGCGGCGGAGATCGTGGAACTTGCGCTTGCAAGAGTGCGGGGTGAGGATGTGGAGGTTAGAACTGCGCTTGCGGAGTTCGATGGCGACGGAGTCCCAGCTCTGGGTGCCGAAGCGGTGGACGGCGCAGGCGAAGAGGAGCTCCTCCCACGTCCCATATGTAGGTGTTTGTTTCTCGGGAAAATTAGTGGGCTTGTTATCCATAAGGAAAAGCATTTAGTTAGTCAGTCCATTTTCTCTATTAAGTTTCGGTTCTTCTGGTGTGGCCTCTGCAAATTCCATTGAGAATGTGTGTGATTTTAATTCCTTTGTTTTATAGGAAAACTAATGAAAAATTGCCTCATAACTTTGAGTTTTAACGGGTAAAATAAAAGGTAACGTGAATAGTATCAGTATTGATTTTTTAGTGTAAAAATGTGATTTTTCGTTAAAATGAATATTACCAGAAGTTTTTCGTTAAAGTTCTTTTGTTTTATTTGTTTGGAATGAGGATCTTGGAATCTTCAAATCATGTTCGTTCATCGTGCATCATGCGGTTAGAAATTATTTTAAATATTTTTATTTAAAATTAAATATAAATAATATATAGTAAAAATTAACCACATAATATACGATGAACTGACACGATTATAGAATTTCCAAAATTCTTATAAAGAGAATCCGGAGGATCCTCCTAGTTTTCCTTTGTTTGTATTGTGACATAGGCACTTATCTTGAGCATGTTATACGCTTCGCACCGTACTGGCTTTGCTTTTGTCGGCCAAAATTACTATTTTGTTTCCTAGTTTTGTAGCATTTAAGTAAATTTACCTTTTTTCATCTTGACAAATATAATATTAATTTTAAAATAATATTTACGTTTGTCAATTAGCATTACTGTCCAATTGTATTATATTTTTCTTGTAAACGAGAGGTTTTCGGTTTGATTTTCGCTAAAAGCGAATTTGAACCCTATTGTTATGACTAACTCATTGCATAACTCCAACTCTCCTACCCATTAGTGTAAATATATCGTTTGTTTAAAATAATACTTACTCTCAAGGCACCTATTATATATTTAAGGTTTGATTTTCGCTAAAAGCGAATTTGAACCATATTGTTATGACTAACTCATTGCATGGCTCCAACTCTCCTACCCCTTAGTGTAAATATATGGTTTGTTTAAAATAATACTTACTCTCAAGGCACCTGTTATATATTTTGTGAATAACGTAAAATTCTATAATTTATTTAAGTTTTAAAATTTTATTTGAAAATTATTGTTTGCCAAAAATAAAAAAAAGGCATTATAGACCATGCCTAGATGCCAAGGTTAGACTCATGTTCGCGGTTTGACTAGCGCCTAGCACCCTTTAGAACCGTACTTCATAACATATTCATAATGAATCATCTATTTATTTACATATAAATGACAGAACGATCTCAAATTCGAAGGATTTTTTCAATTTTCTTGTTTAATGAATAATTTTCAAATAAAGATTAAAAAATTGAACGGTTAAACTTATTAAGTTTAGACAATAGATATACGTTATTCTTAAAAAGTAAAATATGTGCAAAATTGCAAATAACTTATTTGGTTGGGTAAGGATTTATTCGTACTGGCCATAATTAAGAAGCCTCTCGCACATAAATAAAAAAGGATGGTGATTTTAGTACACTCTATTTTCCTTCTTACACACATTTTCAGATATTTAGTGTTTTTGAGAGTGTACATGAGGTAAATCCGTAAACGAGGTCTCTAAAATCACAACAAAATAAAAAAATATATTAAATAAAATTCTTCAAAAAAAAAAATCAAATAAATGGATATGTTGTGTGTGTAAACGGGTTCTTGGTTGTTGGCCTTTGGGCACCATATGCCTAGAAACTTCAATTGACCCAATGTGCACTTTCATCGCCAAATGGTGTAAAAGAATCAAATGAACCAAACCAAATGTCCCATTATTTTACTCGACAGTCTACGCAAACCAAATTGATGGACCAAACTAATCCAAAACCGAGGGATTTTTTCTTTCTTAATATTAACTTGTTTTTTGAATTTGTTTCCTTTTTCTTCTCCATGTACCAAACTGATGGACCTAACCGTTTACCCAAAAAAGAAAAAAATAACTGATGGACCGAACCTTAACTGGACCAAACAAAATAATATTGTTCAATTCCCCTCTCGGTTTAGAAGTAAACCAAACCAACCCACCCATACATAACATTAGGCCATCTCTAACCGAAGGATCTAGAGGGCCGAAAATAGCCGAAAACCGTCTCCAACCGAGGGCTAGGCCAGAGAGCTCTGGAATCTGGGAGGGCCCCACAGAATCCCAAAGGGCTGGCTATTTTTTTTTTTGTATTGTTCATATTGCTGTCGGTTATAACCGATAACACTAATTAATATTTTTTTAATACTATCGGTTATAACCGACAGTAATAGTTATTCATAGGCAATTTTTTTTTATTATTTACTATTAGTGTCGGTTATAACCGACACTAATAATTTGAAAATTTTGAATACAACGGCTAGTAGCCGTTGTATTAAATTTTTTTTTATATGAATTTAAACTTTTTTTTTCCTTTTCATATGAATCAAATTTTGTTTCATATTTTTTTTCAATTCTATTTTACAAAATTTGTTTCAATTATTTTTTAAATTCTATTTTTTTTCCTATAACTTCTATTTCACAAAATTTGTTTCATATTTTTTTTTAAATTCCATTTTTTTCCTATAACTTATATTTCACAAAATTTGTTTCAATTTTTTTTAAATTCTATTTTTTTTCCTATAACTTCTATTTTGCAAAATTCGTTTCATATTTTTTTTAAATTCCATTTTTTTCCTATAACTTATATTTCACAAAATTTGTTTCCTTTAAGTTGTAGTTTTAAAATAATAAATTATGTTTGACCTTATGACCCTCTGTTGGAAACGATTTTTTGTGACAGAGCTAAAAGGAACCCTCTGGCTCTTAGTTGGAGACGAAGGCAAATATGATCATGTACTGTTTATTAAAATATTAAAAAATCTTGAAGGACCAAAAGGCTCAAACGAGCCCTCTGGCCAACCATCGGTTGGAGATGGCCTTACTATCAATTATGTCCGCAACCGCTGCAGAAACTTGGGTCATGGAACTTCATCACCAAAATATTAATCAAAATATCTTATTATTCAGCAATGTACATAATCATAATATCTAACAAAATCGAAATTCCCAAAATCAAAATTACGAAGACTAGCACAAGTTTTTAATTTTCGACAAATTCAGCGTCCACAAGAGGCACCACCGATCAGTGACTGAGGCCCTTCTTCAGTTCCTCCGCCACATCGCCCTCCGGCGACTTATTCTTCCCGTTTGATCGCCAATCCACTTTCCCGCTCGAATTCCTACTTCCCCCATTTATCTCACTCTCAGGAAACGCATTCGAAATCGAAATCGACTTCGCGGCGCCGGCGATTTCGTGGCGCAGATCCTCCACGGCTTTTCTCAGCAACCCGTTCTCCGTCCGCAGAGCCTCCAGCTGATGCTTCACCCTAAAACAAGCCTCCGCAACCTCAGCATTTCCCGGAAATGTCAACGCATTATCCGCCGCCGCCTTTGTGGTTTTGGCCTTCGAATCGCCACCGTCCACGTGTTCGATCCCGATCTTGTTCATCACCAGGAACGGGATTTTCTGAAACGCAATCCCCGCCGTCGGATTCACCCCAGCACTCTTTATCTCCGCCGGAATCTTAACCCCCCACCTCAAGTTCACCGCGGCCCGGTTCCTCACCGGCATCGACGTCCTCGCCGCCACCTCCATCCCGGTGAACAAACCGGCGAGAACTCCAGCCGCCGGACTCTCCGATGGCAAAAGTGTAATTCTCTTCCCCGAAAACTCCGCCTCCACTACCGGCGTCTCCGCCGCAACGGCGTCCTTCTCAGAACCCACGATCTTCTCGAAGACCGAGGACTGCGTCTTCTTGATCGAGAAATCGCCGATCTGGGGCTTGAAGTGGAGCATGAAGCTAGGGCTTCTCCCGCGGCCAAGGAGATTGAACTCGGCGCTCATCAGCATGGAGCTCGAAATCGGCGATCCGAAGGATCCCGTCCCGGTCTTGACGACGAGGGAGAAGGGGTTCCACGCGTCGTTGGGACGATACGCGATCTTGATGGACGGCCCGGATTCGAAGAAGGTGGCGAGGTTGAGAGTGAGCTCCTTGGACTCACCGGCGACGATTCCGGACTGGAAGGGCAGGCCCAGGATGCTGAGGGGCACCTTGGCCCTCAGCAACGGCTTCTGGTCCTCCCGGAATTTGACCGACGCTTTCATTTTTCTGTCGTTGCAGAAAAACCCTAATTCTGAATTTTGGGGGAAAAGGGGGCGTTGGAGTTGACAGTGAATTGAGATTTTGGCTGGATTTGGGGTTTCAAGTGGGACTCGTCATCTGGGTGGTTGCATTACGATTAGCCCTCGAGTTTGAATGATTTACGAAACTGGGCAGTCTCTGGATTTTGTTGTCGGAGTGGTGTAATATTTACAAATGCTAGGGGTATATATAGGCTTCTTGCCAGAGCAAGAGATTGGTTTGGGGACACGTGAAACTTAAATTTTGGAATTTTAAAAATATTGGAAAAAATTGAGTTGAGTTGGTAGTAGTAACGTTTAGGCGCGGAATTAGTTGCTGAATGCTTGCTCGCTGTCCCAAACTGAAACGGCTGCATAGATGATTTAGCAATACTAATTGCATTGTTTCAAAACCTCAAGGAAAAATTCTCAAGTTATTTTTAACAAAACTCAAATTTTATCGATTAGATTTGGATTTGAAACTGGCTGAGAAATTAAAATCGTGAAATTTTTTTTTTGATACAAGGCGACATATTTCATTGATCTTCCAAACTAAGCTAAGAAGTGCATGAAGCAGAGAAACAAAAGGAGATTTATCGAACCAAATACATTTGCCTCCGGAATGGAAATCAAACCCAATTTTGCAGCGTCTGGAAAATAGACTCGTAACTTTTGCAAGACCCAGAAAATAATAAGACCATGTAACCTGCAAAATAAGGACACTGCAGATTAAACCGGTTATGTTATAACTTATAAGATGGATACTAGCCGCTTACCACAGGTAATTGTAATTTAAAAAGGATTTTTTTTACAAAAAATAAAGTATGATTACTTTTGAACGTGGGTGTGTTTTGTTTCGATTGTCGTAATTTATTTAATTAAACTGTCTTTTAAATAAATTGTAAGAAAGAGTAGCGAACATGGCTGCAAGGTGAAAGGTCTTACAGGAGGAAGTACACAACTGATGCTTTTAGCAGGAAATATTTCAAGTGCTTTTGAAACCCAAAATATTTGTTTTTAAAAGTGTTTTCAGTCATTTAAAAGCACTTGCGAAATAAGCCATAAAATTTGTAAGGATTTAAAAAAAATTAAAATTATGGTGTAATCAATTAGGATTTTAAAAGACTTTGAGAAATAAAAAGACTTAAATTCTAGACCTATATTCTTAAATTTGGAGCCCCAAAATGTGGTGGAATTATGCATTTTAGTTTTCTTCTCTAATGCAAAGAATTGTATCTTAAAACCCATATTTGAGGATAACACATTAGATGCAAACATGTTTGACCATTTGTTTTTCTATAAAGAATGTCCTTTTAGACCATCTCGAATGGTTGGGCTAAAAGTCAAACATTTTAGCCCGAAAAATTTAGCTTTTAGCCCAGAAATAGTTTTTCTACTCCAACTCATTCTACCCTAAAATTTTAGCCCGGGATTATTAACAAATAAACTTAGTCTATTTTTGTCACATCCCGGGCCCGCTCCACCACCGTAGCACGATATTGTCCGCTTTGGGCCCTGACTACGCCCTCACGGTTTTATTTTTGGGAACTCACATGAGAACTTCCCAGTGGGTCACCCATCATGGGATTGCTCTCGCGCGCTACTCGCTTAACGTCGGAGTTCCTACGGAACCCGAAGCCAGTGAGCTCCCAAAAGGCCTCGCGCTAGGTAGGGATGGGAATATACATATAAGGATCACTCCCCTGGGCGATGTGGGATCTCACAATTTTTTTTCTTAAATTAATTTAAAAATAAAAAATAAATATGTAGACTATCGTAAATTAATTTTATGAACATTTTAATCTAAAAAAATTTAAATTCCGATAAATATTTTCACTCGGTTCGGTGGAGCCCACACCGATTTCTGGGCTAAATTTTGGGGGGAATCTAGCATGAGTTTAGCATTTAGCCCAAATTTTCCCCTTGCATTGGAGTGAGTTTGGGGGGAAATTTTGGGGGGTAATTTGGCTTTTAGCCCACCATTGGAGATGGTCTTAGGGTAAGATAAAATGTATTAATTATTCCTAAAAGTATTCAATTATATATTTTAACTATCGAAATAAAAAACACACAACATTACGACTTAGTAGCATTGCCTTTGAAAAAATGAAAACTAATGAAAAGTCCAAAAAAACTTCTTTTTTAACGAAAAAGCCTTTTTTAAAGGTATAATGAATAGTGTCAGGTAAAGGTAAAAATATGTTTTTTCGTTAAAAGTGAACAGTACCGGGAGTGTTTAGTTTGATTGCGGAAGAGAAAAATCGAACCCAGACCTTCGATGTATAAACAAGTGCTCTCTCATTGTTTTATTTTTGTCTTATTCGCTTTCCAAACTTTTACGTTGCTCTTACGGTAGTCCTCTTCACTTGTAAGTGAGAGGTTTGAGGTTCGATTCTCGTCAAAAATGAATTTGAACCACATTATTGTTAACCCACTATAAAGCTAAGTCTACCCTTTCACTTAATATAGCTATTTCGTTGTTCAAAAAAAAAAAAAAAAAAAAAAAAAATTTACATTGCCCTTATATAGCTTGCCAAGGAAGATACAGCAAAGCTTACACAGCAACCCAAAGACTCGGAGACATCTCAGCCGTCCATCGTGTTGACTAACCAGTGCCCTTGTACCATGAGTCCACGACGCTATAAATCCCACTTCGCGAGGAGAAATCAAATGGGAGGTACAGAATCCAACGGCCGCGTAAAACAGAGATGAAGAGGGAAACCAACTCTTCAAATTCCTATGAATATTAGGGTTTTATTTTTCACTTATTAATTTTAATTCTCGAAAAATAATTTCGAGCCCGATGCTTCTGTAAACGACAACCCTAATTATATTTAACCGGGAAAGTTACTGACAAAATATTTTTCTCTTAATTTTCTTGGTTTGTAACTTTTGCCGGGAAAGCTTGGAGAGCAAGTTGCATTGCAGAGATGGTGAAGCGTGAATTCGTCAGTAGTGGCAGCGGTGGAAGAGATGAAATTGAACGACCGCAAGCGGTGGCGGACCGGAGAGCTCTCCGATCACGCTATTTTAATGTGAAGAGCATTATCCACGGTATCTACTTATCAATCTTGTACTTTTTGTTTCTTAATTATGTATTTGATATATGATATATGATTTCAGGGTTTGTTTGCAACTATGTATAGTTTTGAGTTTTGAAAATTTGTTATTCTCTGTTTGGTTGCTGAGAAAGTTAATCGTATTGTGTATTTTTTTGCCCTCGTATAGAATTATTTATTGTTATTCCGTGTTTGGTTGCTGAGAAAATAGATTTTTTGTGGAGACCGAGTGTCACATCACCACGTTGTGTTATCAATCTACTTTAGTTATAGGAGTTGTATATGTTTGTTGAAAGTGTTCGTAAAATACGAACTTTGTCGTCCACCGCTTTATAATACGTAGATTAATAACATCATGTAACGGTCACACTCAAGAATTTCCCTGACGAAAGATCATCATATTATATTTTTTTCCTCCCATTATATTGTTTCCATATATGAGTTAGAACTAGAATTAAGCACTTTACGAAGGATGAAAAATCGTGTCGGCTTGCATAAAGGAAGTGTAATTGTTTTTGGGGTTCAAAGGAATGAAATTATGGGAAATCTTATGGTTTAAATTTGAGTTCTTTTGTTCTAATTAGCTTCCCCTTCTTGTGTAACTGATACGGATATGAAGATAAAAGAGAGGACATTACGAAAGTGGATTCGGAGAAGTTCAATTTGATCATCAATGAAGTGGAGAGCTTGCATGAGCTTGGTAAATTCCCTTTTCTGTCATAGATTTTCTCGATCAAATTACGATATTTGTATCTAATTTAGGCTTAATCAATGATTTGCTACGAATTTCAGTTCAAAATCCAAGAGAACAAGTTGCTGACGCAGAAGCGCTTTTGGACATTACAACCCACTTGATGAGCTCCGTCAAGGCACATAACAAGGAAGGAATCACAACTACAGGTTTCGTCAACTGTATTCTCAAACAGTTTGAGAAACAAAGTCGAAGTGGAAGCAGCTCAGTCTCTTGGAAGGATATTGGAAGGGAAGTCTCACATGTTTACCAGAAACCTCCCCAATGCTGCACTATGTAATAATAGCTATCGATCTTTTCTGTTCTTTATATGCGTTCCTTCATTCTGTTTCAAATTCTTTGAGGAATTATACAGTTTGCTCTTCCTTCAGGATTGGACCTATGAGTCTTGAAGTAAAGCAACGGAAGAGTTATGTTCGTGCAAAACGCGTGAAGCCTACAGAAAATGATACCCCTGAAGAGGTAAGAGTGGTTTATCTCATTGGTAATTTCTTCAAGAACATATAATTTGCACCCTTTTCTCTTCCCTATTTAATCGTGTACTGCTTCTAATCATCAAGTGCTTACTTGGAAGCCTCCTGAAACTTTGAGCAGTTACCAAAAATTCACTGTAACTTCGTGCAGCTTGATGATGCCGTTGAAGAAGAGCAACCGGAGACTGTTAAAAATGTGTCAGCTATGTTCAATATCTTGAGGAAGAAGAGAAGAGTTAGGTTTCAAAATCTAGTCTTGAATGGGAATTCTTTTGCGCAGACAGTGGAAAATATATTTGCCCTCTCGTTTCTAGTTAAAGATGGGCGAGCGGAACTAAAATTGAATGAGGAAGGCCATCACCTAGTTTGTAAGTTCCTTGGCAGATGCTCACTTTCATGTGTCTGGTGGCTTATGCTCTTCTGTTTCTTATTTGGTCATTTATATGGTTTTGTGTTTGTTACTTCAGTGCCAAGGAATGCTCCTTCTGCTGAAAAAATTGCTTCTGGGGAGGTTACTTACGGACACCTTGTCTTCCGATTTGATTTCCAGGACTGGAAGGTAGTTAAAGTTGACGCCTTCATCGATTATATGTTTTATTATAGCTGATTTAATGGAAGATTTTCCTCTAATAAAATGGTGCATTTGCGAAATTCTCAGTTCATGAAAGAGCTTGTTGGGGACGGCGAGCAGCTGATGCCACACAGGACCTATGATCTAAACAAACCAAGCGATCATCAAGGCGATTTGCAATGCGAAGAATCGCAAACAACGCCATCGACAACGCCAATTAGGAAGCTCTCCAGAAACAGAGGCTTCGTTATGCAGGAGCAGCCAGTTGGGGAAGGAATGACTGAGCCTGATACTAATCAATCGATTGTGGAAGACTCGCCCGTGCGCGATTACGCTCAAGAAAGCGCCAATGCCATCCGAAAGGGGAAGCGTAAAATGATGTGAAGCTGTATCAAGGGATGAAGATCATCAAGTATACTTGTTTTGCTGACAAATAGGATTGTTGGTCTATAAGTTTAAACCAGCAGTCATTCAGCTTTGTATAGGCAGATGCATTAGGACTAGGACTTCACCCTCCATCTCTTTGGTCCTTTTCTCTTTAGTTTCTTTAGATATTTTATTTAAATTTTAGATGCTTCTACTGCTAGAAAGCTCTTATATACTTTTCTCTTTCAGTTCCCCTGGTTTACGCTATTATGTATACGAAAATTCACAATACTTTAGCCAACTTGACTAAGTCATTTTTGCTTTCTCAATTTCACAAATTGTTATTAGCACTAAAAAAAATTTCTACTCCTCCCTCCCTTATTTATTTCACTAGGTAGGAAAGAATAATTACGTTAACTTTTTTAGTGTTGGTAACAACTTCATTTTTATTAGATTATTCAAAGGCTTTTCAGTCAAACTGATCTTTACGATTGTTAAAACTCTTTATTTTGGTCCTTAACAATAAAAATTGATAGAAGTAGTCATTGAGTTTATCCATAGCAAATCATTTTTGTCCTTCAAGAAAAACCTTTCAATATTCTCATTAAGTGGAAGGATTGATTTAACAAAAATACTCAACAAAAATCGTCATGTGGTCTTTCACGTGACAATTTTACAAGGGTATTGACAAATTTTTATCGGAATGACTAAAATGAGGAGTTATGCCAATCTCATATACTATTTTGGCTAAATAAAAACATATGAAAATAACTTTAAAATATGAAAAAATAATAAAATCCCATCAGGAATGGTGGAAATTTCATTGCAACCTTCATTTTGGTTCGGAATAACAATTACACCAACAATGTTATTCTTGATTCAGCATACAGCAGAACAATGTTAACACCAAAAATGGATTCCAACTAAAAAGACCCTACTACCCTCAGTTCTTGAGGGAAAACACCCTTGTTATTTTTGACCTCTATAGCACTAGCGCAGGAGCTACTTTGCGGCTTTCGGGATATCAAGGTTTTCAAAAACTGGGCTGTCGACTCCAACTCCCATCGCATTCAGGCCATTGTCGACGTATAGGACAGTCCCGGTGATGGCTGATGCCAATGGCGATGCCAGGAAGGCAGCAGCGTTCCCCACCTCCTCTGTTTCCATGTAAGTTTAAACTTTGTTTAAGTTGGCGAGGTAAAATCTTGTCTAATGAAGAATGGAAAATATGAGATTTGTGCTCGTATTTGGTAGTGTACTTAATCACTCACCTGCAGATAATTCCTTCTGCAAGGGTGCATTTTCCGACGAGTAATCAATCATCATATCAATGAATCCAATTGCCTTGGCCGCACGACTTCTTAATGGTCCTGCGTAAGGGAGAAAAGGAAAAAAACAAATAAGAAAATTGGGAGAACATAGAACTGTGCAGCATATAGGGTTTACAAAAGTATGAGGTCTAGATAAGTTTGGAGCCCCAACTAGCTATTTCGTGAAACATCTTCCATTTAGATACCATTATCGCTTATCAACACCATACGTCAAATGTTGAGGGTTGACTTTAACAACGAAGGCCTAACAACTGCTCTCAATTCGTAAGTAACTAATTAGCTTTATCGTCAAAAGCATACACATAACATATATATTTCAGTTTCAGAGCGTAAGATTTTTCACCTCAAGGTGGTCAAGTTATGTTACCATTAAGAGTGGAAGACAGATTCTGCCAACAGAAAATAACTGTCGTACCTGCAGATATTGTGTTGACTCTAATGTTGTGCTTCCTTCCAGCTTCAAAGGCCATCACCTGAATCAAGCATGGAAATACGATACATATATGTTTCATTACAAAAAATTAGGAGAAATCTAGATATGTTAAATCCAAAAATATTTTTAAAACAAGACAATCCAAAGACTCACACGTGTGTCACTCTCTAGAGCAGCCTTCGCTGAACTCATGCCTCCACCATATCTGCAAGTAGAATACATAAAATAAAAATCTGTTCTGAGTATTGACGAGTAGTTGTAATCCAAGAAGACAAGTACCCTGGAATGATCCTTTCTGAAGCAATGTATGTTAGAGAGAGTGAAGCACCACCTGTCATGATAACATTTACCCTTAGATTCTATTCTCTGTCTAGAAACACTCGCTAGAACATCACAGGATTCTTAAAAAATGAAGAGGGGCGAAAGCAGGGAGGAGAAATAAATAACTAAAGTTAGAGCCGTGCCTGGGTTCATTATTGGAGCAAAATGCTTGAGTAAAGAAACATATGAGTAACTTGATGCAGAGATGGCTGCAAGATATCCGTATCTTGACGTCTCCAAAAGAGGTTTGGTAACCTGTACATGATACATTTACTTCCTAAGTAACACGAAGATCTTAAACCACGTTGCAAAACCAAAAGTTGAAAAGAGATTCACCTCTGGTCCATTGGCAAGTGAGTGGACAAGGATGTCGATGCTGCCAAAATCCTGCTTTACAGATTCAACAACCTCCTGCAAAACATTTATACAGAATCAGACAACACAGCTGGCCGGGCCAATTTCTTAACCCAACATCTGGTAACAACACCTATAATATAGAAGAATTTGAGCTCGACCAAATTCAATCATAACCTATATGTTTGCAAATGAGCTTGAGACATTTCAAGCATGTAATTCACCATGAAGTTCAGCGACCAAAAACATCTGGAAACGTCATACCTCTAACACAATCTATTTTTCATCTTGAAGATCGCATATACTGAGCTACCAATCTCATGGCACATTACTAGGGGTATGGAGGTTTCAGTCTCCTTATGCCAGGGTTATATGATAATAACTTTCAGTATTTTTTTGTCGGGTTTAAGCTATGGGAAATTACACTAGATAGGCCAAACTTATATCCAAGCCTTTATGTTTTAGGTGGGAAAGGGAGGAGTCAAGGCCCTGACTGGTCCCCCCTTCCTTTTGGCTCTGTGTGTCACTTAAAGGCCGAAAGATTAGTCATTATCTGCGAGCTGGTAATATTAATTTAATAATTTCAATTGCACTGTAATCTGGTGAACAAAAATGGTACCTTAACAGTCCAATTTGAGGACCCCAAGTAGCGTTTATTGGTTTTTATCTGCAAAAAACACGATCTGAGCATCACTACAAACATAATTTAGCTCAAATTTTATAATCCAGAAACTAAAATCAGGAGATTCATACATCTTCAGGAACATCCTCGGGACTGTCAAAAACTGCATCCAATGGGTAAACCTTGGTAATTTCCATCAAAGAGCCATCTGGCAGTCTGCAAGGGGAAAAAGAAACAGAAGGAAAGCCTGAATTAGACAAAGATAGAATATAGATAACATCAACAGATTTGCATGAAATGCAGGAAATGAAAAATCTGCTCTTACATGCGTGACTCATCAAACTTTCCACGCCTTAAACTGGATTCAAAAATGTTAAGTGCCTATACCAAAGAAAACTTCGTTAAAAAAATATACAGTTTTGTCAAAAGTTAAGGCTCCAATATCACTAGAGAATTCAGTTATATCAATTTACATACCGGCACCCATGTACCAACTAGAATTTCAGCTCCCGCAGCAGCAAGAGCTTTTGATATTGCCCATCCATATCCATGGTCATCAGCCACACCAGCTATGAATGCTCTCTTTCCTGCAAATAGCTGTCACAGTGTTAAATGCAGCATATTCTATGTTCTTCTTGTGTGAACATTTGTCAACGAATGTAATCTATCTTAGAAAGCTAATACTTCGATAGTTAGTTTTTTTTTTTTTCCAAAACTTTTGTCACTCTGTTTTTGGGATCATAATTTAAATTATTGTTGACGAAAATGACAAAGACCTTCTCGAGAAGCTTCATCAGAAATATCCTAACCTATTAACTTTTTTTGCTCGATTTTAATTGTGCATCATTAGCATGCAAGTTCGTCACAACAAAGAAAAACATAGCAGCTCATAAACAAGTTACAAATTTGAGTACTCAAGCACAATTTCTGGAAGAAAGATGTTTGACCTCTCAAATCAATAGGCAATCCTGGCAGTGGAGTGTTCTCAGCTGCTCCTGACATTGCTCTTGTGACAGCCTTTACGGATTTCACAGGCCCTGATTCCAAGCACTGGGAGAATGGCCGTGTTGCTGAGATGTGAGAAGAACTCTTAAGCCTTCTCCAAACTCCCACCTCGCTGTTTGTACCGAACTTTGCTGTGCATGACATATAAGTTCTTTGAGAGGATGACATGCAAGGCTTCACCGCTGCCATGTGCGATCCGGGAGCTGCAGTCGCGGCCATTTCAGAAACAAATCACCAGAAACCGGCACGAAATTCTGCAAGATCAAGAAGCATGTTATCAGCAACTATTAGTATATCTCCGATGCTGAGTCTTAACTACTAACACAGGCAGCAATTAACCATTTTTACTTCATAAAAAATAAGAAAAAATCAAGAAACAGTAAACGGTGTCCTCTGATACAATCAAATTATGTGATCAAATCTTAACAGGGATGAACAGCTAACTTGGCACATCATTTTCCACACTGGCAAACCACTTTATCAGAAATTATTGGGTAAATATATTGGATTAAGTGGTATTAATAATTAAGATTACAATAACAGAATCACATAAAGATTAGTTCTTTTCACTTCACCACCACAATATGAACCAATTTCTCAACAAATTCATCTCAAAGTCAAATAAAACAACAAATTTGGAAACAAAAACATACACAAAACATTAAATCAACCCAGATTAAAACATTCCTAGAACGCTAACAACATGAACAAATCCTATGTTTGAACTGATCAGGAGTCGGTGGAGATGCATGAACACTGAACCCATTTCATAGAAAGATCCGAAGACTCACCTCCGACTTGCGCTGAGGTGTGTTGGGGAGAGAAAGAGCGAGGTTTCGTTGAAGCGTTTATATGAAATGTGAGCGTCTGTCTGCTTTTGTGCGGGGGGTTTCGATGAAATCGAGGTTTTTGGTTTGTTGGATGGTTGGTGTTGCTGACCGTTGGGTGTTGCGGAACTTCGTAAATGCCGAATGAGGTTGGAGGAGAGATCGTTGAGCCGTGTTGTTTTTGGCGCCCTTGTGAAATGACGTTTTTACCCTCCTTCTTATTGGGCCTTTTGTTTTGAGCTTGTGTATGGCAATTTGAGTTATAAATACGACGCGAAATCGTCTAACACTATTTAACGATAAATATACGATACAAGTAAATATACCATCAATTGGTAGTTTTTTAAATTGCTAATACAAGCGATGCTGGAAAACATTGCTTGAATTACAAGACACTCCAACATAATTCTCCAACCACTTGAATTACAAGTCTCTTATACACTTTTAATTGACAATTTTAATTTGTCGTAGTTTTACTTTTGAAAAACATCTTGATGGTATATCACTAGCAGTGTAGCAATGTTTCTCTATACCTGTAAGTTAGAAGTTTAATGTTCGACTCGCATAAATTACGAGTTCAGTAATAAAATTTTACTAATCAATTTTGTAGCTTAGCACAAATCTCCTCTAAAATAAAATACTTAAAGTTTTTTTTTTTTTTTTTTTTTTGGTGAAAATGAGGAAAACTGGCGGCAAGCCACGATTATCCACCCCTTCCCTGTTCTGGAGAGGCTATAGAGAAATACTTATAGTTCTAAGAAAAAAGAGAAAGAAAATTTTCTTTTTATGTATATATTGATGACCTGCCTGTGAACAACTCTTGGATGGATGCGTTGGGCCTTTGATGTGTAATGGAGGCTTTGAAGAGGCCGTGTGGGTTATGGATGCATTGGGCCTTTCTTTGTACTTTTTAAACCCCAATCACAGCCCTCCTAAGCTAAAGTAACTTTGTTACCATTTTAACTCTTACTATTTCACATAGGGAAAGTTTACACTACTTTTTTCATGCATTAATTGGTGACATTTGAATTTAATTCAAACAAAAATAAACAAAAGTATACTTGACAATAAAAAAAGTGCCGAATATTTATTTTTTGGAGGTCAACTAAACAGACTTTAGTTGCCAGTTCGTCTAACCATGCTGAAATTATCACTTTACATGAAGCAACTCGGAAATGCTTCTGGTTGAGAGCAGTTGTGGGCCATATTTGAAGCTCCTGCGATCTTTACCCCGTCATTGACGTCCTGACTACGATCTATGCATGCATCGAACAAATCAAGAAGTTTACATCAAATGAGACAACACCAAACCACATTGCGCCGAAGTTCTTCATCTCACATCAACAGCAAAAGCATCAAAAGATTGAAGTCACTCAAATCCATTCACAAGACAATCTGGCCGACCTCTTCACCAAATCACTACCGAAGGCGACGTTTCAGAAGCTTGTTCAAGGAATAGGTATGCGTGAACTTTATGAGTTGTAACATTGTTAGTTCTCTTTGGAATTATGTCAAACTCAGGGGGGGTATCCTGAAGTATACTTGCTTGATCTTTATGTACTATTTTTCCCTACGATTAGGAGCATTTTTTCCTTTAGGTTTTTACTACCTAACGAGGTTTTGACGAGGCACCCACCTTGGGTTGATCACATCCCTGACGACGTCCCGTAGACATTTCATTTGACTTTGCATTTCTCACGCATTTTTCCTTAGACTATGGGTTTTGTCCCCACTAGGGTTTTACCATAGTCATTGGGTTTTTTGTGAGACTTAGTTCTATATGCAAGTTCCTACTTTACTTTAAGACTAGCATGTTCCCAGAATCAATGCCAACGTTCGACTTCGTCAACACTACTTGATGCTGAATCTACTTCAGTCTTTACATATTCAAGGGGGAGTGTTATAAACTTTGTATTTAAGTGTGATTGTGTAAGTCCTAAATTAGATTTTATTCTAGTTATTCTTCCCTATTATGATTTGTATTCCTTGGAGGAGAAAGATTTTTCTCTTCCTTTTTACTATAAATAAAGGCATTGTGTAGGGGAATAACACATCCTCTACACATCCCTACAAACACATCTTTCTCACTACTCTCTCTCTCTCTCTGTCAGATAAAATAAGCCACAACATTTATTTATTTCTACCGTCCCAATTTGAAGTTTTTAGTGAATTTGTGACATTATTTTTTTTTTTTACAATTTCTCAATAACATATTTTGACGACCCAAATCCTCTATATTTTAGAACATTATTCGTAAGTCATACATGAAAAAAATTAGACAAATTCAAAACTATTAAGACATTTATTTGAAGTGAAGAAAATAGACGAATACGATTCTACAAAAAACCTGTGAAACCTTAATCCAATAGTCATATAATTTCAGATTGTGTGATTTTTGGTACACATGATCTCTAAAGGAAGACTTAAAAGATAGAGAGTTCGGATTGTTGAAATACATTACAAAGTGTGTGCACCACAAAAATGTGTATACAAAATTTTGTAAAACAAATGGCGTCACAAATCTGTTCCTTATTTTTATTTTTTTAATGTTTTTACGTTATTTACTTGTTATATATTACCAATCTGTTTTATCATCTGTCAGAAATCAAACCAGGAAAGAACTTGAATTTCATTAACCAAAATTCAGTGAATTTGTTTTAGTTTTTTTTTTTTTTTTTTTTTTGTAAGTAATAAAATGAGAAAAGGGTAAGTACTTAGATTCGAGGTTACGTCAGCAAACCCAGCATATTGGCGGCAACAAGCGGAACCCTAATTTTCGTTTTTTTTTTTAAAAAAAAAAAAATACTAAAGATTTATTAAAAAAATTATCATGTACAAATATTTATCAAGAAGTATTCATCAATTTTCCCACTAAATTTGTGACCATTGGCCAATTTTCCTCCTCAACTTTAATTTGGGCCAATATTCCTCTCAACTTTCATAATTAGTCAATTCCCCCCCCTCAACTTTAATTTGGCCAATTTCCCCCCTCAACTCTCATAATTAGTCAATTTGCACCCTATTGTTAATTTTTTTATAAATTTTCCATCTATTTTTTTTATCAATCTTTCTAATAACTTCCAAAAAAAATTCTAAAATTAACATAAACTCACCTGCATAATATAGGGTAAAATGTACAAAAACATAATACAATTAGTATGCGATATGGGTTGATTATAAGAAAAAGTTATGAATCAGGTTTAAAGCATGTAGAAGAAGAAATAATAACAAAAAGAAATAATAATATCAATTTTGTATAGTAAAAAATCAAATAAAATTACTCTATACTGATTTATTATGACTAATAATATTATCTATGATAAATTGTAAAATTCTAAATTTTAGTCTATTTGTAATAGGATAAAGATATAGGAAAATGATTAACATACATCTTATTTAGTTTCTTACACACACTTATTTAATTATGACCAAATTAAAAAATTAACAGTATAGTGCAAATTGACTAATTATGAGAGTTGAGGGGGAAATTTGCCAAATTAAAGTTGAGGAAGGAAATTGACTAATAATGAGAGTTGAGGGGGAAAAATTGGCCAAAATTAAAGTTGAGAGGGGAATTGGCCAATGGTCACAACTTCAGGGGGAATTAATGAATATCTCTATTTATTTATTAATGAATATCTCTATTTATTAATTTCTTGATATTTTAATAAAATAAAAATAAATAGTTGATGACATAATAAATAATATCCCGAAGCTCTGGACTTTCCCACTCACATATTCGAAGCTGCTTTTTTTTTTTTAATCCCTCCAGCAGCTGCTGTTTTTCCTCTTCCACTTCCAGAACCTTTCTTCTAGGGTTAGGGTTTGGGCTAGGGTTTCCTTTCTGTGTCCCTTCTTCTCTAATCCTCTATCTGGGGTTTTCTGTAGCAGGAATCGAGGGATTCTTTCATTGTTTCTGTGCTCTCTCGGTCGTCGTTTTGTAGTGGGTTGGATTCGTTTCGGATCTCGATCTGGGTTCTGGAATAATGGATACTCGTAAAAGAGGTCGACAACATGAAGGTGGCGGCTTTCACTCGAATGGCGGGTTCAAGAAGAACAAGCAAGGTTCGCTCTTTGCTTTCTCTCACTTTGTTTAATTTGGTGAATTCACTGTTTTTTTCGTTAGTTTTATCTTCTTTTTTTGGTTGTTGTTAGTTTTCCTACTATTTTATTTCCATTTTCTGTTTGGTTGCTGAGAAAGTTTCTGAAGCTTGAAATTCCCTTTGCTGCATAAAGATTCCTGATTCTTCTTTGCAATTTGGGTTTATTGGATGTGGAATGTATTTCAAATATCTATGATGTGTTTCAGAATTTAGACTGTTTTAGATGTTCTGTTGATGTGTTATTGTTTCTGGGTTTTTCTTAAATCTTGGTAATTTCTGAATTTTTATGTTTTTGGTAGTTTGTGTTCTTTCATAATGACCCTAAGTTTGTGTCCTTCAAATGAAGTTACTTTCGATGTGCTAGGTCGTTTACAGAAGGTAAACATGCTTGATAAAACACAGAATAATCGTCTTGAATTTGTTGGTTAATGTATTTAAATAAACATCATGTTGTACTTGGATTATTTGGACTAGGATTATACAGGTGACTAATTTTAATCGTTCTATCGCTTTGGTTCAAACTTTTAAGTGAGTTCGAGATGCTCTACAACAATTGGATTAAGGATCAGGAGAAAATGTAACTGAGAGAAAGTAATTAATGTTTTGTAACAGAATTGGAGTCCTTTTCAACTGGTGTAGGAAGCAAATCGAAGCCATGCACCAAATTTTTCAGGTTCAAATCTTTCTCATCTAAGTAAATATCATGAAATTTATCTTATCAATTTTAAGGCGGTTGTACGATTTTATAAAATTTCAACTTACAGTTGTTACAAAATGAAATCTTATAATTGCACTAATGAACTGGGAGTTCATAGTTGTTATACAGGTACACACTTCACTTTGGTCGAATGAAGTTGACAAATTCCGTGTAACAGAAAACTGATTTATTTACGAAGTACATGGATAATCATTCACTAGACCACATTTTGCCCTAATGAAATGTAATGAGATTGAGCATTTCATGTAAATTATCTGCACTGTACCTTGTAGCTCAATTAATGTTCTCGTTTTATCTCAAACATTGGTAAGATATAATTGAATGGTACATTTTCTGGATTTTTGTAAAAATTTTAAGCTGTTGTACCGTGCAACTCAGATATCATAACTTGCACCGACCCATTTTTCCTAAATTGTGAGTTTATTTCCCATACCTTTTGTTTAAGCTCTTGATCACAACATTGGATAGATATGAAGATGTCTTTTCTTCTTATCGCATAGAAAACTTAGCTCATAAATAACATATTTCAGTCACAATGATATGAGGTGCGTGTCCAATGAAAAAAAAAACTTTCGATATTAGCTCCAAATATTATTTTGTGGTGGAGAGGCTTTTCTTTCTTTTTCCCTCTTTTGTCTTCACCTTTGTGCCTTTACAATGGGAATGGAGGGAAGATTGATTCGGGCTCTCTACAATCTTACAGAGTCTTGGGTCTTTTGTTAGTGACCTGTCTTTTTTCTCAGTTATAGGTACTGAGTTTGAATTACATGATTCTTGCAAATCGTATATATTGCTTTGCAATTATCTGAAATGATTTATAATCTTAGCCGTTTAAATAATACTCAAAGAATCTAGGAACCAAATTTTGAAATCAAAATGAGCCAACATATGAAAATTTGAGCACCTAAATAGCTTATGGGTGCCTGCAAATCAGTAATGTTTGGACTACAGGAGTCTTTGTAACACATATAATGGTTCTTGATCAGTTGCCTTACCATATCTTATTGTACTAAGATCTATAATTCATCTTATAATCTACATATATGTGTGTGTGTGTGTGTGTGTGTTCCTGAATTTTTCTTGTTTGAATTGTATTCTCAATTCGATGTTGTCGATATCAGGTTTATGGATTTGTGATTTTTGTGCAAATGGAGGGATGTGATTTGTCTGGTCAACTATTTTCTGTCATCTAAAACTTTTTATGAAATTCATCTTTACCTGTACAGTGATACTCTGTCAGTCCTTGACAATGCTAGAAGGAACTTTAGACTGTTTAACCTTATCACTTTGCTTCAAATTGAGTGAACACTGTCAGCCTGAGCTTCCATGTGTGTTTGTAGATAAAAGTTATCAATTGTTCATAGTCATCTGAGTAGAGAACTCTATGATTCTGGTTGCAGCACTGCTGGATGTCCTTTTGGTGAGAGTTGCCACTTCCTGCACTACGTTCCTGGAGGTTACAATGCCGTAGCTCAAATGATGAATCTGGCGCCTGCTCCTCCACCACCTAGGAACATTCCTGGCCCACCATCCCATTCCAATGGATCCAATTCATCTGGAGTTAAATCGCGCATATGCAGTAAATATAATTCTCCTGAAGGCTGCAAATTTGGTGACAAATGTCATTTCGCTCATGGTGAGTGGGAACTCGGCAAGCCTCTTGCTCAGTCCCACGATGATCCTCGTGCCATGGGACCTGGTCCAGGCCGTATGGGTAATTGGATGGAGCCACACCTGGTAGGCCCTGCATCTAGCTTTGGTGCCTCATCTACAGCAAAAATCAGTGTGGATGCTTCACATGCAGGAGCCATAATTGGGAAGGGTGGTGTGCATTCGAAGCAGATTTGTCTCCAGACAGGAGCCAAGCTTTCAATCCGGGACCATGAGTCAAATCCCAATCTCAGGAACATTGAACTTGAGGGGACCTTTGAACAGATTCAGCAAGCTAGTGCCAGGGTAAGCGAGCTAATTGCGACTGTTTCAATCTCTGGCGCTGGAAAGGGTTTGGGAGGAGGAGGGGGAGGCCGAGGAGCCCCAGCCCCTCCCAGAAGTAACTATAAGACGAAACTATGT
Organism: Cotoneaster glaucophyllus; assembly: GCA_036320875.1. Lineage (NCBI taxonomy): Eukaryota > Viridiplantae > Streptophyta > Magnoliopsida > Rosales > Rosaceae > Cotoneaster > Cotoneaster glaucophyllus. The sequence continues at coordinate 20,825,867 of CM070067.1, forward strand.
GATAATTTTACCAAAGGGACTTGCACCTTTGGAGAAAGATGTCACTTTGCACACGGGGCTGCTGAATTGCGGAAGTCTGGAGTGTGAGTGCTCTTTTTGAATATTTTTTTCTTGCAGTCAGAATCGTGTACTAGTGGGAGAGCTGTTTTGATTTGTCGATGTGCAATACTACCCAGATGAATTTACAGATTATGATATCTTGAGGTTTTTGAGCTTTTGGTCTCGTTTATCGCTAGTGTAGCTTTGTAGGCGTAAACGTTACTTTCTGAATATATGTCTTATGTGCTTGACATTTTGCTTATGTTAAAAACTGGGTTCATGGAACATTTTTATTTTGTTGCTCCAGAAATGTTGGAAATTTTGATGAGATTTTAAGGTGGTGATATGATTTTACCCATGTAATTCATTGGCTTGGAAAGTAAAAGAGAAGCTTTGCTTGCAAAATTAGCCATTGCAAAAGAACTAGAGGAGGAAACGTGGAATGAACGCGATTTACACGTTTTGGGTTTATTACAATCATATGCAACATTTTCAAAATATTTTATTTTCATATCTCACTTACTATTTTATTTCAATATATTATCTCCGTTACATTTTTCATATATTGATTCGTTAAGAGCTAACGTGGCAGTCATAGTTTCATCTATTGATCCGTTAAGAGCTAACGTGGCAGTCATAGTTGTGCCATGTGAGTCGTGACTGCCAAATTTGTATCACATGCCAAAAAAATAATTTTTAATCCATTTAAAAATAATTAATTTAAAAAAAAAAATACAACCAGAACCCATCTTCTCCGACCCCACCTTCCCTGCAACCTAAACCCACTATCCCACCCCATCCCCACCCCCACCTCCCCCGCAAGCCCCCCAGGGCCCGCACCCACCCAAAACCATCTTCTTCCCCACGTTTTTATCAATCGCACATGGCTTGTACGGCAAGTGCTGGCAGTGGGAAAGCAGCGGCTGCAGGCTCGATGGGCATGGCAGGCACTGAAACAGGAGCGGAAGCTGCGGCAGGTTCGATATGTGGTGAAGGATGATGCAGGTGGCTGGGCAACGGGCAGAAGGAGAAGGACGAAAACCAATTGACCGAAATAGCAGAGAAGACGAAAGCTTGGCAGTGTTAGTATTGCTAGGACCTTCACCTTCTCCTTCTCCTTCTCCTTGTCGTGGGCGATGAGCTTGGTGTCCACGGCTTCGCGCTCGATGTCCCAGATGGTGCACGTGGTGTCGGTGGAGGAGGTTAAGGCTCTCCTGGAGACGCGAGCTATGGCTGCCATTGGAGAGGAGCAGAGAGAGATAAGGGGGTCAGGGGAAGAAGATGGGTTCTGGGTTTTATTATTTTTTATTTTTTAATAAATTTTTTTAATTAATTAATTATTCTTAAATGAATAAACATTTATTTTTTTGTCACGTACCATAAATTTGGCAGTCACCTGGTACAACTGTGGCAGCCACTTTAACTCTAAACAGATCAATAGATAAAAATGTAACGGATGTATTATATTGAAATAAAATAGTTAATGAGGTATGAAAATGAAATGTTTTGAAGATGTATGCGATTATAGTAGATTCCAAACTTAAAATGGTAAAGTGTAATTTACCTTTTATTCAATCTATTCGGTTCAAAAAAATAATAATAATAATTATAACCTTGCTCAGTAGTCTTAGGTGTCAGGTGTGAGTGAGATTGGCAACAAGGTCAGGAAGCCTACCAAACAAGATCTGGAAGGCAGAAGTTGTACAACTCTAACTTTTGTATACTAAATGAATTAATACCATTGGTTCTTACACTTTATAAGAATAAATACTCTTTCATTGACTCCACCATCATGAAGTTGACGTAAGTCTCGAAAATGAACTGGGTTGTCTGCCCTTCCCATTTCATGCCTCTTTCTATGCCCTCTTATTTTTATGATCACGATTAAGTCACGTCAACATTTTATATTGATTTTGCTTTTTGTCTTATTATTTATATAAAAAAAAATCAATATAAAATGTTGACGTGACTTAACCGTGACTACAGAACATAGAAGGGCATGGAGAGAGCAGACAATCCAAGTCCCTCGCAAATTTCTTCCTATAAAGATTTCAGAGATGAGCCAACAGTTTGGTATTATAAAACCAATATTTCTCTTTAACTTTTACCTTACCACGCCAACAGGATCCTCTTCAGTTCCTTTTGGTAAAGATCTATGAATCGTGTTCGTCCATCATATATCATGCGATCAATTTTTGTCAGGTATTATTTGTATTTCATTTTAAATAAAAATATTAAATAATTTCTGACCGCACGATATACAATGAACGAATACGATTTACCGATTTCTGAAATTCTCACAAAGAGGATCCAACGAGAACCCGAATTCCTCACCACTTAGGCCATCTCCAACCGAGGGCTGGCCACAGGGCTCGTTTGAGCCCTCTGGCCCTCCAAGATTCTCCAAGATATTAATATTTTAATGAACAGTACAGGGCCATATTTGCCTCCGTCTCCAACCGAGGGCCAGAGGGCCAGAGGGCTCGTTTTAGCCCTGTCACAAAAAACCGTCTCCAACCGAGGGCCAGAGGGCTCGTTTTATGTTGTATAATTTTTATGTTGGTTAATGTTATTTAATGTTGTTTCATATTGTTTAATGTTGGGCTATAATTCACTTAATTTAATTTAATGTTATATAATGGCCTAGGAAGTTATAGGAAAAAAATTGAATTAAAAAAAATTGAAACAAATTTTGTAAAATAGAAATTATAGGAAGTTATAGAGAAAAAAAAAAGAAAAAAAATAAGGTTTAAATTGAAGTTATAGAAGAAAAAAAAGGTTTAAATTCATAAAAAAAAAAAAAAATAAAAAAAAAAAAAATAAAAAAAAAAAAAAACAACTGAAGCAACGGCTAGTGAGTCAACTAGCCGTTAGAATTCAAAAATTCAAACTATTGCTGTCGGTTACAACCGACAGCAATACTAATTAATTAAAAAAAAATCAAACTGTCTTACTGCTGTCGGTTTTAACCGACAGCAAAGAAAAGCATTAAAAAAAAAAAGAGCTAGCCCTGGTTGGCCGAACACAGCCAGCCCTCCAGCCCTCTCCGATTCCGTGGGGCCCTCCCAGATTCCAGAGCCCTCTGGCCTAACCCTCGGTTGAATACGATTTTAGGGCCATTTTCAACCCTCTGGCCCTCTAGCCGGATCGGTTGGAGATGGCCTTATCAAGCACAACATGTATGAGAGTGCTATCACAAAAAAGTATGTTGCAACTTGCAAGTAGTAGTCTAATAGTGGAACCATTTAATTTATTAACATATATTAATTGTACAATTAAAGATATAAAATTCAAACTTTCTCTAACAACCAAGGACACAGTCTATGTCGACATAAATAAAAAAAGGACACCGTCAAAGCGAAAGTCTTGTGTGCTCTTAAAGCACTGCCGACCAAAAAAAAAAAAATATATATTAGATTCACATTCTTGTTTTTGTTATTCTATTCATTTTTAATTTTTGATCAAGATTTTTTGGGTATTAATAATATCATTAATTATTTGAATAATAAAATATTTTTATATTTAAAAATATTCTTTTAGTGTTAAAAATGTTACAATTAGTATATTTATATTTATGGCTAAATTTTTTATCATATATTTTTATTTTTAGTTTGTACCTATTTTTAATTTGCAAATATTTTTTAATTTGTACCAATTTTCTTTTTATTTTTAATTTGTACCCATATATTAGTTTTTTTTGTGCCCATATTTTTTAACGTTTTTTTTGTGTTTGTATTCATATGTATACCGTCACATGACATTGTATATTTAATTAATGATAGAAAAATTACATATGGTATATTTATGTTTTATGCCTAAACTTTGTATCATATATTTATATTTTTAGTTTGTACCTGCTTTTAATTGGCAACATTTTTTTAAATTTGTAGTATTTTCTTTTTAGTTTTATTTTGTACCCATGTATTAATTTCTCTTAGCGCCTATATTTTAAAAAAAAATTCATTTGTACTCATAATTTTTTTAATCTTTTATCTGTACCCTAATTTATTTATAATGTACGCATTCTTCTTTATTAATGTACCACTTTGTTATATGTGAAATGTACCAATTTGTTTTGTAAAATGTACCAATTTTTTTAACAGGGATACATTCTTTAGCCATTTATTATTTCTTATTTTCACATAGTTTTTATCCATTTATTCAATCAAAATGTTTGAATTTTTTTATTGTAATTGTTTCTAATAGTATTATAATTAGGGATTTTAAACTTATAGGATTATAAATCTCATAAAATATCAAACAATTAATGTCAAAACTATAAAAATAAAAATATTAATATTAATATAATTAGGTGTACAAAGTCAAGGGACTTTGATCAAACTTTGAATACTATTAAGGTTTTAATCAAAGAATGTTAAGGATTAGGGACCACATCCAAAGTATCCAAAAAAAAATTTAAAGAGGTGAGACAAGCGCCAATTAAGCAGATGAATGACTATTCTCGCACATCGTACCCACTATTTCAACCATTAAAAATACATTATTTAATATTACGATGTAGTGATATTTCTTTTCATTTATAAATAAGAGGTTTTATGTTCGGTTTTCATCAAAAGCAGACTTAAACCACATTATTGCTAGTCATTGTAAGACTAAACTCACCCCCTCTCTTTTAATGTATACTATTGTTTGTTAAAAAAATAAAATAAAAAAAAATAAAAAATAAAAAAACTACACAAAAGTCCACACAATCTTACCAGTGAGTCCAAGTTGAAATTTCAATCATCTGGGTTTTCAACTTTCCACCAATCTTATTATAAAAAGAGAAATGTTAAGGGACTATTTTCAAATGATATTCTTTAGGGTTGGTTCGGTATGGGATACCGAACCGAAACCCTTGTCCCTATTCCCAAACCGAAATTTTCGGGAATCCCAATTTCAAGACCGATCCCAAACCAAATTTTCGGGAATCCCTAAATATTTTCGGGATTTCGGGACAATTTGGGATTCCCGAAATATTATTGGGCTTCTAGGACAATTCAGGATTGCCGAAGTGTTTGACAGTTCATTCGTTCAATATCTTCATCAGTTTAACATCTTCATATATAAATGAAACACTAAGCAATTATGTGGGTATTTGACAATTCATCAGTTCGGTATCTTCATCAGTTCAACATCTTCATATATAAAAGAACCACTAAGCAATTATGTGGGTATTTGACAGTTCATCAGTTCAACATCTTCATATATAAAAGAACCACTAAACAAACTGTAAATAAATTTATGGTGCTGCATTACAAACATCCCGAAACCTTAATCTCGAATTCCAACTACCAATTCAACTCCGAAACCCTCAGTATTCAGTATACTCAATCTTCCAAGTGCTAAATTTCACAAACCCTAATCTCGAATTCCAACCCTAAATTAATTCAAACATTTACCTGATTTGGGGGAGATTTGCACTGGATGACTTGAATCAAGAAAGACTGAGAGACTGAGAAGGAGAGCGGCGCTGGCCGTGAATCGTGAAGGCTCCTCCATTGTGGCTCTTTGAGGGATGAGATGTCGAGAGAGACTAACAGAGAGATCAGAGAGGTGGTGATTGTCCAAAGAGATGTGACTCAGGTGAGTCACTTGTGTGGCCGGATTCGAAAACGAAGAGACAACCTTAAATTAATTCAAACATTTACCTGATTTGGGGGAGATTTGCAAAGTGCAATGGATGACTTGAATCGAGAGAGACTGAGAAGGAGAGCGGCGCCGGTGGCTGTGATTCAACGACGAGGGTGGTGAGGTGAGGGTTTGAGTCTGACGAGTGAGGCGAGTGGCGAGAGAGACAAAGAGTGAGTGTAGTGTGAGGTGAGCGTCAAGAGAGACGGAGACAGAGAGTGTAATGTACTAGGGTTTGATAGATTCAACAGTTGAGATTAAATCTCAACTGAATCCGACGGTTGTTACAATTCTAAATATATATTTAAAATTTAAATAATATATATATTTTTTATTTCGGTTCGGTTTGGGAATACCGAAAAAACTAAAACTTGAAACCGATTCCCGTACCGAAACTTTCGGTTTGGTTTGGTATTGGGTACCGAACGTTTCGGGATTTTCGGTTTGGTTTCGGAAATTTTTCGGTTTGGTTTGGGATATTTGGTATTTTTTTCCACCCCTAATATTCTTTATAAGTTTGTTTGTACCATACTTGACCAATCCCGAAACTACCAAGCACCGGTCAACATTATACCGCCAAGGATCCCGAAACTACTGAGGACCGGTCAACGTTATACAGTCAAGGATCCAGAAGAGTTTCCCTCCAACCTGGAGGCCAATCACTACGCAACACGTGTCAAGATCAGAAGCCAGTCAGAGCGCGACACGTGTCGACATCAAGGACCAATCACAAGATGGCACATGTCAATGTGACAAAGCTACAAGCTTTTCTATAAATAGGGGTCATTCTCCCACAATATTTCCAAATGTCATTGTATTGAGCAAATCACTAGAATTCACTAAATTGAGAGCTTGAGCCTATGTACTTGAGAGCTTGAACTTGTACTTGTGAAGACCCTTCACTAATAATACGAACTCCTCTGCTCCGTGGATGTAGCCAACCTTGGGCGAACCACGTACATCTTGTGTTTGCTTCCCTGCCACTGTCCATTTACATACTTATACATATCAGTGACCTGAGCAACCTAGCGAAGGTCATAAACTTGAACTTTCTGTTGAACCAGAGTCCTCGCTGATTTTGTGCATCAACATTTGACGCCGTCTGTGGGAAAAGACACTTATTCCTACTCTCTCCAGTTTTGTCAAGCTGGTTTCCACCATTCGTACACTTTCTTTTGATCAGGCATCCCTCTCCAACATAGGAAGCGAAGGAAGCCACAGCACCCAGAACGACACCCCTCTCGCACCTAGTGTGAAGCAACTAAGGAGGAAACGAAAAAGATTTGCTCTTCAAACTAAAATCAAAGAGCTGGAGGCTCAGAACAACAAGACAGCAATGAAGAATGAAGTCCTCCAAGAGCAGTATGGGAAGCTCTTTGAAATGCTCCACGAGGCTAGGCATACTCGAACTCATGAACTCAGTACCCCTCTGGGAGCCAACCATCATCTGGGTACCCCCCAAACCGGAGGATCGCCAGTCTCAAACATGGAGGTTCTTGACCAGGAACGCGCAATTCATCAATATGTTAATCAACATGAGACTTCTCTCAACCCATCTACTTCAACCCGAAGCATGAGAAATGAAGGGAGACACCTCCTTGCAAAGGGAGTGGAAGGATCGAAAGCTATTTATCGCGACTGCAGAGATTTCCTGAGGCAACGTCGGGAGTCTCCCATCCACATAAACTCAAAGACCAATGACCCAAGGATCTTTGACAGACTCGGTCCCCTACCACGACCCAGGTCAGCTACTGAGCCAAGAAACGAGCGACATGTCTCAGAGAAACATGAAGGTATAGGGGACTCGGAAATATTCCGACAGGCTTACCCTGGGAGCCAGTATGATGGGTCCAGGGAAATGCTACACACCTTCGACCAAACTTTCCAAATCCTGAGAAGTGATGGAGATTTACGAAAGAAAGCTCAAGTGATACATAACTCCATTCCGAACCCCCTTGTCTTACAACTCTTTGAGGAAGTGAACAAGTTGAAGGCCGAACGTCAGGCTGAGATACCTGATTGGAACCAACCCAGGCCCGGTCCTCTTACAAGAAGGATCCTCGACACCCACTCCAAGCCAAGACAAAACAGAAACTCGGCTTACAACTCTATACTGGAAGGGAGGACCCAATTGAACACCTCAACCTCTTTAAGTCCACCATGGCGTACCGGATGCACACCGATGAAGAGCGATGTCTCCTCTTCCCCTCCACCCTCTCTGGAGAAGCTCTAAACTGGTACTGTCGTCTTCAACCCGAGACGGTGGATTCGTTTGAGGAATTAAGGAAGCTGTTTGTCTCTCAACACATCTTTCAGACCGACTGTTTGCATTCTGCAGATGACTTGTACACTATTTTTCAGAAGCCGGACGAGTCTCTACGAAGGTATGCTGGCCGCTTTAGCCATGAGTATTCACGCTGCGCCGAGGCAGACGACAAAACTGCCCTCAAGGCCTTCACGGCGGGCCTACGTGACTGTTTCTTCAAGTACATGATCAATGCTAACACTTGGAAGACTTATTCTGAAGTGATGGCACAGGCTTACAACCATGCCTCGGCCGAAGTAAGGACGTACCAAGGGAAACATCCTACAGCTATCCCTTATCAGCAAGTGGGGACTGGAAGCCAGATCCAACCAAATGACCATAATGCTTCGCCAGGTCAACAGATGTATCAATCTCAGGGCAAGAGGAAAGATTTCCATCCTCATCAATCTCACTTTAGTAAGAAGAGTAAGGAGCACTATCACGATAATCAGGAATATCGCCATAATAATACCCGCCCCCAAGCAGTCAACGCAGTGAGCCAAACATATGTCAAGACAGGCCCTACCTCGAAGTATGAGACATACACACCTTTGAACGCCACGTGTGAGACCATTTACCCCAGTATAGCTCACTTGATACCAAAGCCAAGACCAAGGCAGCCAGATTACAAGTCCACAAAGAACACAAACATGTTTTGCTGTTACCACGATTATAATGGCCATGACAGCGAGAAGTGTGTCACCCTCCATGACCATATTGAAGCTTTGGCACGCGAAGGAAAAATTGATCAATTTCTTCTCCGCCCCTGAACGAGCAACCGTAGCTAGCGCCAAGTGAACGTTATATATTGAAGAAAAGATTACTCTGAGAAGCTCCAATGATAAAGTCTTTGGCCATCCATGGAACATCGATCAATTGAAGTACAATTACAAGTAAACTCGCATTGTGCAAGTGTTAAACTATAACCGTTCAACATCTTTTGTAATGAGGATCATCTGGCTCGAACTCAATAAAGAGATGATTCAGACAACTTGGTCTTAACTATTTTACATTCCCAGCACTGGGGTGTTTGGTCCATACTGACCTACCTATATACTCTAACTCAGAGCTTCAACATGCATACTGTGGCATAAAGTAAGTGAAACTAAGTGTTACAACCAACATGGTTCACATATCAAAAGCATGGTTTCCTTCATGCAAAACATTCATAAGCATCACTCATGTCAATCAACATAAACACCATACATTTTAGCACATTCATACATAAGCCAACCGAGCTTCGGAAAGGTACAACCCGTATTCTAATATCATCAGGCAACCTGCCACTCTTATCACCAACCAGGTGATGAAGGAACTCACCTTTGTGCCACCAACCAGGTGATGAAAACATATCAAAAGCATGGACTCATTCATGCATAGCAAAACATTCATAAGCATCACTTATGTCAATCAACATAAACATCATACATTTTAACACATTCATACATAATCCAACTGAGCTTCGAAAGGGTTCAACATACTTTATATCATTTGGCAACTTGCCACTCTTATCACCAACCAGGTGATGAAGGAACACACATTCAGGCCACCAACAAGGAGATGAAAGATGACGAATGGTACAACTGGTACATGTGAACTCCTAAGCATTCACAAATAATCAAAAACCCTCAAGTATTACAACTCAACTAGGGGAGCACTTACACCCAACAAGAGGTATAGTCACCAACAAAGTTTTATTGCAAGCTAACAACGGCTTCGATGCATGGTACACAAAGATCAAGCTCTTCAGTCCTCTTGCATCTGCTTCAGAGCACATTTAGAAAGGGAAGGCATCACTGGTCACCCTCATCCGAGGTTGAACCTCTGACGATATCACTCTGTATCCCACCACCATCCTCCGCATCGTCAAGGTCATCTTCACCCTGCTAAGTCTGCTCATCAGCACTAGCCTCATCATCAGACCTTTTTTTCAGCTCAGAAACCTCAGCCAGGGCACCATCCAACTCCTCCCTAACCTTGGATACCTCAAGGCATGTCGTCACACTCAGTCATGACCTGCATAACAAGAGCATCATTATTACAAAAAAGAAGGGGGAGAACACAGCAGCTTCATCAATGGAGTTCAAGTACAATTCTCAAAAAGCTTCACACACTCTTGATCAAGGCAGTGTGAAGCAAAACCAACTTATGGTGATCAACCACAAAGCTTCACCTATAAAGCTTCAACCACAAAGCTTCACCTATAAAGCTTCAACCACAAAGCTTCACCTAAAAAGCTTCACCACCAAAGCTTCACCACCAAAGCTTCACCTATAAAGCTTCAACCACAAAGCTTCACCTATAAAGCTTCAACCACAAAGCTTCACCTAAAAAGCTTCACCACCAAAGCTTCACCTATAAAGCTTCAGCCAGAAAGCTTCACCTATAAAGCTTCAACCACAAAGCTTCACCTATAAAGCTTCAACCACAAAGCTTCACCTATAAAGCTTCAACCACAAAGCTTCACCTAAAAAGCTTCACCACCAAAGCTTCACCTATAAAGCTTCAGCCAGAAAGCTTCACCTATAAAGCTTCAACCACAAAGCTTCACCTATAAAGCTTCAACCACAAAGCTTCACCTAAAAAGCTTCACCACAAAGCTTCACCTATAAAGCTTCGCCACAAAAGCTTCACCTACAAAGCTTCGCCAGAAAAGCTTCACCTACAAAGCTTGGCCATAAAAGCTTCACCTACAAAGCTTCGTCACAAGAGCTTCACTTACAAAGCTTCGCCATAAAAGCTTCACCTACAAAGCTTCGCCACAAAAGCTTCACCTATAAAGCTTCGACCCTCAAAGCTTCACCTATAAAGCTTCGACCAACAAAGCTTCACCTATAAAGCTTCACCCTCAAAGCTTCACCTATAAAGCTTCGACCTTCAAAGCTTCACCTAAAAAGCTTCACCCACAAAGCTTCACCTATAAAGCTTCACCCTCAAAGCTTCACCTATAAAGCTTCACCCTCAAAGCTTCACCTATAAAGCTTCACCCTCAAAGCTTCACCCTCAAAGCTTCACCTAAAAAGCTTCACCCTCAAAGCTTCACCCAAAAAGCTTCACCCTCAAAGCTTCACCTAAAAAGCTTCACCCTCAAAGCTTCACCTATAAAGCTTCGACCTTCAAAGCTTCACCTAAAAAGCTTCACCCACAAAGCTTCACCTATAAAGCTTCACCCTCAAAGCTTCATCTATAAAGCTTCACCCTCAAAGCTTCACCTATAAAGCTTCACCCTCAAAGCTTCACCCTCAAAGCTTCACCCTCAAAGCTTCACCCTCAAAGCTTCACCTAAAAAGCTTCACCCTCAAAGCTTCACCCAAAAAGCTTCACCCTCAAAGCTTCATCCAAAAAGCTTCACCCTCAAAGCTTCACCTAAAAAGCTTCACCCTCAAAGCTTCACCCTCAAAGCTTCACCTATAAAGCTTCACCTATAAAGCTTCACCTAAAAAGCTTCACCCACAAAGCTTCACCTATAAAGCTTCACCCTCAAAGCTTCACCTATAAAGCTTCACCCTCAAAGTTTCACCTATAAAGCTTCACCCTCAAAGCTTCACCCTCAAAGCTTCACCCAAAAAGCTTCACCCTCAAAGCTTCACCTAAAAAGCTTCACCCTCAAAGCTTCACCTAAAAAGCTTCACCCAAAAATAGCTTCAACCATCTAAGCTATATACCCACACAAAAACCACCCTTGAACCTGTACAAAAATACGTGGGTAAACATAAACATTTCCTGTTCTACATTCACAAAGCCCCTGTCATAAGCAAACATACAATTATATATATGTTCCCAAACATATTATAATGGATCAAACAAGAAGCCAAAGTCCCACATTTCAATAAAGGACACAAGCACAAGAAATTCACCAATAGTGAAGGTGCTACAAAAATGGGAACCTTCCACAGATTACAAATCCAACCCAAGCAGTTTTTTTTTCCTATCTCCCTCTTTGTCTCCTTTCATTTATCAAATTTCTGCAACTTCTGCTCTTCCTCGGTGGAACTCAATTTTGGATATCTTATAGTTCTTGAGCAGATGAACAACTTTCAAGAAGGAACTATCTCTGTTTAAGTGAAGGAATTTGGAGTGTTGAAACTCCAAACATGACAGTCGGATTCCCGCAGATTTCAAAGCTGCTGTGATGTTTCGAAGATCTGGAAATATTTAACCGTTAGTTCATTCTGAATTTTTGATATATTATAGAAGAGACAATGGGGAACAACTTTGATGAATAAAGTATGTTGATCTGAGCAAAAGAAAACAGAGTTTCGAAGCCCACAACAAGACTGACGGGTTAACAGCCAAATAATGAACAGTCACTCATCATACCTGAATTTCTGGACTTGTACTACTCCATTGGATCTCAAATTTGGATATGTTGTAGTTCACAAGTTAAGGAACAACTCTCATGCAGACGACTTTGTGAGTTGAGCTATAGAGGATGGTGTTATAGTGAAAAGCTACCGCTCCCTCTACACCAACTCCCCCTCTCGACTTCCCAGGCTCCAATAACCCTGCAGCAACTCAGTTGGCCGATGGAAATGAAATGCAATTCCACCAAAGAAAGGAAAAGCAAGACAAAATGGAGAAATGGCATATTATAAAACAGAAAAAGTGAGGATTAATGATGGAGCATGTTTCCTTGGATCCGGTTCTAAAGGAAAATATGACACCAAGAAATGATAGGAAATGATGATGAGGCATGGACAATTCCCTCCCAAATTCGGCCACACACTTAAAAAACATGATGAGGAGTAATGATGATGGGCCATGGCTGCTCTTTTCCTTGGACTCGGCAACAAACAAATTTTCTTTGCATATATATACATATGCAGTCGGTCAAAAGCAAAAAGGAGGGCATTGTTGGTCAAAAGCAAAGTTTCTTTCAAATATAGTATTTCTTTGATCATTACAAACATAAAGCTGCATGGAATTGTTGGGTATCTATGTATAAGGTGTGTGATCATTGCACACATAATCTTCCAGCTACAAATTTGCCACGGCATTGATGAGGTGATGCCCATCTGTCTTTGAACTAAGATCCATGCACATGGCACGGCACCATAGTAAATGTCATCAGTGAGGATGACTATCCGATGGCACGGGCCTCCCCACATCTTTGGGCTTGCCAACCAAACAACACCAAGAAAAATTGGAAAAATGCCTAGGCCTCCACATCTCTGGGCTTCTAACATAAAGAGAAGTATCGGGCCTTAACGAAATTCAAACTAGTGGGAAATATATTTGGGATGAGGCATACATGAAAATGTGACATGAAAACAAAGCTTCATCACGCTGACAACTCGGTTACTAGCGAGACACCTCCCTCGGCAACTTTCTTGGCCGAAGACTTGGGGGACTCCCACCATATGCTACTGTACCTCGGTACTAAAAAATTTCACAGCTACTCAGTGACTCGGATCTTTCAAGTCCTCAGCCGAGAACCCTTCCTCACTTGGGAAATTAGGGGAGCATTATTTCAATCTACAAGGATCCGCCTACGAAGTTTCAACATGCAAACTTCAACAAAAAAAAACTCAGTGCAATACACCTTGGTGCGTTTAACACAATACGCTGGAATTGAAGCAAAACTTATTTATTGATAATCCCGAGAAATTACAAACACGTGCATACACGTGAATCAAAACAAACAAACAGGAGGGAGCCCTCACAAAGATTGCTCAGAAGCAGTCTCGGCACTGGACAGAACACTGGAAGAAGGAAGCACCGACGTTTGGTCATGTGGAGCCTCAGCACATGGTACAGCCCCAGAAGACGAAGGCGGAAAATGCCTTTGGAACAAACCCACAAACTTCTGATGATCACTCAAAATTTGACCATCAGATTCCTGTAGCTGGTCAAGTTTCCTTTTCATGCTCGTAGCATAGCTATGTGCAAGCCTATGCAACTGCTTATTCTCGTGCTTAAGCCCCTTGATCTCCTGTTTGAGGCTTACCACTTCAGCCGCCAATGATTCAACTTGGCGGGTGCGAGCAAATAGGCGTTGGGCCATATTAGATACAGAATTCGCACATTGAACACTGAGAGCCAAAGAATCCTTAATAGCCAACTCATCAGACCGTCTGGCAAGTAGTCTGTTATCTTTGGGTGTGGCAAGATTCTTGCCCACCACAGCAACGGTCATGTCACTCTGCATCACCGAGTCCTCAACAGTAAGAGGACTAGTAGAGGATAAGAATAACGGACACCATATGTTGTCTTGGGGAAACAAGGTTGTCTCTTCCCCAACATTAAAGCCCAAACGAAGGTCAGATGGGCCAGACATCTTCAGAAATAACGAAAGAAGAATGAGGTCCAATAAATCTCAGAAATACAAGGTAAAGGAAATTTCTACAAGCAGTAACTCTACGAACGTACCTCTCAAACACAATTGGTACTCTTATAAAAGAAAGGACAGCTGGACTGTTTGTTCAAAAATCAAAGAGACACCACTCTCCGAATTCCGAGAAACAGATTTTCCTGGGCAATCGTTACACGCAATACCAGCTCCTCGAATACCAAAGATAACTTTGCCGAAAGAACTCTGACAAAGTTAAGGCACGAGAATTTCGAAGTTCCAGCTACCCTACTATTTCTTACAGGAGTAAAAGAACAGCACCACTGCTCGATAACTGGAAAAGTTCTATGTGTGTCGACCTCCATGCCCCGTGACAAAGCAGACTTACAAAAAAAAAAGGGCCCAACTTTTCCCCGCACCCGAGAAAGTACCCCCAATGGGATTGATTGCTAAAAAATCAAAGAGGCACCGCTCTTCGAACCTCGAGAGTCGGATTTTCCTGATAAAATGGTCAACACTGTTTACACGCAACATCAGCTTTCCAGGTACCACAGACCACTTTGTCAAAAATCTCTGACAAAGTGAAAACGCGTGAATCTTGCAGCTCCCACTATATTGCCATAAACAAGAAAGGTAAAGGAAAAGCGTTACTACTTGTTGTTGAGAATTTTCTATATGAAGAGTTTCATCCTCCTCAGTCAAGCAGACCTGCCAACATGCTCAACTTTTCCTCACATCCGAGAGAGCATTCCCAACGGAGCCTTCTCAAAATGCTCAACCTCCTTCCCCCCGATAATACCTCTGCAAACAAGCTACACTAAAGCAAGAGTATCTCATATCATTAGGGTTAAAAGCAAGAGTATCCCATATCATGCTTTTTCCCTGTCCTTTCCTTTGCCTTTGCCCTTACTCGCAAGACAAGGAGAAAGAACGCAATCAGTCGGAACCTGAAATCAAACATCCGGTCAGGAACTGATTGCTAGGGACCTTTGCACAATTGGTCACCAAGCATTGCTCTCGAGTACTCATCTTCAACTGTTCTCAAGGTCACGAATTCCTTCGACAAACACCTCAGAACAGCTGGTATGACATCAGCCCTTTACATTGAAGATGCCAAGCATAGGTGAGTCGCTGAGAAGCAAGTGCTCTGATGGACCATTTAAATGCAAAGGTTTCACATCACCCCTGCCAGGCAGAAGATTGAAGCAGAAGGTTCAACAACGAGCTGGAGCAGATCACTACAGCACGATGTCCTTCATGCATAACCGCACAATCCAGACGGAGGAATCTAGGTCAAACCCAAGCTCGGCATCCACCATTTTGCCAACAGTAAAAGTATCCCATATCATCAGGATCGAGCGTACTCAAGAATTGACGGGTTTGTTTTGACCCTCAAGTTCTTGAGTCAACTCGCTACTCTGGAGGAAACCAGAAAACCCTCCAACCCAGTTCAAGAATAACCTGTGGAAAGTCAACGAGTACTACAAACACATGCCGATTCACCGGCTACTCCTTCGAAAGCAAGAGTATCTCATATTATCTCTTCTCCTTGTCATTTTCTTGTCCTCGTAGCTGAATGAGAGACAAGTAAAAGGAGAACAATCAGATGGAGCCCGAGGCCAAACTTTTGATCCGAGACTGACTGCCTGAGACTCTGATTGCTTACCGTGTCTGTCACCTCCTTCGGCAAATCTCCTAGCTCGGTGACTTGGGGGACTCCTACTAGATGGTTTGCATAGCACTTGACCAAGCCCGAAACTACAAGTAAGCTTCAAGCGAAATTGATACATTATCTTGTGCATCAACATCAAATAAAAGTCTGCTTGTAAAATAAACCAGAGAGCATACCGCTCCTACTTATGGGAAAAATAAGACAAGTGAAAATGGTAGCACATTTCGGTACTGAGAAGTTTCGTGATTACTCAGTGGCTTGGATCTTGCAAGTCCCCAACCGAGGAGCTTCCCTCACTCGGGAACTTAGGGGAGCACTGTTTGTACCATACTTGACCAATCCCGAAACTACCAAGCACCGGTCAACATTATACCGCCAAGGATCCCGAAACTACTGAGGACCGGTCAACGTTATACAGTCAAGGATCCAGAAGAGTTTCCCTCCAACCTGGAGGCCAATCACTACGCGACACGTGTCAAGATCAGAAGCCAGTCAGAGCGCGACACGTGTCGACATCAAGGACCAATCACAAGATGGCACATGTCAATGTGACAAAGCTACAAGCTTTTCTATAAATAGGGGTCATTCTCCCACAATATTTCCAAATGTCATTGTATTGAGCAAATCACTAGAATTCACTAAATTGAGAGCTTGAGCCTATGTACTTGAGAGCTTGAACTTGTACTTGTGAAGACCCTTCACTAATAATACGAACTCCTCTGCTCCGTGGACGTAGCCAACCTTGGGCGAACCACGTACATCTTGTGTTTGCTTCCCTGCCACTGTCCATTTACATACTTATACATATCAGTGACCTGAGCAACCTAGCGAAGGTCATAAACTTGAACTTTCTGTTGAACCAGAGTCCTCACTGATTTTGTGCATCAACAAAGTTTTTTGCAACTTCATATTTTTAACATAACTTTCATATCAATATTATAAAATATTGTGTTAAAAATATAAGGTGGTAAAAAGTTTATATAGATTCCCATTTTCAGAAAATCTTTTTATCATTTCGTTCATAAAAAAGCTCACCTGAATACACATTTATAATAGCGTTTCATACCATTAAGATAACGACATGTAAAAAATAGTCACGTGTCTTTGTTTTATTGCCACGAATACCACGATAGCCAAGGCCGGCCCTGAAGGTGTGCGAGTTGTGCAACCGCATAGGGCCCCCGTTTTCATGGGGCCCCGAAAATTTAATAACCTGTGTAATAAATAGATATATAAAAGAAAACGTAAACTTAACTAACGAACTTGTTATAGCGGAGTTGGCAAACGTTGGTGTTTCTAGTTATATAGCACGGGTTTGACCCCCTACCTTCGCACTTTTTTTAATTATGATTTTTTTTTTGGGCTTACCATTCTGGGCCTTTTAAGCTACACTATTCAAATGTCACTTTTGCTAATAAACCTATAATTAGGAATATCATAATAAATTAAAATTTTTAAAAGGCTGAAGATATAATATTGAAAAGTCCCCCCATTTTCTTATAGGATATCATAATAGTTTATTTTGTCATTGTTTAAAGGTCACACCCCTAAAGTACCCTATTGATTACAATTAGGTTAATTTGGTTTAATTGATTTAAGACACGAATCTCGAAATTTTAACAAATCTAACGACACTCAACTGGGGCAGGATGAGAAACATCCTTACTTTAGAAGGTGAGCAAAAATGCACTAAAAAAATCCGACAATTCATCATAAGCATGCTACTAATATCATAATCTATGATTTGTTTAACACGTAATTTTTTCTTGAGACGAACTCTAGTGATAATAAGAGCAAGAATGGTCCTATTACAATATTTGTACGGTAATATGTTTGCTACATAGCCATCACACCATGCTTTTTGTATTAAAAACTAAAGAGTTTCGAACCCAAAAACATAGGAGAAGCATACATAGCCATCACACCATGCTTCATTTGCTATATCAATTTATACACAATGAAATTTAAAAGAAAATATAGCAACCAAAATTCTAGACCATGTAAGGGCTTCCGTTTGAGTTTCGCACAGGGCCTTCAAAATCTCAGAACCGATCCTGACGATAGCGCTATAATGACATTTTTTTTAAAATGTTAATCATGAAATTTTGTTTCAAAATATCTGATTGCCAACTTGAAAAGATATTCGACCAAACAAATTTTTGGTGTTAAAGTAGACAAGAGAATATAAACGAAGGGACAGAAACATGATCCAGTGTCCCACCAGTTGATGTCATAACCGACTTTAGGAACCCATTACAATATAAAGCATACGCATTACAACAAGATACCTCAAAAGTTTTCCAATTTAATCTGATTTTTTAAGGACCATAAGTTTGTTAGATCTGAATTTTTAAGCTTCTTGTCGGAGGGCGTTCATGCAGGTCACGGTTTCCATTTAAGTTTGTGGTTGATGGGAGCTCCATCAAGAGTTTTATAATTTGTAATCGCTCAAAAGCAGAAAGAAAGTAAACTTCTTTTGAGCAATTACTAATTAGTCTGATGACTGTATTCATAATTTGTCTCGTCTAATTTCTGGTTTAAGTTTTTTCACTCATTATGTGTATGTTTTGTGTTCTTTTTCATTAATTAACACGTATTAAATTTATAAAAACAGTTAAAAGAATTTTTTTTTTGTGAATTTTATTATTGATTGACAAACGTATTAAGTTTATAAAATTGTTAAAAGAATTAAATGTTTGTTAGTATAGAGACCACAAAAAATCTACCGACAAAAAAGAATTTTTTTGTGAATTTTATTATTGATTGACACACATATTAAGTTTATAACATAGTTAAAAGAATAAAATGTTTATTAATATAGAGACCACAAAAATCTAGGGACAAAATTAGCGCAAAACATTTGAACTTGTCTAATCCTTCCAATCCAAGATTATAGAAATATCTATCTTTATTTTTTCGAACAAATAATATTATCGTAAGGAAATTATATTATACACTAATGAGAGGACTAGAATCAATCTCACAATGAACTAGTAATAATGTAGTTCAAATTCTCTTTTAACAAAAATCGTACTTAAATTCTCTTATTTACAAGTAAAGAGAAATATCATTAGAGTCGAACCTAAAACTTTTTATTTACAAATAAAAAAAATATCACTAGATTGTAGTAGTAAATGACAGATAATATCTCTCTTTATATTGGAATTTTTATTTATTATCCAATTATAAAATAATAATGAACCATAATGAGCCACATAATATAAAGCATCTTGTTGGGCAGAGATCCGATCTACTACCCACACAATCTAAATCTAAAAAGTCATAAGAGTCCAAATATTACAAAATGGTACCAAATTTTATTCAATTCAAACTTACAAATATCAAGAAAAAAACAACTTCAACTCAACCCACTAAAGCCATTAAAAAATAACCATAAAAACACTGCATATTACATATTGACCCCCAAAGAAAGGGTCCACACACGGCCTAACTCAAGCCCACACCATGGCCAATAACTTGAAAATAAAGAGTCCGTCTCAACTGTAGGTCCCACCAATCCCATACTTGGTTGCATTCCCACCTACATTAGTATTATGGGCCGTTGTCCGACCCGTACCCGTCTTGATCCCAATAGGGTGCGCTTCCGCCACACCCTCCGTCACTTGGCCCGCAGGCTGTCCCGTGCCGTGACCGGGCAGTGCGGACATCTGGTGAGTTCCAGTCGGCTGCCCTGTGGCCCCAGTCGTGGAATACGTGTGAGTTCCAGTGCCAGCACCGATTGCTGTATAGCCGGTAGCCACTGCCGCATCCCGCCTAGCCGCTGCGTTTTGCTCCATCGCATGACGCTTGTTGATCTCGGCATCGACTATTCTCTCCTCTTTCTTTCGGGCCGCCATGTCCTTTTCAACTGGGTCACTGGACTTCATCTTCTCCACCTACGCAAGACCACATTATCTTACCAAAAACTAACGTGTTGAGTAACTTCAAATCTTCGCCGCTGGTGAAGATTTTCTCGATATTATGTTCAAATCCCACAGTAGCGAAGAAAGTGATTGATCACTTAACTTAAAAAACTCGTTAAAACAAATAAAAAATTATTACACACATAATTTGGATATACGTGAATTTAATATATGAATACTTTGGTTGCAGTTCTTAATCTCTAAGACTCTTTGACTAAAACTTTAATAGTATTCAAAGTTTGATCAAAATTCCTTGACTTTATACATCTCATTATATTACTAATATTTTTATAATTTTAACATTAATTGTTTGATATTTCATGAGATTTATAATCCTATAAATTTAAAATCACTCATTATGATACCATTAGAAACGGCTACAATAAAAATATTTAAACATTTTAATTAAATAAATAGATAAAAATTATGTAACAATAAGAAATAATAAATGGCAAAAGAATGTATCTATAATATTAAAAAATTTGTACATTTCACATATAACAAAGTGGTACATTAATAAAGAAGAATGAGTACATTATAGATAAATTAGGGTACAAATAAAAATAAAAATATATGATACAAAGTTTAGCCATAAAACATAAATATACCATATGTAATTTTTCTCTCATTGATTAATTATACAATATCACGTGACGGTAAACACATGTATGCAAATACAAATAAAACTTTAAAAAAGATAGGCACAAAAATAAATTAATATATGGGTACAAATTAAAATTGAAAAGAAAAGGCATCGGTACAAATTAAAAATCGATACAAACTAAAAATAAAAATATATAATAAAAAATTTAACCATAAATATAAATATACTCATTGTAACATTTATTGTAACATTTTTAACGAATAATTTTAGGTAAAAATATTTTATTATTAAAATAATTAATGATGTTATTAATACTCAAATACCTTGATCAAAAATTGAAAATAAATAAGATTTTAATCAATAGAGTTAAAAGAAGAATGAGAATCTAATTTCTTATTTAATTTATAACCTTTTCTTGCACGGTGGCTTTGGTCTTTTGCATGCCAGAGTTGGCAGAGGCTGCTACGTTAGAAGCTGCTTCTTTCATCGACTCCATCGTGTTCTTCCCACTCTGCATTTTTCACTCTCTTGTTTCCTTTTTCTTCGAAATTCTTATAAAACCAACACTACCGTGGTGGGACTAGCTTCTTATAACTTTTGAGGAAGTTCTGGGTTACGACGCGTGTAGTACTAGAGAGCTGAGGTGGAGCTGGAGACAAGTGTCACGGTTTCTGTGTGGACACGTGTGGACACGTGTCGGATAGGCGCTGACAGTGTGTGTGATGCAGCAGTTTTGAAAGTTTGGTCAGTTACGTGGGGAAGAGGTGACGCGAGTAGATTAATACCGCGTTGCCTTTGGTGCATGAACGTCGGTATGGAGCGACTGCTGCGTTGATGTCTGCGTTAATTACGTCCGGATTTTATTTATTTATCATCTTCTTTTTGCTTAAACGACTGGGTTTTATAGATCTACTTCCAGTAACATTGATATTATCTTTAATTTGGTAACAATTATCTGCACAATTCATCAAATGTGATTTTATCATAAAAAGTATCGCCGACATGTTTATTTCTTTTTCTTTAAGGCAAAAATTTATGAGAGATATTGGCATTTTTGCAATAGCTTTCACATGTTATTAATTTCTAATTAAAAAGATTAAAGGTCTTGTTTTCTTTTTTTTATTTTTTATTTTTTTTTGAAACTGATTAAATGTCTTGTTTTTTATAAGATATGATGTGTCATTTGAAGATGTAAAAATGTCCAACCGCAGAGGTTGCTACAACTGTCCAAAATTTATATTGTTAAACTTGTATGTTTGAGAGGCTCAAACTGTATTAAACGCGGTTATGTTAAACACATTCAGACATGTTCATGTTGTTTGGTAGCCTCCAATGCATCATCCGAAAAAATAAGGCAAAAGTATTAAATTTGACATGCAAGTAGACATAAAACATATGTTTTTGCATAAACTCTATATATACCTTAAGGCCATCTTTAGTCAAATAGTTATATATGCTACTTTTAACTCGAAATATTTTATGGCATGTCTTTATGAAGAAGCCTGTATATATTCTAGTTAGTTAGCTGAACTGCTAGCTTTCACGCGATCTAGATTTAGCCACCCGAAAATCATTTTGTGGAGCATACTTGGGTTTCTTATCTCTTTATATCTCTATTAATTTAGTAACCTATTTAGGCACGTTTGTTTGCACTCACTAAGTTGAAGGAAATTTTTTGTAAATTAAGAACATTTGAGCATACAACCATACATAATAACTCTTCAAGTAAGCTAGTACCAAAAAAAGTTGTACATGACTTTCAGAGCAATGAATGGTGAATCATGACTCTTTAAAATTAAAACGAGCAGAGATACCCTTGAAGGTCATCCTCGTGTTTACAAGCTGGTTATCACCCAAGTGAAGGGCCTTCAAATTCTCTCCAAGCTCCTTTTTTTTTTCCCGAAAGATAGAATCTGGGCCTAAACAAAAAATCTGGGCCTATACAATCCCAGGTGAAATCTTGACTCCTTGAATACATACTTTGCCACCGAATGGGCAGCACGGTTACACTCCCTAGGCACAAAGGCGAAAGTCACTGACTTCAACCTCTGCCCAATAACCTCGATGTCACCAAAAATACATTCAATACTAAAGTCAAGAGCCACTTCCTTCCTTAACATCAGAATTATCGCCTTAGCATCAGATTCAATAATCACTGTGGTTGATGCTTCCCAATAATCACTGTGGTTAATGCTTCCTTGTGGTTGATATTCTCTCCTTAAATTTTTACTCTTTTGCTTTTCCTTTGCTCCTTGAGGATTTGAGGAAAGAACCTGCAAAGGTTGCAAGATTGTAAGCCTCTAAATATCCACACCAAAGATGAGGTGTGAAGAGAAGATGGAATGACTTGGATGATGAAAGATTGCTAGCTAATCTTCACCCATGTGGCCGGGTATAGATAGAGAGTGGGAGGTTTGTGTCTCCAAACTTTCTCTTAAAAGAACCTAATGGAGGAAAGAATATAAAGTCACTTCTACCTCCCTTCATTTGAGAAATGAGGAATTGGAGTGGGAAAGAGGGAAATGCAGGCCTTGTTGAAAAGAAGAACTCGAGCACGAAGTTGGTGATGGAGTTGAGGCATGGAATTTGCATGGTTTGAGTTTGCAGGAAAGCTTGTATCCACAACTGTAGTCCTTGATTGGAGCCATTTAGGAAAGAGAGAGGGATGGACGACTTGAATGTTATGTAAATACCTAATGGGTACATAAGTGTAGTTGTAAATGGACATGGGTTACCTTCATACTATACGACACATATCTATTGCTGACGGGGGATAAACTTGGTGTTATTTTAGATGCGGGAAGGTTAAAATAAGGAAGCGACATTTAATTAAGAAAAGTAAATAGAGAATTGGTAATTCACGAGTTAAAAGATTATTTGCTCAGTACGAATTAGAGAAAAATAACTTATATTAAATAAGTACAAATTTATGGACTGGAACATCAAGTTGCTTTTGAACCGGGGATGCTGTGGTTATTGTAATCTTGTTTTCAGGAAATCTTTAAGGGAAGGGATCTCTATTTTTTATATAAAAAAGGGGATTAGTTGTGGTTCCACACTACATCAAACTTTAACAATCTGAACTGTCTATTTTTCAAGTTGCACCTCATAGATCATCCTTGCAAAATATTTGCCAAATCGAAAATGTTTTAAGACATTTAATTGGATTCAAAGAAATTAATGAATACTTTGTTATATAAGAAATAATGAAATTTTATCTTGATAATTAAATAGGCAAATGGTTTCAGATTGAATTGAATTTTTGCAAGGATGATCTATGAATCGAGACTTACAAAATAGACGGTTCGGATCGTTGAAGTTCGATATGGAGTAAGCCCCACACCTGATCCTCATTTTTTGAAAAAAATAGGGATCCCTTTGCATAAAGGGACTGCTTGTTTTCATATGTAGGTGTTTAACGTGAGATTAAATTTTTTGCACTTAAAATAGGTGTAGTCTCTCTGTGACACCATTCGACTAACACAAATTAAGTATATATTAACAAAGTTTAGAAAAATTAAATTTATAAACACGTGCCAGTCAATAAGTGGAGTCACATAGCCGTTTGTTGTATTGGACTATTTTGGATTAGACTTGCTTTAAGGACTAAGTTTGATTGACTTGACATAGACTAAATAGGATAAGAATATGAAAAGAATATTGAAGCATTCGGTACAGTATCAGACTAAGCTACATACTAAATTATTTTGGAGAATCAAATAAATTTTAGTCATTTTTTTTCTTATTTTTTCCTTTCCACATTTTTTTCTTATTTTTTCTTTCCACTCTCTCTCTTCATCTTTTTCTTTTCATTTCCACTTTCTTCTCCCTCAAAACAGCGTCATTCATCACCCCTTTTTTGTTATCTCTTTTTTTCCCTTTCCTTTTCTTTGCTGTTGTGATTCCTCTAAATTATCTATGGCACCGTAGATTATGGTTTCCTAAATTCAAATCCCACGAAAAATTGCAATCATGCAGAGGCTTCTCTCTGTAGCGCCATGGATTTCATAACCACTCTGTGTTTCTCGCCACTCCTCTGATATGAAGAATTTTTCTATTGTGTTTTTTGTTGTTATCGAATTAATTTTTTTTCTTTTCGAATTTTGGTGGTTGGATGTTAAGAATTAGGCGGTGGTTGTGGTGGGTTTCAGATCTGGGCATAGGTTGCCAAACAAAGTTGCAGAGAAGCATGATTGCAGACCACTTGTAGCGTGAAGACGATGTAGCGTGCATACTTTGTATGCAGCTTTAGAGACGGGATTAGCAATCCCATATGTTTCGGGCGGCCTAGCTAAGAATTGGTAGTGAAGGACTTAGTCGGCCCGAGTCCGACTTAGTCCCATTAAATTTAATCCTTGTTCCAACCAAACACGAATTAGAAATCCCAGCTAAGCTAATCCAGTTCAGTGAAGCTTAGTGAGGGCAAACAAATACGCCATAGAGTCTAGATACTAAGGCCATCTCCAACCGAAGGCTGGCTAGAGGGTTTGTTTTAGCCCTTTGGCCATCCAAGAAATTAATATTTTAATGAACAGTACATGTGACACACCCCGACCCGGAATATCCACTAGGACTCCGAATCGAGCTGTGCTGGCCAACACCTGGAAGGTGACGAAGCCACAAAGTGTGATGATGTGTAAAATGTGAATAAATTTAAACCTAAAAGTGCCTAAGTACACGAGTGCGTGGTGAGCGGGTATGGAACCATTCACACGTGATTACAGAGCATAAGTAAAGTACAGTAAGGTAAGATCATGATTATACCATCATAGGAAGCCACCTGTACTGGGATATGCCAAGAATCATCATAGGAAGCCACCTGTACTTTCATTTTTAAAATTTTCTTTTTTGAAAACATGATCATCTTGCGGATGTAAGAAGATGAACGATTCAGATCTTTGATATCACATTTCGATATTTACGGTTAACTGAAATATGAGTCGATGTCATATAGTTTGTAGAAACTTTATAAACATCAAGCAATATTTTCACTAACTGTAAAACTCTGAACATAATATCAATGATCCAAACCGTTCATCTTCCTGCATCCTCTAATAGTTCATGTTTTCAAAAAAGAAAATTAAAAAAAAAAATTTTGATGAGAAAAATGAAGCGTAAATGTAAACAAAATCAATGGTTAATTTTTGGTCTATGATTTATATGATTATAATGGCGAATTTCAAAGTTAAGCTCTTCATGAAAGTTGTAAAGCTTGTCATTACGAGAGTTCATATATTTTTTCTATATTTTTTACACTTCTACATTAATTAAAAAATATTAGATTTTGTGCAAACTAAGTGGCGTAAAACAAAGTGGCAATTACCATTGGTATACCATACCAACCAAACAATTTGGTATACCGAAAGTTTGGTACAGTAACGGTAATAGATTTTGCCGTACCAAATATTTGGTATGGTAATTGGTACAAAGGTTTTGGTACGGTAATGTACCAAAACCACCGCTATATAGGATAGAGGAGTGTATCTATACAAAATAATCAAAATCGGAGTTAAAATAACCGTTAAATCGTGATTTTTCGTTTTATAACCGCCAAAAAGTTTTGCCCGATTACTTGATCTCTGGATGTTTGTTTTTTACGATTTTTTGCTGATGCGATCTCGAAACATATACAAACAAGTTTGACAGTTGGATTGTTGAAATTAGTTTCATAGAATTGGTATCCCATCAAGTTCAATGGTGTATATATATATATATATTAAGTAGATTTAAATTTATTTATTTTGTACATATAACACGTGAAAAATTAAATGGTATGTATATTTAAGCCGATCCAAAGTTCATCAATTATATATATATATATATATATATATATATAATTATAATTATCATAGTTTTTAGGAGTGTAAAATTGTTAAATTAATATATATAATTATTATAGTAATTTTTTAGGATTATAAAATTAATATTTTGTTTATCGTGTATCGTGTTACCCAAGTATATACCCGAACTAACTCGTTATCTTAACAAGTGCTTATCGTGTTACCTTATAAAGACCGATACGTTATCGTGTCGATCTAAATATCTGTTAATTTCATATTATGTTGTGTCGGGTTATCGGATTGTATCAGAAGTTTCCTGGTCTTGCCTAAATCACCTGCATCACTGGCATTGCCCACAACACGAGGCCACTGTTCCATGACGTTCAAAATTTAAATTTTCGGTCAAAAACGACCTTTCTTCCGCTTTGTATTAATGAACTTCGAAGGGGTTATTTTCTTGATTTAAAAAGTCTACATTCCCCACGATGGTCCCACTCGCACGTGAAACAGTCAGTACTTTTTTATTTTGTTTTCTAAGTGAAAAGATTCGCTAGATATTTTTCACTCTGCATAGGTAGAACATCCCATCGTGACCGTTGAAAGTGCTAGAAAAAACTCGCTCCCTCATCACAATCAACGGCCACGATTGCAGATAAAAATCAGTTGATTTTTAGTGTCGACAACTGTAAAAATCAGTTAATAGCCTGAGGCAAAGCATTGGTAGAGTCAAGCAAAGAGAGCAAAAGTAACAAAAAGGATCCAATAATCGGCCGCCACGTGGTCATGAATGAAACAGTCCGAACCTAAAACTGCGGTCCCGCTCACGCAGTCGGCGGGGCCCACAGATTCAGAGAAAGAAGGGAAGCCACTTAGCTTAAATAGTCGTGTCCGCAGGGCTCGTAACCACTTCAAACGGGCCGGAGATTCCTGATCGAACAGGAGGCCCCGAGAGAGAGAAAGCTAGAGAGAGAGAGAGAGGTGTGAGAAAGAAGAAGAGCCTCTCGTTTCAGGTACTTTCTCTTTCTTATTATTATTTTTTTCTGATACATTTTGCTTCTGGTTTGAATTTCTGAGATTTTCAGTTGCATTTCGCGTTTTGTGATCGAATGTGATTGGAGATATGTATGCTCGAGCTCCGTTTTCTGCTTTAATGGCGTAATCTAGGTTAGATCTAGCCGTTAATGGCGAAATTTTTTTGACCGTTCGTTTCTCCCGAGATTCATATCCTTCTTTTCGATCGATTTTTCTTTCCGGTATGGACGGCTAAGATTTTTTTGAGCCTTGATTAAAAAATATTAAAATCCCTTTGATTCTTTCGAGTCCGATCTGGGTCATCCGAGTCTAACAGTCTGGCTCTTTTGTCACGTTCTTTGATTTGGTCCTTCCATGGCTCCCACGTGATCTCTCGCTATGAGGGAGAGCTTTTAGCCCAACGGAAGGGTTATTCTTGTTCGTAGAATTCTTGCAAAGCGGGAAGTCTGACTAGCTTGGGTTGCCTTTTTAATAAATTACAAATATCTGATTTTTTAATTGTTTATTAATTTTCTTATGAAGAAATATTATTTGTTGATCCGAACTCAATATTTAAAATAAAAAAAAATTAATGAAAAGTTAAAATAAAATTTTAATTTTAATAAAAAATAACAAATAAATGTACCGTGAATAATACACAAAACGGTAAAATCATGATTTTTCGATAAAAGTAAGCCGTATCAGTATCGGAGTTTCGTCGTAACTGCCTATTTTTTAAGCTATGCGGCACCGTTCTTTTTCTGAACGCTTCACAACCGATTTTCTGGCGCGTCCGTCTTCGTTTCGGCTGCAACGCCGCGTTTAACAATTCGTTAAATGGGTTGCGACCGAGTCCCGGCATGTGTGCACATTTTCTGACAAGCTTTAGTTTTATTTGCTATGAATTTGGAAAAAGTTGGGCGGCTTTTGGGTTGAAAATTAGGAAGAAACCAACGAGAAACACGACGTATTGCGGCTGCTATTGGCGAATATTCTGAAAAGGATATGGTTTTAGCAAATGGAAATTGGTTGGCAACAACACAATCTGGGTATTTTTGGTAATTGACAAGGCGAATGAGGTATAATTAGTCAAAATCAAAGCCTACTTGTGTATGTAGATTTTTATTTAATTAATCGTGTTTAAGGAGTCGGCCACGATATTGGGAAGCGAATCAAATACTTTTTCCGCAGGTTACGTGTACTTGATTTTGTTCAAAGATGTTTTCGTTTGAATTGCTTGTCAATTGTAACCTTTGATATTTTCTAGCATGGTGGGTTGTGTTTGTTTATGTGCTTGTAGGGTTGCTTTCAGAGGAGTAGGATTTTCTTATCTCCTATTACCATCCCCTCCTCTCTCGTTCTTCTTTTTGTTTTATTCTCTATATAAAAATTCAAAACAAGAAGTAGACGAGGCGTAATTGGTTTAAATAGAAGGGAATGAAAGGTGAGAGAGATTAGGAGAGGAGATAATCCTACTCCGCATTCAGATGCACCAGCCTTGGTGCTTATGAATTTGATTAATTAAAGATGGGGGTCCTAATCACAACCGAACAAGTCAAAGAGGGTTTTTGTATATAGTCTACTTTTCCCTTTTATTAACAGTTCTTTGTTGTTGTTTTAAATTTTGAACGTTGCATTTCCACAAGTGATTACTTGTTGTACTGATTGCTTAAGGAGACAGAAGAAGTGCTCAAATAGTGATTAAACCTATAACAAGAAAACGAAATATGCGTTTTTCAGTAGCTATATACTAAAAAATAGATGAAGTTATCGTTTTGGATTATGTGTTTGGTTCGTTTAATTTGGTTTAATGTGGTAGTCAAAATTGCCAATGACGACTTAATCAAGGAGTTTTAAGCCCTCCGGAACTTGTATCAACTTGTTGGTCTTGCCGACTCCGTCTTTGCTAGTGATAACGATTTTGTCGTGGGTTCTTACTCTTCTTCAAGTCGTAACGTTGGATTTTTTTCAATATTCCACTTGCCTTGTCAACGTTTGTTTTGGTCCGTCTACTTTTGTGTTCTAATTTTGAGTGGTTGTTGTGTCAGGCTTCAAACCGCAATATATTATAAATCTTGATTGGTTGGTCATATTTTTTCAAGTAACTTTTGTTCTGTCTTCTTGTTTTTGTATTATTAACTTTCAAGTGCTTAAAGGGAGCAGTATTTGAGATCTGAAATCTGTAATTTTACATTATATTCAGCCGTTTCACTCTTTGTTCTTGGCAGATTTCGGAACAATGGGTGCCGGTGGAAGAATGGTTGCGCCCCCTGTGCGCAAAAATGCGGGTGCTGACACTCACAAGAGAGTTCCGTACTCTAAGCCTCCCTTCAGCCTCGGTGAGGTCAAGAAAGCCATCCCACCTCATTGTTTTCAGCGATCTGTTATCCGCTCCTTCTCCTATGTCTTTTATGACCTCACCATTGCCTCGATCCTTTACTACATTGCTTCCACCTACATTCAGAATCTCTCTCAACCTCTCTCCTTCTTGGCATGGCCGATTTTCTGGTATGTTCAGGGCTGTGTTCTCACCGGTGTTTGGGTCGTAGCACATGAGTGCGGTCACCATGCTTTCAGTGATTATCAATGGCTGGATGACACTGTTGGTTTGATCCTCCACTCTTGCCTCCTTGTCCCGTACTTCTCATGGAAGTATAGCCATCGCCGCCACCATTCCAACACAGGTTCCCTTGACCGAGATGAAGTCTTTGTCCCCAAGCAGAAGTTCGAAATTGGATGGTATGCCAAATATCTCAACAACCCACCAGGCAGATTCCTCACACTCCTCATCCAACTCACTCTAGGCTGGCCTTTGTATCTTGCGTTCAATGTTTCCGGAAGGCCCTACAAAGGATTTGCTTGCCACTTTCATCCGTATGGGCCAATCTACTCTGATCGCGAACGATTGCAGATATTTGTGTCCGATGCTGGTGTTCTTACTGTCTGCTATGGGCTTTACCGTCTTGCTGTTGCAAAGGGGCTTGCTTGGGTAATATGCTTCTACGGAGGTCCTCTAATGGTGGTGAATGGATTTTTGGTACTGATCACGTACTTGCAGCACACCCACCCTGCATTGCCGCACTATGATTCCTCCGAATGGGACTGGTTTAGGGGAGCTTTGGCTACCGTTGACAGAGACTACGGAATCCTGAACAAGGTTTTCCACAACATCACAGACACTCACGTTGCGCACCATTTGTTCTCAACCATGCCTCACTATCACGCAATGGAGGCGACCAAGGCAATCAAGCCAATATTGGGTGAGTACTATCAGTTCGACGGGACTCCAGTTTACAAGGCAATGTTTAGGGAGGCGAAGGAGTGTATCTACGTCGAGCCCGATGAGGGTGCCAAGAAAGGTGTCTTCTGGTACAAGAAAAAGCTGTGATTCTGAGAGTTGTCGAAGTCGGTGAGTATTTTGGGAGTTTTAGGTTCTCTTTGTAATGGATCTGAGGTTCCCTTAAATTGAGGTTCCCTTTTAACTTGAAGTTCCCTTAACTTATGTTGTAGGTGTCTTGGTTATTTGGAACTACTTGATATTAATTGAAGTGATTTTTCAATAATTTTTGCATCTCTACTTAACGTTGAAATTGAAACACAAGGGTGATCTCTGTTGTGTTCTTTTCTCTTAAGCACAAAGCGTGCAAAGTGCTTAACCTAAAAGCCTAATTCAAAAAATATCTGCTTTGCCTGATTCAAAGTAAATTCCAAACTAGGCTGCCCCTGGAGGATGGCTTTCTCTTAAGCACAAAGCTTGCAAAGAGCTTAGTCTAAAAGCTTGCAATGAACCCCACAAGTACAGTTTTGAGCCCAAATCAGAAAAAAAAAAAAAAATAATAATAAACCAAGACCCCAACAACCGCTTGAAATCAAGCCAAGCAACGCCCGAAGTTCAAGAACAGAAGACTCGATCATCCTCCAAAGGCACCCAACAAGTTGCAGCCACTAATCCAAGGACCAAACAAAGGAAGCCCGCAAGAAGCATCCCACAAGTGACAGTGCCAAAGAGGGCACACACATGGACTGAGGTGGTGTGAACACCCAAGCCAGAGTTCTACGCACTTTCTGAGAGAATTGCGAAAATTCTTCGAGAACATTAGTGGTTGCAAAAATAAAAGGAGGGATCAAGGAGAAATGGAAAGGGGAATATTAAAGTGAAGAAATATGTAAGGAGCTTGTAATCCAGTTGCTTCAGAGTATAGTCTACATTCAAGGCCACGAGTTCATTCTCTCCCTTCCCATATCAAGACATTCAATAGCAAGCGCCATCAACGGACATTGAAAAAGAGCAAGCCAAGACTTGAACAAGAAAGCTGGACTTGGTGGGTAAATATTGTGAATAAGAGAACAAAAAAAGTTCAAGGCCAACAAGGAAAACTAAGAACGAAGCTGAGTGGGTTTGTGTGGCAGCTGAATGCTCTGGGGCTGTTGCTGTTAAAAATCAGCTTCAAAAACAAGCCCGACCCATTGATTTGCAAAACTAAAGATCTGTTTGGAAGTGAATTTGATTTTATGAAGAATCACCTGTTACGTGCTTTTTTAAAGAAATGATTATGGTCCTCTTGAAATCACTTTTAGACGGGCCTTTATCTTTTTTGCTGGTCTACAACGGGACCTAATTCATTCTCTATATTTCCACAATATAGCATATCTGTTAGTTTTGTTTAAATGTAGTAATTGACGCAAGGAATTTGTAATTTAGTTGCCTAAAAACATTTAGGCTTGCACACCGAGTTTCCACATTTGATTTCCCCCTCTAACTGTAATTTGTATGAAAAGAAAGTAGTAAGTGATAAGTGAAATTTCAAGGCCTCGTTTTGATTAAAATTTCAAATATTTCATGAAAGCGCTTCCCGGAAAGCAATTTTCTAGATAATGCTTCATTGGAAAACAATAAAAAAAATTTAAATAATACTTCGAGAAAATAGAAATATCTTTAGAAATATCCCAACACAAAATCGAATCAAATTGTTAACTTTTCGAACAAACTGATGATGTCGTTGGACCACTTTGCTTATACCTGTAAAAACAAATCAACATCAAATCTCAATGAGTCCCTATTTGTTCACGCACGTTAGTTAATTAGTTATTACTTGTTAATTAAGTCGTATAATTAAGTTGGTAGCATACACAGGGGAGATGCTGCCATGCATGTCGAGGATTATTTGCCTTGACGAGAACATTTGGGTAATCCTGCAGGACCACAAATCGACCATGAAAGCAACTGATAACAGACATGCAAAAGGATTACCGTGTCTCTGTGAATGCAATACTTCTTTACTGAAGCAGTCGACGACTATTGACACACGGCACATAAAAACGAAACAGTAAAAGCAAAATAATTAGAATATATATATTTATTTATATTAAAATCTCAAGTGAGTTGTTGAAAATGTAGGCAGTTACGTAGGACTTGATTTGCTGCTGCAAATGTTTGACAGATAATATAAAAACATGCCATGAACTGGTCTCTAAAAGTAACTGAGATATTGTTGATCGTTAACTATTGAGATTAGAGAAAATCTTGCGTGGGTCAGTAATATACGAACTATATGACTAATTATACATTAGATGGCGCATGCATGCTCACGTAGCCTTAGTGAAGGGTTTGGATTTTCTCTAATAACTTATTGGCCTAAATCTTTGGGAGGTTTAATAAAAAGGTCCCGGTACTGTTCACTTTTAATGAAAAGTCATTTTTAAAGGTATAGTGAATAGTGTCAGTTAAAGGTAAAAAATGACTTTTCGTTAAAAGAGAAGTTTTTTTGGGACTTTTCATTAGTTTTCCTTAAATCTTTTGATTTGTTAGTCATGTTTTATTTTATATACATACGCGCGCAATTTTTTTCTTTTCCTGATTATGCTATAAAAACCTTGGGCTTCAGTCAAATTACCTTGGTAGGAAGTACATACTCGTATTTAATTATGTCGGTTGTTTTTGTTTGTTTTTTCTAATTTGATAGCTAGAAATAAAAACAGATACACATACATATAAGAAGAAAAGAGAAGGTGTGTAGTTATCAATTTCATACCTTATGTAGTATAATTAACTTCTGGGGCTAGACACGTAAGGAAAGAAAAAAAATGTGTGTAATCATCATTTCCCATATGATATTAGCAAAAATAAGAAAATTATCAGTCCAGTAGTACAATGTTCTAAAAATCTCCACATAGCGCCGCCTAGGCCCCGTCTAGGCGCTAAGCGGCTGGTCATCGCCCCGATTAGTGCCTAGGCGTTTGAAAATTTAGAAAGGGTGCCTAGACCAGCTGAGGCGCCCGCCTAGACCGCCTAGGCACCCATCTAACCCATTCAGACCCACCTAGGCACTTGCCTAGGTTGCGACTCACTTAAACAGAAAATAGATAGCTTACAATTTGCATTTAATTTTTTTTAATAAATTGTAAGAGACTTGTTGAATACTTAAATGAGCACACACTATTCTTGTTCCCCATGTTTTCATTATGTTCCAATACTATACATCTGTCATTCTATTTTGTAGTGTATGATGAAATTATATATATTTTAAGTATAAACAGACACTTATTTACACGAAATATAATAGATTTACTTAAATCCGCCTAGTCCGCATAGGCGCCTGCCTAGACCCCGCCTAGCCGCTAGGCCTCAGCCCACTGCCCGACTAGTGCATAGCGTCTTTAAGAACCAACACTCTCAAAATGCATGTAGTAAGATGCAGTGGCGAAGCCACGTAGCCACTCCCCTCACCGGAAAACACAACCCCAGCGCAGGTTCAGCCCCTCCCCTCTCGGAAAACCCAGCCCCTCCTCTCCCTGTTTGTTTTACGGTGAACTGGTTCTGCTGCTTAGCAGAGTGGATTCTTTTTTTCTTTTCATTTTTTTAAATCCAGGCCAAAACGATGTCGTTTTGGTCCTGGTAAAAAAATAAATAAAAAACTTACGCGAAACGGCGTCGTTTCGTTTATTTGAAAAAATGAATAAAAATTATAGGTGGGGGGGGGGGACCGCGTGTCCCCCATTCAGCCTCTATTTACTCTCTCAGCCTCTGCCCCCCAAAATCCCAGCAGGCAACGAAATGGAACGGAGCCACTGAGCCGTTTCCTTTCACAGTCTCATTCCAATCGTTTCATCTCACTCTCATAGTCTCACTCCAGGCTCCAGCCACTGAGCCGCTGGCTTCCACCAGGCCAGCCTTCAAACTTCAATTCAAACGTAAATTTATAATCCCTACCTAACCCTAAATAATTATTTAATACGAATTTTATTTAATTGGTAATTTGGTATAGAAATAGAATCATATTAATATGGTAATGCACTAAGTTGGTTATTGGTTGTTGATTATTGATATGATATTATGAAATTAATTTTTAGGGTGAAAATTTAAATTTAAATTCTTGATTCTTGATTAATTAATTGAATTATTACATAATGTATACAATTATTCATATGATTAGTTGAATTGAATTTTTATTTATTGAATAATTTGTATGCTAATTGGTATTGATTAATTGAATTGTTGGTTGGATTAGTTATTATGCATATTAGTATAGTTTACTCTAGGATTAAGAGTCTAAGAATTTTTGTTTTTCTTTCCATTTTACAATTACGTAATGGAACGATACTATAAGAAACAATGCTTAAATCCTCCTTTAAACATTTCGGGTAGTCATTCTCCTTCAAATATTCCTAGTAGTCCTCCTTCTTCTTCAAATATTCCAAGAAGTCCTCTTTCGAATATTCCGAGTAGGTCACAACAAAGTGAGGTCATTGAGTTGGATGAAATATTGGCTAATCTTCCTGCAGATCCTGCACTTAGACGTCAAATGCTTGATTATCCACCTAATTATCGTGAAGCAATTCGTTGACACTATCTCCAAAATGATCCTTGTCAACCTAGAGACCACATCATGCCAAGAAAAGTTAGCGACAATCGATGTTTTATCATCGGTTGGTTTGATAAGTTTAAGTGGTTGGTGTCACATCCCGACCCGGGGTCCACCACATCCCGGGCCCGCTCCACCACCGTAGCACGATATTGTCCACTTTGGGCCCCGACTACGCCCTCACGGTTTTGTTTCTGGGAACTCACACGAGAACTTCCCAGTGGGTCACCCATCATGGGAGTGCTCTCGCGCGCTACTCGCTTAACTTCGGAGTTCCCATGGAACCCGAAGCCAGTGAGCTCCCAAAAGGCCTCGTGCTAGGTAGGGATGGGAATATACATATAAGGATCACTCCCCTGGGCGATGTGGGATCTCACAGTTGGAGTATAGTATATCAAAAAATGCTGCATTTTGTCGTTATTGTTATCTTTTCAAATGTGATTTTGATCAAATGGGTAGCACTGGAAGTGATGTCTTCATTGAGATAGGGTTTACAAATTGGAAGAAAGGACCCGAAAATCTTCGAGTCCATGAGGGAGGCGTTGGAAGACTTCATAATAAAGCTGTACAACAAGCTAGAGATTTGATGACACAAAAACAACACATCGAAACATTTGTGATTAAGCAAACCGATGAAGCTTGCATTAATTATCGTACTTTATTGAGTGCCTCACTTGAATGCACAAGATGGCTGTTGGGACAAGGTTTGCCTTTTCGTGGTCATGATGAATCGTTGAAATAAAGCAATAGGGGTAATTATTTGGAGCTAATGCAATTTCTTTCCAAGCATAATGAACAAGTTAGGAAGGTTGTGTTTGAGAATGCTCCCAAGAATCTTAAGTATACTTCTTCCGATATTCAAAAAGATCTTGTCCGTGCTTGTGCCATTGAAACTGTAGATGCAATCACTAAAGATATGGAAGGTGCATTTTTTTTCTCTTTTGGTTGATGGAGCACGTGATTCTTCAACTAAAGAGCAAATGACGGTGGTATTGCGTTATGTGAACAAAAAAGGAGAAGCAATTGAAAAGTTTTTGAGTGTTCAACATGTCTCCTCTACAACTATTAGCTCGCTTGAAGAGGTCATTGAGAGATTGTTTGCTACAACAAATTTGAGTATGTCCAAGTTACGAGGACAAGGCTATGATGGAGCTAGTAATATGAAAGGTGAGTTAAATGATCTTAAAACAAAGATTTTGAACAAATACCCTCAATCATTTTATATTCATTGTTTTGCACACCAACTCCAACTAGCTCTTGTATTCGTGGCAAAGGAAAATGAGGATGTTGCCAATTTCTTCATCAATGCTAGTAGTTTGGTGAATCTTATTGGATCATCATGTAAGCGTCGTGATGCATTTAGAGAGAAACAACAAGAACAAATTCAGAAAGCTCTTGATCTTGGTAATCTTGAAACGGGTAAAGGGTTAAATCAAGTGGAACTCGCATTATGGTATTATAGTTAGTATTATTGTTATGTTTGAGGCCATGGTGGAGGTGGTTGAATGGATTAAAAGTAATCGCAACCAAGATAATCTCGGTGAAGCAACTAGACTATTCAAAGACATAAAAACTTTTGATTTTGCATTTCACCTTTTCTTGATGAGACTTCTATTGAGAATTATAAATGAGTTATCACAAGCATTGCAAAAGAAAGATCAAGATATTATGAATGCGATGGCGTTAGTGGAAGTATGCAAGCAAAGACTACAATCCTTGAGAGATGATGACTTTGGGGACTTGCTTCATGATGTAGAAAAGTTTTGTGAGAAACATGATATTGTCGTTCCTAACATGGAGGATTTGCATTTCGTACCTGGAAAATTAAGGTGTAAAGCTCCAAAAATCACAAACTTCCATTACTGTCGTGTGGACCTCTATTTTCAAGTCCTCGATATGCAACTAAAGGAATTGAATTATTGCTCCAATGAGGTAAACACCGAGTTGCTTCTTTGTATGGCATGTTTAAGTCTGGTGAATAATTTTGCATCTTTTGACAAAGCAAAAATTGTTCGTTTAGCCCATCTTTATCCTCAAGATTTTGATCGTATGGACCTCATGAATCTTCCAATTCAACTTGACAATTACATTCATGATATGAAGATGCATAATGAGTTTTCATCATTGAGATGAATTAGTGATCTTGCAAAAAAATAAGTGAAGACCGAGAGGTGTGAAAGCTATATGTTGGTGTATAAGCTTCTTACATTGACTTTGGTGTTACCAGGTTGCAACTGCTTCAGTGGAGAGAGCTTTTTCTGCTATGAAGATTGTGAAAACACCATTGTGTAACAAAATGGGAGATCAATGGTTGAGTGATAACATGGTTGTTTACATTGAGAGAGATGTATTTGCTTTTATTGATAATGAGTCTATTATGCGATGTTTATATGGCATGACACCTCGCCGGCAACAATTGTAATTTGTTTGTATTGATTAATTATGAAAGACATTACTATATAAAAAGATTTAATTGTTGTCATTTTTCTTTAACCTTACACTATTTTAAGTTCGTCCCTCCCCTCGAGAAATCCTGGCTTCGCCATTGGGGTATGGAATCGTCAGATTCATACTCATGATCACATGGAAGAACTCCTGTATTTCAAATTTAATATATACATATATAGGCTGTTTGGATTGAATTTTGCATTGGGCCTATTTGATGCCCAATTTGCTCAGTTTTGTTGTGGATGTAAGACCAACTAAATAGTGTGCATGCCTAATATTTCAAAAGTACTTTATGATGTTGTAACATGGGCAACAAAGAAGCCCTCTTTCACACTAACGATGGCAACTCAGCCGATTTTTTTACAGAAGGAAGATGCTTTCAGATGACAGTTTGGTAGTTTCACTGGGATAAAGTTAAAAACTTATTCTCTGATGGTAATCACATCAGCAGCTGGGATTAGAGATGAATGATCTAAGAGGAAAAGCTTAAACTAGAAGGAGAGCTTGTTCCATAGAGGCAACAGAAAAATAGAAGACAACACTCAACTCAACATACATAAAGACTTCAAAGCTCTGCAACCTACTTTTTAGGAAATCTTTATTAAACAAAATAAAGGAGTGTATTCTTTCAAAATAAAAAAGTTTCTTTCACTTTATTCCGTGGAATTAGTTAACAAGGTCTTGCATCTTTCTACATCTCCCGAAAATAATCCTCCACAAAGAATCCTTTTTGTTGGATCGTATTATAACGAATTCTTTGGGGGGTTTTTAGGAAATACATTAAAATTTTATTAAACTAATGAAATTTATAAGACAAGAAAAGATAATAACTACTAATACGAATAAAAAAATGGTAGATTATCGTGTGTGTGTGTGTGTGTATATATATATTTTATGTAGAAACATGTAGAAAGATGAATATGTCCATTTATTTATATATTTATTATATTTTATTAATTAATATATATTTAACTTACTTTACTTGTCGTCTTTTCTTTCTCATATAACTTGATTTACATTCTGTCTAACGTTTACATGAGAATTGCAAACTGAGGTGAAACAAGATTCGATCAATTTGTGATTATCACTTGGTATAACACAAAGAAAATATATGAAGGCCTTGGTAACAAGGCATAGAAAATAACTTAATATAATTTATTCCTATGGTACAATCTTTTAATGAAAAAATTGATTTACTTGTGGCACAAATTAACGATCTAACAATAACAACATACAAATCATTCCGTTCGTCTAAGCCAACGATGGCACGCTAGGAAGAAAAGAAAAAAGAAAAAAAAAACCTAACTCATTTGAAAGAGCCTAAAAACCTACTCAAGGCTTCAAAGAGCATTTTTTATACGATCTTTGAACAAGATTATCCAGCTAAGCTTACAAGAGAAGAGGGATGTTGTGCAACCCAAGTTCTAATTTTACCTAAGACTAAATTGTAGCAAAGGTCCTTGATTGATACCATGAGTTTATTTTTTCATCCTTAAATTCTACTAATAATTTATCTCGTCCTCAAATTATGTCATTTTGTTGCAATAGTAGTCATTTTCGTTAACTCTGTCAACTCATTCGTTATGTCACATCCCGGCCTGGGGTCCATCACATCCCGGGCCCGCTCCACCACCGTAGCACGATATTGTCCGCTTTGGGCCCCAACTACACCCTCACGGTTTTGTTTCTAGGAACTCACACGAGAACTTCCCAGTGGGTCACCCATCATGGGAGTGCTCTCGCGCGCTACTCGCTTAACTTCGGAGTTCCGATGGAACCCGAAGCCAGTGAGCTCCCAAAAGGCCTCGTGCTAGGTAGGGATGGGAATATACATATAAGGATCACTCCCCTGGGCGATGTGGGATCTCACACGTTAAGTTGAGGGGATAAAATAAGAATTTCATAAAAAAAATAAGAAAATAATTTTTTTAAAGAGAAAAACATGGCTCTTCAAGGATTGAGGAAGAACTCCTTAAGATAATATTCTGCAGAGATGATCTTTACATAGTGATTTATAATATGAATGTTTTTTTGTTAAAAAATAAAAAATATGAATGGTTTCGATCATAAGTAACAAATTTGGTGAATAGGCCACAAAATATTTTGAGGAGAAACTCCTCCTTAACTTTAAGGAGTCAAACTCTTCTCTTTTTTCAACCAGAAAAAAAAAACTCTTATCTTTTCAGAATAAATTAGGTTTTATATGCATGAAAAAAAAAATCAATTCAGTAAACTATAAAGAGTTTATAAAAGTTGAGATAAAAAAAAAAACCTAATTGCTCCATTTTTCTCATGTTATTATTTTGTTTCCATCTTTGGATAAAATACTCATCTTACCCCTTAACTTCATAGAAAATTTGAAGGAATTATGAAAGGGACACACGTGCATTACAATACAAAATTTGAAGACGAGAGCAACTATTAAAAGATTCAGAGACCAAAACTAAACTTTTTAAGAACTTCTGCTGCAATTTAACCTTTTACCTAATTAAGAAGGATGTCAAGATTTTATTAAAATAAAAAATAAATAAAAACAAAAAACAAAAAAAAAAGTTCAAAATTCAAAAGAGTGGCCTCGCACTCCTACTCGTTGGATTGGCTCCCACTTGGGAAACAGCCACAGCACGCACGTCGCCACGTGGCAGTTGAGATTGAGTCTTCGCTGTGAGTGAAAAGATGCCATCACATAATGAGTTGGGCCGTGGGCCGGCCCAAGCCGGCACTCACGAGACTCGTGTGCTCTCCCAGATGACGCAAACACCATCATCATGGATTCAAGGGTGTCAGTTCATCACGTGCACATCCGACGGTTATTATTCGCCGAATCAAAACCGGAAGATCTTCACCCGTACACTCAAATATCGAATAAATAATATTACATAAATATTTTATCTGCCAGCTATCAAATTATTTATCATGCTCTCCACCAGGAAAAAAATAAAAATAAAGCTCTAATTAAATTCCTAATTTCTTTTATTGTACAAATTATTAATCTTTGATGAATGAGAGATCTCTCATGCATCTTGTTGGTGCATATACGTAGTTTGATTTATAGACACGAAAATGTGCATTTAGTATCGGTTTTATGCAACATCGTTATTTTGCGAATAGAGCATAGAGACTTAAAAAAAAAAAAAAAGTGTTTTTGCTTGGACGTTAGACGTGATTAATAAACTCTTTTCTGCTTTACGTGTTCTAGTAGAATAGGTCGTTGAATTTCTATCATGTGTCCCCGGGTTCGAAACTCTCTCTCATCTGAATTATCGTAATAATTTTAAACTTTTTCCCTTCTAATAGTAAAATTAAAAAGTAAAACAAAAGAAGGAAAAAAATTGAAAGTTATTAATCATCACTTGCCATTTAAGGGTTGCGTTCTCATTGGCATGACTTCCTTTCCCTGCATGCATGAACGTGTAAAAAGGTCAAAAGGTTTAAGCAGTTGAACAAATTGTTCTGCAAGCAGTCATCTGCCATGTGACCACGCCACTGAGCAAAATTCTAACCTAAACATTTTGTTTATATGCCATGCATTCATGCATACCTTCTGGTAGCATTATCAACATTTCTTAGTAGGAATTTTGGTTTACTCTAGTCAAACCAACATGATTTATCGTATATGAATCTCGTATTCTTGAGCAAAACAAAGAGAAACAGTTAAATATAAAAGAGATTTTATATGATGAATACTAAATCCTACAACGAATCATATACCTATTTTGTTTTGTTACAGTAAAACGAGACCTCTGTTAAGAAAATACTGCTAATTAACCTAGTATTTAGACCTATCCTAATCTCACTTATGCCTAGTCACAAAAATCTACCGAATGTTTTCATTTGTCCATTACATGCTATTGTGTCGTTTTGCTTTCATCAGTTTATACATAATGCCTAGTGCGAGACCCATTCTTAAATCCAGTGCAAAGACACAGTCAATATAATTATCTTATGCATTTGTAAGATAATTAAGAGTTAAACAAATGAGTTTGTTTGGGTTTTGCCTAAGTGTTTGGGATCGAAAGCTCCGTAAGTGAGTAGTGACAATACTTAGAACCGGCATGCATGGTAGGTACTCTCTGTACGTGTAGCTATGGGGTGAAAGCATATTGACAAAATTAATGGTTAAGAGATCGACACCCAAGTCGGTTTTGCAATTTAGCAAGTGAGATATACCTCATGTATCCGTACAAGTTTGCTTTTATATACATAACCATGAAACATAAGATTCTCTCACGTAAATAATCTTCCATTGTTTGAGTACTCAACTTAATTAGACCA
This sequence comes from Cotoneaster glaucophyllus, assembly GCA_036320875.1. Taxonomy (NCBI): domain Eukaryota; kingdom Viridiplantae; phylum Streptophyta; class Magnoliopsida; order Rosales; family Rosaceae; genus Cotoneaster; species Cotoneaster glaucophyllus. The sequence continues at coordinate 20,867,706 of CM070067.1, forward strand.
ATATTTAACAAACGTCCACGTTATTTACTGGTTCATATCGACAATTTTGTAATATAACATAGAACATATCTCATTATTCATAGATAGATTGATCTGAACACGTAGGTACGATGGAATTGTGTTGCCCTTATCAAATTAATAGATATCGTCTCAAAATTAATTAGTTTAATTATTGTCAAACTTTGGATGAGGTAGCTCTCAAAATTAATTAGTTTAATTGTTGTGCTTACCCTCAGGTTACAGTTAACCAAATTTAAAGAAAATGTCGATATGTTGTGGATATGCTATCCGTATGCCGTCATTATTGTTGATACTATAGATATCAATGTTGTGAAGTTAAAGTTGCCAATGTAAAAATCCTAGATCCGTCACTGTTAACTGCAACATATAGAAGAACTTTATATACACACACATACTAGTATACACAGCTAATTGAATTATTTTCTTCGATTCTGCCCAGCTACAGGCATCATGCACTCAACTATTGCCGCATGCGTTGCTGGATTGTATACACTTTATTTAGATTACTTTAACCTAAAAAATATGGTTGTTCGTCGGTGTGCTTCTCATAGCAAGTTTTAGATCTTGTTGAATTTGTATTGGCCTGAAACGCGGGATTAGGTACCGCTGTCGTACGCTTGTGCAAGCCATGAACCGGCCATGACTTTGTTTTTCTTCTACGGTTCTACCTACACGGTTTTGTGTAATGATTCTTATATAATCCATGCATAATGACATATTACCCATATGGAGATGGAGAGGATAAGTGAACTTTTTCCTCATAAAAAGTTTGTAGATACAGAGATTGATCATTAGTATACTACGATCTAGTGACGTTAGATATACAAATACTTCTTAAAAAGAACCAGCCCTTGCAACTTCTTATTGGTTATCACTATTATTACTATGTTACATTACCACACTAGACCAAACTAGACTATGTCAAATGCGTTAAATGCGAATTTTATGAAAGTATGTTAGTTTTGTGTGTTTAAATAGCGTATTAAGTGATTCAACCCTAACTAACAAACTACATGCATTACAATTTTGCAATTGACATTATTTTTGGATAAACGATATAACAATATATACACAAACTTTATTTTACGGGGGAGGACAATTCAAACACGAGACCATTGGCTTATTGGTTACAAGTTGAATGGAAAATTGGGATGATTAGGGGGCATGTCATGTATGTATATAATATACACACACAAATTATAATGAAATCCCAATTGGAAAAGAGGGGACCAATGAGTTCCATTAATTTATCCGTTGACTCTTAACATTTTGCCACACAAGGATTCATCCAACGCCTCCCTCCAAAAGCCAGCCTTTTTCTCCCCTCTTGTTTTTTTTCTTAATTTTTGTCCATTTGTCCTCCCAATTTAAATTAATTAACAACTAACCACCCCTTCTATTATTCTTTTCCCCTTATATATATAAACCTCACCTTCACCACAATTCTGAACAAATATTACACCAACTTCCTCAATTCCCCCATCTCTCCCAAAGGACACAGACCCCTCTCTCTTGTTTCTCTCTCTAGATATTTTCCATGGAGAAGGCTCAGACACTAACCAAGAAGCAAACTTTCTGCTTAAATATGCCAGAAGCACTTGCAATCCACAGACACTCACAAACAATATCAAAACCAAGGCCCAAAATCCGAATTATTCACATATATGCCCCAGAGATCATCAAGACTGACGTGGCAAACTTCAGGGAGCTGGTTCAGAGACTCACCGGAAAACCATCGGAAAACGGCGGCTGCAGCAACAGGAGGAACAACAAGAAAAACCCAACAAGTATACCCAGCAGAGAAGAACCCAAACCCAGCAAAAAGAATGCATTGATCATGGCTGACAAGATGAGAGCTGGGTGCAAGGGATTTGTGGACCAATCGAGAGACAGAATTAAGGGAGAAGAAGGGCTGATGTGGAATGCAGAAAACTCTGGTGGGTTTCTTGAGAGATTTGCAGATTTGGAGGGGTTTATTCAGGAATTTGGTGGTGAATTTCCTTTGCTGCCCACCATGGATGCTCCAAATTCTCACCTCCTGCATGGCTTTGAAGGAACCCAACTTGTCTAGATGGTCAAAAAAATTAATATTTTCTGTGTAATTCAAGAAAAATCTATGGTTTTCATTAGAGTAGTCTGAAACATTTTGTTTATTTTTCTGGGGATTTTAGAGGGTTTTAACTTAATTCTAGTGAAATTACTTGTCTATTCATTTGTCTTTGCATTTTTCCAATTTTTCTGATGTTCTTATCTGTCTCTATTAATTTCTTGTGTAAAGATTATAATATTACTTTAATAAATAATTTTTTTATTTTTTATTTTTTAATTGAATAATTAATATTTAACTTTTTGGATGTGGGAGTCGCTGCTTGTCTTATGTATGTGGGGTCCACCTGTTTCTCTGGATGGAATGGACGATTAGGGTTCAATTTACTCTTCAAACTTTCTATATTAGAAAAAAGAGCAAAAGACAGTTTACTACCTTCATGTTTAGTGGTTTTCAACATTTAGTACATCAACTTTTTTTTGTCCCAGAATCATACCTAAAGTGTTAATTTTGGGACAGTCTCATACATCCGTTAGTCAAACTGTTAATTCTCCTGTTAAGTGATGACGTGGCATCCAGGTGGACAATGACTGGGCGCCACGTGTCATTTAAAATATTAAATTAATTAATTAAATTTAAAAAAATATTTTTAATTTCCACGTGGATGACACGTGGCGCCCAGTCATTGTCCACATGGGCGCCACATCACAGTTAACGGAAGACTTAACAGTTTGACTAACGGATGTATGAGACTGTCTCAAAATTTACACTTTAGGTATGATTCTGGGACGAAAAAAACTTGATGTACTAAATGTTGAAAACCACGAAACATAAGGGTAGTAAACTGTCTTTTGCCCTAGAAAAAAAAAAGGAGTTTTAACGAAAAGTCAGCGGTACTGTTTACTTTAACGAAAAATCACATTTTTACACTAAAAAGTCAAACCTGATACTATTCACTTTACCCTTTATTTTGTCCTTATCGTTAAAACTCAAAGTTTTCAAGTCTTTTTCATTAGTTTTCCTAAAAAAAAATACACTTATAAAAAATGTAAAATGAAATTTTTGAAGTAACAATGACACTTCCTTTTTAATAAATGTATTACTTTTCTTGCAAGAGTCTTGTTGCAACTAATTAATTAATTATAATTAGCACAAGTCGTCTTTTGGAAATTAATTGCAGATGCACGCTCCTCCTAAGTCTAGTTATAGTTGGTCCTTCTCACAAACTTCCAATTCTTTAATTGCAGGTACACATTTCTCTTCTCTGCATAACCCACTTGTTCCTCATCGTAAACACCCACACACACACACACATACGTACATATATATATATATATATATATATATATATATATATATATATTTGCATGTATGTATGCATGCATATATAACTTGGTTTAATACACACGTCTGCCTAGCACTTGTACAAAAAACAATTTGTGCGACGCATATACCTTCGTCGCTCAAAGTCAAAAAACGTTGCCTGAAAATTAGCCTAACGACATCTTCATCGTGCGCAAACCGTCATGCAAAGTCCGTGAAAGCAAGGTTCGCGCGTCAAAGAGATAACATGCGGCGCGACGACAACACCTACGTCGAAAAAAAAATCGAACCGATAATTTCGGTAAAGGAAGAAAATAATTGAAACCGAACTGATTTTTTCGGTTTACTGAAAATCGGGAACACTGAAAAAAAATTCAGTATTTGGTAGGTTTAGTAATCCACCACCCTAAGACGCTAGCCATTTCTCCAAATCTGGCGTCGATTCCCGTCTGAGGCAGGTGGTATCCCTAGCCCTTAAATCAAAAGCCCAAACTCGATTTTACAAATCCCTAAAATCAGATTCGAAATATCACCAGAAATCTCTAATCTTAGCAATATCTTACCTTGAACGCCGGAGAGAGCACACATATGTGAGGTCGACGGCGAGATGATAAAGGAGTTGGTGGTGGGGAATGACGCTGGAGAGGATAAACAGATAGGGTCGAAGGGATATAAAGAGAGAGGGTCGAAGGTGGTGTGTTGTAGCCGGAGAAGTTGCAAAATGAGTCGATAGAAGGAGAAGGACCCAACAAAGAGAGTTGATTCTAAACAGAGGTTTAAGATTCAATCTCAAGGAAATTCAACAGTTAATATTAATTCATTTAATAAAAGCATTGTCAGTTTGGTTTGGTTTAGTTTTATCGAACAAACCCTTCATGGATTCCGAATACCATACTAAAATTTTCGGTAAGTTTCGGTTTTGATTACCTAACGGTTCGGGATTATCGATTTCAGTTTTTTGGGGTCAGGTTCAGTACGTTCGGATCGGATTCGTTTTTCTTTTTTCGCCGTAATTTAGACGATTATGTTTATCTATTGAGTAAATTGTAGCAATGGTTTCTCAACTTTAATCAAATTGGAGCAATGGTCCCTCAACTAAAAATTCATTACCATTGGTCCCTCAACTTATCAAAATGTGTAGCTATAGTCCTTTTCAATTTAGTCAAAATTTTGTCAAAATAAGTTATATTGGAATAACCATTTATATAATTAGGGTCCCTCAACTCATTAAAGTGTGTAATTATGATCTTTTTAGTCAACTACGTCAAATTTTTTGTCAAAACGAGTTATGTTGGAAGGACCATTGCTACAATTGGGTTAGAGTTAAGAGACAATTTCTCCAGTTGAATTAAAGTCGAGGGACCAATGGTAATGAATTTTTAGTTGAAGAACCATAGCTGCACATTTTGATGAGTTGAGGGACCAATGGTAATGAATTTTTAGTTGATGGACCATTGCTTCAATTGAGTTAAAGTTCAATGACCATAGCTACAATTTACTCTAATCTATTTTATGATACTATTTTATATAAATATCCCATCTGCAAGTGTATTTATGATACTATTTTATATAAATATCCCATCTGCAAGTGTATTTATGATAAGTGTATTTATGATATTATTTTATATAAATATCCCATCTGCAAGTGTACGGACAATGTAAAGGTGCATGCTTTCTTCTAAGGCTTCCCCAAAATGTGGTTATATGATCAGAACTATCTACCTTTTCAAATGTTGTTAAAATAAAATAAATAGAATGTCTTTATGTATACTAGCCTTCATGCACGCGCTCACGCGCGTGCAGAAGGTATTTTTTGAATCACAACATGCTACGCGCAATTTATACGTTTTAAATCATGTTAGAGGAAAATAAAATTTAATAAACAATTGATTGAATCATATTATTGCTAGCTCATTGTGAGGCTAAGCCCACCCCTCCCTCTTAGTGTAGACTTTATATATTATAGATAATATCGTTTGTTAATAAAAAAAAAATCATTCGACAATTAATTTAATCACATTATTATCCGTGTGTGAAAGACCTTTTTTATAACTGGCATTACACGCCTTTTAAGATGTTTTGTAGATAATATCGTTTGTTAATAAAAAAAATCATTCGACAACTAATTTAATCACATTATTATCCGCGTGCGAATGACCTTTTTTATAACCGGCATTACACTCCTCTTAAGATGTTTTGAACGTGTTTAAAAATAGAGCAATTGAATCACATTATTGCTAGCTTATTGTGAGGTACTAATTAAAAACAAAAAAACAAACAAACAAACAAACCACAAAAAAAAATAATTATTAAAAAAAGACTATTAAAATGACAAAAATGCCCTTGCCTTATTTGATGCATTATTTTGAAGTGCTTTTGAAGTTTTTTGTTTTGCGGGCATATTTGTCCAAAATTTTTTGTTGAAGCTTTATGACACCAAAACACTATTTACTTTTGTGTTGGCTTTCTATATAAGATAAATACTTATTATAGATTAATCTGTTTTATGTCTATTTTCTAACGTTATTGTATATAATATCTCATATGTAATTATAAGGACAACCTATGTGTATATATGTATGCGACATGGATTTATTGACCTACTCTATGTCGCAATGTCCAAAAGAAGTGGCAAATTGTTTGGCCAAATTGGCGTTTATGTTTTATTAAAGTTTCTTTGGATTGAGACCCTCTTAATGTTACCTCAAATGTCCTCGTTGATATTTGTATGTTCTTGATATTTAATAAAATTGCTAATGCTATCATTTCGTCTACATAAAAAATTGCACAATTTCTTGTTATGGCTACTCCAAAATGCATTTATTTGACCGCAACCATTTGTATTTTAAGTCATCCTTCAATGTTGTTCTTACAAGAACAATTCTTCATTAACCTACTCTTTTACCCGCTTAATGTTGATAATTTTGTTTATCAAAAAAAATATCCATATACGAACCAGTTTGATAGCCTATAATTGTGCGAGCAAACACATTTGGTTAGATTAACTTAAATTATAAGAATTAAAATAAAAAAAAACCCAATTTCACGGTTTATATTAATGGTTGACTTAAGAAACAGAGGCGGAAGTCAACGTTTTTTGGTGTTTATTATTTGCAATAATTAAGATGACGGTGGGATTGGGATTACTCAAACCACCATTTGTGCCTCTCTGACGATGCTTTAATAGGGCCATCACACAACGACCGTACACCAAGAGTGAACCCCCTCCCCCTCCAAGATAACGTGTCGTCCATCTATACCATTAAACGTATTTTACAAAATTTGTAAGTAGTTAACGAGCATTTACGACAAGATCTCGTGTTCGATTCCTCCTTTTGCCAATTGTTATGTAATTGTGGGAGAGATGAGATTTTAGTAGAAAATTTTCACAAAATGATCAAAATAATTGCCGATGAACAATCTCAAGAACCACTTCTATCAATTTTAAATCTCAGAGACCAAAGTCTGAAGTTATGCCAATCTCAAAGACCATTTCGGCTAAAAAGCCTACCACTAATCAAGTAGAAAATAACATACCATACCATCCTATAGAAATTGATTTGAAGTTGAAGCTACACTACATATTATACAACTCCAAGGTTCCTTTAAGTTTTAAGTCAATTCAGTCGGGATTAAAAAAAAAATCTCGTCAAAAGTGACAGGCCAAGGAAAACAAAATAGAAAAATCAAACCAAAAAGAAAAAAGGAAGCGATTTTCACTCTCTTTTATCCTCTGCACCGTCCGTGGGTTTCTAGTCACACGATTGAATCAATTAACGGTGGATTAAGGTGCAGAAACAAGTAGAGGAGTGCACGAGGAGTAAAACGGGAGCGTGAAAATCATTTTCCGAATTAAATATTGGAATGCCCTTCCAGGTGGTGTAAAGTCAAGGCTGAGAGGCTGCGAGCCTTGATGTGAAATTAGCATGACAGCAGAGAGCACATCTTCGTCAAACAACGTGGTGCAAATTAGTGAAACATGCTCACACTTGACACCAACCTTTAATTTAGCAAATATAATCCCTCTTCTTATCCAGTTAATCTCTAATTAGTAATTAATCACGCACAACTAAAAGTAAAACACATTAAAAATGGACAACAAACCCCAACCCAACTCAAAATTTGGTTCATTGACTTGACTTTTAGTATTTTACAAAGACGGAAACATTTCAACTAATTTTAGTATCTTCATCGCCCGATTATTTGGAAGAATTTCGGGACATAAAAAGGAAATAGTAAGAATTTCGGTAAATATAGAAGTTCTTTTTAACTAAAATATGTGAAAAAGTAGAAAGTAGAAAAGTTGAGTTATCTTACATAAAAGCACCTTTTAGCTTTCATACTCTATGACGCTTTCTTCCAGCGGAGACTCCAACCTTGTAAGAACTTCAGGAACTCCAGCAGCATCTCGTATTATCTGTACCAAACCCAGTTGCAGAACTCAAAACGTGATAAGGTATAACGTGCTACACAGCAACTTCAATATATAGAACATTAAAACGATCTTATACGGTGATTACGAGTGAAAATGTTTCTAATGCACATACATTACTCACAGACCAAATACTTTACCACCTACAATTATAAGTAACGAACAGCGCATCACATATAGCCCCTAACGTATGCATCACTCCTCTCACTATCAACCGTATGAGCAAAGCTGTTGGATGAGGTAAACCACTCAAAATTCAAAACTTGTGTGCGGGGCTTGTGAAAATAGTGTTCAATCGTTCGTCTGTTGATGTAGACTTTATTAACGGTCAGAAAATCTTACATGCTAAGTAAGATTTATTTATAGCAATATCCAGAGATAGTTCATATAATAAAACAGCACAGACTAATGAAATTAGTCAAGGTCGCTATCTAGTATCTAGTGAAAACGGAGGATTCTGAATACAACAAAATAAAAAATATAAAAAATTAAAAATAAAAACAGCATGCATATAAGTTTCACCCTCTTTACGAATGTATTTTAAAATTTAGAAAACTTTCTACCACACACATGAAAATGCACCAGATTAAATATTTTTGAGGACTCTCAATTCTTTCCCATGGCAAGGAAAGGAAAATTTATTCCAGTTGCCACCAAGAAATGGGAAATAACTTTATCTTCCTCTACAAATTAACTTCCTCATGCGAGATAGTTTACCATTAATTTAGCTATATTTTAAAACTATTTAAAACATAAATGGACCACCTGTTTTAAGTTTCACCAAGTTTTGATATGTCAAACTAAGCCGATTAATTATTTTTATGTAGCCATGCAATTCTATTAATCATAGTGAGATAGGGGTCATATTTTTACGAAGTAAAACACATGTGAAACAAATTGAAACTGAACCACAAGATTAATACGCAGTATAATGCTTACAAGTATCTCTGAATCAAGATAGGAGATCATGAAGAGTCTCTCAAAAGCTCCAGCTGCATGCACAAAGTAAATGATCAGCATGGATTCATAATGAGAACTGGGTGAACATCGAGAGAAATCAGTATGGGATGAGGGTAGAAAGTTATGCTTTATTTTATCATCTTGGATGGAGCATTAGCAGGGAGCAGCACATACTAATATAAACAACACGTGAGCACATAAACACTTAATATGGAACAAGGTTAGCATAGAGGCAAAAAATGAGATAAGGCAAAACTGGATGAGGGTTATTGGATTGAGCATTAGCAAGGTGCGACATATGCTACTACAAAATTGAATGAGGGTTATTGGATCCAATTTTTTTTGTTTTTGAAACTAAGAAGTACTAAGCAATTTAGCTACATTCATCATTTTAAAACTAAAAATTGGATCCAAGAAGGATACCAAACATCCCCTTAATATTCTAGATTCTAGGCTGCAAACAGATCAAGCATATTCAGCAGTTGATGCCACAATGTTTGAATCTCTGTCAAAAGATTTATTCTCTGGTTATGGCCATGCTTTAGAGCACCTTAGTATTTATGACAACCAACAAAAAAATTCTAACTGATAGAGAGTAACATGAGAGACTTACATTTACAGATAGAAAAATCTCCTTCAAGATATCGTACCACTACACATAGTCACCATCAATGCCTGTGCCCCTTCAGACTTAGGTATTTATCATTTTGAGAGGGAAGAAAAAGCAGCTCATCTTTCAAGGAAAGCAAATGTTTTAGGGCTCTTAACTCCACCTAAATTCAATTAACAGGGAAATAAAGGGAAAACTTCTACTGTAAAAGGAAAGATTAACCATGGCCTAGTGGTATTCCTCCTCACTTGTGAGTGAGAGGTCTTAGGTTCGATTCTCGCCAAAGGCGAGTTTGAATCACATTATTGCTAGCTTAGTGTGAGGCTTTAGCCCACTCCCCCACCCCTAGTCTAGATAATATCATTTGTTCAAAAGAAAAAAAATTTTGTATATTTATAAAAAAATGAAATAAATTAAAAGATTTAAAGAACAGCAACAACATTTTCAGAAATTTTAAGGTAGGCATATGACGTTTGACCAAGTGCCAACAGTACCTCACAGAAGACTATTGGCACCCTTGGATTTACAGAAAGGAGACGTAACGGCTGATTAACATGCAGGGGAGGGTTAGGATTCATAGGATAAAAGAACTCCCCAGCATCTTAGCATCTTTATCCCAAATAGTCAGTTTCCAACGTTCATGTACTGTCTTAGTAAATACTAAATAGTACCTGACCACAAAAAGAGCACATATTCTTCTGACTATGGCATTTAAAGGAGTGGATTGAAGTGATTCAAATTTCATAGACTGCAAAGAAATTCGCAAGCATCTTCTATCCCAATAGTTGGTTATCCATGATTTCATATACAAGTACTGTTTCATTGTGTATACAAGCCCACAACATGGCAGATATTATTCTGACAATACGTTTAAAGGAATTTACTGGAGCTTGAGACTCAACTATGCATTTAAGATAATGAAATAACTGGCTTAGAAAAGCATCACACTTACTTAAAGGAACTTTCAGCCCACTGGAAAAGGCATCCCTAATAGGCAGAGGAAGTTGTTGCATTATGTTTACGGCCTGACCAAGTGCACCTTTTAGCTGGTCTGGTATTGCCTCTTCAATTACTTTTGGTGTCTCAAGAACCCCCTCAACATATTCCTCTTTCATTCGAACTGGTCCCTCCACAGTTAACTTGGTTGACAAAGTAAACTTGCCGTCTATCTGCACAGCATCAGCGCGTGTTTCATAGTGAATGCTCAGAAGAAAAAAAATTACATCAGAATGCAAACAGGACAGACAAATAGAAGAAATGATAGGTAACATCATGTCTAAATCAAAACTATGGTTTGACTATTTCTTATCTTAGAAAATACTAGCAGACTAAAACTTTTACTTCTTTCTCTCTCCCTTTCTCACTTTCATCTGTATCTAACAACCATATTACATGAATTTAATTAGATGGGCTATTTGCTACTTTTCCTAAGTTTCCAGGACAAAAAGGATGAAATCAAGTTGCAAAATTTGGTTTACACAGATCTACAGGCTGCTCTTGTGATGTGGTACCTAAACAAATTACACATGCAAGCCAAGGTTCTGGTGCAAACACAACCAACTTGCCCTGACCAAACACTGTTGTTATAGCATAAACCAACTTGCCCTAATCAAACGCTGTTGTTATAGCATAAATATGATTCATGTCAGTTCAATGTCCTTAAAATTGTGCTAGAGCAGTGATTTCACATGGATATGTGACAAGTGCAGTATTTACCCTGAGTGCTTCATCATATAATTGGACATATACGATGGACTGAGGACTTTTAAAGTAAAAATATATACCGAGTTCAACACTTTCAATTTTGCCGTAATCTTTGCATTCTCATCCTTGATGACCACCTCCATTTTTGTCAAACTCGCCAAAGTTGAAGGAAACCTCCTGCAGCAATAGAAACATTGCTTAAATGCATCAATACAGTAAGCTACCTTTTAATTCAAACTTCAAATTAATTACAAATGAAAACTCAGAAAATTTTCTAGACCAATCAAACAACGAAATAGATAAAAGTGTGCAGCACTTACTCAAACAAAAATCTGGCAGCAAATAGACCTGGGCTTCCGGATCCAAACCACTCGAAATTCCATCGACCTTCCAAAAAAGGCGACCTGGGTAGCTGAACAAACCATTGAACATCTCATCCAAACCAATAAGAAAAGGTGTTGTAATGCATTGTTCAGATATGCGCTTACGTTGTAGGACGTGGTGTTGGATTGACCCGTTCCAAAGCAGTTATCCTCTCATTCACATCAATCTGCTCCATGTCTGTTGTCTTCCCGGTGACTAAAGCCTCAAAACCCCCAGCATCCTTAAACTGAAACAAAAGGTTTTCACATTAACTTTTTAAGAGTTTGACATAGAAATTCTACAACAAGACCTTTTACTATTAATACTTCAACACAAAAATATATATAATTTCCAGATAAATTGAATGGAGCTATATTGCCATGGTCCCACTAGCGGAGCAAGGCGGGGGGGCATTGGGTGTTGTTGACCCCAACAACATCATGTTTCTCCCACCAGTTATCACTCTTGACCCCAAAGAAACTCAAGAAATAGAAAATACCATATTCGATTGATATCTTCTCGCTATGTAAGGCTTGCATCAGATATTGTAGTGCACTAGGACCAAGATATATGCATATACATATGAATGATGTGTTTGATAGAGTACAAATTAGTGGGTCACAGTTGGGTGCATATTTGGCTAAGACAAGAGTGTTAGCAACTTTTGCTTAGGTCTTCCACGATATTAACCTGAAATGTTTGGTTCTTAAAAATTGAAATCAACATCACACAATGAACTAGAAAATTTGATCGAAAACGAGAGTTTAATTGTTACTATACGGGTCTCATGAGTTTCATTCCTATAAAATAGTGGGACACATATATGAAACTCAGTAATCCCGATCATTTTGAACCTGCATCCGAGAATCAAACTCACATAAGCCATTGTGAAAGGCTTTAGTACATGTTGGCCTTAGATTATTCATACAAATGTGAACAATCGCACATGAATGTATAGCTATCCAATAATCAATATATGAAACATTTTTATCATGCTCCCATTGGCATAAACCGGCTCCGCCGCTGGCATGGTCTTAATACTAAAGCACTTTTGTAATTTGAAAATAGCAACCAAACAGTGCCTTACAATTGCCATGACTCTCATTACAACTTCCTAAACAACCACTTGGTGCAAAAAGCTAACTATTTCTCTTCTAATTAACAGAATTCTATGTAAAATTGCAGACTCACAGCGAGAAGCAGAGATTCTTTGGCGGAAAGCCTCTCCATTTCCTTGGCATACGCAGCGGGAGCGCCGGGCACGGCCTGATGAACCATCGCTCGGCACACGGACCGCCGGAGTCGAATCACCCCCTCTCCGAAGCATTTCCGGCGATGCTGCAGCGACCTGCAAACGGGGACCAGCGAAGTGGCAGCGGTCGAAGAGAAGGACGACGACGGCGGTGAAGACGGAGACGAACAGCGCGAGGCAATAGAAGAAACGGCAGAGAGGTGGCTCTGCACGGACGCCATTGGAGAGAGGGAAACCCTAGGGAGAGAGCTGAGAGAGGAGAAGTGTACTGGTGTTGAATAGTCTGATGCTACAGTGAGAGGAGAGGAGACGGGTGCGAGGGAAGCTCGTGTGTGTCCGAGAGAGGGGTACTTTCGTCATTGGAGAAATACGAGGTTGACAAAAAAGTGGAATATGGAGATGCGGGGTATCGAACCCCGTACCTCTCGCATGCAAAGCGAGCGCTCTACCATGTGAGCTACATCCCCATCTTCACTTTTCAATATGATATTAGCACATTTATCGAGAATAATCAGTGTTTAGTTTGCCCTACTTAGCTTCGGCCGGTGAAATTCTTTTCTGCTCTTTCTTATTTTCCCGCCATGGAAGCCATGGAAATCGATTCGGAGAAGAACCTCCACAGAAAGCATTCCGCCTACACCTTGCTGGTCTATACTCTCTCTCTCTCTCTCTCTCTCTCTCTCTCAAGAAATTTTACTTCTTACATCAACTTGTTTGTTTGCCGAGAAAGTATAAATTTTTTCATGCTCAATCCGAAAGTTCAGTTCTTTTTCTAGGGTTTCTCAGCAACCGTTCCCAAGTTACAAGCCACAACTGACATTTTCAGAGCAATTATCATGAAATTACTTCTTAATTTCAAATTTTGTTTTTTGGGTTTTGTTTTTATTTGTGATTATGTGTTAATTAATATAATTGTAGGACGAGAGGTTTGAGATTCAGAAGGAAATGTACAGGGGTCAACAGTACAGCCAAATATACTTCGCCCGTCTACATATGATGAGGACGCTCCTCTATTCCCTTGTCCCTAACTGGAAACCCCATTTGCCAGGTTCTCAATTTTTTGTATTTATTTCAGCTTTTTTTAAATTTTAGTTTCGGTTTTCTTGTTCAATGTCGTTCTTGACGGAGTTGATGCCATGTTGCCCGTAAATTTGTCTTTGAATTGGCTACGTGTGGAAGATAATTGGCTTTGTCTAAATTCATTCAAAGTTTCAATCTTTTGCATTGATTGTTATGTGTTTTTTTTTTTTTTTTTTTTTATTTTTTATGGTATCTGCATATAAAAATCTCTTCTTACTGAAATAGGGTTTTGCAGAAAGTTAGAATTTTGATAGGAAGAATGGGGGTCAATTTTTCTTACATGTCATTTGGTTAGAATACAGGCAGGATTTTCTTTTTGGCTACTTGTTGGGTTTTTTTTTCTTTTCATTTATGTTAAGTGTGAAGTATCAGTGTTTTGTGTTTCTGTTAAAAATGGCAATCTGAAATATAGGGTTTTCCGTATGGTGTTGTAGTTCGCACAGTTTTGGGATTGGAAAGGGACAAGGAATGCATCATTGTTGGAACCCTCTACAAGCACATGAAACTAAAGCCTTGTGTTCTTGATGAGTACTCTAAGACGGTAGTGTACTTGTGCAATGTTAATTACTAAGTTCTGAGATTTTCTACTTTACTTGTTTATAATACTGTAAATTTTACAGAGAACTGTGACACCACTTGTCAAGCCTCATAATTTTGTGCACCCGGATGACCATCTGATTTTGGAAGATGAAAGTGGAAGAGTTAAGCTTTCTGGGAATGTGCTTTCACCTACTGTGTATGTAACAGGTCTGTGTAAAAAGATACTACAACAAAGAAAAATAGTTATTTGAACTGTTTTGATTATGGTCAGGAAGAGTCCAAATTGCTTAACATTCTACCATGAATCAATATATTTGAAGCATGCTAATGTAGGACAATAGGAATGGCTAGGAACATAGAAGATATCCGGAGTCACTCCGGCCTTTGGCATCAAACCAAAGCTGTATTGGAGTCACTCCCACCAAAGGTGTATCCATTCCTTTTTTGAAAATTAGCCGTTTTTATCGGCTAATTGGTACATGAATATGGAAAGGTCCACATAGTTGGAAATTCTAAAGACTAATATATGACACTTAATGCATTATTTTTGTAACATACAGTGACTCAAATATAATGAACAGTACAAGTGTAAAACTGCATAAGAAACTAGAAATACTCTAATTTCTTAATTTCCGACTTGGCTCCTGCATCACGGCTCATTCTACATTAACGTGTTGATAGGGACTATTGTTGGTTTACATGGAAAGGAGACTGATGCCGGTGACTTCTTAGTCCTAGATGTCCTTGAAGCTGGCTTACCACCCCAGATAGAATTGCCACTGAAATCAAGTATAATCTGAATTTTCTCCCTCTCTTTTTAATTTGCAAATTTTCTTCTTTGCAGAAATATTTGTGCTTGGCCGTTTGTTTCTTTAGACTTTCACCTTATGGTTTAATATTTTTATAGAAGGGTCTAATAACTTTTGGAATCCAAACCAATTCATGCAAGTTGAATACTACAAACTGTTGTAGAGATTGAAAGAGAGTAATGCTAGAATTATAATATAGGTGAGAAATGTACATTTGAAAAAACGTCGAATTTATGCAAAAGTATGTTCGACGATATTCGCTATAAAAAAAATATGTTTAAGAAGGAGCTAAATTCACAGAAAGTGCAACTTAAAACCTTTGCTTGTTGAGAGTCTTTGCTTTTAGTCCCCTTTGAACTTTCTTCAAGTTTTCTCAGTTCTAGGAAGTTACAATGCCATTTTCATTACAAGTAAAAAGGAAAAAGGAAGTTACTGTTTGTATTTCTATTTTTTATACGATGTTTGTCTTGTATTTAGTTCTCATTTCCTCCAGTATTCTTGTTCTTCCACTATTACCTTTACCTCAACCATTTTATACTAATTTTAATTTGTTTGACACAGGAGAAGGCAAATATGTTGTTTTTGTATCTGGACTTCGTGTTGGAAGCAGCTCTTTAAACCCTCTGCAGTTTCAGCTTCTTGTTGATCATATAACAGGACATTTAGGAGATGAGAGGGTTCGTGCCGTCTTATCCTTCATTATTGTGTGCTGTGCATTATATATAAAAGTGTCTTAACATGAACTTTGTATAACATTGAATAGGAACAAGGTATTGCAGCACAAATAGTTCATGTTGTAATTGCTGGAAATTCTATTGAGGTTCCTCGTGGACTTCTTAATGGACAGGTAAACCATTTAGATCTTTCTGATAGTAAGGATGAATATAATTGTATAACTTTAATGATTTCTTATAAACTGTAGGTGGAGGAGGGCAATGTGAAAGAATATAGTTTTGAAGTTTTTTAATCCTCATTGAAATAATAAAATGGAAAGCCTAAACCTTTTGTAGTTTAGTTTCTTAAATTTTTAATTGAGATGCCTGATAGGTTTATTTGCTACAAGAAAAACTTAGTAGTTTTCTTTTTAATAGTTGTTTTGTTCATTGTTGCTAGAATTTAGCGTTAAAGGACCAATCAAGGTTGTCTGAGCCAATCAAGGAGTTGGATATCTTGTTGACTCAGGTTTGTTTAGTCATTTAATTAATCAATACACCTCATCTGTGCTCCTATCATGAACCAAACTGCTTTAATCTACTTGTTCTAGATTGCTGCAGGTGTGCCTTTGGATATCATGCCTGGTCTCGATGACCCTGCTAATTTTGCCTTGCCACAGCAGGTTTGATCTATGTCCTTGAAAGTATATATACATCAACTTTTCCATGCCCAGCAGGTTTGTTTTTTGCTGATATGCTTTTCCTTTCAGCCTTTGAACAGATGCCTTTTCCCTGGGTCATCGGCTTATAACACGTTTAGATCATGTACCAATCCTCATTGCTTTGATCTTGACGATGTCAGGTAAAATAAAATTGTACATCTAATTTGACTTTTGCATTGTTGGTCAAAATTTCTGTTTTGGCATTACTTGTGGGGTAATTATTTTGACTTGCTCGTATTGTGGTTTTCAGGTTTCTTGGAACATCGGGCCAAAATATAGATGATCTTGATAAGTATTCAGAAGCGAAGGATAAACTTGATTTTATTGAAAGGACACTGAGGTGGAGGCATCTGGCACCAACAGCACCTAATACTCTTGGTATGAATTATATCTTTTGCTTGTGTAGTTTTGTTGGTCGTCCAAATCAATTTGCTATGTTAAAGTGGTTGTCTGGTTTGGAAATTTGCTATGTTAAAGTGGTTGTCAGGTTTGAAAATAATTAGGACAATCTTTTATAATTTTGATCTTCCCATGAGTTTTTGTTTGAGTTTCTCGTGTTATCGTTGTGTTTCAGGGTGTTATCCTTTCACGGACAGGGATCCATTCCTGATCGAGAGTTGTCCTCACGTTTACTTTGTTGGTAATCAGGATAAATATGATAGTCGCTTAGTAAAGGGTATTTTCTTGTAACTTCAGTCATCATTTAATAAAAATATTTTTCATGCCAAAAATGGAATTTTTATTTTATTTTTTATGTTCATCACTTGAATGGTCTATAAACTTGCAATTGCAGGATCTGAAGGGCAGATGGTGAGACTCATTAGCATTCCTAAATTCTGTGAGACGGGAATTGCTGTTGTGGTAAGCTGTTTGATATTTGAGCATGCTGAAAACTTCTCGAGGAATAAATTTTGATGTCATCATGATGTTAGACGAGTTTTCGTGTCTATCTGTTGGATAATTTCTCACATTCATGCTTATGTCGGTGTTTCCCAATTATACAGTTAAACTTGGGGAATCTTGAATGCCATACACTCAGTTTTGGGACTCAATTCAGCTCATAACGAGGTACGAAGTTCATCAATTACAGTTCTGACTTCTTCGTAATTTGCCTCCGGTCAATGTTTAAGGAGATGTAGAAGTATATTTTATTGAACTTTCAGTTTAGATTAGAAAGAAGGCTCTTCCTGTAAGATCAAGTTATACAAACTCTGAAAGAATGCGAAATTATGATGCTTTACGGCACGACATGCTAATTGATTTTAGTTGAAATATCTGGAAGTAATGTCATAGAAGCACTGATGACTCAAAACTCGTTTGGATTTTTAACTCATCCAACTTGCTTGAAAGAAGTCTATACTATTGATGTGTTGTCGAAATGTTGTCATGTACAGAATTTCTTGAACATATGCAAATGCATGTCCCGAAACCAACATTAAGATGCTTACTGAAATTTTCTCAGTTAAAATTCGAAATTTCAGACTTCCGAAGACATCCTCTAACAGCTTTTGTGGAGATCCATTGAAAAGAAATCCGAATGGATGGAATCTGCGGAGCCAGAGTGTGTATTTGTTTCTTATTGTAACATTTGCTTGTTGAATATCTTATATATGTTCTACAAATGGCTTTTGGTGTAATCTTTATGGTATTTATTTTCAAGTAGGCTTTCAAGTTTCAAACATGGGATGTAAATTTTATCAACTGATACAATTTTTGACGGTGTGGTGTCAAACATTATTCAGGCATTAGATTTCTTTAGATACTTCTCTGTCTTCATTGTGCAAATGATTTCACTTTACAAACGTCATAATTTAAACAGTTCATTCTCTTTATCATCATTTGCAAATCATCTCTATAAAATTTCATTTGGTGTAGAAACAGTTGATATTTGGCTCCCAGTTCCTTCTTCCATAATACGAGCTTGGAGAAGGAAGAGATAAGACGGCCATGTGGAGAATGTGGTCAAAAATTTATTGGAGTCGTACCACTACCGAATTGATTATCTGCATGCATATAGATACTAAATTACCTAGTCTAAAAGATTTTCAAATCATCACAAACCTCCCTTAGTTATATGAATCAAACCAGGTGATTGTTAATCGCGAGGATATTATTTGTTAACCTAAACGAAAGTTGATTTGTTAGACGCTGTGGATGGCTAAACAATTTTCAAATGAAATATATTTTTCTAGAGACGATCTTTAGATAAGGACAAAGAAAATCGGTTTGTACTATAAGATTTGTACAATAAAATAATGACACACCGTCATCTAAAGAGAAACGACACCTTACATGCAGAGTCAACTACTATCCCTTAAAAAGAGAAGGGGCATTTGTCTGAAAAATTATAATTTTGTGATACATGGGGTTGAACAAGTTGGTTTCAGGGGGTGAGAGTGGTACAAAAATTGGATTAAAATCTGTTTAGACTCAAACAGATGGATCAAAACGACAGGTTGTGGCCTAATTTCTCACCAAATCCAGATTATTACCGTTGGTTGGTCCAAAACCTCAGATCCAACTTTCTCGTCACCACATCATCCGCATCTGCAATAACAGTGCAAATGCATGTCAGGATTGAACGTGGGATTTTTGTCATGGAAATATATATCTCATCAGATAATAACATACACACACTGCACCTCCAGGCAGGACCGGTCCTGAGATTTTGGAGGCCCTGTGAGAAACTCAAACGGAGGTCCTTATATGGTCTAGAATTTTGGTTGCTATATTTTCTTTTAAATTTCATTGTGTATAAATTGATATAGCACAAAATAAAATAAATAAAAATGAAGCATGGTGTGGTGGGTATGTACTTATATGCTTCCCTTATGTTTTTGGGTTCGAAACTCTTTAGTTTTTAATACAAAAAGCATGGTGTGGTGGCTATGTAGCAAACATATTACCGTACAAATATTGTAATAGGACCATTCTTGCTCTTATTATCACTAGAGTTCATCTCAAGAAAAAATTATGTGTTAAACAAATCATAGATTATGATATTAGTAGCATGCTTATAATGAATTGTCGGATTTTTTTAGTGCATTTTTGCTCACCTTCTAAAGTAAGGATGTTTCTCATCCTGCCCCAGTTGAGTGTCGTTAGATTTGTTAAAATTTCGAGATTCGTGTCTTAAATCAATTAAACCAAATTAACCTAACTATAATCAATAGGGTACTTTAAGGGTGTGACCTTTAAACAATGATAAAATAAACTATTAATGATATCCTATAAGAAAATGGGGGGACTTTTAAAGATTATATTTTCAGTCTTTTAAGAATTTTAATTTATTATGATATTCTCCAGGCTCCTCTTTGTCTCTTGTAACGGCTATATTTCCCTCCCTCCCCCAGTTATTCAAATAATAATAATTCACTAACTCCAACGGTCCATTTCCATTTTCTCCCACATACAGTGTACGTACATTATTAATCACCAGATTACTCCAACCCAAAAACATACATTATAATCCACATTGCAATTTTGCATGCTCTCTCTCTCTCTCTCTCTCTCTCTCTCTCTCTCTCTCTCTCTCTCTCTCTAATTTTACAAATTTACCATGGAATCTCTCACTACTGCAACTCCTACTACTTGTGCTAGTGTTCAACATGTCACCAAGAAGTCTTCAGACGAGCTGCTGAGGAAGTTTGCTGATTCCGGGGACGAGGCCGATGCCCCGGCGAGGAAACAGCTGGCGGTGAGGGTGTCGAAACGCCGGAAAAGAAGCCGTGTGAACGGGGAAGGGGATCATCAGTGCGATAGTCCGTCGAATGGGAAGAGTACTATATTGGTGGAGAGGAGGTCTCTGCTTCCTGCTGGGACCAAAAACAAGGCCTTGTTTAGGAAAATTGGGATTCATGGCGGCAGGGGTTCACACCTCAGGCCGACGGATATCAGGAACAAGTCCCTCTTCGGTTCAATTCGCAAGGTTAGATTTTTTTTTCTTTTTTTTTTATTCCATTACATCAAATGTTTATTTTTATAAAATATGTCGAGATACAATCTACAGAGGAGAACTCGGGATCTCAGATGCAAGCGTAAATGCTTTTTAAGAGATCAGTTTATAATTATTTGTTTAATCTGTTGAACAGAGTGCTCAAAGAGTCCCAACATTTCATAAAATAAATAAAAAATGAACTATTAGAAAACATTGTCGAAACTTGTAACTCAAGTAATTAAGAGCATTGAAAAGAATAGCGACATACAAAGCTACCATGGGTTGTAACTCAAATCAAACCCTGTAGGCCACCCAAACTAAACTTAGCAGCATTAAAATCACTAGAAATTCTCTATATTAGTAACGGATTAGGTAGCCCGCCCAATTGAAATTTTCTGGCCCCGTCCTTGTTGCACGATCACACTTACATAAGAGATTTTGAGGTCTTCCATTGATTATCCTTTCTCCAATATCGCTTGTGAAAAACTAATACGCCACTAGTCCTTTAGCTCTAAATCGTAAACCCTAAACCTGCAATAATACTGCAACAGTTCTTTTGTGATCCGCGGCATGAAGCATTACCATAGCAGGGTCGAACATCCCCCAACCCCATCATCTGTGGATTGTTCACTAGGGTTTAGGGTTGCAGCAACTCTGTGTTGCAGCGTTTTGGACCTGTTGGTAAAGTTGTCGCTAGCCTGGTCCAATTGGCCAGCTAACCAAATTTTATTGGTACTGAGAGGGTAAACGTAGTGTTATTTTTCATTGATTGATAAAAGAAATTTGTATTGGTACTGAAACATAAGTCACGAGAGTATTTTTTTCACGTGATATAATTACAATAGACAACATAGTTGATATGTTGTTATAATTAAAATAGACAACACAGTTGATATATTCTACTTCTAGTATATCAATACAAAAATAAATCTACGTGTTATAATTTGAGTGAAATAATAACTATGGTCGTTTTGTCAGTAGAGTAAACAATACTCGGTTGATAAAAATTTGTGAATATTTGTAACACATTTTTTATTACAAGTGGAAATGAAAAGTCAACTTATATTGATGTCACTGGTTTTTGTGTGTGTTGTGATGATGTTATTGTGCAGACATGGAGAAGGACCATTGAAGGAGCTTCAAAGGTTTTCATGGAAAAGCATTACAATAGGCACAAGCGTTTGATCAATGACATTGTCTAGCTCAACACGCAAACACTCTATTACTTCAACTTTCAGAAATTTCTATGTTGAAACCCCAAATTTTTGCATCCAATTTGCATTCTTTATTCTTTTTCTAATTTATTATTTATGCACAAGGAATCGTAAGTGCTTTTGTTGTTAGATTATCAGTCGGAACTATTAATCTAATCGTCCATTTTTAGAATGTGTCATTTAAAATCACTGTCTATTAGTACAAACATGTTTCACAAATTTTACTCGTTTGGTATGTGGTTTTAGCTTCCTGACACAATCGGCTCAGTGTAATTTCAACCCAAATAACTAGTCCGCCCAAATCTTTCCCGATAGGGCCAATACTCAATCCGAACCGTGTCCACCTCTACTAATAAAATTCTCCACCTCCTCTTATCCATATAAAGCAAAAATGGAGTTTCCAACCCAATTTGTTGGCCAAATAAAAGAGCAGCACTTGTACATGCGACATCGACCACAATGAGACAGCACAACCAGACAGATGGGATTGATGGAGTCAAACCTGATCCCATCCGTGGCACCAACAACATGTCTCTGTGTTGTAATGGATTCATCATCTTTCTAGATTATGTTAGACACAGAGAGAGATGGAGATTGGAGAGGCAGCAGGCAACTTGAACAGCGAGTGCTGTGACAGAAAGGCAAAAGGCACGGTTGCTCACATGCGACATGTGTTTTCAGACCCTTTAATTTTTTTTTAGTTTCTTGGAAAGCAACATGCCGATGCCGTCCCTCCCTCCCACCTCTGCTGCATTTCCTCCGTTCATTAAAAAAAGGACGAAAAGGTTTTTTGATAAACTTTACATTTCATGGTTACACCTACCCACATCACTCACGCGTGTTCTCTAGGGTTGGATCTCGTATCATCATATCTGATATGATCGAATATATTTGTCCGCAAAGTCTACTCAAATATATATATATATATAGAAGCTCTTTAAGAGAGAGATTTCATTTTTCTAAAAAAATGGGGATTAGTTGTGGTGGTTAAACCACATTGAATTTTAACTATCCGAGTCGTTTATTTTATAAGTCTCGATACATAGATCATCTTTACAAAAATTCAATTCAATCCGAAACCATTTGCCTATTTGAGTGTTAAGAAAAAATTTCAATGTTTCTTTAGACCATAGTGTTCGTCAATTTCTTTAAACTCAATTAGATGCCTCAAATATTTCTGATTTAACTAATATTTTGCAAAGATGATCTATGAGATACAATTTGAAAAATAAGTGATTTGGATCGTTGAAGTTCGATGTAGTGTGAACCTCATCACTAATCCCCATTTATAAAAAAATGGAGATTCCTTTCTTTAAAGATTATATATATTTAAGTTTAAAAAAAAAATAATCATGACTAGTTTGAAAATAGTTGGATATAATTCGAGAAGATAAGTGGTATGGCTTATTATTATTAGATGCATAAATTTTATAAAGTTGTAAAGAAAAAGAAAAGAAAAAGGTTTGCACTTGCATTGCACATTCCACATTGCACATGATGAGGGATACAATATATTTCAATTTGCAGGAATCTGAAGACTTTACAATGCTAAAAGGAAGCTTCATACAATCTCTTTATTAAAGTTTAAGGTCAACATGCGATCTGCTCCACCCAATTTATAATATTTAAGGAAAAGAAAAAATCACACTTTTGAAATTTACAGTGGCTAATCGATTGTGCTCTCTTTAACAATCGTTTAGAAGTGTTTTTAAAATGATTAAAGGAGCTCTTAGAAAAAATATTTTGAGTTTCAAAAGCACTTACATTTTTACTATATATTGGTTTCAAAAACATTTTCATTAAAAACGCTTTCAACTATTTTAAAAGTACTTCCAAATGAACTTATGAACAACAGCGTACATACTATGCAAGAGTTGATCATCAATAGAAATTGGGGTTGTAAAAACTTTTGATGTTCTAACAATTTCATCTTCGAGTTTGACATAAATTTTTATAAGGGTTTATATCAAAAATGGTCCCTGAAATTGACCCCATCAATCATGATGGTCCCTGAAATTGAAAATCGATCAATGTAGTCCCTGAATTTTAACTCGCGAATCAATGTGGTCCTTCTGTTAGTGTTCCGTCCAAATTAACACTAAAAAAAGGTTAGATAACCAATTTTTCATGGTAAAATGACCAAAAAAGGGTTAGAGAACCACTTTTTTTTGTTTTTATTTTAGTTTTAGCACCAAATTCATGAAAAAATGGAGAGAAAAGTGAAGATGGAAAAAAGAAAAGAGAGGTAGTAAGTAAAATTATAAGTAACAGGGTTATTTTTTTATCATTTTACCATGAAAAATTGGTTCTCTAACCTTTTTTTAAAGTTAATTTGGACGGAACACTAACAGAAGGACCACATTGATTCGCGAGTTAAAATTCAGGGACTACATTGATCGATTTTCAATTTCAGGGACCATCATGATTGATGGGGTCAATTTCAGGGACCATTTGTGATATAAACCCTTTTTATAATAATTAAAATTTGTCAAGTACTTAATCAAAATTGTCACTTTTAACAAGATTGACTAATTTATCTCTTAAGTTATAGAACATATGAATTTGCTTTTCCCACTATTTTATTATGCAAAGCTAAATTAAAGCTACAAATACTTATCACAGAATTTCTTCTTGATACATTAGAGGATTTTAAACTCTGAACCTAGCATACTCTTAATCATCAAAATATCCACCCTCACCATTAGGCTAACCCCAGTGGCTTGTAAAAATTTTGTATTGACAAAGCGATTTGTTAAACTACTCTCTAATTAGAATTTAAGTATACAGGCCCTTTAAGGGGAGAGATCCTCATTTAAAAAAAAAATGGGGACGCCCTCTTAACCGTTAGATTTGACTTTAATGAAATTATGTAGTTGAGATTAAATCACAGGCTACAGAATCTTAACCACAGAATTTCATTAAAGCCAAATCTAACGGTCAAGAGGGTGTTCCCATTTTTTTTTTTTAAATGGGATTCCTTCCTTTAAAGGCTTCCTTTAGAGCAGTTCCACTGGGAAACTGATAGGCCAGCACCCAGCCAAAAAACCAACCCGGCACCCAGGCTATCCACTCCAGCCGAGCATTTTGACCGGCACCCAGCCCAAGCCAAGCAAGAGACCGGCCTAAAATCGACAAACCCACATGCCGGGCCATCTGATGTCAGCCGGGTCATTAACCTCCCGCACGATCAACGCGTCGCAGAGAGATCTTGGTGCAGAGCACCTCCATGGTGAGCTCCGGCGAGGAGACGACGACGAGGTTGCGCTGCCCCATGCGGAGGAGGAAGCAGTCGCCGAATTTCTTGGCGAGGACGGTGAGATTACGGTGGTTAAGGTAATCGCCGACCTGGAGCCAGTTTCCAGGAGGAGGAGGTCCATTTTTTGGGGAGCGTTGGTGTGGTGAGTAGTTTTGGTGGGTGTACGGAGCGAAGAAGAAGAAGAAGAGTTTTGGTGGGTGTACGGTGCGAAGAAGAAGAAGAAGTGGGAAGAAGAAGGAATATTAAAAATTAAAATATTATTTTATAATAAAAATTAATAACATTTTAATAAAATTGACTAGGCTATTTAGTTTTAGTGGTGAAGATGCTTTGGCCTATTACTGTTTATTTTCACAGGTGCGTGTAAAGAGCGGTTCTAATTGCACCCTTCACATCGCTCAGTGCCCCTCTTACATTTTAAATTCATATTACTAAATGAGGTCGTCATCACTATAAACTTTAAGTTATTTTTTATTAATTAATTATTTTTTTTTAATTTAAAAAATAAATTAGAGAAATTTAGAAAAAGATATTTTTTATTTTTTATTTTTTGAACAAATGGAAAAGGACAATTTGTTGATAGGGAGATGAATCATGTGAGAGGTGAGACCCCACGAAAAAAATATATTTTAAAATCCAACAAAATAAATAAATAAAAAAGGAAAGAAAACAATTTGAAAACAAAGTTTTGCCAAATCCGCGGGCCGGTTATCACCCCAGAGTAGTGGCATACCTGTAGTTTAATCACACACCAATGGCATTTACGTCAGTTTACAAATACCAATCGAAAAAACCCAAAAAATGGGAAATTTGCTTAGATACCACCTGAATTTTCAAAGGTGTGTAAATTTGCCACCGAGAGAAACAGTTTTATCAATTATCCACTTAGACTTTAAGTTTGGTGCTAATTTACTACCTCCATCTATTTTTGATAACATTCTGTCAAACAATGTATCACTTTTCAAATTTTAATATTCTCCACCTCTACGATTGGCTTTTATCTCGGAATCTCTCTAGTCCGATCTCCCTCAAATTTTCGTTTTAGAAGAATTTGCGACCCTAAATGCCCGATCCAATTCTCGAAGCTTGGATTTTCAACCCTATTTGACCCCTTCGTTGCAGCTCCTCTTAACCAGCTCCCCCTCCTACGCAGTGCAACCACTAACTCCATATGCCCTTAAACCTCCATGGCAGCCCATATCACATGCTTCTCCTACTTCATCTCTATCTCTCTCTTTGTTTCGTCAGCAACTTTTTATGTTTTTTTAATTTCTATTAGTTTATTATTTCTTTATTTGAATAGACATACATTCCCTTGAATTTAACCGCAAGTTTGACGGAATCAAACGGAGGTGGTAGATTAACACCAATGCTAAGGTCTAGGTGGGTAATTGTCAAAAAAAATTCTTTAGGTGGCAAATGCACACACTCTGAAAATTCAGGTGGTATTTGCGCAAATTCCTAAAAAAATAGAGTGCCTCTCACGCGCTTTCGTCAACTTTCCCCTTCCATTTCCACCCTGCAAGACCTCTCTCTCTCTCTCTCTCTCTCCACACACAGAGAAGGACAGAGGAAGACTCAAAAAACCCACAGACCTTTTGAACCTTTTGTCAACAACCCCTTTTGGATTTCCAATCCAAACCTCCAAAATCATCCCAAATTTTGAACCTTTATCAACAAGCGATCCCAAATCTCTAATTTTCTCAAAGAACACCAGAAATCCACGAAAGTGTTGTCGGATTACAGAGTAAAGTATCAGTTGTTGGGGTTGTTGTTGGGAAATGAGGGATGTTTTCGTGGCTGGCAAGGATAGCGTGTACGTGTTGGAGGCCATTGAGGAGATATGCCCGTATGAACAAGGATGATGCCGAGGACTCGTCGTTGGAGGACCCTTTGCTGTGGTGCAGAAGCCTCGACAGGCACAGCTATGGAGAATTCTCCTTCGCTGTCGTGCAGGCCAATGAAGTTCTTGAGGATCACAGCCAGGTGGAGACCGGCCGTGACGCCACCTTCGTCGGTGTTTATGACGGACATGGTGGACCTGATGCTTCTCGCTTCATTAATGACCATCTCTTTCTTCATCTCATGAGTGAGTGAGCCATATCTTGGTTTTTGGATTTTTGTTCTTTATTGGGATTGTTTGTGATTTGTGGATTTGTTTGTTTTTAGAAAGGAGTGGTCTTGTTTTCTTGTTATGCTTCTTTTAATTTTGAATGTGAATTGTGTGTATATTTGATGGTCAGCATCTTGGTTTTTTCTCTTTTGGGTATATTTTTTCTTCTTTTTTTCTTTTGGCCTTCTCTGTATCCTAGACTCACCTTGTCAGTTGGGTTGGCCTTGATGGTGCTGAAATATACATCGCGATGTTATTTGCACAAGTTTAATTTATTTATCTTAAAGAAACGATGGACTCATTGGAGGTTGAGCTATGTTGTTCATCTATTTTGTTCTGTGTAGTTGGAGTAGAGTTGAATGTTCAATCTGAAATTTGAAAATCTTGTTTCTTTAATGCGGTTTAATATATCTTTCTCTACTGGTGTATGCAAAGAAATTTTTTGTTTCTTTGATGCATTGCCTCTTCCTCTCCAGAGTCGAACACTATTTTTGGTATCCCAGTAGCGAGCGCCTTTTACCTATGTGTGATTGCCGCGCTTCTGTTGGAATACTGCTTATTTTTTTGTATTCTAGGCTTCACCCTCCAATTGCAATTGTTGCATACAGCAAGTACTTTTGGATTTTTCGAATTCCAACTGATTTTAGTGTTTTTGTTACAGGACATGCTCGAGAAAGGGGAACCATATCTGAAGATATCCTTAGAAGTGCCTTTTCTTCAACTGAGGATGGGTTCCTTACTCTTGTGCGTAGGACATGTGGAATAAAGCCATTAATGGCAGCAATTGGGTCTTGTTGTCTGGTTGGAGTTATCTGGAGCGGGACATTGTATGTTGCTAATCTAGGAGACTCCCGAGCAGTCATTGGTTCTGTAGGTAGATCGAATAAGATAGGTGCCGAACAGCTAAATAGGGAGCACAATGCAAGTATGGAGGAGGTTAGACAAGAACTCAGGTCTTTGCATCCAGGTGATTCACATATTGTAGTTATGAAGCAGGGAGTTTGGCGTATCAAAGGCATCATACAGGTTTACTCACTTTCCGTCTTTTTAACTGAAGATATTTGATGTACTTTTTCAACTTCTTTCTGGGAAGGATGCCCACTTTATTGAAATGAGCCCATTTGTGATTCAAGACTTTTGTAATTACCTTACTATAAATGTCTGTGATGCTTAAGGATTGCTGTAGTATCTGCGCATGTATGTATGTTGGCCAACACAAATGCATACATTTGCAGTTATGGTTTGCAATTTTTTTGTGTCAATTTGACACTCTGATGGTCTTCTCCCTGCCGTTTTCGGTTCCAAGTTTTCAGTGGTTGTTGCATCAGTCATGTATCTTGTAGACTGTTGAGGACTAGATTTTTTACCCCCTCCCACCAATTGCTTAAAATTAATTATTATGCACAGTGGAATTCGGGAATCTAAAGTCCTCTGTTGAGATAATCATTGACAAGTTATTTCTGCTTTTGTGTGTTTCCTTGCTTGCTATCAGGTATCCAGATCTATCGGTGATGCATACTTAAAGAGGCCAGAATTTTCTCTTGATCCCACGTTTCCGAGGTTCCACCTTCCTGAACCTCTTGGCCTGCCTGTGCTAACAGCAGAACCATCTGTATGTGCTAGAGTTCTACAGCCCAATGATAAATTTGTAATATTCGCATCCGATGGGCTATGGGAGCACATGACAAATCAGGAAGCTGTGGAGATTGTACACAATAATCCTCGAGCAGTATGTTTTTTTCTTCGAATGCCTTTTTGGTCCTTTTTCCCCGTTACCATCTAGATACCAATAGTTCTTTCTTCTCTATTTTTTTCACAAATTGCCAGGGAATTGCGAAAAGACTTCTTAAAACAGCTCTGAGTGAGGCAGCTAGAAAAAGGGAGATGAGACACGATGACCTTAAGAAGGTTGAAAAGGGAGTTAGGCGGTTCTTTCACGATGACATTACGATTGTTGTCACTTTTATAGATCACGATTTACTGGGGAAGAACCAACCCGCGCCTGAGCTGTCAGTAAGAGGGTTCATTGACACTGTTGGACCATCAAGGTTTAACATGTTCAAGGATTGACATAAATGTGAAGTCGGTATAACACCCAGTAACTTGATTGGCTGAGTCTGGTCTTAAGCGACCGGTTTCAGTAAGTTTTATTCTCCTTAAACAATTTTCTAACATTGGGTTGTTTTCTTCTAGTGTTTTTTCTTTGCTCCTTTTGACTTTTCTTATATAAACTCATTTCTTTCCGTAAAACTATGCACCCTAGGCAAAGGTTGTGGGTAAGCTTCAGATTTTTTTTCGGGGTTCATAAGTTGGAGTCTGTATACACCCAAAAACTGTGCAATGTGTTTCATTTCAATAAATTTGTTCTTGTTACGCCTTTTCAGTTACTATTTGTGTTTTAAGAATGTCGAGCTAGTGAAGTACTTGAAACCTTGTTGGTCCTCAAGTTGCTGGAAAACCAGTGCTGTAATTCTGAAATGCAGAGTTCTTATGCTATCTTCTTTTACAATGCAAAGCCATTATTTTGAAGTCTTTCAATTTGTTGTGTTCTCTTTTGTTCTTGTTTGCTTTATCAGAAAGAATGATTACTTAGGTTGCAAGTCAAGACATCTTTATCGTATACTTTGTTGGCTACCATCATTGGGCATTCAACTATTCCCACCATAAAAGTGTCACCTACCTTTTGGCGGCTCTGGTGACTTGAACCTCACTATGGGAAAAAATTACATATTTCTCTGTCCGGCGTCATTGGCCCCCTCTTCCAGCTCATCACATAGAGGGGGGCAATCACTACCATGAATTCGAGGCCTCGCCATTGGGAGAAATGCTTCTTTATCTGGTGTCATTGCCCCCCTCTTCCTATCTCTCTTGTCACGGCCAGTGACACCAAGGCAATGACCTTTCTCTCGAAAATCAGGCAAAAAGTCGATAAGTCTTGTCTTTAGCCAGCAACAAAGATTAACAAAAGCTAATAAGAAAGTGGAAGCTTTTTATGCACTGAATTCGATTCTCGCTTCCGTAATTGTCGCTTACAATATATTTAAAATGTTTCCTTTCTTTTACATAATTCATCATAATTTAGAAATTTATCGAAAAAGTCACCGAAAGAAGTAGAAGTTGAAAATAAAAGCAAAAGCAGTTGTCAATTCAACAAATCTTCAAGCAAATCTCTACTGATGTTAATCTCGTACCACTAAATTTAATTCTAATAAAAAAGCGTTCAAAGTTAAAGAATTACCTGCACTTCCATGGTTCATTAACTTTTTCACTGCTCTCTCTCTCTCTCTCTCTCGGCTTCTTCTGAACTCCGGAGCCGGAGGGAGACATGGCTTGAGAGAACGCCGGCGGCAGTGGGCATTGGGAAAAGTGGTAGCAAAATTGCCGACAAAACGTGAGAAAATTGAGCTTTCGGCCTTGTTATAATAAAATTCAATTGTCAAAAAATCTAGTGGCGCAGCTAATTACAATGAGTGGGCTTCATCAGAAGAATTTCATGTCGGCGAAGAATTCATATTACTTACAAACATGACGACGATTTTGTTACGTTAGTCACTGAACAAGTGGTTTATGACCATTGCATTTCACCATCACTTGCCCTATTCGATTACCATAGCTTTACCACCTTAACTTTTAATACACCAAACACCTCCTATGTCCTACGTTATTTGCGCCTTACAACAACAACAACAACAAAGCCTTTTCCCACTAAGTGGAGAAAATGATGGTATAAAGTAGAAACCAAAAGGAGTGGTGAAGGAGATTTTTGATTTCAACCAAACCAAATCAGTAACAATACATAATTTCTCTACAACAAAACAGTAGTAATGAAAAAAATTGAATCTTAATCATAATTTGCTCGCCTCCATGCTCATGTCCCAACATAACAAACACAGAGAAATCGACATGAATGAAATTCGACAATGAATAGAAAAAGAAATTCTGCAACCACTTAAATAGAAGAAGCCTTTCTGTAATACAAAATCTGTTATGTGTAAATTCTTTGTCCGCCGCTTGCTTTGCACGATTAGAAGCATTTCCTGTGAACAATTGAGGGACCAGACTCATCGTACTCTGCCTTTGCAATCCACATCTGCACTCGGAAAGTGAAATGTCGTTCAGAATAAATACGTTAAGTTACCACTTGAATTGTCATATTAGTATTTTGACAGAGAAGAAAAAGAACAAAGGGAGGTGTTTTAGCTGTTTTTGGTTGAAAAGACACGCACACACATACACGACACAGTACCTGTTGGAAGGTGCTGAGGGATGCCAAAATGGAGCCTCCGATCCAGACACTGTATTTCCTCTCCGGCGGTGCTACAACCTTAATCTTCATGCTACTGGGAGCCAAGGCTGTAATCTCCTTGCTCATCCTATCAGCAATTCCAGGGAACATAGTGGAGCCTCCACTGAGGACAATATTTCCATACAGATCCTTCCTAATATCAACATCACACTTCATAATAGAGTTGTATGTCGTTTCATGGATACCAGCAGCTTCCATTCCAATCATGGATGGCTGGAAGAGGACTTCAGGGCAGCGGAATCTTTCAGCTCCAATGGTGATTACCTGCCCATCAGGTAGCTCATAACTCTTCTCCACAGATGAGCTGGTCTTTGATGTCTCTAGCTCTTGTTCATAGTCGAGAGCAATATAGGCCAATTTCTCCTTCATGTCCCTCACAATTTCCCGCTCAGCAGTAGTGGTGAAAGAGTAACCACGTTCAGTCAAAATTTTCATGAGAGCATCTGTAAGATCACGACCTGCCAGGTCCAAACGAAGGATGGCATGTGGGAGGGCATACCCTTCATAAATTGGAACTGTGTGGCTCACACCATCTCCTGAGTCGAGAACAATACCTAAACAGAAAAACATACATGACCGCATTAGAATGCAAGTTTTACCACTATCTTTGAGACTCTAAAAACCAACATTGGTTTTTCTTTCAAGAATTCTAGAGCAGTAGTTTCGCAAATATCATCTGTTACTAACTTACTCCTTAGCATAAATAATGAACCTTGGCGCAGAGATATTTTGTTCCCTAAGCAAAACCATGAATGCAATCGTGCAATAGATTAAGGGAAATGGAAATAGATGATATATTTGATAAACTGCTTGAACTGGTTGCCCATCAGAGAGCAACACATGACGTAGAAGAGCTCATGTTCTGAGCATGCATTTGATTCATTTTTTCATTACAAGGACATGTTTTCATAATGAGGTGCATATAGTTGTCCGCACCTTTAATATAGCAAACATAAAAAGATAAAATGTTTGATTACTTCACCTGTATTTCTTCTTCTATGAGATCCAACGGAAATATTTTTGGTTCCAAAACATTTCTGATAATGATGATAATACACGATGCATCATACAGAGAAAACATATCAATTACTCAATTGAATTGCTCACCAGTTGTACGTCCACTAGCATATAGGGAAAGGACAGCCTGAATTGCAACGTACATAGCCGGGGTGTTGAATGTCTCAAACATAATTTGAGTCATTTTTTCACGATTGGCCTTGGGGTTAAGGGGTGCTTCTGTCAGGAGGACTGGATGCTCTTCTGGAGCCACACGGAGCTCATTGTAGAATGTGTGATGCCAGATCTTCTCCATGTCATCCCAATTGCTAACAATACCGTGCTCAATTGGATATTTCAAGGTCAAGATACCTCTCTTTGATTGAGCCTCATCCCCTACATAGGCATCCTTTTGGCCCATACCAACCATCACACCAGTGTGACGAGGGCGACCTACAATGCTGGGAAATACAGCCCTTGGAGCATCATCTCCGGCAAATCCTGCCTGCATCACCAAGATCAGCTCAAACATTCAGTACTTAAAAAAGCCCTCCAAAAATTTAAAAGAGAAAGCCATCACAGGATCATAAAAGAATGGTGTTCCGGGACATGTACCTTGACCATTCCAGTACCATTGTCACAAACAAGGGGCTGGATGTCTTCGGAATCTGCCATTTTCTATTGCTTTCTGCAGAAAGAAACCAAACAATAGTTCATCCCTCAGATCAGATTCATTTGCATCTACAAATGCTGGCATTTTTTAAATGATGGGAAATCAACATATCGAAATCAGCATCAAACGATGACATAAACAGCACCATTGTTGCCACATTCCCTTATTCCATAAAAGCAACCAAGTTGTGCAGACAATCACAGAAACATGAAAAATTGAAAGGCAATATCAATCCAATGCCTAACCAAGTTTGCGAGCCTAAACCCACCACAGAGACCAAACTACAAACGCATAACATGCCTTCCCAAATCACAAATGCCGGTAATATTTCAGATGATCAAGCAAAATCCATCAATTTTTTCAAGAACCATGCTCAACTTCGAATCCCCATTCTCCTAGTTTAAATTAGATTAGAATATCGCTCGAATAAACGATAATGAAGCAAAACCGAGATAAAAATCCATCAAACAAAACGAAATCAATGCAAAAAACAAAGGGAAAATGAATAAAGGCTGTACCTTTGAATGGAAATGGAAATGGAAATGGAAGAAACTATTTGGGTTGTGAGTTTCTTTTCTCTCTCTTTGTTAAGAGACTGGCTGAGGTACCCGCCCTCTTGTTTTAAAAAAGGAAGCTCTCCCAAATGAAATTCACCTTTAATGAACCCCAAATTCGCCATCTTCAGATCCTGACCGTCGGTTGGGAATATCTGATCAACGGACCCCATGACAAGTCACGTTGATGGTGGAAACAGCTGGCTTCGCTTTCGGTCTTTGTGATTGCGAGGACGGATGTGCCCCTGCCATTACTGCTAATGGCCCACCTGTCCTTTGGTTTTCTGACCGAGGGTATATTGGGAATCATGGTTAATTTCATAACCCATTCCTAAATTAATTACTAAAATCGTTACTTATTTCTTTTTAAATTTGAATCACTAACAAAATCTAATAGAGAGAGAGAGCATATTAATAAGATTTTTTTTAAGTACCTAGCTTTGGTAATTGTAGTTTTATTCAAAAATGTTTAAGATGATTTTATGTTTCGAGACGGATTCACTTCAGATTGTGGAGGCTTTAAGGAACTCATATCTAAACTTGTCCATTGTGGGATAAGTGGTGGAGGACATCAAAGCAATACTCCATCCAATCACTGAAGCTACTATTACCCATACTAGCCGCAATACGAACAATGTTGCTCATCGACTCGCACGGATTGGACTTTCAGTAACCCACACCTGTGAATGGAATGAGACTCCTCAAAGGATTATTTTTTACTTACTTATTGAGGATTGTGCAGGGCATTGATTTCAAAAGTCGAATGATTGTAATACTCTATTTGATGAAATGAAATCTACTATCGTATCTTTTAAAAAAATAATAATAATTCAAATGGTACCCCGAATTATGTTGTCGTGTGTTATATGTCTTGTTGTTCGTAACTATATCGATGTCGGTTAAACTAGGAGTGTGCTATATACACACCTCATTTTACTTCTTATACACCCCTTGTTAATTTTTATTCGTTGATTTTCTTCAATTCATCCGATCCAACGACCGAAAATTAGAAGAATGTGTGAAAAGTAAAATAGGGTGTGTGAATATCACACCCCTTAAACTATTGTAGTAGCTTCATTAGTAAATATTTGTTTTGAGGTGTGACACCTAAGTGGCGAGCACTTCCTTCAATTGCAACCTAGATTAAAGAGGATTTATGTTTAATATCATACATCTTTTTTCTGTGCATAGAAAGATCACATCTACTCTAGTCTATTAGGTTATGCCACTATGCCCAAAGCAATAAAACATCTGCAATATTTTAATAAAGTAAATAACTACATTTACAAAAAGAACAAACTTTACATCATTAGTTTTGTTGCTAATTATCTCAATATGAACAACTATTGGTTAGGTATAGTAACAATTTGTAGAGTACAAGTATGGCATAGTTTGTTGATCATACAAGAATTGGAAACGAATTTCAGACTCGTATTTCACATGACATATTTTGAGTTCAATTGCTGGCGATTAGGTGAATCATACGATAATGTTAAAGTAGGCTAAAATATCTCTGTTAATCTTTTCGGCTCCCGAAAGATTGGACTGCCACATCTAATCTTTTTTAAGAGAAAAAATAAAGAAAAACACGGCAAATAGGTACTACCAAACATGGTTTCCAGGAATACCCTTGTACTTGTATGGTTGTCAAATTATAAATGAGATGAGGGCAAATTGGTCATGCAAAAGAGAACATTTTATTTAGCCAAATAGGATGCCCCTTGAATCGCTTTATCCAAGTGGGTGGGAGGTATGTGGGGTTGGGTGGCCGTAATCATACATGGGACGGTGCGTTTTTGCGAAAACAGCAAATTTGCCAACTCAGCAATTCAGTTTCCAACTGACTGGAGATCACGTCGGCGTGGTGTGTCCCGTGCGGCCGCTTCCACGGACGCTCGCTCGTTTCGCCTATCTTACCGCTCCTCCTCGCTTAACGGAAACGTGGAGTTTGTCAACAGCTAAACTAACGGTGGATCAAACACATGTAATAAGACTCTCTCTTAACGGAAACGTGAAACGCGTAACTACTGGCGGAGCTCACAACGTGGTTAATCTTTGATTCAGTCTTCTACAAAGGAAGAGGATCTTCTTCAGATTCATTTTGTAGGGATCCTGATTATCGTACATTGATCAGTTTTCGTCAGGTACTATTTGTGTTTAATTTTAAATAAAAAATTAATTTTTTACCGCACGATGCACGATAAATGACTAAGATGTGAAGATCCTTAAGATTCGACAATTTGAATCCGGATGGGATCCAAATAATTCTACAAAAGTTCATTTTTTTTTTATCCTTTTTAAAATTTCCTAAACATTCTTTAGTTTTCTTTTCAATTTTTATAATCCAATTAATCCTTTTAATAATTTATGAGTAATCCAATGAATCTTTAATGGATTGTAAAGGGTGTTGGCACAATGGATGTTAGAGAATTTGAGGGTTTATATCACGAATGGTCCCTGAAATTGACCCCATCAATCATGATGGTCCCTGAAATTGAAAATCGATCAATGTAGTCCCTGAATTTTAACTCGCGAATCAATGTGGTCCTTCTGCTAGTGTTCCGTCCAAATTAACTTTAAAAAAAGGTTAGAGAATCAAATTTTCATGGTAAAATGATAAAAAATAACCATGTTACTTATAATTTTACTTACTACCTCTCTTTTCTTTTTTCCATCTTCACTTTTCTCTCCATTTTTTCATGGATTTGGTGCTAAAACTAAAATAAAAACAAAAAAAAGTGGTTCTCTAACCTTTTTTTGGTCATTTTACCATGAAAAATTGGTTCTCTAACCTTTTTTTAGTGTTAATTTGGACGGAACACTAACAAAAGGACCACATTGATTCGCGAGTTAAAATTCAGGGACTACATTGATCGATTTTCAATTTCAGGGACCATCATGAT
This sequence comes from Cotoneaster glaucophyllus, assembly GCA_036320875.1. Taxonomy (NCBI): domain Eukaryota; kingdom Viridiplantae; phylum Streptophyta; class Magnoliopsida; order Rosales; family Rosaceae; genus Cotoneaster; species Cotoneaster glaucophyllus. Next base: position 20,904,174 of record CM070067.1, read on the forward strand.
TGATGGGATCAATTTCAGGGACCATTTGTGATATAAACCCTTAATTTTATATAGAACGCGACGTTATCATCATAATAATTGATCATTTGACCAACATGTAAATAGTAATGTTACATACAACGAATAACAATTGGTTACTAAATTTTCTTGTCAAATGAACAAGGGTGGGGTAATCAAAGATCAAGAAATGACTAATACTGCCTCATTTAGTTATTGACTATGTTTGCTTAAGAAATGGGGAGCAAACAACGCGTTCGACGAAGTACTTGAGTGACAATAAGTTCATAAACAAAATAAGAAGCAATATCATAATTTGGAGTTCAAATTTATTTGAGAATTATTATTTATCTCGCATTTGTGAAAGAAATTTACGATCTAATGGTCCAGAAGATAGTAACGTTAATTGGTAATTAACACCAAAGCTGAGAATTACCCCATTGTCATGTGATGAGTTAAGAGGTATACTTTTCGGTATAGTGATGTATGATAAAGGCATTGTTTAGTTGGAAATGGGATCTAATTGCACATCTTTATCCATGTGACGAACATCTTTTGGAGCTGGCCATCATGGCTACTTTAGTTTCACATGTACGCTAAAGAAAACTCTTTTTTTTAGGGGTGTGATATCCACGCACCCTATTTTACTTCTCACACACCTTTTTAATTTTCGGCCGTCGAATCGGATGAATTGAAGAAGATCAACAGACATAAATTATCAAAGATTGTGTGAGAAATAAAATGGAGTGTGTGGATAGCACACCCTTTCTTTTAATAATCTTATTTTGGGCATGGCCACCTAGACACCTACTCATCAAACTATGTAATGCACCAATGAATTTCATGGGTCAAGTTCATTAGGAGGAGGTACGCTTTCTTTATTTAGACAATTTTTTTTTCATACATTCCCTACTTATTTTGTTTCGTTATTGATCCTCTTCGGATTCTCTCTGTGAGGATCTTGAGAATTTTTCAATCACATCCGTTCATTATATATCGTGCGGCCATAAATCATTGTAAGACTTTTTATTTAAAATTAAATATAAACAGTACCTGACGAAAATTGACCGTACGATGTACTATGAACGGATGTGATTGGAGGATCCGAAAAGGATCCTCATTCTTATTTTTCTTCTTGTTTTTGAAAAATTCATGTTTCCACATATTAGATAAATTGAAAGTATCCAACTTCCCTTTAAACTTCAACCCAAATGTTTAAGTGAACATTGGGATAGTGACGTGTTGGCCGGCATTTAGAAAGTGAATAAGCTATTCCATATATGATGGCATAATAACGCAAAAATTAAGAATAATTCTCCTAATAAATCGATAGAAACTTCCTGACTTATAGGGTAGTTACTCTTCTTCACATCCATAAAAGACAACACAATTTCGTTTACAATCCCGAAAAGGACACACCTAATAGGTCTCTGACCCTCTATTACATGCATGAATTCAAGTTCAGAGCGTCATCATACCTACTCTTATATTCCCCAATTTGGTACAATTTAAGTTTGGATAATTTTGATATTTTATGTATTAGATTTTTTGATTATTTTCTGTTTGTTTAGAGTTTTTTTTATTAGTACATCAATAATTTTACACTAGGGGGAGGGGGAGTTCGGTTAAGTCATACAATGGGCAACCTAATTTGGTATCGAATTCACCGTTCACGAAATTTGAACCTCAGACCTCTAATTTCCAAGTGAAGATGAATACCACCAAACTGTAGTACTAAGTGGCTTGTTTGTTTAGAGTTAGGTCTTTATGTGTACACATTGTAACTCGGTGGAAGGGTAAGTCTTGACAAGTTTAGTCCTTCTGTTATGTAGCAATCTTGGCAATTTATAGCTTTAAGGTCTTCATGCATGCACCTTATATTTGTAAACTAATTAAGAACCCCAGTTTGCAATAAGTTTTCCTTCTTTTTACATCCTTAATTGGTAACATGGCATCTTAGCGGATTCGATCACTCGATCTGCATTCAGTTCGTCCCTTGTTTGGTACCAATTTGTGTATCACTTTTTTTAATCTCTTTCATTTCTCCTTTGGTTTGGTTTCTCTAGTTATGATATATGGAAAATTGTCAATTTTATTTATTTGTTTTCATCTTGATTTGGCATTCGCTTCCATTTGTCTTCCTTTTTTTGGGTCAATCAGTTAGTGTTAAGTTTATTTAAGAAGTTTATTTGTAGTTTCTTCTTTATCACGTGGCAAGTTTTATGCAGTTAATAGTGCTACTCAACATGGTCCCTGACAAGTTAGGCCTTACCCAAATTTTTCTTCAAAGAGACAGCGTTAGGCGCATGCAAGTAGTTCAGAGGGACCCATTTTTTATCCTTCTATATATTTCAAAGGCGCATGTTGAATTTCCTAACAGCAAATTAATATAAAGTTTTTAGTTTAGATATCAACACATCATTGTTTCCTATCAATAACAAATTAAATTGTATATTACCTTTTTCCCACAAACACAAGCGGATTCTCTTATCTCTTTAGCAATCATGCACCTTTTTTTCACGAATGAACCTTAAAGCATAACTTCATGGCAGATGAAGAAACAAATTATATAGTAAGATTATTCATTAGTTGGAGTGAGATGTTGACTTTGATTAAGCGGGGATTTTGTTTGTTGAATTTGACATGGTTCCATTGTCCAAAAAAATTTATTGGAAAGCTAGGAGGCCCCTTTATATCATTCCCACAGGGCCCTCGAATTGTCAAAGACGACACTTGTTGTGTATTTTAAATAGAATATTTTTGGTATTTTATCTATATCAAGGTTTGCAATTGTAACTTATTAAAAGGTTACATCTTGACATGTAGTTCTATCGTTTGGTAACGGTCTTGGCAACTGTAGGGGCCTAATGGGTTTGGTCGGATGGAGGAGGGGCAGCCCCGGCCCAGCCCCGCCCCGTTGCCAACCCAATAAGATCGGTAGACATTGAAATGCCGACCCAAATCCTACCGAATCTCCTTTCCGGTCGGGTGAAGTCCGAATAACGTTTGTGAACAATAATTACATCGGCGTAGCGTAAGCGTTGGTTCAGGGCCGTGGGCTTCACCTCTGCTTCTTCCTTTTTGATGAGCTGCCTCTGCGCCTCTGCGACAATCATATTCAAGCAAAATGAACACCGCCATGAAAGCGGCTCTCACAAACTCCAATCCCAACTGCTGCATTTATGTGAGGGCCGCCCTCTTTCATTCCACTCCGGTCTTGGATCGTAAGCGACGATCCTACTCGGAACCTGTAATTCTCTCTCTCTCTCTCTCTCTCTCTCTCTCTCTCTCTCTATATATATATATATATATATATACATGTATTCATCAGCTATGTGTATATGTTTCTGGGTCAATGTCCATTTTTTTTAATTTTGATAATTTCTGCTAAAGTTTGAAACTTTTGGTGATTTGGGTTATTGGGGATGCCCACTATGTGTTGATATAAGATAATTAAGAATCCAGAAAAATTGGTAATTTTGGTTTTTTTTTTTTACGCTTAATGTTTGCCTTTTGCTTCTGTGCTTGGTTTGGCTTTGAAAACTTAGTGGAAGTGAGAAATCGATGGAATTTTGTGGGTTATGTTTCATTTTGTTCTGGGGATTTGATAAAAGAAAGAATTTTGTTATCGTTGTCTGAAAAAAAGCGTAGTTGGGACTTCTGAGCTGAAGTTGATGGATTGAATTTTGAGGTTCCTCACCAATTAGGCAGTGCATTGCAGTAAAAATTCAAGCTTTCGAACGATAAACTAGGCCACAACTGTCTCTTATTGCATCCTGCAGGGTACTCACCTTTAATTGTTTGGAAATTATGAGAATTTTAACCCTGAATGCAAAAGGAACTTTGAAATGCTGTTCAGAATTTAGTAAGGTTCAATGAGATGCTATTCATCACTTGAAGGGCTGTAGAAACGCATAAGAACTCATGTATGGAAATTGAAATGAGATGTCATATATTTTCTCGGGAACTGATAGGAACGTTGGTTCAAGGAGTTGACCCTAATCATCTCGACATATGTGTGTGTTGCATTTCTACCTTTTCTTGAAAAGTCAATGGCAATTCAAATTGTTATGTTCTATCGTCATCCATCTTCTCTACTCAAATTCAGTCCATATTTTGGGAATATTCCTTGCATAGTATTCTTTTATGAGTATCCAAACCATACCAATTATGTGCTGTATTTTCATCCCTGATTCTGGTTTTTGCCACTAAATATATATCTCCAAACTTGTTTGCAAATTATTGAATTTGGAAATGAGTCCATAGACATTAGGTATTAACAAATGATTGGAAAATGTTACAGATTGAAAGCTGTCCTTATATCTTTGCTGCAATATAAAGAGAGAACACACATTACTTTAAAGATGGATAGTGTTAACAGCACACTGTAACACTCCCCCCCTTCTAGCCTACATAGCAGCCCAGGCTGAGCATACACATGCCTCAATCCTCTGCCCAGTCAGTAAATTCGCGTAATAGTTTTTAAAATTACTTCCGTGTCCCGTACTCTTCTCAATTATGTGGAAAAAAACAGGGACTATTGGAACCAAACGTATTACATACGTATGTGTTATACCATTAGAGTATTTTAGGAACCATACTCCTCTGAAAAATAAATAAATAGGCGTCTTTGCCATAATGCTTACCTTTTCATTGATTAGTAAGTCATTAATGCCTGCACAGGGTTATATCAAAGTGTTAAAACAATTTCAAGCATATGTAGAAGAAGGACCTTGTAATCGTCCTTAGGTTGTAGCTTTGTTAATTTTGTCTACTTTTCTGCATTTCAATTTTTATTTTATGTTAATCAAATGAATTTATTCAAAGTTCTGTTTCCATCTAATGTGATGCTGTACATTTCTTTACTGCACTAGATATGTAGGACGTGTCAAATTTTTTTGTTCATTTGCATTCTTTGTTTCCTTATCCCCATTCTTTCTCCTTTTGAGTCATAAGACCTTATATTCTATTTCTTAATTCTGACAGTGAATGCATCTGTTTATTTGCAGAGATTTAACAACTACGGAAGAAGGTCCAGAAGGTTCCATGGAAAGCAAACTTTAACGGACAATGTCAATGCTTATGCAGACTTCTTATTTCAGGTTCTCCATTCTTGTTGTAACTTGTTTCATATTATAATATGAAATTGGTGGTTGTTGTCACATTTAACTTTCACCTGTTAATAATCTTCTGCCGGAAATTTCCAAATGCTATGTTTGGACGAGGGACCTTAAACTTGAAGTACCAAGGAACTTTATACCAATTGTTGTTATAAATGCACTACAAGAACACTACCAATGAATTACTCAAGCACTACAAAGCTACTACTAAAACACTACTGATTACAACAAAGACACTAAATAAATGACTTTCAAATGTATTGCATCTAGTCATTTTCCAGTCTTCCTATCAAATTTAGGTAAAAAAAGGTCCCTCATCAAATTTTTATTTTGCATTCCTAACATGTTTTACCTATATTCCATGGGATGTTAAAGTCCATTATCCAAACACAAAGTGTCAAATGTGTGGATGATTCTTAAAGTTTCAGGAAAGAGCACTGTCTTTTTTAACCTTTTTCGCCTTTTTCCTTTGTAAAATACTTATACAGAAATGAATCTCACTGATATAGAACACTATCTCTCGGTTTCCCACTTTTGATGATTATGATTTCCAGCAACAGCCTTTTTTTTAGCGGTGTCTTCTTATATTGTCGAATGACTTTCTTTTTATCCTAATAATGGTTTGATATATTTCTCTTTCTCATGGATTCCTCATCTTTGTAATTTTGTTGGCACTTTTAATTTATGCATGGGTGAACTTTTGAACATTTTATCGTCATCCTATTTTGTTCTGTTGCAAATTTTTTTAATTATCTTGGAATTATATATCTTTTTTTTAATCGTAATTATATATCTTTTGAATGTTGCAGAGTTGGCAGAATGAGTATGATGATGAGGAGCTATCTTCAAGTAGAGGCACCTCATGGTTTAAAAAGCAATACTCCGCCAAGGGGTCCAAAAAGAAGGCAGGCAATCAAGGAGCCTGGAAATATGGAAGAAGTAAGAAAGTAGTTATGCAGAAAAGGACACGTAGTAGATCTTGTTGAATTAGATATATGACCGGCGCATCTGTTAACCCTGGTTCAGGGTGGGCATGTATTTTAGTTGCTTCATTCAGAAAATATTCTGCCCCGTATTCTTGGTAGAATTTTCATTGGAGCCTTTCTTGTGGGCTCAAGTGTTCCCTTTGTTCAACAGAGATCATTGGGTGTAAGTCTGCGGTATATAGTTTACCTTTTGAGCATAAATTGTGCATCAGGGCACCTTACATATTCCTTGCATGATTGATGTTATGTCCTGATTTTTTAAGTTCATTTTCATACATTGCCATTTCAGATGATTTCCGGTTTTGTGAAGAAGATGAAGACGTGGAGACCATTTTCCGATCCTTGTTTGGTGGAAACAAATTTTATTATTGGTCATTCATTAATGAAGAGAATTCACAGTGGAGGAGCTCTAGTAATTACTCTAACTGTGGGAGGTCTTGGAATTGGAGACATAACAATAAGGAGGAGTATCAATATGAATCTGAGCCTGAGAATATGGAGTCAGATGAAAGGTTGGCCCTCGGGTTGCGTGCTTCGGGTCCTCTAACACTTGATGATGTCAAGAATGCGTGAGTTCTTTTAGCTGGGTTGCATTTTTACTTCTCAATCACTCTTGTCCACTCATATATTAATATTCTTTATCATCTCACCCAAATCCTACGTTTAACAATTTCAGGTATCGAATCTGTGCGCTGAAATGGCATCCAGATCGTCACCAGAGCTCTTCCAAGGTAATATGATCTAACCGATCTTTGACGCGGAATGCCATGAGTAGTAAAGAGTAATTTCGCTTATCATATTTAGAACGAGAAAATCATAGTATTTTTACCGGACTGTTAAGTGGTAAATCATTCACGGGTACTATACTACTATTTACCTAATATTTCCCAGCTAAGCTACACATTGACGAAGCAATTGTAAGTCTTTACTGTATTCTGGGTTCTGGGTCATTTACTATAAGTGGAATTGAATATCCATTGCAAGTGGTTAAGATGATCCAACGCCTGGAAATAAATTGCGCACCAGTCGCTCAGGCGGCCTATTTTGCTATTTTAGCAGACTCATATACGCAAATCTAGTTGTACAGCGACTGATGATTAGTTTACATTGTTGCAGGCAGCTGCAGAGGAAAAGTTCAAGCTTTGCAGTGCAGCATATCAATCATTATACTGTAAACTGGCCGCGGAGGGATGATGCTTCAAGCCGGCTAATTTAGTGTAACCACAGAGGTAGCTAGAAGATGGAACGTATCATCACATTTTTATTAAAGTTTGTAGTTTTAAGCCGATTACTAGTCAAGTTAGTAGTTTTTTAGCCGGTTTACGTTGTACCGCAAGTACAGAATGAAATTTACAACAAATATTTTATTTTCAACTTGATATCAGAGAATAATTTGTTCTTGATTGAACTATGTTGTGAGCGCTTCCCACGCGTATGCCATGAACCAGGGTTCTTGGGTAAGCAACGATAAAGTTTGCTTGTTAGACTGCCAAAACAAGAGGCAACCACCACAAACACAACATTGGAAGCTAAGCCTCAGCCTCGGGCAATGGTGGTGGGAGAAGAGCAGCAAGCCATGCTTGGATTCCAACTTGCTAGAGCATGAATACAAGCTACGTGCAAGTATTTTGGATATAAAACTTAACGGTGAGAAAATCAAATGTCAAATTAATGATTTCGAAAAGTTAATACAACAAATCGTTTAAAATTTTAGTTTATATGACAAACTGAATTTTTTTTTTTATAATTTCATATGACATTTCAAAAATTTCAAGAGAAAATTTAAGGTTGACTTGCCAATCGTAGTTTTTTGAGCAAAAGAGAACTTGGAGGAGTGGGCTAAGGCTAAGCCTCATAATGGGTTAACAGTAATGTAGTTTAAATTCTAATTTGACGATAGTCGAATCTAAGATTTCTTGATAAGAGAGTAATATCATTAGACTGTAGAACTTATCAATCGTAATCGGTTCACCAAACAAATAGCATTTTAAAAGAAAAAAAAAAAAGCCTGATGTTAATTAAAGTTGACTTCCCAACCGTAAATAGTTCACAAAACAAAAAAAGCCTGATATAAGAAAAAAATGAAAAAGAAAAAGGATATTGATAGTGTTGTTGTAACTCTCGTTTCTGGAAACCAGCGTCTGTATAATTTTTTTGGGGTTGATTGAGTCTATCGGGTTTTGACAATCTTCTGGGTCAAAAAATTCAGGAGAAACATATATATATATATATATATATATATATAATGTTAAAGAACAGGCAGATCTTGGGTTGTTCATCAGGCTTCGTTTCTCATCGCTGTAAGCCATATTCTACTACAAGTGGTAGCCTCTCCTTCCTTTCTATCTCCACCTGCTCCAACCCATCATTATCTTATTCTTCTTCTTCTTCTTCTTCGTCGTCAACGTTATTGCCCACAACTACCACCACTTGGTCGTCTTCCACTCGCCGCCCTCGTTTTGGAGCTTTCAGCATGTCCTCAGCTCCTTCTGGGTCCAACCCAGGTGGCCCTTCGTCTTCAGTTGCGGTTCAGTCTGCTGTAAGCCTCTGCTTTTTTTTTCCCCCCCTTTTTGTAATGATGGGTTTGATATGGATTTTTGGGAATTGGATGTTCAATTTATTTGGTGGGTTCTGGAGAATTTTGGTTGCTTTTGATGCTGGCGTTGTGGGTTTTTTTTGTAAAATATTGAAAATTTGAAGTTAAAGCACTTGTTTGTATCTAGTTTATAATTGAGGACAGATTTGGTTGACCTCTTAATTTGAGTATATTGGGTAATTAGAAGTTTCTTTTGGCATCCCTTTATCATTTGTATTTGCAAGGAAAATTGGTAGACATAGGCATAGCTTGAACTCATAAGGACAATGTATTGTACCAAGTAAATAAGTCATGGAATCAAAGTGGGGTGTATAGTGCATTTCAGATTGATTAAAGATTGCAGCTTTTTCATTTGCCTGCTTGCATATCTTTAACAAGTCATCATCTATGTTTTCTACGATAAGTACACGATGTTATACATTACAGATTACCACCCATATTGAGGGTTTCGTGTAGTCATCATCTATGTTTTCTACGATAAGTAGATGATGTATATTGAGGGTTTCATGTTTACTTGACTACATTTTTTTTCATTGGTTATTTCATACTTTCTTTACAAATTTAGTTTCTATTACTGTGAAGGGCAATGCTCGTAAGATTAATTTCTGCCAGTCGTGTGGTGGTCCAACAAAGCATGAGATACCCGATGGTGAGGAGAAGATAAGAGCTATATGCACAGTTTGTGAGAGGATTGCCTATGAGAACCCAAAAATGGTATGCTATTCAAGTTAGAGTTTGTTTTCCAATTCAAATTATTGATTTGTGCTGTGCATGTGCCAATCCATGAAAAAATGATTCCAAGTTTTCAATATAATGTAGGTTATAACAACGAGTTTGAAACTTTGAGTATTAGTCGAAATAGACTGAATTCATTCCTTTAGTTGTCAATACATCATCAGTCTGTTTATTAAGATTTACATTGGGTAAGTACGTAGCAATTTAGCAATCTCATACATAATATCTTGTAGATTATTGTCTTTCCTCTGTATGACAGTATGAAGTTTTCATGTTTAGTCTAAAATGTATGATATCCATAGATGTAGTATTTATGACAAATGGGCAACTTTGATATTTGTCCTAATTCCAGTCAGGTGTTCCTCTCACTTACGCTTAAAATCTAGATCACATGATGCTTCCATACTGGCATTAGTTGTCTATTCTTTTTTCCTTTTGTAACTCTGCAACGTTTGGGATAATTTTTCACGTTAGGGGTTGTAGGAGTTTTTGTTGATTCCCAAATCTGATTTTGATGGTAATGAAAAATAAGTTTAACTATGTTATTTCTTCACCTGTTGTATTAGACTCAAACCAGATTGGATACTCGAAAGGCTACCCTGGTTCTTTTCTTCACGATATTGTTGTCTAATGGATTTTCTATGCATGTGTGCCTCCACATACTGACACACCTGTTCACTCTGACAGACATTTATTTATTTGTAAGAGTAAATTGGAGGTTGGTCCAACCCCCATCTCGCAGCCTCAATCCTAAACCCTAATCCCCACCTTGAGCCTCGTCCCGCGGCCCCATTGGCCAGACTCTGAAAGCCAACTTGGCTTCTCTCCATGAAATCATATTGTTGACCAGTTGATACATTTAGGTCAAAACGGTGTTAAAAGCGATATCTGCAACTTGCCTCCTCCCAATGTGAGAGTCGAGGACCAATGCTCCACAGTTATTTAAATTCAGATACCAAATCTTATGGATTTTAAATTCAGATACAATTTGTTCAAGAACCAGTTCTCCAATTTCCTATAATTGTAACTCTGCTTCTACTATTCAGTATTCACCAGTTTGTCCTGCTCACTTTTTTCCTCTTTTCATCAACTGGAGTCAGTTCCTATAATTGTAAATCTGGAATAAATGCTATGGTCGAATTTGGAAAGGAGGAAGCTTTACAAACATTATGTGCTCAGGATTTGATTTTGAAGTTCCAGAGCCTATGGACACAGGATTTTGATTGTCTACGTTTGGTCCTCCTTATGATATGTACTATGCATATTAGGAGTAATTGTTTTATTTCAAAGGTGATTAATTTACGTGTTGTTCAACTGATGCTTACAGGTTGTAGGTTGTCTGATTGAGCATGATAATAAGGTCCTACTTTGCAAAAGGAAGATTCAACCATCATATGGCCTTTGGTATGTTTGTTAATGGATAAAGTTTGTATTTGGAAACGGTCACCTGACTAGTCGTAATGTCTCAGCAACTGGGGTAGTAGATTTCATCGTGTTGAATGTACTATCTTGTATCTTTGATGTATATTTAATTGTTTGGTGTTGTCATTTAGGACTCTTCCCGCAGGTTACATGGAAATTGGAGAATCAGCTGCTGAAGGAGCCATCAGGGAAACTTGGGAAGAAGCATGTGCAGAAGTGGAAGTGGTGTCACCTTTTTCTCAATTGGACATCCCACTGATTGGCCAGGTAAGCGAGAAACCTTTAGTTTACCTTTTTTCTTAAAGATAAACAAATTCATGTACAGTTGATAAATATGTATTTGTGCTTGCGTTGTGTGTTTCGGAGCAGACTTATGTAATTTTCTTAGCAAGGCTCAAGACACCCCACTTTTCACCAGGTCCAGAATCATCAGAATGCCAGCTTTTTGCACTTGATGAGATACCTTTTGATTCTCTGTCATTTTCGTCAATGGTTGTTACCTTAAAATTGGTATGGACGTCTTTCAGATGCTAACATCTATTCGATTTCTTGTAGAAATTTATCTTACGTCACAGTTTCTTATCTCTTTTGGCTGCAGTATATTGAAGATGTAAAGGCCGGAAAGCTCAATTTCCACTATGGTACCATTAATAAAAGGTAGGTTCGGTTGATATGATCTTTCAATTACAAAAGAAAAGTTGAACTCCCCTGGAATGAGCACAATTTCTGCTGTTTTAATGATAAAAATAATTCAACCACTTCTAAATTTGAATTATTCCATTGTCGAGTTCTTCAAATTTGATTTCTATTGAATGTTTCCAGTATCGAATATATTCTAAATGATACTACACGCTTGGTGTTTGTTTTCAGGCCCGGCACAAGTCCTTCTGACATTCACGCGTATACTTTAGATTATCATCTACAGTCATGACAAGATGGTGAGTGTCATAATATCTTTATCGTTTAGCATTTCCTTCCCCACCTACAAGTGTGATGTTTGTGACACTAATTCATGGAGTAACGGTTCAGTCCGTTCCATTATATATAAATTATAGATCCGAGCCATGTATTAAAATTTTCCAGCATCTACAATGTTTGTTTAAGCTTTTTTATCTAATCTTGTTGCTTGCCAGTTGCAGAACCCAGTTGGTATCTGAAAATTGGAGTCGAAACTTTTAAGCGCATCGGTGACGCAGGGAGTGTATCTTCGTAGAAAAATGGAGCCGGTATATCTTCTCCAACTTCAAAACCCGCTGTACCGATCGAAATTTGGTGGTGGCTCGACTACTTGGCACTCTGCATAATGTCAAATTATTGAGCCGTACAGTCGATAGATGTGCATATTTCTGGAGCTGTGTCTCAAAATGCCCACTTCTTCTGTAGAGAACCATACTGTGTAAAGCTTGAACAGAGATTCTAAAACTAATGAATTTTTTTTTCTCCATCTGATGTTTATGTTGAACAAAGATTTCTTTATTTTCCGGTGATAATCAATATTCCTCTTTGAAGAATTTTTGGGTACTGAGGCCATGTCCAACCGAAAGGGCTTAGTATAGCTTCGTCTAGAATTATAGCCCTACAACAAATTATTTTTTTAATGAATAGTATCATGGCATACTCATGCACCATCTCCGACCGAAAGGACTAAACATAGCCCTTCTCAATAATTTATTAGTTTTAATATATACTTTAAATTTATTGGCAATTTAGTTAAATTACAGTTAGATTTTTTCAAATATAGTCGTTGAATTTGAATTAATCATTGCAACCTAGGAGTTCAGTCCCAAAAAAGGGCTAAGAATGGGGGTTACATTTGACCAGCCCTGATGGCCTTTGACCAAATAATGACTTGGTGGGCTCCATAGAATTATAGCTCAAGCTATCGGTTGGAGATGAGATTTTTGACAAGTCAGACTATTTTTTGGCTTTTGAACCTTTAGCCCTCTCATTAGAGATGGCGGTGCAAGGTTCACACATACATGTGTTATGATGTGGGCAAACAATACATTAATTTGAGAAATTGACACAGCACAAGCGTAGATGGGATACCAATGTAAGCCCCTGAAGAACAATGTTCTAGAATCCAAAAAATTTTGGGAGAAAACCGAAAAGTTTATTTGAATAATTCTTGAATGATGATTACAATAGCAGCCATAAGGCTTAACTCAACCCTTGGGAAGTTCAGGGAGTCTTAGGGAACCCAAAAGAAGTAAATTAGACGTAAAACAAAAAAAAATATTTGATTTTATCTACACGGCTATACTAAATTAGATTTGTAGAATCCAGTTATCTACCATATTAGTACATATAAAAATTGGGATGGAAGAATCACATTAATTTGCGACATTCATTTTCAGGGATTACAATATTGATCAACTTTCAATTTTAAAAATTATTTTGACTGGATGAGTCAACTTCAGAGACCATTTGTGATAAAAGTATAGTCAAACTCGGATTAAAATCCTAGTGTAATCAATTAAAAGATTTTAAAGGATTTTAGAATCCATGTGTAGTCAATTAAGGAGGGTGTAGTCAAACTCGGATTTGAGAGGATTTTAAAAGACTTTAAAATTCTAGTGTAGTCAATTAAAAGATTTTAAAGGATTTTATAATCCATTCAAATCTAGGTGTAGTCAATTAAATGATTTTAAAGGATTTTAAAATCTATCCAAATCTAAGTGCATTAAAAAAATTCAGATTTTGGAGGATTTTAATAAGTTGTGGATTTTGTGGGATTTGAGAGCAAGAAGTTGTTGATTGTGAGTCAATATTATGGAAAAAGGAATGTAAGATACTGTAAATATTAGGAGTCCTTTAATAGGTAGGAAATTGTTTTATGAGCTTTATTATTTGTTTCCTTGTTAAACAAGGTTTGTATATGTATATATTTCAGCAGAGGTAATACAAGAAGATTATCCCGTAAAATTCTATTTGGCATCTGAGCCTAGTACCGTAACCCTAAAGTTTTTTTCCGCTGCAAGTTCACGGCCGACCTTGTTTTCTGCAAATTCCTTGCAGAACATCAGGCGGTGTGTGTGTGTGGAAGATAGTGCCGTGTGTAAGTGGAACTGCAGGGCTGCTTGGCTGTGCGTGCTCGAAGTCGTGTTGAGCGGTTCTTACGTTCCTCCTGTTTTCTTATCGTGTGTGATCTAGCTGTGCACCGTAAGCTAGGATGGTTTCTTTGGAAGACAGTGCGGCTCTAAAATTGGAGGGTGGCTCTCGTACCATAACCAATAATCCTGTTGTTATTCAGAATGATGCGTTTGCTGTACCAAATACAGTGAAGCTGAATGGATCAAATTATCCTCTTTGGTCCAAAGTTTTGGAGATGCATATTGCCGGACGTGGTAGAAAGGGTTTTGTGACAGGGAGTACCAAGGAACCTGCTGAGAATAGTGTTGAATATGAAACGTGGGAGACAGGGAATGCAATTGTAAAAGGGTGGTTGATCAATTCCATGGAACCTGCTATCATGGGATTTTTTATTCATCTACGTACTGCTAGAGAAGTTTGGGAAGAGGTGGCTCGGACCTATTATGATGGTTCGGATATTTCTCAAATTTATGAATTAAAAGTTAAATCTTTCAGACTCCGTCAAGAGGGCCGGTCAGTTGGTGTGTATTATGCTGACCTCAAATCCGTTTGGCAAGAGTTAGATCAAAGGAGACCAATCAAGATGGAGTGTGCTGTGGACCTCAAAACTCTCCGAGAAGAGATTCAACTTGATCGTGTGTATGCCTTTTTGGCAGGTTTGGATGATATCTTTGATAAAGTACGGAGTGATATTCTACGTACTCAACCCTTACCATCTGTTGAGGAAGTGTTTTCTGTTGTTCGGCGTGAAGCGCAAAGACATGCTACCATGATGGGAGGGAGTAACCACCAAGGAGGATTGCCGTCCATGGCTATGGTCTCTAGGCCTACTGCTGCCTTTCGTCATAATAATTCTTCTAATCAGTCTTTGAATTCTCGCCCTTTCAACCGAGAAAATAAAGATGATTTGAAGTGTACTTTTTGTGGACAAACCCGTCATACTGAGGATACATGCTTTGCTAAGCATGGAGTGCCTGATTGGTTCCCAGAACTTAAGAAAAAACTACGTACCAAGGAGCGTGGAGCATCGGGGTCCAGTGGAGGCCGTGCCTCTCTTGCTGCCGCTACACCAAACGCCCAGGAAGCCGTGCCTAGCTCTAGTGTTTCATGTCAAAATCTGTTGTCTCGTACTCCGGGTGACTCGTCTTCTGACACAGGTACCATGGGACGTGTTCTCTTAGCCTCCGAAACTCAGCAACATACAGGTTGGATTCTTGACTCTGGGGCAACAGATCATATGACATATGATAACAAACTATTCCAATACATGACGACATCTCATAGGAAAAACATAACAACTGCCAATGGTACTATGGCACCCGTGTGTGGTGCAGGCACCGTGCATCTCACCCCGTCTCTCCCTTTACATCATTGCTTACTTGTCCCTTCTTTATCCCATAATTTATTATCCATACCACAGGTTACTGAACAATTGGAGTGTGTTGTTCTAATGTATCCGTCCTTTTGTCTACTTCAGGATATTCAGACCAAGGAGATAATTGGGCGTGGCACTAAGAGAGAGGGGTTGTACTATGTGGATGACGTCGTTCCTGGCAGAGCTAATGCAGTTCGGGCGTCTCGTTCTAGTAATTTAAAAGAAGTATGGTTGTTGCATCGTCGGTTAGGGCATGCATCTTTTGGGTACTTACGGCATATGCTACCTAGTTTATTTAGTGGAATAAATGAATCAGACTTACATTGTGAAGTATGTATTCTTGCTAAGAGCCATCGTGCTTCGTTTCCTCCTAGTATGAATAAAAGAGCTTTACCCTTTGAACTTGTGCACTCTGATGTTTGGGGTCCTTCTCCTGTTGCTACTTCCTCTGGGATTAAGTGGTTTGTTACGTTCGTTGATGATTGCACTCGTATGACTTGGTTATATGTGTTAAAACATAAAAGTGAGGTTGTTACGGTATTCAAATCTTTTTTTCAGATGATTCAAACACAATACTCGTCTGTGATTAAAGTTCTTCGTTCTGATAACGGTGGTGAGTATATCAATCTTGAGTTGTCACAGTTTCTTGGTGAACAAGGCATTCTCCATGAAACAACTTGTCCTCATACCCCACAGCAAAATGGGGTTGCTGAACGGAAAAATCGCCATGTCTTAGAAACGGCACGTGCTCTTCTTCTGGGAGCATCTGTTCCTAAGGTGTTTTGGCCTGAAGCTGTCACTTATGCCATCTATGTGATTAATCGTATGCCATCACGGGTGGTTGATTTTCGAACTCCTCTCCA
Organism: Cotoneaster glaucophyllus; assembly: GCA_036320875.1. Taxonomy (NCBI): domain Eukaryota; kingdom Viridiplantae; phylum Streptophyta; class Magnoliopsida; order Rosales; family Rosaceae; genus Cotoneaster; species Cotoneaster glaucophyllus. The sequence goes on from CM070067.1 coordinate 20,920,361, forward strand.
AGTACTCACTCAACATGCTCAAGTGGTGTCTACTAATACTCTCACCCCTCGAGTATTTGGTTGTGTGGCTTATGTGCATATTCACAAAGTTGACCGTACTAAGTTGGATCCTTGTGCCCTCCGTTGTGTGTTTGTTGGTTTTTCGCCTCACCAAAAAGGGTATAAGTGTTATCACCCTGATACACGACATATGTATGTTACCATGGATGTGACCTTTTCTGAATCAGAGTTGTTTTATGCTTCCATATCTTCATCTTCAGATCCCCAGGGGGAGAACACTAGTGGTGATCTGGAATGGTTGGATCTAGGGGGAAACACTATGGCAGAGAATGGTAGGGATAAGCCCTTAGTAGTACCATCAGAGCGGGTGCAACAGGTTGTTACCGAGAGCAGTATGGAACCACGGCAACAGGTTGTTGCCGAGAGCAGCATAGAGCCATGGCAGGTTGTTGCCGAGAGTAGCATGGAGTCACGGCAGTCCCTTGCTGAGGCTATTGATGTACCGCCCCCTCTCTCTAGCTCCACAGTGCCGCCCAATGCATCTTCTCTGGATATACCTGAGGTAAGTATTGTGGATGATTATGTAACTAATGCAAGTAATGATGTAAATACATATCAGTTGCCACCAAGACAAAATCGAGGTGTGCCACCTGACAGGTTTTCTCCGGAAGGGAAAGTGAAGTATCCAATAGCAAACTATGTCTCATGCAATGGTCTTGCACCAGAGCGCCAGACCTCAGTGGACAATATGGAGTCTGTTCAAGTACCAACTAGTGTGGAGCAAGCTCTAAAGGATCCAAAGTGGGCAGAAGCAATGGATGAGGAAATGTTGGCATTACAAAAGAATAATACCTGGGAGGTGACGTCTTTACCAAAAGGGAAGAAAACAGTTGGATGTCGATGGGTGTTTACTATCAAATACAAAGCCGATGGATCAATAGACAGGTACAAAGCAAGGTTGGTAGCTAAAGGATACACCCAAACATATGGTGTAGATTATCAAGAAACGTTCTCACCAGTTGCCAAGATGAATACGGTACGTGTTTTGATATCTTTAGCTGCTAATATGGACTGGCCATTAAAACAGTTTGATGTGAAAAATGCTTTTCTCCATGGGAACTTGGAGGAAGAAGTATATATGGATTTTCCTCCTGGGTATAGTGCTGGTGGAAAGACCGGAGTTTGTCAGTTGCGTAAGTCTCTTTATGGACTTAAGCAATCGCCTCGTGCATGGTTTGATAGGTTTACTCAAGTTATGAAAAAGCTCGGGTATTATCAGAGTCATTCTGATCATACATTGTTTGTTAAACGAAGACAGGGAAAAGTGACAGCCTTAATCATCTATGTTGATGACATGATTATCACCGGAGATGACATTGATGAGATTTCAAAGTTGCAAAGTAATCTTGCGGATGAGTTTGAGATGAAAAACCTAGGTGATTTGAAGTACTTTCTTGGGGTCGAAGTTGCTCGATCTTCGAAAGGTATTTTCTTATCACAACGTAAGTACGTTCTGGATTTGTTAAAAGAAACTGGTATGCTGGGGTGTAAGCCGGCAGATACTCCTATTGTTGAAAAACATCATCTATGTTTGGATCCGAATCAGAAATCAGTTGATAAAGGGAGATATCAGAGACTTGTAGGGAGACTAATTTATTTGGCTCATACACGTCCGGATATTGCCTATGCCGTGAGTGTAGTGAGTCAGTTTATGCATTCGCCTAGTGTAGACCATATGACTGCTGTTATGCGTATCTTAGCATATTTGAAGTCTGCACCAGGAAGAGGAGTTCTGTATGGAAAGCACGGACATTTGAGGATTGAAGGGTTCACAGATGCTGATTGGGCAGGGAATGTAAGTGACAGACGATCTACTTCGGGATACTTTACTTTTGTAGGAGGAAATTTGGTTACATGGCGGAGCAAGAAACAGAAGGTGGTATCGAGATCCTCAGCTGAAGCCGAGTATAGGGGCATGGCCCAAGGCATTTGCGAAATTCTTTGGCTTCGAAAACTCCTTTGGGGTCTCGGGTTTAGCCTAAAGGAGACCATGAGACTATACTGTGATAATAAGTCAGCAAGAGATATAGCTGATAATCCGGTACAACATGATAGGACAAAACATGTGGAGGTTGATCGACATTTTATTAAAGAGAAGCTTGAGAGGAAGATTGTGTCAATACCTTTCGTGAAGTCGGAGGAGCAACTTGCAGATGTTCTCACTCATGCTGTGTGTAGTCGAAAGTTTGATGACTCACTCGTCAAGTTGGGCATGTGTGATATCTATGCACCAACTTGAGGGGGAGTGTTGATTGTGAGTCAATATTATGGAAAAAGGAATGTAAGATACTGTAAATATTAGGAGTCCTTTAATAGGTAGGAAATTGTTTTATGAGCTTTATTATTTGTTTCCTTGTTAAACAAGGTTTGTATATGTATATATTTCAGCAGAGGTAATACAAGAAGATTATCCCGTAAAATTCTATTGAAGTATATATAACCAAGACTAAAAAGAATCAAACCTCACTCCGTAGGATTTCAAATCCTTTTCCATCTGGGCAGTCCTCAAATCTCTACCAACCTCAGCCCCACACAGGTAACCACCATACATTTTGGTGGAATCTCTTTTTGTAAGCATTTCACGGTATTGCACAGAGTTTGTGCTAGGTTTGGACGAGTTCTCGAATTCTCGAGTCAGAGGGGAATCACATTGATGCTCAACGGTTACAACTTAATCCAGTGTTCAACACCTAATAGTTGATCCCTACTATACAGAATATTAGTTTGAAGCATTCAAGGATATATCATACCTAGGATAAGGATCACAGTGCTGCAAACGAAAAATATTAGCAGTGCATGTAATAAAATACGAATCTGTAGATCATCTGTTATGCTTCTTTATTTCGACATTTTAGTAATTCTTTTATTTCTTTCAACATTTTGCCACTTCAATCACTGAGACTTGCGACCGGTAGGTGGTACAAAATGTGTAGTCCTGCAACAATGGAAAAATGAAGCTAGAGACAGGCTTGGTTGACTGCAAGGTATGCAAGGGTGCTGGTAACAGATTCTGATACTAGTTTGCTGTATTATTATGACCCTTGGACCTTAATTAGGCATGTATGATCATCGAAGGACATGATCGATCTAGGATTTTGGTTAATACTACTCTCTCGCCATTCTGATTTTTTAATGTACGTGGTACTACAAGCACTATAAGTACCACATCGTACATATGTGGCAAAAGGGTAGTCGATGGTGATGGTTGTTGGTGGTGTAGTGCTCAAAAGCTCACCAAAGTTATGTGATCTATCAATTGAGAAAGAGATGGAGCCGCGATTATGTGAAAGGAGATCCAAAAAGGAGGGATCCAAAAGGGAAGGGGATAAAGTGGCTATTGAGTACAGTAGGGCAAGAGAAAAGATTTTTCCATTTTTTTTTTCAATAAAAAAATTATATGTAAATCCACCCGCAATCTACAAAAATCTACAAATTAAATCCATTCAGATTCTTTAAAATCCATATGAATTTTGTAGGAGTCTTAAATCCTCTTAAATCCTATCAAATCTAGCACTTTTAAAATCTTTTAAAATCCTTTGAAATCTTAGTTTGACTACACCCTCCTAAAAGATTTTAAAGGATTTTAAAATCCATCCAAATCTAAGTGTATTCAAATTTTGGAGGATTTCTATAAGTTGTGGATTTTGTGGGATTTGAGAGCAAAAAATATATGTAACCAAGGCTAAAAAGAATCCAACATCGCCCCTTAGGATTTCAAATCCTTCCACCACAATCCACCAAAATCTACAAACTATCCATTCAAATCCATATGAATTTTGTAAGAGTCTTTAATCCTCTAAAATCCTATCAAATTTATCACTTTTAAAATCCTTTAAAATCTTAGTTTGACTATGGCCCTAAATTTTCATTAAAATTTGAGTGGGAAGACCAGGTGGGCATAGCAGCACTAAAAAGAATCACAATAAAAATAATCTGATTCTCAAATGTACTCCGTTGATCCGAAATCAGACGGCAGGCAAATTCCACAAAAACCGGATCCCACATTTTTGAACAAGTCGAGTTCTTCAGACTGGAGCTCCGTTTACTTGACTGTCAGTCTTCGGCTGTCCCTCATATTAGGGGTTTCCAAGTAAGTATGAATCTCAGACTTCGATCACTTCAATCCAAACCCTAACTATTCAAATCAGATTTCCGATCAGTCTTCATGGACAAATCCAATTCCTTCAAAGCCTCTCAGAATCCATGGAACGCCGATTTCGGACTCGGCGCCACCGATCGGAGATTGGCATTTTCCCGCCAAGCCTCGTTCCAGCAGTACCGCGAACCTCCGCACACGCCGGTCTCCATCAATCTCAACGACTCCGAGGCGACGCCGTTTCTCTCCCGGAGCGTGTCCAGCATCGACGTTCCGCCGGGGGCGTATTTGACGGAGGAAAGCGACAAGATTTTTGGGGCCCGGAGCGTTTCTGCCGAGAAGTTGTCGGTTTTGGTGGTTTTTGAATCGGTGTTTCGGATATTGAGGTCCGGAAACCGGTATATGAAGAGGTTGTTCTTGTTGATTTCGCTTAATGTGGCGTATTCGACAGTGGAGTTATTTATTGGACTCTTCACTGGACGTATAGGTTCGAAAAAAAATCACTGATTACCTAAATTTATATGAAATTTTCGATGTTATCGTTCGAATTTTGGTTGAATTGTTGTTTTGGTTTGTTTTCAGGTTTGGTGTCGGATTCGTTTCATTTAAGTTTCGGTTGTGGCTTATTAACGTTTTCGTTATTCACTATGGCGGCTTCTCGAAAGAAACCGGATGAAATTTACACTTATGGGTAAGATTGTTAGTAAGATGAGTTGGAAGATTAATGTCTTTGGCCATAATTTGGATTGAGAATGATGTGTGTAATGAGTTCCTTTTATTCTGTAAATCAGGTATAAAAGGCTAGAAGTTCTGTCTGCTTTTACCAATGCTGTAAGTATTTCACATTTCCCATATCATGGCAGTTTACAGCCTTTCGTAGTAAATTAGGAAGCTTTCTTTATGCATTTCAAGATATGTAGTTTCTCTATTTTTAGGCGACGATGTTTGCGTAGAGCATTAGTATTTTGAAACACTTTGATTCTATTACTTTTGGTGTCTTATTAAACATTACTTGTGTCTTGCAGTATTCTTGGCACCGGGAACAATCCATATTGTTAAAAACTCAAATTTTTGTGAATTTTTGGTACAGATTTTCTTGGTTGCAATCCAAATGCCTTTGTTTTATTTGGTTATAAACACTTTTAGATGTTGCCTTTCTGATGATGTAAATATGTTTTCACTTTTACATCTTTTATGTAGCTCAACTTGTTGCATTGGATGAGATTGGCATCCCTTGTCTTTTCATTTGATTGTAACTATTGAATTAGTTCCTTCCATGTTTCTGCTTGGCTAATATATGGACTTTGTTTTGATTCTGCTGCACATGTAGACAGCTGTTTCTTTTGTTTATGTCATTCTCCTTGGCCGTCGAAGCTCTTCATGCTTTCATACAGGATGAATCTGAACACAAGTAAGTTGGTTGTGCAAACTACAATGATCTGTTATTTGACAATTCAAAGTCCTTTTTCCAATGATTGTGTCATTTGAACTTAACTTTTCATCATATTATGTATTTTGCCATATACACTTTTCACTTCTGGGATCACTATTTCATTTGCTTTCTTTCATTGTTGTTCCAAAACATGTTATATATATTTATATTATTTCATGTGTCTTCAGATGGTTGTCTTTGTGGTCTATTATTATATGTGCTAGGCATCATGCATGTGAGAAATCTCCTAGCGTGGTTCATTGACTTGCTAAGAAAATACAGTTGAAGACTAATTCTGAGAAAGTTCATTTTGGTGTAACATTAAAGTATAATTCTAATTTTGTCTTCAGTAAGCTTTGTGTTTTAAATCTCTGCTGTATCTTTACCAAATTTTTTGTAGGTCACATGTTTAATAAGTATCTCTGACTTAAAATGGGCAGTTAGCAAGGGTATCAGATTATTTTATTTGAAAGTGATCTCATGATTTGGTACCTAGTAGATACTTATGTATTTTTCAAATAAATTGGACACTGGTCTATTCATCATTAGGCAAACTACTGTGGTAGAAAATTTTTGGTTACTGCTTTTGTGGTTGTAGTTTTTATTCTGATGGATTTTGTCATCTGCCAATTATCTGGTTGTAGGCATTACTTGATTGTTTCGGCTGTGACAAATCTACTGGTGAACCTTATTGGTGTTTGGTTCTTCAGAAATTACGCTCGTGTAAATCTTGGTAAGTTTTCAGCTGTATTTTATGTTTTGGCATTGAGACCATTTGTGATTGACTTGACAGTCTATGAAATTCACCATGGTATTTGTTTTTGGGACTTCCCCTTAACTACCGAAAAATTCCCCGGGGTTAGTCTAATTAGAAATTTTGTCACTGCTCTTTTGCATTCTTTTGAAAGTTCAGGATAGTGGAGTTAGTATATAACTTGGTGTGCAACTTAGTTAACTTGGCATCAAAGGCCAGAGAAATCATCCTGGTTTTTGCCCTAACCTAAATATTTACAGTAGTACACGATTAGTAGAAAGATTTTGGCCTACAATCGGAAAGTAAAGTTTTCCATGACACATCGGAATTGTGCGGTCACGTTCCTTACACATACATTAGCCTCATGATATGTTGTTGTATTTTCTGGAGACCACTGGTATTGGTGTATCCATCAGTGTTCCGTTTAGCCTTTATGATCTTTGTGCATCCCAAGTTAGTGACTTCAGATCATCACAAAACAAATATAGAGGCTATTGGTAAATGTGTGGGATATGATTAATGTGTGCACACTGTATCAATGACTTATGCCCTTTTAAGGGCTTTACTTCTGTGTATGAGCATTGGGAATGATATTTTTTTGGTTTCCATCCTTTACTTCTGTTTTATGTGGTGCACATATGTCATGCAGTTTACAGAAACGCAGAAGATATGAACAATCACTCTGTTTGCCTGCATGTTCTTGCAGATTCAATTCGCAGGTACAATATGCTTCCTCTCGTTATCTCTTTTTGTGAATACATGTGACAACAGAAATATTGTCTTCCCAGTCTGTCTGGCAGCATAAGATGATTATACTGCCAGGCACTGAATCTAGACAGTAAATCAGTTTATTCTTATTAGAATTCTGTTCCAGAATCGGTCTGCCAACATAAGTTGAGCGAGACCCTATGTAACTATATATATTTATCATGTGAACTTCTATCTGAAGCTGGTATATGGAAATTTGTTTCCCAGTGCAGGGTTGATATTGGCATCCTGGTTTCTGTCAATTGGGTGCGCAAATAATGCTTGATTTTCTGTCTATTTTTCTTCTTTTTTTGTTTGCCTTGTTTTTTGTTTCCCATTTTGAGATCCGTCTTCAACCATGTAGGGTTCGGAATGCAGAGGTTTTGTGTTTCGGATTAGTTTCAGTTGCAGTTTTTATGCTCGTAATGCCACTATTTAGAGCGAGTGGTGGTATTCTACTCCAAATGGCACCACCGAATGTTCCACCTTCAGCATTGAGCAAATGCTGGCGACAGGTGGTATATATTTATTGAAATATGGCGCAATATTTAAGGGCCTGTTTGGTATCTTATTTGAAAATTTTTATCATTTCTCAAAATATTTCTTAAGAACATTTCTTGAAAACAAATTTTTTTAAGACTCAAGACTTAAACTTGATTGGATTTGAACAGAGACGAAAAAAATAAAAAGAAAGAAAGAAGAAAAGAGAGAGATATATATTTGGAGTGAGAGGAAAGGAGGGAAAGAAAAGAAATGAGTAAATTTAAGTTTAAAAACTCTAAAAACTCACTTTTTATGTTTTTAAATAATAGACTATATTTTTGAGTTAGTCTTGAGTTCTGTTTTTGAAAATAGTCATACCAAACAAGTTTTTAAGACATAAAACTTAAAAACTGTTTTTGAGTTAAAAAAATTGGATTCAAGTACACTACCAAACAGGCTCTAATGTTTTGTTAGTAACGGAGTTATTGACGTTTGATTGACAATATATTTTGTCAGATTACTGCCCGTGAAGATGTTTCTGAAGTTTCACAAGCACGGTTTTGGGAACTGGTTCCTGGTCATGTTGTTGGGTCGCTCTCAGTACAGGTAACAATTATTGTAAATCAACTTCTGTAGTACGTGCATTTTGATGCAGTCAATTGTCGATGAGGATGTTCTACCTTTAGAGGGTCTGATTTTAGTCGATGATGGTAACAGGTAAAGAAGGGGATAGATGATCGCCCCGTTCTTCGATATGTTCACGGTTTGTACCATGATTTGGGAATACAAGACTTGACAGTGCAAGCTGACAGTGTCTGAGAAATTTTTGTTCGGCTTTCTGCATTGTTTGGTTGTTGGTGAAGATGGTATTGGATCCGAGTCTGAGATATAGATTTGTTCTAACTTCTTTCATTTGAAGCCATGGTGTTACCAGTGGGTGAAAATAAAAAGTCTAATATAACTATACATTTATAATCAAATACATTTATGTTTTAACGGCCCTGAAATTTTTTTTTTCTGGGTCTGCATTTGACATTCAGTTAAACGACGGTAGATAAAAATATGAAACCACAAACGCTAAACGGTAACAGCCGACCCAATTATCAAAAGACTAAGAGCATCTTTAGTGGAATCCTTAAATATGAACAATCACTGTATAAAATGCCTGTAAAACAAATATAGGAGCAAATTGAATCTTCAATGGATCGGAAAGTGAGTCTCTAAATTATAGAGACTTATTGGATGCATACTGTATAGGGACAATCTTGAGTTGAAAATGGGACTCACAATCTTAATTGAAGTTTTAATGCTTTTAATTAAGAGAATTTTAACGAAACACTTGCGGTATTGTTCACTTTAACGAAAAATCACATTTTTACATTAAAAAGTCAATTATGGTACTGTTAATTTACAACACATTTTTGTCATTTATTAAAACTCAAAGTTTTCAAGTCATTTTTATTAGTTTTCCTTTTAATTAATTAAAAAAATGTTAATATTAACAAAAAATATGCACCTAATGAATTAAAACATAAAATCTTAAAAACTTCAAATTTAGGGATTCTACTATGAGGTCCTTCAATGAGTACTAAAAAATGGCGGTGAAGTCCCTAAATAGGGATTCCATTGGAAATGCTCTCAGAGTCTGTCCTTTTAGTTGAGCTTAGTGACATTGCTTCTTCAAAAGGAGAACCTGATGGTGTGGATGGAGGAGAGGGGTTGGAATTGAGATTGAATTTTCTGGTTTGGGGCATTGATCTTGATTTTAATCTTTTGTCCGGTTTGGCAGTGATCAGGTTCAGCGCAACTAACATATTAGGTGCCTGTTATTTTAAAAGTTAAGGTGGTAAAGCCAACGAATTGGACAGGGCAAGTGATGGTGATATGCAATTGTCATATTGTACTTGTTCAGTGACTAAAGTCACAAAATCCTCGTCATGTTTGTGATTAAATACGAACAAGCTCGGATAGGGCAAGTAATTAAATATGCAATGTCCTGCCACTCAATACTATTGTCTGATGATATTTCTCTTCGTTTAGAAGTGAGAGGTCTTAGGTTCAAATATAGTAGATGACGAATTCAATACTAAATTAGGCTGCCCCATTACGTGACTTTTAGCAAATCTCACCCTCCCCTAGCATACAAATATCAATGCTCAAAAAAAAAAAAAAAAATAAATGCAATCCCTGAAATAAAATGCAAAAGAGAGATAATTAATGTAGCATTGTCTGCAGCCTGTAGGGAAAGTAGCCCTTGGTGAACAAGCATAACATATACACACACATTATTTCTTTACATTTCCAGAAGACAAAGGCTTCTATTGATTTCTGATCTGGCTATATTAGTCATCTTCCGCTGAGTTCTGTGAGTGGAGTCAGTTGACCTCCAGCCACTTTAGATTCTGTATCGTCTTTGAACAATGGAGGCATGGCCGGCCACACAAAAGCAGGTCGTTCTTGGGGCAAACCTGGCAGATCAGCTTCCCTTGTAAGAACCATTAGGACGGTTCTGATAGACGGCCTCTCATGTGGATTAGGGTGGCAACACGTTAACCCCAACATCAGCGCGCATGCCATATCATCCTCGTCGATGTCTCCATCCATTCTTGAGTCAACAGCTTCAAGGATCCTTCCTGTGCTATAAAGATCCCACAGCCAATACACTATGCTGTTGTTGTAGTTGTTCTGTTCGTTTTGATTACCAGGCCTTCGTCCACAGACAACTTCTAGCATAAGAACCCCAAATGCATAAACATCCGTCTCAACAGTAGCCCTTCCAGTAAGAAATGTCTCCGGAGCCATGTAGCCTGGCGTTCCTGCAATCTCATTCCTGGAGTGGTGAGTCAAGTTACTTTGCTGAATGGTACGCGCAAGCCCAAAGTCTCCCAGCCTCGCGATGAAATCTGAGTCCAACATGATATTGCTGGCTTTGATGTCTCTGTGAAGCACTCTCTTCTCACATCCATTGTGAAGATAATCTAGCGCCTGAGCAACTCCAAATATTATGCTGCGCCTTCTTTCCCAACTCAGTGTTGGTTTGCCCATCTCCGTGCCAAGACTCTCGTCCCTGTATACAAATCTGTCTAGGCTTCCATTCGGCATGAACTCATACACGATAAGAAGCTCATGGCTTTCGTAGCACCATCCAATTAGTTTGACCAGATTTTTGTGACGAAGGCTGCCGATTGTGGTGACTTCTGCTATGAATTCTTGCTTGCCCTGACGCGAATTCTTTGAGACTCGCTTGAACGCTATCTCTTTATCCCCCAGGAGTCCCTTATAGACGGTTCCAAAGCCACCTTTTCCGAGCTTGTTCTTGGGATTGAATCTGCCTGTTGCTCTTTGAAGTTCTTTCAGTTTGAATTTTGTTGGAGCCATGGAAGTTGTTTGGATCTCATCTTGAATCCTCGGAAGCACATCCTCCTTTTCACCTCGCCTTGTCCAGAAGAAGTAACAAGAAACTCCAGTCACCAAAAGTAGTACTACTACTGGGACCATAATCCAAACCCACAGCAGGTTTGAATCTTCATCTATATGCGAAGAGTTGAACTCCCACGACCTGATGCAATTTAGCTGAGTGTTTTTGCCCGTGGAAGCTGAGAATCCAACATAGACCTCCTGCGAAAGATAGGTAGAGAGATCGAGAGCGTGAGACAAAACTGGAGCATTCTTCATTCCTTCCGTAGATTCATTGGTCTGGGAAACAAAGACGGTGATGTTCTGGTTGGCATACTCAATTCTCACAGTGTAATTCGTTCCGCTTGATAAATTAACACCATAGCCATGCAAAGGCACTTGTCGAATCGAGTAAACGCTGTTTACGTCCAACCCCACATGGTTGTCATCCACATCTTCTGCATAGCTCTTTCTTGTGTCGAATTCTACTGCCACTATTTTAGCTTCAGCAGATCCGTTCGACGTTGCATTTACAATTCCAAGCCATTCACCCTCGCTGTTCTCCGGAAGAGTGGGGCTTTCAGTTAAGATAAAGGCCAAGCCTTCACCACCTGGACTGGTTTTGGGATCGATTTTAAATACAAAGGTAGAATTGAAAGAAGCTCTTCTGCGATCGGTGCCTTTGCCTTTCCCCCAAAGTTTGAATGGTTTTTTATACAAAAACCTTCCAGCTTTGTTCACGAGGGAGGCCCCGTCACTAACATCAGGAGTTAACTTGACGGCGTTTAAAAATATACGTGAGCTTTCGGATAGAAAATGCTTATCATCAACGTTGTCTTGAAATAAGGGATACCTAAAATTCAAGCTTCGTGCTGGATTAACAGCACACAAGTGCAAGAGGGCCAGTAGGAGGACTGCAGACCTTCGTATCAAAGAAACTTGCATCCTACTCATGAAGGTTTTTCGGTTCGGAGTTCGAGAGACCGAAAGAAATCCAAGGTAGAATGTGAGGGTTAATTTCAAGGTTCAAGTAGAAGGAGGACACAGTTTTGCAATATATTTAAGCTAACTGAGGGCAGAGTCTGATGACTTGTATTAGAAGGAAAAGTCGATCGATTCGAATAAACGGATTTAGAATTGTATTGTGTTCGTATTATTTAGCACCATGATACTTCTAAGCCTGTTTTTTTTCCTAACGAAATTTACATGGAAAGTTCACTCACAAGGAAGAAACTGGAATAAAAAACAAATTTAAGAGGAAAAAGTAAAGTCAAGATGAATGTTAAAATATTTTAATATAAAATACTTTCATGAATGTCAGTTTGAGCACAAGAAACGAATAAAACATGTAATTATTTATAAATGTTTCAACCTGATAAAAAAAATACTAAATAAAACAATTTTTTTTATTAGTTTGAGCACAAGAAACTAAAAAAGATATTATATCCTAATAAAACAAAATTTTCAAATTGGGCCCACATCAACCCACTCCCTCTTCCAATTTCTTTAACAAAAATATTATTTTTATTCAATTTGTACTAGGTAAAAATAAAAAGATAGAATACGACGGATTTTCTGATCAAATACATGTGCGTTCTTTCTTTATTTATATATTGATTTCGAGATGCTTTGAATATTAAGTAGAAGGACTATCTGATGCATGCACGCATGCCAAGTCAAGAAAGGGACTTCCTTGCTTTTCTTTCAGGACGAAGATCCTCGCCGGATCCCCTCCATGGGGATCCTAGGGATCAACGAATCTAGACCGTTGATCGAAAATCGTGTGGCCACAGTTTTTTCTTTTTTTATATTTTTCACGCAAAACGAGGTTATTTTATTTTTAAAAATATAAAAAGCATTTAATTGGGACCGCACGATTTTTGATCAACGGTCCACGTGCATTGATCCCTAGGATCCCCATGGAGGGGATCCGGCGAGGATCCAAATCCTTTCTTTCATAGTAGTCCGGGGCCGGATATGATTCATTCTTTGGAAGTTAGGCGCGTGACTCATAGGAGTTTAGCAGCTTTATCGGGGAATTTCCCATCTTAGCACCCTTTCTCTCTTCTAATAAAAACAAAAAATCTATTGTATCATATTTCTAATAGAAATAAAATTCATATTTGTTGGTGGACAAAGATGGTATAAATGATACTACAACTAAGTGGTAAGTGTGGCATTTCCACCGTTTCCACTTTCAACGCCACCGCCACCAAATTGAGAGACATAAATTTAAGAGAATGAGAGACCACCGAATTTGTGAGTTGTGCCTAGTTGTAGGAGGTACTTCAACACACGAAACACACAGATGAACGTTGCACTTCCTACAACTGAATCGCATCCTTAGATGGATTTTAGCACAGTCCTCCGCAGCAGTTATCGCCCCATTCTCCTTCGAGTATGAGGGTGTGTTCATGAGCCTCGGGTATAAGAGTTTGGAAGAGTAGAGCGACACTTGCACAACTATAAGCGAATGAATGAAAGCCAGTTTCTAGGTAATTCAGCAAAAAAGTCATATAAAATTGTGGTTAATGAATTCAATTTTTATACTTTTCTAACCTGTTTTTCTCCTAACGAAATCTACAAGGAAGGTTCACTGCCAACTGACGTGATCAGGAAGAAAATTAAGAAATACAAATCCTCTTCCCATAGATTATTCCGTCGATTCAATTTGGAAATTCTTGAATTTTGTAGTATTCTCATGCAAGTTAAGGTCTTTCCACAGGAAATCCTAGAAAATATGAAGTCAACTAGATATAACTAGTAATATGCCCGTGCGTTGCTGCGGGACTTGAATGTACCAGCCTTAACTACAAGAATAAGACACAATTAACCTGAAAAAAATTCAATATAATCTTGAATGAACAAAAGGGAGAGATGAGTGAACGGTGTCGGTAAGATAAGCAGCTTAATTTTTATATACATTCAACCGAGCTGATTACAAAAGATATGGTTGCAAAAAATGCTCTGTTTCTCTGAGAAAAAGAGGCAACAGCTCCGTATGCTTGACCAACGGTTCCATACTCGTTTTCAATCTGGTATAATTGAAACAACAATTAACCAATAGAAAGGTTCTGTTAAGTGCTTCTGGAAAAAGGGTTTGTTGGATTGCTTTTCAGCTTGCTTGCTTTGTGGTGATATAGTGCTTGGGATTTCATGCTTGGTCATAGAGAATGGAGAAGACTGTAGATAAACAACAGTTGAAAATTAGTAGGTTCAATGCCTCAATTTAATGAAAAATTCTTTGTTATAATTGATCACACCAAGACAAAAATAAAGGAAGACTTCTAATCCCATGAATTAGCAAAAACTCTACTATCCTAAATTCCTAATCCCACTTTACTTCGCTGCCCCAAACCTTTGTCCTCTTGTCTCCCATTGACTAAAAACACTCCCAAATCACACCAGCCACCCCTGCAAAGTCGCCGTCCACATCAAATATTAGGCACGATTCAAGTAACCAAATTCAAATAACAGAGTTCAGATAATGAAATGCAAAGAACACGATACATATAGTAAAATTCAAGAACATGATTAAGAGGATTTGAACATGTCAAGTAAAATCATATTCAGTTGAATCCTAACTATAGCATGCTAAATAAAGACTGAAAATGATACAACAGTGAAACTTCTGAGAATGGACATAAAAGAATTTATGTTCTGAAAACAACTTCAAATAGGAAGAGAAAAGTTTAATGCACTCACAGTATCCTCCATTGTGGTACGCCATCCTTGCAAGGACGATAAACCATATCTGACACAGCCATTCTCATAATCTTTGGAGAACTTTTCAGTTTTAGGAGTGCTCAGATTGTACCCATTCCAATATGAAATTAAATAAGAACTCAACCAAAAACTTTAATCCTACAATTCAATGCTGAAAAACTATAGTAGCCAGAAACCAAAAGATCTTAGTGACAACTTGCACGGACGTTACAAAAATGCAGGACGCAAAACACATTAAACTTCTAGAAACTTGAAGTTATCGCTATTTGGTTATGAAGATAGATATATATCGAAACTTGAAGTTATCGCTATTTGGTTATGAAGATAGATATATATCACTAGGAAACCAAAAAAATGGCAAGGATTTGCCAAAATTTGTATATCAAACACAGATGCTTCAACTCCTTTTCTTCTGTTAGTCTATTATCATCTCACATGCCACACTATTCGAGACTGGATTAATTCACTCACAGCCAAACCGCTAGTATTAAACTTAACTAAGTACCGATCAAATGATCTGAACAACGATTTGGAAAATTAAGAACACAACAAAGAAAGGAAGCAACCCAAAAAACATATAAAATGCCTAACAACAGTCAATAAAGAATTAAGAACACTGGGTTAAACCAGAATCACAGAGACGGCAAGAGATCTTCGAACAATAACAGTATTGCACATGCAAAATTAAAACAAAAAAAGAAAGAAAGAAACTGTTGGACCTCTGGATAATCAAAGGTCACAGAAACAACCAAGAATGAGAAACAAAGCGTAGTGCAAAAAAATAATATAAGTCGAAAAAACCAAACAATCAATTAAAAATGATAAAGTCACGCTGTTTCAAATGGAAAGCATGGGGAAACAACACATCGAAATTCAGGAATACCAAAGCCTTGATTCAAACGTAAACCCTTAGATGAAAGGCAGCAGTAAGAGCACATTACGATGTTGTGATAAGACCTTGAGCTAAACTGCAAAAAATTAGTGAGATTGAGAGTAAGAATTCGAAGCCCAAACAAACAGACACAGTAAAAGTAACTCAAACTGCGACGGTGCAATGGACTCAATCTGTGACAGTGCACCAATCAAAGGGTAAGTCTCAGAACATCACTTTTCACTTTGTCCCCTACGTTTGACTAAAGATAAACACACAAATTCCCAAATAAAGCAAAGAAATTGAAATCGTGTCATGAAAAAACTAACTAACGAATCATATTGAGACATCTTTGCTCGGTGCTTGGCAATGCTCTAACCCACAATGGGGTTTTAAATAAATCTATCCAGGTACAATTACGGTGATCCACCGGTAGCTGACAACCAGTCATTTATACTTGATAATGTTCTCAATTTGCATCCGGATAAAGCTGTTAATTGAGGGTATTGAACCTTGTACTTAATCTATACTTTTTATCATTTTATACTCGAATAAGCTAAAGAGGGAACAAAGATGCCGCCAAGACAACTCATGAAGAACTAAAAACAAATGAACACAATTATCACTGAACAAAAAAAATGGATAAAGCCACAGAAAAGCACAATAACGATGATCCAATGATGGACAAATAAATAAAAAACAACGATTCAACCAAAACAGCAACCATTAGGGGCAAAAAAATAGATTCTCTACAAAAATCGTCTAAAACATAAGCACACATGAAAAAACGCAGGATTACCCTCACAATAACAAACAACATCAGAGATGCAGAAAAGTTAAACAGAAAACAAAGATTCTCCCATGATAACTGATTAAGCATCGAAAATACACGAGCCCAATCAGATGCGCTCATGTATTGTTAAAAGGCTAAAAAGAAAGAAAGCAACTGACAAAAAATACATGTAAAAGTCTAACAACATTCGAAAAAAAAATAAAATAAGAACACTGGGTTAAACCACAATCACAGAGACAGCAAGGGACCTTTGAACAACTACAGAATCACAGAGACAAAACTTAAACCCAAAAATAAAGAGGAAGAAACCAACAAATCTTTAAACAAGCACAAGATCATAGTGACAACCAAGAATGAGAAACAAAGCAGAGGGCAAACAAATAGTATAAGCCCAGAAAATCAAACAATAGATTAAAAAACATAAAGTCATGCTGGCTCAAATGGATAACACGGGAAGCGACATACCAAAGTCTTGATTCAGAAGCAATGGCTTAGAACCCCTGCATCAAAGGCAGTAGCAAGAGCGGATTATGATGTTGCGATGAGAGTCCGAACTAAAGTGCAAAAAATTAGAGAGAGTCAGAGTAATAATTCGAGGTGAAGACAAATGGACACAGGGAAATGAACTTAATATGTGACAATGTAATGGACTTAATCTATGGTAGATTCCACATAAACAAAAATGCATTTTGACTTAGTTTTAAAAAAATGCACTGCATAAACACCACCACTGAGCCACTCAACACTACAATTTTCTTTTCTTTTTCCCCCATTTATCTCAGCCACCAACCAAAAGGTAAGCCTCAAAATGTCAATTTTCATTTCCTTTCCTACACTTGCCCTAACCATCCCTAAACTGACAGTTTGGAGAAGGAAAAAGGATTGAACCCATTACCAAAATAGAACCCTAAACCCTAATTATTAAATCAAATTTGTTTAACAACACTCATCAAAATAATCCTAGGTTCTTTTGGAAAAAAAAAAAGAAAAAAAAGAAAAAACAATCCCAGGATTTCTTCAGTGCTTAAAACTAATGTAAGCAAGCACAAGAGAAATACAGAGAAATGGAAGAAGCCTACAATCACATCACAATCACAAAACGGCAAAAAAAAAAAAAAAAAATCGTAACCAAACCAGTAGCCATGAAAAGCAATAAACAATGGACTGTCCCAAATAAAACCTCCAAAACATAAGCACAGATGGAAAAACATGCAGGACCACCACTACAATAACAAACAATAGGAACATGAACAAAAATGAGCAAAACACGTATGGTGCGATTTTTGCAGTGGGACTGTAAAAATCAAAGAGCAGCAAAGAAGGAAGAAAAAGAGAAATTAAGAGCAAGGTAGCAACCAAAAATACAAAAGTCAATTAACAAATAGAAATCAGCACAAAATATCTCCCAACTCTCCTCATATGCAATAAACATTTTAAAGAACAAATAGTCAGTAATGCAGAGTTGTAAAAGGTACCATAATAAAATGAGATGTAGGTAGATTACCTTAAGAACATCAAAGATTCAACAATCAATAGGGAAGTGCAAAATATCAAGGAACATATCAGCAACATACCAGCAACCGAATTGACTGTAGTCCCATTATAATGCCACTCTTCACTATAGGCATTCCATACCAGCAACATATCAAGCAATTCAAAAGTCCATATATGTAAGGCATTCAACAAAATTATTTTGTTGACTTGTTCATGATAAATCTGTTAAATACACACCCGAGGTTACTACAACATGAAGCACAACCACTTTGCATCACTCATAGAGAAATACAAAATTTTAACAAAACCCCATTAGTCAAAATTCAAAATTTCATAAAAAATCGAGAGAGAAACACAAATTTACTGATAAAATTCAAGAATTTTAGTCAAATCCAAAACACAAAAATCCAAATTTCATAAGAAAATCAAGAAAAAAAAATATTAAAATTACTGGTAAAAATCAATAATTTTTTTTTCTCTAAAGATACCTTGTGAGAATTGCAGCACTGTTTTGTGAGATATAAAGGAGGCAACTTTGAAATCAAAAGTATCAACTTTGGCCGTGACGAACTCGTCCCCAGAACTTCAGAAACCCAAATAAAAAAAATCAATTTTCATTCTATAGATGTAAATTATAGCAGAAATCGATTATATGTATGTACATAACTGTATACATAGATATAACTGTAGAAGAAACAGAGCAGATGACCGACTGAGAGGAGATAGGTTGATTTGAAGCTGCTGTTAAACAATTCGTCAATGGGGTCAAACTACCTCTTTAAAAATTAAACAGTCCTTACACAATTCAAGGCTCGAAAATAAAATAAAATACAAATTAAAAAGAAATCAAAGCAATTAAAAAATCTAACATTTTTCAAACAACTATTCAGTAAAGGACCAAAAAACCATGCTGTCAAACAAATCTGAGAAAAAAAAGGAAATAAATTCAAGTTAAAAATTGCTTACCCACAAACCCAAACCACATCCCTAAACACTATGCACTGCAAAACCCAAGAAATCACCAGAATTGAAAACCAGCGCCACTGGGATCATTCACACAGTGATGAACTCCGATCACTTTCACTGATTGAAATTCAATTTGAACAGAACTATAGAGAAAGGTAATGATGAAATTTATTCCAATCTTAGAATACATAATCAAAATAAGGAACCAAAAAATGAAAAATTAACATCCATCAACCTTATTGTCACAGAACTTCTTATTGTTTACATCCATCAACCTCGCGGCATAGGACTTCTTATTGTTGTTGGAGAAGAACACCGCTGCCTTATTGTCATAGAAAATGACAATTGGTCTTGTTATGCTTTCAACAATCTTCATTCCAATGATGAGTTTCCTCAAGAAGCCAGCTTGCTGTGTGGCTTCAAAACATGAAATGTAGTCAACTTGCATTGTTGAAGTAGTCAATGTCTTTTGTTTTGCAATTCTCCAAGATATTGCACTGTCAGCCAAAAGAAAAATAAACCCACTCGTAGACTTCCTGTCATCCTCACAACTTGAGAAATCAGAATCACAGTAGCCAACCATTTCTAATTTCTCAGTTTTTCCATACACCAACCTGTAATATTTTGTTCTTTGTAGGTACCTCATAACCTCTTTGGCTGTTGTCCAATGCTTTTCTCCTGGATTTGCTTGAAATCTCCCAAGCATACTTATGGCAAAAGCCAAATACGGTCTAGTGCACACTTGAGCATACATTAGACTACCAACAATGGACACATATAACCTGTTTGTCATCCCTCGCATTTCAATCTCATTACTAAGGCACTAAGACTTGTTCAACTTATCTCCTTTGCTCATTGGTGCTTCACCCTTTGAAAAATCTTGCATGTTGTAACTCATTAGCATTTTTTTCAATGTAGCTCTTTTGTGAAAGACCCAAAAGACATACTTTTATCATGAATAATTTCTATGCCCAAAAAATAAGCTTTACCCATATCTTTCATTTCAAACATTCGTGACAACAATTTCTTTGTTTCCAACAAAAGATTAAGATCATTCCTTGCTAATAAAATGTCATCAACATATAGGTTTAGAAGAGATAAACCTCGAGCCACATACCTTGAGATACAAGCAATCGTCAATTTTGTTTTCAACAAATCCAAAACTGGTTACTTTCTCATCAAACTTTAAGAACCACTGCTTGGAAGCTTGTTTTAACCCATAAATTGACTTCCTTAGTTTACACACCTTTTGTTCTTGACCATTTCAACAAATCCAGGTGGCTGAACCATGTAAATCTCCTCATCTAGGACTCCATTGAGGAACACAGTTTTCACGTCCATTTGGTGGAGTTCTAGATTGTAGTGAGCAACTATAGCAGGGATGATTCTAAGAGAATCATTTGAAGAAACTGGTGAGAATGTATCAGAGTAATCCAATCCTTCCCTCTGAGTATACCCTTGGCAACTAGTCTTGCCTTATGCCTCTCAACCTTTCCTTTTGAATCTTTCTTCGTTTTGTATACCCATTTGCACTCAAGTAAGTCATCATCAGCCTTCTCTAGTTTCTCAACTTCTCCCACATAAACAAGAAAATCTCCAGAAATTGGTGACTTTCTTGTACATTGAGATTGCCTCTTTATTGCAGGGACCACCATTGATTGCATGGCAGTTGTACCATGATTTTCATCTCCATTATGCTGCATGTTGGATTTTGTGTATTGCTACTGCTTGATGCATGATGTAAGTCAGTAGCCCCACTAAAATCACTTTGAGAAAAATCTTCATGCACTTGGTTTTGCGTGTCAAGAGTTGCAAAATCAATTTTGGTTGATAACTTTGGGGAAGTTGTTGTCACAACCTCTTCTTCTTCTTCAAAAACAAAATCATGAGCCTCATTTCCATTTGATTCTTCCACTTCAATAAACCTTGCATTATTTGTTTCAAATATTCTCGTATGTAGGGTTGGAGCATAAAACATGTACCCTTTTGATCTATCTTCAAAACCAATAAAGCTGCAACTTATAGTCTTAGGGTCAAGTTTCTTTGCCTTTGGATTGTACATTTTTGCTTCTACCTTGCAACCCCATACATGAAAATGATTCAAACTAGGCTTTCTTGAAGTCCAAAGTTCAAATGGAGTCTTGTGCACTGACTTACTTAGGACTCTATTGGAGATAAAATTTGCCATTTTAAACACCTCACCCCATAGAAACATAGGAAGATCAGTCATACTCATCATGCATCTCATCATTTCAATCAAAGTCATATTTTTTCTCTCGGCTACATCGTTTTGCTATGGTGTTTTGGGAGTGGTATATTGTGCTTGAATCCCATTTTCTTCTAAGAACATAGCCATTGGACCGTTTTGTTGACCTTTCTCTGTGTACCTACCATAATACTCCCCTCCACGGTCCGATCTCAAAATTTTAATTGTCTTTTCAAGTTGTTTTTCCACTTCATTTTTGAAAGTTTTAAAGCAATCAAACACTTGATTTTTCTCGGATATAAGATATATATATATATATATATCCATACCAAGAAAAATCATCAATGAAAGACACAAAGTAGGCATTTTTGCATATTGTTTGTGTGGGGTAAGGTCCACAAACATCTAAGTGGACGAATTCTAAGAGGTTAAGACTTCTTGTTGAACTAGTCTTCTTTGTGTTTGTTATTTTCCCTTTCCAACAGTCGATACAATTTTGCATATCATTAAATCCAACGTTGGGAGCATTTGTTCTTTAACTAGAATTTCTAATCTTTTCTTGTTAATATGTACAAGCCTCCTATGCTAAAGCATAAAAGACCCTTCATCATTCATAGACCTTTTCAAGGACAAATTTGATTCCAACGCCAAACAATTTGTATTTAGCATTACTTGACAATTCAGCCTCGAAAGATCATTGTTTAAAAAACAAATACCAAGCAAAAGATTCATATTATTTTTCTTGTAAATCCGTACACTTTCATCATCTCCCACAAAAACATAATCGTCTTTTACAAGCTTTGATGCAGAAATTAAACTTCTAGTTAACCTAGGTACATAAAGAACATCTAGTAACTCTAAAACGAAACCACTTCACAACTTGAGCTTTAGGGTGCCTACTGCCTCCACAACTACTTTATTCCCATCCCTAACATGGACATGGTAGACTTCATTTCTTGAAATTTCCCTTCTTGTGAATCCTACAAGGAATTGGTCACTGAACAACCAGTGACAAACCACCAAGAATTTGGAGGGATTTCAATAAGATTAACATTAACACAGACAAAAAACATTTTCAATTTTATTACCTTTCTTAGGTGCCCATTTCTTTCGTTTATCACAATCCCTCTTTAGGTGACCAAATTCTTTGCAAACGTAGCATTTAATATTTTTCAATGTTGCCTTTAAAATCGTGAGATCCCTTGGAGGATGAGGAAGTATCATTTCCAGCAACATGAGAATAGGAGAAGGGTTTATATGGCTTACCAGATGTCGAGATAGTCTTCCTCGCAGTTTCAGCCCTTATAAAATTCATTGCTTCATTTGACACCTTTTTGATCCCGCTCTCCTCTTGGATACATATGGAAATGGGATTGTTCATGCTCCACTTCTTGTATTGTGTGTTGTATAATGTCTTCAGTTGTTCATAAGTGTTTGGGAGGGAATTAAGGGTCACCAACAAAAGCATCATCAATGGGGAACTCCAGGTCCGTGAGGTTTGCAACAGCCTCTACTAGCTTCAGGATGTGCTCTCTGATAGTGTCTTTCCCATCATATTTCAGAGTTGTCAAGGTAGTGATGAGATTCCTTATTTCTTCCTTCTATGAAACCTTGAATTTAGCCTCAATTGCTTCCAGAAAAGAAAATCCTTTGCTTTGTCACTTGTAGGAATGCCTCCTCTAATAGCTTCACCAATGGATTGTTTGATCACCATAGTGCCATGCGATTTGCTTTCTCCCATTTTTCAAATTTCAGCCTTTGTTCAACGGTGCTATTGTCATCCAGTGCTTGTGGCTCATCTTCCCTCAATGCAAGATCGTAGTCCATTAATCCTAGGATGATCTCTACGTCCTGTCTCCATTTTTTTGTAATTTTCCCCACTTAGAGGCTCGATAGAGGAAAAATTCATTGAAGTGGGATTCACTAAAGAAGCCATGAAGACAGACGTTAGAAAAACAATGAGGTAGGGAAAAACATAGTAAGATACAACACCTTTGTATGAGGAACGTTTAATGCAAAAACTTAATCCATGCATAGCCATTTAGTTATTTGTTAAAAATGTTTCAAAACTCAGGTCTTTAGACAAGAATTAGAACTATAGTTAACCAATCACCAAAAACTATGCCTTAATCCATTAATCAAACCATTCATACGTTGCCTTCTTTAGAAGATCTTATAAGCATGTTATGATTAAATGAACTACAAAATTCCTATGTTTCTGATTTCTCAATTTAACATTTCAATATGAACCCATTTTGATGTGGTTCATACGATCAATTATTCTAAGAAAACAAATCCATAAACGATCCTCCCTTATTCTGCAATCACTGAAGAACACTATGAAGTATAGACATTTATATACAATAAAAGCTTGAATCTCAGTGAGACTAAATGGCTTTGAAACCAAATGTTAAATTAGGCCATCTCCAACCGAAGGCTGCCAGAGAACTCGTTTTAGCCATATGGCCCTCCAAGATATTAATATTTTAATGAACAGTACAAGGCCATTTTTGCCTCCATCTCCAACCGAGGGCCAAAGAGCTATAGGGCTCGTTTTAGCCTTGTCACAAAAAACCTTCTCCAACCGAAGGCCGAAGGGCCATAGGTCCAATCATAATTTATTATTTAAATTTAATGTTATTTAATATTATTTCATATTGTTTAATGTTGTTTCATGTTACTTAATTTAATTTAATGTTGTATTATGGCTTAGGAAGTTATAGGACAAAAATAGAATTTAAAAAAAAATTAAAAAATTTTGTAAAAAAAAATTTCAAAAATAACGGCTAGCTAACGTCAGCTAGCCGTTATATTTAAAAACGTCAGCTAGCCGTTATATTTAAAATTTGGCCTAGCATTCCTGTCGGATATAATCGACAGAAATAATTAAAAATACTGTCGATTATATCCGACAAGAATACTAAAAAATCTGCCCCAGCCCAGGGCTGGCTGGATTGAGCCAGTCGGGTGGCTCTTTGGCCCTTTCAAATTCTATGGGGCCCACGAGTCCTCTGGCCTAGCCCTCGGTTGGAGACGGTTTTGGAGCTATTTTTGGCCCTCTGGACCCTTCGGTTGGACATGGCCTTAAGCATTTAGTCTCAAACAAAGATTACGATACACAAATGAAGAAGCCATGAAAAATAGTATGAATGCACTGAAGAGAATACTAATAGAAGGTCTTCTACTCACACAGCCCTATGTCCAATACTATAGTCTAGTGATCGAGTGAACGTATATCTGGTGAGCAGGGACGTTCGTATTTGTAGAGTATATTCCTAACGTGATCCCAGCTATCATGGGATCATTTAATGCCCAATAACTTGCACATTCGAATGAGGTCATGTATAACGTTCTCATAATCCCTTAATTCTAGGAGATCAGTTGTTGACATGGCCATGACTCCTAATTGGTATAAACCCACGCTTAGGTATCCTTTTCATGATACGTGAAGTTCAAAACCTAACAGAAATATGTTCATTATGGCTTTGTCTATGGAGGAGATCGCCTCACATACTGGGGCACTACACTGCAAATGGAGATGGCCACCGCCTTCAAGCTATCCAAGTAGAGTAACTGAAGCTGGAGAGGAAGGAGGCGGTGGACATCAGAAAATTGCAGAGAAAACGTGTGGAAATCTATATTTCCACTACGTTGTAAAAAGAAATCCATATTTCCTACCAAATAATATTGTATTTTGGAAACTTCATTTGATCCAAAAAAACAAGAAAACATTATTTGATCAGAATTTGGATTCTATTCCAATTGCATTTGGTGCACGGCACTTCCATGGCTGAGGCTCCAAAGAATTCAAACTAAAACAAGGCAGGGAGTGTTTTTGCTCTTTCTATTACCTGCACTTCCATGATTCCTTGACCTTTTCACCTCTCCCACTACTCTCTCTCTGAACTCCGGAGGGAGGCATGGCTCGAGAGGACGGCGGGCGGCAATGGCCATCGGGAAAATTGGTAGCAAATTGCCGTCAAAACGCAAGAAAATTGGGCTTTCGGCCTTGCTATAATAAAATTCAGTCGTAAAAAGAATCTATAATTCCTATATAGTATTCGTACTAGTACTGCTAGTAAATCATAATTGGAATTTGAATTAGGAAACCATTTTTTATCTGATTTTGAAAAACCATATTTGAACTCGATTTGGATAACATTTTCCGTTTGGGACACTAATAACATACAATGAGTGCACTTCATCAAAAGAATTTCATGTCAGCAACGAATTCATATTTAATTACAAACATGACGAGAATTTTGTGACTTTAGTCATTAAACAAGTAGAATATGACCATTGCATTTCACCATCACTTGCCCTTTTCAATTACGGTGGCTTTACCACCTCAACTTTTAATATAACTGACACCTACTATGTTATTTGCGTTGAACAAAGTCACTGCCAAGCCAGGCAAAAGATTAAAATCAAAATCGATGCCCCCGAACTAGAAGGTTCAATACTTGCTAGTCCAAACCCTTCTTCTCCATCCTTGTCAAATGATTTAGTCACAAGTCTAAGCCCGTTTACATATCTATCCTCGCCATCAGGTTCTCCGTGAAGCAATGTCACCAAGCTCAACTCAAAGGACCGGTCCAATTCTTAATTTTTTTTTTTTTTTTTTTTTTGAATTCTTGGGTCAGCTGTTACCGGTCTTGTAATTTTAGTGTTTGTGGTTTTGTATTTTATATACGTTGTTGTTTAAATGGATCTCAAATACAGGACAGATCGAAGAGAACAGTCAGGTCGTATAAATGTATTTTTATTGTAGGCCAAATTTAAAAAGTTTTCAATGAATTTGTACTTATTGTTGAGGTTTAGTTCCAGGATATAATTTTTTATTTTTTATTTTTTTTAATAACCAATCTGTATACTACAAATCTCTAACAAATTATTATACAAATTAAGCAAATTACACAAGAAAACAATATATAGCTTAACATTTTTTCATCACCTTGTAAAAACCTCTAAGTCTAACAATCAGAAAATGACAGCCACAAGCACCAAATAAACACTTGAATTTTAACCATATAAAAAGAAACAATCGTGCACAAAACAAGACTAATGAGATCACCCTGCTTAAATGTTTAATCTCTTTTGAGTAGTACTATTTATTTATTTTTTATTTTTTTTAAAGGATGATAAAAGATTAGGTGAGTCGAATTACGTATAAGGCTTGAACCACAATAATAAAAACCTTACTCTCTAAATTCGCACAATGCCAAAAAAAGAATCAAAACCCAGGATTGGCCCCTCCAATTCCTTTTCTTTTTTTCCCTTTTTCTTTTTCCTTTTGTTTAGTTGGAATTGATCTTTGGCGTACAACCCAAATAATTTGGATTCCTCCTTCATTTTTCTAAAGTTTTTGGTACCTGGCGTATTGCCTGGGAAAAGAGACTTGTATTGCTGACGATTAGAAATTTGTATATAAAAGCACTGGTAAGCTAACCTTGTCAGCACAAACATTTTGTTTTAATTATTTTCTTGCTTTTTCTGTATTGTTGCTATAAGCTTAGGATTTTGTTTGCTTTCTTGACTCAATTCCTCACGTCCATGTCTACTCCCAATTCATCTGAAAATCCCAATGAAGTCTTGTCCCTCGAGAGAATCAGAGAAGACATCATTCCCCCTCTCTTTAAACAATTCTCCCAGGCCAAAGACTTCCTCTCCACCAGCAAATCACACTCTGAAATGGCCAATCAATTTGAAAAATTACACAAAGACCTAACTTACATCCAGCATGCATTCATTGGACTCAAGAACTTTGACAAAAGCGCGAGTAACCTTTTCAGGATCCTCCAACAGCCTCAACACAGCCTCAGCCGCCTATTGGATCAGCCGTCAAAGCGATCCCACATCCTTGACTCACAAGCTGAGCAATTTCAGCCCAGACTAAGGGTGCTCAACGAGACCATCATCAAGCTGAAGCTCCTACTTCCATCCCCACATAAACTTTTGTTGAGTAAGGAAAAGTCTTTGTTGTCTACTGGCATTGAGTCCCATCATCCCAACAAAGTGCTTGACAAATTGTCTGGCTTACACTGCAGTAAGGTTTTTGAAGAAAGCCCGGCTTATAAAGAATTTCAGGTTGTTTATAACAGTCTTCGTGTTACTACGAAGCTCTGTTTGTTGCGTTTTGCCGTGTTTCCTGTGAATGAGGTTGTAAAGAAGAGGGTTTTGATACAATGGTGGGTTGGAGAAGGGTTTGTGAATCCTCCGGTTGTTAGCAAAAAGACGGTCCTGGAAATTGCTGATGGTATATTTGAAGAATTAACAAGGAAGGGCTGCGTTGAACCTGTTAATAAGAAACAGAGACGTTCCATGGTGCATAGTTTTAAAATGCACCCTATTATTCGTTCTGCGGTGATTGTTATTGCCAAAGAAGTGGGATTCTTTGATTTTGACAATAAAGGGAACCCCACAACCGAATTTTCATGGTCTCGACGTGCGTGTTTGATGGATGGTTCTCTGCCTCTGATGCAGGTAAGACCTCATGGGGATCCAGAAAACCTGCAGACGAGGGATCCAGAAATCCTGCAGACGATATTCAATGTCAGTAAGTCCTATCCAGATTTTTCCAAAGTGGAGAGGTCCAAGTTGAGGAATGTGAATGTTCTTTATCTTGGAAGGTGGCACAACAGAGCTAAGCATCACATTGAAGTAGATGACACTGAATTCTTCCCCAGGTTGCAGTATATGGTAAAGTCGATAGTCTTCAGTCTACGAGGAATATCGAGGATTATGGAGCTTCCTGATTCTGTATGCAAGCTTGTTAGTTCGAGGATCTTGGATCTCAGTGCCTGTCACAACTTAGAGGTACTTCCGGAAAGAATAGGCTTGCTTAAGAATCTCACACACTTGGATATGTCCGAGTGTTACTTGGTAGAGCATATGCCTAAGGGGATTGCGTTGCTCTCAGAACTCCAAGTTCTTAAAGGATTCATAATTCGCGAATATCATAAGAATGATACTCCATGTACTCTTCAGGATTTGTCAGCATTGCAGAAGTTGAGGAAATTGACAATCAGCACTAGCAGGGAAGATTTTCCCAGAAAACAAGAGCTAATTGATTTCCAACATCTTAAATCACTCCGAAAGCTGACAATAGTGTGGGGAGGGTTATCCCTCCAAGCCAATGCGGCACCAGAGCTGGTAGAACCAACTAGGACCAAAACTCATATTCAGGAAAATCGAAAATATTTTGAGGAACTTGAGAAGATGGACCTTCAGTGCTATCCTAGGATGACAGAACCTAGCTGGTTGGTGCCCCGTAGGCTTAAGAGCCTAAAAAAGCTCTACATTAGAGGAGGGCCACTTCGAAATCTAGGTCATGTGGAGGAGAATGACGAGTGGACAGTTGAGATATTACGTCTGAAGTTCTTGAGCGAATTAAAGATGGACTGGAATGAACTGCAGATGTCATTTCCACGCTTAACATATGTGGAGAAATTTAGATGCCCTAGGCTCACTTTCTTCCCATGTGATGAAAGTGGAGTTTGGTTGAAGCCGCGAAATGGAACAAATGAAATCATATCTGGTGGAAGTCTCGGCGTGAATGTGATGCATTCAAACAGTTAAACTGAAGGTTCACTAGATTGATTGAAGTATATTGCCAATTTTCCCCCCCCTAATGCTATGCTCTCTTTTTTACTTTTTCTTCGGAGCGAATTTAGTTCTGTTTGTTGAAATTTAATGTTGCTCCAAAGTTGAATGTGGATTGTATTCAAGCTATTGAGAAATTACCTCTGTGTAAATATTGTCATGTGAATCCATAGAACTATAGAAACTTTGATACTTACTCGTCTCTGCAAAGACGATTTGTGTCACTTTGAGTTTACAAATATGCACTAGAAAGAGTGGACAATGTTTCAAATTTCTTTGGACTTCCATATTTTATAGTCCAACTTAAAAAGAAATGGGAACCAGGGTTTCTGCTTTGATCCGCGGAGAAGAACGATTGAACTAAAACTAATTGGATGTAAGAAAGGAGGGATTCAACAATTTATATTTCAGTTACCGTTGTTGTTTCCTACATTTTCATGCTCTCGTGCATACACTTGGCATCTTTGTTTTTCTTCTGCATAATCGTTGCAGATCAGCAAACAATGGATTTGCAGATCTAATTTTAGCAGCTCTTACGATTCGATAGTGCTGACAACTTCTTCTGGCATTATGGAACAGGAATAAAGCGAGCAATTTTTGTTTATTTTTTTTTCGGTTATGAAGCGAGGAATTACTTGGCAATGCTGATAAGTGAGTGACTAGGCTGTGCTTATAGAATCTTGCCAAACAAAAGCCAAAGGTGATTTACCTGTACAATTATTTAGATGATGCCTTCCATTTCATACCGCTGTCATCATCTAGGTTGCAGGGACACGAATACGACGACACGCGACACGACAAATCTCAAAAAATTGAACACGAACACGACTAAGGGTATGGCAATAAAATATAATAAAATTATAATAAATATTACATATAGTTAAAATAATACTTCAAATTTATAATTAAACATAGATGTATAAGAATCTGTAATAAATAAAGATTCCTGTGATAAAGCGTCTAAATGAAAGATGCTTACCTCTATGTTTAACTAAGCATACCCTACATCTACATGGAGAGAGAAACAAATAAATGAACAAAAAAATAATAACATCATTTATATTTATAAATATAAAGAAAACAATTTTTTATGGACAATTAGCCTTTTATCTTGTTTGCCAAACATATGTTGTTCTGCTATCCAAATCAGCCCACACATAACCAATTAGGCTTTATCCTTTTTGCCAAACATATTTTGTTCTGCTATCCAAATCCATGTCTTCTCCCTCACTGAAATTCCTTTCATCCCATTATCCCCAGCAACCATCCTTTCCACCAACACCAAGCCGATCCCGCCCATATTCAGCCCATCCACCCTGCAACCGGTGTCCACCCCGCAGTGAGAATGCCCCAAGTGTTTCAATAATTCAAAAACTGCCTCAAAGTAGGACGGCAGTGATTAATGTATAAACTTATTAGTTGGATGTACTCGCGCGCAGTAATATTTGACTATTGCATATATCGTCTGGTTTATGCAGGTTAGCACAAACTACATGGGGCTTGCATCAAGATTTGCATGCACATACCATCTCTATCAGCTCCAACTAAGTTTGTACAAAATTCCTAACACGAACTATCCAGATGGCCTTATATATAAATAGCACTAAGATATTTGTGTGGAAGGAGGAACTCAATGGACAGAGGAAGAGTTGGCAAGCTGGATGCTTACTCATTCACCATTTCAGTCAGTGTCACCGACAATATTACCGACACAGCCCCTAGGGATCCTCTCGTGGCATTTGTAGCCGTTTGGCGCATGATTGTTGCGGTGTAAGAGAGTGACTTCCTAGACCCCTAGAGATATCATTGTGGCATCCCAGACCAATAACGCATGTACGATGTTGAGAAGTTGGTATTCTAAACCCACTGTTCTAAAAATCCCCGCTTAGCACCTCCTAGGCCCTGACTAGGCGCTAGGCGCTGGGTCACCGCACCGATTAGTCCCTAGGCGTTTAAAAATTAAGAAAGTATACCTAGACCCACTTAGATGTTTGCCTATTCCGCCTAGGCACTCGCCTAGGTTGCGACTCTCACTTAAACATAAAATCGATAACTTTGATTTTGCATTTTAATTTTTCAATAAAATGTAAGAAACTTGTTGAATACTTGGATGAACACTCATTATATGCTTGTTCCCCATGTTTTCAATATGTTCTAATACTTTATAATTTATATCTCATTTTATGTTGCAATTTATATATCTCAATACAATTATGTGTTTTTTAAGTATAAGTCGGCATTTATTTATACAGTATATAATAAATTTACTTAAATCCGCCTAGTCCGCCTATACCCCGTCTAGCCGTCTAAGCGATAGACCCCAGCCGGCCGCCCGACTAACATCTAGCGTTTTTCAGAACCTTGCCTAAACCCTATACAAGAGCACCAGCTTTAGTTGCTGAATATCTCCAGCCTACATAGATCGCAACATAAATGAGAGGTACTCCTTTTTCTTTGGTGGTTCATGACTCGACCGAAGTGAAGATAAAAGCTTTCAAGCTAGTAGCTAATGTACTTTATCTTTATTATTGCATTTTTCCCCAATTCTGTTATAAATAACTAGTCCTTTTCCTATGCATGAGCATGGAAGTCAGACTGTAAGCCGCAATTTCCAATCATCATCTTCTTGCCAGTGTTGTTCATCACATGGTTCATCATCATTGTCATTATACAACCGTACAATTTAGTTTTGCAAATGGAACTAAACGATCATATTTCACAACCATCACATAAGTGCAGTCGAAAGGCACAATTTTTTCTTTTATGGCACATGTTACTGAGTGGTTCAAAAAAATCAACAGTTAAATTTTACATATAAAGATCTAATGAATTAAAAAAAATAAAAAAAAACAGTTAAATTTTTGCATAAAATCCGGACCATAACTGACATGTATCTTTATACAACAGACCCCAAAAGACGATCTAATGTTACCAATTTTTCTTGTCAAGATTACAAAATCAAACATTTCTAGGCGCACAACCCTATTCTCCGTTTTATGAGATAAGGAAAAGTGGAGATAGCCCTAGGATTGCCAAGAATACTTATAACGATATGGTGTATATAGTACTTTAAGGTCACATGATAAGCGTTGTAAACACTGCTATAAGGTATCTAAGTTTTTCTCCATATCTTCAGCCAAAACTTGAAATTGTCTCAAATCATTGTGATTTCACCATAGACAGACATAAAGTACTTACCGTTTGTGATGTGCAAGTGCAAACACAGCCTGGCTGGCTGTAAGCTAACCTTTTAGAAGCTCCACTTTTCCAACTAATAAATATTAGGGTTTTTATCACAAACAGTCCCTGAAATTGACCCATTCCATCAAGATGGTCTCTGAAATTGAAAATTAATCAATGTAGTCCCTGAAATTGGGTGTCGCAAATCAATGTGGTCCTTCCATTACAATTCCGTTAAAAATTTTGTTAGGTGGTGATGTAGCTCATAATTGGGTCCCACAAGTCTAATTAAATATAGTTATGTTGATTAAAATTAAATATAGTTATGTTGATTAAAAATAATAATATTTTTATTTTTATATAATTAAAGACTTAAAAAAAACAAAAAGAAAAGAAAAAGAAGGTGAACTACAAGCCCAGCGATATCCCTGTGCTCTTCTCGGCGTCGTCGTACTTTCATAACCCCAACCAGCCTTTCAACCATACTGGGTTTGAATTGCTGCGATTTGGTCTTGAATTGAGTTTTCTTTTTATTAGGTTTGGTCTAATTGCTTGAAAACTCCTCCATTTCAGTTTTCTTCTTTTCTGATTTGGGGATGATTTGAGTTTTTTCCATTCCATTTCTAATTCGACAACTTTAGAGTTTCGATCAAGGGAGAACGAATGGGATTGTTTTCGAACAAGATCCTGAAGGATCTTCTGAAGTCTGGAACACGGTTGAGGTGGTGAAAGACGTGAGCCACCAGGAATGGGAGAGGGTCGGTAGGTGCGGAAGCGCAGAGAGAAGACAACGAACTGTTCATCATTTTTCTTTAAAAGTTTTTAATTATAAAAAAATAAAAAATTTATATTTAAATATATTTAACCCACCTGGTAATATTTAATTAGATTTGTGGGATCCAATTATGTGCCACGTCAACACATAATATAATTTTTAACGGAATTATGACGGAATGACCACATTGATTTGCAACACCCATTTTCAGGGACTACATTGATTGATTTTCAATTTCAGGGACCATCTTGATGGCGTGGGTTAACTTCAAGGACAGTTTGTGATAAAAACCCAAAGATTAATTTGCACCTTCTGCCGGCTGGTCGCTTTAGGTTATATATTGATACCCTTAAAATTTGGAGACATGCATTTTTGACACATATTACTACTTATTTTAGACGGTCAACTTCATAATGTATTTCAACAATCTCAACCGTCTATATTTAAGTACATCACTCATAGAAAAATTAAACAAATCCAAAACCATTAAGACTTTATTTGTAGTGCAAAAAATAAACAAATACAGTTATATAAAGAAACACTAAATTAAATCTAACAGTCATATAATTTCAAATTTGGATATTTTTGATAAACATGATCTTTGAGATGTGACATAAAAGATAGACGATTATATCGTTAAACTACAACATGGTGTCGGCCCCCAAAAATGTTTATTCAAAATATATGTCAGAATCAAGTCTTCAAATCTTTATAATATATAAGATTTTTTTATCAATATATTAAAGATTACGTACTTGGACATATACTGAGGTTATATATGAAACTGGTCAGGAAGAAAATAGAAACCCAATAATATCCCTCAGGATTTAACTAATAAGATTTTACAATATCAGTTTGATATATGATTGGCAAGCCCTCAAAGCCCCATGATACTAAATTGGAGAATATGATCTTCTCCGGATCCCTTCCATCTAGATCTGGAGGATTCTTCAATCTTAGTCGTTTAAAAGAAAATCGAACGGTTAGGAAAACGTTTTGACGCCATCGGAATACGAAGAAGTTGTGACGGCAGAAGCCACCATCGGATCCTCTACTTTGAGATCCCTGTTGATGGTGTTGACGGCGAAAGGAGTTGAGAGGGGTGCAGATGTGGAGGAGACAACGGTGCCATCGAGATCGTAGTCAGGATCAATGGCTTTCAGTCCTGTTTGAGGCAAGATTGTGATCGTGGCTTTGCGGACCTGTTCGAGGAAGAAGAAGAAGAAGAAGAAGAAGCTGCAATGGCTTCGCGGTTGTGCTGGAGGCAAGGCTTGTAGGCAATTTTTTGGGATTCGGAGGATCTGGCTGGAAGGGATTCAGAGATGATCATTTCCCTTGAATGTAGAGTTATCTTCTCAGTGGGTAAACAGTCCACCTTATAGCCTAGTGTTGGGACCCACCGTGCCCTACATGTATGCAAGTTTGACAATGATATGCTAGCCTCAGGCTCTACCCTTGGGAAAGGGATCCTTTCCACTAAATCCTCCTCATCAACTAATTAAGGCTCTTGAAATTTGATCCAACGGCTACAAATAGGGGTCTGCTTTAAAAGTTTATAACTTTAGCCCATTGGATTAAATTTCAAGGGTCCGGATTGTCTGATGGGGAGGACTTAGTGGAATAGATCCGGAGAGGATCCTTTTCCCTACCTTTGGCCAACCGGAGCAAACTTTCTCTTGCGAGTCAATCGATCAGAGATGACAAGAACTAAGGTTAATCATGTTTTCAAGAGATGCAACAGTGATGTCTCACATTTTCATTTCTTTTAAAAATAATTCTAGTTTACACCGGAAAAAAACCTAGCATTAGTGTAACAAAAAGAGAAGATAGGGATCCTAATTTTTACGTGGCTGTCAAAAGTTTCAGAAACGGTACAGCGAATCCTAATTTGCCTTCAATGTCAAAATTTTAGAGCATGCAGTTAACTACTAATCACAATGATATTATCTTAACTTAACAATATATATAGCGTAGCATGTATTGAGTTATTTTATCACAAAAGGCCTCAAGTATTACTAGTAGTGAAACCATTCATTTATATGTAGGTAGAGGTTTTAATGCAAAAGGTCTCGATGTAATTAGCAGTGGAATCATTCAATATAAGTTGTATTCCTTTCATTCAAATTTTCAATGTAGGACTTTATATTTTTCAACCCCTTTGTGAAGATAGCTGCAATGGTAGAGTCTGAGAAAAGAAAATGGAAGAGAGAAGTGTATCTGTAAAATGCTTTAGTTTTTCATTGATCAATCATATGATTTTACATTGCCCACTTATATAAGTGTTTTGATACAAAACTTACAGAGCAAGTAATTCTTTTTAACCAACCTCTTTATACCAACTAATTCATTTTAACCAAATTATCCAAATCCAACAGATTCTAACTAACTAAACTATATGTATATCAGCTCATTTAATCTCTTGACAAGTGGCTTTGTTTTGACCATTGATGATCTCCTCACTTGGATCACAATCTTGACCTTCATTCTTCTTACATCCTCCCTCAATCTGATGCTCGAGAACACTAAGCATCAGATTGCTGCAATGCTGTTGAAACAATGGTGTAGACAGACCCTTTGTTAGTATATATGCGGACTGATCTGCTGAAGACACATGTTGAACTTGGAGATCACCTCGAGTGACTCTCTCTCGGACAAAATGATAGTCAATCTCAATGTGTTTGGATTTAGCATGAAACACAGGATTTGTAGAGAGTGCAATAGCCGATACATTATCACAATATATCATTGGAGAGGAATATAATGGTATATGCATATCACAGAATAGTTGTTGAATCCAGGCCAGTTCTGCAGCCGTGATTGCCAAGGCTCGATACTCAGCTTCTGTGAAGGATCAAGATACTGTGTGTTGCTTCTTTGATGCCCATGAGATAGGGTTTGAACCAAGAAACACAACAAATCCTGAAGTGGATCGTCGATCATTTGGGTCACCTGCCCAATCTGCATCACTATAAGATTGTAGATGCAGCGGTCATGGTTTAAAGTGAATACCATAGTTAGATGTACCTTTAAGTTATCAAATGATTCTCTTGATCGCAATGACATGAGAAATCATGGGATTGTGCATAAACTGACAAGCTTGGTTGACTGAAAATGCTATGTCGAGCCTTGTAAAAGTAAGGTACTGTAGAGCTCCAACAACACTTCGATATTGTTCAGGACTGTGATAAGGCTACCCATCATCCTTGAGTAATCTGTGATATGGTAAACATGGTGTAGCACACGGTTTAAAGTCTTGTAAGTCAACTTTGTCCACCAGTTCATTAATGTACTTCGCCTGGGACATAAACAAGCCTTCTGTAGTGTAACTAATCTGCAAGCCCAGGAAGTAGTGTAGTAGTCCCAAATCCTTCATTTCAAATTCTGTAGTAAGAGCTATGACAACTTGATTGATTAATTGTGAGCTGCTGCCTGTGAGAATAACATCATCAACATACAAAAGTAATAACACAGTTCCCTTTGAAGACTGTTGTACAAACAAAGAAGGATCAGCCTGTGACACTTGAAATCCCAAACTTGGTAAGAAACTGGTAAATCTTTCATTCCAGGCTCGAGGGGCCTGTTTTAGACCATATAGTGATTTGTAAAGTTTGCAAACATAAGTTGAAGGATGTGTTGTACTCTCAAACCCCGGAGGCTGGGCCATATACACTTCCTCTTGAAGGATGCCATGTAGAAAGGCATTTTTAACATCAAGCTGGCTAAGAGTCCACTTGAATTGAGCAGCTAAGGCAAAGATCAGTTTTATAGTTGTAGGTTTCACCACAGGAATAAAAGTCTCCACATAATCAACACCTTCTTCTTGGCTATACCCTTGTGCTACAAGTCGTGCCTTATACCTTGCTACAGACCCATCTGCATTTTTCTTGATTTTGTATATCCATTTGCACCCAACTAAGTTCTTATTAGGTGGTAATGGAACTAAAGACCAAGTCTTTTGAGAATGAAGAGCTGCCATTTCTTCTTGCATTGCAATCTGCCATTCTGGAATTTTTACTGCAGTTTTGAATGTTTTAGGTTCTGGAGTAACCGTTGCTGAAAAGGCTTTCTTTTTTAACACCATTCTTGGACCTTGTTTGCATGGGGTGGACATTCATTGGTATGGGTAGAACCACACTTAGTCTTTCAGGGTGGAAATCAGGATCCACATGGATAAGATGCTGTGTACTGGAATTAGTCGAGGGAATCTGATGTGGGGACAAATCACTAGGTATATGTGCTGTAGTGTTGTTATGTGTTTGTGAAGAATCAAACTCCGGAGCTCGAGATGCAACTGTTTCCAAGGATTCTGAGGCTCGAGATACAAAAAAGATTCTGAGGCACTAGATGAATGCATATTCAAGGAATCTGTGGTCTAAGATGATAATGAATGAAATGAGGGTGATAATGCTTGATTTGTTAATGTGATGATTGGAGTTAACTGAGGTGAATGCACACGAACTTTGTGATGATTGTATTTGAGGTGATGCAGAAGATGATAATGAATGTGAAGAAACTGTGAAGTTTGAGTATGGAAAACTAGCTTCATCAAACAAAACATGTCTTGGCACATGTATTTTACTAGTAGCAATATCTAGGCATATGAACCGTTTGTATTAACTTGCATATCCCAAAAATACACAAGTTGCTGTTTTAGGTTGAAATTTAGATGTATTGTAAGGTTTTAGGAGAGGAAAACAAGCACAACCAAATACCCTGAGATGTTTAATCTCAGGAACAAGGTTATATAGCCTTTGGAAAGGTGACTGCATTTGTAAGGAAGCACATGGCATTCTATTTATGAGATACACAACAGTAGCACAAGCATGAACCCAAAATTGTTTAGGCAGTTTTGCAGTTTGAAGAAGTGTTAGTGCTGTTTCTACAATATGCCTATGTTTCCTTTCTGCCAAACCATTCTGTTCAGGTGTATATAGGCATGATTTGTGATGTAAAATGCCATTTTGTGCCAAAAACTGTTGAAATTTAGTGCTTGTATATTCACCACCACCATCACTTTGAAATACTTTAACTATAGCAGAAAATTGTGTACTCAAATAGGCATGAAAATGGACAAAAGTTGCAAAAAACTCTGATTTATTTCTTAATGGAAAGATCCATGTATAACGAGTACAATCATCTATGAAGGTTACATAATACCTAAACCCTTCATAAGATAGCAAATGAGCAGTGCCTCATACATCATTGTGGATTTTTTCTAAAGGGTGTACAAATTTGTTTACAGGGAAATGAAATGGTAATTTGGTGAACTTGCCCTCTAAACATGGTGTACAGATGGATGAACATGTATCTAGTGATGCAGGAACTTGAGATTGATGTAGAATTGTAGAAGTTATTGCATTGGATGTGTGCCCCAGCCTTTTGTGCCATATGCTTGAATGAACCGGTTTTGCAAGGAAACATGAATGAGATGCAGGTGGTGAGGATAACCGCTTCTGTGAAATGTTGAAAGGTATAAGATAGTAACCAGCTTTACACAGCCCCTGGAGGAGTATTTTCCCTATGGATTTGTCTTGAACCCAAAAAGAAACATCATCACAAATGAACCTGCACCTATTGTCTTTGCAGAGTTGATAAATTGATAATAGATGCTGAGAAAGCTTTGGAACATGTAAAACATTCTTAAGTGTGAGTGAATGATGTGGAGCAACCAATGTCGAAGTGCCAATATTGGAAATTTGCAAACCTGCACCACTTGCAGTAGTAATGGTATCAGTTCCTTGATATGGAGTAGACAGATCCAAATTTTCCAATTCAGATGTCATGTGTGATGTAGCACCAGTGTCTGCAAGCCAAAATTGCTCAGATGGTGCTGAAGGTTGGTGATTGGCGTGCATAGCAGTGAGATTGGTAGTTGGGAGCCTCCCTTGATAGGCAAAATTACTCCTGTGGTAGCATTGAAGGGCTGAGTGTCCATATTTCCAGCATATTTGGCATTGAGTAGGGGAGCTCAAGGCAGTGTTGTTATGTCTTTGGAAGCAATCTGCAACAACATGACCCTTCTTGTTACATATTTGGCAAATAGGGATCTCCGAAGGGTGATCTGGGCAGTAAGACTGGTAAGGTTTTGGAGTTCCAAGGATGCCAGGATTGCCATTGGAAAATCGTGGAGCCGAATTGTATTGAAATCTGCCTCTCCATTTGCCTCTGAAATTATTACCTTTGTAGGTACCATAGTTATGATAACCCCTATTGAAATTGCTATGAGACCCAGTACTGTGAGTGGAACCATGACTATGATTAGCTGAACTTGATCCTTCATTGTGCTTGAAAGAGTGATCAGAGGAAGACCGTGGTTGATCTTGATCTAGAGCAAGTGCTTTCCCTTTGGCAGATTGAATGCCAGCAACCATGGCATTGCCAAAAGACAATCCAGAAGAACTGTCAAAGACTAATCGATGATAGCTTCTTCTGCCAGAAGCTGAGACCTGAAATCTTTGAGAGATATTCCATTCTCTCGTCCTCTAATCGCACATCGAAATGTATTGAATTATGCAGGTAGCCCTTTCAATGCAAGGATTATAATATCTTCATCATCAAAGATTACTCCAGCTGTAGCAAGATGATCCCTTGCATCTTTAATCTTTTGGAGATAAACAGAAACAGATTTAGACCCTTTCTTGATATTCTGAAGTTTTGTCTTCATCTGAAAGATTGTGGCTTTTGTCACTGCAGAAAATCGATCAGTGAGATTCAACCACATCTCAGCAGAACTCTGGCACCCAATGATGCAAGAAATGGCAGTTGTCGATAATGTGGCAATGAGCAATTGCATCAGTGCACGATCGTGCATTTTCCAGACTAAGTAGTCATCAGTTTCAACCCCTTCAGTGTTAGAATCTTCATTGAATCTTGGCGGGCACTTTCTTGAACCATTGATAAACCCCATAATCCCATGGCTTTCCACAAGCAATCGAACCTGAAAGCTCCAAGTGAGATAGTTTGAATCATCAAGCTTTACTGTAACAGAGGTGGAGACGGTGGAGAGAAGACCGGTGATGGGCGACTGAAGAATTTGCAGCTGAGCAGCAGTAACCATTTTGCAGAAATTTGTGAAAGATCGTTGATTGAGACGTTTGATCGAACAGTTGGTGGGCAGACGAGAAGAACTCAACTTTCGAAACGGCTGGTATGTTTTCCGACGCCAAATATCACAGAAAGAAGCAAACTAGAGGGTAGAGAAGAGAAAGAAATGCTTTAGATGCTGAGTGGAAGCACCGGATCGGCCGGCGATGATACCATGTGAAGATAGCTGCAATGGTAGAGTCTGAGAAAAGAAAATGGAAGAGAGAAATGTATTTGTAAAATGCTTTAGTTTTTCATTGATCAATCATATGATTTTACATTGCCCACTTATATAAGTGTTTTGATACAAAACTTACAGAGCAAGTAATTCTTTTTAACCAACCTCCTTATACCAACTAATTCATTTTAACCAAATTATCCAAATCCAACATATTCTAACTAACTAAACTATATGTATATCAGCTCATTTAATCTCTTGACAATTGGCTTTGTTTTGACCATTGATGATCTCCTCACTTGGATCACAATCTTGACCTTCATTCTTCTTACACCCCTCACATGCAACGAGTCTCTATTGGGCCACACGTGAATCAATTCCACATTGCTAACCCTACTTGTTTGATTTGGGTTTCGAAGACTCAATTCGTGCATCCCAACTCGAGACTTCAAGGTTTTCAATTCGTAGTCCCAATTCAGGTAAGCATGCTCAAGTGACCGGCCCACTATGTTACCATGTCAAAGTTTAAAAGATGGTTTAACGATCAACTACTAAACAACATAGATATTGCCCCCAAGTTAACCACTTGTGCAGTTTAAATTTAATAGGTATGAGATTTATATAAAAGACCTAAATGTAATTATAGTGGAACTATTGATATTGTTTCCTACTTAACCACTACAGTCCAATAGGTGTATAAAGTTTTATACAAAGGCATCAACACAATTAGTGGTGGAACCATCGCTTGTTCTTTACTTAACTATATGTCGTCTAATAAATATTGAATTTTAGATAAAAGAACTCGATGCAATTAGTAGTATAACCACTAATATAAATTGTCTTCTGTTTGGTCAGATATCAGATAGGAGAATTTACATTTTCAGAAATGTTTGGTGGTTATATTTGAAATAGTATGGCTAGGATCACAAAATATGTTCACCTAATATAAACTATATTACTAATTCGTAGACAGAAAGCCAAAAAAAAAAGAAGTTCAGTTTGAGCTCATAATTATATAGTAAATACATTTTTGCATGTCATGATGAACTTCTGATCCATCCACTCCAGATTATGTGCAAAGGAAGGATGAGTGGCACTGGCTCTGCGGTCATTTTTGGAGCTTTTCATTTTTGGAGATGGACGTCTTCCTGACTGAAGCATTTTGACATGGACTGAGAGACAATGCACCACCGAAATTTTTTTTTTCAATTTTAATATAATTGTACGAACATTTTATAATTCAATAGACTTTTTTATATTGTAATATCTTTTGAGATTAATATAATTACTATTAATTATTACAAATTAAATATAATTAATGTAAATTATATATCTAATTAAATAAATTTGAAAAAAATTTAAAAAGTTTACGCGACGAATGTATTATTGGAGCATGTATTTTGTGTTTTGTTTTTCTTTACAACTGCCCAAACTTTTGTTGGGCAAAAATTCTTTTTATCCATAAATACATCGTTGATTGACAAAAAAACTGACGTTGGGCAAGTTCTGTTCGTCAGGTCAAGTTGGTCAATGCACTTTGCTCGACAAAATTATCATTGGTAATTTCGCCCGGTGGAGTTTAAATTTTTGATGAGCAAAATGTTGTGCAATGAGCTTTGCCCGATGAACATTGCCTAACGAAGTCATATCAGGCAAAGCCTTGGGCGACGAAATTTTATCTGGCTCGACGAGTACTTTTCGTTTGGAAAGAAATTTTTTTTTTTTTTTTTTTTTTTTTTTGCTAGTGGATAGGGCTCTCTCTTCAATTCATTGAGTTTCGGGTTCAAATTCTCATCACTTAGCTTAGGGTAATAATATCATGTGTAACACAAAATACACTATTGTTGCATGATTTAGTGAACATTTCCAGTAACAGACTAATATGCGAGACCTACCGTAAAACAATAGATTCACTAATTTCCTATTAGAATAGAGCAAAGTATGTTGGTTGTACAAAATAGTTTTTCTTAAACTTTTACCATGGAGAACATTTCTGCTAAGTTAAAGTTTAGTTTTTTTTGCCATTTTTATACTTCCGTTAACTTTTCGGTCATATAAAGTTTATATGAATAATTTTATAGAAGTGCGATAACTTGTACCTTTCATGTCTGAATATATATGTCCTACAAAAGTAGTTTAAGACAGCACCACCACAGAATTAAGGGTTTCATTCGTATATAATGTGTGCTACCAAACTTTTCTACAACACTTGGGACCTCTTTTCTGTATTGATGTTGACTAAAGTTAGTGAAACATATATTATATGATGCGCTCTCTATTGTTGCTAAATTTCTTTTGATTTTTCACTTTCAT
Source organism: Cotoneaster glaucophyllus (assembly GCA_036320875.1). Taxonomy (NCBI): domain Eukaryota; kingdom Viridiplantae; phylum Streptophyta; class Magnoliopsida; order Rosales; family Rosaceae; genus Cotoneaster; species Cotoneaster glaucophyllus. Next base: position 20,962,516 of record CM070067.1, read on the forward strand.
CTAAAAATTATGAATAGTTAAGATAGACACAAATATACACAGTTAACTTGCATGCGGGGGAAGCTATAAACTCAAACATTTAAAATTTAAATAAATACTATGAGAAAACACTAAAATTTAAATAAATACATGTGGTTTAAATGCGATTGCAAGTAGATATAGAGTTGACTTTTATTATGGGGAGTGGGGGTGGGGGAATTCTTTTATACAACTCTGAACAATGTCATGCTCATGCGTCGGGTCTTTCAACCATTGGATGTGATGGACTTACTTTTCTGTCTTTAGATATAGAATGATAATTAGCGTTAGATTTGTAATGTATGTTGTATTGGTTTCTTTCTTGTTCCTAATATGAGTATGAGAGACAATAACTAAACTAACGTTAAACTAGGTCTAAATCATGTGAATTTGATGTTATACAATGTCACTAATACATAAATTTCAAGTATTCAAATCAGGCATTAATAAGCTAGTGCATTTAAAATTTACTAAATTTCATGTATAAATCTATTATTTAATGTACATATATGTTAAATAATTAAATGTCATTCGGGTGGTTCGCTTTCAATCGGATGAATAATATTTCAGTTCAACCCAATCCAACTCAGCCCACCTATTAAACGGGGATCGAATTTTTACCCAAAAATAAAATTTTAAAGTTTAAAACTCAACTTAACCCAACCCATATCGGATGGGTTGGTTAGTAGATCTACTAAAATGTCCACCCCTAAATGTGTAGAGTAGAAAGAATCTAAGGAGTTCCATTAAAGTTTTCCTCGTTGCCCAAAAAGGATTTAATTAAAAACATTCTCCATGCTAGCAAGAAAAGCTCCACCCAATATATTTTCACTTCAGCCAACAGTAGCATAAGTAAGTTCAAATAATGTGGTTGAAACTGAAAAAGATATCGCAGCTAGCACTTCTTACCTTTGCACAAATATTGACCAAATTTTTTTTTTGCACAAATACGTACGATTAATTAGCACATATAGAGGCCCAACTTAATTACCACAGGGCATCAAACCATAAAATATTTGCTTAAATTGGATAAAATTATCCTAATCCTTTACTAGTACTAATCCCAACATAAAATGCGATGGGAGGTAATCTTTCTGTTAACGTTAACTAAGTTTAATTGTAAACCTTTTTTTATCAATTAATTATATGACTTAAATTATACACTATTCTAAAAATTCCCACCTAGTGCCGCCTAGGCGGCTGGCCACCACCCCGATTAATACTTAAGCATTTGAAAATTAAGAAAGGGTGCCTGGAAGGCGCCAACCTAGACCGCCTAGGCACCCCCCTAGCCCACCAAACCCACCTAGACACCTGCCTAGATTGCAACTCACTTAGATAAAAAATAGATAACTTTTCTTTTGCATTTTATTGTTTCCAATAAATTGTAAGAGACTTATTGAACATTTAAATAAACACACATTATATGTTTGCTCCCCATGTTTTCATTATGTTCTAATACTTCATAATATATATGTCACTTTATTTTCTAGTTTATGATGAATATATATATATATATATATATATATTAAGTATAAACAAACACTTATTTACACAAAATAGAATAGATTTACTTAAATACGTCTAGTCCACCTAAGCGCTAGACGCCAGCCCGCAGGCCGACTATAGCACCTAACGTCTGTTAAAACCTTGAAATTATATGGTAAATGTTTCTTTGAGTTTTGTATTACCAAATCAAAGCTTAATGAAGACTTGACCTAAATGTTCTTAATCCACAAATCATTCCTACTAATCACCAAATTTACTTTGAATATGTTCATGAATTAATTCGAGATATAAACAAACAAGTGTATACAGCATTCCTCTCATAATGAATTCTTCATATATAGAAATTTATGTGAACAACTTGTGAAAAGCGTTTGTGTGTGTGTATTAGTCGTTATTTGAACATACTATGTTATTTATGTGGCTTGTTATTAATTACTTCGAAAAGAAACTTGATTTTAAAATTTCTATTTAAAAGAGAATAATGTAAAACCGACATACTTTTTAGGGTTTATATCACAAATGGTTCCTGAAATTGACCCCATCAATCATGATGGTCCCTGAAATTGAAAATCGATCAATGTAGTCCCTGAATTTTAACTCGCGAATCAATGTGGTCCTTCTGTTAGTGTTCCGTCCAAATTAACTTTAAAAAAAGGTTAGAGAACCAATTTTTCATGGTAAAATGATAAAAAATAACCATGTTACTTATAATTTTACTTACTACCTCTCTTTTCTTTTTTCCATCTTCACTTTTCTCTCCATTTTTTCATGGATTTGGTGCTAAAACTAAAATAAAAACAAAAAAAAGTGGTTCTCTAACCTTTTTTTGGTCATTTTACCATGAAAAATTGGTTCTCTAACCTTTTTTTAGTGTTAATTTGGACGGAATACTAACAGAAGGACCACATTGATTCGCGAGTTAAAATTCAGGGACTACATTGATCAATTTTCAATTTCAGGGACCATCATGATTGATGGGGTCAATTTCAGGGACCATTTGTGATCTAAACCCTACTTTTTAATAGAGTTAGGTCTTATAGACAATAGTAGAATCTAGGGAGAATTATTGTTTAAAAAGTTGGTGTGTTATATATACCATCTGATTAATATCCATCACAACTGATAAAACCATCATGTTCAATTGAGATACATATACAACTATAAAACAAAATACAGTACTTAAAGCTTGGGTCAAAAGAACACAGTAACAACTGGGTCTGTGTCATGTAGTTCCTACATTCTATATAAAATTCTTATTTAAAGTAGGGTTTATATCACAAATGGTCCCTGAAATTGACCCCATCAATCATGATGGTCCCTGAAATTGAAAATCGATCAATGTAGTCCCTGAATTTTAACTCGCGAATCAATGTGGTCCTTCTGTTAGTGTTCCGTCCAAATTAACTTTAAAAAAAGGTTAGAAAACCAATTTTTCATGGTAAAATGATAAAAAATAACCATGTTACTTATAATTTTACTTACTACCTCTCTTTTCTTTTTTCCATCTTCACTTTTTTCTCCATTTTTTCATGGATTTGGTGCTAAAACTAAAATAAAAACAAAAAAAAGTGGTTCTCTAACCTTTTTTTGGTCATTTTACTATGAAAAATTGGTTCTCTAACCTTTTTTTAGTGTTAATTTGGACGGAACACTAACAGAATGACCACATTGATTCGCGAGTTAAAATTCAGGGACTACATTGATCGATTTTCAATTTCAGGGACCATCATGATTGATGGGGTCAATTTTAGGGACCATTTGTGATATAAACCCTTTAAAGTATGGTTTCTACCAATATATTAAAAATTAAACAGACCCTATCGCATGTACTTGTTTAATATAAAACCCATTACTCACGAAACAAAAGCACTAATTAAAACACAAAGACTAAAAAAGATGAGGACGACAATGATAAATCCAACACTTTATCCAGCATCTGTTTATATATATAAGAATCTCTCACATATTGCAAGTTGAAGCTAGTTGCACCAAGTTCACACTTCCAAATTAATTAACCTCAAATACTCTCTCTCTCTCTCTCTCTCCGAGTTACAACGAATAAAATTCCCCATTCATTTGCCCACATATCCTTTTGACGTACTTGTTATTATCCTCATCCTCATCAGCCACTACTGAAATTGCACTACTATTTGTTTGACCTAGCAAGCTGCTCATGGATCGGGCTTTAACAATCCCAAGCTTCATCCGCTTCTTTGTAACCAGCAATGGCTTCTTCTCTTCCTCTTCACCTTCATTTCCTTTACCTTCACCGATATCACGAGCATCCAGCAGCACAACAGCTTTGGTGTCTTCTTTCCGCGGCGGTGACTCCAAGGATAATATTCTAGATACTGATAATTGCTTAAACACAGTCTCAGTGGAAGCAGCTCTAGTAATAGTAGAAGTGGTAGTAGTAGTAGTTGCCACCGCCGTTGACCGGCTTCTAACACTATTCATGCTCCTCAACCTACCCTTGCCCAGGTGATGCTCGCAAAGAGAGTACCCAACAAGTGTTTGTTGGAAACACCTCCATCCTCTTCCATTAACTCGACTGCACCGCGACCCCTCCATGAGTGCACCACCTCTTGCCCTCTTTCTTGTTGCACTAACACTACTATTGACTCTATTGTCATCACTGGCATGATCGTCTTGCTTCTGATGATCATCTTCACCTTGTTGCTGTCGAGGTACACTTTTCTTGTTCGTCTTCGTTTTCATTGATTTCTTGTCTTTCTGATCATCCATTATCGTCTGTCCGATATTATTCGCTCCTCTCTCGAAGCTCCCTCTTCGCTTCTTCAATGGAAACGCTCTCTCTCCTTGAAACCAACTCCCAGCAGCTATACATATACATACATAGTTGAATGCAAACCATCAACAGTCACAATATGAATACCAATAATTGATACAATGCAAGCAAGAAATGGTAGATACTTCAATTTTCTTGAATAATTTGTGTATATAATATATATATATATATATATATATATATATATATATATTTATATGGAAATAATATGAATATTTCACCTGGGTGAGAAGAACTAGACGATCCCGAAGCAAACCCCATTAATGTTTCTGCAACCAATATGCTTTCCTCCCTAAACGAAACAACCACACCCAGAAGATCGATGGATCAACAACCACACACGATACGTAGATCAAATTCTAGTCCAGGTGAAAAAAGAAAAATTAACCCAGAAAATAAAAAGTGCAGGTTTGCAACATATATATATATATAGTTAGAGTTTATGGTGTCGGGGACCATATTATATTAACCTATGCTAACGTGCACCGCATGGGTACATTTGTTAGGCCAAATATAAGGAGGAAGGAAATAAAACAAAATAAATAAAAATGAGCAGCTAGCTAAAGGATTAGATTAGATGGGAAGGTATTGGTGGCTAGCCAAAGCTGATATAAAAACAGTATTTCCACTTACACTATAAATATTTTCTTCTCTTTTTCACTCCTTTTTATTTTGTACTTTTAATAAGGTGGGCAAGTAAATAAATCAAGTCTCCTTTCTTTTGACCTTTTTTACTACAAGAAATTTCATGAAAGATGAGAAGAGATTACATGAAATATTGAAAGAATTAGTAACTTTATTTATTTTCTCCATCTATCTTACTTACCTGATTTCATCATCCTCATTTCCCTTCTGATCTCCTCCCTCTCTTGATTCCCTCTCATCTTCTTCCCCTTTCAATATCAACGGCTCCTGCAAAATTACACCAAGTATTATATTATATATATGTACATACATATATGTGGCCTTGTATTGAAACCCCAATGATGGGTGCAAATGAAAGAACCATGAAATTAATCAACACAAACAAAAGTGCACCACCAAGTAATTAACAAAAATAAGTAAAAAAAATAACAACAAAAGGGTTGTGATTTGTGAGCATTAAATTTCACTAACCAAACCACAGTCTTGCTTGTTCTCCTTGTGCTTATTATCTCCAGCAGCATCAACAAAACCCCAACCTTTGCCTGCTCGTCCGATCGGCGAGACGGGTTGATCGGACGGCTGAGGATGGGGATGGCCCACATGGGCAGTTTTCTCCACTGGGTTGGAGGGATTTGGAGGATCATGGGGGTGGTTGAGTTGCACCACGGGTGGTGGTGAGTAGTTGAGGTCGTGGAGGAGGGGATCTGATAAAGGCACCGGAGAAAGAGACGACAGAGGGAAGGGCACCTGTCGTTTCCGGATCCTCATCGGTATATTTTTGGATAAGGAGATATTATTATTTGAGTTCTCTCAGGCCAGATTCTGATGCTTTCAATCACACAAAAACACAGAGAAAAGATGTAGTTCTAGAGAGAGAAAGTTAGAGAGAGAGCGGGGTGCAAGAAAACCCAAAACCCATGCCAAAAACTACTCCAGGAGAGAGAAAGTATCAAACTTTTATTTGTTGCACCAAAGAGAAGACGGGGAGGGAGAGAGGTGGCACGTGTGGGACAGTCAAATGGAAGGAGGTGGAGAGTGGAGGAGGGCCTGCACACGTGTGGGACAGGCTGAGCGGGTAGCCGGTAAAAGGCTGGGGACAGGGTACGGACGATTATTGCCAGGGTGGAAGGGGAAGGAACGAAGAGAATACAAATGATGGGAGTGGGTAGTTCAATCGTTTATACTTTTAAGAATGCATTGGTGGGTCCCATATACCCTTTGAGATATAACAACGACCCAGATCAGATGCCTTTCTTTGATTTTTCTTCTAATTTTTGTTTAGAAATGCTAAGGAACCCTCTCAAATGTGCAAATCTTCATGAACTTTCTATTCTTTTACAGTTTAACGTTAATTATCATGTTAATATTATGAAATATTTTACAAAAAAAAATAAGATGATAAATAGTCCATAAAGAGTTCCTTCAACATTTCTCTTTATATTTTTCAAAGAAATTGAGGAAAAAAAAAAAGAAAACTAGTTTCCTAACTCTCCCCACCACTATCCTCTATCCAGTATCCACCATATATTCTTATTTGGTGCAATTTGTGACAGTAAAAAGAAGAGCATAGTGGAAGATGGGGATTTTCAAATTTTATGAAGAACGATGTATCAACAAAAGATCACGATAGCATTGTTCTCGTGTTGTGCAAGTTGCTTTTGCTAATTTTTTTTAATTTTTTACAATGCCCCGAAGTATATAATATTATAGGTGTTTAACAGCTAGATATTTGTTTAAAGCTACAAAAATCAAGGTCTAACAGGTAAAACACCATATGTTTTCTTCTAATTTTTTTGGGTATGGAGAAAATTGAAACGTTTTTTTGTGGTAGTGTATCCAAGGCTGAGAACAATGCATCCACAAGCTCTTTTGCTCATGTGCAAAGTTTTGTTCCTTCTTTCAGATGTGGACAGTGGCTCCCTGCCTTGCGTAGACGTTGAGTGTATTTGGTGTAGTCATTAGTCTACTTCTACGAGGACAGCAACCCACTATGCTTCCAAGATCAATATTGGGATTGGAACCCAAATCGCATGCCAATTTTTTTTATAAGCCTAATCACATTAATTAGGAGGAAACAAATAGATAATTACTTGGGTTAATACTTGAATCGTGACCCTCCACATGACGATGTTTACACCAAGTGTACGAAAGAATTGGCTAAACCTCACAATGAGCATAATGTGGTTCAAATTCGTTTTTGACGAGAATCGAACATAAAATCGTAGTACTAAATGGTTGACCGTCCACATATTTAGGTATATACAATAGCTTAATTTCTCGTAATGTATATTTGTAATAGAATGTATAAAATGCATATTGATTTGGTGTTCGATTTCCCCTTTCTATCGCTATTGACAGATAGAAAAAACTAACTACATATATTTATGTTCTATTAATTCATAGGTGAGAGATGTACCTTACATATGGGTTTTTGTCTTCACTTAGTCACAACAACAAATTAATTTGTGGACTTTTGCAAGTGTTTTCCACGTAAAAGTCTTTGATAACGTCATGCTTTAGAAAGGAAAGGGAAAAAAAAAACCTAAGGAATCGTAGCAGAAGAATTTCATAACTAATAATCAATTAAGAGCATGACATGTGAATAAAATGAGGAGTACTTTTTTTCTTCGATTAAGTTCTTGAAGTGTTTTGTAAAAAAAAAAAAAAAAATTATAGTTTTACGATGTCTTTTGTAATTACTATTCTTTAGGAGGATTACCGATACAAATTTTTTTTTTTTTTTAGGTTGTTTTTGTAGAGTTTTGAAATGTAATTTTCATGATTTTCTCATTGCATCATAATTAATGTATTTGTAACTATTCTATATTTCTTGGTCTCATTTCTCATTCACTTCAACTCCCATTTGAAGGAGAAGAACCGAAAATAAAAAGTGAAGAACAGAACTTTGAAGCACACTCTTTGGGTTTTCCATCCACTTTGATTCAATAAAAAAAAATTGCGGAATGCCAGGCCTTTAAAACCTCCATATAGCCCAATATACGATCCAATAACATGACCTCTGTGTCCACGTTAGATCCATGTTTGCACCAATGTCAGGTCCAGTAAGCTAATAATTGGTTGACCAAAAAAAAAACTCACTTTAAGGCTTGTTATATTAATATGCCACATATTATTGAATGTATCCAAATTCCACTTAATATACTTCATATTTATTTTTTCAATTTTTTTTTGAACAAACGATTTTATCTACACTAAGGGGGTGAGGGAGTGGGCTAAGCCTCACAATGGATTTGCAATAATGTGGTTCTCATTCACCTTTAACTATAATCAAACCTAAGACCTCTCATTTACAAGCGAAGAGGAATATCACTAGACCATAGTACTAACTACTAAGTGACAATTAAAAATCATAATACACCCCATATACTTCTTCATATACCCTCAGTCCCCATACTCTCAATGTACACATTATATGTTATACATAAGAGAAATTTTATTTGAACCCATGTAACCTCTTTCTACACCTAACTTACTATCTTCATCCATATTGTTTTTTTATTAAAGAATTAATCTCTCTTTAAACCCAAATTTATTACCTAAACTACCCTCTCAAACCTAATTCAAAATGTTAAATTACCTTTACACTCATTCCATTTATAAAATAACATCTGTAATTGATTTAAAAAAAAGAAAGAAAAAAAAGAGGCGTCCTTGCCCCATCCCCCTCTTCCCACTAGCATTTCCTTGGCTATTTTTTTTTTCTTTCTACTGATGTCCATAAGCAACAAATCAAACAATTCATCCCCTTATATTTATCAACAAGCAAGGAAGTTTATAATCTAAGAACATTGGTAATAAGTTTTTCCTTAGAATTTTCTAATTGCATAAAGTTTAACAAACCATTCGGGATTGATGAAAAAAATTGAAACTCAAATACTCATCTTCTGAACTTAAAAAAAAAATGAAATCAAACGAACAAAATATTCATAAATTGAGTCATACCTTAGTTGGAGGATTCAAAACTTCAAAATCACCATCCATCAATAAAAAAAAAACTAGTTTTTCTCTACAAGACCTATTAGGATTTTTAGCCATAATGAACATAGGAAAAACAAGAAGTGATGATAGGGTTTAATGGGTTTATTGATAAATTTGAGTTTTATTATTAATTTCATTTTGTACTTAATAGTAATTATGCAATAGGGTAAAATAAACAATAAACAATTTTAATTTAAGTTGGGTGTAGAAAGATATTACATGGGTTCAAATAAAATTTCCCTATACATAATCCCACATTTGCTATATACACTCCACATTGCATTAGGTGCAAATGACAGATCATGGAAGTATCCTTGTTCTTGTTTAAAATCATGTCCCTAGAAAATTGTGTGCGCGCGGTGTGTGCCTGCAAGAGGGACATATGGAGAGAACCCTAAGAGGTATCTAGCTTTTCTTTCGGTGCTAAACACTTCCAGCAGTTTTTGTTTATGCATTTTAATCGTACAAAAACAAAAACCCATGAACAAAAAACAGAAAAACATACAAAGCTTTTAGTCTTATTCAAGATATTAGGCTTTAATAAATATGGATTAATCTCAGTTTACTACTATAAAGTTTCTTGGTTTTTAACATTTAATACATGAAGTTTTTTTTTTTTTATCCCAAAGTGGTACATAAAGTCATAATTTTGGGACACTTTCATACATCCATTAAGTTTACTATTAAATAGGGCTGGGCAAACGGGTCCTAGACCCGCGGGTCGGGCCGGGTAATCGAGGTTCGGGGCGGTTCTTCTTTTTTGTAAAAACAGACGGGGCGGGTCGGGCCGGGTAATTGAAGGTTTCGAATCGGGCCGGTTCCAAAAATATAGGACCCGCGGGTACCCGGACCGGCAATGGACGGACGAGATTTAATATATCATCTCCATCCAATCTCAACCGTCAGTTTCGACCTAGGCAATTCCACCTCTCCCGAGTTCCAGAAGCACCTCAGTTCAGTCAGTCTCTCGGATTCTCCCTTCCCTCGACTCCCTCTCTCTCCCTATCCCTTCCTTCCCTCGACTCCAACTTTCATACTCACTCACAGTGTTCACCGGCGTCGGGACGAGACCAACACAACAGCACTCACCACCCCATCACCACCGTCGAGCTCCAACTCTCAAACTCTCACAGCGCTGTCTCGACCAACACTACACAACGGCACCACCTCCGCCGTCGCGACCACCATCATCACCCCATCACCACCGTCGAGGACACTGCTACTACCAGTACCAACCATCATCCCTCTAAAATTTAGGTAATTTTGAATTAGGTTTTATTATTAATGTCAATTTCTGGTGTAGGGATTTTTAGGGGTTTTAAGTTAGAATTTGTAGAAATGTTTCAGGATCTGGAATATGAAGTTATGAATGAACTACTTGTTCAGAGACTGATGGATTTTTGGGGTTTTTTTTTTCTTTCTGTGAAATGTCTTTTTTCTTCTGATGCATGTTTATGTTTTTTTTTCTTCTGATGCATGTTTCTGGAATATGAAATGTTTCTGTTATAGCTACTTGTTATAAATGTTTCCAAATCAAATCAAAGCCAATCATCTGTTTCTGATTAATTTTCAAAGTTTTTCTAAAGCTGAATTCTTATCCAAGTTGTATGATTCGAAATGATTTGGTGGTATGAGAAATTCAATCTTGCATTTCCTCTTGTGATGAAAGTTGTGCGATTATTAGATTCCCAAGCTGCTAGAGATTCCGAAACAATTGTCATACGAATTAATAACGGGTTTTCATAGCATTAGTTTTCTCTAACTCTAGTGCTCTGGCCTACGGTTGCAACAAATGTGGAGAGTATCCGGTCCAAGGGCTCAATTGATGGAGGAAGTCCCCAGTTTTAGTATATTGCCTTGGAAATCAAATTATATCTTCTTTTCCATAGTCTTTCTTTTATCGTTTTTCTGATAGATGTTTGATTAGATAAGATTTGATTGGTCACATGTTATGAGAAATTCAATCGTGCAAGCAAATGGTTACAGGTATGATTTAGATTGTGTGTACGCATAATGTATCTTAGTATTCTACAGAGAGTTCTCGGTCCGGGAAGGTAACATTGTCTCCTTGGAGACACTTTCTTATGCCATTATAAAGGATTGACATTTGTTTCTTTGAAAATTTGCCCTGTTTCAACAAACTGTGCATTGCAGATGTGAAGGAAGTAATCTCTGTTCTTTTAAGCAGAATATTCAAGCTGCAAAGCAGTATTCGATGCAATGATACCTCCAAATTAGACTGTTACTCTGTGCCTGTTTTCATTTGCTTTGCTTGTTCAGTGATTCTACACAAGTTTTCTTTTCTGGATTATGCTTTTCAATTAAAATCAGTCTTTTGATTGTCTTGTTCTTTTTTTTTTTTTTGAGAACTTGTTTTTAAATGATCTGATGATGTTGTGATTGATGGGTGGAAAGCTAATGTTAAGTTTATTTTATTGGTAAGGATTCCATATGCATTTATTCCTTTCCGTTTTCCACCTCAAATAAAAATCAGATACCTCTGTGCATTTTGTTGCTGACTGTTTCTGATTGGTTGATTCCCCTGTAGAAGCTTGTTTCCGAGAGAATTTGTAGACCTTGATTTTGCATTCTGTGCAGTTTTGCATTCTGCAATCTGTGCAGTTTGCATTCTGTGCAACTGCAAATCTGTGCAGTTTGCTTTTGTTACATAATTTCCATTTCCATTACCATTACATAAGTTCCATAATTTCCATTAGCAGTACCCTCAAACAAAAAAAAAAAAAAAAAACAAAAGGACCCGTGGACCCGGCCCGAACCGGCCCGTTTCAACCGGGCCGGGTAAACTCCGGTTCCTATATTAGAAATTGTAATCCCCGCCCCGCCCCGGCCCGTTTCCTTTGAACCTAGGTCCGGTCCGATTCCTCCAAAAATGGGCCCGGCCCGGCCCGTGCCCAGCCCTACTATTAAACGCTCACGTGGACATCGACTATGCACCACGTGTCATACGGACCCACGTAAATATTTAAAAATTAAGAAAAAAATTCTGGTTGTCCCCTACCTCAACTCCCGACTCCCTCCCTTCCTTCTCTCATATGCACACCCTCTGCCGTCTTCTCCTACCTCACATCCTCTCCCCCTCCATGCCTTCTCTCCTCTGTGCCCACCCATCTCTTTACAAAAACCACCGCCGCAAACTCCAGTGGTTCACCGACCTCCTCCGCACCTCTCCATCAGACACCTTCACCGTCCACCACTTTCTCGGCCTCCACTGGGTCGTCACCGCCAATCCCACCATTGTTCAGTACATCCTCAAGACCAACTTCCCCAACTACCAAAAATGTGAGGTCTTCCGCACCACACTCGTCAACCTCCTTGTCGACGGCATTTTCAACGTCGACGGCGACAATTGGAAGTTCCAGCGCCAAGTCTCTAGCCACGAATTCAACACCAAGTCCCTGCGTAAGTTCGTCGACCAGGTGCTTGACACCGAGCTCTCTGACCACCTCATTCTGATCCTCTCCACCTCCGCCGCCAACAATTCAGTCCTCGACTTCCAAGACATTGGCCATCTCCAACCGATGGCTGGCCAGAGGGCTCGTTTGAGCCCTCTGGCCCTCCAAGATTCTCCAAGATATTAATATTTTAATGAACAGTACAGGGCCATATTTGCCTTCGTCTCCAACCGAGGGCTAGAGGGCCAGAGGGCTCGTTTTAGCCCGGTCACAAAAAACCGTCTCCAACCGAGGGCCAAACATAATTTATTATTTAAATTTAAAAACTACAACAACTTAAATTTAAAAACAACAACAACTTAAATTTAAAAACTACAACTTAAATTTAAAAACGACAAATTAAATTTAAAAACTACAAATTAAATTTAAAAACAACATTAACTTAAATTTAAAAACTACAACAACTTAAATTTAATATCCATAATCAACATCATCTTCATCATCCGCCATTGTAGGAGTATAGTCAGAGGTAAACAACTGTCGCCGAGTCATAATTTCCTTTTTTTCCCTATCAAAATAAGCCTTACTCATTGGAGTGTAATTCAAAGTGTTCCTTTCCATATTCTTATCATCCATCTCTTCTTGTATTTGTTTGGCCCGTTCTTCATGCCTATGCTTCCTTTCTTCCGCCTCAAGGGCATTTTGCTCCGCCATTAATCGCAATGAGGCCGCCACTTCATGTTGAGCGGCGTAATCATCATTTGCCTTGCCCTTTTCCCTCAACCTTCGGGCCTTGTTTCGTCCCATAACCCTAGGTAAAGAAGCTTCGGACGGAATCGGATTTTCTTGAATGGTAGGAGATCCATCTTCATTCATATCTACAGATGGGGATGCAGCTCCCAAAGGATCTACTCTACGTTGAGTAGATCTTCAAATAACACCCACCCTTTACAAATTTCCCAACAACTGTGAAACTGAAAGGGTTTTGTGCTGCCCTCCATATACAATTCCTCCGCTTGACGTACCTAGAAAATATAATTACAAAAAATTTAGGAAATTAATTCATGAAATTAAATGTAATATAATGACATATAATTACAAAAATTAAATGTAATATAATTAAACATTTAAAATAAACTGTGAAAACACTAACTTCGTCATAGTAATTGGCGCCGCTTTCATGTCTACTTGCGGCTGCTAATAGTGCTTGATGCCATTTATTCAAACTTGGATGAAGATGTTTCTTCCATCTTGAAGAACAACTTTCGTGGTTTCGGATATTCGGTGGAATGGTGCCTTCGTAGAACTCTAAGTATTTTTTGGACACACGAGTCCAAACACCTTCACTTGTTTGAGAAATCCCCCTCACACTATCTTCTGAGACCCATCTATAAGCCTTGCAAAGAGCTTTATCTTCTTTTCGGGTCCAAGACCTACCTTTCATTACAGATGAGGCCATTTTTTTGGAAAAAAATGAAGGAAATATTGAAGGAAATTATTGAAAATATATTGAAGGAAATATTGAGAAATTGAAACAAATATTATAGATGAAGGAAATATTGGAAAATATATTGAAGGAAATATTGAGAAATATATTGAAGGAAATATTGCAAATGAAGTGAAGAATTGAAAGAACTTCACCAAATTTATAGAAGAAAAGAAATGTTTTAAAAAAAAAAAAAAAAAAAAAACAAACTTTACAACGGCTACCTGCAATTTACAGAAAAAAAAAAAAAAAAAAAAACTCAACGGCTAGCTGACTCAACTAGCCGTTACAGTAAAAAAAAATTCAAACTATTGTTGTCGGTTGTAACCGACAGCAATACTAAATAAATAAATAAATAAACTGTGCTTACTTAATGCTGTCGGTTTTAACCGACAGCAATAGAAAACATTAAAAAAAAAATACCCAGCCTCGGGGCTGGCTGGCTGGCCGAAAGCAACCAACCCTCCAGCCCTCCAGCCCTCTCCGATTCCGTGGGGCCCTTCCAGATTCCAGAGCCCTCGCTTGGAGACGGTTTTAGGGCCATTTTCGGCCCTCTGGACCCTTCGGTTGGAGATGGCCTAACGTTTCGCTTTTGATAACATCTGTTGAATTGCTTTCAAGTACGACCCGGATTACCTCATGCCCTCGCTGCCCGAAGCCAAATTCAGAATGGTTGTCGACGACGCCATGCAAATCAGCAACCAAAGGTTCGGATTGCCGCACCCATTGTGGAAACTACTCTCAGAATCAAGTCCGAAAAGCGCCTCCGTGCCGTCATATCAGAAGTCTGTGAGTTCGCCAACACCATTGTCAGAGAAAAGAAGCTGGATCTGAGCGAGGCGAAAGCATTGAAGTCTATAAATCTACTCCCCCGGTTCTTGAGCTCCGGCCACTCCGACGAAAAGTTCGTCACCGACATCGTCATCAGCTTCACCCTTGGGCCGGGACACCACTTCGGCGGCTCTCACCTGGTTCTTCTGGCTTCTTTCGCTGAACCCACGTGTGGAACAAGAGATCTTGAAGGAGATCAACGACACGGCGTCATCTGAGTCGGCGGCAGGAAGAGGTTACGACGAGGTGAAAGAGATGGTGTACACCCACGCGGCGCTGTGCGAGAGCATGAGGCTGTACCCGCCGGTTCCCGTCGACAGCAAACAAGCGGCAAACGACGACATTTTGCCAGGCAACCAGAATATTTTTTTAATTTTTTAATATTTATATGGGTCCATATGACACATGGCATCTAGTCACTATCCAAGTGAGCCCCAGTTAACGGCTGATTTAACAAAAAACTTAACAGATGTATGAAAGTGTTCCAAAATTAGGACTTTATGTACCACTCTGGGATTAAAAAAACTTCATGTATTAAATGTTGAAAACCAAGAAACTTCAGGGTAGTAAACTGAGATTAACCCAATAAATATTATTGTTTCCTGGGAACCGCAAGTAGGGATGGCAATTTAACCCATCAAATCTGATCTCCGCAAGTAACCGATCTAAATGGTTTGGTTTCGGGCATAAAATTTCGGGTATTTTACGGTTATGGGTAACCGTCAGGTAAATTTTTTGGTTTCGGGTTCGGTTATGGTTATTGGGGTATCTGCCCCAAATACATACCCAAAACCGAACCATTTCATCTATGAATAAAAAAAAATATAAATATTTATTATATGAAAAGGGGTTGTTAATAATCATGCATTATTAAATATGAAATTAATTATTTACTTTTATATCTTTAATAATAGAAATTATATGCTTATAATTTTCAAGAGTGTAGATGTTTTCTTAGTAATATAAATTTTTAATATTATTATTAAATGCATTGTATCAACTGTATTAATAATAGCAATTAATTTAATATCATTTTTTTTAATATTCTTCATTTAGTTAATAATATAAATAAATATATAAATATCATAAGGGGGAAAACTGTTCCCCAATCAAAAATCTGTCACCCAACGGGTTCAGTTATGGGGAAAACCCGTTCGGGGATTCTACGGGTTCAGGTTCGAGAAAAATAAACGGGTTCGAGTATGGGGATGGCACATCCGAACCCATTCCGCCCTGTTGCCATCCCTAACCGCAAGCAGGTATTTGGGAAGCAAAAGAAATTCCTCCTAGAAACCTTCTATAAGCAGGATGCAGGTACATTAGAAAGGCTTAAATAACACAAGCGTATAGATTAAATAACACAAGTATTTTGTATACGCAGCAATTCTTTTGTACTTTGCAGTATATGTAATGTAATTCACAGATTCAGACTACTAAAAGCTTCAGCATTCATTAAACGAATTCGATCTTACCCTAAATTCTCTTTATCGAAAGAATTATCTCTCACTTTATATAGGGACACCAATCTTGGTGGAATTACTAAAAAAATGAAAAATATGAAGTCTTACCTGATATGAAGCTTTTAAAACGTTGAGTTAGTGTTCCATTCGTAAAAAATAATGTTTCTCAATCAACATGTTTTTAGTTTCATTGGTTAGGATTTTGTTCTATAATGGGAGGTGAGAGGGAATTTTATGTTTTTTAAAACCTTTAGAAGGTCGAAATTGTCGTTGCATAGAAGGGTATAAAAGTTTTTTAATATTAAATTTTAAAGAAATCTAACCAAAAGGGCTTAAAAACATTAAATTTTAACCAAAAACCATATTGTAAGTTTATTTAATAAAAATGACGAAGCCCACTGTTATATCAGCCCAACTTAAATGGCCCAACCTAAATAACAAGTTGGTTTGTCAATTTTGCCCCTAACGGTATTAGGTTAACTGACGTTAATTAATCGTTAGTTTAGTTATTTTGAAATTAGCACAACCGATTGGAATGACTTTGTTTTTGTGAACCGGGCGAAGGTTTTGAGAGTCGACTTTTTTGAAATCTTGATTTTTGTTGTTGTTCGTTTAGGTCTTTCGAAGTAAGAATTATTCTTCAATTGATGGTTCTTAGATTTATTTATTTTTTCCAAAAATTGAAGGTTCTGAGATTTTTTTTTTGGATTCGTGATCTTCGTTGTTGTTCATTATTTCACTGGAGTTCTGCAATTGATCGCCATGCTTCATAGTTTCGTTGTTTGGAGGTAATTGGGACTGCATTACAGGTTTTGAGATTCTAGTTTTATAGTTTTTTGAGTTTTTTTTTGCATTGACTGATATATTTTATCTTAATTTGTGTTCAAATTACAATATATTAGGTGGTTGATTCCTTTTTCTTTTTTTTTTTTTGAAATTTTCAGTTTTGATCTTACTGTTTTGAAGAATTTGCATGTAAGTCTTGATTTGTTCATCACGCTGTATGTGTTTAATTTTTCATAAATAGTGGATGAAGTTCTATAATTTTTCATACATGGTGGATGTAGTTTTATAATTGTTTTAGAAATATTGTTAGTTTTTTGTTTATTTTATATGAATATGATTTTCTGAAACAGTTATTGTTTTGTTTTACAAATATTGGATAAAGTTTTACAACAGATTATTAAATAGTTTTTGTTGTGTTTTATATTTTGTCGTTGGTTTTTTTTTGTAATCTGCATATAATATTTTGTGTACTGATTTGTAATTGTTTGTTTTTTTGTTCATTAGTTATGGAGAATTGTAAACTAGCTCAGTTTACATATGGTGGTTTATCTGGTGTTAGTTTTATTTCATCATCTTCTACATTCGATCAGATTTGTATTGATATTTGTTCTAGGTTTAAGGGTTTGAGACTTGGTTGGTTTGAGTTGCAATATACTTTCAATGAAGATCCTACTTGTCTCCTAGATTGTGATGCTGATGTTAGGAATATGTTGAAGGTTCTTGATGTTGTTGGAAATCCATCATAGAAATATTGGTTATTGATAAATGTGATGGTTCTATAGTTCAATTACCTACGGAAACCATATCTTCATCTTGTCGTACATCAAACTCTATGATTGTTGTTAGTGAAAACGATCATTTAGGAAAGTATGGTTCTCATGGTATCCATAATTATATGTCATGTGAATGGGATGGTTATATAGAATCTGAGGGCAAGTTTTTAGAGGAGGTTTTGTTGATTTTCGAGATAGGTTGAAGAAGTTTTCTGTTGAATGTGGTTTTGAATTGAAGTATTTGAAGAATGATAAGAATCGCATTAGTGCTGAGTGTTCTAGGAAGGAATCTGATGGTTGTCTTTGGCGTGTGTATGCATCCAAGTGTGATATTAATAACTTTTTCGTTATTCAAATGTTGTATAATGTGCATACATGCAAGGGTATGATTCGAAAGAAGAAAAACAAAGTTGTTGAACGGCAGTTTGTTGCTTCTCTCATCAAGGACAAGGTTCAATCAAATCCTCTTATTAAACCGAAGGAAATCATTTCAAACTTAAAACAGTTTTATGGATTAGATATTGATTATGCTACTACATACTTTGGAAAAGAAAGGGTAGTTTTTGAACTAAATGGTGCTGATGTCGATGCTTGCAAGTTCTTGCTTTGGTGTGTTGAATCTGCCAGTTCAAGCAATCTCGGTTCTGTGTTTAAGTTTGAAGTTGAACCGAAAACAAATAGATTTCTTCGTTTGTTTATTGCTTATGATGCATGGATAAAAAGTTTCATGTTTTACGAAATAGTGCCATGACATTTATACTAGTAGTTCTATCACAGTTTGATTAATAGTTGACTATTGAGTTTATTTATTTCTTTTTGTTGTGATTTTATTGTTAAATAAAGGAAAAAAAGTTGCAGATATACTTCAAACACATTTTAAGAAATAGTTTAATTGGATTTCAGAAGTAGTTTATATATAGACGGTACATTTTCCTTTTTGTTTTGCAGAGATTTTTTAGGTTGCTTATGCTATTGTTGATTCAGAAACGATAGCAAATTGGAGATGTTTCTTGTCAATATTATCTGGTATATTGAGGCCTTTAGGGAGGGTGATCACATTTATGTCGGATAGACATGATGGTATTTTGAAAAGCGTCCGAGAATTCTTTCCCGAGTCTCCACATTCATTTTGTATTGTTCATTTGAAACAGAATGTGAGTACTATATTTTCAAAGGCTGCTGGTGAGGGGCTAAAGAACAAAATGATGAATCTGTTGGCAAATTGTGTGTACGCATGTACTGCATCTAAGTTTGATGATTGCATGGCGGAATTCAAGGATAATGGACAAGGGCATGTGAAGAATTTTTTGTCTGATTTGCCGAAAGAAAACTATATTATTGCCCATTTTCCTGGTAAAAGATGAGGATCGATAAGCAATGCACTTTCAGAATCTTTTAACCCCACGGTGTCGAATAGTCGTTGCATGCCATTTATGGATCTTCTTGAAGACATTAAAGTTCGGTTGATGGTTAGTATGGCTGAGAAGAGAATATTTGGTGAGAATATTCATACAATTTTGTGTCCAAAGGAAGAAAATGAGATGAAGTTGCTGTTGAAGGAGGGCATGCATTGAAGGATAAGTCGTTCTGATGAGGATGTTTTTGAAGTTAGGACGGAATGGAATCGATTTGTTGTTTGTTTGGACTATCGGACATGCTCTTGTGTGCAACGGCAGCATAATGATTTTCCATGTTCTCATGCATTTCAAGTGTTGCAACATGATAGTTGTGATGTATACGAGTATGTTGATGATTACTGGAAAAAAAGCTTTTATCGGCAAACGTATCAGTTTGTGATGCATCCATTTTCAGATTTGGATAAGCCGAATGTTGATACTATCATAAATGGTGTGAGGCCTCCAATTACAAAGATTCCGTCTGGAAGACCAAAGAAAAGTAAATCTGCTGGTGAAATCAACAGGACTAAGAAGACTGTCACTTGTAGCAGGTGTGGATGTTTGGGACATAACAAGGTTTCATTTAAAGTTGTTATACAAAATGGTTGATCTTTTGAGAGATGAGAGTTTATTGGTGATATGTAACATATTTTCATTTTGGTGACTGTTTATTTTTGTTTTGAATTGATGTTTTGGAGGATGTAATTCTGGTTTTTATTCGATTATTTCCAGTTTTTACGAAAACAGTGTGTTGAGTTTGATAAACAATTAATACATAGGCAAGTTTCTGGCTTTTGTGGTTTCAATATCTGTTTACTATTTCGTTTAGTTTTAATAGTTGTGTAGTGGCTTTAACTTTATATAAACTTATAGAATGTAATAGGAGGTTTATTTGATTTTGATGAAACATATATTTGAAAAGGGAGATGTAGAAATAGTCATACTTATTTTTTTATGAAATTGTGTCGATAATTTCAGAAATAGTTGTTATTTTTACGAAATAGTGTCGATAATTTCAGAAATAGTTCCTACGAATGTAGGAATATTTTTAGAAAGAAAAAAAAAAGTGAATGTTTATAGTTTTAACGCTATTTTGCTATATAATTTTAGCCATTTTGTTGTTCAGCATACATTTATACAAAGCAAGCTGCATGAAAGTTTAAATTATGAAATGTATGTGAAACCACATTAACTCTAAACTTGAACAATATGTAGTACATGTGAAACCACATTAAAAATATACTTGTAGAATTTTGTAATATATGTGAAACTACATTAAACTGAACCTGTAGAATTTGTAATATATGTGAAACCACTTTAAAACTAAGTTGTACTTTTAAGAAGTAAATGCACATCAGAATTACATATAATCCATATTCTGAATTTTGATTCTAATGTCCAATGCTTGTGAGTCTCTGCGACATTTCGACAAATGCTTCTTGTTCCCTTGTCCAACTGAATTCATGTTCATCAAATTGGTGATGTGGATGCAAATTTCCGCATTCTCCTTCTTGGACAAAATTGCACCTACAAAACAATTAACACCTTAGATCAAGGCCAAGAGCCTCACGCGTCCATGATGAATGGGGGGCTTTGGCCGAAGAACCTCCGATGCCAAAGTTAGAATTTTGAGAGAAAAGTGTTTGGAGAATTTAGAGAATTTTGCAAGAGAGTTGGAATTGAGTTTTGGAGAGAATGAGGTAGTATTTATAGGGGGTGGCCGGCCCCTTTAGGATGAGGAGGACCGACCACTTGGTTGGTATTTTGGGTGAGGTTCATGATTTGTAGCTAATTAGGGATAATTGAATAATAAATCAATTAATTAGCTAATTAATAGAATAATTTCCTAATTGATTAGCTAATTAATATAATAAAAGAGGAATGATTTGGAAGTTACCTTGTGGAGAGGATTTTGGGTGAGGTTGGATGAAATAGGTTTTGAATTGTTACCTATTTTGGGCACTTTTGACTTGGTTGAGGGATGATTGCCCGCTGCTCGCGTGTAGGAATCTCGATATGCCTCAAGGGTATTTTTGCCCTTTTTTTTATCCAAAAGTCCACGTGTCGCCTTGTGATTATTTTTAGCTCCACAAATGCCCTCACACCTGCTGGGCTGCTTGCAGGAAATGGCAATAGGTGTATAGATCTCCAACTTTGATGTTGATTCTCTCTTGGACTTGGAATTAGATTCTTCTAGGAAAGGGAAATAAATCGCCTCCAAAGCCTATTTAAGCCTACCTTAAGTAGGGGATTAAATCAACTTCGGAGGGCAATTATTTATCCCTACAAGAAAGAGAGAAAGCTAAAGGATATTTGTTCCCTTTAGCACTCTTCTTTGCTTGCCCGTGCAAAGAACCGTCTTCCGTTGATTTCTTTGTCTTCTTCGCGCTACACCGATGTAAGAAAAAATTAATTCTCTTTATCTTCTTCTTGGGAGATGCTGCCACGGGGCAGCCGTCGAGGTGGTGTGGCACGTCGGCTGGCAGGGGACAGGAGTCGGCTTGGCATAGGCCACAGAGGTGGTGTGGCAGGGGCCATTGCTTGTGCTGCTCGGCTTGATTGAAGCCAAAGATTAGCTCGGCATGGGCCGAAGAAGTGGCGTAGTTTGGGCTGCCACGTCTGGGCTGCTTGCCAAAAATGAGGGAACTGCTTGAGTTTGATTTCTCAGCTGCCGTAGATGGAGCAGTCAAGGATGAAGTTTCCAAGATCGGAGCTGCTGAAGATGAAGTGTCGGATGAGCGAACTGTTAAGTGTAAAAGTGGTTGCTGCCCCCTGACCATTTGCTGCCTAGTTAATCTTCTAGCATTCGATCTTTTGAGCTATGTGGCCT
This sequence comes from Cotoneaster glaucophyllus, assembly GCA_036320875.1. NCBI lineage: Eukaryota > Viridiplantae > Streptophyta > Magnoliopsida > Rosales > Rosaceae > Cotoneaster > Cotoneaster glaucophyllus. The sequence continues at coordinate 20,984,472 of CM070067.1, forward strand.
TTTCGCATTGGAGAGCTTACCCAAATGGGTGTTGGGGAATTAGTTTACCCTCTCGCATTGGAGAGCAATTAGTTTATCCTCTCGCACTGGAGAGCAATTAGTTTATCCTCTCGCACTGGAGAGTAATTAGTTTATCCTCTCGTACTGGATAACAGACCCATATAGGTGTCGGGGAATTGGTTTACCCTCTCGCACTGGAGAGCAATTAGTTTATCCTCTCGCACTGGAGAGCAGACCCTTTTGGATGTCGAGGAATGGTTTACCCTCTCGCACTGGAGAGCAATTAGTCGCATTGGAGAGCAATTAGTTTATCCTCTAGCACTGGAGAGCAGACCGTTTTGGGTGTCGGGAAATTGGTTTACCCTCTCGCACTGGAGAGCAATTAGTTTATCCTCTCGCACTGGAGAGCAGACCCATATGGGTGTCGAGGAATTGGTTTACCCTCTCCCACTGGAGAGCTTACCTAGATGGGTGTCGGGGGATTGGTTTACCCTCTCGCACTGGAGAGTATGAAAGTTGTTGTCGTGAGTGCAGCTCAGGAAAGCTGGTCTGCTGGACAATCGAAATAATCCTTAGCCTGCGAGGTCATGTTTGGCGATCTTCATGAGACTTCGAACTGCTTGTGGAATCCGCATAAGGGTGTAAGCACAGTGAGTTGCTCCAAGAATTATTGTGTCATCATTAGGTATTTCGTCGTGTGCCCTTTTGAGGTTTGGTTAACGCGAGGCACGTGGCAAGATCGGCATGGCTGGGAGCCATATTGCAAGATTGGCACAATTATGAGCCATGGTGATAAATCAATGGTTGCCGGGAGCCATGGAGAAGGTAGGCACGGCTGTGAAAGCAGAGCTGGGACTGGCTTAGGTCAAGTTGTGCGCAGCAAGAGGAATTGTCTGGAGTGTTGAGAAAAAGGCCTGCCGCCGGTTCTTGGTAGTTGGGCTGGTGTGTCCTTCTGGTACTCGTCTGCCCCTGGCGCGCAATTAGGCTGAGCTGCTGCGTTTGTCTGAACATAACTAGTCTTTATATCCGGCAATCTATATGGGGTAGTCTCGTCTGCTCGATCTTGTCATTGAAAGATGACTCGCTTATGTTGGTCATGTCTCATCGGAACGCCTTGTCAATAGTTTCATTACGCAGGAAATCGCGTAATTGCTCGGTCAAGAACATTTCTACTTCTTCCTGAATTTGCCTTTGTTAGGGTGGCAGAGCTCTCGACTGCCTTCGATTGTGACCAGCTGGTCTAGGCTGCTCTTTCATGTGTTCGGCTCGTTTATGCCACGACTGCGGTATGTATGGTATGTTCCTGGCAGGCGAGCGGGTAACTCGCAAGCTGCTGGTTAAATTTAAGCCGGATTGAGCGTCTTCTTCTCTCCGTCCGCTGTGCTTCTTGCAGGCCTTGCCGCGAATGAACACTTAGCCTGGAAGGTTGCTCATGTTGATTATCGGAGTGTGGCCCTAACCGTGAGTGTATATTTGTTCGTGGGCCTAACTGAGAGTGCACGCTCCTCCACGCGCTAAGACGGGAATATACGCTATCTCGGGGGCTTAGTCGGGAGTGTACTCCGTTAGAACGCTCGGTTCGTGACTGGTCAAGTAGCTGCTTGCTGGGACACTGCTTGAGAGGTTCTTCGTCTGCCCTCGTCCTACTTCGGGACACCTTGTCAGGGGCACGTTGTATCTCGGTGTGCTGCAAAAGCTGATTCATCAAGGTCGTCTGTTGTGCAAAGGTGTTCTTCAACTCTATGACTTGTCGAGACAAGCGTTGTTCGCCATTTGGATTAGAAGAGCTTGGAAGGAATATGCCTCCTTAAGCAGTGGCAGTGTGGTAGGCTCCGGGCTCGAGATTTGAATTGGGAAATGTCAAATCCGCATAGAAGTGTGGTGAAAATGCCCCCAGTTCGATGGTACGTCCGAATGGTTGAGATAGTCTTGGGCTGACTTGGGCTGCTCGGGAAGCCAATGGAGCAGGCTGGGCCACGGGAGCAGGCTGCTTGGCGGGAGTAGGCTACTGGGGGAAGCAGGCTGGGCCACGGGAGTGGGCTGCTCGGTGAGAGCAGGCTGGGCCACGAGAGTAGGCTGTTTGACGGGAGCAGGCTGGGCCACGAGAGTGGACTGCTCGACGTATGACGCACGTGAGTGCGAGGCTTGGGCTCAGCTCGGCAACGCATTGGGCTCGCGTTGGATTTGGGTGGCACGAGCCGGTTTGCCTTGGGCTTGGAATGATATGGCTTGGACCGTAGCTTTGGTGCCATGGACCTCGTTGCGGGTGGTTGTCGTAGTGGCCACCGCGGTGGTTGCCATGGTGGAGCCTCGTAGTGGTGGTGTCGCTCCACTTATTGTCACATTTAGCCTCGTGGATCACCGCAGTCCCATCTCTTGAATATTGGAATGTTCACTTGTTGATTTTTATAAATTTCTAGCCATTGTACTTCTCTTTTACGTTTTATCAAAGAATCTTTGCAAATAAAAAATTCTAATAATAAGAACGTATGAAAAAATACAAGCAGACTAGAAAATAGAGAAAAAAACCTTTTTATGCGAGAGTCTTCTACGAGTGTGGATTTCTTGCTCTCAATGAAAGCACAAATTTGTGGATGCAAATTTCCGCCTTCTCCTTCTTGGACAAAATTGCACCTACAAAACAATTAACACCTTAGGTCAAGGCCAAGAGCCTCACGCGCCCATGATGAATGGAGGGGCTTTGGCCGAAGAACCTCCGATGTCAAAGTTAGAATTTTGAGAGAAAAGTGTTTGGAGAATTTAGAGAATTTTGCAAGAGAGTTGGAATTGAGTTTTGGAGAGAATGAGGTAGTATTTATAGGGGGTGGCCGGCCCCTTTAGGATGAGGAGGACCGGCCACTTGGTTGGTATTTTGGTGAGGTTCATGATTTGTAGCTAATTAGGGATAATTGAATAATAAATTAATTAATTAGCTAATTAATAGAATAATTTCCTAATTGATTAGCTAATTAATATAATAAAAGAGGAATGATTTGGGAGTTGCCTTGTGGAGAGGATTTTGGGTGAGGTTGGATGAAATAGGTTTTGAATTGTTACCTATTTTGGGCACTTTTGACTTGGTTGAGGGATGATTGCCCGATGCTCGCGTGTAGGAATCTCGATATGCCTCAAGGGTATTTTTGCCCTTTTTATCCAAAAATCCACATATCGCTTTGTGATTATTTTTGGCTCCTATATTTGCGTGCCTTTTGAACTTGGTAATCTTTTATATGACCTTGAACTTTCTGGTTCTTTGAGAGTTGATCAATGAAGCTTATCATGTATAATCCACAATCTGACCTAAATTTACAAATATATTCAAGTTGTGAATAAATATGAGGATTGAAGAAAAATGAAGTTTTTTATAGATATGCTTGGAACAAAAAAATCAAAACATACTTCTACTGGAACTATATGAAATTTTTACACAGTTTGTTAAATTGCAAAAAGCACAAAGTGTATGTAGAAGTAGAATTGTTGTAATTTTTTTTTTTTACTTAAGAAGTTGATTTCTATTGTGCACATGTTATGTCTTCATTGACTTTGAATTCAAAATCAATTTTGATGGAATTGATTTTCTTCATTGTGTTTTGAGCTGATTCCATAAGATTTGTATCACTGCTTGTTGATTCTCTTGCCTTGTCAAGCCAATACTGGACAAAGTTTCCCTGCATAAAATTGTAGAGATCTATATTATACTTGTTTAAGTAAATATGATAGAGTTTTTTTAGGGATTGTTCGTTGTTTTGCTTACCACTATTGATGCATTGTCCCAGTAGCAATCAAATTCCAGATCTTCATCTTTTTAACTTTGTCGAAGAGAATTGTAATGTGTCATTTCTGTAGTGTTGGTGTCCAAAACTACCAAGGAGAAATGGTTGTAATGAAACAATAGGAAGAAAATCTTTTTCCATATTGGTCCATCAATTGTTTGTATAGGCTTTCCTTGTTTTGCATAGTTGCTTCAATGCTTTGTTCATTGATGTTGTGCTAGTTTAAGGAAAATCATTTTTAGTTACGAATGATTCATGAAACTAATGTCTAGGGTGATATACATGAAACATCATAATTACATATTTTATATGTTCATATAACTGTATACAGAGAACTTTAGTTGTATAATTTTTCAACTTTATAATGTATGTAGTTGATTAAAAAAGTATATGATGGATTTATAAACTTACAAATATTGTTGTGGAGACGTAGAAGTTCATGTGTTCCTTTGTGTTCTCTTTTTCTCTTTTCATGTAGTAAAAAAATCAACTATCTAAGTTGATATTGGTCCGTTTGCCTTCAAACTGTGCAGGTCTTCTTTCAATACCATTATTCGGTAATAGTTGAAATCTGTACTTTCTGTTGTCCAATATTCATCATTGCAAAAAAGTACACAAAAAATCTTAGAAATTATAATAATTTGATATTGTTGTACAAGGAAAGTTGTTTTTGTATAGTAAATGTTGGTTTAAGAGTGTTTGTAGTACTTACGTGTTCTCTGTTAAGCTGAACTAAATCAATCTCCTTCTGTCATCTGGCTTAAGCATATTGTACACTTGCAGTTTGGTCCATTGCATGCTTTTGTCTCTGTGATTTGTTGGTGAAAAGTCATCCGACTGTGATAAAGGCTTGTCTTTTAAATTCAGACTGAATGAAGGAGTGCCTCCTATGATTTTCTTTTTCCTTTTGGTTGTTGTTCCAATTGTTTGCATTTTTCCTTGCACGTCATTCCTCTGAATAGCATTATTGTTTTTTTATAGCTTTAGCGTCTACTTATTGACATGTTACTTTTGCCAATAATGTAACACTTTTCTCCCAGAATGTTTGTTGTCCATCATCACATTCAGTTGTTTGTTGGATTCCCTTGTCATAGACTGTGCCTTCTTCGTTTTGTTCCTTCTTTGATTTGGAAACAACATTCACTTTCTCTTTTTTCTTGCTCTTGGTCACTGTTTGTTGTTGCAGCTTTTGAAATTTTCTCTTCTGCCTCTTTGATCCATCTTCACTCTTTTTGTTAACTTCCTTCTTTCTTTCTTTTTTTGCCTTTGTTGTGGTTGTTGAATCTGCCCTTTTTCTGTGTGCTTTGCATTGGTTTTGCAACATTGTCTTCTTCTGTAATGGTTTCAATCTGTAGATGAATAGTTTCCTTCTTTGTATGTGATACCTTTTCTGTTTTTCCTACTATTTTCCCTTGTTGTGTCAGTTTGGTGGTGGTTGATATAATTTGAACACTGGTTTTGATTGAGCTTGACATTTTGAGTTCTATGTTAACTAAGACCATCTGTAAAATCAGGGATTTATATAATGGTAAATGACAATTACTTTTATAGCTATGGTGCAAATAAAGAGTACAATAGCATAGATGTTAAACTATTTAATTGAAGCTAAATGACAAACTATATATATCAGACTATTTATGAAACATAATATATTTTGGAGACTGTTTATGCAACTGAAGATATTTTTGTAGAGACTATTTATGAAAGTGAATCAAACTATTTCTAAAAATGAAAATATTTCGCACACTATTTATGAACCTAAATATATTTTTGCAAACTGTTTATGAAATGTACCAACATAAGGGACTTTTATATGAAAGTGAAAACAACGCAAAACTTTTTTTGTAGATCTACAAAATCTTTTTATTTTTGTTGAAGCGAGTAAAGTATGAAGATGAAATCACAGTAGTAAGTGAAATTTAGGATGATACAAGTTTATACATTACTATCTAAGCTCGTAAAAAGTGGTACTTCTTGCAGATCTTTGATGAAATGATGTTGAGTGAAGAGAAATAGTTGATTTTTTCAGAAATGATATTTAATTTCTTTTCATGTTAGTGTTTTGTGCTTGATTCAAGTTGATTTAATTTATGCAAGTAGTGAACTAAGTATAAAATTGTTAAATTTGTGGAGGAATATAGTAAGATTGTTACCTTCGGGGGTTTTTCTGCGTAGATTTGTGCGAAGAAGTTGTTGATGGAGTTCGACAACTTTTGCTCGGTTTTATCTGTGAAGAGCTTAGATGATGGAGACTGGATGATATGGATAATTGAGTACCATTTGCTCAGTTTTTTGTACTGTGTTTTCTGGAAATGAAAAATTAACTACATGCATTTATGGAAGTTAGTTTTTGCACGACGATGGTGTGGGTAGGTGGTATTGTTTGGACGCATATTAGGCTTTATTTTTGTACCATATTTTTTGGGCTTTTTAAAATAATAATAATAATAATTTTGTACTTTATTGTTTGGGCTTGAATCAACTTGCTTGATCTCTACCGTGATAATCTCACATGCCTATATTAGTTTATGAAATAGTACAAACTTATTCATAAACATTGTTCATTGTCACTTTTTATTTATGTCTATTTTTTTTTGCAAATAGATGTAATTAATTAAGGCAAAACTGTTATAAATGTCACAAGTCAAACCTATCAAGGAGAAGTGTTTGCTGTCGAATTCAACAATAACTTTAACTTTGACACGAACTTCATGTAGAAACGTGACGGATGGTGTATATTTGGAATTCATAATATAATATGAAGTTAGAACTGTTAAAAATTGCACCATTGCTCTATATCCAATCATATAATGCAATATGAAATTTCATTCATTAATTAATTCATAGGCTAATAATGTCTTCTTCATTATAATCATCTGATATTGTTGCTTTTGTCCTTGATTTCCTTCTTTCTTCAAGCATCCCTTGCAGTCCATTCAAATAGTTGTTTGCATGATTCACCAATGTAGTTATCATTTTTGTCATTTTCTCGAATACTTCTTCCTTGTCGAACGTGGGTTCTATCAATTTGCCCTCTTGTACTTGTTGTGCATAATGAATGACAAATATCCCACTATCCAACCTGCATGTTTTTAGTTAAACTATAAGTATGATAGATGAATACATCAATCGATAGTATTAGATGACAGATAATGATGTCGTTTATATTTGAAGTTAGAGTAACTCTAGATATTATAAAGTTTGTACTTACGAGTCTTCTTGTTGTTATGCACAAGTCTTGTAGCTTTCAATATCTATTGTTAAGGTGATGTCACTCTTGAAGTCCTTGTATATTGTTTCGGATCTTGTCTCGCTGTAAAAAAGAAAGAAATAAAATGTTTTGTATGAAACAGTTTGTTTTCATTTGAAATTTAGTACATAAAATGGATTGTTTAAGGTTTTGTTCTTAACACTTGAAAAGCATGGTCAAAATATTGGTCTCTGCCTTCTTCAATCCTTGGTAGTTTTGAATTGTAATGAGTCATTGTTCGTTTTTGAATGTCTCAAACTATCAAGGTGAAGTGGAAGTCGTGCTTCATCGGGATGAATACTTTGCCAACCTTGTCCACATTTTCTTCCAATATTGTCTTCAAACGTTGGTCAAGGTATTCATCATCACTCTTTGGTCTTTGTATCTCCATATCATTCTGTTTGAATACGAATAAATATTTCATTAAACGAATGGACAATAGTTGTACATATTTATGCAGTACATAATTTTAAATGTTATATACAAAAAAAAAATTTGTCAATAATGTAAACTTACAGTTGACATTGTCTGTAGTACTTCTTGATTTTTTTTTCTTTTATCTCTTGGTCCAGCAGCTTGTATACCCTTGTATTTGAAGGGCATTTACTTTTTGTCTCCCCTTTTGTTATCTTCTTAGTTTCCTTCTTTTTAGGCTTCTTCTCTGGTTCTTCAAAGATAGCCTTCAAATTAGATTTCATACAAGCCTTGGGAGGTAATTCACCTTTTGTTTCTTCAACTTTTTTGGCTTGAACTTTTTTCTTCAAAGGTGATTCACCTTTAATGTTACCTTCCTCCTTCTCTTTTTCATTGACAGGTTCTAAAGTTTGTTCTTGTGATTGCATGACCGATGGACTCTCATTGTCACTCACTGCAAACTTGTATTTAATCTTCTTTTGGTTTTTTTTTTTGGGCGACCATATTTGAATCCTGGATCAAGATTCTATTTTCGATCATTCCTGGCACGTATATTCCGGATCAATGTTCTTGTCTTTTCCTTGCTTTCAGTGATAGATTGTTTTCCTTCATTGACATCATTCTGAACATGCTCCTCTATTGGTATAATTGGTGCTACTGTCGGTGTTTTTTCAACTTCCATTTCAGCCACATTTGACATTGGTTCCATTTCAACCGCCTTTGATTAAGCTTCTTGTCACTTCCTTTTCAAGCACCTAATCTGTTTCAGATACTCACTAATCTTCATATTATTTGCATTGGTCTTCGTCTGCATCTTTAACATTTCGATGTTAAGTGCATTGTTATTCTTCTTATTAATCTCTACTGTTCGGATAAGCTTTTCCACTTCACTATTCAGCATTTTGATCGTTTGGTCGAGTATCAAGCATTCTCTGTTTGATTCATCCATTGCATGCGTCATCATTTCCTGAAGGTTATATACCTTTTTCTCAGCAATGCTGCTAGCTTTCTTGAACTCATCGAACAACTCTTCACTCATAACTATATATCCATGCCAATAATGTGTTTTTGGACAGTGGCATCGAGCTTGATCATTTCATCAGCAAAGAGTTTGTCGAATTCACTTTGGGCTTCATTGATGCTGATAGTATCTGGTTCATCAGTTTGCTCTGTGTGCTTGTTCACACTCTGATCATTTCCTTCTTCGTTTTCATATTGAACCTCATCAATTTTGGCATCAGTTGTCTTGCATTTCTTTGCTCTCATTTTATGCCTTTTTTCCTTTGAAGATTGTTCTTGTGGTTGAGCAGAATGAATTTCAAAACCAGCCTGCACACAATAACATTACATATTTTGTTAATTTTAACAAAATGTCCAATTTTTTTTCTGAAAATTGAACACACTTTTTATGAAATACACATTGTTTTAGAAATTAACCAACACTGTTTATGAAATGTACACACTATTTATGATAATAGCCAACACTGTTTATGAAATATAAACAGAATTTATGAAATTAGCCATCACTGTTTATGAAATATACACATTATTTATGAAATTAAGTAAGACTGTTTATTAAGTAGACACTCTATTTATGGTACTACAACATAATTACTCAAACTATTTATGAACAAACACATAATAAGCCACAGTTATTTATGAAAGAGTATGACAGACACATTGAATGAACCATTTTTTTGTAGAATCAGTTAATTGTTTATAGATGTTATTTGGTCATATATGATAGTTTTTTGTTTGGATATTGTTTTGTACCTGTTGTGGTATGTCCTCTCTGTCTGATTCATCTTCTTGAGTATCAGGTTGCTTTCTTTTATTTGCCTTCTTTTTTTTGTCGTCGTTTCTCTGTAAACACTCACATTAATCTGCAAACACTCACATTAGATAGGTGTCATTTTATATGATAAGTAATTATTTTTGTGTTGGAAAATACTATTTTCAAAGTGAAATATATTGATTATTGGTGACTACCTTGATTTGTTCCACTGGGATATCCTTGATTGCTTTGTAGATCATGCTTGTGTCCCATCTTGCAATCGTCGGAATCATGTTTTCTCGTCCTTATATTGTTTCCACTAGATTTGTGTGAAGACATATCCAGTACTATATGAATTAAGTAAGTGATGTTCGTTTGTGCAAAACTTTGTAAGAAACAATTCATGTTATATTCATTAACTATGCTGGTTACTAACCCAAACAAGGATGGTGCATCCACTAGTGGTTGGTTCTTCTCCTTCCTCCATCTTTTTCTTATTTGCTTTTCCAAGCATCTTGAACAGATAGTCCCTTACTCATTTAGCCATATTGTACTTGTTTATCTGCTGCAAGTTCGTACCAGATTTTGAGGAAACTCCAGGTGATGTAGGTTTCAGAGTTTGTAAACAGCAGTGATCGAACAAGGTGTGCGCATATGAATGAAGCAATATCTTGTGTGCCCCCAGGTGTTTCGTCTAGAATTGCTTTCTCATAAGCCTCTGCAAGATGCTTCTTCTTGACTACCTTGACATATGCGAAGTACTTTTTGATGAGGTGGTCATCATCACCAAATTTAGTTGATTTGTCTGTATTCGGTAGATCGATTCCTTCGTTGTTCAATCCGAAGTTTTGGACAACATCATTGCTGGAAATTCCATGTGCTTTATGACGCCCAAACTTGAACTTTTGGGTTGTTAAGTTGAACCAGTTAAGGATTTTGATCAAGTCCATGTCAGACTTCCGCTTTCTGTCTGACGTAATCAAAGTCCCATCAATGTACGTCCTCAGTAGACTTCAAAATAGCGTCATTTCTAGTGCAATACAGACATCTTGACGCCACTGTAACATAGCTTTGTAGACTTTCATTGCTTCTGCAAACCCAGTCATGTTGCATCTGTACTGGAGGTATTCCTTCTTCTGGTGGGTTTTTTTTTCTTCGTTTTATCCTTCTTTGCAGGTTTTTTCATTGTTTTCATCTTCAACGATGGAAATTGTTAAGATACTATTTATTTAACTATAACAAAAAAATGTATGTTATTTATGAAACTATGCTAAATAGACTCACTCTAATTTATGTAATGTACCAAAATAAACCCCATTCGAAAAAAAAACTACACACAAATGGCAGAAAGTAAACAAAAAATGATAGAACTCACAGTATTTATGAAATATGTCAAACTATTTATGAAATATCCCACACTATTTATGAATATAAAACAAAGCATGATCCATAGTATTTATGAACTCACAGTATTTATGAAATAACCCACACTGTTTATGAATTGTGCCACCCTATTTATAAGGAAAAGGGAGAAAAACAAAACAAAATCAACCTACATTGTTTATGAAAAGGATCAAAACTGAATATTAATCCAAAATAGCCACCAATATTTATGAGAAATAACAATTAAGAACTGTTTATGTATATACCCACACTGTATGTGGAAATGGATCAAAACCGAAAATTATTTCTGGAATTTAAGTGTAATAACCTAACTATTTTGTGAAATTGATGAAAAATAACTCCAGATTTTTATGAGATCTAAGAAAATATACACTGTTTATTGATCTAAAACAATATAACCCAAACTAACTGTGGATTTGAGGCAAAAATAACACATAATATTTCTTGAACTATCCTAAACTTAAACATGAAATTGAAAAATAGTAGTGAACACACAGAATTTTAGTTTCGGAAATAATTGATTAGTTATCAAAATGCAGTTTCTAATTTAAAATTGATAGATTATATGAAATCAACAACATGCAAACAAGGATTTCAGTTTAGTACCTTTTGTTTGGAGGCAACCTGTTGCTCCTCGGGAGCTTGTTGTTCAATTGGAAGTTGTTGATCGTCGGGAACTTGTTGTTCGGCCGAAATTTGTTGTTCTCCTGCCATTATTGCTTGTTGGGAATTTCTTGCTAGTCGGAATATGTTGTTCTCGGCAGGTCCTTGTAGATTTTGGTTTGAAATTTGGATTTTGAAGTTGGAATTAGGTTTTGCGGAAAGGAATTCTAATTGTAGGCATAAATTTGGAGTTTGATGTTGGAATTAGGTGGTGCAATTAATGGCAGTGGAGTGTTAAATTGAATGCAGTAACCATTATGTTTTAACGGGCTTGGCTTATTTCCGTCAGGATCATTTTTGGGATAATAAATGTTATGCGAGTTGAGCTTTAAGTTGAGCCAGCGTTTTTTATTTTTTAAGGGCTTGGGTTTTGTTCTTATGATTAAAACTTAAGCCCTTTTTATTAAAATAATAGTTTAGGATAGTTTTTCATTAAATAAAAGTTAGCCCAAATCCTTTTCGTTAACGCTCCCTAAATTTTAATGTGGGGTGTATTCAGCATTGTACGGGGTGAGTATTTATCATAAATGGCCAAAATTTAATACTCAATTTCATAAAGAACAATACTTGGCTACTCAAAGATGAGTAGGAACTCCTACTCAAAACTCTTAGTGTTTTAATCACAGAGCTTTGTGCTTATAATCATAACCACTCATACTATGAATCACACTGTAAATATCATCTTTACAAAAAATAAATTAAAACTAAGGTCTTTTAGTCAATCTATTGTAACAAATACATAGACGGTTCGTAATGCTTTTACCAATATCGTTCATTTGTTTTTAAACAGTTTGATGACTAAACAACCTTAGTTTTAATTAATTTTTTGCAGAGGCGATCTGTATATGGTGATTTATAATATAATCGGTTCTGATTATAAACACGAACTTCTATAAATTAACAACGAACAATTTTGAGTAGGATTTCCTACTCATCTTTGAGTATAATATTGTTCTTTCATAAATGTCAATTTTTGTAATAATTTCAAATTTAGCCGAAACTACACTCGAAAAGACTCAAATACCCTGAAAATAAAAAACAATATAAACCTTAAAGTCTAAACCCTCTGAGACAAAAGTATGCAACTTTTGCCGATTCAATCACCAACAACAAAAAATATGCAAGCTGATGAATGGATCTGGATTCACAGAGTAAAAATTGTTATCGGGTGTATGAACGGTGAACCTAGGGAGTTTTAACGAAAAGCCCGCGGATACTGTTCACTTTAACGAAAAACCACATTTTTACACTAAAAAGTCAAACATGGTACTATTCACTTTATCCGTTTATTTTGTCCTTATCGTTAAAACTCAAAGTTTTCAATCATTTTTCATTAGTTTTCCTTTAATTCTAATCATATTTTTCTTTAATTCTAGCGAAGAAATAAAGTTTCCTTTGATCCAATACCCACCTAAACCACATACAAAGCAATTGAATTTTATGGCTTAGTCACCGGAAAAAATGTTGGCAACTAGATTCCACAAAGATGATTAAGTTTTGGTGGAAAGAAAATTAAGAAAAATCCACATCAATGACAACTCATATAGCAGTTAGAATAATTAAATGAAATCATCAGTAAAACAAGCCAAAGAGCTCCAATCAAAATCCTATGGGAGTAGTTTCCAAAAAAAAAAAAAAATCCTATGGGAGTTTCTTTCGAATTCAAAGGTTTTAGTCAAGTTACCCCTACCAAGTTGGGGGAATTAGAACCCATGAAAGAGGCGGTGGCTATTGTTAGTATTTGAGATATTTCCATGGTGTTGAAACTTACTTTCCAGTAGTCAAGTTATAGTTTCCTGGTGACAACCAAATAGTATGGAAACTTCAAGGATTTTTGTTGTAGTGTAATTTGGTTTTAAAGTTTTGGGCATTTAAGTATATTCAAGCACATTTTCTGTTATAATTGATAGTTTTTATAAAAATAGACATTTTTGAAATTGAAGGATAAGTTTTGGCTATATATGATAAAATATTGTACATGGTGCTAATAATAATATAAAAAGCCTACTTTAATCATATTTTTGCAAGAAACTAGGCTCATCTGGTATTCTACTAAAAAAACTTTAATTATTCTTAAAAACATTTTTCAAAGAATGTCCTAAAATAAAAAATTCAAGAATCTGTTTGGTTTTTTTTTTTTAATATTTTTTTTGTTTGAATTCAAACCAACTTAAACAGAAATTGGATGAGGGAGAGAATTGGAAAAGAGAGAAGATAGTTCCAGAGGAAATGGTGGATGAGGAGAGAGAAAGACTGGGAGAGGACAAGGTGGTAAGGAGAGGGAAGAAAGAGACGGTGATGAGAGAGAGTAGATAAAGACAGTGAGGAGCCGAAAGAAAGTGAGGGTTATGAGAGAGAGCAGAAAAGGAAGTAGAAAGAGAGAGTGAGGACGTGAGAATATAAGAAAGAGGGTGAGGAGAAAAAGCAGGACTTTGAGGAAAGAAAGCAAAAAAGGTAGAAAATTCTAAAAACTCAATTTTAGTGTTTTTAATAAATAACTTATATTTTTAAGTTAGTTTTGAATATAATTTTTAGAGAGAATCCTACTAAACAAGAATTCAAGGCCTAAAACTCAAAATGTGTTTTGGAATTTAAAAAGTTGAACTCAAGCAGGATACAGGCCAAGCCCTAAAATTTTTGGCAAATGACTAGAGAAACTCCAACTAATCATTCATTAATGTCATTCTTTTGTGCTAATATCATCTTATTATAAAAAGGTTTATTTTTAAATCTGCCCCATTTCTCTTCACATAATTTCATTTTACCTCCTACAGTCTGTTGGATTATCATTTCTTTCGATAACGAGTCCAGCTTGGCTCTCACAAGGGACAATGCGTTCCCCCTGTTGATCAACGTGCGGATATTCTCACCAATGGCCTTCTGGAACCTCGCTTTCCACTATTTCTGTCCACCCTTTGCTTTCTTGGGCCGCCAAGTTTAGGGTAAAAAAATCTAGTTAGAATTTTACTGGGCCAGGTCTTATAATTCCCGAAAATTTTAAATTATTTGTACTTGTATATATAATTATATATACATTGACCCTGTCACATAGGAAAAGAATCCTCGCCGAATTCTTTTCATGGGGATCTAGGGGATTCCGTGATCATGATCGTTTATCATGCGATTAGTTTTTATTGAGTACTATTTATATTTAATTTAAAATTTAAAATGATTTTTTATCGCACAATGTACGATAAACGGTCATGATCACGAGATCCCTCCGATCCCAAGGAAAAGGATCCGTCCTGTCACATAAATATAATATTACCCAACCCTCATATTTATAGATAGAGATTGACATACATATATACGGATGAGGATCTTCTCCATATTCTCTTTGTGGGGATCTGGAGGATTAATCCATCGTGTTCATTCATCGTACATCGTGTGATCAATTTTCATTAGATATGGTTTATATTTAATTTTCAATGATTATTAAATCCACGATATACGATGAACAGACACAATTGATTAATTTTCCGGATCCTCACAAAAAGGATCCGGCTAGAATCTTAATCTCATATATACAACAACATTTGATTGACAAATTTGACCAATTAATCTCATTAAAATGTGGTTAGCTGTAAAGTAATAACAACTCTCACCAACCCACGTGTATAATGCCAAAAGAGACCGGTCGGTCTTCACTGAGATGAAAAACCTTTTATTTTTTTCAAATTCTTAGAATTTTGATGCATGCATTGCGCACGCTTCAGTGACTCTGGAGATTAATTACTTCGTGTGCAAAATATATTCCCAGTTCTGGAATTTTGGTAGGAATGAACCCACCATATATACCCTACGTCGCTCTGATTGCGGAGAATCATTAAGCATCATCCGACAGTGAAAGCGGCTCTCCAGCCTCTCATTTGGCAAACATGCATCAATTAACACAGTCGGGAGAAGATTTTTATTATTTCACTATTTTGCCAGCAGTTAGATATAAAAGTTGGAGAAAGATTCTCTTCCCTCTTCTTTTTTTTGCTTCCCTCCCCTCCTCTTCTATTTGAACGGTCACGCATAAGCTACGTCAACATCTTATATTAATTTTTTATAGAAAGAGAAAGACAAAATAAAGAGTATGAGAGGAAGGGATGGAAGGGGATAGAAAGAGGAGGGGAGAGAATCCTAATCTATAAAAGTCTCATCCCCTAAAATTTATCCACACATGATGAAATTTATTAATTTGTAATCAAAATCAAAATTGGAGTTAGATTTTGATCATAAAGTATTCTATGTTTACTTACTATGGATGAATCAAAACGAAAGTGGGGCTCACAAGAAAAATGGAATTCAGCTCCTCATGTTGGAGGAATTGAATTCTTTGTGAGAAATAAGGATTGAGAATGCAATGCTCTCACATAATTTCTTAAAATTCAACATCACTGTTAACTAAACTATGTATTAGAATTAAGGGATTTTTTTTTTTTTTTTTCGTAAAGCAAAGTTCATTCAAATAACTAAAATATACATAAAAGCCACAAATTTAATAAACAACTTCAATAGGAATCTAGATTCTATTTCTGCTCAATTCAATTCCTTAAATTGTAAATATAAATTAGTAAACTAGCAACTAATGTATATGTAACAAAATAAATATAAATAAGGATGAGTAAATCCATATCAACATAGTAGTAGTTGCTTTTTATACTTTTTTTAGTAGATTAATAGCATTATTGGATTAGACAGTAAGGTGTTAAGAAAATAAAAATCGAGAGAAAATTAAATCGACTTTCCACCAAGCACCGACAACATTTGCTTTTTATATTAGAAACGTAGATCTTGACTCCTATCAAATGTTTGATAGAAGCTCCACGACATGCAAGGCCACATGCAAGGTGACTTTCACTCTCCGTTAAGCATCATTAATCACCCATTTTGACTTTTTTGTCAAAAATTTATTTTAAATGATGTGACACTCTTCTATAAATTAGTTGCATGATTAGCCACTAATATTGCAACCCCTTGTACTGATCAAGTAGCACACAAATCAAATGTCGTATTCTTCTTCTTCAACTACTCACTCATTGGCATTAGCAACCACATATGTAGTAGTTTTACTTCTGCTACATGTACCTAACTCTAATGCTCAACTGAACTCTACATTTTACTCCACCACCTGTCCAAACGTGACAAGTATTGTGCGCAGTGCTGTTCAACAAGCTTTGCAATCTGATTCGAGGATTGGTGCAAGCCTTATTCGTCTCCATTTCCATGATTGCTTCGTCAATGTAAACACCATACTATCTATAGTACTAATTTTTCTCAAAACTTGTAGCAATAATTTATATATATAGAACTCAAATTTGGTAGTTTGTGATGTGATTTCAGGGTTGTGATGCTTCAATCTTGTTGGACAAAAATGGAACCATACAACAAAGTGAGAAAGATGCAGCTCCGAACACCAACTCCGCTCGAGGCTTTGATGTGGTTGACAATATCAAGACTGCTCTGGAAAATTCATGCCCAGGTGTTGTATCTTGTGCTGACCTTCTTGCTCTTGCGGCTGAAGCTTCTGTTTCTTTGGTGAGTCAGTAAGGCATATATATGTTGCCCACTTTTTACTTCTCACACATCCCTTATTAATTTTTGTCCTTTGATCTTTTTCAATTCATCCGATCCAACGGTCGAAAATTAAAAAGGTGTGTGAATATCACACCCCTTAATAAATAGGGTGTGTGTGTGTGTGTGTGTAGCTCCTAAGAAAAAGAGTTCACAATTTGCACATTTAGAGAAATTGAAACCCTTCCAATATGGCTTGATCAAAGGTGTTTCAGTTGTAAACTAAAAGCTCATCCAATTTGCTAGAGGGGGTTGCGTTTTAAATAAGGAAACCAAACCAAATATCCTTCACTGTAGCTCGAGGGGAAATCGAAATTCATTGAGATTGTTTGCATTAGGCCGTTGCAACTCCTAAACTTTAGACAAAAATCCACATATATTATCTAACTTCTAAGTAAAACCCAAAATTTGAATAGGCTTTTTCAGTCAAAATAGTTTCTAAGATTGGCATAACTCTTCATTTTGCTTACTGTGGACATCAATCATTTTGATCGTTAGTGAAAAATATCCGTTAAGTAAGGGGAAAGGACAGAAGTACCCTTGATTTTTGTCAAATCATTTTGGCCCATTGTTTATTAAATTAAGGGTATTTTTATTATTTCGGTCCTTATTTAACAGAGATTTTTCATAGAAGAACCAAAGTGATTGATGGTGGACAAACTTATGGATCACTTCTATTGATTTCAAATTCCAAGAACCAAAGTGAGGAGTTATACCATTGGCTAAAATGCATTTTGAATATGATGTCTTGTTAGATAAAAAATGTCCATGAAGTTGTGTTTATTTACAAAATCATGCCACCAAATCTCTTATACGTGTTTTCAAACATTTAATTTGTTTAGTATATTTTGATTTTGAGTGAACTCCCCCAAGGATGAGGATCTTCTCCGAATCCTCTTTGTGGGAATCCTAGGGATCTTCACATCCTAATCATTCATCGTATATCATGCGGTCAGTTTTCGTTAGGTACTATTTATGTTTTATTATTATCATTATTATTACTACCATAAAATGACATAGATACTTTTTTTTTTAACAAACCATATTATCTACACTAAATGGGAGAAGGGGTGGGCTTAGCCTCACAATGGGCTAGTAATAATGTGGTTCAAACCTTCATTTGGCGAGAATTAAACTTAAGACCTCTTACTTACAAGTGAATTAGGTAAATTAACTTTGTTAAAAATTAAAAAAGTATATACATTAACTTTGTAAAAATTCAAAAATAGGTACTTTATTTTCATAATAATTAAACAATAGGTAAGTTATTTTCATAGTAGATAAATTATTTTCATATAAATATACTGTAGGTAAATGATTTTCATATAATTAATTATACTCCACGAATTTTTTTTTATAATATTTAACAATAGATATTATTGAAATTAAACACTAAATTAGGTATATTCAAATTGAAATTTATTGTTGGAATTAAAAAAAAAAACCAAATTAAATTGTACATCTAGAACCAGATTTCATGGCTACAAGACCTTGCCAAATTCAACGCACGTGTTCAATTAAAACGTAATTACAAGACCTTTCCATATTAGCTTAGATGGGGATACATTAGGGATCCAAAAAATATAAAAACTAACACACAAACTTAATTTGGAAAGTTGCTTAGTTGGATCCTTATCATTAGGTTTAATTCAGAAAAGAGTAATGCTAGGAAGACCAAAATTTTAAACAAAATTTGCAAACCAAATGATGTGTCACCTGTGGATGCAAATTTCTTCCTCCTTGATCTTGGACAATTTTGCACCTACAAAACAATTAACACCTTATGTTAAGGCCAAGAGCCTCACGCGCCCACGATGAATGGGGGGGGCTTTGGCCGAAGAACCTCCAATGCCAAAGTTAGAATTTAGAGAGAAAGAGTGTTTAGAGAATTTTGGGATTTTTGCCAAAGTGTTGGAATGAGTGTTTGGTGAAAATGGGAGCCTATTTATAGGGCTAGGCCGGTCCACTTAGGAGAGAAAGTGGCCGGCCAACTTGTGGATTTTTTGTTGAATTTGTGGTTTAATTAGCCAATTTATTGGCTAATTAAATATGAAAGAAATAAATGGGAGGTTATCAAATTGAATGACTAAATTTATTTGGGTAATAAAGTGGAGAAAATAAGAAAGGTAAGGAGCAAAGGGAGGTGGCCGGTTTTGACTAGCTTTTGGGATTAATTTGGATGACTTAATTGATATAATGGGTGATTAAATTGGTGATTAATGGATTAATTAGGAATTAATTAGCCAATTAATCTCTATTTATATGAAATAATTTGTAGGTTATGAAGTAATTACCTAAGATGAGGATGGATGAGATAACTTTGAATTTGTTACCTTTTTTTGGGCACTTTTGACTTGGTTTAGGGATGATTGCCTGCTGCTCGCGTGTAGGAATCCCAGTATGCCTCAAGGGTATTTTTGTCCTCTTTTTCCCAATAATCCACGTGTCGCCTTGTGATTATTTTTGGCTCCACATCACCAATAAAAAAATAAGCATGTTAATCAACTGTTAAGTTATAATCCAATTATCAACAACCACATCATTTGGTTTGTAAATTTAGTTTAAAAAATTTGGTCTCCCTAACATTATCCTTTGAAAAAAATATAATATGAAGGGTTATACGCTAGAGAAAATGAGTTTGGAGGGAGGAAGTTTTTATGGAATTTTTTTTTTTTTTCAATTACATTTTTTTTTTGGCAAAATTTTTTCAATTACATTGGAGAGAATCGAATTCTTATCTTATTTTAAACTTTTACTCATTCTCTCATTCCACCTGCCTCTCCGCTAGGGCTCATCCGAAGGGGCGGAAGGGGGAAAGGGGTTTCACTTGGGTTGTGAATAAGAATCGAGTATAAACCAAAACCCTTTGAGCTAATCTAATGACCTTGCATAGATGTTATAGTACGTCCGTAGTTCATGAGATTGACGTAATTACTTTGCAGTCAGGAGGCCCTTCATGGAATGTATTATTAGGCAGAAGAGACAGCCTAACAGCAAACCAGGCTGGAGCCAATACCTCTATTCCTTCACCTTTTGAAGGCTTAGCAAACATTACTTCCAAGTTTTCTGCTGTTGGCCTGAACACCAACGACCTCGTTGCATTATCTGGTAACTATGTTGCTTAATCACCAACGTTCTACTTAATTACTATTTACATTACAAGTTAATTAACCCTTTATTAATACTTCATCATGTTTTGCAGGGGCACATACATTTGGACGAGCTCAATGTCGAACATTTAGCAATCGATTGTACAACTTCAACGGCACAGGAAACCCCGACCCAACACTGAACTCATCTTACTTGACCACTCTCCAACAAACATGTCCACAAAATGGGAGCGGAACTACTCTAGCCAACCTTGATCTCAGCACTCCAGATGCGTTTGACAACAACTACTTCACAAACCTTCAAAACAATCAAGGCCTTTTGCAATCGGATCAAGAGTTATTTTCGACGGCAGGGGCTGCCACAGTTTCCATTGTTAATAGCTTTAGTAGCAACCAGAGCGCCTTCTTTGGGAGCTTTGCTCAGTCGATGATCAATATGGGAAATATCAGTCCATTAGTGGGAACTAGTGGGGAGATTAGGTTGGATTGTAAGAATGTCAATGGAGGTTAAAGTTATGAGTGCACGAGTGGAGCACATCTAGGTCCATTATTGGGTCATATTTATATTTGATAGATGAAAGTTTTGTGTTACAAACTATACGATCCAATAAGCAATAATGTGACCACTGTGGAGCGCACATCTAAGTATATTACGTAATATTTGCCTTTTTTTTTTCTTTTTTCTTTTTTCTTTTTAATTAAAGAAAGAGTGGTAACTAATAATTTAACCAATTATTAACTTACCAGGCTTGTAAAACCTACATATTGCCCAACTATACGATCCAATAACATGACAACTGTTTCCACGTTTGATTTATGGTTGCACTAATTTTGAGCCCATTCAGATAATAATTGGTTAAATCTTTTTTTTGTTTTTTGTTTTCGTTAAATGTTTCTAATAATTGGTGGCTGGATGATTTTAGCCGTTAGATTAAAATTTACGTCACTGGGTAATTTTTTTTTTTACTATTAAATTTGATCTTCTTCAATCACAACCATTGAATTATAAGTATAAATAAATAAGTATAAAAAGAGTTAGAAAATATAATTGTTGGATCAACCAACATTCATATTTTATTTGGCCCGTTGATCAACCAAAGAGCTCTATTCAAGAGTGGCCAACATGCCTGACTACATGGTCCCTACCATGCTTCTGTCTGGAGTGCGGCGTGTCTCCAGCGTGTGAGTGCGGGGCGTTTGGGGGTCAGAGTCAGACACGCATGTCCGTACGCATCGGTGGATCCAAGTGAATTAAGCCAAGCTTAATTCTTATATGCAATTTGGCCCAAATAATTATTTTCTCCCCATGGTAGTTTTAGCCCAATGTATGGAAATGACTTGGGTGGGATTATTTAGAACATCTTCAACCGGTTGGGCTAAAACTCAAATTTTTTAGCCCGGAAGCTTTTAGTCCAGAAACAGTTTTTCTGTTATAACCATTCTGATCTAAAATTTTAACTCGGGGATTATTAAAGAATGCACTTAGGCTATTTTTTTTTCTTAAATTAATTTTTTTTTTAAATAAATATGTAGACTATCTTAAATTAATTTTATGAACATTTTAATCTAAAAATATTTAAATTCCAATAAATATTGAAAAATCACTAAATTGTTCACAAAGCAAGCCTTCAACTTTCACCAATCTTTCAACCCTAGGCTAACTTTCAATTCACCAACCGTTCAACACCAAACTTTCAAGGTTCACCAACCGTTCAACTTTCATCAATCATCCTCTATATAAACATATGTCCAATATTAGTTGATCACACAACCTTTCAACCTTCAATCATCCTCTATATTCACCAATCTTTCAAATTTCAAAGAGTTTTTGTTTCCTAAAAATCCTCAATATCTCACCAATGGGTGATAGAAGAAGACGTAACATGGCAATGCAGATGGCATAATACCAAGCAAGGATTGAGATTGAGGATGCAGAATTGTTCAACGCTGAAGATGAACTTGTAAACTCGTTCATGCAATATAAGCACCATGACGAATCTAGTCATCGTGGTTCTTATTTTGATTTGTGTCAACTGCACCACCTTCGCTAACAGAAACTCATGCCAAGCATAAGGCAACATTTTTTTCACAGGTCCAATTACAACCTCTAATATGCTCTCTTGCCATGTTGAACAATTTGGAAATGGAAAGAAATGGTAGAAAGATAAATTGGAAGAATTGTAGGAGAAAATTGAGTTTTGTGTGGATGTTTGAACAAATACATAGGTATTTATAGAGTGTTTGGGTGAATTTTGAGTTAAATAAAAAAAATTAATTATTTTAGCCGTTGGATTTAAATTTGGGCCGTTAGATTTTTTTTTTTTTACCGTTAGATTTGATTATATTCAATCTCAGCCATTGGATTCAATGTATTTTAAAATAACATATTCTAAAAAAATTAAATTTGAATCTGGACCGTTGGATCAACCAACGGTCCTTAAAGTCTAACCCTTGGATGTGAATTATAGCCGTTGGGAATAATTGGGTGGCCGACACACGGCCTGACAGCGGGGCCCACCCTGTGGGAAACCCTTGCAAGCCCACCGCGTGGGGCGCGGGCGGCCGAGACTAGCCCAAGTGCCTGCGAGTCCACTCGCATGGAGGGGGGGTATTTAGCCCAACTTTAGCATTTGGCTTTTAGCCCAATGTTTTAGCTTGTGTTGGGTGGTGTTTGGAGGGGAATAAATGGGGAAATTTGGCTTTTAGCCCATTGTTGGAGATGGTCTTAAGGGGGTGTGCTATCCACACACACGCCTTTTTACTTCACATACTCTTTGTTAATTTATGTCATTTGATTTTCTTCAATTCTTTAATTCTTCAATTCAATTGATTTGGTTTTCTTATAATGCCTGAGACATGATCATCTTAAGTTGTTCCAAAGTCAGCCGAAAGAACTTGAAAGTCCATTTGCACGTCACTTCCTAGTTCTGCAAGCACCCAAAGTTTGAGCCACTTGATATGCAGTACAAGCTGGTCCACACACTCCATCACAACCGTTCATCACAATCATCATCTCCCAACACCAACGCAAGGATCACTTCTCTCTCTCTCTCTCTCTCCTGCCCCAGTGCCCATCCTAAATTCATTGCCCACACTCATCCATCTAATCCCTTTCTGTCTGGACTAGATCGCTGATTACAAAAAGAGGGTCATTCATGCCGAGTCGACTCGGGCCAAACTCACCTCAGGTGGTTGCCAACTCGCTCTCGAGCTCACTTCAGGTGTTTAATCATGACCCAGGGGTTTATTTTCTTTAGTATTTCTTTTTCTTTGCTTCTGAAACCCTAAAATTTACCTTATAGAAATTGATAGCATGGTAGAAATGCCTCAAAGTCACCGACTTGATGGCCTAATCGTAACTTGACTTGCTGATTTATGTGTTGGGGATGAAGTTTTCAATTTTGGTTCGCTTCCATTAGGATTTTTTCCCATCTCGGTTTCTTCTTCAATTTTATGAGGTTTCATACGGACTTGTTCGTATTTTTAATTACGATTAGAGTTTTTTGAACTGTGCGCCAAATGTTGTTCAATTTGGGTACTTTTTGTGGTTCTGTGATTTGGGTTTCTTCAGTTTTGTGATGAAGCTAGGGTTTTTGATCTGGGTTTGTTAAATTTGTGATCTAATAAGCCTTTTGGGTCTATTTATGATGGGTGAGGAGACATCTGAGGCAATGAACCTTGACCTGAATTTGGCTCCTGGTCCTGATGTCGACTCGATGTTGAATGAGCATGTAAATTTGGATACTTGGATTGATTCGCCTATTCACAAAATTGCTGAAGCTGTGAGGCGGCAGTGGACATGGTCGCCACCTGAAAGGCGGAACATTTCCATGGAGTAGAATGAATTGATGGTCAATTCTGGTAATTCAAGTACATTACAACCTAGTGAGGGTAGTGTTACTGCAGAAGAAAGAACGACTGACGCGTCCAAGACATGTGAAAATAACAACAGGATTTTGGAAAATGAGAATTCTGTGAGTAAGGATGATGTTGAAAAGGGCGGTGGCAGTGATGGGAGCTTTTTCGATTGTAATATTTGTTTGGACTTGGCTAGGGACCTTATTGTAACTTGTTGTGGTCATTTGTTTTGTTGGCCATGCATTTACCGTTGGTTACATGTGCAAGATGCAAAGGAATGCCCTGTTTGTAAGGGAGAGGTAACAATGAAGAATGTCACCCCAATCTATGGTAGTGGAAACAATGTGCGTGAGCCAGATGACGACTCAAATCTTAAGATCCCTCTTAGGCCTCATGCACGCCGGGTTGAAAGTTTGAGACAAACCATTCAGAGGAGTGCATTAACTTTTCCAGTAGAGGAGATGATTCGCCGTCTTGGTAACAGATTTGATTTGACTCGGGATGTTATTCATCCATCAAAGCCTGAGAATGCCTGGGAAACAGCAAAAAGAGCTAATTTGTTAAATAGGATTCTGACATCTCGAGGACTGTGCAGAGAGAAAAATCCAGTGGCACTTGCAGATGATGTTGTGGATATAACGCAAAGCAACATGACTGGCCTTGAAACAAGGGAAAACCACCAACTTCAATCCTTTTTACTTAGAATGACACAATCGCAAAGAGCAACACTATCTTCTCTCTCGTCTGCATTGAGTTCTGCTGAAAGGTTAGTTGAGTCATTTTATCGTAACCATCCTACACCTCCAGGTAGAAATCAAGAACAGCAGCCTGCACCAGTTGATGATAGAGATTCTTTCTCAAGTATTGCAGCAGTTATAAATTCAGAAAGCCAACTGGACACAGCTATGGAAATTGATTCCATGGTTTCCCTTTCAACTTCGTCTTCCAGAAGAAGAAATATTCGTCAAGAGTTTCGGACATAGACAGTGGAGATTCTCGTGCCCACAGAAGAAGAAGACTGAACTGAAAGCATCTTCTTCAGTTCACCAAACACAATCTTGTATGTGCTCTATAACTTATGTTTTATTACCCTTTCCCCCTCTTAAATGTCGTTTCCAGTTCAGACTCTAGGAAGTATTCACCTTTTGCCATAACCTTTGTCCTTTGATTTTGTTGAGGTGAGATTATGGAACTTCCGCCACTAGCTGCTTGATTTATTTGGTTTTAG
The DNA here is from genome assembly GCA_036320875.1 of Cotoneaster glaucophyllus. Taxonomy (NCBI): domain Eukaryota; kingdom Viridiplantae; phylum Streptophyta; class Magnoliopsida; order Rosales; family Rosaceae; genus Cotoneaster; species Cotoneaster glaucophyllus. The sequence goes on from CM070067.1 coordinate 21,009,508, forward strand.
ATTTTCAGTATAATGATCCTCCCTTAACCGAAGGATCGTAGGCTTTCAATTTGCTTGGCAAATCGTTGTACACTACTTGTACTACTAGTAGGCCGGTTTCATAGTTCCATTGGGATAATTCTCTATAATATTACTTGCTTCTGTTAATCCTTTAATTATGTGGAAAACCTGCATACCTTGTACTTTTGTTTTTTGGATATCTAGGCATATAAACTGCCCTTGCTTCCCAACCCTGTCAATTCGATTCAAAGCGGAAAAGCTTGACATATAGTTGGGGTATATAGCTTTTTCAGCTATGATCATGTGTAACTAGAAGAGATTGTTATCAGCGATGCTCATGGAAGACGAGTCCCTTAACCGTTGAAAAGTACCTAGTACTCATTTTCTTGTCAACCTTTTAGATCTGCTTCTACGCTTAACCAGAAAAACTCTAAATCTAGCCGAAGTTGTATAGATGTTTTTTAAACCCTAACTTTTGTATTTTGTTTATGGAACTGTCTTGTCAAACTCTGAAAGTAGGGACTAGGTAATGAATTCTGCATAAAAAAATCATGTCCTTTCCTACGTTTTTGCTTCTTTTCATGCTGCAGGCATCACAAGCGAGATAGATTTTTCAATATGCTGAGAACATGAAGTGTAACACCTCATGTCATTATACAATTGGGGGACACTCCCATTGTACAATGACATGTGGCAAACTTTCCTCCCATTGTACAATGACATGTGTGTTGAGAATATCGAGTATAAGAATGGGAAAAACATAATGAACTCAAGAAATCGAAAACAAATAACCAAGATAAAATAACACCAAGAATTTACATGGTTTGGCAATATGTGCCTATGTCCACTAGACCTCAACAACAATCTTTCACTATATCAATAATGAGTACAACCAATAATCTTACCTAATCTCTATATTTAAGACTTGACGAAAAACCTGAAAGAGCAAGAACAAGAATGAGAAATACACTTATTTGTTTTCTTTTCTCTCGCACACACTTTACAATATTCTCTCACTCTAATCCTTGATTGGTATACAATTTATTGTTTTGCTCCCTATTCAAAACTAGTACAATAGCCCCTTTATATAGACATAATAAAAGTCTTCTTCAATAAGGATTATTAATCCTAATTGGAATCTAGTTATGAATCTTTCTTCAATTGAGAAACTAACTCCAATTGGGTAAACAACTCCAATTGGGGAAACAATTTAATGCCTCTATGACTATTAATTCCCAATAGACTTATGACAATTTATCACGGGCTGAAAAAACCTAATAATGTGGCGTTCCGTCTCGTATTCCGGACACCGAAAAATCTCTCCACAAGCAACCTAGACAAACATAATCTATCAATTGAGCTGCTTCATTTCACAAAGGAGTGGAATGAATCAGAATCCTAGAAACCGAATGGATTAATAGAATGATTTGTAAATTTTCTTGGAAACGGTTTACACTTTAGTTTCATTTATTTGGTCCTCCTTCCTCTCTTCTTTACTCTTCTCCGTCATCATTGTTCCCAGCAATTGTTTGGTTAGGGATCGTCTCATTTTCTTTCTTTAACATCCTTTTCCACTTTCTCAAATCCTAGCCCTCCAAATTCTTTGTAAGATGATGATCTTGTGGTCATTTTTTACGTTGATAGAAAGTATGCATCATTTTTATATGGGATGTGATTACAAAGTAAATAAGTAAATCATAAGTAATTGTGGCGTAAAAGTTTTTACCTCTCTCATTGTAATTGACCAGAACTTGAGACTGTAGATCGGCCAAATGGGTTGGAAATGTCTCCAAGGTAAACACTGAGTTAGTGACAATTGAGTGACAACTGAACAGATGCACACCCTTCAAATCAATCTCTGAAATTCCGGTCTTATATATAAAATTCTACAATGCGCAGGTATATGGGATTCATCAACACATTGGTTGACTGGATTTGCATGACTAGATTTTGAGTCTCGTTTTAGCTGTTTAGACACCAGTGTATTGCACGCATTGGTTTAACATGACCTGTGGCTAGAGGCTAATTAGTCAAATGTACACACTTGCTTATCAGACATGGTGACATGCATGTCTGCATCGCTAACATTGGCTGCCGATGGTTCACAAGACCTTGGGTGGTCACGTTTGGGAGGAGACGATGGCGATGGTGGTGTTCACAGGAGGATTCGACTCGAGTGAGAGAGGGGACTGAGAATCGAGAGGGAGGACTCTCGGAGAGAAAGATGGAGAGGGAGGACGTCAGGGAGAGGTCTTCAAGAAAGATGAGATGAGATGTGTGTGAGATTTGGGTGTGTGTGTGTGTGTGTGTGAGAGAGAGAGAGAGTTTTGAGAGTGTGAGGTTTATTGGATACGATTCGGGCCGGGGGCCCGTGACTTCAGAAAATTGGAACCGGCCCGCCCCTCTGTTTACTTAGACCCTATTCGCCCCGCCCCATTTTGTATATAAAATAATATGGACCCGCCCCGAACCGCTAATACCCGCCCCTACCCGCGGGCCCGTTTGCCCACCCCTAATCCAAGTCGTTGCATGCTCGTTGATGTTACTTATTTCACCAATCTGCATCTCGACGAACCAAACGCTAGCTCAATCTAATTTAGCCACTCAGATTGCCCAACAACTGGCGGATTCACTAAGGGACCTAGGTGGTCTGGGGCCACGCGGAAACTCGAATAAGTGACTGTGAGGACCTTAGAGGACTACACAAGTTTGGGCATGTGGTGGAAGACAAGAGTGCAGCGGTGGACAGGTGGCTGAGGTTCTGCAAATATTTAAGAAATGAGAAGAAGACTATTCTATTTTTTAGAGGACTTGGCCAAAATGACGTCTATTTGGGCCAAGCTATTTAAAACTGAAAAAAACAAACCTATTCTTTTCCACCTACCCAAGATCTCCACCCAATTTTATTTTGCATTCACTTTCTCGAATTGGGTAATTCTCAATTTCAATTCCCTTTTTTCCTTTAACCCCACCCAACCGATCCCCGAGCCACCACCAATCTAAATTAATTATATATGATGTTAAAATTGATGTGTATTGGATGAAAAATTTAAATTCATAATAGATTATAGTTATTGTTAATTTGTTATGATTTTTTTTATGTTGTCTGGATCATGTGTTGGTTAGTTCATACATACACACACACACACACACACACACACACGTTTTAGCTTCATCAATTGATATGGTTTTTGGTTTGATTAATAGATATGTGTAGAAATTAGAAGTATAGAATGATATTACAAGTGAAAATCATGATCGATTAATTCAAACAATCATATTCTAAATAGTTCAACTCTAATTTTGGACATTTCCAAATTATCATCGATCTGTTTTTTCTTGTATTAACAATGAAACTATCATGACACGTTTTCGGAGTATGAAACCTCATCGTGGACTAATTTAGTCTTTATAACTTGTAATGTTGTTTGTTCAAAGATTATGAATGAAAAGTTGGCAGTTTGTCCCTTTTTTTTTCAATGTTGTTTTCATCGGAGTTTTTATATTAGGACTAGACCACCCAATACTAAAATCTTGAATCTGCCAACATGTACATGTTAATTCTAAAGCCCAATTGGTGCCTGGTAATATTGATTGGATCAAAGAATAAATGAACACCAACCTCCAAATCTTGTCCATGTTAAAGGTAGAAGAAAACTTGTCCTCAATCCTATCAACGCAAAATTGATACATAAAATTGAAGGGAACTTTAACGAAAAACTCCTGGTAATATTCACTTTAACAAAAAAACTACATTTTTACACTAAAAAGTCAATCATAGTACTATTCACTTTACCCTTTATTTTGTCCTTATCGTTAAACCTTAAAGTTTTCAAGCCATTTTCATTAGTTTTCTTAAAATTGAATGAGTTATCTAATCCAATATATAACTAGACACCAAACCCAAAAGAGGCCTAATCATTTATATGCCAATCCTTGCAAAGCAAAACGTGGGATTACCACGTCTCTAATCTAATTATTGCATGCATTCCTTGGAAACAACCGTTGCTCGTTCTTACAAATTATGCAGAAAATTATTTAGGTTCTGTTTGATATGCCATAGGAGTGTAGAATCACATGCTTTCTAATCAATTATCCCTTGGTTGGAACTGCATCTTTACCCGTGACTCATGACGAGCAGTGTCGATTTAGTAGTTCTGGCTTCGGCTACCTTATGTCTATGGCATCCCAATCTTGACTTTTGATGTCATGATCGGCCATGTTTTTATCATATACTGGGACACACGGACACAGATAAATAACCACAAGTCATAGTAGATTTTTTCTTTCTTTTTTTTTTGGTTAAAGGGAGAACTTCATAGAAAGAAAGGCACAAGGCCAAACAACGAGCAGAGAAAAAACTCCGCCACCCCAAAGACACATAGGCAAAGATAAACAGGGTCAAGAGAGACGCCACCACACCAGGTACCAGCGTCGCCCTATCTATGAGTGCAAACCAACCCCAAATTACATAGGAGGACAGGGAAGACAGTCTTTATTCAAAATGCCAACTAACGAAGATGGAGGTTGAACAACCCAGCCGAAGACGCACATCTCCGGTGAAATACTCCTTGTGACAAAATCCGCCGCCATATTTGCTAATCATGGAGTCCACGACCAGGAGCATGATTGAAAACTCCTCCCAACCTCCAAAATACGGCTAAGAATTGGGAGTAGGTCCCAATCACAACTCATGGAAAGAGAATTGAGGGACCAGATAACCCCTTGTGCATCCGACTCAATTACCACCTCCTACACTTGCAAACATTTTGCCAATAAGCATCCTTCCAGAACAGCAAGTGCTTCTACCATCCCAACCGAAGATGCATGCACCCAGACACTCTTCACCGCCCTACAACACGCAAAACAGTCTCGCTCCACAATCCCAATCTTCCCGCATAGGGAGTCTCTCTTCCAACAGGCATCAATATTCACCTTAATCCTATTAGCTAGGGGGAGACCAAAGAGCAAGATGGTGCATACCTCTAGGAAGGCTGTTTCGGACAGTGGACGGCAAAAGCAGGGAAGAAGAGGCATGCTTAAAAGACTCCAAGGCAGTGATGATAGCCCGATTAGATCTGAAAGGAGAAAGTTTTACGTCATTGAAAACAGCATCACATCGGGCTCTCTAAATAAAACAACAAGTAAAAACCAAGCACGCCATAGACTGATCAAGATCCTCCTTACAACCCATAATTTGATTTATCACCACATACAGCCACTCATCCAAAGTACTGATTGAGCCTCGATTTATCTGAAGACTTAGCGGGCCCCCAATCCAAACTCTGGAAACCTATGGACACAGAAGAAGAATATGCTTCATGGTCTCCTCACTGTCATTACAAACTGGGCAGAAAAGGGATGTGGTACACCTATGTCGAAACAAATTGGATTTAGTAGCACAAGCATCCCGAAGAGCCCTCCAGAGAAAGATTTTCATCTTTGGGGGAGCCTTACAACTCCAAATCGAAACCCAGACCCGAGGATCAACACTACGAGAAGAGGAAGGGCGATCAAGGTTTATACTGGGGTGCCGACTGTGATTTCTCCAATATCGGGACTTAACAGAAAGATAGACATTTCGCTCATAAGGCCAAACAAGCTTATCAGGACACAAAAGCGGCCCCATATAAATTCTAGAGATGGAATCACGCTTCGTTTCCGAAATAAGGTTAGAAAGAAGGTCCAAATTCCAGTCCCTCAAAATCGGATCAATGAATTCCGCAACCTTACTCTCCCTATTGATAGCCGAGTGATTCAGAGGGGTAGGGTGCCCCCCTGAGATGCCCGGGACCCAATTATCCTCCCAAAACCGAACCTCCATCCCTCCCATGATTTGCCATCTAGCATCTCTTAGAATGAGAATCCTCCTCTCTAATAAACTCGCCCATGCCCAAGAGGCCCTTCCACCTTTCTTAGCCTCAAAGAAAGAAGTATTAGGGAAATATCGCGCTTTCAAAACCCGAGCCCACAAGGAGTCCGGGTCATGGATCAACCGCCAATATTGCTTCGCTTAAAGGGCAATATTAAAATCATTTAGGTTGCGAAATCCAAGCCACCTCATTTTTTTACCGACCCAAATCTTTCCAGTTAACCCAATGTATCCCACAATCCCTGTCAGCTCCCGCCCACCAAAACGTCGCCACAGCCTCATCAATATCCTTGCACAAACTCACCGGTAGATGAAAGACGCACATTGGGTACATAGGAATAGCCTGGACCATCGTTTTTATGAGAACTTCCTTCCCCACTTGAGAGAGAAATCGCAGCTTCCAACCCGCAATCTTCGTCAAAATCTAGTCCTTGATAAACTGTAAGGACTCATTCTTCGATCTCCCCCAAATTGTTGGTAAACCCAAATATTTCCCTAGGTCTTCCACCTTTGGCATTTCTAAGATATTACAAAGCTCCGAAGATAAATGGGCAGGAGTATTCGCTCTAAAATAAACCACCGATTTCTGAAGACTAATCTGTTGCCTGGATGCTCTACAGTATGCATGAACAAGGGAAGATAAATTCCTGCAATTCTGATTGGCAGCTAAAAGAAATATTAGAGTGTCATCAGCAAACAGCAAGTGCGAAAGCATAGGTCCCGAAGTAGATATCATGATGCCCTCCAAATATCCCTGCTGAACCACCCTACTGATTAACAACGAAAGAACCTCATTGATAATGAGGAACAAGTATGGAGATAAGGGATCCCCCTGCAGAAGGCCTCTTGTTGGTTTAAAAGTTCTCCCTGGCCTCTCTTTGATTAGAATAGAAAATTCCACCGTTTTAACACACCTCATAACCATAGCAATCCATATTTGCTAGAAACCGAGATGCACCATAAACGCCTCCAGGAAATCTCATTCAACCCAATCATAAGCCTTGTTCATATCGAGTTTAATCCCCATTTCGAACTTAGTCTTTGTTCTTCTCAACTTAAGGAAATGAAAAATTTCATGAGCCAAGATAATATTATCTTGTATTTTCCTTCCTTTGATGAACACATTTTGATTCGGCGAAATTATTTTATCCAACATTGGTTTCAAACGATTCTCCAAAATCTTAGACAGAACCTTATAAGAGTTATTACAAAGGCTTATGGGCCTTAACTGATTTACCCCTTCCGGGTTTGGGACCTTAGGTAGCAAGGCAATATTAGTAGAATTGACAATAGAAGGACATCCATCACCCTCTAGGCACTCGGCAACAATACCATGGACCTCAGCCGCTATAATGTCCCAATAGGATTGGAAGAACAAACCTTGAAACCCATCAGGTCCAGGCGCCTTAGACCCTCTAATATTGAACACCGCATCTTTGATCTCCTCATCAGAAATAGGGCTACATAATGTATCGTTCATATCATCTGTTACAACCGGGTCCAGGCAGTGAATGATATCCCCCCACTCTCGATTACCATCATACGTAAAAGCCTTTTGTAGTGATCTTCCACTGTTAGTCTAACTCTAGACGGATCATCCTGCCAAATGCCCTCCTCATTCCGGATTCGGGCTAATTTATTCCGTCTACGCCTTTGGACTGTAGATTGATGAAAAAAAGAAGTGTTCGAGTCACCGGCCTGCAACCACCATATGCGAGACCTAGCTGCCCAATACGCTTCCTCTTGAGCCTCGAGCCGGTTAATGGTTGCATTAACCTCACCAATTTCTTCACCATTCTCCTCCCAATGTCGTTGAAGATGCCCAAGATGAAAGTTCAACCTTTGGAGCTCGAGCTTTCTGGCTTTGAACTTATCAGAGCTCCAGCTAATCAAGCCTCTTCTTGTGGCGTTTAACTTCCTTTGCCACGTTTCCACCCCCCCCCCCCCACCAAGACTGCCCACATTCCAGCATCATGCTGTAGTCTCCCTACATCCCTCTTCTTTACACCAAAAAACCTCAAAACGGAACATCAGTTTACATTTAGGGATCGGCGAGTCAGTATTAAGTACCAGAGGACAGTGATCAGAAGCCCTAACATTTTCATGAATAATCACCGAGTTTGGCCATCGAATCTGCCAGCTTCAATTAATTAGACCCCGGTCTAACCTTTCCTGCACCAAGCTGCCATTCCTGGTTCCCCTCCAAGTAAATTTAGGCCTTGAGAAACCAAGATCCAACAATTCCATACTATTCAAAAAAGACTGTAAATAGGGAATAGCCGTCTGATGCCATTGATTCCCTTCAGTTTTTTCATCCTCTGATAGTATCTCATTAAAGTCTCCAGCACAGAACCAAGGGGCATTCGACGGACTCAGCTCATCAGATATCCACTGCCAAAAATCATTTTTCTCATTTCGATAAGGAGTGCCATATATCTATGAGGTATGAAACCACTCATCTTCTAATAGGCGCATCTTAGTATGGATCAAGTTCCTGTTGGACGATAAAACGTTCACCTCCAAGCTGTCAACCCACCACAGAGATAAGAAAACCACAGAAGGTCGATATTTTCTAATGAGCCCATGTAAGGCTCGAACTACCATGTCCGACCCAAGACCACGGCAGTTCTAAATCAGATGTATCATGGTTGACTCGCGGCTGTTTCGGTCCAGCTGTCACCGCCACCTTGAATGCTTCTTAATCTCTGACTCCGCATGGTTGCCTCTTCTTCCGCAATGTCCTCCAGGTGAGGCCATAAGTTTTCTTCCCGAACTGGAACCTCCAACAGATTTTCCTCATGGTCTTCATTCGCCACACTAGATCCAGTTGCATTTCCCTTACGCCCACCTCTCCTGGCCCTGTCCATTAGGTCATGCTTGTCTTCTATTTCTTTTAGCCGGTCTTTGGATTCTACTATTACTTCCTTCACTAACATTCTTCTTTAGGCCCATCCTTTGAAAAAAGCTTACATTCTCCACTCGGCCAACTACAAAATTGCTTGGTTGCAGTCCCACTATCAAATCCTGATTCATCATCTGCTCTAATTGACCATTATGTCTTCCCTAATATATCCTCCCCATGGGATTTTGTGAGTTAGACTCCACCGCACTCACCCTCCTCTCAGCCTCTGTCTCAATCTGCCTTCTTCTAATATTCACCCGACGATTACCAAGAGCTCTTCCCGTTTGCCCTCCTTCACCCTCTACACCCCTCCTCACTAAAGGCTGCCCATAGGTGATAGTCCTACCCGTCCCTTCCATAGAACCGTGAACAAGATCACTAACCGTAGTCATCGTGCCCATAGTTGGATTAGTTGCCTCATGCGAACTAACTGGAGCAATCAAAGCATTCACTACCCCTATAGGCCCCATACTTCCCTTGCCTGCTGTCGCACCACCCTCTTCTTCCAAATTATTGTTTCCCCTCCCAGGTTGGTTTGGAGTCCCTCTCTCCCTACTGACCCCCGACTGCCTCCGCCTTCCTTGAGTAATATTTATCATCCTTGGAACCTCCGGAATATCTCTAACCATTCTCGTTCTAGTCCAGTCTCCGTATCCTGCCCCCTCTCCACTCCCAGCTGGCGTAGAGCACTCAATACTAGCATGACCAATAACACCACAATTATAGCAGAAATCATGAAGCTGTTCGTACTGAAATTCTACCCAGGATTCCTTATTCTCTGCCCTGGTAACCCAGCACCCCGTTGCCAGAGGTTTCGTGGTATCCACCATGATTCAGATTCGAAGAAAACCCTAGCTTTGGTTATATCTTCAACCTCTGCAGCTCCCCACACTTATTTGCTAAGCGGTTGATGTTTCCTTCAGAGCACAAGCACGGTGGGATACCCTTCATCTGCAGCCAGAAAGGAACCATATGCATCAGGATTTCCTCCATTGCAAGATCTTTCGTCCACCTTTTCACAGAAAGGTTTTGTTTCATCACCGCCCAAGGCACCTGTTCCAATATTCGAGTTGCAATATTCTCATTCCGAACCAGAATCGCATACAAGTTATCTTGCACCCAGTTGACTTGAATCTCCCCATACACTTTCCACGCACTCTTCAGAATGTTTCTCACGCCCCATTTATTGAGCTGTTGATTCACCAATACCTTTGCTATGAGTTTCACACCAAATTCCATGTTTGAGAGCTCCATTCCACTTGTGGAAGGAAGTCATAGTAGATTAGTAGTAGTGAATTGTAGGGCAGTCCGAAAATCCTGCAAACCAAAAACAAAGACCAATCAATCTTTCACTTCTCAAATTTTAAATCTCTGTTAAATGCATCACTAATGCTAGCACAGTTCTGTATATTTGTTTCCTTGAGTATTAAATTACTCATTTCAAAATGGTAAGTACGTAAAATGCAGTTTTATCTAAAGTGCGAATTAGCATATTAATAGAAAAGTGTTTGTATCCGTTAAATTGACGAGTTTACATTTCTTTTCTAGGGTATAGGGTTTTTTGCTTTTGTAATCACAATCTATTGGATTTATTTCCATTAAATGATTATTGACACTAAAGATATACCAATCAATCTATTGGAAATGGATTCTCCAAATCCACTCTGTCACTCTGCAGACTAACATCTGTGGGATTGCAGGTCCCATTGATACAGGTAAAGGGTATTGTTGCTACTTGCTTGGTTTGATAATGAAGACGACGACACATTTTTGTTCGATTATAATTTTTATACTTAGATAGATTATTTATTATATATATACATATATTATATATAGCCTTAGATACTGTTTGGGATATGATGTTGGACATATGAAGTTTGGAAAGCGTAAGAAAAGGGAATGGGGAGCAAAATGATTGGAGAAAGCAAAGGCCATGATTGAAAACACGGAGAGTGTGTTTTAAGCCATCCCCTCCCCCCGGTGGCACAATCCTGGCTCGTCCTCACCCAAACATACAACTTTTTTACAGTTTAATAATTATCATGAACTTTTGAAAAATAAGAGATATAGAGAAATAAAGTTCATGATTGTTTTTCTTCAAAGAAACCTTAATGATTAGTATTATTAAGTTACTGTAAATGTAAAGTAGTGATAACTATACATGTTAAGTTATGAAAAAATCAATCGACTTTTCATAAAGTAAAATGCATGTTATTATTTATTAGTTGCAGTTGTTCGAAGTGACCTAAACTGCAGTTGTCCTTTAACCTTGTTTCTGAACTTTCTTTGAGCATTGTGCTTCCATTTTGTCTAGCTATATCGTAAGACTATGTTTAATGGAGGTTGTTGAAACCTAAAATTTAGCATTTAGCAACCAAAACCACTCCCAAAAGACTTTGATCATGCTAATTTTATAAGCAAAGTGGGGTGTGGATTGTTTACTGTTTCATGGAAACCTTTGTATGTCAGCAACAAACTATGTTTCCTAGCATCTTTCTTTAACAAATAAAAAGATTTACATTTTTTAAATTATGGAATTGGAATAAGGTCCGTTTCAACATGTTTTAAGAAGAAGAAAAAAAACACTTGTACTCATAAGAGCATTTTTGTTAGAAGCACATCCAATTTTTTTTATGAAAATTCAATTGCTCCTTAAAAGAAATTTAAATCTAAGTTCTTAACACTTTTAAAATTTCTGTATCAAATTTTGTCAAGTTCTTTTTTAGTTGTCTAAAAGTGCTTCTAATTATCGTAGAGCGTGTTTTAGACAGTCTTAGTCGGGACTGGCTTAGGTAGGATTACTAGTCCGCGTTTGGTGCGAACAATGATTGACTTTAATGAGATGAAGTTGAACTCATGTAAACTAAATGCTTCACCAAGTGGTCTTAGCGAGAACAAACCCAGGACTGGCTTTAATGACACGAAGTTAGACTCGTGTGAATTACATGCTTCACTAAGTGGTATGTTTGTTTAGCACTAACACTGCACCAAACGCTTCATTAAGTCAGTCCAACTTAATTTATTCTAAACGGGTCTAGTCTAATCTCTAAAACTAGTTTAGTCCGAGATAATATTATGTAACAAACGCACCCATAAAGCAGTAAACATGTTGTGGATCTATTTCTAAAACTTTAGTAGAGGGAAAAATATGCAACTCAATTGCTCTATTATTTTTACACAACAATCTTACTATATATAGGGAAAAAATGAAAGTGTGTCATAATCTTTATTATCATTCAGGTCAGTTTAAAAAGCAATTTTTTGGGGTTTTATGTTCCTTTTTCTCCCAACATAAGCATAACACAGCATCCCAGGCTGAGAAGGGACATAGGATGCATGATGGTGATGATAATGTTGATGATTAAGATAATGAAAGAAAAGCATGACAAATGGCTAATGATGATGTCTAAGGGGGGAACAAAGATCCTTCTATTTCCAGGGTTGCATGCCTCCGTGTCTTCTCTTTTGCTCTCTCTCATCATCTCATCTTTTCTGATGATAACAATTATTTGATGTGATCAAGTGCTTTTTATCGCACAGGATTAGGGAGTGTGCAATTATGTAAATGATATGAACAACAATGCGATCATAATTACTTAACTCATCATGTTACACAATAATGTAATATATCAATAAGATCATAATGTTTATATTTTACATAGTTCGGCATATTATGTCATTATATAGACTAGTAAAATGTAAGTCCCACATTCAAGAAAATAAATCACTTTCTTAGTAATTACAATTAGCAATGTCCAACTAGCTTTCTGGTTAGTATTGTATTCTTATTGTCAAAAGAGATATAAATTTACATGAACACGAAAACACTATATATTTGTAAGATGTTTTATTTATTCAAAATGGTATATGAGATTGACCAGAGAAATTTTCAATAGACAAACTAAGGGACCACTTTTATTGATTTTCATTGACATGGATCAAATTAAGGAGTTATATCAATATCAAACTCAATACTAATATAATATGTCATTACCATCTATGTGAGTTAAATATGAAATTTCTCACTTACTAGTAAAGAGAAATACTATTGAATCGTAATAAGATAACTCATAATTTTATTGAATCAACATTCTAACTAATAATCTAACAACACAAACGAATTAATCTCCACAACCACATTAGCATCATGCAGTGACGAACCATAGGGGGTTGACATGTGCTGCAGCCTGCAGCTCACCCCATTTCAGGAATCTCTATATAGTTACGTCAACGATGTCATGTGCATGAATTGTAGGGTTTCAACTTTCAAGTTCAACTCGATGATAACGAAACAATAGAAATTATTACATAACTAATGATGCAGTGTTAATGTATACTAGTCACTGTTATATTAACATTTAACATCGTCATTGTGATTCCATTAGCATTTTAACTAAGATTTGGTTGACTAAAACATATTCGATTACTTGTTCACCATCATAACTTTAGTGCCATCTCTATCAATACAAGCAACTCAAGGTGAACGCAAAAAACCAACCATCTATTAGGTGTTGGGGTGATTTTTGGACAAATTGAATCAGAAACAATGTTTTTGATTTCATTCTAAAATTTCGGATTGGATTGAAATTTTCGAATTATTCTGGATACGAGTTTCAAAATATAAATCGAAACTAAGTTTTACAAGTTTTTTGAAATATAAGAACTATAAATAAAATGTACCCAATACTAACATGAACATGATGAAAATACAAAAATCGATTACAAAATACATAATGTTAGTAAATAACTATTAAAAAAATAAAAATTATCCAATCTTTTCGAAAAATTCAGCTTCCAAATTTTTGAGATCAAATGAAAAGTTTTAATGGTTAAACCGAAATTTCAATCCAACTTGTGCCTTTGATTTATTCATATATGAGCCCAATATTTTTCTTCAAACAAACGATATTATTTACGCTAAAGAGTGGGGGAGTAGGCTAAGCCTCACATGGGATAGCAATAATATGGTTCAAATTCGCCTTTAACAAGAATCGAATCTAAAACCTCTCGTGTTTTAGTCATTAAATTTGATTTTCACGACTGTTAAGTTTTTTATTTTAAATCTCAATTATTTATTTTTTATATCATTCATTACTATGTAACATTCATTTTGAATTTTGAAGAAAGGGAAAACTAGAGACCGGGTCCCTTGCCTTAGGCGAGGTTGTAGGAGAAGGGGACGTGAGACTGATAGCTTGCATCAAAAGGGACGAAGTATGGGACTCTCCACGCGAACAAACTCACAGGGCTGATAAAACCCTTCAGAATTCAGATCATCATTACAAAAAATTGACACTTCCCTACCTTGGCAAAACAATCACTACAGTTTTTGTTTTTTATAAACAATAAGATAACTTACAATAAATTATACATGAACTGTAAAAAAAAAAAAAATTAAATTTAAACTTAAAACGCAATAAGTCCCGACGAAGATCTTATTCATCAGTATAATTCATCACCTGCAAATCTACGCGGTTGAAACTTCTTTAATTCCACAACCACCAATAATTATGCTGGTTCCAGTGCCATTTTTCAACGGGGGCCTCGAATTCTCAAGCTACTTGTAGCTTCTCTGCCTTTTTCCCTGCGACCTAAAAAAAATATTTGCAGGTCCTATAAAGATCCCACTACAACACCAGTATCTTCCATTAGATTTTGTCCCTAATCGATTTATATTATAGCGATCATAGCATCTCTACAGCCTGTATTATATTTTTCCGCTACCCTCATAGCCTGCGGATTTCTGGGCAAATATTTATGATTTTTTCTTTTCTTATAAAGGAAGTTGGATGCAAATTAATAATACAATCAACAGCTACCAAGATCACCTCCAAACTTCAATCATTGAAGGCTAAAGGTAGGTTACATAACCTTGACTATGTTTTAGCCCCTTCCAAAATTAATATTTTAAATAATATTATAAGTCTAAATTTTTCTAGCTATATCGAGTCATGCAAAGGAAAAATCTTTTTATTTTGGTTTGGGATGCACATGTCGGAATCAATTGAGAGATTTGGAGGCTTGTTATACGTACCTTATTACTTACTAAATTTAGCCTTAATTCTTTTTTGCATAAACATTTTTACACTTGATGGAAGACAAAATTTTGCACAAATTTGGGCTAGAAGTGGCTTATAGCGTTGGCTGGATATGACTTGTTTAGAGGGCGTCCTATCAGGGGTGAGGTTCTTCTACTCGTTGTGTGAATAAAAGATAAATACATGTATTCATATGAGAACTAATTTCTGATACGTAATTAGATCGTCTAGAACCATTTTGAAAAGAAATGCCAAATTTAACTAGAATGTCAAATCCAAATACTTAGAAAACACACTTAGAAGGGACCACACAAGAACAATGATTGGTGAAGAGGGGATGATAATTAAAAGTAAGAATAATTCAAAACAACGACGAAGATAAAATGAAAAATGAAAAATAAAAAATAAGAAAGAGAAACCCTAATAAGATCCGACGTACAAATGATTGCTGCTGTATACATTGTCTCCTTTGGACTCTGCAATGGGTCCCAGTGAGTAGGTCCCATTCCAACATCCCTCCATCCCACCGCCATCATTATTGATCATTGGCTCTTCCTCCTCATTCTTCCTCGCGCCCATAACCATAGTTTTGACCTAAAAGACTCTCTCTCTCTCTCTCTCTCTCTCCCTCTCACGTCATTACACTGACTCTGACCCAATCTCCCATCATTAATCCCACCTCACGCGGAAGTCACGTGACTTCTGGCACATATTCAGATCTGCATTTACCTACTCGAACATGATACATGCAATGCTACGTACGTATTCACATGAACATTTTGGGTGTACGTTTGTACCAATGACCGACTATATCTCTCGTGTCTCTTTTGGTAACGAGAGAAACAAATAACATCTATGCGGACATATTTCTAGATTAATAAATTGATCACTAGAAAAATATATTTATTTGACACCTCGTTGTGCATATTTTATTCTAATCAAATGATATTCTCTGTTGGATTTGGAAAAAAGAAGAAAAAGGAACTCACATTTAGGCTTCAGTTTACTTGAAGAAGCCCCAACTAAGTCATATATATGTATCTGTAGTCTATAGAGAATATTTCAAAAGCATATATACATGATACAAAATTAATGTTCAAGGTCGAGTTTCGCATGTGATAATTGTGATTTCCAAACAAGTTGAATGTAGTGATTAGAGAAGGTGGACAATCAGGATGAACCAATGTGTCCATGATTTGATCTAAATATCAAAACCGCCCACTTTTTAAGCCAAAGTTTGAAAGGCATCTCATGAGAAAATCAAACATATCTCGGAAAATTGCCATCTAATTGTTGGTGGGAAAATGAGGTTCTTGAGCTAGTTCACATGCATGTATCCTAAAATATGGGGAGTTAACCTATAATTACGCAACCTACACTCGTACCTTGTAAAACAAGATAAAGTTGAGGACATTGGACTTGGAGTTCAAGTTCAATGCATATAAAGGCCAATAACCACACTAGCATAAGGCGTGAGAGGAATGACGTGATATTATAATACACTACAATCAATTTGAACAAACACTGGTTAGAGCGTCAGAGTATTTTTTTTTTTTTTTACACATGTAATTCTCATCTCTAATTGATGGCAAACGAAAATTGGTATATGACTTCCTGAACGAGGCTACAAGATTGTTGTTAGAGGATCCAAAATTTTATGCTCCAACACTAATTATTGTAAAACAATAATAGATGAAGTTTCATTTAATGACCAAATTATTACAAAGTTAATCAAATGGTTAACGATTCCCATTCTGGCTGAACCCTTGTAATGATGATCTCCCGAAAGGGTTTCAATCACTGGACCACATGGAGATAGAGTTTAACATTATTATTGACATGACATTTTGCTAATTCGTAATCGATTGTGGAAGAATTGAATTGAGCAAGAATTCATTCCAATCAAAGTTGTTTACTATATATTATTGTATATTTAATGTGAAAACTAGAGATATTAAAAAGATATAATGATTAAAACAAAAACTGTATTTATGATGGATTGTTTCTCCACGAAAACCACCCAAGAGCACTCTAATTCCTTCAAAATTGGGAGTTGGATTCCTAATTCTTGTGTGGTCTTGTGTTTTCATTCTGATTTGGTTAGTAAACACATGAGTAATCCGTAACGAAAACTAACTCTTTATTTTAATTCTAGTTTACGAATATGTAAACACTTCATTAGGATTGTATTCAAACAACCTTTTTTTTTTTTCAAATCATAATAGTGGGATATCCCATGATAAGAGGTATATTATCACACCCCACAATGAGGTATCGATCATCCTACAGCTTGCGCAGACACCCGCCCATCAAGGCTAAGGCCTTTCTCATGTCAAAAGGCGATTCACGAACTCATCATTCCTTGACTACCAAGAACAACGCATTCCCTTTCAAATACGGTAAGACATCTATCCATGCAGTAGCTAAGTGCGAATACAAGTTTAGACTAGCAAATTGGAAATTCCACGCCTTGCATGACCGGGCATCAAACAGTCTAATCTTACTTTGACTATACATCAATTGATTCGTCTCCACCCAATATTTTCTATGACTCTATATCTTCAATCAAAGGTTTGAATTCTACGATCCGATAACACAAATCCATTTCGGATTCTTGGGTTTGAACTCAAATCTTTTCTTACCTCCTTATCTGACTAAGCAACTAAGAATATATTAATAGATCTAGAGATCACGTGGAATAAATAGAGGGGCGTCCCTAAATTACGCCATTATACTATGTCACCTTTTTCTAAACAAACCCATAAAAATTGCATAATCTTACGCTTAAGCACGAGATGATTTGGTTAAGTTTGATATTAGAAGTAGGAGAAATTTTTCAGTGTACCGAGAACACAGCCTAATATACCAAGTGTCATAATACAGTTAATTGGAAAACTTATTGTTCAAGTGTCCAACTAATTGTATTATTAACTTAGTATACGAGATCGTGTTTTCGACATACTGAAAAATCTCTCTAAAAGCAGTACCAATCATCTAACAATATTACTCTGGGAAATATCCATATTTGTTTGACGAATACAAGTAAATGGCGGCAGCAATTAACCCAGTGGGCTCTCAACAAACGTCCTTCTAGAAAAGCCAATTATGGCTTTTACCAAATTTTCTTCTCTTTGATTATGGTCGTGATCATTTGTCATATTATATAGTTTTACTACGGCAGATGTTTTGACTTTGTTTATCAAATGATGCTCAACCACAGAATGTGGTTAACTAATTATAACATAATACCATTCATCTCTAGGATAAATGATGATTCTTCCCATTCATCTCTAGGATATATGATGATTATTCTCTCATGTATTTCACTTAAATTGTCTAGGACCCATCAAATGTGGACATATTGATCAAGTAAACTCAATTATTTTCATATCAACTCTACAATACTCTTGTACAAATCAAGTAATATATTTTGCGGTGATACGTACAATAATACATAAATATTTCTAAATTGATACATCTGTAATTATGATTAACTAGTTATTTGTTTAGTGATATTTATTTTATTTTTTTAATCTTAAGTTTAATTCCTATCTACTAATTAGTACTACGGTTTAGTAATACTCTTTTACACAGAAAAGTAAAAGATCTTAAGTTCAACTCACATGTACGACGAATACATTTTATAATTTTGTTTAATTTGCTACCTTGTTAGTGGCCGACTCATTATATGACCTAAAACAATTTTGATTTTCACTTGAAGTTACAAACAACACAGTGGTCTCCGCATACTTTTAGCATCAATACAACAACAATCCTTATCGAAAGGTGTCGTGTTTAATATGATTGATGATCAATAAGTCAATAATACCACGTGGCAAAAAAACCAGTGGGCATCCTTAGACCAAATGACTAAAATGGTCAAATTGGTGATTAGGGGAAGGAATGCAGAGGTTGATTTTTCTTTCTTCAAAATTTTAATTAATTACATTATTACACTTAATATAACAAATCGTCTTTCAAAAATCTATCGTTCTGTGACCTTTTACCGTGGAGTCATGCATTACTTTGTGCGACGGTTCTCAGTAGGAAGGGTCCCACACAGTAATTCACATATATCTCCCTCTCTCTGAGACCTATCATTAAAGCCTGCATGACTTCAATTATTGCAATGATCCCAAAAGCATGACACATCTGACGTGCTCACATCTTCTCCATGTGTATCCTAATTACGACTTGTTTATAAAAGCTAACCCATGCGTGTGGGACCAAAAAAGTACATCAGAAATAATTGAAAACATAATATAAAACTCGAACCCCCAAAAAATGAAAAATAAAAGCATGATACATACTTTCTCGTGTTCAATTAGAATTTTGAAGAATTTTAATTTTTTTTTAATGAATTTAGAAGTATTCAATCAGGATTTTAAATAATTTATTGAAATTCAAGATGTATTCAGTTAGAATTTTAAGATAGTTTATTAAAATCTTTAGAAATCCGAGTGTATTCAATTAGAAATTGATTTTAAAGAATTTGAGGGAATTGAAGAGATTTTGTAATGTATTTTAAGCATCCACATCCACAAATTTCACCTCTCCCCATGAGATTTCGAGGGAATTAAATCAGAATTTTATGTAAAATCTCTACAAATCAATTGAACTCTATAAAAGTTCATAGATTTATAAATCCATTAAAGTCTCTCAAATTCTCAATTGAATACACCCCCTTCATTTCAGACGAGAGAAAATATGTCTTAAAAGTCATACTCTTCAGTTTTCATAAACTCTTTCATATGTCATGTTTTTAAGACATCTCAATATTTTATAATATTGTATAGAAATTAATGTTAAAGTGTGAAGCGATATAAAATTCAAAAAAACTTTCATTTTAAAAGAGTTTTCTCAACATTACTCAAACAATTTGGTGATTTTGTATTTGAAGAAAACCCTAGTCAGCTAGGAACAGCTAGTATATAATGGACACTCCATTGGATACCCCTTTTTTTTTTTTTTTTGGGGAAGATGGATACCCCTTTTTTTTTAGGGTAGTTTCAATGTTTTGATGGCTATAAAAAGCTGCTTAAAAGACACAAAAGCAGCTTGCCCCCATAAACTATACGAAAAGGCAATTAACGAAAAAGGGATTCTCTCTTGGAATGGTAAAAGATGATCACTTTGTCTGCCCACACACAAAAACACATTTATAATAGTCAAACCTAGCTAGACTAATGTCTACTTTATATGCTTGTCTAACACGTTGATCCTCTGAATTATACATGAAAATTAATCAACTTTACTAGAAAAGTGTGATTAGTTAAGTTGATTGGAGGAGTGTGATTATCTGTTTACACTCAAGTTGATTGGAAGGTTTGGGGACGCTACTATGGCCGAGGCAGAAGCAATTAGACAGGGCTTGGAGACGATGGTAGGGAGGGTAAAGTGGGTGGGTAGGACCAAACTGGTGGTGGAATCGGACTTTAAAGGATCGATCAAGATGTTAAATAAGGAAACCACGGCTGATGTGAATCTCGAAGTTTATATCCAAGACATTTGGAGAATGGCTAGTTTATTTCAGTTGGTAAGGTTTTGCTTTACCCCTCATCAATGCAATCGTGCAGCCCATTCGATAGCGGCGTACGTTGTCAAGCATGGCGGGAGATTTTGCTGAAATGAATTAGGTCATGAGTTTCTTTTTAATATTTTAGCAGAAGATGCAAATGTAACTGTTCGTATTTAAGTTCTAATAAATTATTATCTTTCGACAAAAAAAAAGTGTGATTTTTCATAAACTTTCTGTAATCTTACAATTTAACGACAATTTTCGTGCAAACATTATAAAACATTATGCCAAAACATGAGGTGGTAGAAAGTTCTACTTTTGAGAGTCTCTACTTTTGAGACTGTTCCCTTAGCATCTCTCTTGATCTTTTGTAATTTAAAATATGTTAAAGTAGTTTTTCGATAATTTAATACTCGATAAATTACTAACCTCGGTTAAATAATATTTTATGACGTTCACGACTTGGAGATAACAAGAGTCCGAATCCTCGTTGAATCCTCTTTGTGAGGATCTTGGCTATCCGTCAATCGTGTCTGTTCATCGTACATCGTGCAGTAAAAAATTATTTAAAATTTATTTATTTAAAATTAAACACAAATAGTACCTGACAAAAACTGACCGTACGATGTACAATGAATGGATACGATTCATAGATCCTCAGAATCTCACACAGAGGATCCTGTTGGGAGATAACAATGCTAAATTTATAAATCGCTAAATTTATAAGGTAATACATTATAAAATAGATCCTACATAATATATAAATTAATAATTCTATGGTACATAGTACTTATAATTCGACTATGAGGCTTTCCTGCTACAAAGTTCGGGCCACTTCTCGTCACTTGGTAAGGATACAAAGTCTGTGTTCAGCGGCGAAGTTAGAAATAACGTTTACAGGGGCACAACTAAGCAATTGCGAATGCAGGCCCTCGTGGAATTCAAAAAAGAGCACGCACAACGCCAATTTTTTATTTTTCATTTTTAATTTTAAAGGAGGTATTTTGTGGAGGACTTGGCCAAGATAAACCCAATGTGTGCTTAGCGTACATCCATACACGCTGTGCCATTTTAATTGTATCTTTAGGGTCAATATTGTTATACTGATCAAATATATATTGTGTATATGTATAGGGCTTAGAGGTCAAATTTAATAGGCATATGGAAGGAGGAATTCTTCATGAGCTGCCAGAATCAACTCTACAACTAAACATTTTTGTGATATATCCGCCCCCTAACAAATTTGGACGAGGAATGAGTGATTGAGTGGTTGGTGGTGGCGAGTAAGTAAAGCGGAAGAGAAGTTTTTGTGGGAGACAATATCGGTTAATCAAGTCACGAAGAAAAAATGAACATTTGCAGTCAAATGAAATCTTGCGCGATCAATCTGACCAATCCATCCCAAGTTCCCAATGTTTTGCTCCTATCCGTTCACCCATCAAACCAGCATGCTTTGGTTGCCGAATAACAGTATTAGGCTTGGGTGGATGGATGATACGTCTACAAAAAGTAGGTAAAGTTGCATCAGCAGCCGTTGGAAGCCCTGGTTGGTTAGTCAGCGGTCCAAAGCCACCAGAGGCGGGGTCATTTCATTTCACGTTGCGTCACTGATGATAAGGAAATAAAGGAAAAAAACTTGGAAACTGCAAAAACCACTTTAAGCTTAATTGGCCATCATTTTAATACAAACAAAACCCCAACAGTGCATGCCTAACAAATATCATTGTGTATTCTATGTGTTTTTGTGTTTGGTAAGAACACACACATCATTCCCCTCATATTACCATTATGATGATCATCATGATAACGATAAATAAACAAACCTACATGCCTCCATCATGAAGTAATATTTTTTGGAGTAGGATTTTATCGGAATTCTTTTTGTGAAGATTCAGAGGATTAATTAATTGTGTTCATTCATCATACATTATGCGGTTAGAAATCATTTTAAATTTTAAATTTTAAATTGAATATAAATAATACCTAATGAAAACTGGCCGTACAATGTACGATACTTAGACATGATTGATTGATCCCCGAATCTAAAAAGGATTCTTGTCCATATTTTTCTATACTAAAAATATTTTCACGTGATCATATTATTTCACTCAAAGTATAATATACGAATATTTAAGTATCTTCTAATGAGGTGAGTGCTAAAAGAAGCAAGAAAACAACAGTATCATCTCAAATTATAATATATTAATTTATTTTTATTAATATGTACAAAAAGTAGAACTGAGACTATATAATATTTAATCGTGTACTTATACTGTAATACGTAAAATAAGACCTTATGTGACTTGTCCTCGAATTTTATTATGTTTAATTGATAGATATTTCTAGCCCACCATCTGTGGCGTCGAATTTTATTATGTTTAAATAATTGATTTTCATAGATTAATGTCATGATAATCATGGCCCTTGTTTCAAGAGATTTTCTATTGTGATTGAAACACAAAGTGATACATCACATGTCATTGTACAAATGATGAGATATGTGTATTAAAAATTTAAATATTGAAATTTTCTACCACTTATATAAAAATACATGGTGTACCATTCGTTTTTCAATCACAATACAAAATTTCTCCCTTTATTTGGTAAGAAAACAATAATGTAGTCTGTGGGAGACAGTAATCACATAAATAAACAAAACTGTTTGCAATCAACATATATCCTGCCAATAATTTATTTACCAAATATATAATATAATATATACACATGTACACACACACACATATATATATAATTCCTAGGTTACATATCTTGACCAAAAGAAAAAATATATAAATGCTAAGTATGGTATCGTATTCCTATTATTTTCAGCAGTAAAGTCAAACTGATTATCTGATCCAATTTTTAAGTCTTGCTTGACACATTTTTCTCCCACACTAAATTGATAGTTATTTATATCACAAATGGTTTTGTTGGAGACCACTAGCACATTAGAAAATGTTTACTTGTTCAACACTCTGTAAAATTATAGTGGTGAATTCTTCTTTTTAATACTGAATTACGTCCAATTTATCTTTTTTTAATAAAATGTTTATCTTTTGAATTGAATCTCATACCAGTTAAAAATTAGAATTCACGACTACCTGATTTCCTTATTTGACAGTGTATATAAAACAAAGAATGCCACTAGATCTCAAAATAAAGAATGAAACATGTTGTTAGTTTTACGAAATAGTCATAATATATATACTTATTTTTCTTATATCTTCTTTGTTAAGAGTAACGTTAGAGAACTATTTTAGACTGACGATGACAATTATCTAAACAATTTTTTTAGTGTGATTCAAGCAAACTAACAAGAAAAATGCAGTTAGAATTGGAAGAACATTTCATACAAATAGTACATGTATGCGCAAATATATTTGACTATACCGAATATATATATTGTGTTTGTGCTTTATTCTCGTCCGACCCCTCTATTTTCTCCACTCTCGTGTATGAACCGTTGTATAATTTAATAGATTCACGTGCGTTTGTCAACCTGGATTTGTCGGTCAATCCTACTCTTTTTCTCAAACCAGAAAACAAATTAAAAGGAATAAAAGAGTGTTTTAGAGAGAGAAACACGCCCTCCTCTCTCTCTCCCCCTGTGTTTACACAATAAAAACAGAAGATTTTGGATTGGAAGACTACCGCTAGTGTTGTAGACTTGTTCCCTTTGGCTTCTTTTTAAACCCCTCTCATCGCTTCCATTTCCACCAAATATTATTCAGCCGCAACTAAAAATGGAGCTAGCTCTGAGCTTAGGGGATGCTTCAAAGCCGTTTCTCTTTCTCGACAAAGCTCCAAAGATGGGCGGCAACATGGATATAGGGTTTTGCATGGGCTTGGGGACTGCTGCTTTCAGTGCTGCAGGATCGGATGAGAGTAGCAGAAAGAGCACCTATGAAGTTTATGATCAGGAGGAGAGAAGAAGAAGTAGGATTTCATCAGATCCACCTCTTCAGCTTAATCTCTTGCCTTCTGCTCCAGTTCCTCGTAGCCACGTTTCTTCTCAGCTTTGCTTTCCATGGCTTACTGATAATCGTAAGATCCGTTTCACCATGAGATTTTATTATTTTGTTATATGTTTTTTGGAAAATGATTTCTAAAACATTCTTTTTTCTCCCATACACATCTGTCTATTTCTGTCTTTTGATTCTTGTTTGATTTACTCGATCTAAAGGCCACAAATAAATTTGCATGGAAAGAAAATGGGATGTTCAAATAATTATGCTATGTTGTTTTGTGTTTGGTTGCTGAGAAACTCAACAAACTCAAAGGAAAATTCTAAATTTTGTACTTTCTATTAAAATCCACTTGGTAGAATTTCGTTTTTTTGTTATTTATTGGGTTGATTTCCTAAACACCCAAACTTAATTAGAAAGTGAAAAGAAAATCTTTAAGCTGTATTTTCCAATTAAAACCCCCTTCGCCAAAATTTTAAATTTTGTTTTCGTCTGGTTAATTTTCTTAGAATCCGAGCACGACCCAACGTTTTACAACATGTTGGATTATGTGATCATTTTCTTATATTGGGTTAACTTTGTTACAGTGGCTGTGTCTGAACCGGCCGGTTCATCAGATGGACCGGGAATAGGGTTGGATGTGAACCGGATGCCGGGAGTGTTGGCCTCGGCTGAGGAGGCCGAAGATGCGGCGGCTCCGCTGTCATCTCCGAACAGCACGGTTTCATCGTTTCAGATGGATTTTGGAATGAGAAATGGAGGAAGATTGAGCAAGAGAGATTTGGATGTTGACGCCGACCGAGCGAGTTCAAGAGCGAGTGATGACGAGGAGAACGGGTCAACTCGGAAGAAACTCAGGCTCTCTAAAGATCAATCGGCTTTTCTTGAAGAGAGCTTCAAAGAGCACAGCACTCTCAATCCTGTGAGTCAACAAACATAACATAACAAAACAAAAAAAAAGGAATATTGATGAAGTACCAAGTTTCTTTTTTGTTAGAACTTTTAGAGTAAAAAAAAATCCCAAATTTTAATTTTTACTGATTTTTTGTTGGTCAATTATTTAACATATGCAGAAGCAAAAACTTGCTCTGGCTAAACAGTTGAATCTTCGTCCACGGCAAGTGGAAGTGTGGTTTCAGAATCGAAGAGCAAGGTATTCTTGCTTTATTTATTTATTATTTTTTTTTTCTGTTATGTAATTAGTTCATTTCATGTAACCACTTGTGATCAATCATGAAATTTTATTATAAACCTAAATAAAATCAAATTTCGCGTAAGTACAGCGATTTTCGCACCCTCTTTCCGTTCTGCACATCCTTCTTTATTTTTTATTTCCGAATGAAAAAAACAAATGAAAATAAAGACACTGAAATATACTAGTAGGTGAAGATGTGCTGAAATTATTTCGCTTGGCATAAATTCAAATGTGATTCATGTGAAAAATATTTTGGTTTATTCTTTTGTTTTTCCATTGAAAAAATTGGACGAACTCTTGACATTTTGATCCTATGTTTTAAATTAGTTGGCCTTCTTCAAATTAATGACTTTTGTTTGGAAAAACGATGATTAATTTTGCAGGACAAAGTTGAAGCAGACAGAAGTAGATTGTGAGTACTTAAAGAGATGCTGTGAAACACTGACAGAAGAGAATAGGAGGTTACAGAAGGAACTGCAAGACTTAAGAGCTTTGAAGACCTCTCAGCCTTTCTACATGCAGCTGCCTGCCACCACACTCACCATGTGCCCCTCATGTGAACGCGTGGTCACCACCGCCTCAGCCAACACCTCCACCACCACCACCACCACCAACAACCACCACCACCACATAAAGTCTGCTCTGAACAACAACAAGCCAAGGTTAAATCCATTTGCTGCTGCTCAAGTCCACATACAGCAGCATCAAGGTGCTGCTGCATGACGTGCCAACATAGAATCTAATATCATGCACTCTCCATTCCATTTGTATATATTTTTGGCTTGGAGTTGGGTTTTAATTATTTTTTCTTTTGTTCTCTTTATTATTTTAGTTGTGGTTTTCCCAATCTTTGTCTCCGTGGTTTCTTTCTTGTAAGTTTTAGAAGCCAGAGACTGAAAGGGTGATATGGTATATTTTGGTTATTGAAGAGGAAACTAGAAACGATTTTGCTAGAAAAGCACTTTTTGTTCGTATTGGGTTATTTTATGTGTTTTGACAGGGAATTCTATATATTTTTTATGATCGTTTTCAAATTAGAGAAATGTTAAGGTGATTCATACAAAAGTGAGATTCTATAGACTGTTTTATAATATTAGTACGAGAATTTATGTTTGGTGACAAATATTCCATAGAGAGTTATTCTTTGAGAGAATCACACATTTCTCTTTCATTTATATTTTACATTTATGGCTCCACGTTTTCCCATTGATCGCTTACATGAGATCAATAAATAACCAAAGATTTCCTTTGCCAGACAGTAAACAAATATATGGAAGATCTTGCTTTGAGATATGATGACTGCACGTACAAATATTTTCATGTTTGTGGAAGATTTTGGCTTGGCATGTCCTTCGAGAAGATATCTTATTGGGGACAATAATCGGATGTAGTTTAGGCGTTTCTATTTTCTTCTCACGCATTTTTTATGAAACGTTAAGATTGAATTAATCAAAAGAAAATCTATACGGGAACATAAATGACTAATGAGTAAAAGAAAATGATGAATGTCAAAATCACGATCCAATTAGATTACGGTCCCCATGTAAAACAAAGCGGGATGTTTTTCAAACTAAAGAGCAATAGTCTCGTGCAACTTTTCATCATCTTTTTGGAGCTCAGAACCTCTCCCCAAAATTTCACTGAGCAATAGTCTCGCTTTCCATGTTCTCAGTGTAAGAGTCAACCCAAAATAATGTTAGCATGCTATCTAGATCACTATCAATACAGAAGTAAAGAGACTTACTTGGAGCAGTCATTATCTCAGCAAAAGGAAGTCTTCTACTCAATCAAGAAGACTCAATGTTCTGATGATGATAGAACCCTTAACTTAGAACCTTTTCTTTGTGAGGAGGGAGTCCTTTTATAAGTATAACCTTTGCCAACTTCTATCTATCATGGAGTATTGGTTCTTTACAGTTATTTGCAGTTTCAGATTGCAAGTTGTTTCCTGATCACAATCACCACATATTCCATGATTATAGGAAGCAGTTTTACACGTTTACAACTCCCACCAGTTTGTACAATTGGCAACTGCATTTCTTCCTTATATACAATTTAGTTTAGTCCAATTCGGTTTCTTACATTCTCCCACTTGAACATAAACTAATCATTGTATTGAAATAATATGCCGATTACAACACTGATTTTTAGTGATCACATTGAGTCTTAACGGTACCAGCATCCTCACATCTACCAGGATCAGTTCAAACATTGAACTCCAGAAAATCATATGCTGCTGATTGGCACATGCACTCTGAAATTACAAACATTCAAAACTAATCTGTATGATGTCATGTTAAACTTTAATAGATTTATCATCATTTCATTCCTGTATATCGATCCAGTTCTCCTTATTGATTGTCTTTGGGCAACCACGTCTCAATTACTGGATTTCAACCTATCAATTGCTCACATCAAATTGTACTGACATAAGTTTTGCAATCTGATTAATCACTAAGATTAAATGATGCATATAATCCAATAGGTCCCATTTAAATTGACAGATTATAGGAACTAGAAATTAATCGAAATGACATGCATGCATACATAAATACACATATAAGCATGCAAACATATATATGTAAAAGCACATTTCTTACTCCCACATTTCATAGGACTCCAAGGATTCGAACCCCATCCTTGTGACATGTTCTTTGAACACTCTAAAGGCAATGGTTTCGTGAGTGGATCAGCAACCATTGATTTTTTTTTATTTTTTTTTATTTTTTTTTTTATCAATGTATTCAATCATTATCGACCATTTTCTCACTTCTTCTTTCACATACAAATCTTTCATGTCCATCATTCATGCATGTTTATGTTACACCTTTGGCCAATAAATATAAACAACCACTATTTGATAATCGATTATGTAACCTTATTGTATAACAACCACATAAAAGATTAAGAAAACAACCGATATTTTAAGTCTTTGGACAAGAAAACAGTCAACTTAATTATTTAAAAATGTTATACCCTGAAAACATCTCAAACCATTCATGCATTTCTCTCACATGAAACAACATCAAATATGATACAATCATATTCAATCCTTTATCAAACTCCAATGAGTTTGCCTAATGCTTCCAACAAAGCCTCAATTCTACCCTATGCAGATAAACTAGTTATTCAGTGAACAACCATGGCATGCAATTTTATGTAACACCTTTGGGCAAGACACATAAAATATCAGTTATATGCAATCTTAATCATGCATCCTTATTTGCATAGCTATTTCACAAAAAATTCAAGTTACAACTTAAATCATGTCTTTGGACAAAGGAACAAACTTTGCTTAAAACTTTTATAAAATACTATACACTGAATCATAGTTCAAGCCATTCTTTATTTCTCTATTTTGAAAGATTGGTCTCATGCAATGAACTGTCACTCACAAAATTCAATTAAGAATCTCTTGAACAAAATTTCTTAATAATTCCCACTTTGGTGAAGATTTATTCAAACATTTGTTCATGTATAAAGATTATTAGTGTTGATATCCTGCATAAAAATTTAGTTTCAATAATCTTGATACAATTTTTTATTTTTTTTATTTTTATCAATGTTTGTACATACTTGACCAATT
Source organism: Cotoneaster glaucophyllus (assembly GCA_036320875.1). Taxonomy (NCBI): domain Eukaryota; kingdom Viridiplantae; phylum Streptophyta; class Magnoliopsida; order Rosales; family Rosaceae; genus Cotoneaster; species Cotoneaster glaucophyllus. The sequence goes on from CM070067.1 coordinate 21,038,584, forward strand.
CCGAAACTACCAAGCACCGGTCAACTTCATACCTTCAAGGACCTACTGAGAGTACATGTTGAGGCACCCTTGTCGAAGCACAAGAGTTTTCCTCCAACCAGGAGACCAATCACAGCATGGCACATGTTAACATCAGAATAAAGCTTATAGAGTCCCACATCGATCGCGGACAAAAGCTGAAGACTCTCCTCAACTATAAAAGAAGACCATTCTCCTACAATTAAGCCCTGATGTCATTATTGTACTTAAACTAGTCATTAGAACTCACTAATGATGATTATGCATAAAGTTATGTATATGTGAAAACCCTTCACCATTAATGAGAACTTCTCTACTTCGTGCACGTAGCCAGACTTAGGGTGAACCACGTACATCTTGTGTTTGCTTCCCTATTTCTATCTCTTTACATATTACCATCACTAGGTGACCAAAGCAACCGAGCGCATGTCACGAACTTCACACTTTACGTTATTCCAAAGTCTCACTGATTTTGTGCATCAACAATCAACATTCCTTGAACTTGCATCTGAATGAGCTATGAATACAAATCAAGTTCATTTAATCATGCATGTTTATGTCACATTTTTAGCAAGAGACCTAAAGTGCCTTAATTCTTTACGGTATAGTGATCACACAATAGATTAAGATACAACACAATTCAAAGGTGTCTGGTGAAGCGCCCCTATGCATGGGTGAGGTGCACGCGCCTGACAGAAAAAATAAAAAAATGGGTTGACGCCTGGATGACGTCAGCCCTGCGTCATATCCACTTCGGGCTCGCGGGCTGGCAATTCCTCATAGGCCTGGTGCTCGGGCCTACACTGTCCCTTGGGCTCCCGACGCTAGAGTGTTTCATCCGGGCTCTCGGGCCCTGTTTGGTTGCCTGTCCCCCGAGCAAACTCCCACGGTGGAGTTGCTCTGAGTACTCGTTTTTTAGAGTCATTGCTTGTCATTAATTAAGAACAGCAAACGTAATATGGATCTCAATTGATTAATTCTACACCAAATGTAGTCTGTAGATGCAAACATATCTTCCTATTTACGTTTCTTATTGGATTTGGATGCATTTAGGATTCTCACCGAATTCTCTTTGTGAGGATCCCAAAAATCCTCAAATCACATCCGTTCATCATACATCGTGCGATCATAAATCATTGTAAATTTGTAAATTTTTTCATTTAAAATTGAATATAAACAATACCTGATGAAAACTGACCACATAATGTACAATGAACGGATTTGATTGAAGGATCTCTAAAATCCTCACAAATAGAATCCGGCGATGATCCTCTCTCCATTTAAACTCCTGCATAGCTAGCAAACCTAAAACCCGTTTGACCTAGTTTGACTGTTGACCCCCGGTTAACGTTGACTTTTCGGTTTTTCGTTCGAAACCCTTCCTAGGCTAAATTAGACGTTCCGAATCCGTTTCCGACGTCCATTTTCCCAAATTAAATCATTTGAGTAGAGTTTGACCAAATGTACCCTTTATGTGCTTAGGGGAAAATATTGTGGCGTTCTATCTACGCTAGGTTGCGGGCTCTTCAGCGGCGAAGTACTGTGAGTGGACCACCTTCAAAAATAGCATGTTTTTAATTATAGAATTGCATATATAAATAGCATGCCTTGCAGATTTATTGATTTGAGGAATACTTTACAGGAAGCATGATGATTTGATTATGATTGATTATATATATATTTTGAACTATTTTCATTATATCGTATTTTCTATAGAACCCTCATTCTGGTAGACTATCTAATCGATGACGATAGGATGCTAAGAATGTGTTTCAAATGATTTTCGAACACCTCTTCGTAGTATAGAGGATGGATGAATTTATGCTACAAAGTTGTATTTTAGAAAACTGTTTTGTGCGTACCTAGTGAACACCATGCCGCCAGGGGTGAGGACTTGAGTTGGCAGAGGCCTGAAGAAATAATCCCTAGCGGAAGGCTGAGGGACCACGGAGTCTGGCATTGGGCCGGGAGAGAGTTATCTCATGGTGAAGACCATAGAGATTTAGGTGCATGCATTGGGCCGGAAGTTATTTTTATTATTCGGTGACACTTACTAGCAGCACAACTTGTGTTATGCTTCCTGATATGATTTCTGAGATTGATTTGCAGATAGATATGAATTGTTTTATGGCATGCTAGAGGTTTTGAAAAACCTATCACTTATTATGCTAGTAGTTTTCATTATTAAACTGTGGGGGTTAGTATGTTCATAACTGCTTTCGTACTATGTATATATAAACTTGGTCCACTCACCCTTGTTTTGCGCCCCCATTCAGGACTTAGAATCAAGGCACATAATCCCGGCGTCAAGACACTTCCGCAGCAGCATCTTCGAGTTCGCTCGGTGTAGGACCCACTCTTTTGTTCATTCAATTTTTATTGTCTCTTTTAGTATTCTAGGTTAGTTGTATGCTCTGAACACGTTCCTTAAATTCATATTCTTTATTCTTTTATATTTAAGTCTTATTTATTCCTTATTCTCAACTTTTGCACTCAATAAATGGCTTTCGTCACCCTCGGGTGTCGGCCCGCACGTGCCTATCCTAGTATTCGGGGAATATCAGGGTCGGGGCGTGTCATTTGCATCCAACATATAAGCAAGCAGCAGAACAACGAGGTTTGTTAGAAAGAGATGATAGTATTCGACAATGTTTGCTAGAGGCCTTCACAATTCAGATGTCATCTGCTTTAAGAAGATTATTCGTCACCATATTGGTATATTGTGCACCAATTGGTGTTCGAGGGTTATGGGATGAGTTGTATCCATTCATGATAGAAGATTATGTTTCCACGATTAACATAACTCCCACACTTTCTACCAACAGACTCTTGCGTGAGTTGAATACACTTTTGGTTCAATTTAATAAGAGTATAAATGAGTATGATTTGCCCCAAATGACAAGAGGAATTGAATCAAGTTCAGGAATGACCAGATGTATTGAAGATGAAATATCCATGGGTATTCCACAAGAAGATCTTGATGCAATCGAACGGTTAAATGATGACCAAAGAAGTGCGTTTAACACAATAATGGGTGCAGTTCAACGATCAAAGAATGCAACTTTTTTTTGTGGATGGTCCCGGTGGAACTGGAAAAACTTACTTATATCGTGCATTGTTAGCAAGCTTGAGAAGGTTGGGGCATATAGTATTAGCAACAACATCATCTGGAATAGCAGCTATGATATTGCATGGTGGGAGGACAACACATTCTAGATTCAAGATACCACTTAGTCTCGATGCATCATCGATGTGTTCGATCGGTAAGCAATCTAATTTAGCAAAGCTAATACAAAAGGAAAAGGCAATTATCTGGGATGAAGCAACAATGACGCAGTCATGCATTTGAAGCACTTGATCGAACGTTCAGAGACTTAACAGACATTGACGCACCATTGGGGGGAAGATAATGATATTTGGGGGAGACTTTCGACAGGTTCTTCCTGTTATCCGAAAAGGAGCCAAGTTCGAACTAATCCAAGCAAGTGTCGTTAAAGCATAATTTTGGTCACATGTAAAGATTTTAAAACTCAAACAAAACATGAGATCCATAAATGATCGTGAATTTTCAGAATTTTTACTTCATGTTGGTGATGGGAATGAAGATGTTATTATGGATGATATGGTAAAACTACCTGAATGCATGGTGATACCATGGGAGAGTGAGCATTCCGTTAATCAGTTAATTGCCAAGATCTTCCCTGACTTAGAGGATCATATAAATGATGCAACCTACATGGTGGAAAGGGCAGTGGTAACTTCTACAAATGAAGACGTTGATATGTTGAATGAAAAGATAATCAATATGTTTCCAGGTTTAGAAGAGACAATGTATTAATTTGATTCAGTTGAGGATGACACAAGGATTTTGTATCAGCCAGAGTTCTTGAATTCAATCTCACTTGGTGGTTTGCCTCCGCACAAGTTAACTCTGAAAAGAGGTGCTCCAATTATGCTTTTAAGAAATATTGATCCGAAATTATGATTGTGTAATGGTACAAGATTATTGTGTCGTGGTTCTTACAGAAATCTTATTGATGCTGAAATTCTAACTGGACAATTTGCCGGATCCAGAGTTTTCTTACCAAGAATCCCTCTTAAAAGTACTGATACTGCTGGGCTTCCATTTGAACTTACAAGAAAGCAGTTTCCAGTTAAACTAAGTCTCTCTATCACTATAAACAAATCTCAAGGTCAGACAATACCACATGTAGGCATTTACCTTCCAGATCACATCTTCAGTCATGGACAATTATATGTGGCTTTATCGAAGGGGGTCTCAAAGTCAACCACAACTGTGTTAGTAAAAAATGGCTCCATAGTAGGCCAACAAGGAGTATTTACACGGAATGTAGTATACAAAAAAGTCTTGCTTCATTCCAGCTAATTATGGTGATTCCTTTCCTAATAGGTAACAACTTTATTAACGATAACCTTTCAGTATGCATTTTTCACTTATCAATTAACTTTTTTTATTTGATTTTAATTTTCTCACTATCGTTTGTAGATTGGCAATGAAAATCTGAAGCATCAATCATGAACAAATTGGTGGAAATTGCAGCATTGATGTCAATATGTAAACTTTCTTTTCAAAAGAAACAATGACATGTAGACTTTATGGGTATTGTGAATAATGTACATATTGTGATGTAGGTTTTATATTTTGACATTTAAGTTGTTATGTATTTTGCTACGAGTACTTAATGTTTTCATGTACTCTTTTTTTTATTTACATCTACTTACTATTGTTCATGGACTTTAGGTAGAAACTTGCATCCAAAATCCCATGTTGTTTGACAATTTCATGAATAACATTTAAATCATTACTTTACGCAAAGTGAACATGAAAAACATGACAACCTTTTAGGACGTGCATGCTAAAGAAAAAGTTCTTCTTTGCACAATACATTTAAAATATATCTTAACAATTATAATGGAAAAAAAATGAACACAATACACTTTTAGGTGATGCAAAAATGCCTCTCGCACGCACGTGCATATAGGCTAGTTTCATTGAAAGACAGAGACTCAATTTCAGTTACAACATATAAGCCCAATAAAATTGGAGATAGCCAAAGCCCATGTCAACTGTACAGAAAAAACGCAGCCATTGCCGCCAAAAATACCACCTCGCCAGCGGCCACATGGGTGGTTGCCCGTAGAAAACGACAAAGGTGTTGCATCATAATATTTTCTAACCCGCAACAAAGTGATCTATCCAACCAAATTTTAGCACCAAAACCGTCACATCGGAGAGGAGTCACCAAATATGAACCACTAACGCATGCCCAAGCAAGTAGAGTCAAAAACCAAAACAACAGGGAAGGACATGGGGGCATCTAAAACACCCTCGCTTTGGGCTTGGCCCCAATTTTTCAGCATGTCAGCTCGGTGCGGAGCCATGCAGGGAAGGTTTAGATTCGACGACTAAAACAGGTGTGCTGCTCCTAGCTTTTGTTGGAAAAAGCTATGGAAAAACTGATATATATATATACATATATATATATATATATATACATATATATATATATATATATATTATTATTATTTTTAATTATTATAAACTATTAAATAATACACAATAAAATATATACAAATGCAAAAAGAACAAGGAATAGAAGAACCTTAAGAGATCGAGGCTAGAATTTGATTCTATAGCCTTGAGACAAGATTGCCCCTCACTGGTGCCTCAAGGTTTGCGTTCGCAAATGTCTCTCAGGATACAACGATCTTTCTGTTTGCTGAAGTAGCACTTCAATCCACAAAGAACAGCGAACCAAAAGTGTTTAAAACTCTCTCTTTCTTGAACATTAAACTACTCTAATTTCTATATGATTTATGCATGCAAAACTACATCTTGAATGCTTGACTTGGTGATCTATTTATAGGCATTGACATGCCCATTTTCAAAGATTGTGTCTGCTTCCAAAAGACAAAGGAGCACCTTTGTTCAAAGTTGCATCTGTTTCCAAAAGACAGGTTGCGTTTGCTTCCAAGTCAAGGGATGCAACCTTTGTTCAAACATACACAACCCTTGAAAATCTGCCAGTCATACCTTTCCATGACCATTTTCATAATAAAATAAAATTAAAAGGAGCAATTGCAGACTGCAATATATAGGCAGTTCAAGACTAAACCACTTTTCGACTTTAATTTTCATGCACTTGAATATTTAAATTATTAAATATTAATAATACTAATATTTAAATTATTAAATTTCTAACAGCTTTGAGCAGAGGTTGTGAAAGGGATATGAGAAGGAGTAAATGAAGAAGATGAGTGATAGGGTTTGAAAGAGGAGGATTGCAGGACAAGGATTAGGATTGAAAAGGCCAAAACGGCGAAGAACATGGGAAATGGCGAAGAATGCCAGGAAGCGGCGAAAAATGCTAGGAAAGCAAATCGTGACCGCTCAAACTGACAGCCATGGGCGACGGAAGAAACGGCCAAGGGCATATAACTAATAGAAAAAGAAACAAGAACTAGGATTGAAAATTAATGACATTAATTAGGTTGAAAATTATTCTTAATATTTGTTGAAGCCAAATGATTTGTCGCGTACACTGGTGGTCAATGGTAGCTATAATATAATTAGACGTGTCAACCGCTAAGAAATTAGATTTCAAACTTGAAACCTAAATTGCCTGACTACAACGTTGATCCATGGTCAAACATCCCATGTGACACGTTAGGAAAAGTTCTTGAGTATAAACCTAATCAACTATTTAACTACGTATTAACAGATTAATTATATATCATATGTCCTCTTCGAAAGCAGTAAACACCCTGCAACTTTAAGCTACAAACAATCACATCCATCAGGGATATGCTGAATCTATAAAAAATGGGGGGAAAATATAAAAACAAGATAACAACCAACAAAATTAAACAGGAGGTGTAGGGCAAGAAAGAGAGTGGGCGGGTTTCATTTCACAAGTTATGAGGGATGACATGAAGAATAACAAAGATTATTAAAATAAAATAAAGTAAATAATTAAATAATTAATAGGGTATAGACATGTACAATTCTCCAAGCCTGTGATTTTTTAAGGCTAAATGAAAGAAATTTACAAGTGAAAATTGCATCACTGGATAAAATAACTCCCTACCCTCTTCACTCTTCCCTTTGCTCTCTTCATTCATATAAATAAATAAGTTTATGCATTTTGATCAAATAATTTGTGGAATAAGTTACTCTTCCTCGGATGCTTTGATGCTTTTATATCGATAATGTCGAAAAAGAGCAGGAAAAAAGAGAAAGTATACTGCTGAGTGTGATTTAGATCACTCAAAAGTTTGAGTATGTATGAATGTGGTTTTTTTAAGTTTTGTAACTTTTTACCTATGCCTCTTCTTCTGCTGTTGCAGTAGCTGCTGCTTATTTTGGTACAGCTTTACTAGGAGCTCGGCATAGAGAACCTCATTCCAAGCGTCTGGAACACCAGGAAGGCACCAATGGCTGCAGTCCTGGAAGCTTGTAGGTGATCTCCTTTCTTCCTCGGACAGTTTTTGCTTCCGGTAGATTGATGGGTGGCCATCCTTCCGAAAATCTGTCATTCTTGTGATATTGAGATATGTGACATGGGTTTTCATGTTTTTCAACACCTTCTCCAGTACCACCATTTTGGGCAGGTACGGCCTCAGATACGACTCATTGAAGATGGGAACTGTCTCACTGTCACATTGGCCACCAGAATTCCACTGCCCACCACTGTAGGATGAAAAATAAATACGAATCTCCATTATTTTCATGTACGTAAAGCTTGAAGAGTTGCTTAATTTTAACAAATCTCGAAGGAGACAGCAATGAACATATTCATGCACATTTCTTTACTTCTCAATTGGTAATGTTGATGAAATATCATAAGCAATTAAGCATCGGCACAAAAATAAGGATGCCTAATCTCTTTAGTTTGAAGTTGAACCTAATCATAGAAGGCAAGATATACTGCAAAGTATTATCACTACACTATCTAGGTTAAACTATGATTGCGTCAAGTTTACCTGAAATGGGAAGCAGAATAGCCCCGAAAGAAGATGATACTTTTCTTCGGATCAACTTTGGCATCAACCCATCTAGCCCATGTAGTTAATGCTTTCCGAAACGCCTCAAGAACATTCAGTTCACCATAAACATGGCTACCTTCTTGGTAATAGTCTTTCCTGCAAATTTTATGCTATTTTAGCTCCAATGGCCAGAGTTTAAACAACAAATTTAGATGCAAAAAAAAAATTGAATCAAAATAGTAATAAACTCACCCTTTGGAGGTTTTCTCATGAGTCCACCAGTGTCCGGTGTTGAAGATGACGACATCAGCATCTTTATATAGTTCAGAAGATCTCCCTACCAAGTCAAGACGAAGTGTTTCTCTCTTTGATCCATCTTTTTCCGGTATTTCCCATTCTCGAACTAAGAAGGGAGACACAAAAAACTCCACTGTGCAGTTATAATCCTGCCAATCCATTCGTTCCAAACAGGAAATGGAGCACATAAGTTTCACTAACTTGAGGAAATGTTGCTTCCATCTAATATAAGAATAAGTTGAACAAATGCTTAATCGAATTAACCTACCTTGAATATGAAGGAGTATGAAGCTTCCCCGCGAAAATGGGTTCTCCCATTTGCTTCGAAAACCTTGCTCTTATCTTTCGCCGAGTTTCTGAGGATGCAAACCAGAGATTCCCACATATTTCTGTTCAGAGAATCACCAACAAATACCAGGCGCTTTCCTCTCAACAACTCCAACATATGACTTCCGTCCAACCTGGTCATAAAAACCATTTTATATTAATAAGTCTCCGTCAAGCAAAACCCTTAGACCGAGTCACGGATCATTTTCAATGCTAAAAACAGAACCAAATTTCCAATACCTAACGCGGAAAATCGACATCAGATCAAGATGAATTTCGATTAATCAAAACCTAGTTACCCAACAAGCATCTCAAGTAGATCAAAACGCAATTCAAATACCATATTATTCAAACTCAAAAAATCAAACTTCCAACATGTAAAGTTACAAATTGATCACATACCTTGGTAAAGTGCAATCCTTAGGCTTCCATTTGTATTTCTGATAATCCTTATCAGGCCTACCATTGAGAATACAGTTGAATTGTTCATCAATCAGAGGACAAGAACCCGGTTTGTACAGCGGGTATGAATCGTCCCTCACCCACTCTCCGTGTAACATATCACAATTCATCAAAGACTTCACCAAATCATCACTCCCCGGCTTCCCATGTTCCACCGACACGCCGGACTTCGTTTCATTGCTCTGTTTTTTCAACAGGGAAGCAGTTAAATTCTTCTCCACACCCTTCTCTGCAACACTCTTGTCCTCCAAACCTGATTTCGGTACCAAATCGGAGCTTTCATTCCCGGCCGCCACCGGGGTTTTGGGGGCGGTGATTCCCGTTTGATTGGCCGTAAAAACTGTGGCCTTATCAGAATTGTGGGTGCTGTCGGTCTGGTTTTTCAAAAGGGTTGTCGGTTCGGGCGAAGTAGTACTATTCTTGGGTGTAACTAGAGGTTTTGGCTGGACGATTGAGGTCTGATTCGGGTTCAAAATTGTGGGTTGGGTTTGGTTTGCCAAAACAGGCGGTTGTTTATTCACAGTGGCAGATTGTGCGGCAGCGGGAGCGGCGGCGGTGGTGTTAGCAGATCTAGACGGCTCTGTTTGCGACGGAGGAGAAAAAAAGGATTGATTTTGCTGCGGCGGAGATGAAGAAGTACCATTGGGGAAGAAGACGGAGGAAAACGAAGAACTGGAACCAGCAGTTGAAGTAGTAGAAGTGGAAGTACTGAAAATGTTAGCTAACCATGGAGAAGTGTAGTTGGGTGAGGGATTGAAGGCCAAGAAAACAGTAAAGGCGACGAAAGCAAACAGAAAGCCATATGCAAAAGCCGCAGTTCTTCTGGTTTTGAAGAGAGAGAAGAGGCTCTTGAGGTCGGAGATCAGAGTTCCGCCGTTGATGGGGAGGTGCTGCTGCTTTGTGACCTCTGCCATGAATGCGGTGGTTGGGTTTGGTTTTGAGGAATGTGGGGGCAGATGTAGGAAAGTGGGAGAGTTGGGAGTTTAGAGAGACAGAGAGTTTGCGTTGTGTGAGAAGGGTCTAAGTGAATGACACAATAATTAGAGAGAGAAACTGAGGAGGTGGAGTTTTTGAGAGAGAGAGAGAGAGAGAAAGTGGAGGTGAGTTTTACTATGTTTGGGAACGAAGGCATGCAATGTGAGCTCTGGGGATTATATAACGACTTTGACCCTGGCATTTGGGAGTAATTACACGAGTGCCAAATCTTCTCTTCCAACTGCCACACATCGTACGGTTCGATTATTCGACCGAAAAATCGTACGGTTCGATTAATTCAACTTGCTGCTGCTTTTGACGCGTGGAGGTTTGGCGATAATTAATTCAGTAAACAGGAGGGATCTACTGCTGCTGTGGACCAATGAGGATGCGACATTTGTAAAGAGCAAGCATAAAATAAAGAGGGAAAAAGTTAATTAACTGAATTAATACACCGGCCTTCTCTACCATGTTTTGTGGCCCGATTACTCTGATGAGTTATACTTAACTTTTTTTTTTATTTCAAAAAAGTTCCACCGTCTAAATACAAAATTACTGTTAAAGTTTCGAACTCTTTCTTCATTTCCCTAATAATAGTAAAATTAAAACAAAAATAACTTGTTTACCATTCATGTTAGTGGTAGATTTGTAATCCGATTTTGTCAACTCAATTCGCTCATCAAGTAACTTGTATGTTTCAGTGTCATTATCTTATATAACTTACAAATAAGTCAGGTTTAGAATGATGAACGTTGAAGACTATCGATCAATGTATGTGTTAAAAATTGTAAAAGAAACTCAATTGACTATAAACTTATAGTTTTCATTATATACCCGTCAACTTAACGCGGAGTAAACAAAATTATAGGAACAAGAATGTGAGGAAATCTCATAGTATATTTGAAGATAAGAACAAGACTGTCTAAATACAACTCCAAAAGTTGTTTATAATACTCCCACAAAATTTACCCCAAAAGCGAAATAAGAGAATAATCAAATACTAAAAACTATCCAAAATATTAAAATCACATCTTTAGAATTTATGATGAAATCGCACAACTCAAGTGGTAGATAAACGAAACTCATAACTTACTGAAAACACGGCTCAAGCAAAATTAATACATAACTTTTTATTCCTCAAAACTGTTTACACTCTAATTTACGCTCGTCGAGTTGCTTCAGAAACTTATCTGCTAATCATCCTGTGTCTTTAACTCAAAATTAGTAATTACATCAAATCTCCAAATAAATCCCAATTCTTTGAAGAGGTCTCAACGCTAAATATTGTATGATATTAGTAAAGACGGTCCAGAGATTTTTTAGGCCCGGGAAGACGCTAAAAAATATGCCCTCACTTCATATAAAAAAATTATTTGTTTTTACACGTAAGACATCAATAAAATTATATTTAGAAAAGCACTTCTAACTCAGTAATTTAGAAACACGGAAAAACTAATTTATTGTATCGAGAGAAAGAAATAAAAAAAAAACTTCAGGCTTACAAGTAGATAGATTATGAGTTTTGTCTTCCATCTAAACTTTTAAAGTGTTTTTGTATAAATCGTGATGTGTTTTTTCTTATTTACTAACCTCATCAATATAAGACTAAAAAAAATAATGATATTTTAGAGTCTTTAAGGATATTTATAAGTAATGAATGGGCACCAAATTAAACCTTTTAATGACACGTCATATGATTTGCAAATTTAGTTTACACATTACCTTTTGTTGAAGATTAGACTTGAATTGGAATGAATGTTTAAATATAGCAATGTCACATCCCGGCCCGGGGTGGACCACTTCCCGGGCCCGCTCCACCACCGTAGCACGATATTGTCCGCTTTGGGCCCCGACTACGCCCTCACGGTTTTGTTTCTGGGAACTCACACGAGAACTTCCCAGTGGGTCACCCATCATGGGAGTGCTCTCGCGCGCTACTCGCTTAACTTCGGAGTTCCCATGGAACCCGAAGCCAGTGAGCTCCCAAAAGGCCTCGCGCTAGGTAGGGATGGGAATATACATATAAGGATCACTCCCCTGGGCGATGTGGGATCTCACAGCAACCTACATAGTTACTAGCTAGTAATTAAAAATAAATTAACAACCAAACAAAAATTCATAAAAATTGAAAAAAATAAACATGCACATAGCATTTCGAACTTAGGACATCTCGTTAATTTTGAATACAAAAATCATTGCTTCTAAACTTTTAATCATTTAGCCAAATTTTATAAATTTATATTGTTATGAAAAGAAATTTGTAAAAATGGAATTTAAATAAGCACACATGGTTTTTGAACCCAAGACCTCTTTATTAATTTTAAACAACAAAATCACCAGTTCTAGTTAAATTTCTTTGTTATTAAACCAAATTTTATAAATTTATACTCTCATGACAACGTATATAAATATGCCACACTGATAATTTTGGTGCCCCTAATTTTTTTGGGTCCCGGACGATCGTCCTGCCTACACTGGGCCTAGGTCAGCCTTGGATATTAGGCTCTTGTTTTTTCAGAGTACCATATACTTTTTCAATGATAAAAATTCAATTTTATCTTGGATGTAAATGTTGTGAAACATTCCTAATCGAAGTATGATTGTGTAAATCCTAGGTTAGATTAGATTAGGGTTTATCCTTTCCTATTGTAACTGATATTCCTTAGGGACCAAGGAATATCCTATCATCTTATTATTATAAATAAAGGTTCAATGTAGGAGGGATAAACACACAATTCCCCTACAATTCTATAAACACATATCTCTCTTCTCTCTCTTTCTCTGTCGCCGGCCCTCTCTCCCTTTGTCAGATAAAATAGTCCACAACACGTTATCAGCACGCTCCTACCGCTGCGCTTAGGAATCTGACGTTGGAGAATTTTTCTACATCAAACCAGTTCATCCATATCATCACGCAATCAGGTTCTTTCAAAACAACGGCTTTTAACTCGATAGTTTGCAAGCCCTGATAGCATGAACATTCACCATGATGCATGACCCAACTTTACGTTTTACGTATTTTAGATTCTACATAAATTGTGTATGCCTCATAACCATAATTGCTGAAATTATGTGAATTTGATATTGGTTATGAATTGAATCTTACATATGTACATGCATTGAAAATATTATTTTGCATATGCACCACTGTAAATATGTGATTCATTGAATATATATATTGAATTGAATTTTATATGCCTATAATTGAATTATATATGAAAAATTGGAATCGGGAAACATCTGGGTTCTTCGAACCCATGCCTTTGCATCCTGCAAGGCCGCAAGCCGAGAGCCTGCAGCTCTCCTTTTTCTCTCCAGAAAACCCACGGAGCCAGAAGCTCCGAGGCTCCAAAACCAACCAAAGCCAACACCTTTCACGGTGTCCTCGACCTAGACATGGCCTGCAGCCATTGCCTCAAACTTTTGGTTCATGTCGCCGACGACCAGAAGTCGTCCCACATCTCAAATTGAACTGAGATTCACCGGAATCTCATCGAAATTTTCTCGAAAATTCGATTTCAATTTTTTAGGGTTTGGTTATTAAAATATTGCGATTTTAATATCTCCATGTTGTAATAATCGTCGAAACACCCTAGAAGAGAACCCCCGAGTCTTCCCGTCCAATTTTTAGCCACTTGCAGTGGCGCCGAGGCTCAAAATCCGGCCTTCTTCCCCGGCCAAGCACACCCAGCGCCGCTGGGTCGTCCTGCTTCTATCAAACCCGAGCCCTATGGGCTCCAGCTCCTCGGCCCAACGAAAAAAAAACAAAACAATTTTTTTTTGCTTTTCTGGGCTCGCCTGCAGCGACCCAGCCCGAAAAAAATTTCAAGCCACCCGTGGCTTAGTTTTTTTTATTTGGGCCCCGAATTTTATTCGCCTAATTATTTTTAGGCCCAAATGGGTTTTTATATTTTTACCCACACTTTAACTTGGCCCGGAGTCCAAATAAATTAATTCAATTATAATACTAAACCTAAAGCTATATTTTTGCATATTTGTTTGCATATATATTTGTGTTTGCCTGCAGGAATATATGAACCTGAAGTTCATAATTATTTTTGAAACCTGAAGTTTCTTCTTATAAACATGCCTTGTTTGAAAACCTGAAGTTTTCACTTAAACAACTCACCCATGAAAACCCGCAGTTTTTCATGCAAAATTAAACCAATACATGTCTATTAGAACCTGTATGTTCTACTCCTACGTGAATGGATCGATTTTCTTCTCCATTACACTAACCACATCTTGTCCATCTATTTGTGATAGGAACATGTCAAATTTGAACAAACTTGACTTCACCGCTTTGGAGGTTTCTGGAAGGAACTACCTCAAGTGGGTTCAAGATGTGAAGCTCCACCTCACTGCAAAGAACTTGTGTCCGGCTATTGAAGAAGCAACAGATAAACCTGTTGGCGAAGCTGAAAAAGCCACTGCTATGATCTTGATCCGAAGACATATCCATGACGTTCTACAAACTGAGTATCTTGCTGAAGAGGATCCACGTGCATTATGGGTCGCTTTGGCTGATCGCTTTGATCACCAAAAGGACATATTCTTGCCTGAAGCAAGACACGACTGGCAGCACTTGCGCTTCCAAGACTTTAAGTCTGTGAATGAATATAATTCTGAAGTTTGTCGAATCCGATCACTTCTCAAGTTTTGCAATGAAACTTTGACTGAAGAGGATCTCCTGGAGAAGACCTATTCGACCTTCTCTGCTTCTAATATTGTCCTGCAGCAACAATATAGAGCTCAGAAGTTCACCAAGTTCTCGGATTTGATCTCTGTCTTACTTCTTGCTGAAAAGCAGAACCAGCTGTTGATGAAGAATCATCAAGCTCGACCTACTGGGGCTACTGCTGTGCCCGAAGCACATTATAGCACTCATCAGCACCCACAACGCCAAAAGAGGCGAGGTAGGGGCGGCCAGAAGCCATCCCACCAAGGTCAACAGAGCCAAGGCCCACCCAAGGGAGGAAACAAAGCCCATAAGCGCTCAAACCTCGCTCCCCAAGCCCCGAACTTCAAGAATAAAGGCAAAGCACCTAAAACCATGGATGACGATATGTGCTATCGCTGTGGTTCAAAGGACCATTGGTCTCGTGTTTGCCGTGCTCCCAAGAAGGTTGTAGATGAATATCATTCTCGTCGTAAGAAGTTTGAATCAAACTTCATGCAAGTGGACGAACCGGAGACTACAAAAATGGAGGCTTCTGATTTTCAGGAGGATACCACCCATATGGAAGATTAGACTCTTAGACATAGACTTATTTTTAGTTCAAATAAGACAAATGGGGCCGAATTCCACCTAGTGGCCGAACCCCCCTTGTTTTTGGTTGATTTTTGAACAATTTTCCTTTATGTTTTGGATTATTAGTTGGTGATTTATTTTGGATATTCAATTTTAATCCTTGAATAAATTAAATTATTTTGAATTGATAATTGTTTTATAAACTTTTATGCATGTGACCGATTCAAATTAATTTTTCATTCTAGGTATGACTAGTGGGAAAGTTAGTTGTCTAGCAGATAGTGCAACCACGCACACAGTTTTGCGTGAACGCATCTATTTCACTAACTTCATACCTAAGAATGCACCTCTGACAACCCTCTCAGGCCCATCCAACCTGATCGAAGGATACGGTAAGGCACGTATAATGTTGTCCAATGGTACAATCTTGACCATTGCTGAGGCACTATATTCTCCACGTTCCGGAAGAACGTTGCTAAGTTTCAAGGATATTAGAGATAACAATTACCACGCTGAAACCCACGTAGAAAACGGAGTTGAATTTCTGTGCATAACTTCCTACGAATATGGCCAGAAGCGTATTCTAGAGAAGATGAAGCGTACCCCGAGTGGTCCGTATACTACGACCATACGCCCCATAGAATGCCACTATGTGGCCGGCCCTACTACTGGGACCGCGCACGAAATTACACTTTGGCATGATCGTTTGGGACATCCTGGACGAATAGCGATGCGCCGTATCCTCAAAACTTCACACGGGCATCCACTAACCCGCAGTTTAGGTTCGATCCAAGGAATCGCATGTCAAACATGTTCAATGGGAAGGCTTATCACTAAGCCTTCTTATGACAAGATTCGTTCGAATCCTCCCATTTTTCTACAACGGATTCAGGGGGACATTTGTGGACCGATTCACCCTCCATGCGGACCATTTAGATACTTTATGGTTTTGGTTGACGCTTCCACACGTTGGTCACACGTGTCCTTGTTGTCCACAAGGAACGCTGCATTCTCCAAACTGTTGGCTCAGGTTATCAAGCTCAGGGCTCACCACCCTGATTATCCAATCAAATCTATTCGATTGGATAATGCTGGAGAATTCACATCTAAAACTTTTGATGACTATTGCATGTCGGTTGAGGTTGAAGTTGAACATCATGTACCCCATGTTCACACCCAGAACGGCCTGGCAGAGGCTTTCATTAAGCGCTTACAAATGATTGCTCGATCATTGGTCATACGTACCAAGCTCCCGATCGCTGCTTGGGGCCATGCAATATTGCATGCAGCAAAGTTGGTCCGCCTGAGGCCTGTTGCGACACAACCATTTAGTGCCCTTCGGTTGGTTACCGGATATGAACCCGACATATCGCATCTGCGCGTTTTTGGTTGTGCGGTATATGTGCCGATCTCGCCGCCCTTACGTACAAAAATGGGGCCTCAGCGAAGGATGGAAATCTATGTCGGATATGATTCTCCTTCGATTATTCGTTACTTAGAACCTTTGACAGGCGATCTGTTTACCGCTCGTTTTGCGGATTGTCACTTCTATGAGACAATCTTCCCGTCGTTAGGGGGAGATAAGAACGTCAACGTTCCCGAAGAACGACGCGAATTATCGTGGACGACTCCCACTTTGTCTCATTTAGATCCCCGCACCGCTCAGTCTGAAATTGAAGTGCAGCGCATATTAGATCTTCAGAGCATAGCTCAGAGCATGCCAGATGCTTTCACCGATCTAGCGTGCGTGACAAGATCACACATTCCAGCTGCGAATACGCCTGCAAAGATAGATGTACCAAATGTACGACGGACTACCCTCCTGGAAGCCCGGGACACCAATTCTGGTGATCCACGTACATTAGTGGCTAGCCAATCATCTGCCCCTACACAAAAGCGTGGCAGACCCCTTGGTTCAAAGGATTCACACCTCCGGAAGAGGAAAACCACGGCACAAGGTCCTGAAGAACCTACCATGAATCCGACTATCGCTTACTCATTCTACCCAACTCATGAGGAAATTCTAGATTATGGAAGCGTCCTTGAAGAGACGAAACCTCCTCCCGAGAATCGTGAGATTTCGGTCTATTATGCTAGCTTAGATGATGTGTGGCGTAGAAATGAGATGATTGTCGACGATGCATTAGCATTTGCAGTAGCTACTGAGATCATGTTGAGCGATGACATTGAACCGCGTTCCGTCGATGAATGTCGACGTAGAGTTGATTGGTCAAACTGGAAACAAGCAATCCAAGTTGAACTCGATTCGCTTGCGAAACGTAAGGTGTTTGGACCTATAGTTCCTACTCCTCCACATGTGAAGCCCGTTGGCTACAAGTGGGTTTTCGTTCGGAAGCGTAATGAGAAGAACGAAATTGTGCGTTACAAAGCTCATCTTGTTGCACAAGGTTTCTCACAACGCCCCGGGATTGACTATGACGAAACTTATTCACCCGTTATGGATGTGATTACTTTTCGCTACCTTATCAGTTTGGTAGTTTCCAAAAAACTGGATATGCAGCTGATGGACGTAATAACCGCGTATCTCTATGGGGATCTTGATACGGAAATTTACATGAAAGTTCCTGAAGGACTTACATTGACTGGTTCAAATATTTCCAAACCTCGGAACACGCTCTCAATTCGGCTGAGGCGTTCACTCTACGGCTTGAAACAATCCAGAAGAATGTGGTATAACCGTCTGAGTGAGTATTTGACTAGTCAGGGATATGTGAACAACGAATTATGCCCTTGTGTGTTCATTAAGAAGTCACATTCCGGATTTGCGATTGTTGCAGTATATGTCGATGACATGAATCTCATCGGAACTCCTGAAGAGCTCGCGAGAACTGCCGCGCACCTGAAGTCAGAATTTGAGATGAAAGATCTAGGTAAAACTCGATACTGTCTCGGTCTCAAGGTAGAGCATTGTTCGGATGGAATCCTAGTACATCAATCGAACTACACCCAGAAGGTGTTGCGCCGCTTTAATGAGGATAAAGCGAAGTCTTCGAGTATTCCTATGGTCGTTCGTACACTAGATGCAAAACGAGATCCCTTCCGTCCGAAGGAGGATGATGAAGAGATTTTGGAGCCTGAAGTTCCTTATCTAAGTGCAATAGGCGCTTTATTGTACTTAGCTCAATGCACTAGACCCGACATCTCCTTCGCTGTTAATCTTTTGGCAAGATACAGTAATGCACCTACACGCAGACACTGGACTGGCGTAAAAGACATCTTCCGTTACCTTAAGGGTACTACGGATTTGGGCTTGTTCTATCCCTACGAATTCTCGAATGGTGTCGCACAATGTACTCCTCGAGTTGATTCTTGCCTTGTTGGTTATGCCGACGCAGGATACTTATCTGATCCGCACAAGGCGCGCTCTCAAACGGGTTATGTCTTTACCGTTGGAGGCACCGCAATATCTTGGAGGTCGACTAAACAGACCTTAGTTGCCACTTCGTCTAACCATGATGAAATCCTCGCCTTACATGAAGCAATTCGGGAATGCTTTTGGTTGAGAGCAGTAGTGGGCCATATTCGAAGCTCCTACGATCTTCACCCCGCCGTTGATGTCCCGACGACGATTTTTGAAGACAACGCAGCTTGCATCGAACAACTCAAGAAGGGTTACATCAAAGGAGACAACACCAAGCATATTGCGCCAAAGTTTTTCTTTTCACATCAACAACAAGAGCAGCAGAAGATTGAAGTCACGCAAATCCGTTCGCAAGACAATCTGGCTGACCTCTTCACCAAATCACTACCGAAGACGACATTTCAGAAGCTTGTTCATGGAATCGGTATGCGTAAACTTTCTGAGTTGTAACTTTGCTATTTCTCTTTGGAATTATGTCAAACTCAGGGGGAGTATCCTGTAGATACTTGTTTGATCTTAATGTACTCTTTTTCCCTACGATTAGGAGCATTTTTCCCACTGGGTTTTTGCTACCTAACTAGGTTTTAACGAGGCACCGACCTTGGGCTGGTCATATCCCTGATGACGTCATTTAGACGTTTCTTACTTTGCATTTTCTCACGCATTTTTCCTTAGACTATGGATTTTGTCCTTACTCGGGTTTTTGCCATAGCCTTATGGTTTTTAAGTGAGACTTACTACTTATGCAAGTTCCTACCTTATTGAGAATAAGCATTGTTCCTTGGAATCAGCACTGACGAGTCGACTTCCTCAACTTCTGCATGATGCTAAATCTACCTTGAGTATTTACACACTCAAGGGGGAGTGTTGTGAAACATTCCTAATCGAAGTATGATTGTGTAAATCCTAGGTTAGATTAGATTAGGGTTTATCCTTTCCTATTGTAACTGATATTCCTTGGGGACCAAGGAATATCCTATCATCTTATTATTATAAATAAAGGTTCAATGTAGGAGGGATAAACACACAATTCCCCTACAATTCTACAAACACATATCTCTCTTTTCTCTCTTTCTCTGCCGCCGGCCCTCTCTCCCTTTGTCAGATAAAATAGTCCACAACAGTAAACATATTTTCTCATTTGCCTGACTGGAATATATGCTTTGAACAAGCATAAGATACAAAAGAGTACCTAATTTTTGAATATTTCTTTTTAGGTGACTCATGCTTTTCCTCCATTATTTTGTAGGAACACTGGGACAGGACCATTCAATAGAGAGAGGGGGGGGGCAATACACCCATAATTCATAATTCATAAAGTCCTTGACCAATTGGGGGAGAAATAAAACACATAAACTGATTAAAAATAATTAAATAAAAATCCAGGTTAGTGGCAGAAACTGTAACATTATTGAGAAATATTACAAAATTTTGATCCCTTCGGTTTAAAGTAGAGTCCCCTCCAAAATAATGTTAGAGACATCAAATTTTTAAATTAAATTTACAAATCAAATAATGTGTCACTAATAGGAAATAAACATGTTAATAAACATTCTTTTAGTACATCGATACTTTTACACTAAGGGGAGGATGAGTTCCGCTAAGCCACAGAATGGGTAGCCTAATTTGGTATCGAATTCACCATCTACGATATTCAAACCTAAGACCTCTCACTTCTAAGTGAACATGAATACCACCAAACTATAGTACTGAGTGGCTAATAAACACTTAAGTAATAATAAACATTACATTCTAGTAGTATTCATCTTCACTTGTAAATAAAGTCTTAAATTCGATTTTTGCTAAAAGTGAATTTGAACCACATTATTGCTAACCTATTGTGAGGCTCAACCCACTCCCGCACTCCTTAAAGTAGATAGATAATATGCTTATTAGAAGAAGAAAAAAATAATAATTCGATCATCAACATCCACATTATTTAATTTACAAAATTTGATTTATATTTTTTGTGTTTCTAGTATTATCCCCCTCCTAATTTTTTATTTTACTTTTTGTCAAACGATAAATTTATTCGGTAAGATATTAGATTAGAAAGCTAAGGGAATTTGAAAGCACGCCAAGGGCAACACTTTTATGTACCGTCGTCGTCATAGTAAAGGCTCACTTGCATCCCCCTCCCAATTTAAACGTTAATCACTTCCCGCGTAGGACCCTCAAAATTTCACTAACCTGACCTGTGGTGAGTGAAGGGTCCATGAGCGACGGTGACAGAGCGGACAAAACACAAAATAGTAGATACGGCCGAGGGCCGAGGGCTTGGATTTTGGATTGGAATCACCGTTGTATGTTTAGGGTTTTGAAAATTTGGGGTCCCCAAGGCTAAATGTTGGCTCTTTGATGAGTTCTAGAAACTTTGGGATCTAGTAAATGGATTTGTGCCTTTGTTTGGAACTAAAATGTTCTTAAACGAGGGTTCCAAAAAAAAAAAAAAAGTTCTTAAACGATGTTGGGTGTTTGTACTTTGAAAACTGCTAAAAAAACTTTTTCAAAAGTTTGTAAAATTTCTGTCATTTCGTATTTTTTTATAATATTTGATACGTAAATTGATTTCAAACTGTGAGGTTACAGAAAATTAATAAAATGTCACATTTTTAAGATAGCTCCATAACATTTCTCTTTTTCTTTTGTTACTTCAAATGACATATGTTGTAATATTATTTAGGGAAAACTAATGAAAAAGGCTTGAAAACTTTGAGTTTTAACGATAAGAACAAAATAAAGGGTAAAGTGAATAGTACCAGGTTTGACTTTTTAGTGTAAAAATGTGGTTTTTCGTTAAAGTGAACAGTACCGCGGATTTTTCGTTAAAATTCCCTATTATTTATGAGGCGGTTATTCACTTTTAGATCAATATCTAATAAGTACTTAGTTAAGACATTTTTTATGGAATATTATTTACTATGTTACTGTTCATTTTTGGATCGATACTATGATCGGATGTTCACTAACCTGAATTATGGCTGTTCACTTTCGTTTCTCTCTTATTTTATCTTTCACTCTCTACTTTCTTTTCAACAACATGCATGTACTATCGCCTCTGTGTTCGGTGCTAATAATACAAAAATAGCGTACAAAAAGTTAGAAACCATATAAGTTGCTCCGATGCATCCGAGACTTGCCTTTGATGTGGTTAACAAGATTTTTATTCATAGGTCATGTGTTGGATTACCTTCTTCCAAATAACGTTTATAACTACATCTAATAGAAGAACAAACACGTGTACTATACGCTTATTATGACGTTTTTACTTTTGACGTCGTGAGTAAATCACTAATTATCTCAGGGAATGTGAGATTTGTATGCCCTATGGGTAATAGGCCTTTGGGACACTAGCATATCACATGTACTTCGGGCCTATAGAAAGCCGACTCTTCAAAGTCTTCCCTTGGGTTGTAAGTACAAACTATATAAGTTATAACAATGGTATATAAAGAAGACATATTTGTTGATTTGCTCCCTAAGCTTGTATAGAGGTGCCAAATTCCCCCCTAAACTTTAATTTTAGCCGATTACCCCCTGAACTTTTATAATTATCCAATTTCCCTCTTGAACTTTAATTTTAGCCGATTACCCCCTAAACTTTTATAAATAGCCAATTTCCCCGCTGACGCTAGATTTTAAAAAAATTCATCCATCCAAATTTTTTATCTATTTTGATTACGAGGACAACACATGACAATGTATTGGGGCAAATAGAATGGAAAATTAGATGGATGAAAATTTTAAAATCTAACGCTAGGAGGTAAATTGACTATTTATAATATTTTAGGGGGAGTAATCTGCTAAAGTTAAAAGTTCATAAGAGAAATTGGCTAATTATAAAAGTTCAGGGGGTTGTGAGATCCCACATCGACCAACGAAGAGGGGGTGATGTGCCTTATATGTACATGTTCCCCTCCCTATAGCACGAGGCCTTTTGGGAACTCACTGGCTCCAGATCCCATAAGAACTCCGAAGTTAAGCGAGTTTGGGCAGAGCAATCTTAGGATGGGTAACCCCTTGGGAAGTTCCCGTGCCGAAACCCAAAAACAAAACCGCGAGGGAATGGTAAGCCCATAGCGGACAATATCGTGTTACGGCGGAGTCGAGCTGGGATGTGACAACTTTCCTGGTTAACCATCTTATGACTGCTTTCGCCCAAACTCGTTTAACTTCAGAGTTCTTATGGGATCCGGAGCCAGTGAGTTCCTAAAAGGCCTCGTGCTATAGGGAAGGGAGCATCCGTTGGTCGATGTGGGATCTCACAATCCACCCCATTTAAGGGGAACCCGGCGTCTTCGCCGGCACATCTGCACCGAATGATAGAGTGGCTCTGATACCAATGTCATATCCCAGCTCGACTCCACCGTAGCACGATATTGTCCACTCTAGGCTTACCATTCCCTCACGATTTTGCTTTTGGGTTACGGCACAAGAACTTCCCAAGAGGTCACTCATCCTAGGAGTGCTCTCGCCCAAACTCGCTTAACTTCGGAGTTCTTATGGGATCCTGAGCCAGTGAGTTCCCAAAAGGCCTCCGAAGTTAAGTGAGTTTGGGCGAGAGCAGTCCTAAGATGGGTGACCTTTCTTGGGAAGTTCTCATTCCGAAACCCAAAAACAAAACCGTGAGGGAATGGTAAGCCCATAGCAGATAGTATCGTGCTACAACGAAGTCGAGTTGGGATGTGGCAACTTGGTATCAGAGCCACGCTGCCGATCGGTGCGGATGTGCCGACGAAGACGTCGGGTTCCCCTTAAGTGGGGTGGATTGTGAGATCCCACATCGACCAACAAAAACGGGGTGATGTGCCTTATATGTACATGTTCTCCTCCTTATAGCACGAGGCCTTTTTGGGAACTCACTGGCTCCGAATCCCATAATAACTCCGAAGTTAAGCGAGTTTGGGCGATAGCAGTCCTATGATGGGTGACCCCCGGGAAGTTCTCGTGCCAAAACCCAAAAACAAAACCGTGAGGGAATGGTAACCCCAGAGTGAATAATATCGTGCTACAACGGAGTCGAGCTGGGACGTGACAATTTGGTATCAGAGCCACTCTGTCGTTCGGTGTGGATGTGCCGACGAGGACGATGGGTTCCCTTTAAGTGGGGTGGATTGTGAGATCCCACATCGACCAACGGAGAGGGGGTGATGTGCCTTATATGTACATGCTCCCCTCCCTATAGCACGAGGCCTTTTGGGAACTCACTTCAGATCCCATAAGAACTCCAAAGTTAAGCGAGTTTGGGCAAGAGCAATCCTAGGATGGGTGACCTCCTGGGAAGTTCTCGTGCCGAAACCCAAAAACAAAACCGTGAGGGAATGGTAAGCCCAAAGAGGATAATATCGTGCTACGGCGGAGTCGAGTCTGGAATGTGACAGGGTAATCGGCCAAAATTAATGTTTAGGGGATAAATTGACACCTCTATACAAGTTTAGAGGGCAAATCGAAAAATACCTCTATAAAGAAACAAGATTACATATACCTTGCATTGCAAAATAATCGAACCCAACCTCAGGTAATTTTTCTGTTTTAACAGATAATGTAACATAAATAGAAGAATAATTGTATTTGAAGTTAGCTCAAGTGGTGATGATAGCTGAACACATTATTCAACATGATACCTTTCGAACAATGTGGTAAGTAAATAAGGTTTGGACATGTTTGAAATGTTTTTAAAATAATAAATGTGTTTTGTAACGCCCCGCCCCCGAAATATTTATTTTCGGGAAATAGTTTCGATGGTAGGCCCAATTCAAACTCTTGTTTAATTTGCTACCGTTACACATTATGCTTAAATTAAAATTCCTTAATTGCTCACAAAAGTCTACCACTAAATTTACTTATAAAAAACATACGTTTATATTTTTAGTTTAACACCAATTTTTCCTCTTCACTCTAATTCCCAACAAGAGGTCAAAACTCGATTAATTAACCTCGTTTATTTTATGGTTGCATCTAACTTCTCTTTAGACTGCCTACGTACCCTTCGGAGGGATCAAGTCATTCGTAGTTCACATTCCATTTTCAATCCATTTACGAAAATATTCAAGTAACCGAAATAACCAACATTGGGTTTAACAATCAACACACATCAATTGGAATCCAAATTCATTTTTTTAGAATATCAAAATTTGCAGAAAAATGAATCATCGGCCCACTGGCCACGCGTCGTCGTGGGTGGCGGTTTTCGGCGAAAGAAAACCAAATTTTCCGATTAACAAATTTTATAGACAAGTAGATTTCAATCAGAGGGACAACTTTCATACATGGGCTGAAGTCCAATTCGGCCGGGAAACACCTGAAATCAGCCTTGGACTGCCAAAAACTATAGAATTAGGTGTTCTCGATTCGACCTCAAAACAAACTCTGACGCCCCAACCATTGCTTGGGCTTTGTTCCTAACCTTGAGGGAAGACTATTGGTGGTGGCGATAGACGGAGTTAGCTTCACATCGTAGTGAATCGAAGCCAAACCCGTCGCACCCCCCTTCCCGGTACAGTTTCTCTTGAAATCCACCAAATTTCATCAATTTTTCGAGTGTAAATGGGATAGGGAACAATTGGTTTCGAAGTAAAGATCATTTTGGCACCAGTCCCGTCGTCAACGGTGGCCGGAATCAAAAAATCCGACCGGGTCGGGTCGGCGGGTCAATGGGGATCCGGATCTCTCTTCTACCTCTCCCCCATTTCCCCTCATTTTCCTTTCTCTTGATTTGTCCGTGTCCCTCCCCTTTCTCTCCTTTCTTTTTCATCATAACCGTCCATCTTTTTCTTTTCTCTTCTTTTCTTCTCATCTCAGCCACACACGTGGCATAATCTCAGTGCTCTAGAAAATCTGGAGCCATCTAAAGGGGATTAAATTTACAAAAGTGTCCCTGATTTTAAACGCTAATAACTCATTCGTTATAATTATGTTTCACGAACGGTTTGCGCCTACGCGTTCGTGAGATCGAGCTCTATTCAACATATAAATTGTGACCTCGAAGGGTCCACAGATTTTAGATAATTAATTTCCAAACTTCAAACTTCATAACTTCATAACTAGTTTAATTTAAAACTCAATTCAAATAAATTAATACAAATTCTCAAAAAATAATATAAAATCTCAATAATACAAATACGTAAATTATAATAATTTCCAATAACAAAATTTTAAAAGTGATTTTTCTCCGCATGTTCATATATTTAAATTTTCAGGGTATTACATGTTTTTTGTGAAAGATTTATTGGGTTTCAAAGACATTTCAATTGCTTTTCAATATTCCATTTTTACCAAGAATTGGATAAAAAAAATGATTTTATTAAAAGCACTTTTAGCCATTTTAAAAGTACTTTTAAATACATCTTTGTCGAAGAGCCACTTCAATTTCCGCTTTTTTTTTTTGTCTATTACAATTGTTTCCCTTGTGGGGGAGTAGACTAAGCCTCACACTGGACTAGCCATAATAATGTGGTTCAAATTCGCCTTTAACGAGAATCGAGCCTAAGACCTCTCACTTACAAGTGAAGAGGAATACTACTAGACCGTAGTATTAAGTGATAGTCCATGCCTTTTAAAATTGAATAAAAACATTGCTAAAATCTTGAAACGTTAACTTCTGGCTCCTCAGCAGTCTCAATGGATAAATTATCAGTAAATTTAGTAAATAATGTCGGTTAAAAGTGTCTTACAATTCAAGAGTAAATCTCTTATATTATGTGTAAATTTGTCTCCTAAGGCAAGATATTTAGATTTCCTTGTGATGGGAAACTTGTGTATCAACTAGTGTACCATAAGTCTAATACAAATACTTCTCCATGAAAGATGAGCTTAATGATTCATCGTGTCCTATCATCAATTATTTGAGGATATGTGCGAGGACTGCGATGCAGAGTTCTCAAACCATCCCAAGGTACAAAGCGCTCTCTCTATAGAGTTCTTTTCTCGAAACATAAGAAGGTTTCGAAACTCCCTACGTGTTTGAAGAAGTCAAATTCCAACATTTTAAATTCATATATTCGATTGGACATTTCACCCCACTTTTGTCTTTTCAATTCCAATCTGTCGAGAATAAATCTTCTGCACTTATTTTGTGTGTGGTTTTTCTGTGACCTCTGTCATTAATTAACTCCCTCGCAAAAATCCAAATCCTAGGTTTTTTGCAATCTTAGCCATCGGCCCCTTGCTCTGACTTAGGGTCAGCGTTAGCCACTCCCCACATTCCTCCTAGCATATGTCCCATCTCCTAACTCTTTGCCAACCCCTCCACCTCTGTTATTCCCTTCACTCCCTCCTTATTCCCCACGCCGCCCATACCTCGCGTCTCCCCCTTTCCCCTGCGTCTCCCCCTACCCTCTCTTGGCTTCTATAACGCCTTCTCTCATCCCTCGATAGTTCTTTCCCACCATTTTGTGAGTAGCTCATCCATGGCTTTGTGCCTCTACCCAAATTCGAGCCTTACCCGTTTCAAGGTCCTTTCCTGATTTGAGGTTAGATTTGTGGTTATGATTGGTGGCTCTTGGTAGTTGGTTCCACTTTCATCAGCTTGTTTCCATAGGGTAACATTCTCCCCAACCAATTCAGTGGATGCACATTCCTTCACACTCAGATTTGGTGGACCTGCCGCATTCAAATATGTCAACGCCATTGTCTTGTGCATCTGCATCAGTTGACTCAGCCTCTGTGCAACATGATCTACTCATGGATGTAGCAGAGCTCGCTAGTGCGGTGAAGGTGTGGCCTTGGTTCGTTTCTTGCTCGTTGAGATGAGCTGACCAATGGTCCCTTTCTCGGATTAGTGTTTGATTTTATTGCCTTGCCTTATGAATGTTGTGGTAGTGTGTTTGCAATGGTTGGATGTTGTCTTAGCTTTAAGCGATGAGTTTGTGGTCTCGCTCCATTGCGATGACCTTATGTGGCTTCCCACTTCTGCGATGACCTATGTGGTCGTCGTTATAAGTTTGTTGCGTCATTTTGTAGGGTAGGCCAATGCTTGTGGTAGCGGTATAGGGGTTTACTGTAGTTTGTTTTGTAGTGCAAATTTACTCCATATCAATTTCTTGGTCACTGGAGCTAATGTACATTATTGGCAACCTTTGTACTTGTTTGTGAATATCAATAAAATACCACTCTATCGTTTCTTGTAAAAAAATAAAAGTTGAAGAGAGTTAAATTTATTAACATGTATTAATTAATTATAAAGACCACAAAGAGATAACACAAAATAAATGCAAAAAATTTAAACTCTAATTCGTCGACCTTAACCTAATGTTCTTAAAAAGTCCACATCCCAATGCTTCCGAGTACATGATATGATGAGCCATGCACAGTAGTACACTCATATGACCTACCAAAACCATGTAATTTGACTCACTGTCAGATGCAAATGTAAATTATTTAAGAAAAACTTGCGTTGATCACAGATGTTAACTGTTATTATATATCTAGGATTTGGATTCTATCCGCATTCTATCGGTTTTATGCTTTTTTGAATGGTTTATTATTAATTTGTTATCTCTACTAATTAATGAAACCCTCTTTGTCAACCAAAAGAGTGTGAAAAGACAAATTAGTCTTCTATCACACAAAAAAAAATGATGGGCAATAATGTAATTTCATAGGTCCAAATTTTACTGTTTTTTATTGAAGCCTCACCTACATGTAATGTTAAAATACCTCCAATATTAAAAAAAAAACCAAAAACCAAAAACCTCTCACTCCCCCACGTTCTCTCTCTCTCTCTCCCTCTCCCTCTCCCTCTCCCTCTCTTCTTCTCATTTTCTAAAAAAATGTCTTCATAGTTCATACACACAAAGTGTGTGCCCATATGCTAGTACCGTTTAAGAAAGTGATTTACACGTCAATGTGTTAATTATTCAAGTGATAAGATGTGAGGAGTCCGTACACTTGGACGTGGACTTGGCTGGACTTATCATCAAGACGCGTCAACTCCGGCCCCAAAGATTTATGTCCGTTACGTCGGTGCTGGTTTTTGTTATATATTTTCCTATATTATATGCCATAATATTACTATGAAGAATCATATATTATACATAATCTTGTTGCAGGCTATGCTGGATCGGCATGGGACGCAAAATAATTTGCATGAACACTTAGGGCCTGTTCGGTAGTGTACTTGAATCCAATTTTTTAAACTCAAAAACAGTTTTTAAGTTTTATGCCTTAAAAATTTGTTTGGTATGACTATTTTAAAAAACAGAACTCAAGACTAATTCAAAAATATAGTCTATTATTTAAAAACATAAAAAGTGAGTTTTTAGAGTTTTTAAACTCAAACTTACTCATTTCTTTTTTCTCTCTCTCATTCCCTCTCACTCCAAACATATATCTCTCTCTTTTCTTCTTTCTTTCTCCTCTTTTTTTTTATTTTTTTCGTTTCTACTCCAATCCAATCAAGTTTAAGTCGTAAGATTTAAAAATTATAAATCACAAACCAATCAAGTTTTAGGATACCAAACAGGCCCTTAGCTTTTTCCTGCTTTTTTCCCAAAACGGTTATTTCTGAATGTTTATGAAAACAATGGAATCATTTATACACGCGCGCGAATAAGAGCAGGGACGTGTACTGATTTTCTTTTTGTTCTTTAATCTTTGATGAGAGTGATGCTTCAGATTTGGAATTTCTTCGAAATATGATTTTGAGAGGAACAATATAACTGACTTGTAAATTAGTTTGTTTGCATGTAGTTTTATGTGCATAAATAAAGAATTAACTCACATTTTAATTAGATCACATGTGGTTGCAATTGAGTTATTAACAACATCTCTAATGAGGTTATATATGAGCATGCTAGTTGACGATTGATGTGTTGATTAACAGTGACGATAACAATTGAACAATATAATTCATATAACACTGATAAAAGCTGGAGTAACAACTAGAAAATCCACATCACAAAAAACTAAGCATCATTGCTTGCCAACCCCACACTACCAAAAACAACTTAAAAACTCATGTAGCGGATTATGAAGTAATTGAATTCACGTTGCCATGATTGAAGTTCTTTTGAAATTCCAACTTGCCATGATTGAAGTTCTCCTCTTGTCGTACTTGACCCAGCTGCAAATCTGCCAATGAGGTGACTATTATATTGACCAAGTTGAAGTTATTTTTAAGAGAACTTTAACGAAAAGTTTTCGCTACTGTCCATTTTAACGAAAAATCACATTTTTACACTAAAAAGTCAATCTTGGTAGCAGTGGTGGATCCAGGATTTTAAATTAGGGTGATCCCAATATAAAAGCTCCAAAAAAAAAAACGAAAATATCATTGAACAAATAAATGACAAACTACAATTTTCATTCATAATCTTTTGTGTTAAACAAGCTAGAAATACTAAATTTACCCACGACGGGATCTCATACTTTGAAAACCTGTCATGATAGTTTCATTGTCAACATAAGAAAAAAACATATTTCTCAATGTAAACAACTAAGCTATCCAAATCAACTTTTGATTCATTTTGTTGTGAAGGGGAATTACCTCCAATTGGATAAGAACTATTTGGAATTGGAGGGGAACTATTCGGAATTGGATTGGAACTATCCAAGTTTGGAGATGAACTATTCAGAATAGGATTGGAACTATCCAAGTTTGGAGATGAACTATTTGGAATATGATTGTCCGAACTAATCAATAATGATTTTCGCTTGTAATATCGTTCCATACTTCTAATTTATACAGATGTCAATTAATAAAAAAAATCTATATCAATTGATGAAACTAAAAAAATGTGTATGAACTAAAAACCCCTGACTGTAACACAATCTTCAACAACAATAAAAATCCTATAACACAATTCAAGTAATATCAGAAAATCCTAACGAATCAACAATAAATATGTATGAACTAACACTAAAATACATAGGAAAAAATCCTTTGCAAGATTGAAGATTCACTGGTCGGCCACTTTGTTCTTAATTAGTGTTCTTTAAAAACGATAAATGTGTATCAACTAACACTAAAAATAAGTAAGAACTAACACTAAATTAGAATACTTACATAAATTGCTATGGAGGGCATGAATGTTCATTCTGTGAAATGGTCTGCGTTTGAATAAAATCATGCGTAATGCAACAATCTGTGACACTGTAACATAATTGGGTCATCGAAAAAATCACGATTTGAATACCAAGATATTGAAAACAAAGCAAATCAAAAAGCTGGGATTACCTGGGTAGCATGAGGATTCCTCCTTCTGTTTGAAAACTTACAGACAATTAGGTATTATTGGTATAGTGAATTTGATTGAAAGAACTATTCTAAAAAAGATGGTGAGTCTGACTATTCTATAAAAGATGGTGACTGGTGAGTTCTCTAACACGTGAGTTGTTAATTTTTTTTAACAACTTGGCTCAAAACGACGTCATTTTGGCCAAGTTATTTTTTTTTTAAAAAAGGCTTTCTTCTTCCTCCTTCTGTTTTCAACAGCGTCCAGCAGCTATGGCTGCTGTTCTTCTCCACCACTACCCAGACTTGGGTGGTCCTTGAAGATCCTCACGGTCATTTATCCCAACTTCTGGGTGGTGGACCACCCTGGTCCCTTAATAGATCTGCCCTTGCCTGGTACTATTCACTTTACCCTTTATTTTTGTCCTTATCGTTAAAACTCAAAGTTTTCAAACCTTTTCATTAGTTTTCTTTATTTTTTATTTCGAACCCATCTTCGTTGGGGTTTTTTTTTTTTTTCGGAAATCTTCGTTGGTGTTTGCATTGAATAAGGATGGACTCCCATGTCCTCCATAATTTTGCTTTGGTAGTGAAGGGGGCGACACCCTTGCACTTGGTGCAGTGTCTTTAGCCTTTGCACCCTCCTTCACTGCTTTGTGTATGTTTTTCCTTGGTTCTGGCCTCCTTGTAGGCTTCCCTGTTATCTTGGCTCCGGCCCTGGTTATGCAAATTTCCAGTTCACCAAAAAAAAAAACAAAAGTCTTTTTAGTTTGAGAATTCTTAAATATAATAAAGTGATAATTTAGTTGCGGTCCCTGGTTCCTAATTGTTATAGACTCAAATCTTATGCATTTTAAATTTTTGATTGAAGTCCCTCCCCTACCACATAAATGACATAATAATAAAAGAGATGCAATAATACCAATATAAACTCAACCGTTTTTTTTTCTTTTTTGCTTTCATTTACACTACCAATTCAATTATTCAAAATTGCTTAGGGGTGCATTCTAGGTGTTAAAAAAATAGGATTTTATTTTATTTTTATAAAATATGAGTACATTTATATAGGCTACACTTTACAAATTAAAAAATTTGTACATTGGTACATTTTACATACAAAAAATTGATACATTTTATACAAAAAAAAGGGTACGTTTTATATAACAAAAAATGGGTACATTTTAGGTAAAAACCAATGGATACATTTTATATATAAAAAACAATGGTACATTCTAGATTAAAAAAATAAATAGATTTTACATTAAAAAATGGGTACAATTTACATAAAAATGGTACTTACGAAAAAAAAGGATACATTTTGCATATAATAAAGTGGTACATTTGTAACGAAAAATGGGTACATTATAAATAAATTATGGGTACAAATAAAAAGTTAAAAAAATTATGAGTACAAATAAAAATTTAAAAAATAAGGAACAAAAAGAAATTAATATATGTGTACAAATTAAAATTTAAAAGAAAATTGGTACAATTTAAAAAAAAAAAAGTTGCAAATTAAAAATGATACAAACTACAAATAGAAATAAATGATATAAAAATTTAGCCATAAATATAAATATACTACATGTAACATTTCTAACACTAAGTAAATGACGTTTATTAAAATGCAAGGACCTTAATCAAAAATTGAAAAAGAATAAGGTTTTAATCAATAAGTATAAAAAATAGGGATGCGAACCTAATTTCTCCCATGGAGTTTTTTAACTTTAATCCTTTAAGAAGATTGAAATTTAAAATAAACCTGGTGTTAAATTACATATTGATTATAATCTCTTGATGTGTCCTTAATTCAAAATAATTAATGTAAATTTTATTTAATGTCTCCTATTAAATATTTAAATTTATTAATATACAAAGGCTTGAAAACTTTGAGTTTTAACGAAAATGACAGAATAAAGGTAAAATGAATAGTATCATGATTGACTTTTTAGTGTAAAAATGTGGTTTTTCGTTAAAGTGAACAGTACTGGGAACTTTTCGTTAAAGTTCCCACAAAAATTAGGAAGAAAAAGAGAAATAATTAAAAAATCAAAATATAATTAATAAATGAGGTTATTAATGTATCAAGAGACTAAAATTAGATTCTGATCTTACTCATAGTTTTAATCTAAAAGTCATCTTTGCCAAAAATTAAAATAAAGTTTTCTATATATTTTAATATGTTTAAATGAAATCTAATGCCTTGACAATTTTACAATAAAATAAGGCAAGTAAAACAAGATAAAGTTGGGAATTGGGGACATATATATTCTTTCTTTTTTTTTCCCAAGGGGACATATATATTCACAATTGCCAAGTGCGATCTCCAGCTGGTTGAAGAGAATATATGTGGTGTCCAGGATGGAACTTAAAAAAGAGTTCCACTACGAACTTCACGAGTATATATGTGGGTGTCGAGAATCAGAATTTCGCTTTCTACTGCAGTACTGAGAGAGAGAGAATACACACACACATATAAGAACACCGACACATTATATAATTAGTTCATGAACTACATTGTAAAAAAAATAAAAATAATGATCACTTTTGTAGCTCTAACATTACAGGAGCGGGCACGATTTAGATTGGATCAGGTTTACAACAAATTACCACCAAATGAATTTACAGCCGATCAATTTGGTTCGACTCAGTTTCAACAAAAGTCAATGAGGAAACCAGTCCAAATGTTTCTTCTAAAATTTGTTTATCCAATTAACAAGAAAAGGCAATCATATTAACTTGTTGCACATTTTTCATTTTCTAACACATTAAACCATCTCAAAATCAAACATATCGGCAAATTTCAAAATTCATTGTACGAATTAATATAGTTACAACCTGAATATCAGTAACTTCATACTTCCACCAAACTTCAAATTTTCATCCTCATTTAATTATTCACACGTGTAAAATAAAAATAATACAAAATAAATACAACGCCAGCCGGTCCAATTCGATATTATTTTCTTGTCCAACCGTCCAATTCGATTTATTGTTGATCACAAGTTAAAGCTCAAAACCAAAACCGAACAATTTAGACAGTTTGACTTTTGTCAAGTCCAAATCCTCAACAACTTCATCTTCACCGACTGACCTCCCGAACCAATCAAACTTTAATGATCAAAGAAAAAGACAAGCTGCGCCATTTGATTTTGCTCAAATTTAGAGAGACATGATGATCTTCTTTATTTTTTTTGTCGAAACATGATGATCTCTTATACATTTTTCTCCCAAACATGACGATAACTAGCTAGATAAGAATAAGAGTGATGATAATAGTTTAGGTCTTGTTTGGTATCTTATTTGAAATTTTTTATTATTTTTCAAAATATTTCTTTAGAACATTTATTGAAAACAGTTTTCTTTAAGACTCAAAAACTTGATTGGTTTGTGATTTAAAATTTTTAAATCTTACGACTTAAACTAGACAAAAATATCTAAAAAAAGGGTTCGCAGGAGAGAGAGAGAGAAAAAAAAAAGAGGAGAGAGGAGAAAAGAAAGTAAGAGATGATTGAAGGAAAAAGAAAGAAGAGAAAAGATTGGATATAGAAAGGAATAAGAGTGAGAGAATGAACCGAGAGAATAAAGATAGCAGATTGGAGGCGAGACGAAAAAGGTAAAAAAAAAGAGGAGAGAGATAGATTTGGAGTGAGAGTGGAGGGGGAGAAAAAAAAGAAGAGTGAATTTAAGTTTGAAAACTCTAAAAACTCACTTTTTATGTTTTTAGATAATAGACTATATTTTTTGGTTAGTATTGAGTTTAGTTTTTGAAAATAGTCCTACCGAATAAGTTTTTAAGGCCTACAACTTGAAAATTGTTTTTAAGTTTAAAAAGTTGAATTCAAGTAGAGTATCAAACATACCTTTATATTTTAATTAGTTTCTTTTATCTTGTTTACTTCGTAACTAAATTTTAAATGGAGATAAGTGTCAGAGTTCATGACACACCCCGATCGAGATCGTGACGGCCAGCATGCCTCGACCCACTGGGAAGTTCTCGTGTGAGTTCCCAGAAACAAAACCGTGAGGGCGTAGTCGGGGCCCAAAGCGGACAATATCGTGCTACGGTGGTGAAGCGGGCCCGGGAAGTGATCCGCCCCGGGCGGGGATGTGACAGTTCAAGTTCAATGTCATTCAAACTATTAATTATCTCAATACATTCTGTGTTTGCATTGTAATATATATACATATACATTTATAGATGTGACCCCGATTGTAAAAACAGAAGAGAAAAAACAAGAAAACAGAAAGAGAAGAGTTTGCTATCATTTTAATGTCGATGAGATCATTGGATCTTAACATAATTACAACTAAAAAACTAACTGATGATATCCTCGACATTGCGGCATTTTCAAGTAATTATGTCGATATATTGGTGTAAAGATATGAATATTTGTTCAACCACAGTGACTAGCAACCTCTATGCATCTAGTACCAAGTTATTGCAGTTTAAAAAAGTGAGGAAAATTATTAAGAAGAGAAGTAATTGTAAAGTTTATGGACAAGCAACATCACTTAGGCTTTTATGGAGAATTCATAATTTTGATAATTGAGATTAATAATCAATAGTTTGTAAAATAAAAGCCAATCGATGTCACAAAAAGAAGAAAAACTAATTCTCATGAACAGCTCAAAACTAATTCTCATAAGTAATTACGAGGAAAACAAAAATTTTAAGTGAATTTTAAAGTTCATAAGAAAAGAAGTTGGCTGTCTACAAATTGAAGATCCCAACCGATGTCACAAAAAGAAGAAAAACAATTTTTAATTGGACATATGAGATGTAATTAGGGTTCTACATAAATATCACTGTTACGACATATGAAGCAACTTTAGCGGTGAGATGCAATCGAAACAAGCATGCAGGAATGCATGGGTCTCTCTGCTGCTATCTAGCTGAGCAATGACATGCAATAATTTAAATAACAAATGTACAGAAGAAGGAATTTGAATTACTTACCCGGAAAGGTCATGATTTCAGCCGGCCCATGTGAATATTTGAGCACAAAAGTTGAACACTGCATAGCATATATAGTAAGCAAGCTTTTTAGCTTGCATGCATTACTTCTACTTATTAGTCGTAGAAACGACGGATCATCCACATGTTCATCGGGCATGGGGCACGTACCCGTTTAGTATGGTGAACTTCCAAATAAGTTTAAATTTGACATTACCTCATGAAACTATATTTTTCTTAACTAAAACACATCTTCTTTTGTTTTATTGACTAAAGCTCATTGACTAAAGTCCAACTTAGCAAATTCTTTAATTAAGTTCGACTTTTCAAGTTGTCTGTTTTCTGAATGCCTAAACTACCCCTATTAATATTTGGATTAGGTTTTTGGAACAATTACTCGTTATATCTATTTAATTAATTTTATTTATTTTACAAAATATTTCATGCCATTCATTGTATATTTACTGTATTAATTTTCAAATTGTTATAAGGTGCCGATTGAAAAATAACAATACTAATGTCATGATTTTGTGCATTAAATATACAAGTTAATTTACCTACCAACACAACAATAAATTAACCTAAAACAACTTCGGCTATTGCATATATATTCCAATCCCTAATGCACAAAACAAAAGCTATATGTTCCACACAATTTTTACCTACAAAATAGTCTAATTTACCTATTCCATCAAACCAAAATTTAAAGGTTCTAATTTACCTACATGATATATGTGCATTAGATTTCAAGTTTATTTAATTGCCTACAAGCACAAACCCACAACATTCAAACATTATCCAATATCACTATTTTTTTTTGGAATAGGTAAATTAATTTATAAGTAGGTAAATTAATTTAAATGTAGGTAAATTAGTATAATATTTTATAAGTAGGTAAATTAATTTAAATGCAGGTAAATTAGTATAATATTTTATAAGTAGGTAAATTAATTAATATTTTATAAGTAGGTAAATTAATTTATTTGTACGTAACTACATGATTCAAACAATATTATTATTTTTTCGTACGAGATATGTCTATTTTTTTTAATATGGTAAATTAATTTATATATGTTACTAATATTTATGATACAAGAAAGGTAAAATATCCATATGGATTTAATTGCTCATCATAATTAGGATGAGTAATAACATTTATTGACCAAATTAGGATTTTGTGGCATAAATTGTAAATGTGTTGTAATAGTTGGTTATATATTTGTCTACATGGCAGTCTATTTGAAATTTGAGTTTTATTTGAATGTTTAAAAGTATGTAGGTTTTTGTTTGAAAAATAGGAGTTTTAGGGCCTATATCTAAATAACACTGATTTGTTTCATAATTTGTGTATGTGAATATTGCAAAATTAGACATTTTCAAGGGACCTAGCCAAAAAAAAACTTGCTTCATATTTTAAAATTTATTATTTTCATATGTAAACAATAAATGAAAACCAAAACCGGGTAATCTTACCTATATTGGTACAAATATTTCAGTGACCAAACCGAAGATGCACAAGTCCAACATGATTGTTGGCATGGTATGATTGTGATGAGTCCAACCCAAATAAGAATCAAATAGGCCTGCATTGTTTTGGGTAGCATTCAGCAAAGCATTTCTTCCCAAAAACGTTACTTCCCATGTGAATATTTTGAGTCGGATAATGTTAGAGAGACTAAATGTATAAATTAAAAAAAATAAAAATTGATGATCAAATTATTACTTAAGTGTTGATTAACGTGTTTTTTTTCTTATTGGTGACACATCATTTATTTTGTAAATTTAATCTACAAAATTGAGAGTAATTCTGCTCACCACCATAAATAATAGTGTATGCTTACAACCATGCACCTAATCATCTGTCACGTATAATTTCACTTAGCCTAGAT
Organism: Cotoneaster glaucophyllus; assembly: GCA_036320875.1. Lineage (NCBI taxonomy): Eukaryota > Viridiplantae > Streptophyta > Magnoliopsida > Rosales > Rosaceae > Cotoneaster > Cotoneaster glaucophyllus. Next base: position 21,076,321 of record CM070067.1, read on the forward strand.
TAATTTTTTTGGAATACGGGGTAATACTTGAATACTCACTAGGGAGTAGTCTATTTACTGACCATCTTATGTGGCCCAATGATTTTGAAACACTTGTCATTATAATTCTCTTCCCATATTTTGCTATCTCTGGAAGCAAACACCTTTGTACCCGAAACCAAACACCTCTTTTCTTCTCCATCTTCTTTTCTTGCCATGCCAGATCGTTCTGCTTCATCCCAACCACCCGCCTCCAACTTCTTTCCTACAATCGTCGACTCCATCTCCGGTCCCTTCTCCAACCGTCAGCCCCAATCTTCCAACCGTCTACCGTAGCGGCACACCTCCACTCCATCCATCTCTCCTCCGTCGATCTGAACCTCTCCAAATTCTCTGCAACATCAACCAGCAAGTGATTTCGACAAAAAAATTGGTCATCCTGTAACAGATTTTGATGACAAGGGATAAGAGATATGGGTGGTTGGGCAGACGGAGAACCTTTGGTGGATCTGCCATGGTCGCCGGAGAAAGAGAGGGATTGGGCTGGGCAAGGAAAGAAGATGGATAAGAAGGGAGGTGTTTGGTCTCGGGTACAAAATGTGTTTGGTTACAGAGAGAGCCAAATATTGAACGAGAGTTGAAATGCCAGGTGTTTTAAAATTATTGGGTCAGATAAAATGATCGGTAATCTCCGGTGGAATTGGGTGAGTACCCAAGTATAATTTTGAAAACACCCACTATAGGTGGTCAACTTATTTGGGTACTTCCGAGTACGCAAGTTTTTTTTTTTTGAACACCTTGGTTGATTTTTTTTATTTAAATTGAAAAAGTAATATTTAATATAAAAATTAACGAGAATTAAAGAAAGAAAAAAACGTGACAGATGATCAAATGTATCCTAAACATACATTATAATTGTAACGGTGAGTAAAAGGATTATCTATGAATATATTCCACCTAGACTTATCATTTTGTGTGTCAACTGTGGATAAGCTTTCCACAAACGTTAACCATTTCCTCCCACTTTTCGAATCAAGACAAATATCCTAAAAAATAAAATAAACCAAACCGCTCGAGTGTCAAAATATCCAACATAAGAAAACCACCATTTTCTGACCCATCATCCTAAAACTCTCACTTCCTCCGAATCAAAAATCGTATGTTTTCTTCTTCTTCTCTGTAATAGTTGATACTGTAACAGAGAGAATAGGAGTAAGATGTCTGTTTTGGCAGCCAATTCTCACGTCCTGTGTAGCAGAGAAGTCCATCACAGAGAGCAACAGCCACAATTCTGGAGCAACGGCGGCGGTTTCTTGCTGTTGCCAAAAGCTTATGGATTAGGGTTTTTGAACAGAAACAGAGATGGGAACAAGACGTTGAAGATGGACTTGAAAGTTGAGGCCTTTTGGGGTACGGATACCTCGAGACCCACTGTTGTCGAGATGGAAGCAATCAACGACTGTGATCAGCTTGACCAGATTCTCAGCCAAGCACAGGAGAGATCCCAGGCCGTTGTCATTGATTGGTCTCTCTCTCTCTCTCTATCTCTCTCTCTCTCTCTCTCTCTCTCTCTCTCTCTATATATATGAATTGATGCATGCTAGGCCACTTAAATGTTTTCACATTATTTATCTTATCTCTTAGAAATAAATACGGTTTACTTTCTAGTGGAAGCCTGTTGTAGGCTCGCTGAGTGCATCTAAATGGCAAAAGAATATATATGACACGAGTATATTGTCACCATTGTATTTTGTATTATTGTTGTTGATACAATCATACAAAGATATATAAATTTTTGTTCACATAATGTTGTATCGTAGGCACGAAACTAATAAAAATAGTACCGTTACATGTAAATTGCTCTTTTGAACAAGGCTAGCTTAGATAAGCAAACCAAAAGGTTCATATACCACTCTCACTTTGACATGTTTTGAGGAAGTCTTAGTGGCATTCCTCATTTTGTCATCCATAGAAATGGAAATTCAAATGTAAGGTTTCTTGCAATAGGAAGATGAATACGACTAGATCCAGAGTTAGTAAGTTAAGTAAACCGAAATTTAAAGTAAATTAATCTCTTATCACTAAATTTGGTGACTTGAACATAGTTTTCCCTCTACCAATTGACAGGATGGCATCTTGGTGCCGCAAATGCATATATTTGAAGCCTAAATTGGAGAAGTTGGCCGCTGAATATGACACCAAGTAACTCTCTCTCTCTCCCCCAACAAAAATAAGACTTGCCATGTTATGAACTAACTGTGAAAACCTTTTTATGTACATAAACATAACAGGATCAAATTCTACTATGTTGATGTCAACAAAGTACCTCAAGCTCTAGTAAAGCGGGGAAACATCACTGTATGTCTATCTACATTTTGAAAGAGACTTTCTTATTACACACCTGATACGCCACTGTGACATCGCAAACCAATAATGCAGTATCATATGATAACATTAACACAAATGACTATTACATTATTCATAGAGATACCACTGTCACGTATCGGGAGGTGTAACCCCATCCTTCTCATGAACTTTCAGCCTTCATTATTTACCGTAACATTAATTTTTTTCTTGTTTCGTTTTCTCAGAAAATGCCAACAATTCAGGTGAGAGTTTCCATTTTGCAGTTAACAATTTCTGATTGTGATAAACGACATTGCTAAACTCTTCTAAATGGATTTGATAAATGTATTTGCAGGTATGGAAAGATGGAGAGTTTAAAGCGGAAGTGATTGGGGGACATAAAGCATGGCTTGTGCTTGAAGAAGTGAGAGAAATGCTCCAAAACTTTGTCTGATAATTCGGTTTTCTGATCGCTCAGTTTCCTCTCAACTTTTCTTTTCCGGTAGGCCACAATACTTGCATGTATGTATTCATCACGATTTATAATGAAAGAGCAATCTGTACAGTCAAATTTATTTCTCTTCTGTGTCTTGTTTCTTAAGATGTTTGTAATGAAGAATTCCATTTTCGAGCTCGATTTTCCGTTCTTCCGAGGCCTCATCGGACGAAAAATCTTGTGTTCGAGATGAAATATGCCAGAACTCGGCCTCCGCTCCATATCTTGCTGGATTGTGCAAGGTTGTCCTACACAATGAGGTCGTTTCCAAAGAATGGCCTCCTTTGCAAAAATCTATTCAATTAGCATGAGAAAATAGAATACTTGGCTACTCAAGGTTTATGGCGGATTTCACCAAACTTTCTACTTATAATCAAAACCTTTGGTTTTATATTTCACTCAATTATGATTAAAGTCGTTTAGTCAGTTAATTGTAACAACGTTTAGTCAATTAACTGTAACAACTAAATAATTCTTCGTCGCTTCAGCTAGGATATGATTCCTCTTTACGACATTTAAAATCACAGGATGACTGAAACCCGAAAGATAATTTGCGGACACATCCATATTGGGTAAAACATAACAGCAACAGAAAGGCCTAAGTTTCGCTTATCCGGCGGGGAACGGAGCACAGCTTGCTGGAGGCAAACATTGTATCAAATACAGAAGGAGAAGATTCAAGGAGCTGATTAGTTTCATAAGACTGCAGGGTTCCTCACTCTCCACCTCTACAAGGAAGTACACTCGATTGTTTTAGAGCCAAATGAATCACTGTCAAAATACTTAACCTAACTGCGACCTCTGCAACTATTTATACTACCCCTAATCTTCACTAGCATTTCACAACGCTTTATCATGCATAACCAGTCTCTCCTGCAGAGCAACCTAACACTTAACTACAGCTAAAAGCTTGCAACACTGCTCTCACGGTGCGGTGAACAGCGTACTAATACTAACTGATACAGGCATGTCTGTAGATATTACTAGTAATGTACTGTACTCATCCCTCTAGAAAAATCTTCGCCGCTTATCAGTTGTGAATAAACCGTTAACAAGCTACAACATAACAATAGCATAGGTTCATTTATAACAATAAAATCACACTGTAAGATACATACACCTATACAATAACACATGATTCAATAACACATGATTAGAAAACATACTCTTATCAAATGCAATCTTCGCGCTTTCGCATTCACATATAGCATCAGCATAACGTGATAAGCCCCTCTAATAACCAGTTAACAAGTTACAAGAAGTTAACAAATTAAATTTATGTTCATTTGCTAACAATGAAACAAGTAACAAACATACTCGTAAATGACGTTTATTTGCCATATGTGTCAAAAGCACGAGTCTTCAGCAAGTCATCAAGAGACAAACCTATTTTCCTTGCAGTGATGAAATGCAAAAACGGTTCGGAATAAAAAGCAAAAATGGAAACAAGAAAAGAAACCCAATGAGACAAATCTAACTCTTCCTCATTCATACTAACACAAGAACTTTGGTTATTAAAGTCTTGAGAGGACTGACAATTCATTACGAAAAAAATCTGCTTTTCAATGACAGTGCACAACATTATAACATTGGACTCAATGTCTTAGGTTTGAAGCATTTAGACCCAGTAAGTTAATTCCAAACATTGAATTCACGCTTCCAAAACCATCAAATTCTACAATTCCAATAGAAAACCTACTTGAATATCTTAAATGCCAAAACCAAAAACTGCCCTTATCCGCTGGAAGATTAGATCCCGCCATCCTCTCTCCGTGTTCTCCACCACAGTCGCATTCCCATATCTGCATTACCAAACACATAAAAACCAGGCAATCAACTTTCCATCCAAGAAAACAATTCAACTCACAAACTCCAATTCAGTTTAAGCTCCAAATCAATCAAACTCAATTTGTTTTCGAGAACAACCCATTAACCGAAAGCTTAAACAAAACCAACCTGTCTTCCTCAGGAATATTCGTATGTGTTAGCTTAACAACAGTGAGACCAGGTTCAGGTTCTTCAAGTGTAAGCCTCACCTGCAAAATTCAAACATAACACTCAATCCACAAATCACAAAACCAATTAAAACTACCCAAAAGAACACATTCAAACACGAAAACCCGAATTTCAAATTCCACATACCGTCGAATCAATCCCATCAGGCCAGCTCCCAAATCTCCACTTCTGCACAATCAAACTCCCATTCTGTAACTCCAAATTCGAACCGGTCACCGACCCATCAAAAATACTGATCGGCCCTCCAACCTCCTTGCTTATCTTCGCATTGCTCTGCGTAAAACCCTTCCACCTATTCTCATCCATCAAAATCTCAAACATATCTTTCGCCCTGCAACTGAACTTCTCTGTCAAACTAATCGTCTTAAATCCTTTCTTGCTCTCCTTCTTCTTCACCTCCTTCTCCACAGCCACCTCCTTCTTCGCTGCCGCCGTAGCCACCGCCGCCGTCGAATTAGTCTTCGGCGCAATCTTCTTAGCCTCAATTTCTTCCTTCGCGGGCCCGCCCTTCGCCATACTCTCCACATAAACCCTAACCTTCTCCAAAATCAAAGGCTTCCCCTTCGCCACCATCGCCTCCTTAATCCTCCTCCCAACCGGCCCCTCATCCTTCACCGAAATCTTAACCTCCGGGTCCTCGTCGGCGTTCTCGTCCGAAATATAAGGAATCTCCACAACTCCGTCGACCTTCAGCAGCGATTTCCCGTCACCGTCCTTCGCCTCCCCCTCCCACGACAGATTGAGGCTGATTTCGTATCCCGGGATGATCTTCCCCTTCCGGACGTTGACGTAGGCCTCGCCGTCGACCTTGTCGACGGTCTTGGTCCTGAGGTGGAGGTTGCCTTCGCCATCGAGGATGGTGAGGTTGTTGAGGAGCTTAGCAAGGAGGTCACGGGACCAGCCAAGGCAGTCGGTCTCCGCCCAGTGCCAGTTGTGGACGTTGGCTCCGTCGGGCCTGTCCTCCACGATCCACCGCTTGTCGCCCTCGCCGTACTTCGCCATTGATTCGAATCAGGAATCACACTCAAAGTTCTAGAGAGAGAGAGTGAGGGTTTGGGATGCGGAGAGGAGAGAGAAATAGGGTGGGGGAAGGAGTCTGGAGGGTTCTTTGGGAGGACTGAGGAGTGTGGAAGGGTCAAGAATTTTGAGGGGCGGCCCAATAAAATAGGGGAATAGAAGGATCTGGAAGAAATCCTATTTGGGCTTTTTTTTTTTTGTTTTTTTTTTGTTGGCAGTTTCTGTGTTGTTGAAGTGATTAAGCTCAGTTCAAACCTGAACTGGTTTTTGAATCAAAAGAGGTAAAAAAAACACTTGGTACGGTTTAACAATATTTCTCTTTATTTGTAGGTGAGAGGTCTTAGGTTTTGATTCTCATCTAAGACGAATTTGAAGCACATTATTGCTAGTATATTGTGAGGCTAAACCTACCCCTCATTTTTAGTATAGATAATATTTTTTGGTCAAAAAAAAGAAAGAAAAAAAGTCACCTTGTTGATTTGACTTGAAACCTATATTCTTGAAGAAATTCTTCTCTCGTGCAACTTGGATTTAGTTTTATATTTTGATGTCTAATAAATATGTGTAGAGAACTGTTATTAACATTTCAAAAATCTCATTCTACGCTCCTCACAAATGTATTTTTCTTTTTAATTATAGAAAGTTTAGAATGCAAAATAAGATTTTTGAAGTATCAATAACAATTCTCATATGTGTAACGTGTTTACAAATTGTACTAAAATGAATATCACGTGATAAATTAAAGATCGAGATGAGCACTCGTATTTTTGAACCATTCTACAAACGTCGTTGTAGAGTTTTTAAAGGTGCAAAACTCCCCGTATAGGGTTTAATTTAGCAATTAAGAACCATTCCAAGTAGGGTATGAAGAATAATTCATATACTCTAACTTGCGCGTTAAAAGAAATTTGTGAAATGACAAGAAGAAAAAAGAGTCACTCATAAATCCTGTATTTTTTTTTAACAAACAAAATTATCTACACTAGGAGGTTGAGGGGAGGGACCAAGGGGGTAAGCTAAACTTCACAATAGACTAGCAATAATGTGGTTCAAAATCGTCTTTGATGATAATCGAACCTAAGACCGCTCACTTACAAGTGAAGAGGAATATCACTATATCGTAGTACTAAGTGGTGTAAATCCTATATTTAGCTCTTTCAAATTATATTGAAAGTTTAAATAATGCATACCAATATAGAAGATCTTTAGGGCTGGTTTGGTATTGCTGTGCTTTGAAAAAAAACTGCTTCTGCTGTGCTATGAAAATAAGCTCATTTTTGCTGCTTCACGTTTTTAGCTTTTTTTTCACCCAAAACTATGAAAATAAGCTGTTTTTAAGTGTTTACAAAACATCTTTTTGAGCTCAGCTTTTTTTTTATACTCACTTTTTATAAAAGCACCTCAGTACTAAACCAGTACTTAGTGTCTCTCTCGAAAGTTGTTCCAACCACACGACATGACTTATTAAGTGACAGTACAGTTCAACCGTGTTAAGATCTTGCTCTACATCTTCCTTGGTTACACAGAGAGAATATTAACAAACATTCATATATTTCATAATTGCCTTCCTTTTGATACAAGTTGACTATTTGTAGCCGGTTCTCTACCTCCTAACCAACCAACTAACTTCTTACAACAATTACCAATCAAAAGATGCCACCTGTCAGAGCATCCTAACAATACCCCCCTTAAAACTGATCTTACAGATCAACATACTAAAATTTGCAAAAAAATTACAACAGAAAACTCAAACAATTTGCACACACATAAAAGTACAACATAGAACTTCAAAGATGAACAATTTCTGGAAACTTTATCTTCAAATCATTGTAATTTTCCCAAGTAGCATCCTCTTTGGAATGATTTTGCCACTGCACCAAAACTTCAGTCACTGCATAGTTGCCTTTCTTTACCATTCGTCGATCACAAATCCGAATGGGAACATCTTGTAATATACCAACATCAGTAATAACTGGCAACGGGACTGTGGTTTGCACATGTTCTCCCAAATACTTTTTTAAACAGAACACATAGAACATCAGATGCAACTTAGAGTGATCTAGAAGTTTGATCTTATAACCTACATTGCCTATTTTAGCTAATACTGTGAAAAGGATGTGTTGCCAAGGATTTGTGTTGGTAAGGCACTAGTCGAAGATAAACCCAATCCCCCACTACCAAAACCCTTTCAGTCCTCTTTTTATCCACCTGAACCTTCATTCGACATTGAGCCACCGCCAAATTACTCTTGAGTAAAGATAAAATGTTATTCCTCTCATTCAAGCATTGCTCCACTGAGTTTACTTTAGTCCAGTTTCATAAGCAGGCACTAGAGGAGGAACATAACCATATACTGCTTCAAAGGGTGTCATCTTAATGGCTGAATGGAAACTAGTATTGTAACTCCACTCTGCCCAAGATAACCAAAGAACCCATTTCTTGGGCTGCAGGGTGCAAAAGCATCGAAGGTAAGTCTCCAAAACCTATTAAGAAACTCAGTTTGCCCATTAGTTTGTGGGTGATATCCATAATTAAAACAAAGCTCAGGACCTTGGAGGTGAAAAAATTCGTTCCAGAACTTGCTCATAAACACTGGATCCTTGTCACTGACTATAGATTATGGCATTCCATGTAATTTGAATATGTTATCCACAAAGAGTTGAGCTACCAAGGAAGCTGAATAAAGGTGATTCAAAGCAGTGAAATGTGCGTATTTTGATAGTCTATCTGCAACTACCCAAATCACAGTTTTACCTTTGCAAGGAGGAAGATTGGTGATGAAATCCATTGATATGTCAGACCAAACCTTACATGGAATAGGTAATGGCTGCAAGAGTCAAGCAGGTGACAGAGTCTTATACTTATTTTGCTGACAAATAGCACAACTCGCCACTTTCCTTTTAATGTCTTTCTTCTTTCCCTCCTAATAGAGTGCTCTGGAAATCCGTTTATAAGTCTTTAAAAAACCTTTATGGCCAGCTACAGGGCTAGAATGAAGTTCAGTGAAGACCTTATCTCTCCAATGGCTTGATGGGCTTAATACAATTCTGTGCTTGTATTTTAAGAACCCATTATCTAGATGGAAGCGTAAGATACCAATGGGAACATCATCACACTGAGATTGTACTAATTGTTGAGATTTAGCAATAATCCAATAGTCATTGTCAGTATGCCTTCGTAAATCATCCAACCAAGAGGAGTAGGGTAAGAAATTGCACTGATATAACCGATGGTCTGAGAACTAACAATGTCAGGGGACACCCGAGATAATGCATCCGCAGCTTGATTGTCACACCCTTTCTTATATTGTATCTCATAATCAGAATCAAGTAGCTTGGTGACCCACTTTTGTTGGAAATGGGTATGAGCTATTCCTTCCAAAAAATACTTCAAATTGTGGTGATCAGTTTGAATAATAAAATGATTCCCTACTAAGTAAGACTTGCACTACATGGATAATTGCCAACATATCCCGTTCATAGGCTGATAAAGCTTGGATCCTTGGACAAAGAGCTTTATTGGTAAACGTTATTGGTCTCCTTTCCTGTTGTAGTAAAGCTCCAATCCCATGCCCGGAAACATCACTTTCAACGACAAAAGGTTTATTAAAATCTGGCAGGGCTAAAACTTGGGGAGAAAGCATTGCTTGTTTGAGACTGTTAAAGGCTACAGTAGCCTCAGTAGACCATTTGAAACCATCTTTCTTCGTGAGAACAGTGAAATGACTTACTATCTTCCCAAATTGAGGTATAAATTTTCAATAATAACCTGTCAACCCAAGGAAACCCCTTAATGCCTTAACTGATGTCAGAGTAGGCCACTGAGCTATTGCTTCTAACTTTGCAGGGTCAGCAGATACACCATGTTTAGACACTATATGACCCAAATATTCCACATGATCCTTACCAAATGCATATTTGGACAATTTAACAAATAAGGAATGCTGCTGCAGAGTTTCAAAAATCACCTTCAAGTGATGCAAATGTGAAGACCAAGAAGCACTATAGACCAAAATATCATCAAAGAATACGAGAATGAATTTCCTTAAGTGCCCATGATAATGGTCTAAAGCTTTCGTTCATGAGACATTGGAATGTGGCCGATGCATTTGTAAGTCCAAAGGGCATAACCAAAAACTCATAGTGCCCATCATGTGTTCTAAAGGTTGTTTTCTCCACATCTTGAGGGTGTATCCTTATCTAATGATATCCTGCCCGTAAATCTAACTCGGAAAATAATTGTGCACCAAATAACTCATCCAACAATTCATCAATAAGAGGAATAGGAAATTTGTCCTTAATTTAATGCTATTAAGCCCTCTGTAATCCATGCACATTCTCCATGTATCATCATTTTTCCTAACCAAAATAACATGAGACGAATAAAGGCTGTTGCTTACCCTTATGAACCCCAATTCAACCAAAATAACAGGAGATGAATAGGGGCTGTTGCTTACCCTTATGAACCCCGATTCCAGAAGATCCTTTATATACTTTTCGATTTCTATTTTTTGCACATGTCCATATCTGTAGGGTATGTTGTTTGGTGGAGAGCTGACCTCAATCAAGGGGGTTCTGTGGTCTTGAGACCTATGAGGAGGTAATGTATTTGGTGGGAGAAACACCCCTTTAAATGCTGCTAATAGTTCCTTCAATTCCCACTGTTGTTGATCTGTAAGGTTCACAGAATTGGAATTTGCAGTGTTGGACTCCATATTATGCAAGAACATGGGTTCAGTTTCCAAGTGGTAGAGTATTGCACCCATTGTAGTATCTTGCTGCAATAATTTCTGCATTTGTAAAGCTGAAATATCCTCAAAAGTATTATTAACATTTGCAGGACTTGTGATGCAAAAGGTCATAGAATCATTGGAAAACTGTATATACAATTTAACAAAGTCCCAGATAATAGGACCAAGTGTTCTCAACCACTGAATTCCTAATACAATATCACAACCCCCTAATGGAATAGTATACAAGTCCGTGACAAATTGAAAATCCTAGATCTTGATAAAAACTTGAGCTAAGGTACCTTTGGTAGCTACTTTTCCCCTATCAGCAGTCTTGACATTAAACAAAAGCTTAGTATACAATTGAGTTCTTAACCGTTTCACCAATCCCACATCCACAAAGTTATGAGAACTGCCAGAGTCAATCAATATAGTAGTTGGGCAATTTTTAATCGAGCCACCAACCTTCATAGTGTTAATGGAAGGTGGTGCAGGGGTACCAAACAATGCATAGGCAGTTCTCTCAAGTTCCTCATTTTCTAAACCCTCAATATCATCACACACAGAATCTTGAACATCAATTAGCAATAATTGCTTCTTCTCGCAATATTTCTCTCTACAATGAAAGTAAATACCATTTCTTCGACAATGATTTACTTCTTGAGGTGTCAATCTCCTTACATTACTAGGTTTTGCCCGAGTCTCATAATTTGCATTAGGATTAACAAATTGCAAAGGAGATCTAAAAGTGGGTTGAACAGAATGAGTCTTAGGAAAAGATTTCACCTTACGATTTGTAATCTTGGCATCCAATTGTTGAGCAAAAGTATAAGCTTAAAGCAGATCTCTGGGTCTCAAGATTTTGACATCATGTCGCAGCTCCGGTTTGAGACTTCCCACAAAGCACGATTTGAGAAATGCAGGATTGATGTCCTGTGTTTGATTGGATAATCGCTTGAAATCCATTACATAATCACGCAAGGTTCTTGTCTGCTTCAAATTGACCAAACTCTCTGTAGAATCATCCAACTAAGAAGGACCAAATTCTTGGCATAAGACCCTTGTGAAATCATTCCAGTGTGGATAGTTTTCCAAGCACCTCGCTCATTGAAACCACTAAAGTGCATCCCCTTCCAAATGGAAGGACGCTATTTTCACTTTCTTGGACTCTTCGATATTAAAGAAATCGAGGTAGTGGTCTGCCGTATAAACCCACTCCATTGGATCGTCGATACCGTTGAATCTCGAAAAATCCATCTTCAAGAATGGAGGATGAGTAGGTTGGTTGAAGTTTTGCCCAATTTCTTGGTGATTGGGGTTAAGATTCAGCCTTTCTTGGAATTGGGGATCGCTGCGAGTGGCTTCAGACGATTCCTCCAAGGACCCATCATTCAAGCGCGCCATGAGGGATTGCAACTGGAGTAATATCAAATCTTGGTTCGATTTGAAATCCATGTGAAGTGCTCGAAATTCCGACTGATTCGATCAGAATTCCTCCTGCGACTTTTGGAATTCTTCAAACTTGTCCTCGAGGCTAGAAACTCTTGACTCCATAGATTTACGCGAAGCTTGTCGCGTCATGCAACAATGAAGGATTGAGAGATCAAAAAGGCTGGCTCGATACCAATGTTAAGATCTTGCTCTACGTTTTCCTTGGTTACACAGAGAGAATACTAACAAATATTCATATATTTCATAACTGCCTTCCTTCTGATACAAGCTGACTATTTATAGTCGATTCTCTACTAACCTCTTAACCAACCAACTTCTTACAACAATTACCAATCAAAAGATGCCACCTGTCAGAGCATCCCAACAAACCGATTGTACTATTACTCACCTGCCTTCCCCACCCTACTATTTCGATTTCATTTCTCAACATTCAGCATTGTATAAAGGCCATAGCAACATCAATCAGCATTAACTCGATCATCTAACCGTATGAATTTAAAATTAGAACGATTCATTATCTTTTTATCGACATTTGAAGGTTATTTTTCGAAAAATTTATCCAGTTCGAAGACCATTTACTGTAATCCACAGGTCATCTAGCAAGTAACATTATTGCAATGAACCGTCAAATGATTTGATTTACATGTACAACGAAACAGTCTCCATCAAATGAATTTTTCTGAAAATTGTCTTTAGATAATGATGAAGGGAATAAACAATTCTAATTATGACGCTTGTACGAAAAAATGATGTCAGGTCGTTATTGGAAGAAAATAACTAGTCAATGCAGGGAGTCAAACAATGCCCATTTTTTATGCCAAAGACCTACTACCGTAACAAGCATTAAAGGAGCATTCGAAGTATGCTGATTACAAAACCTAATAAGAAAGTTTTGACTAACTTTGTCCAAAATTTTTAGTAACTGCGAACAGTGCTTGGGAGCTGCTTACTCACGTGGACAACTATAGAGCATAATTATTTATGCACAAGAATTCAAAATTTTCGAATTAGTTTCAAAGAATTGTATATACAGTGAAGGTTTTCACAAGATTGCTAAACAAAATTATCACCTGATATCGCGGACATTCTAGTTCCTCTACAAATCATCATCTGACAGTATCAAAATATAATACTTGCATTGAGTTCGATTGTCCATAAACAATTAACGATGTCAAAGACAACGAAAGTTGTTAACAAGAAAGACATCAATTTATACATATGGCTAACACAAAAGATCAAAAAATAGTGGACGAAACAAGGGAAATGGAGATGCAAAAAGTTAGCACTCCTTGTCTATCATTCAATCTAATCCAATACTATGATACATATATACAAGCTCTAATGGGTCTGCTCCCAAAGCTATAAAAAAACAACTCACCCGAAAAACAAAACTTGAAAAATATCAGCTGCAATACGTGTACACAATCAAATTCCACACCCTGATCTAGTGATGCAATATACCTTTAAGTCAACAGTAAATCTTCCACACAGGCCATCAGAAAGAAGCAAACACCGTCTGAAAATATCAAGATAAGGATATCATATGTTAGTCCTCCGAGAAATTTCAAATGCAGTTACAACAGTCATGAAGGAGCTAAGGTTTTCCACTTACCTAACAATCAAGCAATATAAAGTTGTATGTACTAGCCTGTTGGTCCCGTCAGCCAGATGCAGCATGATTGTTCAACCAGATGAACAGAAACAATTAATGAACAAAAAATTAGTTTGATCATGTCACGAATTGCGGTTGCATTTGCTTTAACTTGTATGTACTAGCTTGTTTTCTATGTACTAGGATGCAACTGGCTATAAAACTCAGTGAAGTCCAGCCGGAACAGGAGGAACTTTAAATCAACATGTTGCTGCATTGGCAACTTAGAAATAAAATCCTCAAGCAATGATGAATATTCTTTTGATAGTGCATATAAATCTTGTCCCATATTCTAAAGAAATTCACCAGCACGTTGCGTGAGAGCTTTCCTGCCTTCACTTATCTAGGATCCAGGCTCTGATGACCTATCATTTGATCGTTTTTTTGCTTTACTCTTGTCTCGAGAGGGTAAAGAGGATTCCATGGTTCTGCAACAAACCATCCAAGACATTAGTTTATGAAGAAAAAGAAACAAGGAATGAGGTAGCAGTATTTTGGTTCACAAATAACTGTAATCATACAGAATGAAGAATACCTGGCTTGCAACTCATTAATCCATTCAGACAATCGATCTGCATGACTTCGGAATTTCAATATAAGATCAAACAAAGCAAAGAGTGAATCGTAAAGGGTTTGGGAACGTTCTCCAATGAGGGATTTCTCCAAAATCGAATGGAGGTACTTTTCATGTGCTGCAAGTAGATCATCGAGGTCCTTAGCCACATCCATTTCATTCAAAAAATAGGACCAAGACACCTCCAAGACTTCAAACATAATATAGTATTGCAAGTTTGAGACAAAATGATTCATCTCATCCCAAAGAACCTGGTATCGTCTCAAAGTTGAAAGTAGCTGCAACTTAACTGCATTCGGGAGCTTCATAAATGAACGTGAAGTGATACAATTTGGCTTCATTATCTTCCAAATACCAATAAGGGCATGCTCTACTTGCCGAAGCTTCCATAAGAAATTAAAAATTCTTAAATACTTTGTCATCACAGATTCTGTAAAAATAGTATCTAAAGGAACCCTTGCATCATATTCCAATGAGAACACATCCCAGCCCCTATCTACGGTTCCATGTGGCATCATCTTTACCTTCAACCTATCCAATATGTCACGATCATCATACTGAGCATTAGATGCTCGAATTGCAGTTTCCAGCAACCTAGCTAGTTGAAAAGAGCTTATTGTGTTAGCAGGTTCAGAAAGCTCTGGCCCAACTATATCCATTAGATACTGAACGAAGTCACCCTGTCCGAGGAGTAAATACCTCTTTATAGCAAAACAGTGCTCCTTGAACTTGTATTGGTCGTAAATAACATCCAACAAATGCTTATCAACTCTCTTTGCTGCTCCATCAACCAAAGACTCAAGAGCATCAGTTTCACCATATCCAAGACCCCATCTTCTTGTCGTGGTACCAGCAGCAGCTGCAGCTTCTGTTGCAGCATCAGCCCAACCACGATCTTCACAACAGACACGAAGGAAATTGATTGACTTGCCTATCCTTAGAATGTGTTGCGCAAGCGATTGAGAAATAAAAGTAGGAATCATTCCGGCATGGAGCATGTAACATTCCCTCCAAAGAGACTCAACTTTCACCGGTTGACCCACGACAAAGAATTCTGCAAAAATATTGTGAGATCCCAATAATTTATTATCTAAGAAGAAAAATATTTGGAAAAATATGTTTAGATTTTTTTTTGAGAATGTATTTATGAAAAGATTGTGGACGTCGTTACGAGTTCGTAGTATTTTTTAGATTATTTTTTTTTGAGATCGGATGAAGTTTTAAGTTAATTTTCATGTGGACCAATGAATGAGAGCCATGTGGCAGCCAAGGTTGGTTGACTTGCCACGTGACAGCTGCTGGAGTGACCAGCAAGCAGGAATGCTGATGGTTGTGTCAACTTTCTAAGGCCACCATTAGTAGTGCTTACCAAGCACTTTTTCAAGCTGGACGTGTAGAATTTTTAGATGGTGAATGAAATATATGGATGAGGATGATTGAGGTGTTGCCAGCAAGGTTCGTTAAGTGCTTATTCAGCACGTTAGGAAGCTGTTGCCTTATCGTACTATAAATAGGGAGCTGCATACACCTGCACCGGCATTTGATTCTTTTTCAGACATATCTTAAGAAACAAAGAGAAGGGCAGCATGCAGTGCATGCACTAGTGTTATATATATGTGTATATATTATGTTAGGGTGCGTTTGGTACGTGGGACGGGACGGGACGAGGCGTTCCGTCCCGCGTTCGGTACGCTAAAAATGGGTGGAACACGCTGTTCCATGGGACAGATTTTGGGTGTTTTTGCGTCCCGCCTCCCCTTGGAACGGGTTGTTCCACGTCTGTGGAACGCAATGTTTTTCCTCCTGAAACTATCTTCTCTTTCTTTCTGCCGCTGTCTTCTTCCTTCTCATCCTCTGCAGCTCCCTTTCGCAACCTTCCTCCTCATCCTCTGCATCATTGTACCTCCTAGAATCGATCAAAACATGAATTACAGTACAAGAAGATTCCAAAAACTGAGGAAAGTTTCTGTTCCTGCGAACCCAGTTGAAAAATTCCAAGGCCGCTTGTCGGAAAAGCTTCAATCCCAGGCCATGCTTCCCGCAAACGCAGCCAGGCCTCGCAACCATGTACGGCGCCCGTTTCGAATTGTTAATCTTCGGTAACTTCCTCTTCCCCAATTTCAGTCCTTTTTTTTTTAATTCTCTTTATTTTTTTACTTCACCTAGAGCTGTAGATGTTGGACTTACAGAATATATCCTAGGTAAGCAGCAGCAAGAAGAAGAAGAAAAAAAAATTGTTCCGTCCCTTCCTGCGCGTACCAAACATAACATGGAACCACTGTTCCGTCCCGTCCCGTCTGCGTACCAAACGCTACCTTATAGAATATACATATGATGTGCGTGTATATATTTACATATATATATATATATATATATTGTGCGTGTATATATTTACATATATATGTTGTGCGTGTATATATTTATATATATGAGAGAGATTAGAAAAGATAAAGAGTAGAAGAAATACTTGGTATTTGGACGTGATCAAGCAACTTGCTTAAGTACATGGAGCTTAGCTATTTCCGGTAGTGACGTGGATCTTTGTTTTAGCTTTGGAATCCAGGTAGGGGAAATAAGGCAGACCTTTACGTTAATTGATTTTATTAAATTTCGTGAAGTGCTATAATATTCTTGATCTTTTTGGTTGATTTATATGGTTGGATTTAATTGGTTAATTGTTTTAGTTAAGTGTTTACTTGTTATTGGTTATAGAATTATTGCTGAAATGTTATTCGTTGAGAATATATTGTGACACATGTGAAAGATAAAATGATATTATTTGTGCATCATTCATGTTGATGTGGTAGGAATTTCAGGAGATTGGAATTCAGGAAATGAGGGTAGTTGGAAAGGATCTTTTGTGTAGTTGAATCTATTCATTGTGAAACCAGTTCCAGGCGAGCCCGATGTGCACAGTAGAATAGGATATCGACGGGAATTGTCGATGTGGGTGATTTGGGCTCGAGATCAATGAATTAGATAAGATGACTAGCAAAAGGGGTTTATCTTGGGATATCGTACGGAGGTTAGTTTCTATAATAGAACATTCGAACCACCTCTGCGGGGGTAAAATGCATGGTATGAGACGTGCAGGTCCGCGTGTTTTATTATATAAATTAACGGGGGTAACCGAAGAGGTTGCATTGCACTCATGCATTATTATCAATAATAATGTGATATCTGGATATATGATTTCTTAACACTTAATTTAATATCGTCAATTTACTATGATAAGGTTATGTCCCTACTGAGCTGTGATTTTGCTCACCTTATACATTTTAGACCTTGCAGGTTCGGTACAAAATTAACAAATGTTAGAAGAGTTGAGGTTGTGATTGAGGGGAAGTTTAATGATTTTAATTTATTACTTTTGTACACCTGTAAGGATTTTGGAGCTATTTTATTAAGAGAATTTTCTTTTTCCAACTTGTGTCAATTTCCTTTTATTTATTTAACTTTTAACTCACGTTTCGGATTCGGGTTTGAGTTTTCATTACCGATCCGGGTTCGGGGCGTGGCAAATATCTTCCAACTCCCCTTCCAAAAGCCAACTCCTTACCATCTCAAATAGTGGAGAGCATACCCTCCGAAGTAAGCGCCCCATGAACTCGTGCACCAATGGGTTACCATGCTGGGCATGTAAATGAATAGCCCCAGCCATCGCCTCACCCTTTAAAACCTTACATTTATCAACCAAAACAGACATTAACCTCATTTTCACCATTGGCTCCGCAAACCAAACAGACAATCTCCTCAGAGAAAGATAATTCTCTGAGCTCGCAGTCTCTGAAACCAAAGGAATTGGATTCATTGACTGCGCTTCAAGAACAGCCAACAACTTATAGTAATCGGAGAGCTCATCTTGTAACGCAACACGAAAGGCCTGCCCAACGGTTCCAACATTGTCAGATGGAAACCCATCCATACTTTCTGAAATATACCCTTTAACCTTCCTAAACAACCACCCCAATTCGCAAAGCTTCCGAACCATAATGTGGGTTGCTCTAGGCACCTTAATCAAATCCGATAAAGCATAACCATCAGCACCACTATCAAATTTCACATACTTGCCATCAATTCCTTGACAGGCATACAACACATCTCTCACCAAAACCTCTTCAGAAACCTCATTCTCTTATTTAATCAAATTCACAAACTCCCTAAAAGCCCATTGTTCCAACCTTTTTCCTTATTCTCCCCACCCACCAAAACCCTCAACTCCTTCCCCGATTCGGCATCATTTAACCCCAAATTGGGCAACAAAACCGAAGAATCCAACTGGGTTTTCCCATTTTTTCGATCCTCTGACACAATTTTGAGCAAATAAACGACTGCCCATTTGTTATTTACACTCCCGGGGCCAGCTTTCGACACGAATTTGGTATAAAGGTCGGCGAAAATGAGGGCCTGCGAGGACTTACCTTGGGTGGTGAGGCGGCGCTTGATGAACTGGGCTATGGCGGCGGCGTCGGGAGCCACAGACTGAGTTAATTGGTTGGAGATCAAGCGAAAAGCGTAGCGGAGCGAGCTCTGGAATTCCGGAGAGTTTGGAGTCGGCGGGTGAGATTCAGAATTGGGGTTTTGGGAGCGGAGGCGGATGACGAGCTCTTTGATCAGATCTGCAGTTTTTTGCTGGTCTTCTTCCTCCATTAGTGAGAGATGAAGGTCGAAGTAAAAAGGGAGAGTGGGGAAATTGCGGGAGTGTGGGAGTGATTTGGTGAGGGTGAGACCGCGAGAGTGTTGAGTGTGACTGCAGGTTTTTGATATTTTTTGTTGGGTGCATAAATGGGGTTTTTCTTTTTTCGTTTTAGGAAAAGAAAACCGCATTATTATCATGAAGAAGAACATAAAACCAATAATTCTCTCACATTTTCAAAAAAATTCCAACTAAAAATAATTTTTCTTAAATTATTGACTAAAAAATGTTTTTCCCTTGAGCTGATTTGAAATAATTTTTTGTTCATCTAGAAAAATAAATTTATTTGACAGACGAGCACAATTGATTTCAGTACAATAAAAAAAAAGTATTTGTAGATCGTCGAAGAAAAAAGTTGCTTCACAATAAAGATGAAACTAGATAATAGAGTCGACGACACGCTTGAAGTCACCTTTAACCAAAAGATCCCTAAACCCTTTAGCCTAAAGTTGAAGGTATTCCTCTAAGCAAACGCCTTAGCCACATAAATTATATTAATTTCAATATTTCGAGCTCCTGCAACAATAGGAGAACCAAAAGAATCTCTAATGAGAAGGTCAATGGTAGCTTCATTATTTGCCACAGAGCCATCAAGTTTATTCTGTTGTAGTTTTATTGAGGGGCCACAATCTTACCTAAAATTAGTAAAAAGATAATATTAGGAAGACTAAATTTGTAAACTAAATGACGTGTCACCCATTAAAAATAAGCACGTTAATCAACACTTAAATATAATTCAATCATCAATCTTCATGTCATTTAATTTTCAAATATAGTTCGCAACTTTAGTTCCCTTAGCATTACACTTAGTAAAATGTCCATGCATGTTTGAATAATCACATTTTGCTTCCTTGTGGGTTAATTGACCATTTAAGCCCAACAAAAAAGTATCCAACAAAGCCCATCATAAGAAAGACAATGCAGCCCAAATAAAGAGGGGAAAGAAAGGAGCCTTGTTAAGAACAATCTACACTGTTGGATAATTGAGAAATTAGTGTAGTTGGGCATAACACTTAATAAGGAACTTAATTTATATGATTACATCTAATGATGGAGAATGGTGGATTTGAAATAACAATGATGATGATCAGGTGTTGGCAAATTAGTTCCATGAAGTGAGTACTAAGTACTAACTACGTCCCTCGTCTTTTAACGGATTTGCTCATCCTTTAGCCAAGTTTACGTTATTTGATAATAATTTTTCAATGTATCAGGCTCTTTAAGGAAATGGATTCCCATTTTTCAAAAAAGATAGGGATATCCCTCTTGACCGTTAGATTTGACTTTAATGAAATTCTGTGGTTGAGATTAAATCACAGACCACAGAATCTCAACCACATGATTTCATTAAAGTCAAATCTAACGGTCAATAGGATGTTCCCATTTTTTTTTTAAATGAGGATCCATTCCCTTAAAGATTTCATTCAATATATTATATCTATAAGATTCCTCTTTATGTTAGAATATCGCTTCTATAAAAAATAAAATAAATAAATACTAATTACACTTTTCACCCTTGTACTTTAGGTTCAGTAACAATTTTGGTCCAAGTCCATGAAAAATTGACACTTTTCAAGTACTTTAAGTTGTGGATTGTCCTTCTTCCGAAAAAATTGTTACTTAAATTAAAAGGCAAAAGACTGTTTACTACCCTCATGTTTAGTGGTTTTCAACATTTAGTACATAAAATTTTTTTTGTCCTAGAGTCATACCTAAAGTGTTAATTTTGGGACAGTCTCATACATCCGTTAGTCAAACTGTTAATTATCCCGTTAAGTGATGACGTGGCGCCCATGTGGACAATGATTGGGCGCCACGTGTCATTACAAATATTAAAATAATTAATTAAATAAAAGTTAAAAACAAAAAAAAACAAAATCTGCAACTCCTCCTCTCTCTCTCTTCTCTCGCTCTCAGCTCCTCCGAAGCTCGACGGTCATGGCTCTGCTGACCTAAGCCCGCATCCCTCTCCAGCTCCTCCTCTCTCCCTCTTCTTTCTTCTTCTTCTTCTTTTTCTTCTTCTTCTTCTTCTTCTTCTTCTTCTTCTTCTTCTTCTTCTTCTTCTTCCTTCTTCTGGGTTGCCTAGATTCACGTTTTTTTTTCTTTTCTTTTTCTTCTCTTCTTCTTCCTTCCTTCATCCTCCTTCCTCCTTCCTCTGGGTTGCCCAGATTCCCTTTTTTTTTTCTTCTCTTCTTCTTCCTTCTTCTTCTTCTTCCTTCTTCTTCCTTCTTCTTCCTTCTTCCTCCTTCCTCCTTCTTCTAGGTTGCCCAGATTCACGTTTTTTTTCTTCTCTTTTTCTTCTTCTTCTCTTCTTCTTCCTTCTTCCTCCTTCTTCCTCCTTCCTCCTTCTTCTGGGTTGCCCAGAATCGCATTTTTTTTTCTTCCTTCTTCTTCCTCTTCTGGGTTGCCCAGATTCGCCTTTTTTTTTCTTCTTTTCTTCTTCTTCTTCCTTCTTCCTTCTTCCTCTGGGTTGCCCAGATTCGCCTCTTTTTTTTTTTTTTTCTCTCTTTTTCTTCTCTTTTTCTTCCTTCTTCTTCTTCTTCTTCTTCTTCTTCTTCCTCTCACCATAACCAGCACTTTCATTGGCAAAATGCATCTCCTAAGTCCTAATAACGAACTGGAGGAGACGGGTGTACATGATATTCCCATTTAATCGGAGATTTCCTTAAGATTGAGCTTAATCAAAGCCCCCAATTGTTCCAATTTGAGATTACATTAGGTAAATAAAAATCAAATTATCACCAAAACATTTTCTATGCTCAAAAATCCAGAAACCCTAAAACTGCGATTCAGAAAATTGAGAGGGAAGGAAGGGGTTGTTGCTTACTTGCGGAGAGCAGGCGCCATCTTGTTGGTGAGAGTGCCGGCGACGATCATGCAATCGGACAGGCGAGGACTGGGCCTGAAAATGATGTCGAATTGGTCCAAATCGTAGTAGGCGGCTCCAGTGTGCATCATCTCGACGGCGCAGCAGGCGAGGCCGAAGGTCATTGGCCAGATAGAGCCGCGGCGGGCCCAGTTCATGAGATCGTCGACCTTCAAGATCACGAACTCGGCGGCCTTAGAGAGGCCAAGAGGGCGGGCATAGGTGGCGGGAGTGGAGCCGGAAGGGGCAGAGGACGAGTGGGAGGGGACGGTGGTGTGGAGAGAGAGGGCCCGTTGGGCCGAGAGCTGGAGAGGGATGCGAGCTCGGGTCAGCAGAGCCATGACCGTCGAGCTTCGGAGGAGCTGAGAGTGAGAGAAGAGAGAGAGAGAGGAGTTGCAGATTATTATTTTTTTTTGTTTTTAACTTTTATTTAATTAATTATTTTAATATTTGTAATGACACGTGGCGCCCAAAATTAACGGGAGCCACGTCATCACTTAACGGGAGAATTAACAGTTTGACTAACGGATGTATGAGACTGTCCCAAAATTAACACTTTAGGTATGACTCTGGGACAAAAAAAACTTTATGTACTAAATGTTGAAAACCACTAAACATGAGGGTAGTAAACAGTCTTTTGCCCTAAATTAAACCACAAGGGCAATTTACCCTATATTTATTCTTTTGCGAGACCTGCCTAGCCAAGTTGATTAGATCAAACAATGTGATTCCGCGTCTAAACACAATTTTAATCTAACTCCCCAATAAATATTTGGGTAAATTAGTCAAAGTGACCTATTGTTGAAGTTGTCAGTTTTTCAGCATGTTGGCGATATTTAATCACTGCACACGTCGTCAATCTCTTATCAATATGTTATCGATATTTAATTTTTCTTAGTTCACCAATTAAAATTTGATATATAATCATTTTAGCCCATTTCTCTAAAAAAAATTATAAACTTTTAAGTTTTCAAAATTCAACCCACTAGATCAGATCTGTGTTCTTTTCATTGCCGTTTGGCACAACGTTTGGCACATCATAATCGCCATCATTGCCGTATTTATCATCTTTGTTTTGTCAGAAATGTGGGGAATGTATGTATGTGTAAATATGCAAATTTCAAAAACTTCAATTTTCGAAATTCATATTGAAGTTGTTTATGAGATTTTTCTGTAATCACAGTATAAATAGTATTGACTCCTCCATGTTTGGTAGCAAAGAATAAGAATTGGAATCTTTTTCTGTGAAAAAATTGTAATCATTTTAATTCTTGAGCTTCATGCGTTTACTAAAATATGAATAAAAAAGACATTTTACTTATTTAACTTTCTCATGCGTTTACTTACACGTAAGAAAATTGAAAAGTATAAGTTTTCTCTTGAAATACGTAATTCAAATCTAAAAATCAGGAATCATCTCGATACAGAGACTCGTTGAACCAATTCCATTTCCTTCTCAATATTTATAAGTTTTTTCATCCTTCCTTTTTCCATTTCTAATAAGTAAACATGTCCATATGTTCAGTAAATACAAAATTACTCAGTAATCAAAATCTGGCACTTTTGATTCCGATACCGAATTGATGAATGCCATAAGAACATTCACCTTCGTACTCAATTCCTATGTTTAAATGCTCATCCAATATCATTTATATTAAAAAAATAAATCAAAAACAGAAATAGCATAAAATCGACATATGTTTGTGGACACAAACTCCCAACATGTGATCGCCGGTCGCATTGAGTAGGTTTAGTTGCCCCCAAAGTTTAAAAATAATAGTGTAAACAAATTTGTCTTGCGTGCAGATTATGATTAAGTGCCTTAATTAAATTAAAATCAAATCTTTGATTCAAATTATGATAACCATATGCTACCAAATGGAACGAGTTTGAAACCATTGCCATACATAATTCATGGTTTACCAACCCATTAACCCATTATTATTTTTCCTTTTTATATCAAAGTGGTTACCTAATATTCTCATTGTTATATGCTTGATGCAGATACTCGAGTATGAACAAAAGATATGCCGAATTTTTGTTAATATTAATGCCCAACATTCATATTATTATAAGATTAATATTTGGAACTTGCTCGAATCGAATAATTAAATAACTATCGTGTAATTAACGTTGCTTTAACATCCAATATTTTGGCTCTTATTAAAAAAAATACTATAATTTGACGGTATTCTTTCATAAGTATATGTTAGATGTTTCAAGTTCGACTTATGTGGGATGACGGACATATAATATTTCTATTGAGTTTTATACCCTCTTTTTTTTTTTTTTTTTTTTTTTTTTTGAAAGCAACGATATATTCATAAATCAAGAGAAACAGTAGGTAAGCTGGCCAGGAAAAGAACCAGCCACTTTAAGGTTTACAATCCGTAAACAAAGCATCAAGTAAAATGTCTGGAGGTTCTTCGAACCAAGAAACCTCGGTGGAGCTGGTAAGAGCGTAGTGTGCAATACGATGGGCAGCTTTGTTTGCTTGTCAGCACATGTGGGAAGCAATTGCTCCAGTCATCTTGAGAAGCAAATCCCTTGTATCTTCCACCATAGGACCTATATGGGAGAGATCTGGAGTGGACAAGTTTAACGCCTTCACAATCTGGAGTGAATCATTCTCAAGAGAAAAGTTTAGAAAACCCTTTTTCCGCAGCCAACAGAAGATCTTCACGAGCCACTAGGGCTTCAATGTGAAGGGGCAAATAAACGTGGAAGAACTGTTTCATTCGAGCAGCAATAAAGCTGCCATCATCCTTTCAGATCAATATTCCCACCCCCACCGAGTTTCATGGATCACTATTCTCACCCCATTTAAGTGGGGTGATGTTAGGTAGGTTGTTTGGGGGTTGGAATGAGGCATTAAGGAAATCTTGCCAAACCTTGACACACGTATCCATACCCAATTTTCCACCAGCAACCCAATTTAATTACCTTGCGACCAGCGCAAATGCTTCGCCAAATAAAAGGATGCCCCATTATTAACCGTTGCCTTCAAGAATGAGGTGGTTAGGAAATATTTTTCTTTTAGCGTTTGGGAGACCAGAAAGATAGGTTCAAGGATGATACGCCACCTCTGTTTGGCAAGAAGACCCAAATTGAAAGCATGCATGTTTCATAACTAGACCTGGCATTCGTGTCGTGTTTTTCGTGTTTGTGTCGTTTTCGTGTCATACCCGATATCTTAACAGGTCGTGTCGTGTAACACCCGTTAAAATAAACGGGTAAAATGACCCGACCTGAAATCGACCCGATAATATTAACAGGTAATATGACCCGACCTGTTACCCGTTAAGGAAAATATATTTTAAACCAATAATTAATCAAATAAAAAACATAATACTAAATAAGTATATACATACTATATTGTCACATCCAAAACATAAAAACGCATTTTTCTTTTAAGTATATTTTCGCTTACCTAAAGTCTTTAATAGTTTTTTAATTAATGTATAAGTGTAAAAAAATATAGAAAAATATTTATAAACGCTCGTAATGGCAAGCTTTACAACTTTCATGAAGAACTTAGCTTCAAAATTCGCTACTATAATCATATAAATCATAGATCAAAATTAACTATTGATTGTTGTTTACATTTACGCTTCATTGTTCTCATCAAATTTTTTTTTTTTCTTTCAGATTTTCTTTTTTGAAAACATGATCTATTAGAGGATGCAGAAAGATGAACGGTTTGGATCGTTGATATTATATTTAGAGTTTTACGGTTAGTGAAAATATTGCTTGATGTTTATAAAGTTTCTACAAACTATATGATATCGACTCATATTTCAGTTAACCGTAAATATCGAAACGTGATATCAAAGATCTGAACCGTTCATCTTCTTACATCCGCCAAATGATCATGTTTTTAAAAAAGAAAATTTAAAAAATGAAATTCAGTAAGAAGAATAAAGCGTAAATGACAATCGACTGTTAAATATAAATTTAAGGTTTATGGATTATGGATTATAGTGTTGGATTTCGAAGTTGACCCATTCATGAAAGTTGTAAAGCTTGTCACTATGAGTGATTGTATATTTTTCTTACATTTTTTACACTTCTACAATAATTATTATTAATTTTATTAATTTTTCCCTCAAATAAAAAACATTGTTCATGAGGGTTTGGAGGATTTTAAAAATCTAAACGATAATGTAAGTGTAACCATTATCTACTCGTGGAGAAATAATGATGAATCACGAGTGTTTATATATTCTTTCACATTTTTCATATTTGTATGTATGTCTTTTTAGTTCTTGCTTATACAAATACTATACTAGTTTATTTTAATTTTGGACAACAACATGTTAAGTAAAATTTATCCTAGTAATGATCATTGTTCTAAAAATCCCTGCATAGCGCCGCCTAGGCGCTAGGCGGTTAGCCACCGCCCCGATTAATGCCTAGACGTTTGAAAATTAAGAAAGGGCGCCTAGACCTACTGAGGCGCCCGCCTAGACCGCCTAGGCACCCGCCCAAACCCGCCTAGGTTGCGACTCACTTAGATAGAAAATAGATAACTTTCATTTTGCATTTTATTTTTTCTAATAAATTGTAAGAGACTTGTTGAATACTTAAATGAATACACATTATATGCATGTTCTCCATATTTTCATTATGTTCCAATACCTCCTAATATATATGTCATTCTATTTTATAGTTTATAATGAAATTATATATATTTTAAGTATAAATAGACACTTATTTACACAAAATATAATAGATTTACTTAAATCCGCCTAGTCCGCCTAGCCGCTAGGCCCCAGCTCGCCGCCCGACTAGCGCCTAGCGTCTTTTAGAACCTTGGTAATGATAATAAGGAACACTCATAATAAAAATAAATAATAACTAAAACTTTTTTTTTTTAGCTTATATAGAATAATAATACAAAAATTATATATTTAATATAGAATATATTGTATATATCAATATGGCTATTGTATTTTATAATAAATCTTTTAGTAATTAAACTTTAAAATTATCAAAATAATTTTTTTTATTAACGGGTCGAAACGGGTTACCCACGTGTTACCCGCGTGTATACCCTTTAAGAACCCGTTATTAACAGGTTCTTAACGGGTCACCCGATAATGACCCGATAAGTTATCGTGTTGACCCGAAACCCGTTATTTTCGTGTCGTGTCAGAAATTGCCGGGTCTAACCGTAGTCGACCCTCATATTTGGGGCTACAGAGCTTGTCCCACTAAAGCCAGTGTAGCTTACATTTGTTGTCAGACCAGTTCCACCAAAATTATGCCACCAGACGGTTTAGGTCATCACAAAAATATTTGGGGAGAAGGAAGCAGTGCATGCTGTATAAGGGTATTGCTTGTGCCACAACCTTCACAAGCAGCTCCTGACCTGTCGCACTACGGAGACAGCCCCTCCAACTTTGTAATCGCTTCCATAGACGCTCTTTGATATGACTGAACACAACCCTTTAGACAAAGGTAGGGAGTCCTAAGTACTTTTCATGACGATTGACCCGATCTATACCTTATTGTAACTGACTCATTGTGTTACTTAGTACAATAATGTTTATACAAAATTCAACATATAGTTTTGACTGTTCCACTGTTTTGCTTAGTGCAATTCTCCTTTCCTTAATCAGGGGCGGGTGTAATTGTGATCAAGGTGGTCCCAGGACCAACCGTAGTCCGAAAAATATACATGTGAAGATCTTTTGAGGATCATTTGAATGTTTGGTATGAGTCATTTTTGTGCTCACCAAGTGTTTGGTGTTATGCTTGCTAGGCATATTTCGACTGGTTGCGTCAATAACACTCAACATATACTCTTGATATCACTCTTCATATTGCTTCGACGCATATTGATATTTGTTGACATATGTACAATATGGTTTGGTTGACGACAAAGACTACCAAGTGTTTAAAGAAATGTTTCAGTGAATAAACTGAATTTTTTTTTTTTTACATACTGCTAGCTAAAAACCTTGAACCTTTTAACACTGAAACTCATCCTGAATCTGCCACTGTCCTTAATCCTGTCTCATCTCCTTAGTATTTCTCATGTTTTTTTATACCTTTCTTTTTTATTAACAAATGATATTATCTACATTAAGATAAAGAAGGTGCACTTGACCTCACAATGTGCTAACAATAATGTGGTTCAAATTCGCTTTTGGAGAGAATTGAACCTATAACCTCTCACTTACAAGTGAAAAGGAATATCACTAGATTATAATACTAAACGGCTTATTTTTTTATATATTTAGAACAACGTTATTGTAATACCGCTTGTACATAATAAATAAAGTAAGATATTTTGTTGTTTTTTAGTACAACGACATATTTTACGCTAAGGGAAGGGGAAATTCGGTTAAGTCACACAATAGACAACCTAATTTGGTATTGAATTTGTCATGTACGAGATATTGTTAAATAAATAATAAAAATATTTGATGGTCCAATAATCAACCAAGGACGTGCCGAGGTGGTGTGGTCCATGTTTCTGGTGAATTCTGAATACATTATAAAGCACCAATTAACCTTGTTTGGTTATTAAATATTGTAGACGTATGAGATGGTTTCATATGTTTTTGACAGGACCACCCTCCAAAACTCCAAAAAAAATTTTGGATGATTTCACCCCAACAACTTTGGTCTCACAAGACAACAACACAGGTCCCTAGCTAATTACTATTTTGAGGCGGGCTCTAGTAAGAGGTTATCTTACCTACTTTCCTAGCTTTACCCAAATTGTGAAAATTGAAAATATATACAAACTTCCAAAGTTCCTAAAACCGGTCAAACTACATTTTGGATTATCTTTCTCTTGCTTAGAGGTTGGAGCAAAAATATTATATCAAATTAATCATGTTTAAGGAATGTTTATGTATGAAATGCTTTCTACCATGTATATAATATCAAGTTGGTTTGATATTGATGTACTTTAAAAAAAAATGCATTTGATGTGTTGTAGAAATAAGCGCCTTAGGTGTTTGGTAGATTTGCAAAACTTCTTTGGGTCCAAAAATCAGTGTCAAAGTGTTTTGTAAACTTTTATATAAAAGCGTTGTGAATATGTACAGTGCGCACCAGTGGATGAGGGGATCGAGGATGAGAGTTGGAAGGGTTTGCGGGTCGTCAAGTTCGTTTAGTGGTTGTGAAAGTGTAGCTGAGTGGTGGCGGAAAGCTCATACATTGTTTTCAAAAATGATAGTTTGGTGCTTTCGCTTAAATGGAAAATTTAGATGAAAGTTCAGACATTCAACACAATGAAGATCATAGCTTGGAGGAAGGAGAAAGGGAGGGCAAGATGGCCACTTTAAAAAATTTATTTAACTAGTACTGTTCACCCGTGTTTTGGAAAGAAAAAAAGTAGATTTTTCAAAGTTGCTATTTGTTGCTTCCGCTTTTTGGCTTCGAATGATCCCTAATTTTGGGAAGAAAAAAAAAAGGTTTGTCTAGTGTCTAGTGTTCATCAACCTTTCCACTCAAATTTGAATTTATCTTCCCATAATTTAAATGAACTTAATAACACGTTTACGTAACGGTAATAAAAATATGAGGAATTGAATTGAGGAGGATGAGGAGAAGTCAGAATCAGATTCATGTTGAAGCCGTTTACTTAAATGTTCTTGAATTAGAATAGAATTTCATAAAGCTGTTTACTAATTCAGCAGAATCGAAATATAAACCAGTATGATTACTAAAATGCCCTTATCCCAAATCAAATAATTTATACTTTAATGGGTTTATTGAATTACCACCTATATCTAGGGAATCCAATTCTACCAATACAGGGAATTGAATTTCAAAATTTGTGTGGGCCCTACTGCTTTTTTGATTATGTCATGTTTATTAAACACCGAAGTACTCTGTAATCAGAATTCAATTTCACATTCTTATTCCGATTACGGATACGTAAACGTGTCCTTAGTGTTATTATCTTATTGTTTAGACCTTGGATGAATTAGAAAATTATAAATAATAAAAAACAAACAAACAAACAAACAATACCAAATGCACTTCTAGAAAGATCATAAGTGCAAATAAGCAAAATAAAGTGTGTAAGGGTGCAATTTGCCCATTAATTTGAGAGGGAATGAGCATTACCATTACACTAATTGTTGTTGAATGGTTATGATTCAATTTCTATGTAAAGAAATCTTGAATTAAAAGACATCTAACGGTAATTAATAAGATGAAATGCTTATTATGTGATCAGCAAAAAAGAAATAACTTTGCGCAACCTGTTTAATTACATCTCTTAATTCTCTTTTGATTTATTTACTCAATGTTAAATACAAGAGGGTAAAAAACAATGTGCATAAATCACTTCTCTAGAAAAAAATACACCCTTATAATAAACATTTTTTATTTTATAAAAGTGCTTCTAAACATTCTACAAACATTGTTTTTAATCTCCCCGGGAAATTTATTCCTAACAAAAACACCTCCAAAGAGGCAAATTTTGTTTTTGTTTCATCAAAGACTTGATAGGAACTGTGAGCTAATGCTCTTGTTTGAGTTTTGACTTCCTTTCGTAACCCTAACCAAAATCTAAAGAGTAAATTATTTAATTACAAGATACAAATTGCCAAAGTTCTTGGAAATAGTCAAAGTAATTTCAGATATTTCTTTCTCTTATTGTGTACATTGATATTACAGTATCCCAACGTGTTGACGTGGTATTACAAATCTACAAAATTGAAACAATGATACACATACAACCACCAAATTACTAAAAACTCGTTTGGTACTTTTATTTTTTGAAAATGAAAATTATAAATAAAAAACTGAACAAAAAGTAATAAAAAAAATAAAGACAAAAACTAAAAACGAAAGCGGCTATCAATCGAGGAGTTGTGACTTGTGAGCAGTGTGAATTGAGAAATTCAAATTTTCATCCTTAGAAAAAAATACAAATAAATAAAGTACAGGTGTCCATCTAGAAAATTTAAAGGAATCAACGTGCTTGGAATAAAAATACAAAAAGGACTGGAATATATTCAAACGTCGCGTGCGGGTAGAGGCACAATTAGTCCACTCGTTGGGGTAAAATTAAATTAAATTTTAAACAATCACTTAGTACTAAATTTTAAACAATCACTTAGTACTAAATTTTAAGCCATTCACTTTTTTCCTTACAAATATTTTTTTTTAAAATGATAATTTCTCTTTGGGGTAAAAATAAGTTTAAACAATCACTTAGTACTACAGTTTAGTTGTATTCCTCTGCATTTGTAAGTGAGAAGTTTTATGTTTGATTCTCGTTAAAAACAAATTTGAAACAATAAGTCCATTGTAAGGATTAGTCTACTCTCAGTTTATTAGTACAGATAATATCATATATTAAAAAAAAAATTTCTTGAATTAATAATCTAAAAGAAAACCAGTCACTTTTTTATTAATTTTTTTTTCTTTCGAAAATGATAATTTAGGAAATTATGATTAAGTTTGAACGCAGTATAATAAAAAAGATTGGCTGCAATACTTATAATAATAAGTTTAATACGAATTGAATTGAAAACTCATAATTTATTAGTAAAGTTCACCATTAATTGGTATTATTAGGTGATTTTTAAAATTATTTTACTGAAAACACTTTTCATTATTTTAATACACTTTCTAAACGAGCCCGTAAAATCAGACAAACAGGGATCAAATATTTTACTTAGAAAAAAAACACACAAGAAACAAAAAGAAGATAAAATAAAAACAATAAAAACAATAAAAACAAAAGCACATTTCTTGAGTGATTCTGAAGCATATAGACAACGGAGGCCATCAATGGCCAGCACCGATACGAGCAAGGCACTCCCATTTTCTTCAATTTTCCATATCCGGGTAATCCGCGTGTGTGTTGCTTCTGGGCTCGCTTTTCGATTCTCTTTTTGTTTTTGCTGTTGTTTTTTCTTTTGATCATTGATTGGGTTTTTGGAGCGGAATGGGGATTTTTTTTTTTTTCATTTTTTTTATCGTGCCTGGATTTATTTGCACTGCTATTTTAGATGAAGGGAAAGTTAGTTTTTGGAAACAACCCAGTCTTTGGTTTGAAATTTGGGTATCTGGGTTGAGATTTTTGTTTGAATTTGTCTGCTCTCTCTCTAAGGTAGATATTGGGAAGCTTAATTTGAACTTCTGTTGGGTTTTTGGTTGCAATTGTGAATCGGGGTATGTTTCTTGTGCTACTGTTATGGTGTCTATTTTTTTTCTTCTGATTTCTTGAGAAAGCTGATTGCTTTTTAATGTATTCTGTGTAAATTTTTGAACTTATT
The DNA here is from genome assembly GCA_036320875.1 of Cotoneaster glaucophyllus. NCBI lineage: Eukaryota > Viridiplantae > Streptophyta > Magnoliopsida > Rosales > Rosaceae > Cotoneaster > Cotoneaster glaucophyllus. The sequence goes on from CM070067.1 coordinate 21,108,396, forward strand.
GTCTTTAGTGCAAATGAGGAATGTGGGTTTTAGTCAAAGCTTAGTTCTGAATTGATCTGGGATTGTTCTTATCTTGCTGGATATCTTATAAATCTGAAATTGCCTATGTGATGATCGAAAAGTTGGAAAAGGAAAATCCATATGTTCCTTGCTTCATCTCTTTTGAAGTTGAAATTCTTTACGTATTTTAGTTGAAAATGTTTGCATGATGCATGTTTTCTTCCTCAATCTCCATAATTCCCTTGCTTCGTATTCTTATGAACTCTGTTATTGCTACCATAATATTTGTGCAGTAATAAATTTTGCATATTGATTTGTAAACTAAGGATTGAAAAAAGCATAGTGATGTTGTAGTTGTGGGAATTCATGATTTACCAATAGTTTCAAGAGGGTTTTTACTGTGCCTCGGTGGTATGGATGTCCACCAATCTTGGAATACTCACCAGTAAAACAAATTCCAAATTTTATCCCAATAAGCGATTTGGTGGGATTATAAGAGCTTGAAGAGCATTTTTGAAGCTACTTTGGAAAAGTGGAGATATTTATAGGTGTAGCCTTGTAAGGTCGACTATAGGAGATTGAGAATCTCCTGCTGCCAAGCAAGAATCTTTTCCAAGTTCTTTTCATATCACAAAGCAACTGAAGTCTAATCTGACCTGTCTATACCTCATAAGCTTTCTAAGTGCGTTGAGCTGAACAACTGTTTACATTTAATGAAATCTTTCTCGATAACCTTGTTGTTATTTGTCTTTTGTCTGGACTTTGGACTCGAGTTGAATAGTACACTCTTTAGAAAGTATTTCATCCATAGCATGTGATATAGATATATATAACTCTGTGTTCATCTTGTTTTGACAGAGGTAAGCATGTCTATGGAGAATTGAGAGCGGAATAGAGGGCAAGTAGAATACTCCTGTCTTATGAGCCAGAATTTTGTTCTATTTGAATCACTCGTGGCTCCCTGGGGGAATTTTATAAGAGGGTTTTTAAAGATTTGAAAGTCCTGCTCCTGGGGACACTTTGCGAGGGTGTTCTTGAGTTTGCAGATTATGACATGGCAATCACAAAGTCAGAGACAGGTAGTAATAGTATGATTAATAAGACTACCCCTGGTTTGGGTGGAAAGCATGGTCTTTATTCAACCAATGGTGTGCATGAGTTGCTTGAGTGCCCTGTCTGCACGAATTTGATGTACCCTCCTATTCATCAGGTACATTTGCAGTTAGGACATATGTTTCACCTGAATCTGCTGTTTCTAAATTGATCCTACAATATTTCACAAAATCATGCAGGCTATAATCTTTGAAAATTTATTAGCCTTGCCTTCGTACTTGCTATAGCAGAACATTCAGTGCTTGCAATTGTACTTGAAAGTTTATTAGTCTTTTCTTTTTCTCCTTTTGAATTTCTGGGATTGACAATTGGGACTATGCCTGGACTCATGATCTTCATATATTATCTTAGTATAGTTTTCATAATAGTTCTGTGTTGCTCTGCTTTAATTTATTCTGAATATAAATGTATGAAACTCTCATGCCCTCCCCCTTTCTCGTTTTAAATGCAAAAAATAAGATTTTTATGCCTCTGTATATGTTGTGAGTCTTGTAACCCCTTTGTTTTAGTTGTTATTGCCAACATAATTTAGTTAATTATATGTATTATTGTTCATCCCCACTTAGTGGGAAAAGGCTTTGTTGTTGTTGTTGTTGTTGTTGTTGTATATGTATTATTGTTCATGCTATCCACAGGCTACCTCAATACAGTCGACCATTTTATTTTGTTACTCTCAATTTTTGGGTTTGCTGAAGACTAAATTGCAATGGCTATGTTCCTTTTACTCAAGATAAAATTATTCGCTTATTGACGTTTGGGGTTCAGATTTCCTTGAACCCCTTGAAGTGATCAATCCCTCACTTTCTTGACTCTAATTTTATCCTCTTCTTGTAATTGAACACGGGGTATTGTCCTGTCATCTGGAATCACTTGTTCTTTATGACTCAGTTCTTTTGTTTCAAAATTCATGTTTTGCAGTGTCCTAATGGCCACACGGTATGTTCTGACTGCAAGATAAGGGTGCACAATTGTTGCCCCACTTGCCGCTATGAGCTTGGTGATATAAGGTGTTTGGCTTTGGAGAAAGTTGCTGAATCATTGGAACTTCCATGCAGATACCAGAGTTTAGGATGTCATGATATTTTTCCTTACTACAGCAAGCTCAAACATGAACAACACTGTCGATTTCGTCTATACAATTGCCCTTATGCTGGATCTGAGTGCTCTATAACAGGTGATATCCCCACTCTCGTCGCGCATCTTAAAGAGGATCACAAGGTTGACATGCATGATGGGTGCACCTTCAACCATAGATATGTTAAAGCAAACCCAAATGAAGTTGAAAACGCAACTTGGATGCTTACTGTAAGTTTTGTATTTTAATATTTTGTGTTACAAAAATTATAAAGTCATGTAGTGAAACCCCGTACCTTCTTAGTGATTCATTTTTCGTGCTTGTACAATGTTTAGTAGCAATATTCATACCGATTCTGCTTGGAAAATTGAACTGCGTATGCATACTACTGACCAGCATCTTGAATTATGTTTGCTCCTGCAGGTCTTCAATTGTTTTGGAAGACAGTTCTGTTTGCACTTTGAGGCTTTCCAGTTAGGAATGGCTCCAGTCTACATGGCCTTTTTACGATTCATGGGTGATGATATTGAGGCTAAGAAATTCAGCTATAGTTTGGAAGTTGGTGCAAATGGCCGTAAGCTAATATGGCAGGGGATCCCTAGGAGTATCCGCGACAGTCATAGAAAAGTCCGCGACAGCCAGGATGGACTCATTATTCAGAGAAATCTGGCTCTCTATTTCTCAGGTGGGGATAGGCAAGAACTAAAGTTGAGGATTACTGGCCGTATATGGAAAGAAGAATGAAGATCTGGATAGATGATTGGTGTTTAGGTGTACAGTTAAAAACTGAGACTGTCTAGGGTAGCTCCACGTTGAAGCGTCAGTGTGTTTCGCTTGGTTTTCTTCGTTTGAACTTGAAGTTGAAGCGACTGAGCGAGAGGGTATTTTGAAAACTTACTTATCTGCTGACCGCTGCCTCGGTAAGATCAGAGCTGCAGCTTAGCGTCAGAAAACGGATATTTGAGTTATTTGATGGGTTTGATTGTTTGTGTATGCTTTGCCCTCAAAAGTGACACAAAGTCCTTGGCTTCATATGTATCTAAATACACCTATTGCCGCCATGTATTTTGTACCTATTGTGTTTCTAATGTAATGTGGCCATTAACACCATATGGCCTGAATTTATGAATCCATTCAAGAGATTTCTTCTTTTTCTCGGCCAGTTTGAATCAAACTTCTGCAAAACTAGCATTGTTGGCAAATTAATTGGGCATAAATGTTCTCATGGTCACCGGATGACCAGGTGATGTGTGGTTATTCACCCTTAGATTTGATATCATAGGCGGAGAATAATTAGATGTGTTATTCGTGTAATCGTGTGTTAATCTCAATCTTTGATATTAAATTCAAAGGTGAGCGGCGATGAATCCTTGGTCACTTGGTGAGCAGGAGAATGAGACTTTTTTTTTTTTTAACAAATGATATTATCTATATTAAAGTGGAAGAAGAGAATGAGACTCATTAATTGAGTATGATATTCCTTCAAAATAGAGCAACAACTGCTCTTTTGGGTTGGGTTGGAGTACCGCCTAACCGGTCAATTCATACCAAAAAAATGTGGCAGGACCATGACATGATACATGGCAAGTTGGCAACCGTGTGCTTTAAAAGAGGAATGTCCAAGCGACACTTTTGTGAAGCAATAATTTGAGTCACCAATTTGTTCATGCCCATGTTTTGTTATTGATTGATGTGATAATTTTTTGTTTTTGTGCGTAGATCAAGTCTTGAGTGAGTTCATATAAGGAAAAAACAAACAAACAAACACTATCACAGTTGGTATTGTAAAATTGGCATCTCAAGTATTGTGAAAATACGGACTGCATCTGGAATTCTGGAAGTGATAAACCAGAAATAATTGCTGCTTTCACAGAAGAATTTGAATAAGGGTTTATAACTCAAAGACTAATTCAAAAGTGATGAAAAAAAAGTGTGTTCTTATTCTTTTTAGCAAATCAAAGTCACTGAGCAAGTGAGATTGGCAGCATATATACTGTATCAATTGTATTAGACAAAGCAAAGGTAACTTTGCATACTTCAAGTGCCAAACTTCCATGGCATGGCATGAGTACACCATCATTTTAGCATTCTGTGAGAAAAACTTACACATACCTTTGTATTATTGGCATGAGACGCCATTATAAATCTTTGAAAATTCTTTTGCATATTGTCGTATTTTCTCATTCTTTCTTGGATTTTCATCTACTTTCTTAGGCACCAGATGAGCAACGTCCAGACGTGGATGAGCGCCATGCTTACCGATGAGGAGACCTGTACGGACGTGTTTGATGACGTGGAGGATGGGCCCCCCAAGACCGACGTGTCGAACCGGGTGTAGAATGTGAAGAAGGTGATCACTTATCAGCAATGCCCTCACGCTCGTTAATAGCGTTGCTGAGAAGGGCGCATTCGCCTCCATCTCTGGTTTTAGTAGTTTTTTACAGTTGGAGTTGTTGATTTAGTGAGTTAATTAATGAAGATTAGTAGTGATTTAAGTCCCACTTTACCGTCAGTGGGAGCAACATAAATAGTTAGTTTGTGTTGCTTTTTGTGCAGTTGGACTCCGTTTTCTTCTTCTTTTGGGTTTCATTGCATGTTAATGTTGCTGTAATATATATAGGTCTAATTGGTACTTTGGTTTCCAGTTGCTCTGGTCGTAGTTTATTAGGGTCCATAAACAAAGAAGAAGAAGAAATTAATCGGGTTGAAAAATTATTGGAGAAAATCAATTATTTAAAATTTTTTAGGATTTATTTGATTTGATTTGATTTCAGGCTCCATTAAAATTGTTTTTTTTTTTCCCCTAAAATGAGGTTTCTTTCCCCTACTACATAAACCCTCCCACCCCCACCGCAGTCCATGTACAACCACACATTCATGCAATCATGAACAATACCGAACGCACGAGACGACCCAGTTTCTCCTCTCTCTCATCTTCCTATTTGCATTCCTCTCCCACCCAATCCCAACATTCGGATCGCCATCCTATGAAACGGATAGCTCGCCAAGGACGACTTGGCGTCGGCCTAACCGATGCCCAGCGTATGGCCGACTACGTCTCCGGCATAGTTTTTGTGTTCGTTATGGCTCAACCTGTCCCAACTCCCGACGCTCTCTCTCACCAAACAATTGTTGGAAAGTTTAATTATTTAGCATGTTTTCTTGAGGGTTACCCGTTGCTTTTGGGCAAAGGAATGGGTTTCTTTTTTTGCCCTTCAACCTTTAAAAGGTCCTCCAACGATCCAAATCCAAGAGGGCAATTGGTGAGAATGCCAAGCCCACTCAAATGTCAGAGGAATATAAGCTCGGTTTGTGCCAGCAGGCAAGACTTACGTGAGCATGACGTTAGTCACATTTTTTTTTTCCGCTTGCAATATACGCGTGTAATTAGGGTTAGCTCTCTATAGACAGGTTGTTTTAGGTTTTTTATATTAGCATCCCACAAAATGTTGAATGCACCCCACATTAAAATTTAGTATTAAATGATTTATTTACCCTACTATGCAATGACAATTTTGACCTTATTAGGTTTAAAAGAAATAAAAAAAAAATTTCTATATACACCCCAAATCACTTTTAACGTATTATTTATTTTCTTCCACTATCAAAACCCCTCCAACCCTTCATTGTTGAACAAAATCCTAACCGGTGAAACTACAAACATGTTGATTGAGAAAAAATATTTTTGACGAATGAAACACAAAATCGATGTTTCCGAAGCTTCACATGAGGTAAGACTTCATATTTTTTTTATTGTTTTAGTGATTTTGACAACATCGATAATTATTTAATCTTGCTTTTGATGCGTTATTCAAGCTTCTATGTTCGTATTCACCTTTTAGGGATCATATGGATTACATGAAGAATTAAACACCTAAAATTACCACGAAATATTAAAAATTGACAAGATGAGTTTAATGGTGGAAATGAAAAAAACCTACATATGCTTTAAATCCTAGGCAAGATCTTTTGTCAAAATTTCAGTCGGCATTTTTTGTCCAAATTAAAAGCTTTATAAGATTTGTGAAATGATGGAATTGAAAATATGGGGTGCATGTAGAAAATGTAAGGTGTATATTAAGAATGTGGGGTGTGAGGGTATTATGAGAAAGTAAGTGGGGTGTATTAAGATAATTTTTAATTAAAAAAGCAAATGTGGGATGTATTAAGTATTTGGGGTTTATTTAACAATTTGTGGGGTGTTAATATAATAAGCCGTTGTTTTATTATTAGTTAATATAAGTAAGTTACAATGTTGCCCTATGTTTATACTTGTCGTGACCATCTTTTGTAGTTAATATAAGTAAGTTACAATGTAACCCTATGTTTTCAGTTACTAAAATTATACTCGTTTATAGTCAGTTTTTTCTTCAGTTTGTTAATTAGTTAGTTTGTTATTCATTCGTATTTTCGTTAGGCGCTTTGATATTTAAGATACTAATCTGGATACTAATGTAAATAGAGAGAGAGAATATACAAGTAAGACATAGGCAAGTTAATGGGATAAAGATGTGCTATTAATTCTTACTCCATCTCCTTGGCGTGGCCGAGAGATTTAAGGCATCTTACCAAGCGGAAAATTTTCATCGTACATTTTTCTTCACAAATGAACAATTGAAATTTAACTAACCATTCATATGAGGCCGAGAGATTTAAGACATCTTACCAAGCGGAAATTTTTATGCATACATTTTTCTTCACAAGTGAACGGTTGAGATTTAACTAACCATTCATATGTGAAAAAGAAATATAGGGGGTGAACAAAGAATTAAACTAAACATGATAAATACCAAAAAAGTATATGACAATATTTGGAAAATTCTTATATGTTCATTAATCTCCAAAGTGGAGTATATATAGGAGTTACAATTGGTATTACATATGCACTTCGTCAATGTGGCACAATAGACTACTATTTACACTTTAACTAATATATAACTTGCAACACTCCCCCTCAAGTTGGAGCAAAGATGTTGCGCATGCCCAACTTGTAAAGCGAGTTGGAAAACACACTATTAGACACAACCTTAGTAAGCACATCAGCGAGTTGATCTTCAGATCCCACAAATGGAAACATAATAATTTCAGCATCCAATTTTTCCTTAATGAAATGTCGATCAATCTCCACATATTTTTTTCGATCATCTTGCATTGGATTATGAGCAATCCAGTAGCATCTTTGTTATCACAATGGAGTTTCATAGCACCCTTGGGGTTTAAATCCATGATCTCTCAACAATTTTTTTTAATCATAACAACTCACATGCACCATGAGACATACCACGAAACTCAGCTTCAGCACTTGACCTAGCCACAACTTTTTGTTTCTTGCTTCTCCAAGTAACTAGATTACCACCCACAAATGTAAAGTACCCAGATGTAGATCGCTGGTCAGTGATAGAACTTGCCCAATCTGTATATGTATACCCTTTGACATTCAAATGATTCTTGGAGAAAACCAAGCCTCTGCCATGAGCCATCTTCAACTATCTCAAAATACGGACTACTGCATCCATATGAGCTTTACTAGGTGAGTACATAACACTACTAGAAATTTGACCAAAAGACACCCTTTTCATTGGTGTCTATTGTCAAGAGTGGACAGTCACATTGGTGGCAAACCTCAATTGCCACCAAACAACCACTAAATAAGAGAACATGTCCTACGTAGAAGACTCTATTGTTACAAACACCACGAATATTGCATTGGTGTGTATATGAATAGTACAACATTTTTATATTTTATAATTATTTCTAAAATTCAAAGTATCTCATTGTCCCTCTTATTAGTGGCTAGATTTGAAACTAACATTGGTGCCATTCATACTCATACGGACACCAATCCTATGTGTCTATATTAGGATCAGTGGCTTTGAAGATATAGGCGCCAAAGTTGGTGTCAATATACAGTTATCCAAATGGTCATTTTTTGAATTGTATTACATGCATTTTAGTAATAGCTCTGTACTATATTAAGACACATATTTTTAATATAAAATTCACATGAAATTTAAATTTGCAAAAGGATTCACATTTCCAACCAACCACACTTTATATACAATAGATTTATCAATAAAAAGGTTTGTGCTACATAAGAAAACATATTACATTCAACGATATTGTCCAACACAAGCAAGTACCCAAGGGTGATGACGTTACATTTTATCCCACCTATGTACCTATGCACATCAATCTGATAACTAACAAAATCCACCCAATTGGTTCTATGCCTTCCTTATGGCATCAGTACTATATACATCAAGTACAATTCACAAAAAAGATCATAGGTAACTTTTCACTTACTGATACCCAATCTCATAATCTGTGCCAATATTCTACACCACAACAAAACCTTCAGCTTCAACGTCTCCACTTGCTTGGATCTCCAAACTAGTCCCTAGTTCAATTCTATTGAGACAAACTTGAGTCATATCAACTCCAATTGGTTGTACCATGTCTCTATCAGCAGTCTTCTTCAGCGCAGACGTAATTTCAGCCCTCATTTCACGCTTCATTGTCTCCACTTCCAAGTTCACCCGTCTCTTGTGTGCCACCATTGAATCAGTATGCTTTTTCCTCAATTGTGCAAGCACATTTGCTAACTCAATCCTTTGCCTTTCCTCTCTCTCACTTGACTTCATCCTAAGTCTCTCAATTTCAATATTAGCAGCTTTTCTTTGCTCCTCATATGATGCTCTAATTGCTTCAACCTCTCTAGAAATTCCCCTTTTCTCAGTTATAATACCTGGCACGTCAGACCACATAACCCCTGTCCCATACCCTCTGACACGATTGTTTCTCTCAGGCCCCAATACATCAGCGTACACAATATGGCTAACCTCATTAGTTACGATCTCATTCCTATCCTCGTACAGTTTCAGCTTTCTATTGAAATCATCCTGCAATTATGTGACAAGATTAATTACTAATGTATATGCACTCTATATACATTTGAAATTCTACTAAATCAAAGATATTCCAACCATGTTTCACAATAATACTAGTACTATGAGTGAATGTTCTGTTCTTCGGTCTATAGTGCATACCAACAAACTCATATGCATGGGAATCTCTTTCATTACTCCATTGTATTAACTAATGCAAGCTTTCGTTGGCTTATGCTCTTTGTTTCTCCGACATTAAATACCAATTAATCTAAACCACTATCATTCAGAATCCCCAAACCTTTTCTATATCTCGCCTACATATAAATAGTAGCAGTTGGTAATTGATGGCATACTTACAATTATTTCAGCTGACCGAGCATCCATTGGTTCCCCACTCTTTCGAGTATATGTCAGCATAAAGAATGTAATGCAGCCCGGTTTGCTTCCATTAACTTGTTCTTGTAAACATAAATTGTCAAACAACTAATTTACATATTATTTCATATCTTAACATCAACATTCACCTTCATTCCATTTGCATTAACATGTATTTAAGTTAACATAACACAAAACACCTGGAAGAGCCTTACATGTTCGTGTCTGATTTGCGCAAAAGTCTTGGTTCCAGTCGTGTGATTTATTTGTAGCGCCTTCCTATTGTTTTTGCATGATGTAGCACACTTTTGCATATGTCAAGTTTATCATTCATTAGTTAGGCTATGTTCAAGGAAATTCATCCTAATCTCCAATACATACAATCCAGACATTTATAAACTTCATTATGTCATAACTAAATCATGCATATATGGTGTATAAAAAAGGAAGAACATTTGTTGATTGTGTGTGGTACCTGAGCATCTACGGTATCCCATAGCTGCACTAACAATTTCCATTGGCCTTGGTTGACACGCCCATCATGACAATGGAACCTCTCCACTAATGGTGAGTGCAGAAATGGAGCATAATATGCCTTCTTCAGACTTGCCTTGTAATGCTTCCATCTACCATTCAACTTCATCTCATAAACCCGCCGAATTTTTTGCTCCAATTCTAGTGTTATACCATCTGTCCAATCAAGAGTCCCATGCCCATTTACATATATATGATGTTGTTAATTATGCACCATCATTTAATATATGAAATATGAATCTGTATAGTTACTATGTAATACCCCTCTAGTAGGTTTTAAATATTTTTCTACTAAAACAAATAAAAATAAAAGAAGACACAGTTAAAAGAAGCCATCTTGCACATCACCAATCTGCATGGATGCTGCATCTTAGTGGTGCATAATGTGTTGTGGACCCTATTCTAATTGTCTATGGAGCCTCTTCTAAGTGACCAACTGCAAAATAATTGACATAACAAATGAAGAGTTAAACTTGTGTATGGATAACAACATTTGAGGTCAAAGTAGGATTGGAATGAATGAATCATTACAGCAAACTTATGGATTTAACTTGCTTGTTGGCAAAGGAAATAAAAGCCGATGTGATGGCATTTTGTGGGTTTGTTTTTATTCGAGGGTTAAAACTAAAAGACAATGAAATAACTAGCTATATTTATATATATATATATATATATATATATACCAATCAACTATTAATGCCTCTTCTGTTTATTTACCATAATCCTTTGCTAAGCACGATCCATGTTTGAAGCCTTGTAGAAATTCCTCCAATCAACTATGTTAATTGGAAAATATGATGGTTCTTGAGATAACATTCCTAAGAACCTAGAAAAACTAGCAACAGTCTGAAAAAGCTTTACCGGCTACCCTTTTAAATTTCATCAGCTCCTTTGTACCATTGGGTGCCCAGGCCTATTTATTCCCCGATGGCCGTGTGCTCTACGGGTCATACGATGACGTTCATCTACGACCCCTTCGACATTATTTGGAATCGTTAAATGATCTATGTGGTCATGTTCCATCAGGTTGTATGCCGGTGGTTGAGTTTCGATTTGATGCAAGTCAGTTATTGTTCATGAACCACATTATATTTGTCAACTACCTTTCATGTAAACATAAGATAAGTGTGTTAAATTAACATCTGTAAAAAAAACATTTCTATTTAATTCTACAATTGATTTTCTGGTAAGAAGATAAGTGGAGTAGATACCTCCTGAAATTGCTTCAATGAAATCTCTCTGCCCTAAGATATTTTCTTGTCTGAGTTGATAGTTTGACGCAATTAAACAAGACAAGTATATAAAGTGATATCTATGAAGACATACACGTTTCCTTTTTGAATATCCAATCTTCAAATTTTTGTAGAGAGTTAAGGCGAATGGGAAGTCCTCCCGCTTAGTAATCTCGTTTAACCATTAATTAATGATATACCCTTATGGAGGTAAGCCCCTAGCCACACAAAATGGCCAGGTGTCTCTATTACCAAATTAAAAAATTGGCTCTCTGTTAATAATTTGACAGATTTGGAATTCATGGTTGATGAGATTGGCATATGCATTGTGTGGTCAATGCTCAGTGATTTTGTAAGGAGGCTCCCAAGACTTTTAATTGTTGAAACCATAATTAAATATTTTTACACTAAGTGGGTGTGAACTTAAAAATGCCCTGCCCTCCATTATGAATTAATCAATTATAAATATCAAATGAAGAGTTTTTGCAACTTATACCAGTTTCCAAAACTCTCTAAATCACACCTAATCATCAATGACCCCTTTATTCCCAAACGCTCGTAGACAATTGTTTCGTAACACAAGTGAACCCCTTGTTCTTGCGGTTGATCATGAAGTTATTGGTCATATGATACCTGCCCCAACCAATAACATTTCAACCCCTGTTACCACCCAGGAAAACGTTGTCCCTGTACTCACTGCCAATCATGAAGATCCTGATTTTTGGAGTTACCTAGAGGCTAACTTTCACGTCAAAGTGGAGTACGAGGCAAACCCTACACTGCAGCCAGGTACAAATCAGCAGTTCGAATCCCCTGCAAAGACAAATGCTGCTTGGGGTGAATGGAAAGACTTTTCTTATGGCTTTAACCTGCCCGTTTACCCTCCTTAATCACCTAATCCCTTGATCAATATTTACTATCCTCGTTTCGGTGTGAACGTGCTGCCGCCCTGGTCTAACGAAATCAGTTACGTGAAGCATAGTAGGAGGGGAAAGTAACCTTGTATCAGTGGTGATACTGAAAAATTAATGACCAGTGGAAAACAACCTTCCACCAGTGGTGATACAGTGAAAATAATATCATCTTTTTTTCCTGGTGATTCGTATCGCTTTGATCCTATTGAGATTTGCAATGTTGTACACTTTGATTCTAATTCTGATTGTACTAGTACTGCAAGGACTCGTCATCCTCAAAAATTTCTCAAGGCTGTTAAGGAGTGTGCTGCGTGCGAATATGTGGGTGGTCAAGAACACTGTGATTGAATAAATTGTGATACAGGTAAAGCAAAATAGAAAGCCAGCCCCATTCAAATTCAGAGTGCAAAATCTCCATCCAATAACTCCTATGGTAAGAATAGTTGAACCTAGATGGGAATGGATGTTATATAATTGTGAAATCCCAAGAATTTATTATCTAAGAAGAGAAAGGTTTGGAAAAATATGTTTAGATTTTTTTTGAGAATGTATTTACGAAAAGATTGCGGAGGTCATTACGAGTTCGTAGTATTTTTTTGGATTATTTTATTTTAGAGATCGGATGAAGTTTTAAGTTAATTTTCATGTGGACCAATGAATGAGAGCCATGTGGTAGCCAAGGTTGGTTGACTTGCCACGTGACAGTTGCTGGAGTGACCAGCAAGCAGGAATGCTGATGGTTGTGTCAACTTAGTAGTGCTTACCAAGCACTTTTTCAAGCTGGACGTGTAGAATTTTTAGATGGCGAATGAAATATAGGGATGAGGATGATTGAGGTGTTGCCAGCAAGGTTCGTTAAGTGCTTATTCAGCACACTAGGAAGCTGCTGCCTTATCCTAGTATAAATAGGAACTTTCCCCTCAATTCTTTTACAACATGCGAAAGGCTGCATGCTTGTGCATGTTTGCTTTACTTGGATTATATATGTGTATATATACATATGCTTATATTTATATATATATATAAATACACGTTTAGAGATGGATTAGAAAAGAAAGGTAGTTGAAGAAATTCATGGCATTAGGAGTGATCAAGGAGCTTGTTCAAGTACATGGAGCTTAGCTATTTCGATAGTGACGTGGATAAGGACGTGGAGCTAAGCTTTTCCGGTAGTGACGTGGATTTTCGTTTTAGCTTTGGAATCCAGGTAGGGGAAATAAGGCAGACCTTTACGGAAATTGATTTTATTAAATTTCGTGAAGTGCTATAATATTCAATTAAGTGTTTACTTGTTATTGGTTATAGAATTATTGTTGAAATGTTATTCGTTGAGAATATACTGTGATACATGTGAAAGATAAAATGATATTATTTGTGCATCATTCATGTTGATGTGATGGGAATTTCAGTGTTGAGATTGGAATTCAGGAAATGAGGGTAGTTGGAAAGGATCTTTTGTGTAGTTGAATCTATTCATTGTGAAACCAGTTCCAGGCGAGCCCGATGTGCACAGTAGAATAGGATATCGACGGGAATTGTCGATGTGGGTGATTTGGGCTGGAGATCAATGAATTAGATAAGATGACTAGCAAAAGGGGTTTTATCTTGGGATATCGTACGAGGGTTAGTTTCTATAATAGAACATTCGAACCACCTCTGCTGGGGTAAAATGCATGGTATGGGACGTGCAGGTCCGCGTGTTTTATTATATAAATTAACGGGGGTAACCGAAGAGGTTGCATTGCACCCATGCATTATTATCAATAATGATTTAATATCCGGATATATGATTTCATGACACTTAATTTAATATCGTCAATTTACTATGATAAGGTTATGTCCCTACTGAGCGACTGTGGTTGTTGCTCACCCCTCACCTATTATTTTACAGATGAGTTATTTGGCAAGACAGGTGTTAGAAGAGCTGAGGTTGTGATTGAGGAGAAGTTTAAGGATTTTAATTTATTACTTTTGTACACCCTGTAAGGATTTTGAAGCTATTTTAATAAGAGAAGTTTCTTTTTCCAACCCGTGTCAATTTCCTTTTATTTATTTAGTTTTTAACTCACGTTTCGGATTCGGGTTCGAGTTTTTATTTCCGACCCGGGTCTGGGGCGTGACAGAATGGTATCAGAGCGAAGGTATTAGACACCCTTGGATAAGAACTGTGGGAGAAGATTAGCTTGAGCCATATAAGTTTGAATGTAGAAGTGTATGTGAGATAGATTTTTGGAAGTAAAGGTTTGGTTTTCGTATGGTGATAGTGTAGGCAATAGGCTTGAATGTGAAGTTGGTTTTTGAATGCGATCTTGGCAAATGAATTTATATGTAGATCATTTGAGAAAGGAAATTAAGTTTGATTCGAAAACAAAAAATGATGGAAGTTAAGCAATGAATGCATATGAATTCAAGATGAATTTTCCTGGTGAAATGAGTTCAGAAGTGACTAAAGGATGAGAGAACTTGAAATGTGGAGTTAATAGTCATGATTTGGCGGGAGTTGTAAGAAACTAAAGTGTTTTTACTGGAGAAGTCAGTGTGTACTCAACTCATTTGACTCTGAGCAGTGAAGTATACAGAAGTATTTAAGTAAATTCAGCAAAAGGAATTTCTCAAGAAAATTGGTCAATTAGTTGAGGGATTAGAAACGAGCTTAGAGTTAAGAATTGAATGAGACGAGAATTTGACACAACATAGAGTTTTGTAATTTCTGGTGTCGTTTTGATCCTGAGCAGTGGACAAATAAGAAGAATTTTTTTTATGCAAAGGATCTTAATATAAGTTAGTTACTTGCAATGTTGGAATGATTATTTTAGAGATGAAGATGCTACAAACACTTGGATTTTGTTACTAGTGTGATGGAAGGGCAAGTAATTACGAAGGAAATTCAAGCTTGAACATGTCTATGGATTACTTTTGTGATAGATATGAAGCTAGTAGTCATGATTTGTTGATGGATTGTAAGGAACTAAAGTGTTTTCATTGGAAATTTAGTATACTCATCGGAAGAATCAGAGAGTACTTATATTGGTGCAGATAAGTGTCTGTACATGTTTGAACATCGAAGATTCAAAAGAATTGTATAAATATGTTGTAGACACGTTGTATGATGATAACTAGGCTTGAATAAATAGTATAGATGATGAAAAAAATGCTTTAAGAGGAGGGATGAACTTTGGTTATCGGTCAACTAGTTTGATGAAGATATGGCGAGTTTTGGGAATCAAATTAAGATGGAGAAGAGAGCAATTGTATGATAATATCGTCTGTACGGAAGGAGAGGAATTTTTTAGTGGGTAAACTTATGTTAATTTTAAGAAGAAAAAGAATTAAGGAGTTGAGGATTTTAGATGAAATGAAGTTGATCAAGAATGGATCATGAATACAATTGGTGTTAAGCTTTTGAATAATTATTGCAAGAAGTTGATGGTAGTATGAAAGGTGGTATATTCTTCGAAGAAATAAAAGCTTTATTTTGAAGCTGCATGGTGATGAAAATAAGAGCAAGGGACCTTGAGGGAATGAAAACCACAAGTATACACTCTTGATGAAATGTGTATAAAAAAAAAATGAAAGACAATAGAGAAAGGGAAGGTGAGAGTGGTATGATGTAGTGACTTGGAATTTCATAGGATCGAATAAGAGATTGGCCTATTTAAATTTGGATGTGGACTACTACTTGACTGGAATGCAGTTACTGGAATGAGAATTGTATTAAAGTCATTGAATTGTTGGAGTTGGAAGATCTTATTTCAGTTGTTTAATTGGTATGCATAAGATTATCAATAATTGGAATACAAAACAAGGGGCTTATGAAGCATAGTACTTATTCTCTCTTTGTTTTGGAAGGTAAGTAGTGATTGATCTGTACAAGTTTATATGACTAAGGGAAGTAATCGTTGGAGCTAAGAGTGTCTTGTACACAAATATCTTTGAGGCTTAATGGATATTACTGGTGAATTATGAAATTAGTTTCAGATTGACGTCATAAAGTGAGATTGCTATTAAATTTTAGTTTCTCAGTATGTGACTTTTCAAAGAGGATTTAATTAGTTTGGATTTGGAGATATAAGTAATGCATGGACGAAATTATAGGAATACTTGGAAAAATATTCACTTTAAGTTGAACTTCTTGGAGGATATTTGAGATGAGATCTCATAAATAGATATTGATGACCTAATTTTTTGGAAGACGGTGGTGAACAATAATATTGTGACAGACTTGTGGGACAAGGATTTAAATGGTGTTTCGATACAGAGTGAATATTGCATATTGGAGGAATGTAAATGGTGAAATTACTTAAAGGAATAATAATGGAATGTTTCTAAGTTTGAAGGGAAGAAGAGTTATCAATTAAGGATTAATAAGCTGAATTGTCAAATTTGACTTCTGGAGCGAAATTTTATGAGGTTAGAGTTGAAGGTTATAAAATGTATTTTGTGGTCAAATTAGCCTGATGATATTTTACAGTCAAGATAATTACTTGGATTATAGATATGTAAGTTGGCTTTTCAGTCCACAACTTTGAAACTACATTTAGAGTTTGGATAAATGGCCTTGTTAGTTACAAGTACTTTCGTGAGATTGTAACTAGAGGCAACTGGAGTTGTGGCAATCAAGCTTTGAGATTGGAGGTGCAGTCAGAATGATCCTATATACATAATGTGTACTATGAAGAAAGATTGACTTGTATAGTTGAACAGAAAATGCTTGGGATTTGGTAAGTACCTCTTGTGAAGGTTAGATGGCAATACCGTGGAAATTGAAGAAACCATATGGGAACTAGAGTTCGCTGTGAGAAGGAAATATTGGCACATGTTTGATGTGTTAGGTAAAATTTTGAGGACAAAATTTGCGAATAGGAATTTTTACAAAATGATGGAAGATTGGATCTTCTTATTACCATAAAGGTAAAGTACTACTAGAAAACGAAATGAGGAATTTGAAGTTGACAATTCGCATTAAGGTCAGTGTACGAGTTCAATCAGCTACGAAACCAAAGAAAAAAAATTTGGGGATTAGAATCCGATATTTAGACACTCATCTACCCTTGTTGAGTAGTTCACTATTCAGTGGAATGCACTTGCAGCATAATGACTGAAAAGTATTAGCTATTTGTTTCTTTTCTTATTCATGTAATCATTGTCATTCGCTCGAGTTAAGGGACCGACTGGCCACCGGATCTTTGAGACTCCACAGTGGAATGTCCGTTGATTTATGGAATAAGAAATATAACAAATAGCATGCTAAGAAAATTGTGCAAAGGTACCCACAATTTTATTGGAGGTTTATGTGTGTTCGACTAAGTACTAGATTGAACACGAGTAACCAGTTGCTTAAGATTTCAAATTTGACTTGGAGAAATGGATGAATTGTTACGGTACATGCAACTATCGATTTACTTGGAAATTAGAGTTTGATCACAGGTTGTCATGTAATCGGTGTTTAAGTAAATCTCGAGGACGAGATTTATTTTAAGGAGGGTGGATTGTGAAATCCCAAGAATTTATTATCTAAGAAGAGAAAGGTTTGGAAAAATATGTTTAGATTTTTTTTGAGAATGTATTTACGAAAAGATTGCGGAGGTCATTACGAGTTCGTAGTATTTTTTTGGATTATTTTATTTTAGAGATCGGATGAAGTTTTAAGTTAATTTTCATGTGGACCAATGAATGAGAGCCATGTGGTAGCCAAGGTTGGTTGACTTGCCACGTGACAGTTGCTGGAGTGACCAGCAAGCAGGAATGCTGATGGTTGTGTCAACTTAGTAGTGCTTACCAAGCACTTTTTCAAGCTGGACGTGTAGAATTTTTAGATGGCGAATGAAATATAGGGATGAGGATGATTGAGGTGTTGCCAGCAAGGTTCGTTAAGTGCTTATTCAGCACACTAGGAAGCTGCTGCCTTATCCTAGTATAAATAGGAACTTTCCCCTCAATTCTTTTACAACATGCGAAAGGCTGCATGCTTGTGCATGTTTGCTTTACTTGGATTATATATGTGTATATATACATATGCTTATATTTATATATATATATAAATACACGTTTAGAGATGGATTAGAAAAGAAAGGTAGTTGAAGAAATTCATGGCATTAGGAGTGATCAAGGAGCTTGTTCAAGTACATGGAGCTTAGCTATTTCGATAGTGACGTGGATAAGGACGTGGAGCTAAGCTTTTCCGGTAGTGACGTGGATTTTCGTTTTAGCTTTGGAATCCAGGTAGGGGAAATAAGGCAGACCTTTACGGAAATTGATTTTATTAAATTTCGTGAAGTGCTATAATATTCAATTAAGTGTTTACTTGTTATTGGTTATAGAATTATTGTTGAAATGTTATTCGTTGAGAATATACTGTGATACATGTGAAAGATAAAATGATATTATTTGTGCATCATTCATGTTGATGTGATGGGAATTTCAGTGTTGAGATTGGAATTCAGGAAATGAGGGTAGTTGGAAAGGATCTTTTGTGTAGTTGAATCTATTCATTGTGAAACCAGTTCCAGGCGAGCCCGATGTGCACAGTAGAATAGGATATCGACGGGAATTGTCGATGTGGGTGATTTGGGCTGGAGATCAATGAATTAGATAAGATGACTAGCAAAAGGGGTTTTATCTTGGGATATCGTACGAGGGTTAGTTTCTATAATAGAACATTCGAACCACCTCTGCTGGGGTAAAATGCATGGTATGGGACGTGCAGGTCCGCGTGTTTTATTATATAAATTAACGGGGGTAACCGAAGAGGTTGCATTGCACCCATGCATTATTATCAATAATGATTTAATATCCGGATATATGATTTCATGACACTTAATTTAATATCGTCAATTTACTATGATAAGGTTATGTCCCTACTGAGCGACTGTGGTTGTTGCTCACCCCTCACCTATTATTTTACAGATGAGTTATTTGGCAAGACAGGTGTTAGAAGAGCTGAGGTTGTGATTGAGGAGAAGTTTAAGGATTTTAATTTATTACTTTTGTACACCCTGTAAGGATTTTGAAGCTATTTTAATAAGAGAAGTTTCTTTTTCCAACCCGTGTCAATTTCCTTTTATTTATTTAGTTTTTAACTCACGTTTCGGATTCGGGTTCGAGTTTTTATTTCCGACCCGGGTCTGGGGCGTGACAATAATGGTATTACTATTCACGTATGTCCATTGCAGGCAAGATATCAACCTTTTAAAAAAAAACTCTCTAGTTTTTTGCACTGTGTAAACATTCCTTCTCATTTTGTACCAGCGCAGAAGATATGGACCTAGGCAGTTGGTAACTATTTAGACTGCTCTGTTATTTTTATTTCTGTATGGATGGTTTATGGAATGAAAATCATGTAAGACTGCTGTGTGTATTTTGCAATTATAAAAATGTGTACCAGTTTAATTTATATGTATTCAGCTACAGTTTTGCTAATTAAATATCATGACATTATAACTGGTTAATTCACAATTCATTTCATACCTTGATTATATTCTTACTGCAAAATGATCGAGTGCAAGATAAAAAAAACAAGCAGCAATGCTATGTCCAGAAGGCTTCAACATACTGTAGTGATCTGAAGTAGGACAAACCCATGCTCCACTGCACCTCCAGTCATCATTCCTACCTAAAGCTGCCACATAAAGACACCAGTTTAATATATTGCATATAATACCAAATCAAAAATATAATAGTCAGGGCAATGCTTGGTTCCGGATTGAATGTCAAAACATACAAATATTTCCATATCCTACAACACTTTCATCGAATCAATACTTCCTATAACTATTGCCTTAATCAAAAGTGAGATGTTATTACAGGCATTCTTCAAAGTGTTGGGCGTCTACATCGCTTCTAACTCGAACCTCATCATTGTCACCAGTTGCACTTGAATAATACCACTTTGCGCTCCATATGGTACTTGATTTCAAATACATCAGTCAGAACCTCATAGTAGTCTACCAAACCAGTAACAGGGTTCCAGTCACCTAGGCTAGCATAACTTGGAACATTAGACTATAGGAAAACACCATTGTTTTGGTATTTCCCATTGGATTGTATGCCTCTTACTTTAAACCTGAACCTATTACATACAAAAATTTTATATCTCTTACACCACTGACTAGGTCCATTAGCAAGTGCCACCAAGTCGTCAGTTACCCTTGGATCACCTAATTGTTGCAATTGATTAACCTACACAATTTACACACAGGTTCATATGCACAGTTAAAAATACGAAGATAAATAGGAAACTATTATACGCAGAATCAACTTATTCCATACTAACATGTTTTTCAAACCAATCTGGGAAGGACTTAATAGCTTCTTTCTCTGCTTGTAGCATGGTTACACACCTCCCTCGAGTTCTTTGAGCATTCTCCACGTAACTTCTGTATGTGAAAATAATGTCAATGTCACTCTGTATAACCACAAGTCGAGTTGAAGAATTTGGTGAAATTCAACTATAGTCTATAACAGTTAAGTTTAATCACCTCTTATATGGCATTGACTTATCACAATTGGCAAAAACATACGAACGTACAATCTCCTAATCGTGGTTGTCAAGATGATAATATTCCCGCATACCAAGTGAATGCTCGGTGCCATAAAATATGTCAATGTCACCCTCATGGTCAGGATGTATTCTATCTGCATTTCGGCTTGGAAGGTTCAAACGTGTCTCCACGCATTCCAAGGTCTCTTGCCTAAATGTATCATAAGTGGCAACCTCTGAGGTCCACAATACCTTCAACACGTCTATTAATGGTTCAAGGTATACATCAATATCATTTCCTGAAGATTCTTTTCCCGGTATTAATAAAGCCATCAATATAAACGGTGATTTCATACACAACCAAGGTGGTAAATTGTATATGGTTAACAATACTGGCTAGGTGCTATAGTCGATACTGCATTTTCCAAAGGGGTTGAATCTGTCACTTGCCAACCCAAGACGTACATTGCGCATTTATCCACCAAATGTTGGAAATTTAATATCTAATTGCTTAGGAATCAACTGGATGTCTTAAGAAACCATCTTCGAGGCGAGAAAGGCCATGCCAACACATGTCTTCACTGGTTTGTCGAGACATGTAAAGCTTTTGCAAGCGAGATGTAATAGGAAAATATGTTAGCACATTCCGAGGTATTCTCTTTTTACTGCTTGGCACTGTGCCTTCTACGTCGGTTGTATATCTGGATTCACCACATGTATGACAAACATCTAAACCACTGTTTTGTTTCCAATACAACATGTAGTCATTTTCACATGCATGGATCTTTAGGTGAGGCAACATGAAATTTTTCATCAATGCCTTTGTACTCACCAGCTTCTTTGGTAACGAATGACCATTTGGGAGTATATGTTTGAAAAGTTGATGATTAGCTTGCACTGCACTTTCACTGCACCCATATAAGCACTTGTTTTGAAATACTCGTATGAGGAAATCCATTTTCTTCATACCACAACCCGGATATAATTATGTGTTGGCGTCTTGCACCATGGCTTGAAACGTACGTGCATATGCAGGTATTGGAGCTTCCTGACTGGTGTGATTATTAAAAAGCATGCCACCCATTCCACTGGGCCCCGAGAAAATATTTTCCAAGCAAGGGACATAGTTCACAATGAGGAGTATTAACACCAACAATTTGTTGTGCAGCTTGGTTATTTGGAAGAAGGTCACCAAATGTCTTTCCATGCCATACCCATAGGCCTTCCAAGTATGAACGATCCATACCTTCAACAATTAGATGCGTTTCGACTTCATTGTTACTCAACTAGAACCTATTCAAGCATTTAGCACATGGACATTTGATGTTGCCTTCATGAGAAGATACTTCCAATGAGTTTGAGGTAAATTTTGCTAGCCCTGTTCTGTAATCCTCTGTAAACGGATTCAAAATGGCCCAACTTTTGTCCATCTTGCTTGAATATAATCAATAGTTTCCACAATTGGAACAATAATGTGCCTAATGATTAAGAAGTAAAATATGTAACTGAAACAAATTAAGTAAATATAGTATGTGAATGAAGAGACAAAAATTTACAAATGCTTACAAAGGAGAGTATATATTGTACGAAAGAATCATTTGTAACAGGAAAACAAAAATTCAATCAATTTTATGAGTGACATTGTATGTATGAGACTTGCAATAGATTTTAGGGTGTAGGGGATAATAAGAAGTTCATATAATACACCTGAAGAAGGAAGAAAATAGATCATATATTCAATACTGTCGGTCGGGCAGTTATTAATATAACGAAGCTTACAAATGGGGAACAAAAGGGGCAAGAAACTAGGAAGCCGATAAAGAAATTCTTTAGTTGAACCATAAAACGTGAGTAATTGGAGAATCAAACAAATTAATAAGCATGATAAACAAATTGAACAGTTTGGCATCATTCCATCTGAATATTAATATAAGAAACTGAAAATTACCTTCTGGATGGAAATCCCCAAAATCAATTCAATGTCTTGCAACCCCAATTTGATTGTACGAAACCCAACTGAAAAAAATAAAGAACCGAGGAGCTTAATCTGTTGAGAAATTGAGAAGGCAAGGTTGGAGAAGCAGATAACCAGCATCCTGCGAGTGTAGCTTCTGCTGCCCACCCTCGTTGCTAACTAAACAAGGCTGCTCATCGTCTTGCCCGATATGCCCTGTCAGCATCCTACAAATGCTCATGGTTAGAGGAACCGCTCGACTTCATCACTGATGCAATACTGGGCGAGAGATGCTATTAGGGTCGAAGGCTCTATCCTTCTATGGGTTTTGGCCTCTTGTCTCCCTTTTGTTTTTCATTTGCATCCGTAGGTTTTCTTCTAAGGACATTGCTTCTCCTTTTGCAATATATATCGCAGCTTTCAAAACAAAAAAATAACCAGCACCACTTCGGTGCCTACAAACTAAATAATAAAATTAAAATGTAGAAGAAAAGTAATTTTAAGAAATAAAGTTATTTAACAGACACCAATTATTGGTGTCTCAATTTTGAAGGCCATTGATATCAGTGGCATCCAACTATAAAGATACCAAAAAATACTAAAAGTGATTGCTTTATATCTATGGTCACCATTTGCAAATGGTGTGCAAAAAATGGTGTCCTATAGGCATAATTCTAGTAGTGTAAACCGACTTACCACACTAACTGCATAAGTAATGTTAGGGAGAGTGTGAGACAAAGAAATTAATTTCCCCATAAGCCTCTGATACCGTTCCTTATGAGTAGGAACTTGATCCGAAAATAAGCCCAGACGATGATTCTGCTCAATTGGAGTATCAACAGGTTTGCAATCTAACATGCATGTTTCAGCTAACAAATAAAGAACATACTTCCGTTGAGACAGAACAATACCATGTTTGGATTGTGCAACCTCGATTCCAAGAAAATAATTCAATTCACCCAATTATGTCATCTCAAATTCAGTAGCTAAGTACTTTTGAAGACGTTGTATCTCTTTTTAATCATCACCAGTCACTATCATGTCATCAACATAAATAATCAATGTCGTTAGCTTACCATTTTGTCGCTTTAGAAACAAAGTATGATCTGAATGACTTTGGACATACCCAAACTTCTTCATTGAACTTGTAAACCTCCCAAACCACGCTCTAGGAGATTGTTTCAAACCATATAAAGCCTTTGGCAATCTGCCCACAACACATTTTTTAGGAGATATTCTAATACAAGGTGGGAGATTCATATAAACTTCCTCCTTGAGATCACCATGAAGAAAAGCATTCTTAACATCGAACTGCAATAGGGGCCAATCCTAGTTTGCTGCTAAGGACAGAAGAACAAACACAGTATTAAGTTTGGCAACAAGAACAAAAGTATCCTAATAGTTTACCCCATATGTTTGAGTATAACCTTTAGCAACTAATATGGCTTTGTACCGATCAAAAGAACCATCTGCTTTATGCTTAATAGTGAACACCCATCTACATCCAATAACTTTCTTCCCGTTTAGCAAAGGAACCAAACCCCAAGTGGAATTCTTTTCCAAAGCTTTCATCTCAACATTCATGGCATTAACCAACTTAGGGTCAGACAAAGCATCATGTAATTTTGTTGGAACGGATACACTAGATAGCTAACATATGTAAGATGCATATAGTTTGGACAAACGATGAGTAGACACATAATTATTGATATGATACTTAACTTTGGCATGCATATCAGGCTCATATTGTACTTTAGGTTTTCCACAATTAGCTCGTAGAGGCAACTGATAAGTAAAGAATCATCAGAATTTACCTCATGTATGTCACCATCTTGTACCAAACCATTAGAAGTCTCATCAATGGATGAACCATAATCAGGTAACTCGTTAGACATACCAGCAGTAGGCAACCAGTCATCAGAAGGTAATTCGTCAGACATACCAACAACAGGTAACTCATTGAGCATATTTGACCGGTCGTTAGTAGAAATAGTCTCGGGAATGACAGTTGACCGATCACTATCTACAGCTGACTGATCAGTATCATGCAACATAATAGGTT
The DNA here is from genome assembly GCA_036320875.1 of Cotoneaster glaucophyllus. Lineage (NCBI taxonomy): Eukaryota > Viridiplantae > Streptophyta > Magnoliopsida > Rosales > Rosaceae > Cotoneaster > Cotoneaster glaucophyllus. Next base: position 21,133,021 of record CM070067.1, read on the forward strand.
ATGTCCCCAACTCTGCCTGTAACACATCATCTATACCATCTCTTCGAATCTGCACTTTACTCTCCATGTCCCCCTGAAGTGGAGAGTCAAAAAAGAGTTTCACAAAATATGAAACTTCCTCGTGGAAGGTGACATCCATGGTAATATAGGTTTTCTGAGTTGGAGAATTATAACACTTATAGCCTTTCTGATTCTTAGCATACCCGATAAATACACATCAAAGAGCACATGCATCAAGTTTACTCCGCTGATGAGAGTATACATGCACATATGCAATACACCCAAACACCTTCAGAGGAAGTTTGGATATATAAACAAGAGAAACATGTTTTGTAGTACATCAAGCGGTGTCTGAAAATCAAGAACCTAACTTAGAACACGATTTATCAAATACATAGCAACCAAAACAACATGACCCCACATATGATTAGGAACACATTTATCCAACATCAAGGAGCGAGAAACCTCCATTATTTGATAATTCTTCCGTTCGGACACACCATTTTGTTGGGGTGTAAACGGAGTTGTCGTTTGGTGAATAATACACTGGTCACGAAAAAAGCATGTCAAAGTGTGATACATATATTCTCCTCCGTTATCAAACTTGAAGACCTTAACTTTGGTCTGAAACTGAGTAGACACCATTGTACAAAATTCTTGAAGAAGCAAAGGGACATCACTCTTATTCTTCAGCAAGAACACCCAAGTTAATCGAATACAATTATCAATAAAAGTAACAAACCAACGTCCATTGGAAGTAACCTTCGCCGGACCCCACACATCAGAATGTATCACTTATGGGAAATGAAGCACGATGACTCTTAGCCATGACACATGTTTCACAGTTGAACTCTGAATTACTACAAGTGCGAAACAAAGAAGGAAATAAATGCTTCATATAATTGAATGATGGATGTCTCAAATGTTGATGCCACAACCAAATTTGATGTCTATCATCCACTTTAGCATTTAGAACTTGATTATTTGAACCTGAAACAACAGTATCATCCATAGTCATGATGTACAAACCCCCAATTCTTTTACCACGACCAATTATCTTATGAGTTTGAATGTCTTGAAAATAACAATACGTGGGGTATAAGTAAGCGGAACAATATAAGGTATCAAGTAGTCTTCCTACCGACAAAAGTTTGCACTTAACCATGGGAACAAGTAAAACATAACCATGGGAACAAGTAAAGCATGGACCAATCATAAGGTCGGAGTAAGAGAGATAGTGCATTTACCCTTCACAGGGGAAGGTGCTCCATTTGCACTAGTAATATACGAATCACGAACATAGTCAGGTAACTCATCAAACACTCTAGGGTCACCAGTCACATGATCAATGGCTTTAGTATCAATTATCAATATATTTGTTTGTATTAAGCCATTTGCTAAACCACAAACAATAAAGGCACAAAAGATACGCAACACAATTAAAACAATTTACCAGAACACTGTTCACAGCACTGTAGCACAACTGTTTTTTTTTTTGGACGAAGGAAATCAAGACAAAAGTGGGCACAAAATTAAAGCACGCAGGTCACCGAGAGCGAATTGCTCTGAAGCCAAGTTAAACTAAACATGGTAAATACTGAAAATATATATGACAATATTTGAGAATTTCTTATATGTTCATTAATCTTCAAAGTGGATTATATATAGGAGTTACAATAGGTATTACATATGCATTTCGTCAATATAGAACAACAAACTATTATTTACACTTTAATTAATATATAACTCGCAACACAAGTTCCCTCACCAAGAAGCCCCAAGCTTCATTCTTATTGATCATTTGTTTGCAAGTAATAACATGTGGTAGTCAAGTTACTTTATAACATAAATAGTATCTTCATGGAATGATGATTACAACTGGACAAAGACACTAGCACTTGCTCTATTCTACCAAAAAATTAAAAAGATTGAAGACTGACTGATAGAATCATAAATCAAATGGAAAAAAAAATTACAAAAGACAAGAAAAAGAGATTTATAATTTGAGATATAAATTTGAGTTCTACCAAAATAAATTATGATGATAAAAGATTGGAATCACAAAAAAATATTTGACAAATATTAAAAGGAAGAACTACTCGATTAATCGGTAAACATATTGTTTTATAAAAAAATTCATTGAAAAGATATACATACATAGATATCAAAGAATGAAACCAAAAAATTTTACATCTAAATATCAGCTAGAACACGACAAGCGGATAGTTGAGAAGATACTCTCCAATTGAGCTTTTGATGCATTTTTATATAAAATTTATAGCTGTCAGACCATCTCCAACAATGGGCTAAAAGCTAAATTTTCCAATTTATTCCCTCCCCAAACACCACCCAACCCAAGCTAAAACATTGGGCTAAAAGCCAAATGCTAAACTCCAAATACCCCCCCCCCCCATGCGAGTGGACTCGCTGGCACTTGGGCCAGTCTCGGCCTGCCCACATGCCAACGCGCCCCACGCGGTGGGCTTGCAAGGGTTTCCCGACATGGTGGGCCCCGCTATCAGGCCGTGTGTCAGCCACCCAATTATTCCCAACGACTATAATTCACATCCAAAGGCTGGGCTTTAATAAATGTTGGTTGATCCAACGGTCCAGATTCAAATTTAATTTTTTTTAGAATATGTTATTTTAAAATACATTGAATCCAACGGCTGAGATCGAATATAATCAAATCTAACGGTAAAAAAAAGATCTAACGGCCCAAATTTAAATCCAACGGCTAAAATAATTAAAAAAAATTATTTAACTCAAAATTCACCCAAAAACTCTTTAAATACCTATGTATTTGTTCAAACATCCAAACAAAACTCAAATTTCTCCTACAATTCTTCCAATTTATCTTTCTACCATTTCTTTCCATTTCCAAATTGTTCAACATGGCAAGAGAGCATATTAGAGGTCGTAATTGGACGCCCCGTGACAGAACCACGATGGCTAGATTCGCCATGGTGCTCAGATTGCATAAACGAGTTTACAAGTTCATCTTCAGCGTTGAACAATTCTACATCCTCAATCTCAATCCTTGCTTGGTATTGTGTCATCTGCATTGCCATGCTACGCCTTCTTCTATCACCCATTGATGAGATATTGAGGATTTTTAGGAAACAAAAACTCTTTGAAATTTGAAAGATTGGTGAATATAGAGGATGATTGAAGGTTGAAAGGTTGTGTGATCAACTAATATTGGACATATCTTTATATAAACGATGATTGATGAATGTTGAACGGTTGGTGAACCTTGAAAGTTTGGTGTTGAACGGTTGGTAAAAGTTGAAAGTTTGGTGTTGAACGGTTGGTGAATTGAAAGTTAGCCCAGGGTTGAAAGATTGGTGAAAGTTGAAGGCTTGCTTTGTGGAAAATTTAGTGATTTTTCAATATTTATCGGAATTTAAATATTTTTAGATTAAAATGTTCATAAAATTAATTTACGATAGTCTACATATTTATTTATTTAAAAAAAATTAATTTAAGAAAAAAATAGCCTAAGTTCATTCTTTAATAATCCCGGGCTAAAATTTTAGGCCAAAAGGGTTGGAGCAGAAAAGCTGTTTCTGGGCTAAAAGCTAAATTTTTCGGTCTAAAAAATTTGGCTTTTAGCTCAATGGTCGAAGATGGTCTCAGCGTGTATTTTTCTAATTAACTATGTTTTCTCTTGTGTACGAACATTTTTATTCAAGAAGTGAACACATAAAAGGTTCACTCTTACCAACACTTACACATGCATAATTTAGAAGTGCACATTGACAAAACCAAGATCTTAACCCAAAAGTGCATGATTAAGAAGTTGTCATGTTACACATTCACTTTCATATACTTAACCTAAACCCATGTACATGATCTTGACCCACACGGTTGTCTTTACTTCATTAGTCACATTATCTACTTGGTCCTAGTGCATTGCACATATTAATTCTGGAAACCTTATTACTTGCACAAAACATCAACCAAATTTTCAGTTTTTCGTGAATATCATTTAGAGTCATCAGTTATAATTAGTAAGGGTAAAATGACATTGTTGGGGTCATATCCACCAATTTTCCCCGCGTTGGCTCCACTAGTAGTGTACCTGCACCAACAAATTCAATTTGGAGATAAAGTTCAGAAATTTGATGGATAACTATGGTTTTTTATGGGATCAAATTCCATTTAGAGATTCCTATGTCACGTTCCTTATTTTAATGAAAAGTTATTGTGACCCGTTTGCAACCGCTAAAATTATATTCAATGGTAAAAAATTAATAAAAATATGGAGACATAAAAATGGCTGTGTGATTTAGGATTCAAGCTTTAGGGTTAAGGATTTAGGGTTTAGAGTTTAGAGTTTGGCCAATCATTTTACGTTCCAGTTTTCAATGGATATATGTAGAGCTATTCAGGAGTGTTCAGGAGTGGGAGAGCGGAGGGAATGATATATATTGTGAAACGTCAGATAGGTTGACTGTGTGGTTGGACCAATGGGTATACGTGATTGATTGAGGCGTACATGTGATCTTCGATTCGGTGGTGTGGTACTTGTACAAAAGTATTTGATATTGGGATGAAGTTTTCTAAAGGATCAATACGTACGAAGATTATACTGTAGCTATTGTTTAGAGGCAATCAACGCTACCCTAATACTGAGATGATTTCCGCGGCTGATAAATTGGCTAATTTGAGTTTATTGTGTATTTGAGTGGTTGATGTTGTTAGGATTTCTAGACCTCATGATTTTTTTTTGTAATTTCATTTTGTTCACTGTTTAACTCTGTTGTTAATAAAAATCTACCCAAAGTAACCACGTTGTAATTTTGATAAACCAACAATTGATGCAACATCCACATTGAATATGTGATGTTTATGGACTGTGGAGTATGAAGGTAGAGAGACAACTGCGTAGGTTGCCCAAGTAAGACAGAATATATATGTATGTTTGCTTGCATGGCTGATAATTCTCAATCACTTTTTAAGTAATCAATTAATTATGCATGTGGCTTATTGTAGCTAAATCAATGAAGAATAATCTCAATTCTATGTTGAAAAGTATAAATGTTAGTATGAATCAATCAATTAATTAATCAGTTCACATATAAATACAGTATGGCATAAAATGATTAAACCTAATGAATTGCCAAATGAGACCCTATCGAAATTAGACGAAAAAACCTTCACATCTCTCGTTTTGAATATGGACATTAACTGATTAGCAAGACATCTTTTGCCTCGTTTTAAGGTGTTTTTCAGATAATTGAAAACGTTTTCAGAGAAAATATTTTTTCCAGGATCCACTTGCATTTAAACTAAAGATTAGTTGCAAAAACATTTTCACCAAACACGCTTTCATTCATTATTTCCAGTCTCCTTCTCTCCAATCAGATACATAGCAAAAACAAAAGGAATCATATTTTCATACCAAAAAAGATGAAAAAGATTGGGTTCTTGCGTATGTGTGAACAGTTTGGGGTTTACCCATTTTTGTTAAGAACACGTATGAGTCCTTTTCTTCTCTATACTGTTTTCTACTTCTCTTCCTAGTATATAGCCCATTTGGGAGAAGGGAAAATACTTAAAGATATCATTAAACATAAGCAACCATAAATTAAAAAAGATTAATTAAATTCAAAATAATTATTCTCAAATATCTTATTCTCAGATATTTTCATACGTTCTCAGACTTTATCTGAAAATATGAGTCTGTTTGAAAAAAAAAGATTAATTAAATTCAAAATAATTATTGAATTTAATTATTAGAGCCCGAGCCCAAGAGCCTCAAGGCCCATCTTTTAATAATTAATTAGTATACTCCAAATCTCAACCCCAATGTTGAGCCCAATTTTATTCTCCATGGTCCATCAGTTCAATCACTTTTTATAAGTGCAAAGCCTTATAAAGTGAGAGAATCATTTGGTAGGGACCAATGTGGGACAATGAAATTTCTACTCAAAATTTCCAACAATACCCCACATTTGAGTTGAAATTTCATTCAAACACCACCAATTTATTTAAAACACCCTACATTTGAATGGAAATGTAAATGCAAATGTATGACTAGGCTGCCTAAAATTGTGAGAGAATAGACATGATATGTATCGGGTGAAGTGCCTTTTGGACTTGAACTTACCCTAGTGATATCGGGTTTACTTAGTGCAGTGGATGTGGAAGATCTTGAACTGTTCACCGCAGTAGTAAACCGAGACAATATGCTACACACATATCATGTCTGCCACATGTCAAGTTATACGGTTGTGTTCATTTTGGCCCTGAACAGATCCCAGATTTCGTAGGAGCTTTAGATAATTTAGCAATTTCAATTCTCATAAATGCGGCCCCATTTCCTCTTGATAACAAGATATTAATGTCATTAAATGTATAAAACATAACCCCTCGAACGCAACAGACAACACACATTTTATCATAAGAATGGGTAAGTTGTGTGTTCAACTTTTGAATCAAACTCAACCAGTTTGCCTATTGAACCTAGACCATGGGATCTCCAATCAGCTGGGTTAGGTTTCCACCCAGTCTGGTTGAATTGGCTTGAAACCCATTCCCCTCGATGTAAATAATATTTTCTCTCTTGGTATACCTTTTGTCAAAGGATCAGCTTTATTTTCCTTTAACTTCACATAATCAATGGATATTACTCCATTGGAGAACTTCTTAAGAGTATTATGCCGACATCTGATGTGTCACGACTCTCCATTGTATACATGATGTTTGGCCCTTGATTGTGCGGCCATATTGTCATAATGTATACATATAGCAGTTACAGACTTTGGCCACAGTGGAATATCCTCAAGAAAATGTTTGAGCCACTCGGCTTCTTCTCCAGCTAAGTCTAAAGTTATAAACTCTGACTACATGGTGGAACGAGCTATACATTTCTGTTTAGAGGATTTCCAAGATATTGCTGCACCTCCCAAGGTAAAAACATATCCACTTGTCGACTTGGATTATGTAGTGGCAGAAATCCAATTAGCATCACTTAAACTTTCTACAACAGGTGGATACTTTGTGTATAGTCCGTAGTCAAGTGTATTTTTCAAATACCTTAACACTCTTACTAAAGCATCACAATGCTCTTGTGCCGGATTACTTGTATATCTACTTAGCCTACTTACTGCATAAGCTAAGTTAGGCTTAGTCGAATTCATCAAGTACATTAGACTTCCAATTACTTGTGAATATTCAAGTTGAGATATGGCATGACCTTTATTTTTCTTCAACTTGCATTCAGCATTAAAAGGAGTTGCAGCAGGTTCGCAGTCAAATTGACCAAACCTCCGTAATATTTTTTCCGCATAATGGGACTGTGTAAGGACATACCCTTCACTATTTCTCTTAATTTGAATTCCTAGAATGACATCGGCTTGACCTTAAGTCTTTCATGTCAAAACTTGAATTCAACATTTTTTTTGTTTTGTTTATTCCAAGGCCCATTTTTGACAATTAATTATATATTAATTATCAATTGATTAGTACGCCCCAAATCCCAACTCCAAGGTTGAGCCCAATTTTATTTTCCATGATCCATCACTTCAATCACTTTCTATAAGGGACAAAATCTTATAAAATGAGGGAACCATTTGGTAGTGTCCAATGTGGTACAATAAAATTTCTGTTCAACATTTCCAACACGCTTACCCTCGTTGCAAAAGTTGGAAATTAGTGAGATAATTAATTAATGAAAATAAATTAAGATCTAAATACTTCAAATGTTATCGTTAGTTTGTATTTTTTTGCTTGATTGTTCATCCTATATATAGATTATGTCGTAGTAAGGAAGATAATATAATCTTCACTAGCATATGGGCACACACAAAGTGTGTGAGAAATTTTTTTTATTTTTGTTTTTGAAATAGAAGGAGAGAGGAAGAGAGTGATGGAGAATGTGGGAGCGGGAAGTTTTTTTATTTTTTTATTATTATGATTATTATTATTTTAATTAGAGATATGTTATGATTACATGTAGGTAAGGCTTTGAAGAAAAAAAAGCAAACTTTGGTTATGTGAAATTACATTTCCGCCCCATATTTCTTATTCATGTTATATTTTAATTAGAGGGTTAAATTGGTAATTTCATATGGTTTTAGTTGACAATGAGTGTTTTATTATGGGGCGTTTTGATATAGGCGCCTCGTTTTTTAATTTTTTAGGCTAAACAGACACTCTTTTTAAAAATTTGATCAAACATTTTCATAAAATTTTGGTTATTAATTTCAGTTTTTCACATAAGTTCAATTGTGTTTAGAATTTTAATTTTTCACAACTTCTCAAGGACATTTCGTTTTCTTTTCCTATTATCCCTATATTTATGCATTTATTATCCATCTCTATGCATTTTTTTTATTGTTTGTTATAATTTTTATTTTTTTGTGAATATAGTAGAATATTTATAAAAAAAATTGTCAGATTTGATTATTTAGAAGACCCAACACATAATAAAGATTTGTTTGATTGTCCATTTTTATAGTGGATTTGATTTTTTGTATTTCTCGGTACATTTGGAATGTAAATGTACCAAAAGAGTTATTTGATAGAGACATTTGGTTTTGTTGTTTGTTCATTTGGTCTTTTGGTACATTTGAAATCTAAACGTACCAAAATGGTTACCTGACAATGGGCACATTTGGTTTTATGGTACATTTGAAATTTTGGTACATTTGAATTTTTGGTACATTAATGTCGATACATTTGAAATATAAACGTACCAAAAGTCGATACTTTTATTCTCGAATGTACCATAAGCTTTAAGTATATTTTTTATATATCTATACTTGAAAAAAATATGTATTGAAGACTTTTTATTGAGACATTTTTAATAGAAAAGACTTTTTTTTTAAATACTGATAATAAGGAAATGAGGAAATAGTTAATTAATTTTTTATTTTATTTTATTAAAAAATATCATTTAATGCGTAGAAGGGGATTGACGAAATTAAATTTCTATATTATAGGCAATTAGTTGCTAAGCTACCTTATGCCTCTATATAAATGCATTTAAATTAATGACATGAAAATTAAATAAATAGAAAGTTATTGAGGTGACAATTGATCAAAGCACCTTAATCAAATCTTAAAAAGGAATGAATGTTTAATCTAACAATTATAGAAAAGATGTAGGGCATTCTAATTTTTCCTTTTATTAATTAGTAGAGATTATATATGGATTATATCTAAACCATAGTTTATTGTCGGTTTCTATTTTCTTGCTTGGTTAAATAAACGGAATTAAAACACTATATAATTGATACTATAGAATTTCAATAGAATTTACACAATTGCATTTTTAACCTAATTAAGACTGCAATAACATGGACCAAAATAGGGTAAACCATACATGAAATCAATTAATTAAATACTGCATATATACCAAAATAAGCCAAAAACTTTGTACTAAACTAGAATTAAATAAACGGAAATGCACCAATAGAAGATAGCCTTGCAGCAAGTTATAGAACTCAGAAAATTATTCGTTACCATCACGTGAATATAAATCGAATCATCTTGTTAACAGTACAATTTAGCAACACTAGCAAAGATCACATTCTCCATGAAAAATATAATTTTTATTTTTCATTTTTCTCAAATATTGTTTTTAATTTTTCTTTTTTTGGTAGAAGTAATGCAGGTATCAGAAAAAAAAAATGTTGGCAGTTATGAAGAGAGAAAGAGAAAGAGAGTGAGTTTAGAGGGTAGTGATAAGGTGACATGGTTGTGAGCTATAAAAAAAAAACAGCAAAAAGTTATTTGATCGAAATTACTTTAATGCCTCATTCTTTTTTCTTTCCTCACATTTTTTTTCAGTTATGTATTAAAAATTGTAATTTTAATTTCATTGGTTTTTTGTTGACAAAGTGAGTTTTATTAATATGTATTTTAGATAATATAATTTGTTAACACTTTACTTAACAAATTCTATTGTGTTTCTTCATATGACTTTGCCAAGACTTTGAAGTTTTGATTGACGATTTACTTCCTCTGTATAAACGTTCTGCTCCGTTTGCAAAAGCAGAGACGTGGAGGTTTGAATCCCACGTTCAATTTTTGTTTCGCTTCTAATTGATTAAATAAATGGACATTAAACAAAAGGGAAAGGAATTTGTACTGCGTAATCGCTGTTGATGTGCGCAAGGCCGACTTTGGTGGAGTCTTTGAGAGCGCCGTAAGCTTTCCTCCACGTCTAAGTCGTCCCCATTTTTTCTCTGCTTCTACTGTACTACCTCAATTCCTCCACCACTCAGATCGCTCTCTCTCACCACCACTTTTCTCTCTAAGTCACTAGTTGCAACTCAACCTTGAGGATTTATTATGCAATAATTAAGCAAAGGGTTTTGAAGGATATATTATCGTACCTCCAAAAGCCTCGACACATTTGACCGCCTTGAGGATGACGGTGATGGGGTTTTCCTCTTTCTTCATCTTACCTCCGTCTCCCTTCACCTCACCCCCGTTGTTGCTGGCGGTGTTGGCGCCTCCATTTTGTTGCCGCCGTCATTCTTTTTCTGCATTAATCCAAGAACAAACACAAACCCATTAAAATAATTCCTTGCAAAAGGTCTTTTTTCACTTAACGACATTACGTGCGGCATACAGAGTTGTTTTTTCCCTTCCACCTTTCTGCATACATGAAAACATCTTTACTACAAAAATAATTTGCACGTGTTCTTCATGCATCGATTTTATATGTCCATAATTTTCTGTATTAACAGTAATAAAATTAATTTTCATGAGATAGATAAACGGTCAGAAAAAATTAACGAATATAAATTATGTTGCAGAAAGATTCCACACATGCTAATCCAAGATATACAAACACAACTGTGAAATTAATTTAGCATATCTTATTGCACCTACTTTCGTCCTTTTTTTTTTTCTGCAGACACGATTGTAATTGCTGTAGAGGAAACAAAATCACACAAAATGAAAACATAAAATAATAATTACAATTTAATATTTATTAGTCAATCAACTATATGTTTTTAATGTATTCTTTTACATTGCTCACATGCGATTAACTGTTATGTATGTTATTTCAATTACAAGAACAATTAATTAACTCGCGCGTAGTGTGTCGCGATAATTTTTCTTTCTTAACCAAGAATTTTTTTGTTGTAGGTGTTGAAACTTCTGTTTAGAGTGTTAGAAATAATTTTTAAATGAAGAATAATAGAATGTACTAAACTATGGTATTTCTAATAAGATCAATCCAACAGCTCTAAGAAGAATGTAGGAAAAAAATCCATGAATAAGGCCAAATAAATCAAGTATGAATCAAACCGCAGTTCCTTTGAGTTTTGTTAGTAATCAAATGTTCTGAGTCCTATGACTTGCTGCAAGGCTATCTTTTAATTAACTGCCATTTTATTGTGATTATTTAATTTGTCAAGGTGTGTTAGTAGCTTTTCTGTCAAAAATACATTTTAGTCCTAATCCCACTTGACTTTGCTCCCCCACACCTAACGCATGTGCTCTGTCTTCCATTAACTTAAAACACTCCCAAATCACACCAGCCAGCCATACAAAGGCACCGGCCACATCAAATATTAGGGCACGATTCAGGTGACCAAATTCAAAAAACAAAGTTCAGATAACAAAATGCAAAGAACACGATTCATATAATAAAATTCAAGAACATGATTCGGAGGATTTGAACAATTTGTGATACCATTAAAGAAACAGGTGTTCTAATTTCTTTCCTTGCTTTCCCTATTACTCTAATTCATTTATTCTCTCATTTCCTAAGCCCTCGTAGTCCCTATAAAAAAATTGGTAAACTTTATTTATTTTTTTTGTTTTTTTTGGGTCTAAAAAATATTTGGCAATCGTTTATGTATATTTCAAAAATAAATATAAAAATAACCGAAAAGACAATAAATAGATAATATTAAAATATGACTTTTAGCTCTCGAAACTCAAGTTTCTTTACATAAAACCTAACATAGTCTTTTTATCTGAATAAAACCCAATGACTAGGCTCCACATAAGCAAATTCATTAATTTTGTTTGCCTTTACATATTTTGCATTTTTTAGATGCCTAAAATACCCCTTGTGGAGCCAAAAATAATCACAAGGTGACACATGGATTTTTAGATAAAAAAAGGGCAAATATACCCTTGAGGCATATCGGGGTTCTTACATGCAAGCAGCGGGCAATCATCCCTCAACCAAGTCAAAAGTGCCCAAAGAAGGTAACAAATTCAAAGTTATCTCATCCATCCTCATCTTAGGTAATTACTTCATAACCTACAAATTATTCCATATAAATAGAGATTAATTGGCTAATTAATGGATTAATTCCTAATTAATCCATTAATCACCAATTAAATCGCCCATTATACCAATTTATCACCCATTACACACCAAAAATACCCCAAAAGGGCCGGCCACCTTTCTCCAAAGGGGACCAGCCATGCCCTATATATACTACCCCATTTTCTCTAAAAACCTAAGTCCACACTCTTGCAAAACTCCAAAAGTTCTCTAAACACTTTTCTCTCTAAATTCTAACTTTGGCATCGGAGGTTCTTCAGCCAAAGTCCCCCCCCCTCCCAATTCATCGTGGGCACGTGAGGCTCTTGGTCTTGACCCTAAGGTGTTAATTGTTTTGTAGGTGCAATTTTGTCCAAGAAGAAGGAGGCGGAAATTTGCATCCACAAATTGGTGCTTTCATTGAGAGGAAGAAATCCACACTCGTAGAAGACTCTCGCATAAAAAGGTTTTTTCTCTATTTTCTAGTCCATTTGTATTTTTTCATACGTTCTTATTATTAGAATTTTATTTGCAAAGATTCTTTGATAAAACGTAAAAGAGAAGTACAATGGCTAGAAATTTAGAAAATTCAACAAGTGAAAATTCCAATATTCAAGAGATGGGACCGCGGCGATCCACGAGGCTAAATGTGACAATAAGTGGAGCGACACCACCACTACGAGGCTCCACCATGGCAACCACCCGCGACGAGGTCCATGGCACCAAAGCTACGGCCCAAGCCATGTCATTCCAAGCCCAAGGCAAACCAGCCTGTGCTGCCCAAATCCAACGCGAGCCCAATGTGTTGCCGAGCCAAACCCAAGCCTCGCACTCACATGCGCCACACGTCGAGCAGCCCACTTTCGTGGCCCAGTCTGTTCCCGTCGAGCAGCCCACTCCCTTGGCCTAGCCTGCTCCCACCGAGCAGCCCACTCCCGTAAGTAGCCTGCTCCCTTAGCTTCCCAAGCAGCCCAAGTCGGCCCAAGACTATCTCAACCATCCGGACCTACCATCGAGCTGGGGGCATTTTCACCACACTTCTATGCGAATTTGACATTTCTCAATTCAAATCTCGCGCACGGAGCCTACCACACTTCCACTGCTTAAGGAGGCATATTTCTTCCAAGCTCTTCCAATCCAAATGGTGAACAACGCTTGTCTCGATAAGTCATAGAGTTGATGAGCACCCTTGCACAACAGACTACCTTGATGAATCAGCTCTTGCAACACACTGAGATGCAACGTGCCCCTGACAAGGTGTCCCGAAGTTGGACAAGGGAAGACGAAGAACCTCTCCAGCAACATCCTGAAAAGCAGCCACTTGACCAGTCACGAACCGAGCGTTCTAACGGAGTACACTCTCGACTAAGCCCCCGAGATAACGTATACTCCCGTCTTAGCGCGTGGAGGAGCGTGCACTCTCAGTTAGGCCCACGAACAAATATACACTCACGGTTGGGGCCACACTCTAATAATCAACATGAGCAACCTTCCAGGCGAAGTGTTCATTCGCGGCAAGGCTCATAAGGAGCATCATTCACTTTATGTCGGAGTAGGCAGCACAGCGAACGGAGAGAAGCAGACGCTCAATCCGGCTCAAATTCGACCAGCAGCCTGCGAGTTACCCGCTCTCCTGCCAGGAGCATACCATACCCACTGCAGTCACGGCATAAACGAGCCGAACACATGGAATAGCTGCCTAGACCAGCAGGTCACAATCGGGGGCAATCGAGAGCTCTACCACCCTAACAAAGGCAAATTCAGGAAGAAGTAGAAAGGTTCTTGACCGAGCGATTGCGCGATTTCCTGCGTAATGAAACTATTGACAAGACGCTCCAATGAGACATGACCAACATAAGCGAGTCATCTTTCAATGACAAGATCGAGCAGACGGGACTACCCAAAATAGATTGCCGGATCTAAAGACTACTTATGTTCCGACAAACGTAGCAGCTCAGCCTAATAACACGATGAGGGCAGACGAGTACCAGAAGAACACACCAGCCCAACTACCAAGAACCGGGGGCAGGCCTTGTTCTCAACACTCCAGACAATTCCTCTTGCTGCGCACAACCTGGCCCAAGCTAGTCCCAGCTCTGCTTTCACAGTCGTGCCTACCTGTTCCACGACTCCCGGCAGCCATTGATCTATCACCATGGCTCATAACTGTGCCAATCTTGCACCATGGTTCCCAGCCATGCCTATCTTGCTATGTGCCTTGCGACAACCAAACCTCAAAAGGGCACACGACGAAACACCTAATGATGGCACAATAATTCTGGGAGCAACTCACTGTGCTTACACCCTTACGCGGGTTCCACAAGCAGTTCGAAGTCTCAAGCAGATCGCCAAACATGACCTCGCAGGCTAAGGATTATTTCGGTTGTCCAGCAAACCAATTTTCCTCAGCTGCACTCATGACAACAACTTCCATGCTCTCCAGTGCTAGAGGGTAAATCAATTCCCCGACACCCAAAAGGGTCTGCTCTCCAATGCGAGAGGATAAACTAATTGCTCTCCAGTGCGAGAAGGTAAACCAATTCCCCGACACCCATATGGGTGTGCTCTCCAGTGCGAGAGGATAAACTAATTGCTCTCCAGTGCGAGAGGGTAAACCAATTCCCCGACACCCAAGACGCTTTCCAGTATGAGAAGATAAACTAACTGCTCTCCAGTGCGAGAGGATAAACTAATTGCTTTCTAGTGTGAGAAGGTAAACCAATTCCCCGACACCCAAAAAGGGTCTGGTCTCCAGTGCAAGAGGATAAACTAATTGCTCTCCAGTGCGAGAGGATAAACTAATTGTTCTCCCGTGCAAGAGGGTAAACCAATTCCCCCGACACCCATATGGGTCTGCTCTCCAGTGCGAGAGGATAAACTAATTGCTCTCCAGTGTGAGAGGGTAAACTAATTCCCCGACACCCATCTGGGTAATCTTTCCGATGTGAAAAGGCCACATAGCTCAAAAGATCGAATGTTAGCAAATGGTCAGGGGGCGGCAACCACTTTTGCACTTAACAGTTCTTTCATCCAACACTTCATCTTCAGCAGCTCCGATCTTGGCAACTTCATCCTTGACTGCTCAATCTACGACAGCTGAGAAATCAAACTCAAATAGTTTTTTTGGCAAGCAGCCCAGACGTGGCAGCCCAAACTACGCCACTTCCTCGGCCTATGCCGAGCTAATCCTTGGCTTCAATCAAGCCGAGCAGCACAAGCAATGGCCCCTGCCACACCACCTCTTTGGCCCATGCCAAGCTGACTCCTGGCCCCTGCCAGCCGACGGCTGCCCCATGCCAAGCTTACATCGGTGTGGCACGAAGAAGACAAAGAAATCAACGGAAGACAATTCTTTGCACGGGCAAGCAAAGAAGAGTGCTAGGGGATGGGGAACAAATATCCTCTAGCTTTCTCTCTTTCTTGTAGGGATAAATAATTTCCCTCCGAAGTTGATTTAATCCCCTACTTAAGGTAGGCTTAAATAGGCTTTGGAGGCGATTTATATCCCTTTCCTAGAAGAATCTAATTCCAAGTCCAAGAGAGAATCAGCATCAAAGTTGGAGATCTCTACACCTGCTGCCCTTTCCTGCGAGCAACCCAGCAGGTGTGGGGGCATTTGTGGAGCAAAAAATAATCACAAGGCGACACGTGGATTTTTGGATAAAAAAGGGGCAAAAATACCCTTGAGGCATATCGGGGTTCCTACACGCGAGCAGCGGGCAATCATCCCTCAACCAAGTCAAAAGTGCCCAAAGAAGGTAACAAATTCAAAGTTATCTCATCCATCCTCATCTTAGGTAATTACTTCATAACCTACAAATTATTCCATATAAATGGAGATTAATTGGCTAATTAATGGATTAATTCCTAATTAATCCATTAATCACCAATTAAATCACCCATTATACCAATTTATCACCCATTACACACCAAAAATACCCCAAAGGGCCGGCCACCTTTTCTCCAAAGGGGACCGGCCATGCCCTATATATACTACCCCATTTTCTCTAAAAACCTAAGTCCACACTCTTGCAAAACTCCAAAAGTTCTCTAAACACTTTTCTCTCTAAATTCTAACTTTGGCATCGGAGGTTCTTCGGCCAAAGCCCCCCCATTCATCGTGGGCGCGTGAGGCTCTTGCTCTTGACCCTAAGGTGTTAATTGTTTTGTAGGTGCAATTTTGTCCAAGAAGAAGGAGGCGGAAATTTGCATCCACACCCCTAATTACAGTTTTGATGTAGACATTTAATTCTATGCATATTTGAAGGGAGAGATTAATGAAAAAAAATGTATTAATGTTTAAAATCATTGCATTAATATATCAAAATAATTTGTATGTTAAGGAAAAAAAGAACTAATAATGTTATACTTTCCTTAAGATTTCGTAATTGTTTTTCAAATTTGCATAAAATTAGACAATTTTAATTTAATCTTGTCATTTTCTTACCAAATGAAAATCTGAAAGAGCACTATAAAATAATTTACCTATATCTAAAAAATATAGGTAAATTATTTGGGCATGTGTATTAGTAATAAATTTGCCTTGTATATGTAATGATACATGCAAAATAATTTACTCTAGGGTACTCTCTTGGATGATTGTATGTCGTGTTCTTGCTATTAATAAAATCGCTATCGTTTCAACTCAAAAAAAAAATTACTTATAAAATAAAAAATGTTATTTGATTCAAAATAAATTTATCTATATTTTATATAATATAATCAATTTGTCTGGTGAAGTTTTGGTGGTTGTATTACCATAAACATCATGCATGCATGATGAGAAATAGCAAATAGAAAGGGGGAAGTGCAACGTGGTGACATGTAAATGTAGATAAAGTAGGGTTTGTTTTATGCCCGAGTTTCCCGCGAAACAGAGAAGCATGACGTGCCCTCTCTCTTTCTCTCTCTGTCGTCCCAAAACAGAGAGCCCGTCCATCACAGACAAATCTACACAAATATTTATCAAAAAGTTGCTGTTTTCTTCCTCCGTTTCTTCTTTGTCCCTCCTCTGGTTCCTCACCATTCTTTAAATTCCCAGGTCAGTTTTCACTTCATTATTTTATTCAACCTGCATTTCTTCAACTTGTATCATATTTCCGTTGATCTTCTTTCGTAAAAACTGTCCACGCATTGCTTTTGAGATTTGTTCCAAGTGATTGATTTATATATTTATTATGTATTTTTAACAAGATGTAATCATCCTTATGGTTGGTTTTCATTTTTCTATTTTGGTTACCCAGAAACCAAATAGATCTTAAATTCTTGGTCTTCTGTTTGATTCTTATTTATATTTATTCATAAAATTTGGACAAAAAAGAAACATATAGGATGCAATTTAAAGGCTAATATTTCCTTTTTGTTTATTGTAGATAAGTTGATGTGGGATTTTTCGGAATTGCAGGAATAATTTTATTCAGAAATATTTTTATTGGTGCTGAATAAAATTAATTGTGTAGAATATTAGCAACTGGTGGTGATACATGGGTCGTTAATCTTGCTGTGTCACCACAACTTGAAAAATGATGTGTTGCGGGGGTGCGGAGGAGGAAAACTTCGGCCCACCTGCTAATCAATACACCGCCCCACCCAGAGGTGGGAATACATATGGAGGAGGAGGAGGTATTTTTTTAATCTTTCTTAATTTGAAATCATTTGCCATATTGTGATTTATGAGGACCATTGTGTTGGTGGTAATTATTAGAGGACAATTTCATTCAAATGACAAGTTCTAATTAACCATGCAATGTTCTATTAACTTGTTTGCTAGGTCAAGTCAAAATCCATTTCTTAAGCAAAAATGCAGCTCCTTACTGCTAATTATTGAGGAATTTCAGTATGGGCGGCTGTACTAGCGGTTTGGTTGTCCAACTTCTTAGCTTAAGTCTATTAGACGATTGCTCGACCCGTAAAACCAAGGCCTCATGAGGCCTTTAGGATTGGATAGGAATGGATAACCATTCAGATGACTGCACACCCGTAGGAAAATTTCATCTCACGGATTATTAAATAAGTGGCTTTGGGGTTAGCCAAAGTGGTGACTGAGGGCGGGCAAAATCTAATATAACTGGAATAAATATGGTGTGGAATGAGGTTGGAGGTTTGATGTTGAGAGCCTATAGAAACGAGAGCTCTGATACCATGTCAGACAATGATCTCATGACCTTGTCAAAGATTAAGTTGTTAATTAGATAATCGGTGGACAACAAACTAACAAATTTAATCTGTCCGTATGTCAAACATATTTTCAGCCTTCATGCATAAGCATACTTGTGTCACGAACTAGCATGCACCTTGTCAAGCATTACAAACCATTCCATTGTGTTGCAGGCAATGACAGGGGAGAGCCAAGGGGTTCTAATACGGTCAAAAGCGGAGCTCCACAGAAGGTCTTACCAATCGAAATACCATCTATGTCTTTGGATGAACTAAATAGGTTAACGGGTAACTTTGGTCAGAAGGCTTTGATAGGAGAAGGTTCTTATGGCCGGGTTTTCCATGCAAAATTGAGTAATGGTAAGGCTGCTGCAATAAAGAAATTGGATACGGGTTCATCACAAGAGGACTCTGATTTTTCAGCACAAGTAAGATTTGGGACCTTATGTTTTCTCGACAAAGACAATGTTACATATTTTACTTAAAATGCTTGATCAATCTTGTGCAGTTATCAACAGTGTCAAGACTTAAGCATGAGCATTTTGTGGAGTTGATGGGGTATTGCTTGGAGGCAAATAACCGAATTTTGATATATGAGTTTGCAGCCATGGGATCTTTACATGACATATTACATGGTATACTCAGTTACTAATTTGCTTTTGTGTTTGTTTCTACAATTCGTTGAAAATTGATTCATTTTATCCACTATTTCTGCTGAAGGAAGGAAAGGAGTACAAGGGGCTGAACCGGGTCCAGTTCTTAGTTGGAATCAGAGAATTAAAATTGCCTTTGGTGCAGCCAAAGGCCTTGAGTATCTCCACGAAAAGGTTCAACCTTCAATTGTTCACCGCGACATCAGATCTAGCAACGTCCTGCTCTTTGATGACCATGTTGCCAAAATTGCGGACTTCAACTTGACAAATCAGTCATCAGACACAGCAGCGCGACTGCACTCGACTAGAGTCTTGGGAACGTTTGGCTATCATGCTCCTGAGTAAGCCTCGGTTATTGTTTTCTGAATGTTTGATTTGATTCTACTATGGTTAGATGGTGTTGGATATGTTACATACTAAGCTTTGTATATATAGGGTAATATTCTTCTTTTAGACTTATGTTCAGATTGTGGATTTAGATCACATTCAAACAAAAATCAACCTATTAATGGTCTAGATTCATATAGTCTGTGTAAACATAATTAAGCATCTTACGTTGTTAGACAACTGTCAAGAAAACATAATTAAGCATCTTGCCTTTATGATCTCCCAAACACGGTTGAGTAGATACATATCTTGTATAGAACCCGTTATATAATCTGCACTAACTCTAGCATTTTGCCATCATGCATGATATTTTCTCCTAACATTTGCTTTGTAATTTCCTCTAATTATAAAATTATTGCTTTTAATTTTATTTTTTATTCAGGTATGCGATGACAGGACAAATTACTCAGAAGAGTGATGTTTACAGTTTTGGGGTTGTTTTACTGGAGCTTTTGACAGGGAGAAAGCCTGTAGATCATACAATGCCAAAAGGGCAACAAAGTCTTGTTACTTGGGTACACATAAATTTCTCAAGACTCTCTAACTTGCTTTTAGCAGTGCTTTCTATAGCCCTCTAATCTGAATCCACATACAAATTAAACATTACAGGCAACTCCAAGATTGAGCGAGGACAAAGTGAAGCAGTGTGTTGATCCCAAGCTAAACAATGACTGCCCACCAAAGGCAATTGCTAAGGTTTGCTTTAAAATCATTTCTCTTAACAAACTTACTATGAACAATCTAGGAATCCCATGGAAAAAAAAAAGAGACCAAATTCACATTCTCGTAACAGTTCTAAGACTTGTTTGGTGCCTAGAATTGGAATGAATTGGATAACTCATAATATTCAAGGTATATTGAAGGTAGAGGTGAATGATTTTTTAAGAGGATCAGGGATTAGACAGTTTCATCTTTTCTTGTTTTCCATGTCTTTGGGGAGGATTGGAAGGGAATAAAGTTTACTTAACGAGTGATTAATCTTCTACATTCAAGTCGAAAACAAGTTTTCACTTCTTCCTTCAACATAATTTGAATATTTTGCACCTAAACACCAAATGAGCCCATAGGGTAAAGCTATTCACACTCCTAGTTTCTCATAATGCGCTTCTCCTTTCTGAGTGTTTTAATATTACTATATATTAATTTCGGAGCACAGGACGACATACTAAGAGTGTGAATATTAGTGGTAGCTCAGACCTGTGTGGGTGACTATTAGCCATCGATGGACGTGGGTATATTATACGACATTATAGATGGATGATTTGATTGGAAACCCTTGCTTTGTTGTTTCAGTAAGGCAGGCATACCTTAGGCTATCAACTTGATGTGTAATTAGTTTCTAAAACTTTGGTTTTCATGGGCAATGTCTCAGTTGGCAGCAGTGGCAGCACTTTGTGTACAGTACGAAGCTGACTTCAGGCCAAACATGACCATCGTTGTGAAGGCTTTACAGCCACTGCTAAACGCAAAACCTGCAGGCCCAGAGTCAAATGCCTAAGCATGTATACTCTATCACGTGCATGCATGCAGAATCAGCAACTTGTCTTGTGTACGTGTGCTTTGTAACCTATCTTTCTTCTTTGTAATCCTATTCCCACGTTATGCTCCACTGAATCGATACACTGTCGATTACAAGGATTCGTTTTGAATTTGTCATTTATCTAGTTTAATCAAGAAAGCAGTCCTAGTTATTCTTTAGTTCAATCAACTTTCTTGTATTTTTTTTTTCATTTCTAAATGGGAGTTTTAACGAAACACTCCGGTACTGTTCACTTTTAACGAAAAACCACATTTTTACCTTTACCTGACACTATTCACTATACCTTTAAAAAGGGTTTTTCGTTAAAAGGGAAGTTTTTTTGGACTTTTCATTAGTTTTCCTTTTCTAAATCTCATGTCACTTGAAATGAAAAGGTTTAGAAACTATGTTTTAGATCAAACAAATATACCATCAACACATATACAAACTGTGGATGCAAATATCTGCCATAGGACGATCTGCTTGAATGAGATTTGTGATATACACTTGAGAAAACTTGCAACCAAAATGCGGAGTTAATGGCAACCTCGGCCACGGTTAGTTGTGTTTGTTGTATGAAATCAACACTTGAGTGCGAATAATTGAGCTTGTAGCATAAAGCTTTGAAGTTTAGAGCCAAGTGTGGCTATTTTAGAAAATGACCATACGTGATCTGCAAGGGACTTGTAAGAAATATCTCACATTGACTGTATTATTATTATTATTTTTATTTTTTATTTTTTAAAAAGAGTTTAAATCCTAACCCTGGGGATGGTGAGAAAAGATATATTTTACATCCCAAATGGGCTATAATTAGAGATACCATTGTTTATGGTACAAAAGTTCTTACCACTTCAACTAATACTGAAGCCTTTTGTGATAAAACCTCATACATGTCGAACTGTACAGATGGTAATTAACTAGTTGGGGACAATTTTGATGTTGAAAGTGAATCTTTAGCCCGTCTCTCTGATAGTCTGAAATAAAGGAGAAAATGAAGGTTATGGCAGTTGAGCCACGACAGCATTGGCCTAAATATAAGGTAGCGTGTGCCATATTTTAGGAAGTGAAAAGGTTCACTACCAACTTTGATTCAAAAATTACTTTCAGCCATCTTAAAAAACAAATTAAAACAAACCCTAAATAATTAAGATGTTATGTAACGCCATATAATGTATCAAACATTATGTGTCGACATAGTGACTCCACTATGCCATCCCATCCTAACAAAGGAGCAAAATGTCAACATATACCACAAGGGACAACAGCGCTGCTCACTAATAAATTTTTAATTTAATTTTTTATAATAACACACGTTAGATTATTGGACAGAATATCATGGGTGTGAGCATATGGAATTGAAAATCAAAATCGAAACACGAACCAAATCAGATCGTACCGAACAATTCGATTTTTACGGTTTTGAAATGGTTTCGTTTGAAACTGAATCATAATATAAAAAAACGGTTTGGTTTCAGTTTGATTTTATTTAACTAAAATAGGTGTAAAAGTCACAAGTCCAAAGTGAGCAAGCGAATGAGATTGACGCAAGGTAAAGGCCTAGGTGTCAAACCCTAGAGGGAGGGGTGCAGTAAAGGGCCTATATATACTCCTTGTATTTTCTCTAATTTAAAAAAAATGAAAAGTTTTAAATTAGATTATCGTCAAAACGAATTTGATTAAATTATTGCTAGTTCAATGTGTAAAAACAAATAAACATTGGATAAAAGTGTAAAAGCACTTACTGTGGAACTATCCGTCGTTCGAATTTGACTCTTGATAGGCTTGGTATGCGAGGCTTATTAAAATACGACATTCGTCTGGTTTTCCATTCTCATCGTCGCTCCATCGGGCTTATATACCTTTTGTGCAACGCAAGCCAAATGCTACTTATAGTCTTAAAATTAGATATAGATTAATTAATGGTTGAATAGGTTTTAATTTTTTTTTCAATCAATTACACTTCGGATAAATGTAATTTGAAGTATGTGACAATTTGGACGATATTTTTTTAGATTGATGAAAACAATCATAAATTTACAAATCATTACACAATAGACTCTATCACGTGCATGCATGCGGAATCAGCAACTTGTCTTGTGTACGTGTGCTTTGTAGCCTATCTTTCTTCTTTGTAATCCTATTCCCACGTTATACTCCACTGAATCGATACACTGTCGATTACAAGGATTCGTTTTGAATTTATCATTTATCTAGTTTAATCAAGAAAGCAGTCCTAGTTATTCTCTAGTTCAATCAACTTTCTTGTATTTGTTTTTTCATTTCTAAATCTCATGTCACTTGAAATGAAAAGGTTTAGAATCTATGTTTCAGATCAAACAAATATATATATCAACACATATACAAACTGTGGATGCAACGATCAGCTTGAATGAGATTTGTGATATATACTTGAGAAAACTTGCAACCAAAATGCGGAGTTAATGGGAACCTCGGCCACGGTTAGTTGTGTTTGTTGTATGAAATCAACACTTGAGTGCGAATAATTGAGCTTGTAGCATAAAGCTTTGAAGTTTAGAGCCAAGTGTGGCTATTTTAGAAAATGACCATACGTGATCTGCATGGGACTTGCAAATGACACTTGGCAGGTGTTGAACTATCTCACATCGACTGTATTTTTTTTTTTTTTTTTTTTAAAAAGAAGAGTTTAATTCCTAACCCATGGGATGGTGAGAAAAGATATATTTTACATCCCAAATGGGCTATAATTGGAGATACCATTGTTTCTGGTACAAAAGTTCCTACCACTTCAACTAATACTAAAACCTTTTGTGAGAAAACCTCATACATGTCGAATTGTGCAGATGGTAATTAATTAGTTGGGAACAATATTGATGTTGTTGAAAGTGAACATTTGGCCTGTCTCTTTGATAATCTGAAATAAAGGAGAAAATGAAGGTTATGGCAGTTGAGCCACGACAGCATTGGCCTAAATATAAGGTAGCGTGTGCCATATTTTAGGAAGTGAAAAGGTTCACTACCAACATTGATTCAAAAAATACTTTCAACCATCTTAAAAAACAAATTAAAACAAACCCTAAATAATTAAGATGTTATGTAACGCCATATAATGTATCAAACATTATGTGTCGACAGAGTGACTACACTATGCGATCCCATCCTAACAAAGGAGCAAAATGTCAACATATACCACGTCAGCATTGGCCTTCGTTGGGTTTTCCATTCTCATCGTCGCTCCAACGCTTATATACCTTTTGTGCAACGCAAGCCAAATGCTACTTATAGTCTTAAAATTAGATATAGATTAATTAATGGTTGAATAGGTTTTAATTTTTTTTTTCCGATCAATTACACTTCGGATAAATGTAATTTGAAGTATGTGACAATTTGATCGATATTTTTTTAGATTAATGAAAACAATCATAAATTTACAAATCATTACACAATAGACTCCTTCGTCAATCTCACATGTTTGTTATATGACGTAATACTCGGTTGATCAATTTTTGACTTGCATGTACGCCAAAATCGATGCAACATGAATTACCATAAATTGTTATGGTAAGTACAACACATCTGGTGCCACTTCAAAAGATAGTTGTTATTTACTAAAAAAAGTAGCATTTTTGACATAAATTGTTATGTCAAAAATCTCATTGCGAAAATAAGCATACAAGGATGAACAATATCTGACCCAAAAATATTGAATATGAGAAGAGAAAATTTTGGTTTTTTTTTTTTTTTTTTCGAGAAATGCTAAGGAGACTCTCAAGAGTGAGATTTTGTCGCTTTATATTTTTAGCACAATATATTTATAATATTAGCACAAAAATTAACGTTAAATTATGAAACGAAAGAAAATTCATATAAAATCTCATAACAATTTTGGTAATTTCATTTCTAAAGAACAATTTTGGTAGTTTACGTGGAAATAGTGGCGACACAATGTGCTTTTCTTACCCAAACGACGAAGTGGGCCCCCATAAGTCAGATACGGACGAATAGTGAAATTATTTTAGCTTGGGATTTTAAGTTAATCATGTTAAATTAACGGAACAGTATTTCTCCCTCTCTCTCTCTCTCTCTCTCTCTGGTCTCGCTCATTTCGTTTTAACCGTGCCTCCCTTATATAGCTACCATCACCAGAGCCTTCCCCTCTCTCTCCTCTCTCTCTCTCTCTCTGCAAATATATACGCAGCACCAAATCTCACCGTCCTCAACCAAAACCCCCATTACATCCCCTCCCTTCTCAGTTTCTCACCCTGCAATCCAATCCAATCCGTTTCATTTCAACCCACTATCCCAATCGGATTCACCTCCGACGCAATTCATTTCTATCCGAGAACCATCCGTTCCTCGATCTATAATTCCCAGATTAATTCTTCTTTTGGTTTTATTGATTGGAATGCTCCATTTTCGATCGGATTGAATCCGAATCGGACCGCCAACGCGGGCCCCGGGATGGGAAGAGCCGGTGAATGAGAATTTTGAACCAAATATGCCCGGTTTAGCTCAGAGAAATGACCAATTCAGTGATGGTTCGTCGCCCATTTACTCACTGTCTTCGTCCAACGGATTTTGGTCCAAGCATCGCGACGATGTTAGCTACAATCAGCTTCAGAAGGTACTTCATATTTTTTCTAATTTATTCGATTTTTGCTTTGATATTGGGTTGATAAATGAGATTAATTTGGATCACTTTTTTGGTATTGTGTTTGATTAATGAATTTAATGTGTGTTTTGAGTTTGAATTGGATCTTGTACTATCAGGTTATGAGGTTGTACATGTGTGATTGTTCATTGGAGGGCTAGTTTTCGTTGGAATGTCCTTGTTTCGTTAATCAGATCCACTTTACTTGTTTGTGTGTGTGTATATATGTCCTTAGTGAGAATATAATCTTGTAATTATGTATTTGAGTTGATAATTGCGTAATGTGTACCGTTATCGGAGAGCGTTTCTCGTTACGTTTTTGTTTCCAAATGCCTCTTCATATGCGAGGTAACGGAAGAAAAGTATGTGCAAAAGAAAGAAAAGTTATAATTTTTTTTTGTCCCGGCAGGATAGTTGAAATATAGCTGTCTGGTTATACCAAGTCTAGTGCATCTTTATTACTTAGTTATAGTAAGTTAGTAACACTTACAGGCTTGGACATAAAATCTAAACACAGACGCACACGTGTAGACTCTTTCATCGTCACAAGGATGCAACGGGTAGAAAAGTTGTGTTCATTCCTTCTTGATAATTGATATACATTTCCCAGTCTGTGGTTCGTTTGATAGAGTCTGTGGTTGGGATTGAATAAGAAGTTCCTTGTAGTATCAATAACATTTGGCAATTTACGGATTGTGTGATAACCTATAATTATGCAGGCATTTTTTTTTTACTCATTGATGACTGACAAGTCTCTTACGAAGTTATATCTACTTTTGACGTAGTTTTGGAGTGATCTGTCACCACAAGCTCGACAGAAACTTCTCAGGATTGACAAGCAAACACTTTTTGAGCAAGCTCGGAAGAACATGTACTGCTCTAGATGCAATGGGTTACTGCTTGAAGGTTTTTTGCAGATTGTCGTGTATGGAAAGTCTTTAAAGCAGGAGGGAACAGGCGGGCAACTATCCTGCAACAGGTCAAGGGCCTCAAAAAATCAAAAAGATGGTGGATCAAGTATTACTAATGGGTGCCAAGATGAAATCCCAGATCCATCTGTCCATCCTTGGGGTGGTCTAACCATAACACGTGAGGGGTCATTGACACTTATTGATTGCTATCTGTATTGTAAGTCTCTCAGGGGACTTCAAAATGTAAGTTCTGATGATTTTATTATTTCATGAGATTGCGTTCAAGCCAATTTTATTCTAGTAGCTGAGTTTTTTGCTTGAATCAGGTGTTTGACAGTGCACGCGCAAGGGAACGAGAACGTGAGTTGCTTTATCCTGATGCATGCGGTGGGGGAGGTCGGGGTTGGATTAGCCAAGGAATGGCAAGTTATGGCAGAGGACATGGAACAAGAGAAACATGTGCATTGCACACTGCCAGGCTTTCTTGCGATACATTGGTAGATTTCTGGTCAGCACTTGGAGAGGAAACTCGACAGTCTCTTCTTAGGATGAAGGAAGAGGATTTTATTGAGAGGCTCATGTACAGGTGTTTAGCCATTTATGTATTCCTTTCTCATGAAATTCAATATAAAATAGTGGAAGTGATGTATTTTTTTCTTTCTGGTTGAAGGAGTGCTGTATGTTTAGTTTTGGGTTGTGGAGGAAGTTTCAGTTATTACTATTGGGACTGCATTATTAGTAATGATATTGAGGATGTTCAGCCTGGTGAAGCTAATAGGGAAGAGAAAAGTAGCTTCATTTGGTACAATGGATGTCCATTATTAGCTGATGCATCCTTGAAGGCTTTACATAGGCCTGAAACACCCTTTTTTCTTTGAATTAATTTGAATTTGGGTTCGTGCACATAGTAAGTATATTGATGGTATTTAAAAATCCTCACCAAAAACTATGCAGGTGAACAAAAAGGAATAGCGTGAAAGATTAATGTACCAGTGGCTTTTCATTTTGCAACATTTGGCCATTTTGTATCTAGCATGAACTTATACGTTGTTTGGTCCTACAAAACTGCTTAAAATAGAGTTATGTAACTTATTTTTGCAGCAATTACTTCCTTATGTTTAGATATCTTAGCAGTCCTCATCGGTTACTTTTATTCTGGTTGTCTTAAGATTTTGATGTTCCTGTCACAGGTTTGATAGCAAGAGATTTTGCAGAGATTGCAGAAGGAATGTTATTCGTGAGTTCAAGGAGCTAAAGGAGCTGAAGCGCTTGCGGAGGGAACCTCGCTGCACTAATTGGTTTTGTGTTGCAGATACCACATTTCAGTATGAGGTCTGGCATCATATGTTTTTTAATTTTTGAATTGTCTCTGATCTCTGTTGTGATTTTTGTGTTCTCTAAATCTTTTTAGAGGAAACTGGTGAGATAAAAAATTTGGATGGTTGGACCTTGTTTATTTTTTAGCATTTTTTAGTGATAAGTACAGATGATGTGACTGGCATTTTTATCCCTTTTTTGCTATCATCTCAGGTATCTGATGGCACAGTACAAGCTGATTGGCGCCATACTTTTGCCGACACTGTTGGGACATACCATCATTTTGAGTGGGCTGTTGGAACAGGCGAGGGAAAATCTGACATTCTGGAATTTGAAAATGTTGGCATGAATGGAAGTGTGAAGGCTAATGATCTAGAGCTCGGTGGTTTAAGTGCATGCTATATTACCCTGAGGGCTTGGAAATTAGATGGCCGTTGCACTGAGCTTTCTGTAAAAGCTCATGCATTGAAGGGTCAAGAATGTGTGCACTGTAGGCTTATAGTCGGAGACGGCTATGTAACAATCACAAGAGGAGAAAGTATTAGAAGATTTTTTGAACATGCTGAAGAGGCAGAGGAAGAAGAGGTAGTTAAGATCCCTAAAGGCTTATTATTATCTATGTTCTGCAGGGGCGGTCGAGATCTATATTATATCTTACGAGGTTAGACCTCATGCAGTGTTGTTATTTAATGTGTTTTGTCAGGATGATGATTCCATGGACAAAGATGGAAATGAACTGGATGGAGAATGCTCCCGTCCGCAAAAACATGCGAAGAGTCCTGAACTTGCTCGAGAATTTCTTCTAGATGCTGCAACTGTTATTTTCAAGGAACAGGCATGTTCAGTCTGCTGATGTTATTGTGTTAAGTTCGTCGTTGTTCATTTTATAAACTCAACTCCTTGTTTGTTTACCTGTGTTAACATAAATTAAGATACTTCATTTACCATAGTGTATTCTTAAACCTTGTTAGGTGGTATACAATTCAGTCTGTAAGACATCTGGGGTGCAATGTGGAAAGTAAGAGAGATCAATTATATTTTCTATGGAAGGAATGATGTCAGTACTGGTGTTGTCAAATGGTGTAGGGAATGCAATCACAATAGTTCACTATTATTACTACTTAAACCTTGTTATATAACTATTGAGGAAATGGTATTTAGAACTTGCATTTTCCTTGGAGAAACTATGGTGGGGAAAGGGTGTTCATAGCAGAGGTGCTTAAATTTTAGTGTTCCGGACAAAAGTAAACTTATGTTGGCATGATGCTCTACAACTAGTCACTGTGTGTGTGTGTGTGTGCGGAATGCTGGAAGATTTGTTAGTATGCAAACGTTGTGTGTGACTGTAATATTACGTATTCTCTGTCTGATTCTGAATGCCCATCTTTTAGGTGGAAAAAGCATTTAGAGAAGGAACAGCTCGTCAAAATGCACATAGCATCTTTGTTTGTCTTGGACTAAAGCTGCTGGAAGAACGAGTTCACGTTGCTTGCAAAGATATAATTACGCTTGAAAAGCAGGTCTTAAATCTTGTTATATTTCCGACCGAAAAAATCTTGTCACATATTCAAAAGATAACGTACTAGGTAGAAAAATGAGAACAGCCATTTTAAGATTTAGGAGGAACACTTCTGATGATTTTGTACCTTTTCCCTACAGATGAAGCTTCTAGAAGAGGAAGAAAAAGAAAAGCGTGAAGAAGAAGAGCGCAAAGAGAGGAGAAGAACAAAAGAAAAAGAGAAAAAATTGCGAAGAAAGGAGAGGTTGAAAGGGAAAGAGAAAGATAAAGATACGGAATGTTCTGAAGTAAATGAAACTCCTGCTCTTGATGTTGTCTCAAAGGAAGAATCATCACTAAATGCTGATGAGGAGCCTAATAGTTCCATTAGCTGCAAGGATTCAGTTAGTGAAGCTGATGATCAGATTCTATCTAGGCCTGGATCTCCTGAGATTCCTGAGGATCAGTTCCAAAATGATTTTATCGTTTCAAAAAGTGAAGACCATTGTCATGATAGTCTTGATGGTGAAATTACCAATGGAAGAGGCGATACTGGTTCTTTTACAGTTGAGCAATCAAAGTTTTCACGACGGAGATTGAAATTCAGGAGAGAAGCTCAACTAGAGGCATCTTTGAAGTGGTCTGACCGGCGCCGATATGCTGCTGTTTCAGATAGTGCTTCTGTGGTTAGTAGATCCGAGTCGAGATGTAATGCTGATAATTTTGAGACTCCATCAAGGGGCATCAATGGATCAAACAGGCAATCAAGAGTGAATGCCCTGAAGTCCAATGGTCGACATAGTGGTCCTAAGTTTACTGAGAAGTTTCTCTCCCCAAGTAACAGGATGAGTGACAGATACAAATTCAATTCTTGCAGCTGTAACAAAAACACTGAATATAGAGCAAAGGTAGACCCCCATGTTTCTGCTGCCAGAGTGGGATGGGAGGATAAAACTGCAAGTCAGTCAGAATCTGCATTAGATATTTCCAAGCAATTCTATCGTGGTAACAGGTATAACCAAGTAGGAGAGATGCAAGTTAGTTGTGTAAGACCCAAAAGCAAAATCAATTCTGGGGACAATCCTGGTAGAGATTTGGTTTATCCCAAGAAAATTTGGGAGCCCTTGTATACTAGAAGTAACTCAGACTCCGATGTTACCTTGCGGTCATCTGCTTTCAAGGATGAAGATAAAATCATGAAGTCACCTGGTGACATATGTACAGGTGAAGATAGGGCAGATACAGGTGAAATTTATGAGGATACGAACTTAAAGGAATCAAGAAAATCCAGCACAGGAATGGCTGTCAACTGTCAGAGTGAATTTCATGCTGGAGAACAGGATTCTTGCAACCCAGCGAAACCCACTTATGAGGAGATTGGATTATGCCCTGTCAGTTCTGTACTTCGTTCCATTGACTCTGCATCAAATGGAACTTCTGACCCCACTGTGAGCAGCACTTCTAATTCCGATAACTGCTCATCATGCCTAAGTGAGGGAGATACCAATACAACGTCATCAAATCATGGACATCAGGAATCTTCGTCTATATCAGATTCAGAAGATGCCAGCCAGCAATCAGGAGGAAAGGAAACTTCTCTATTCATTCAAAATGGTTTCCGAGAGTGCCATGAAGTTGGTATGGAGAATAATCAGAATGAAAAAAGAGGAGAGTCTATGGAAAGGACACCGATTGGTCCTTCACTGAGTGGAGCAGGGAGTAACGTTTTTGGGAATCCAACAAAAATTGCTCAGAGTTTTGATAATGGTTTGTCTGCTGTTAATGTGGGTTCTCAGCATCATGGCATGCTTTCTCCGATGCATAACCAAAATGTACAGTTCCCCGTTTTTCAAGGTCCTTCAACAATGGGTTACTATCAACAAAGTCCAGTTTCATGGCCTGCTGCTCCAGCAAATGGAATGCTAACATTTCCAAACCACTACTTATATGCTGGTCCTCTTGGGTATGGTATAAATGGAAATTCAGGCTTCTGCATGCAGTATCCTGTGCAGCACGTACCTCCCTTGTTTACCCCTGGCCCCGTTCCAATTTATCAGCCAGTCATCAACAGAGAGGAGCAGAATCAGATATCTACCCCGTGTATGCAAGACTCTCCCAGTGAAGCTAATACAGAGAGTGTGGATCCATCTGGAGCATATTCAAGGCAAGCACCACCAACTGGAGAAAGAGCGCAAGATGATAATTCTGGAAAATTGCATACGATTAATGATGGCTTTTCCTTGTTCCATTATGGGGGCCCTGTTGCTAATCCACCAGGATATATGCCTTCGGAAGAACAGACTGTTGTGGATTCTCCTTTAAAATGTTCGGATCATGTTGAGAATGATCAGGCGTGTTACAAGAAAGAGGCGACCATTGAAGAATACAACCTGTTTGCAGCAAGTAACGGCATAAGGTTTCAATTCTTCTGAGGTAAGAAGGCGTGAGGTGGCTGTTGAGGAATGCAGTCCCCTATCTTCTTACATGGCGACCGAAGGTTTGTGGTACTTGGTATTTGGTACTCAATAATCTTCCTTTGAAAAATTCCAATATTTAGCTCAATAGTTTTGCGTTTTTCGTTTTAGTTATTCAATTTGCCCATTGTTTTTTTCCCCTTAAATAGAGAGAAAAAGGTTGGGAGAGTGCTACAAAGTTTGAAGAGTGTTCTTTTTTCTTTTCTTAATTAATGATGAATTTGTTGGTATGGAAGTTCCCTTGTATTTTAGAGCTTGTTTTAGGATTTTGAACCTCCTAAAACATTCTTATTAAAAGAATTTTCTTGGATGATGAAAATAATGGAGCTTATATGATGAGGAAGTTATGTGTTGTCTTCAGTGCAAATCATTGAGTTTCAAGTTTATTATGCTCACTGAAATTCTGTGTTACATAAATTTTGATGGCTCGAAATTTTGTTTACCATTAGATTGATATCCATCTAGAGATCACGAGAGAGTAGATCCATCTAGAGATCATGATTTTCTCCAGAGTAGAATTTTCTTCTCTCCTTATCTCTCTCTTTCCCTCATTTTCTATTTAAACGGTTACGATTAAGTCATGTCATCTTGTTTTGAATTTTTTATGTAGAGAAAAAGACAACAAAAAAAGTGCGAGAAGTGAGGAGGAAAGAGGATGGTAATAAGATGAGAGATAATCCTATTTCATTTTCTCCATGGTTTTGGGTCCCCACGGGGTGTTGCCCCTAAGAGCATCTCCACGGGGGGTCATTTACCCGGCACCCAGTCCAAATAACAGCCCAGCACCCATTTTTTCTTGTCCAGCCCGCCCACTTGCCTGGCACCCAGCCCATGCCAGGCAAGAGCCCAGTCCATTTTTGACTGACCCAAGGACCGGGGAAATGTGAGGCGCGTTGGTGCTGGCCCACTTTGTTGGTTACGGTTGGCCAGGGCTTTTGGACACGTCTCTTTAATTTTCCCAAGCTGCCTTTTTGTATATTTCATCATGGAAAATATTGGCGTCGACAAAAAAAAATAAAATCATGGATAATTGGTTGGTCAATGCCCAATATACAACTGTGTGAATTGCTTCAATAAAAATTAATAATATTTTAAATGGACTGGGTGCCAGCGCAAAGTCTTAGGGGTAGAGATCGTTTGTGCCAGCGCATTTTTAGACTGGGTGCCAGCGCATTTTTTTTTAGGGGTGGAGATGCTTTGGCCTCTTACTGTTCACTGGGGTCTGTTACTGTTAATTTGAGTGGATAAATGCGCTGGGTGCTGGCGCAAAGTCCTTAGGGGTGGAGATGCTCTAATGGATCGGGTATAAAGGATAAGAAGCGGGAATGGGGACGAGTTGGCGATATGTATTTGTATGGTGTTTGGAGCGGGGTAAGAATCTGGATCCTCGCCGGATCCTCTTTGTGAGGATTCAGGGATCCGTGAATTGTGTATGTTCATCGTACATTGTGCGGTTATAAATCATTTTAAATATTTTTATTTAAAATTAAACATAAACAGTACTTAATAAAAACTGACCGCACGATATACGATAAACGAACTCAATTCACGAATTCCCAGGATCCTCACCAAAAGTATCCGAAGAGGATCCTGTTGGATGGGACGGAAATGGTATTTTAACCTTCGATCCAAACCCGCCCCTTTTGGAATATATAGTAGTTATTTATTTCTGTTTAATAATATTATACAATGTATGTTATAAAAGAATGAAGTGGTTCACTTTCAACTCTTTCTCACGTAAAAAAATGAATAATGCTAGCCACATTAAATTTGTGCACTAAATGGTGTGTCACTAATCAAATTTGTATTTTAATTCAAGTGAATTTGATTAATAATTGTAATGAAGATTGTGAATAATTATTGGCACTAAAAAAAAATTAATTGTACACTTCAAACTTTCTATATTTTGAAAGAAAAGTATTCTTATAAGGAGTGCACAATTACATTTTTGGAATGCAAATAACTCTATCCTAAACATTTATATGGTGTAGAATGTGCCACATAATTTGGTGCACAATTTAGTAGGGGTGCAACTTGGGTTGCGTTAGACCGAATTTGTTCATGCCTAACTCGATTTCAAACCCAATCAGGCATGTTAGAATGAAGAAAAAATCTACCCAAACCCAGTTCGACCTCAACTTGATCGTTTATTGGATTTGGTTGGGTTGATGCCTGTCTACCCATACCAACCCAACCCCAACCTAATTTTAAGTCCGAAATGCTCTTGTACATATTACTCATCCTACTTCATATTATATAAGCTATATTACTTAAGTAGAAGTTTTGGAATGCATATACTTGAAGTTTGTTTGCAGTTTCCTTATTAATAATGAAAGATAGTGTTACTTTTACATTTTTTTTTATTGAAGCTTTGTTATATGTTTTGTAATTTTATTTCAACTTCGCATGGTTGAAACATTGGAAATGGTATCCAAGTTGTTTGCTTTAGCTTCTGTGTGAATAATGATGTGTAAATGGAATTTTAACGAAAATTGACGTTGTTTGATTCAAAATTTGAAAAATCATGCAAAATAAGGGGTTATAAGATTGAATTCGATAAAGTTGGATGAACACGAATCCAACCCGAGTAAGCCCAAACTTAATTAAAACATGAACCCGACTAAACTCACATGAACCTGAACTCAATCCAAACTCGAACTGTGAAGGTTGGATTAAGTTGACTATCCAACCCATCCGCCCAACTCGCTCGAGGTGCACCCTAGCTTGTAGCACCACCCACAAAAATTAATTTTGTGGACTGAGAAGTAAAAAATTTAATTTTAATTTTTGTCCACACATGGTGGACTACAGCCAGAGTGGCGTCACATACACTTAGAGGGAAAAAAAGAAGCAACCGAAGGAGCAAAGTTGGGAAGTGCATTTCATTTTTCAAAATTAGTGTTACCATGTGTGATGGATTCCCCCGTCTTCGAACACAAACTCCAATTCGCATTGTTGAAGAAATCTTTGGTCGACGACAGAACACAATTACTTTTGCCTCATGTACAAGGGATTCGTTGGTCCTAAACAACTTGTTCCCATTCGAATGCCTGGTGAACAAGTTCAATGACCTTAAACGGGAGTCCAATTTTCAAACAGAGGTAAGCAGAAGCTACCTAACTTGCTCAGCACGGCACAGTGGTTAAATGGCCCAAAAGAAACATAATGCAGGGAGCAGGGCAAAAGAAACGAGTTTTCAAAAATTAGACAAAGTGAATCTATAAATTTCAGTTGAATCCGTTGTTTCTTGCACATGAAATTGTCAAAGTTTAATTCAACTATCAGTTTCTGGCCCCAACAAACTTTAATACAGCAAGAGAAAACCCAGGCTCATCGACAAATTCGGTTAATTCGAAAGAATGTTCTGCTGCAGCTTCCTCTAAAGTACTCTTTTCAGGCACGTCAGAAGTTATAACATCTGGATATTGTCGTCGTTGCTGCTCCAAAACTTCTCTTCCTTGGGGATGGCTAATAACCAGTCTCGCACCTATACAAGGAACAGCCACAACTCAGAATCAAGAGTGATATTTTGAAAGAACGCAACAGCTAATGTTAGATTTATCACTCTCCAAAAGATTTTTCTCCTTATTAATTTTAACACGAAACTTTCAATTTATGGATTCGTACAGGAAAATATGATACTTTTGGGTGAGCCCTGAATGAAATGTGAGAACGAATCTATGGCAATTAATGACACTTCATCAAGGCAGAGAAGCAGTAGTAGATCAAGCATGAATGAAAAGAAAAATGGATGATATTACGAATCTCTGCAAGAAAATCACCTGGTGTAAAACACCTTCCAAGTGTTTTAAACACTTCGTCAAGTTTCAAGGGCACGGCTGGAAGGCAATAAAGGAACACCACATCTAAAGGCGCCCACTTATCAGGTACATATATCAATTCTCCTTGCCAACACTTAACCTTGTCATATTTTTCTTTAATACCAGCTAAAACAAAAAGTGAATCATGGACAACGAGCAGGAGACTGCAGGGTGATGATTCAACCAACCGATCCACAAATCCTTCAGAACCAATTGAAACCATAACCCTAGAAGTTTCTTCAATCTCTCCTGCGGAAATAAGGCGATCAATCTTAAGGTTATAATCTTGGTCAGAACTGAAATCACCTGAATCAAGAAAGGACCAGTCTTTCCCAGCAAAATCGTCGAAGTTGATTACAGACACTACGCCTTCATTTGATGGAGCAGTAGCACCAAAAGATGATCGGCAAGCATGCAAAGACCGATGTGAAATACAAGGAAATGAAGGAGAAAGAGGAGGGACACAATGAATCCGGAGATAGACACGGTTTATGAGCATATGTCGAGGTTGCGTTTGAAAACAAGGTAGGAACTGGCAGCTAGGCAAGGGAACGAAAAGAGACTGAGATGAGAAAACAGAATTCATCGCACAAAACTACTGCTTTTCCTTTCAGGATGTTTCTCGTGTAAAATGAACAATTCAAGAAGCTTAACTATTGATTAACAGAAATGAACCAAACGGGTTTCTGTTAATATTTCGAAAGTGTAGCTGATTCGACTTGTCATCACCACCCTTACACTTATTTTGAAGATCAGAACCTCTGCATATAAGAACAAGGAAAAAATGCATTATTATTCTCAATCCTTAACTATTCAACTTCTGAAAGCTAACATCAATTCTACTTCAGGAATTAAACAGAAAGGTACAACACCACACGAAAACCGCAGACTTGCAAAAACAGTGATCCCATAGTAGCATTATCACTCTTATCTTATGAACTTCAACACATCCTTAAACCCTATACCCTTATCTGTCGAGATTATCTTATCGAATCGGAATTCTATTGCACCAGTTATTGACTTTTCTGGAACAAAAATGCCCAACAAGTGTTCATTTGTTTCACATTTCAAAACCTGGAAGAAAACTAGATTATAAAACCCAAACTTCCCAAAGTCACCATCTTTCTTTCAATTTTCCCTCCATTTTCCAAGTAACCAAACACCCAACTAAATTAGTAAACCAAACAAATAAACAAACAGAAAATAACTGATTCCTTCTATGCACAAATCATAAAAACGACGACCCAGAACAGGAAATTTCAAAACATGAAAGGAAAACGAAAGGAAGTAGAATATTAAAGGCATTGTTTGGTTCTACAGAATTTCAAATTTCAAATTCGTTCCTTTTGGGTGACGGTCAGAACAAAATTTACTCACCCAGAATCCTGCTTTGAACTTCAATGGCGAATGCAGAGCTCAGAGCCTCCTCCCAATGGCTATCACTGCAAAGCTCTAGTCCTGATAGTTCGATTCCATTATCTTTATACCCTAATTTTGAATTTTTGGGTTTCCATTTCCGCGGATACTTTATCCTGAGAAAAAATTCACCAGAACCGAGTACTGTAAAGTTAAGATGTTTCTTTGCCACCAATGAAAGAAACTCTTCTATCGCTTATCGCTGAAATGAAAATGAGATTTCGATTTTTTTTGAATTTGAATTACATTATTACCAGTTCATGATGTGATTAAATCTTTTTTTTTTTTAATAAATAATATTATTTATTCAAAAAAAAAAAAAAATATAGATGAACCAAATAGTTATATCCTATAACTAAGCTTCTTGAATGGTTAGGTCATACTTATGACCTTCACCCTAAACCTTTCGTAACATAACTACTCGGGAACAAGAGCCAAATTCATCCATAAAACAAGAGTACATAGGCCCTTTTAAAGAAGGGATCCCATTTTATTCAAAAAATGGGAATTAGTTGTGAAATTCACCCCACATCGAACTTAACTATTTGAACTGTTTATTTTATATTCTCGATTCATAGATCATCCTTACAAAAATTCAATTCAATTTGAAACCATTTGCTTATTTAATTATCATGATGAAATTTTAATATTTTTAGAACAAACCATTCGTTGATTTCTTTGAACTCAATTAGATGCCTCAAATATTTTCCAATTTGGCTAATATTTTGCAAGGATGAACTACGAGGTGCAACTTAAAAAAGGGAAATTTTATTTGAACCCATGTAACCTCTTTCTACACCCAACTTATTCTTTAAACCCTTATTATTTTTAATTAAACAATTAATATCTCTTTAAACCCAAAATTATTACCTAAATTACCCTCCCAAACCCAATTTAAAATGTAAATTTATCTTTACACCCATTTAGAAATAAAATCTAAAATTAAATAATTTGGTGAAGTTTCTACTTGTTTATGAATCTTCTATATACGTAACACTTTTCAATTTCTTGTTTTCTTGATATTCATGTACCCGTGATTTTATTTGCATGTAAGACTAATAGATTTTCTTGAGTAGAATAAGATGCTTCAAAGATTGTGTATTCAAAGAAACTCGAAATCAGAAAAAAAAAAAAAAAAAAAAAAAAACTCAAAATCTCTAATCTATTTCTTCCCCGTGTCTCTCTATTGCAACTCACTTCTCTCTTTCCTTTCTTTCAAAATCAACTCTTTTTAGGCTCCTATGCTTGCTAAATTGTGCAGCCTATTTCTGTGCTGCTGGGGTATCACAAATTGTAATGAAGGAAGTCCTGAGATCGACCTAGAACAAGATGGGAGTTGTGAGGATTTCTAAGGCTAAGAATAACATATACACAATCACGGTAGGAGAAGAGGCTGTGGCCAGGAAGCTTCTGGAAGGAAATCCCAAATACTCATCTTCTAAACTCTAAAATATCGAAATCAAACGATTTTTTTTTCTTTTCACAAATTGATTTATACCTTAATTGGAGTATTCAAAACTTCAAGATCACCATCTATCGATAAAAAAAATAAAAAATAAAACTTGTTTTTCTCTATAAGAGTTATTAGGGTTTTAGCCGGAATAAACAAGGAGTGATGATGGGTTTAATTTTAGGGTGTGGGTTTATTGATAAATTTAAGTTTTATTATTAATTTTATATTGTATTTGATGGTAATTATACAATATGATAAAAAGGACAATTAACATTTAAAATTTAAGTTGGGTGTAGAAAGAGGTTATGTGGGTTCAAATAAAATTTCCCCTTAAAAAATAAACAGTTCGGATTGTTAAAGTTCAATATGGTGTTAACCGCTCAAATAATCTCATTTTTATAAAATAAAAAAATAAAAAAATTAGAGAATCTCTTTCCTTAAAGGCCTCACAAGAGTAAATTCATCCATAACAACACATTTATTAATCTTCTAAAAAAATTCTTTTAAACAAAAGTTACTACCGTATTTGAAAAAAAAACCATTAATACCGCATACGCGTAGAAACAACAAAAGCAATCTTAATTATAAAACTAAATAAATGAAAGAACTACCAATATCTCTAGAATTCAACACCCAAAAGACATAACACAAACCCAAGCTTCCAAAAATAAATAGTGGGAGCACTGCTCAGAGTTGAGTTTGGATGAGAGTCTGAAGGTAATGATCCCTGAGGTGACAGGTTTGGACTTGCGAGTGAATTATGTGGTATGTGAGATCCCACATCGCCCAGGGGAGTGATCATTATATGTATATTCTCATCCCTACCTAGCGCGAGGCCTTTTGGGAGCTCACTGGCTTCGGGTTCCATGGGAACTCCGAAGTTAAGCGAGTAGCGTGCGAGAGCACTCCCATGATGGGTGACTCACTGGGAAGTTCTCGTGTGAGTTCCCAGAAACAAAACCGTGAGGGTGTAGTTGGGGCCCAAAGCGGACAATATCGTTCTATGGTGGTGGAGCGGGCCCGGGATGTGGTGGACCCCGGGTCGGGATGTGACAATTTGGTCCACTCACCTTTGTTTTGCGCCCCCTTCAGGGCATAGAATCGAGGCATATAATCATGGCGTCAAGGCACTTCCGCATCGGCATCTTCGAGTCCTCTCGGTGTAGGACCCATTCTTTGTTTCATTCAATTTTATATTAATTCTTTTAGTGTTATAGATTAGTGTATGCTCTGAACACATTCCTTAAATGATTATTCATTATTCTTTTATATTTATAAGACTTATCTATTCCTTGTTCTCAGCGATTGCACTCAATAAATGGCTTTCGTCACCTTCGGGTGTCGGCCAGCACGTGCCTACCCTGGTATTCGGGGAATATCCGGGTCGGGGCGTGTCAGATTGGTATCAGAGCCAATCCCTGGCCGTGGTATGCCGACGAAGACGTCGGGCCCCTAAGGGGGGTGGATTGTGAGATCCCACATCGCCCAGGGGAGTGATCCTTATATGTATATTCCCATCCCTACCTAGCGCGAGGCTTTTTGGGAGCTCACTGGCTTCGGGTTCCATGGGAACTCTGAAGTTAAGCGAGTAGCGCGCGAGAGCACTCCCATGATGGGTGACCCACTGGGAAGTTCTCGTGTGAGTTCCCAGAAACAAAACCGTGAGGGTGTAGTCGGGGCCCAAAGCGGACAATATCGTGCTACGATGGTGGAGTAGGCCCAGGATGTGGTGGACCCCGGGCCGGGATGTGACATGGTATAGGAAGGGTAACCTTGATATCAACTTTTTGTCCCGCTTGACAATGGTCGGCAGCATCACAAAGAAAGTACTAATGGTCAGGGCCTTTTGAGGGTGATGGTGTCAGAACCAAAGGTATAAACTGCGTTAGCAACGGTGGTATTGCAGGATTCAAAATCTTGTTTGGTAACCTCCATCAAGTTGTGGAATTGATTATTGTAAGCGAATATAAGCGTATCACCGACATGAAAACTCTTTCGTTGAAGCCCACTTGTAATCAACACGACCTCTAGGTGTCCATCCATCAGGATTCAACAAGTATGCAAAGATACAACAACAACAACAAAGCATTTTCCCACTAAGTGGGGTCGGTTATATATATCCTAGAACGCCATTGTGCTCTGTTATGTGTTATGTCTTCTGTTAGATCCAAGTACTTTAAGTATTTTCTTAGAGTCTTTTCCAAAGTCTTCCTAGGTCTTCTTTTACCCCTTCGGCCCTGGACCTCTGTCTTGTAGTCGCATCTTCTAATCGAAGCGCCAGTAGGCCTTCGTTGCACATGTCCAAACCACCGTAACCAATTTTCTCTCATCTTTCCTTCAATTCGGTTACTCCTACTTTACCTCGGATATCCTCATTCCTAATCTTATCCTTTATCGTGTGCTCATACATCCAACGAAGCATCCTCATCTCCGCTACACCCATTTTATGTACGTGTTAATGCTTCACCGCCCAACATTCCATGTCATACAGCATCACCGGCCTTATTGTCGTCCTATAAAATTTTCTCATAAGCTTCAGTGGCATACGATGGTCACACAACATGTCGGATGCACTCTTCCACTTCATCCATCCAGCCTGTATTCTATGGTTGAGGTCTCCATCTAATTCTCCGTTCTTTTGCAAAATAGATCCTAGGTAGTGAAAGCGGTTGCTCTTTGGTATGTCCTGGTCTCCGATCCTTACCC
Source organism: Cotoneaster glaucophyllus (assembly GCA_036320875.1). Classification (NCBI taxonomy): domain Eukaryota; kingdom Viridiplantae; phylum Streptophyta; class Magnoliopsida; order Rosales; family Rosaceae; genus Cotoneaster; species Cotoneaster glaucophyllus. The sequence continues at coordinate 21,174,212 of CM070067.1, forward strand.
CTAACTCATTTGGGCCTCCATTTGCACTGAACTTGCACTCCATATATTCTATCTTTGACCGACTTAGGCAAAGACCTTTGGATTCCAACACTTCTCTCCAAAGGTTAAGCTTCGCATTTACCCCTTCCTGAGTTTCATCTATCAACACTATATCGTCTGCGAAAAGCATACATCAAGGAATATCATCTTGAATATGTCCCATTAATTCATCCATTACCAATGCAAAAAGGTAAGGACTTAAAGATAAGCCTTGGTAGAACCCTACAGTTATGGGGAAGCTTTTGGTTTGTCCGTCATAAGTTCTTACGGCAGTCTTTGCTCCATCATACATATCTTTTATAGCTAGAATATATGCTACTCGTATTCCTTTCTTCTCTAAAATCCTCCAAAGAATGTCTCTTGGGACCCTATCACACGCTTTTTTCTAAATCTATAAAAACCATGTGTAAATCCTTTTTCATATCTCTATATCTTTCGATCAATCTTCGTAAGAGATAGATTGCCTCCATGGTTGAGCGCCCTAGCATGAACCCGAATTGGTTGTCTGAGACCCGTGTCTCTTGCCTCAGTCTATGCTCAATGACTTTCTCTCCCAGAGCTTCATTGTATGACTCATTAGCTTAATACCCCTATATTTCATGTAATTTTCTATGTCGCCCTTATTTTTGTAGATAGGCACCAAAATGCTCTTTCGCCACTCATTTGGCATCTTCTTCGTTTTCAAAATCCTATTGAAAAGGTTTGTGAGCCATGCTATACCCGTCTCTCCCAAAACTTTCTACACTTCAATCAGTATATCATCTGGGCCCACTGCTTTTCTATGCTTCATCTTTTTCAAAGCTACAACCACTTATTCCTTCCTAATTCGGCGGTAAAATGAGTAGCTTCTACACTCTTCTGAGTTACTCAATTCCGCCAAAGAAGTACTCCTTTCATGTCCTTCATTGAAAAGATTATGAAAATAACCTATCCATCTGTCTTTGATCTCATTCTCTGTAGCAAGAACCTTTCCATTCTCATCCTTGATGCACCTCACTTGGTTTAGATCCCTTGTCTTCTTTTCCCTTGCTCTAGCTAGTTTATAGATATCCAACTCTCCTTCTTTGGTATCTAATCGCTTATACATATCATTAAAAGCCACTAGCTTAGCTTCTCTCACAGCTTTCTTCGCCTCCTGCTTCGTTATTCTATACCTTTCACCATTTTCATCGGTCCTATCCTTGTATAAGGCTTTACAACATTCCTTCTTAGCATTAACCTTTGTTTGTACCTCCTCATTCCACCACCAAGATTCCTTTTGGTGTGGAGCAAAGCCCTTAGACTCTCCTAATACCCCTTTTACTACTTTTCGGATACAACTAGCCATGGAATCCCACATTTGGCTAGCTTCCCCCTTTCTATCCCACACGCATTGGATGATTACTTTCTCTTTGAAAATGACTTGTTTTTCTCCTTTTAGATTCCACCGTCTAGTGCTTGGGCACTTCAAGGTCTTGTTCTTTTTTCTCTCTCTTTTGATATGTACATCCATCACCAACAAGTGATGTTGATTAGCCAAGCTCTCTCCCGATATAACTTTGCAATCCTTACAAGTTATACGATCCACATTCCTCATTAGAAGAAAATCTATTTGTGTTTTTGACGACCCACTCTTATAGGTGATCACATGTTCTTCTCTCTTCTTAAAGAAGGTGTTGGCTAAGAAGAGATCATATGCCATTGCAAAATCCAAGATGGCTTCCCCATCCTCGTTTCTCTCCCCAAAACCATGACCACCATGAAAACCTTCATAGTTGCCTGTCTCCTTGCCCACGTGTCCATTTAAATCTCCTCCGATAAATAACTTCTCCGTCTGAGCGATTCCTTACACCAAGTCTCCCAGATCTTCCCAAAATTTCTCCTTCAAACTCATATCCAACCCTACTTGAGGTGCATATGCACTAATCACATTGATGAGTTCTTGTCCTATTACAATCTTGATTGCCATAATTCTATCTCCTACCCTCTTGACATCTACAACATCTTGTGTCAAGGTCTTGTCCACGATGATGCCAACACCATTTCTCATTCTATTTGTGCCCGAATACCAAAGTTTAAAACCTGATTTTCGAGATCCTTTGCCTTAAGACCAACCCACTTAGTTTCTTGTAGGCACATAATACTTATCCTTCTCACCATAACTTCCACTACTTCCATAGATTTTCCCGTTAAGGTTCCTATATTCCACGTTCCTAAACGCATTATATACTCTTAAACTCTACCCTCCTGTCCTAGCTTCTTCACCCTCCCCCGTCTAATAAGATCAAAGTACTTCATTTGCGTGTCCTGTGTAAAGTTGATAGGAGCAGATGCTTCCCAAACAACTTTGAGTGGAGTCGTTCAAAAAGAAGTTTCTATAGCCCCCTTTCTCATTTAACATTGCATCCTTCCGTTTTTGGAACCAATAAAAAACTTATGTCCACGAGATTTGAACTCAAGATATCCTGGAATGGCCGGCAACATTATACAAGAGTTCAGAGTAACCACTAACCACAGTCAAGAACCAAACAACATCCATGTCTACAGATAGCCAATGAAAGCATGAACATCGTCATTAGGCCATCAAACTGGTAAGAAACGAACACGAGTCCTTCAACTCCCTAACAAGCCTAATATTCCCACCCACACCATAGTACCAACGGAAAGAACAACGCTTGCATAACAACAGTTACAGATGGAAATGCGTTAATCTGTAATTACAACAGTTGCAATTTCAAATTTCCATCCCCATTCCCATCCAAACTCTCACAATTCTGTGTGCAAGGCAGAGTTCATCCTCTAATACCATCTACATATGCCTCCCTAAGATTTAACATATATACTCCCTTATAAGATAAAGGTATAATTCGTTTACTTCTAAAGACAAACGCAGCTTTTCTCATAACCTACCGCATTTTTATGCAAAGTTAAACAAAAGAGCATGTATGACAAAGATTCAAACTCACACCAACGTTATACTTTCATAAATATCAAGAATGGGTTCTATCAGAACGACCTTAACCCAAACCATGCCTTTTAAACAACCCATACTTATTACTTTATGCACTATGGTACACAAACACATACAAAGACATGAATATCTGTTTTGTGTGTGTGTCTGTCTGCATCTCTTTGACTTACTTGGTTCTTCAAAACACAATTCAAAAAGTGAAACGATCCGAAGTAGGAAAACAGAACAATGGTAAAAAAAAAAACAGAACTATTGTAATGGCCATTGGTTAGAATGCTGCAGACATTTTGATGTCAGTATATACTAAACGAATTGTTGATAAAGTTCAACAAAACAACTTATTTAGCATACAAGGCATACTAGAATGCCGACAATGATAACTTAAATGCAGCTCTCACGAGAAAGGATCCAATTCCAGACTAGAACAGAACTCACAGAAGCTGAGCATAAGAGAAAATTCACAGCACAAAGAAATAAACGGAGACTCAATTAAATTGTATTACCGCAACTTTGACATGATCGAACCCTTGCCATTACTTAGTTCGATTACTCATAGCCATTGCCACATAATTAATAAAACATAATTCAGTTCTACGTAGCAGCACTTTAAGCATCATTGATTGCATAAAATTGTTCATAGCTTAATTACTTAACAAAAAGTTAACATTTTGGTAAATAATACATTAAAATTGATAGCAAAAAGGAGTAAAATTCGTCCCTTTTTAGAGATCCAATGATGAGAAAATTACAAAAGCAAATACTAATTGTCATTAGAGAACAAGAACACTAATTAAACAACAACACTAACCAATCGCAATCTAATATTTAAGAAGAAGAAAAAACTAAAAATTAGAACAAACCCAGTAGGCAGTGAGTGGAATCCTGAGTAATGAACCCATCAATTGGTTTTCGGGTCGGGCATGGGGAACAACCCGGAACTGGCACCTCTCGGCGGCGAAAAGCCCAAGAACTTCTGCAAATTGGTCCGAATACTGATCGAGCACAGAAAGTACAAAAACGCCATCGAACAGTCCGTTGGATCCTCCCCTTGCAGCCCTCTGTGGCTCATCTTCATCACCAACCCAAAGGGCTTGAAGGGTAATTTTGCCACCGGCTTCCCCTCGAACAGCGAGTTGAGCAGCCCGAAGACGACGAAGAGGACGAGGGCGACGACGGCGCCGGACTTGAACTTGAAGAGCGACAAATCCCGGCTGGATTCCTTGAGGCTGGTCTCGACGCGGTCGATCTTCTTGGTCTTGGATTTTTTGGTAATTTTGGCGGCGGAGGAGGAGTCGGTCTTCATGGTCTCGAGCTTCTTGGCGGCTTTGTCGATGGAGGAGCGAAGGGACTTGTAGGAGTTGGTGCGGTAGATGAGGACCCACGAGATCGCCTCGCAGACGATGGCGGTGCAGACGGATATGCCCACCACCGTCAGGCTGTCGGAGTACTTGAGGCCGGAGAGGAAGGAGGCGGTGGCCATCGGAAAATCGCCGAGAAAACGCGAGAAAATTGGAATGTCCGAGTGTATGATCTGATTCGGTGGTGTGTATACTTCAGTCTTCAGATTATGAGAAGAAGTGGAGGGTTTCGATATGCCTATATTGGTCTTGGGCCTTGCGCCTTGGGCTCTTTTTATATTAATCCAATTGTTAAAAATTCATATTTTCTAGGGTTTTGATCACCGATGGTCATTGAGATTGACCAAACTCATCATTTTGGTCCCTCACTTTCAAAATCAATCAATATCGTCTCTAACATTCACCACCGCACATCAATTTGGTCCTTCCGTTTAGATTCCGTCAAATATTTCTGTTAGTTTGCATGTGGGACCCACAAAGCCAATAAAATGGTGACACGTGTATTACATAAAAGAAAGTTTTTATCATAAATGGTCCTTGACATTGATCAAACTCCTTATTCTGGTCCATGAGTTTCAAAAATCAATAAATTTGGTCCCTGACTTTAAGTACTGCACATCAATTTAGTCATTCCGTTAAAATTTCGGTCATTATTTTTTGTTAGTATGATAATATGGTCTCACTTATCCAATCATATGGCGCCACATGGATTAACTATAAAAAATTATTTTTTAAGATTTAAAACTAAAAGTACTATAAGAAATTAAAAATAAAAACTAAAAGGAAAAAAAAAAGACATCATCATCTTGTCCTCCGTGAACTCACTTCTCATTTTCTCTAATTGGTTATAATCCTATCAAATTTGAATTGAATTTGGATTCAATTTTATCGAATTTAGATTGAATCTTATTTTCCAATCGGGATTGTGGGATGCGAAATAAATGTCAGCGTGAAATATTCGCCAGTTGGTTCACCCTAAAAAAAAATTAGTTTCTCATAGTTAATCTACTTGGCGCCATATGATTGGACTAGTGGGACTGCGTCAGCACACTAACAAAAAATATTGATGAAATTTTAATGGAATTACTCTATTGATGCGCGATAGTGAAAGTTAGGGACCAAATTTATTGATTTTTGAAACTCAGGGATCAGAATGAGGAGTTTGATCAATGTCAGGGATAATTTGTGATAAAAACCTTCTTTTATGTAATACACGTGTCACCATTTTATTGGCTTTGTAGGTCCCACATGCAAACTAACAGAAATATTTGACGGAATCTAAACGGAATGACCAAATTGATGTGCAGTGGTGAATGTCAGGGACGACATTGATTGATTTTGAAAGTGAGGGACCAAAATGATGAGTTTTGTCAATCTCAGGGACCATTGGTGATAAAAACCCTATTTTCTACCAGTACGGATAAATGCTTATATATGTAAAAAGAATGTGAGTGATCTTAAAATGGCTGAAAACAGTCGAAAATGCTTTTGAAATCAATTTAAAAAAATGTGAGTAAATCTGAGAAAAACTTTTAAAATACTTCTTTCAAAAGCACATAATTGATGCTTCTTCAAAATACAATTCAAATACCTTTCGAACTCAAAAAACGGTTTTATCAAAAGTGATTTTAGTTGTTTAAAAACACTTTCAAGCGACCTTAATTTTATAAGATCTTTCTCCAACGAAATCTTAGCAGCCTTCAATTGTTTTTGCTTGTAAGCAAGGTTCTAAAAGACGTTAGGCGCTAGTCGGGCGGTAGGTTGGGGCCTAGCGCCTAAGTGGCTAGGCTAGCGCCTAGGCGGATTTAAGTAAATCTATTGTATTTCGTAAATAAATGTCCGTTTATACTTAAAATATATATAATCTTATCATAAACTAGAAAATAAAATGACATATATATTATGAAGTATTGGAACATAATGAAAATATGGGGAACAAACATATAATGTGTGTTTATTTAAGTGTTCAATAAGTCTCTTACAATTTATTGGAAACAATAAAATGCAAAATGAAAAGTTATCTATTTTCTATCTAAGTGAGTGGCAACCTAGGCAGGTTTCTAGGTGGGTCTGGGCGGGTGCCTAGGCAGGCTCCTCAACAGGTCTAGTTGTTATTTCTTAATTTTCAAACGCCTAGACATTAATCGGGGTGGTGGCCAGCCGCCTAGCGCTTATGCGGGGCCTAGGCTGCGCTAGGCAAAGATTTTTAGAACAGTGCTTGTAAGTCAACATCAAAAAGTTATTAACCTAGTCTCGAACGAAAAAGGTTAGGGGGAATTGTGTAGTATATAGAGTTTGATAAATTTTCATAGACCTATGAATACATGGATTTTAAAGGAGTTTAGTAGATACTTTCATAAATCCATGTGGATTTTGATTGAATTTTATATAGATTTTAATGGAGTTTTGAGATTTTAACTTGGATTCATGGACTTTTTTTATAACGAATTTTATTAATAAAATACTGATGTTTTCAAATTTTTACTACTAGTGATTATGATCGTGGCAAAGTGGTTGTTTGAGATAGCAGTGGCAACAATAATGGTGGAAATGCCAAGTGGTGATTGTCGGCAAAATGGTAGTAATGTGGTGCCTTTGGTGGCCGTGATAATAGTAAAGGTGGTGAGTGTTGGGGTGGTGGACGAATGGGGATTGGGGTGGGAGGGGGGTTGGTCTTAAGGCGGCAGTCATGGTAATGGTGATTATGACAGGAGAGTAGGTGGTCATAAGACGTTGCGGTTGTTCCGGTAGTGGCGAGGATGGACAAGGTATATAAGATGATGATAATAGAGGTGGCAAGCATAGTGATGGTAAGGACGATAGCCACAAAACAAGTGATTATAAGAGGTTATGGTATGAGGATGATGGTCGTGACAAAATGGGATCGTGCTGATTGTCATTGCAACGTAGTAGTGATCGAGGTGGTGTGGTTTGTGGTGATGATGCTGATGTTCATGGCAATGTAGTTATAGTCAAGGCGGTGTGGTCTGTGTGGTGGTGGTGATGATGATGATCCTCGATTGGATCTTTAATAATAGTAGTAAGAAAATATGAGATCTTCGCTCAATTGGATTAATATAATAAGGTCCAAGGCCCAAGCCCAATAAAATAATTAGGCCCGTAGTAAAATTCCATTTGCCTCTCAGAATGAAACCGATTGATGGGTTCGTGCATCAATCATGATTCACACCAGCTTGACCAAATTTTAATTTTAGAACGTGTTCCAAAAAAAATAAAAAAATAAAAAAAATTAGAACATGAGCCCTCTTAAAACTCAAATCCATTCCAATTGGCTACCAATTCTCTAATAAGGTTGATTACATATTTTAAGGAAATTTTACACTCTTTTTATAGCTTCTTCACACATTGCTTTTTATTTTTTAAAATTGGGTTAAATAAGAGTTGGTTTAGGATTATAGTGTTAAAAAAATAGTTGTTGACCCTAAAAACTACAAAGCCTACGTGGCGCGCAGGCCGAATAATCTATGAGCTAACTACGTCCTTCGGTTGAATGCGGGGTGTGCCAACTCGACGGCCGAGCTCGGCCGGTGAGTAAAATATGGATGTGGTGTTGTGTTGCGCGGCTGACTTCTTGATCTTGCGACTGCGGCCGAGGAAGGAACACGCCTCGGCCTTTGGGTCCTAGAGCCTGAAGACAAGGCTGCTAGTTCTGCGAAGTTCAATATCAAATTTCGGCTTTCAATGTGCCGAATGTAATAAACTGTAACACCTCACTTCGCCGAGAAGGCTGGTGAGATGACCTCTGTCGAAAAGAATTCGAAAATCCTTCTCGGCCGAGACTTGGATAGATAACCAGTCGGCCCCGACGCAGTGCTATTTATCCAAACTGAAGGTGCTCCGCGGTCGGCTGATTCTACGGCAACAGTGCTGTTTATCCAAACTGAAGATGTTTACCGGTTGCCTCCACAGTGCTGTTTATCCAAACTGAAGATGTGTTGGCGAAAAAGAAAATAAAAAAATCTCAAGGTTGAGAGGGTTTGCGCAGGGCAGATTTGTGTGTTGAATTGGAGATATTTTTCTTGTTGCAAAGCACTTGTATTTATAGCATTCATATTTCCTGCTTGGCACAGCCTGATAGTTTTGCAAAGTCCTACTGCAACTCAAACTCGCGGAAAGAGAATTGATCCGTTGATCACTTGAGATACCATCTTCCACCAAATACCACCTTGTATCAGGAGTCCCAATGATGCATGACTCACGTGGCCTAACGCAAAACCACAAAAACATATTCTCCATTATCTTACTTTGCATGCCGTCTTATCCATGCAAACCATTTGCAAATCAATTGCAAATCCTCCTCTACCATTATCACAAATTGTTGCTGATCCTGATCACCATCATTGCGCCATCTCACCTTTATCCAATACATACATTAATTTGAAATGAATTTTAATCCATTTGCAGTTGCATTGTCGCATGAGTCATACCAAACATCCCAAACCCGTTCGAACTGTACTTACAGGTTGGAAATATGATTTGCTTCCTCACTTATCACCAGCATGATATAGCTAATATTAAGCTTAGATAATTTAATACATATTAAGAGATAATATTATGTTTAAAACCACAATATTAGTCCTTAATAATAATTAAAAATCATCTTACCCACCTCGTCATCCAACGGTCTAAACTTTACTCAATCAACGGCCTCGATTACTTGGGCCGATAGTGTAAAATCGGGTCCAAACAACAGTTTATAAGAAAATCTGGAACATCAAATATGTTTGGTATAACAAAATATAAAGTGTTTTTTTCTTTTTAAACTGATATCAATGACAGTAGAAAAACAGAAGCAGGGTTCACAATGCTTAAAAAAAAAGTGTTTTTTTCAAAGCATAGTAATCAATGCTAATTTAATGAAATTTTCAAATGACAAGTATACCTCCACATATTTTAAAAAATTACAGTCATTGCCCCTAAATTATTTTCTTTGACAATTATTATATCATATTAAATACCATATCTTTTTTAGTAATTTAACATATTCACAGTAATTTATATAAAAGTTTACCAAACACTTAGAAACTATTTTTTTTTGGTAAAAGCACTTTTACATTTTTTTTAATCTAACACTCAATAACTTTATTTTACAGCTGTTTATTCTCACAGCACATGTCACATCCCAGACTCGACTCCGCCGGAGCACGATATTGTCCGTTCTGGCCTTACCATTCCCGATATTGTTCGTTCTGGGCTTACCATTCCCTCACGGTTTTGTTTCTGAGAACTCACACGAGAACTTCTCAGTGGGTCACCCATCATAGGAATGCTCTCGCCGAAACTTGCTTAACTTCGGAGTTCCGATAGAATCCGAAGCCAGTGAGCTCCCAAAAGGCCTCGTGCTATAGGGAGGAGGGAGCATGTACATATAAGGCACATCACCCCCTCTCCGTTGGTCGATGTGGGATCTCACAATCCACCCCACTTAAGGGGAACCTAGCGTCCTCGCCAACACATCCGCACCGAATGGTACATCTAGTCAGAAGAGACATAAACCTAACTCCTCATAATACAAGAAAAAAGAACTTTTAAAAAAATGAAAAAGAGAGGGTGGGGGGAACAATGTTGCTGGGTTATATCTCTATTAAAAACATTATATAAATATGGTATGAAAAATATGAAAAGTGTAGCATGCCTCGTAATTAATTGAAGACAAAATCTCAATGGAAGGCAGTTGGTCGTATCAGATGGCATTTATTATTTTCTGGGGAGTAATTTTTGCAATTAAGAGAACGTGGCCAAAAAAAAAAAAAAAGTCCAAACAGATCTGCATGGCTTAAATTTGAAGCTAACTTTTTCGCCACTATGTTGCAAGTCTTGTAATCCAACAATCGATCCGGACATTTTTGGTTACGAATGAAAAGCGTCACTAACCCTTCAAACATTAGTGACTCGTGACCGCGATAAGATATGAGTATGTAGAGCGCTATTCTGCATCAAAATAAGTTAAGAAATATTTCAAAAACTTATAAGAAGTTGAGTTACTTTTCTATCAATTGATTTTATGATGAAACCTCAGCTTTCAATATCAAAGCAGATTAACTTGAGTGAAGCTCAACCTCAACCTTAACTTCCTCATAAGAAGGATCTTATTCCACTCCAAAGTTGATATTTTGCACTCGTTATTTGGAAGTCCATGAAAGGAGCGTGAGAAGGTTAACTAATATTACAAATACCCATACAAAATTAAGTGAAATGTCACCCACTCTAGATGTTAATCCATATAATTTTCACAAGAAGTTTAATATGTCAATCAAGATTTAATAATCATCCACACAAATATGGTTCACGGGGGTTTCATTATCCTTCAGCCAAAGTGATCGTTGAAGACGCAGGCGTTATACTGCTCATATTAATGAAAACTTTTGGACTCAAAAGGAACAAGACAGACTTGTTTGGTTATATACTCTTAACTCTATACATTAACCGAGGTGATTTAGGATCTTATTTATTTGTGTTAAGACAAAGTACTTTACTCCGTTTCTAGTAATTATCTGAAACTCAGATAGCACTGCATGAAGGAAAAAAAATGATTAATTGACTATGAACATTAAAATCTTGGGAGTTTTAACAAAACACTCAAGGTACTGTTCACTTTTGACGAAAAACCACATTTTTACTTTTACCTGGTACTATTCACTATACCTTTAAAAAGGGCATTTCGTTAAAAGGGAAGTTTTTTTTGGACTTTTCGTTAGTTTTCCTTGAAATCTTTTCTATCAATGTGTCTTGTGATTTGTTGACAAAAAATTAAATAAATAGGTTTGAATATAATATTAGAGACGAAACTAGCAGTTTTTAATGAATTTAGAAATTTATTTTATAAAAAAAAATAATTCAAAAGCTTAATTTTTACTGAAGTGATAATTAAATGACTAAATCGATAATTTACCTATCCTTTTCCGACCCACGTTAGGGCAGTCCATATAGGGCATGGTGTGGTCTACTTAGCTGGCTACCAGAGTTCCTGTACCAAACAACCTGTCTTTGCGAGCTTTGAGTCTGACCAAGTGAAACCGTAGGTGCATGTAACTGCTCTGCAGTTTCAAAAGTGATCAGAGACTACTCTGACTCAACTCTAGTTAGTCCTTTTCTATCTGGTGAGAACTCAGGCTAGTGAGTCATAAGTTTGGCCATCTAGTCCAAGTGTCATTACTCCTCCTCACCCAATGCATGAAGCTTGTACAAGTCTTCATTCCTCTTCCCACGTTGCTTCAAACCCTAGCCCAAACTTCATCCTCAGCTTTCAGATAGATTCCTTTCCAATTTACATTACCCTCGTAGTAAAACTCCCTAATGCATACGCGGGCTATACCATTGAATTCCTCTTGTATTAGAGAGTATGTTAGCAAATTGATCAGTTTTGTGGGTGTAAAACCCAACATCCTTCACTTTTAACCCACTCGACCCCACCCATGCAACCACAAAATTAACCCGCCTTTTCCCTATATATACCCTCCTCCTCCAGTTGTGCTACACACAAGCACCATTGCTCATCACATCTCATTCCCTTCCATCTTCTGGCCTCCAGTTTCTTTTCCATCTCAAGAAAAAGATGTTGAATTTCATGTTCAAGTCCCCTTCCATATTCAACAATTCCAGATCCTCAGCTCACCGCTCTACCATCGCTCCATGTAACCCTATCACCTCAGATACCTCAATTCCAATGATGTACCCCATGTCACCAATCCTTGGTTCATGTCTCTATTTTCATAATCATGGTTCCTGCAAGTACGCATGTAGTAGTTGCGACAAGGCCTTCCCAACAACTCAGGCTTTGGGAGGCCACCAGAACGCTCACCGGAAAGAGCGAAACGATCTCCGTGCGAATGAGGTTGCGCGCTCTGCTCAGGAAAATCGCAGGTTCAGACCCTACGGTTTCCCACATGACCCCTGGAGATGGGCACCGCCATCTATCTATAACGATTTCATTACCAAAACCAAGCCACGAATGCGTTCATACGATTTCTACCATTTCCTGGGAATGGCGGGGGATTGTAATCCAAAATGGGGTGCAGGGTTAGGGTTTGGATCAGGTTCTAAAAGAAAGAAGCGTGGTTATGATGACAACGACGATGCCGGGGCGGATCGTGACAAGAAGAAGGGTAAGTATGTTGGTATCGTTGATGATTTGAAAGTGTCTATGTCTAATGTGACTCTAAGCTTGGCAACAGGAAGTGGTGACGTGGAATTAGATTGGGAGGACGGGGAGTATATGTACGTTGTTGGAGGTGACGGTGAAGCAAGTACTTCCAGGACTGAAGAACTGGACTTAAATCTGAAACTGTAATAAGTTAATTTATTAGTCTTCTCTTTCTCTCTTTCCTCACATAATAAATATGCATCCTTGTATGCATGCTTAGCTTTATTTAGAGGTAATAAGTAATAATAAAATTTAGGGAGCTTAATAATAATTCCCTAAAAAATATGTATGTTATGGCCAGGTAGAGGGAGGGAGAGAGATGAATACTTGCTTTTTCTTATTGTTTTTGGGTCCAGTTCTAGTGTCTTTGTACCGTTTCAGCTTTTCTTGCTGTTGTCACCGTGCTTACTGATGATGAACTGTAGGAGGCTATGTCCTCCATGAATTCAAAATGCATGTAATTGTGAGACATCATGGAATATATGTTAAGTCTTAGTTTGTATTTGAAAATTTGTAACTGCTCTTTCATCTTATTGATGTGTGTGCATGTGCGTGCTGGTTCTTTACATATCTGGCTTCAGAGAAGTAGATAAGTTCAATTCAAATATTGGGAATTAAAAAAGAACCAGTTAGAAAGTTGATTGCAAAGCTGGATGCAATCTTACTGGTAATTAGAAACGGCTACTGGAGGCTTCGACTATCATTTTTGGTGTTGACTACTCCAAGCAAAAGAGATGCCCTTTGGTATATTAGATCTAAGTGGATGATTATCTCTTTGCCCAGAAAAATGGTTTTTAAGATTAAATTGACCACATTTTCAAGAAGGGTAACTCTGCCCTATTTCAATTTGTCATTCAAAATTCTCCCAAGAACTGTTACTTAATTTGCTCCATGAAATTACTAGGGAAATAGCTCTCTTAGACTCTTAGTATAGAAAGAGATTTACTCATCAATTATTATAATTTGGCCCTTGCTACCTAGGATCTATCTTGCTAAAGAATGGAGAGTTGGATGAAGACCTCAACTATAGAATACAAGCTGGATGGATGAAGTTGAAGAGTGCATTGGGTGTGTTGTGCGACCGTCGTATGCCACTAAAGCTCAAGGGATAATTTTATAGGATGGCAATAACGCCAACAATGTTTTATGGCACGGAATGTTGGGCAGTGAAACATCAAATTTACATAAAATGAGAGTAGCGGAGGTGAGAATGCTTCGTTGGATGCGTGAGCACACGAGAAATGATAAGATTAGGAATAAGGATATCAGAAGTAGAGTAGGAGTAGCCGAAATTGAAGGAAAGATGAGAGAAAATCAGTTACGGTGGTTTGGGCATGTGAAACAAAGGCCTACAAATGCTCCGATTAGAAGATGCGATTACGAGACAAAGGTTCAAAACCGAAGGGGTAGCAGAAGACCTAGGAAGACTTTGGAAGAGACTATATAAAAGACTTAGAGTACTTGGATTTAACGGAAGACATGACACAGAACCGAGTGCAATGACATTCTAGAATTCATACAGCCAACCCCACTTAATAAGAAAAAGACTTTGTTGTTGTGGCCCTTGCTGCTTATTTCTACTTTCCTAAACTTTAAGCATATTCTCTTAGAAAATCTTCAAAAGGACCTCTAAATGAGCCTTAATTAAAATTTAACCAGAAGTTAGAAAAATCCGTCTCCAATCACACTCTATATCCTGCCCTTAGAATAGCAAAACCACTAGGAGTAGGACCTCGTAAATTTGGAGAGGGAAAAATGAGTTCCCTAGCACTGATTACTAATATTTTAATAATATTTAAAATAAAAACTCTATACTATTGGTTCATAATCATTGTAAAATACAGATTATATATTTGGTTGGAGTATAAATTTTATACAAAGCTCCCTAAAATAATTTTCTAATATTTGGCTTGAAAGTATTGACCATAATCAGAGATGCCATCGAAGAACTTTTAGGTTCTACCGTAAAATTTATTGACAATATGAGAAGTAACTCAACTACTTGGAAGCACATGAAAGGTCCATTATTTGTTCAATGTTAGATTCATACTTTTAACATGCACCGTCACATGTGACAAATTTTCAAGTCTAAGACCTAGACAATACATATTGGGTAATGTAGAGTACGTGTGGTCATTAAGCTTTTCACATGAAACAACTCTTCTTTGATACCATAAAAAAAGTTAAAATTCCACCATAAAACCAATTGAAAATATGAAGAATGACCCAACTTTGATATGCGCTTCATACTCTCAACTACTCTTACATCCCCTTTTCTTTTGCCTTATAGCTTTTGGTATTTGAATATATGGTAACTCATAGGTTTATGTTGTTCGTGACCAACAGTTTTCTCACAAAAAAATTACAATTTGTATTGACAATACAGGCAACGGCAATCCCATTTGGCGAAAGAGAAGTATCTTAGTCGCTACTTTAGGCAACTACAAAACTGGTCATTTTCGTTACTAAATATTAATAGATTGTTTTATAGACATTCTAAAATTTTATGAAAGGGTAATGTTAGGAGACTAACATTTTAAACCAAGTTTGTAAATCAAATGATGTGTCACTAATAGAAAATAAGTACGTTAATTAACACTTAAGTAATAATCCAATCATCAACAATCACATCATTTGGTTTGTAAATTTGGTTTAAAAAATTTGTTCTCCCTATCATTATCCTTTATGAAATCACCCCATACTAAAAAATTCCTTGAAAATTCCAACTTTACCCCTCATTCTACTAATCACTCCACCCCATACGAAATATTCCCGATTTGACAACCACCCATATCTTCCATATCAGCACTACTAACAATTCCGACTAACAGTTCCCAATTCACTAGTAATAACCCAACGCAGCACCTCAACCCACCCACCCGGATACCCCATCACCTCTGCCCAACACCCCAACTCACCAACCCCGTCTCCCGATCGAATAAAATGCAAAAGTATGTAATAATCCTTCAATTCAACAATGAAAATCCCTAAATTCTAGGGATTGTATGTATACTTGCAGCAAATTTTGAACAAATGAAAGATTTTACCCAATTTTTAGGGTCTGTATTCTTTACTTGCTATATAGTTCTCTAAGTTGTGAGTTTCAAGCGCAAACAGTATCAAATGAAACGTGACAACTCCCCGAGAAATAGTTGTTCTCTAAGTTGGATCCAATGTGACAACTGAAAAAATAATTAGTACTTCAAAAGTTAATCCATGCATGATTCATTTTCTACGATGCTTCAAATCAGGCAAACATGTCGTTATGTTCATTTCCGAATTATTAGGTCAAATAAAACCTTACTATGTTGGTGCTATTACAGTCTTATTAGAGGAATGTGATTGTGTAAATATTAGTGTATCTAGGGATATTTTGGAATATTTTATAGGGTTAAATATTATCCTAGAGTGATAATAAACTCACCCCATTATCCTATTTCTACACTCACATTATAATTTAACTCACTATAAAAATTAAAAAATTAAAATATTATTTCTCCACCCACCATTATTCCTAAAATAACCTCTAATGTCTAATTAAAGTTTTTCTTTATTCCCTTTTAGTTTATTTAATTAAAATCATAACAAATTTATAAATGTGGATTTAAAAGTCTTTTGCTAAAAGGATAATTATGTGATTAACATTTTGATTAAAAGGTGGGTGGGAAAATAAGGCAATGGGGTGATTTTAGTAGCACTCTTATCCTATTAGTGTAAGGATTTAACCTACCCTACTACTATAAATAAAGTCACAATGAGGTGATACAACATACACCTCAGAATTACATATCTCTCTCTTCTCTTTCTTGCCGCTGGCCCTCTCCCTCCCTAGTCCTAAATACAGTTCAGTAAATTAGGCCTACAACACGTTATCAGCACGCTATTGCTAGAAGCTAAGGAACTAAAGGATCATGGATGAGGCTCTTCTACACAATCAAAGGCTTAATCGTTTTCTGCCAATCAGGTTCTTTTAAAATAAATTAAGATATTTGAAACGATCTTGAAGCATGAAAACATTCTCCATGATGCATGAACCCCCTATATTTATATTTTCCTTTCAATTATATATATATATATATTGCATATGTGTTTATATATTTTGTCAATATATATATTTGTTTATGCAATACGCAATTATGCTATGTGGAATTTGTGAGTCAAAGCATTGAAATTAATTTAGAACTAATTAGGTTTTTAACCCTAGAATTTAAAAAAAAAAAAAAAACAAAAATATGGGATTTTTCGCGGCTGAGCCGCGGGTCCACGTTGCACTGCCGAGCAACGTTGGCTGGCCTGCAACCACGCCACAGCTAGGACGGCGTCATTTCGACACTATGGACCTCTCGCAGCAGCCCCGTGGGCTTGCTGCCACTGCACCCCAACTAGGCCTCGGCCTGGGTTGGTTTATGCACGGGCCTGAAGCCCTAAGTCCACTCTAACAGGCTAATAAGCCTGTGCTGGGGTCTATCCTTGTCTCAGCCCATCAAACCAACAAGCTTTGCTTGCTGAGCTTTGCCCGCACGGGACCCGGCCAGCCTGCAGCAAGCTTTGTTTGCTAGGTTGGCCATCTGTCTCGGCCCGCGATCACCAAAACCAGCCCATGTGGCTGGGCTTGCCTAGAACCGGCCCACAACGAAGCCAGCTCTCGCTAGGCTTCGTGCGCATCCATCCCAGGTCAGCTCCATGCTAGACCTACGTACTCGCGCCCCTTATGGCCAAAAAACCAGCAGCTTTGCTGCTGGGCCTGTCCCAAACACACGACCCATGACCTGCAGCGTACCGATGGCCTAATAAGCTCTTTAACGCCTTGTCTTGCACACGGCAGCCAACCTACCATGTTGTGCTGCAATTTGTTTTCGAACCTACTATTAACCCGAATGTTATTATTTTGCTTCTACGATCAAACTTGGAGGGTTACGATCTATTGAATTAATTAAAGTGACCAGCATTCCATTAATCTGACAATTAATCCAAAATTATTGGCTGAAGCTCACTTTTTGGCAATTAACAATTCAATAAATTATTTATTTTCTTTGAACCGTTGATTATCTTTTGTAGTCCCCATGCACTCACAATTGGGTTCCTCAAGCAATCCACAAATTCACTACACTTAGTTGTATATTGTATTATGTGTTCTTGCAGGTACCTCTTTATATGAATTAGATGTTCATAAGAAAATCGAACCTGTAGTTTCGAATTTAGCACCTTTGAAACCCAAAGTTTTCGTTCAAAACTTTCCACATGACACTCGTAGCTTTCATGCTTAAATTAAACCAATACATGTCTATAGAACTTGAATATCCTACAATGTATGTCTATGACTTTCTATATGACTAACCACGTTTTTGTTATACCCTCTGTTTTAAGGATATGTCGAACTTGAACAAGCTCGATTTCACTACTTTGGAAGTATCTTGAAGAAACTACCTAAAGTGGGTCCAAGATGTGAAGCTTCATCTTACTACAAAGAGTTTTCGAGCCACGATTGAGGAACCTACCGACGACCCAATCGACGAAGCTCAGAAAGTTACTTCTATGATCTTCATTCGAAGATACATCCATGATGCACAACAAAACGAGTACCTCGCTGAAGATGACCCACGCACCCTCTGGGTTGCTATAGCCGATCGCTTCGATCACCAAAAAAACATTTACTTGCCTGAAGCAAGACAAGACTGGCAGCATTTACACTTCCAAGACTTTAAGTCTGTGAATGAATACAACTCTGAAGTTTGTAGAATCCGATTACTGGACATGTGCTACCTCTATGGATCAAAAGATCATTGGTCACGCATATGCCGAGCTACCCCCGAGACTATTACCAAGTATCATTCCAGTAGTGAGACTAACTTTGTGCATGTGGAACATCCCGAAGATGCTACTACAACTATCAAGGTTTCAAATTTTTAGGAGGCATCCACTCCCATGGAAGAATAAAGTTTTATTTTTCTAAGACATGTTAGGGTGTTTTACACTCCTAGTGGGTTGTACATAACAACTATTCGATCTGTGGAGACCCACCATGTGGTTGGCTCTAAGCCTGGGTTCCAGAGCATTCTCCTACTTTGGCATGATCGAATGGGACATCCTGGACGAGATATGATGCGTCGTATCCTGAGAGTATCACACGGGCATCACCTAAATCTTATCCCGGCCATCTACCATGCAAAGCATGCTCTATAGGGAAGTTGAATATTCAACCCTGAGCTACAATGATTATTCACAACCCCCCTAAGTTTCTTCAGATGATTCAAGGGGATAGTTGTGGACCTATCCAACCAACATGCGAACCATTTAGATAGTTCATGGTGTTGGTTGACGCATCAACGTGTTAGTCACATGTCTACTTATTGTCCACACACAACGCTGCATTTGCTAAACTCCTAGTTCAAATCATTAAGCTTAGGGCTCACCACCTTGATTATCCGATTAAGTCAATTCGACTGGATAATGCGGGAGAGTTTACGTCACAGATTTTTGACAATTATTGCATGTCAGTTAGGATTGAAGTTGAACATCTTGTACCCCATGTTCACACCCAAAACGGCCTGGTAGAAGCTTTCATAAAGCGTATTCAAACGATAGCTCGGACTTTAGTTATGCGAACCGAATTGTCGGTATCTACCTGGGGCAATGCAATATTGCATGTAGCAATGTTGGTCCGCCTGAGGCCCATCGCTTCCCAACCTCATTCACTGTTACAGTTGGTTACTTGATATGAGCCTGACATCTAGCATTTAAGTGTGTTTGGGTGCGCAGTCTATGTGCCAATAGCGCCGCCACTACGTACCAAAATGGGTCCTCATAGAAGAATGGGGATCTTTTTATTCGCTACTTAGAGCCCTTGACAGGAGATCTTTTTACCACACGCTTTGCAGATTGTCACTTTGATAAGACAATTTTCCAATCGTTAAGGGGAGATAAGATCACTAACGTTCCTATAGAGCACCGCAAATTGTTGTGGATTGCTCCCACTTTGTCTCATTTAGATCCCCGCACTCCTCAGTCTGAAACTGAAGTGCGACGTATTCTAGATATTCAGAGCATTGCTCAAAGCATGCCGGATGCTTTTACTGATCTAGCAAAAGTGACGAGATTACACATACCCGCTGCAAACGCACCTACAAGGATCGACGTACTTAATGTACACTGTAATAACGCCTTGGAAGGCCAAACCATCCCCGAAGGTGGGGCGACCGTACCTTCCACACGACTCGGTACACTGGCGGCTAGCTAATCATCTGCTCATACCCTGAAGTGTGGCAGACCCCCTGGTTCAATGGATTCACAACTCTGGAAGTAGAAAACGGCATAAACTAGTGAACCTAGTTTGAATTCGACCACCGCTTACTCATAATGAATGAGGTTATTATAGATTACGGTAATATATTAGACGAGACAAACCGGCCTCCTGAGAATGTGAGATTTCGGTCCATTACGCAGTATTAGATGAGGTTTGGAATCAGAATAAGATGATTTTCGATGATGCATTCACGTATACAGTTGTTACCGACATTATGTTTAGCAATGACATTTAACCACGTTCCGTTGATGAATGTCAAACTAGAAACAAGCAATCCAGGTCGAACTCGATTCACTTACGAAACGTAAAGTGTTTGGGCCCGTAGCTCTTACTCCACCGCATGTGAAGCCCGTGGGCTACAAGTGGATTTTCGTGAGGAAACGTAATGAGAAGAATAAAATAGTACAATACAAAGCACGCCTCGTAGCGTAAGACTTCTCTCAACGCCCTGAAATTGATTATGAGGATACGTATTCCCCCGTAATGGACGTCATGACGTTCTGTTACCTTATTAGTTTGGTAGCTTCCGAAAAACTGAATATGCAGCTTAAGGACGTGGTAACCGCGTACTTCTATAGAGATCTAGATACGAAAATCTACACGAAAGTTCCAGAAGGACTTCCATTGACTTGTTCAAATAGTTCTAGACCACGAAACACCCTCTCGATTAGATTGAGGAGATCGCTCTACAGATTGAAACAATGCAGGTGGATGTGGTATAAATGTCTGAGTGAATATTTGACGAGTTAGAGCTATGTGAAAAATGAACTATGTCCATGCATGTTCATCAAGAAGTCACATCCAGATTTGCGATCATTGCAGTTTATGTCGATGACATGAACCTCATCGGAACTCCCGCAGAGCTTGAGAAAATTATCATTCACTTGAAATTGGAATTCGAGATGAAGAATCTTGGGAAAACTCGATATTGTCTAGGCCTGGAGATCGAGCATTGTTAGGATGGAATCCTAGTATTTCAATCGAACTACACCCATTAGGTGTTGCAACGTTTTAATGAGGATAAAACGAAGCCTTCGAGTACTTCTATGGTCGTTCGAACTCTAGATGCTAAACAAGATCTCTTCCGTACCAAGGAAGATGAGGAAGAGATTTTGGACTTCGCTGTTAATCTTTTGGCTAGATACAACAGAGCGCCTACACGCGGACACTGGAATGGTGTTAAAGACATTTTTCGCTACCTCAAAGGTACAACAGATTTGGGCTTGTTCTACACCTATGAATCCTCGAGATGAGCCGTCGTCCCCCTTGGTCCTGTGGTTGATTCTCGCCTCGTTGGTTACGCAGATGCTGGTTATCTGTCTGACCCACATAAGGCAAGTTCTCAAACGGGCTATGTCTTTACCATTGGAGACACCGCAATATCTTGGAGGTCTACCAAGCAAACACTAGTTGCTACTTCTTCGAACCATGCTGAGTTTCTCGCTTTGCATGAAGCCTCGCGTGAGTGCTTTTGGTTGAGAGCAGTTATGAAGCACATTCAAAGCACTAGTGATCTTACTTCCATCATTGACCTTCTTACGCGATCTTTGATGACAATGCAACATGTATCGAACTGTTAAAGAAGGGATACATCCAGGGAGACAACACCGAGCACATTGCGTCGAAGTTCTTTTACTTTCACCAGCAACAATAGCATCAGAACATTGAAGTCAAGCAAATCCGTTCCCAGGACAACCTGACCGATCTATTCACCAAGTCATTGCCTAAGTCTACTTTTCAGAAGCTCATTCAAGGAATCGGTATGCGTAAATTATCTGAGTTGAATTGCTTGTAGTTATCTTATTTGGAAGTTATGTCTAACTCAAGGGGAGTATCCAGAAACATACTCACTTGATCTTAATGTACTATTTTTCCGACAATTAGGAGCATTTTTTCCACTGGGTTTTTGCTACCTAATGAGGTTTTGATGAGGCACCCATTCTGGGATGATCATACTTTCTTGAGTTCACTACTTTCATCTCGTTTGACGTTTGTTTTAGACATTATGCAAACTTTTCACTTTTCTCCTTAGTCTATGAGTTTTTACCTATCTTAGGTTTTACCATAGTGAGGTTTTGTGAGCTTTACTACCAATGCATACTTTCTTTAAATTTGAGACTCGCATTCGTCCATTGTGCGGACGACTTCATCAATTGTTCTACCTTAACTGCTGAAGACCTGATGCGAAGCTTTGTTTGAGTATTTACACACTTAAGGGGGATTGTTGCAGTCCTATTAGATTAGGATTGTGATTGTGTAAATCCTAGTGTATCTAGGGATATCTTGGAATATTCCCTAGGGTTAGATATTATCCTATTAGAGTCGTAATCCTATTAGGGTAAGGATTTAACCTACCCTACTACTATAAATAAAGGCACAATGGGGTGATACAACACACACCTCAAAATTACATATCTCTCTCTTCTCTCTCTTGCCGCCGACCCTCTCCCTCTCTAGTCCTAAATACAGTTCAGTAAATTTGGCCTACAACAGGTATATATATTTTGAAAAATTGTTATTCACGCTTTAAAAGTTATCATGCACTCTTTATTTATTAAATATTAGAAGAAAAAAAAAAATATACAAAGATGAGTGCATAAGTACATTTTTAGAGTGCCATTAGTAGCTATATTATGCTCGAATGTTCTTACACACATTGTATAGCTTACAAGCTTATAAAGCTTTTCTTTTTTGTACTATTGTTAGTATAGTAGTGTCCTTTATGATTCTTTGGCTATTGACTGATTTGTTGGTTTTAATTTCCACACAAAACCTAAATCCTGTAATAATAAAGTTATGTCAAATAATAGTGCATACTTAGAGTGAGAGACCCTCTCTCCTTCTGTGAGAGACTCTTCCCCCCCGTTTTGGTGAGGGTTTTCTTTTTACTCACTTTCTCTTGCGCCGACTCTGGTTTCGGCTATAGTCGGTCGCCATTTCACCCTTCCTCCTCCTGTTTTCTCTTCCTTTTCCCTTCTCTGCCAGATCCTTTGTCTTCTCTTCTTTATCTTCTTCTTCTATTTTTATCTTTGCTTTCTCCGATGCTTTTTTCCTTTCCCCCTGCTTTCCTTCCCGATCTGGCCTTGTCTTCCTACCTCCAGCGGCGATCATCCTCCTTCATCTCAGATCTGACATGCAGCCCTTTTCAAATCGCCATTTGCTGCGGTATTTTGAGATGGTGCGTAGAGATCCGGTGTTCCTACCGGCTCGGGTACTCCGCACCACCACCTTCTCATTGTCTCTGCCTTTTGTGGCAGCGTTGTTCTTGGGTTGCTGCGAACTTCATCCTGATAGTTGGCTTCTTCAGATCATTTGCTGGCTATCCTGTTTGTGTGGCTGTGCTCGGACCGTTCATCGTGGTGAGATGCTGCACTTTTTCTGGTGTTGCTTGGCTGTGGACGAGGCTTTGGCCGGATCGAGATCGGCGGCGACGGATGTAGAAATTTATGGCGTTTGTACGCGTGTGTGTTTTGGGCTTCAACTTTTGGTTGGCCCGGTGTACTTTGTTTTTTGGGTCTGTGTTTTGCTTGTTTATGTGTTTTGTTTGGGCCTTGAGTGTGCTTCTGTGTCTGTTTAATCTTTTTTAGTAATGAAGAAGCCTTTGTTCCAAAAAAAAAAATAAATAAATAAAATTCCATGATTTGTATTGACAGGCTTATTTAATATGTACTGGAAGCATATGCAAGTCCCTCAAATTGTTGGTAGTATGTTGCATTATTTGGTTTATAATACCCTGTAGCCCAAACCAAATCCTCAACTTTCAATTACATTCCTTTGCCAATTTACATTACCCTCCTCTTAAATAATTCCTCACTTCTTGACCAAAATAAAAAGACTCCTCACTTATAAGTTTTAACCCACTATACTCCACCCCCGTTAACCTCCCTTTTCCCTATATATACCCTCCTCCTCCTCAACTTGGTGCTGTCAAAGCAAGCTCCATTTGCTTATCACCTCTCTTTCCTCCAGCCCTTCCTTCCTTCCTTCTTCTCGCCTTGCCAGTTTCTTTCCATCACAGAAAAAGGTGTTTAGCAGTTCCATGTTTAAGTTCACTTCCATGTTCAACAATTCGAGATCCTCAGCTCACAGCTCTAGCTTTGCTGAAGAAAACGACAGCTCCAGACCCTTGGTTTTGTCACCTGAACCCTTGAGATGGGCACCGACCGCTCGCAATGACAATTGACGACAAAACCACGACTATAGTGATGGCATATGAGTTCTTCCATTTCATGGGAACGGCGGGGATTGTAATCCGAAATTGACTGGGGTAGGGTCTAAAAAGAACCGTGTTCATGATGATGATGATGCCGAGGCAGATAGTCACAAGAGGAAGAAGGGTATGTATGTTGATGTTGAAAATGATTTGAAGTTGGGGATGCCTATGTTGACCCTGAGCTCGGCAACAGGACGTGGTGACATGGGGAAGTCTGGTTCTGGAGGTATCGGTGAAGAAAGTACTTCCAAGACTGAAAAGCTGGACCTAAATCTCAAACCCTAATTGTTATTGTTACAGTCTTCGCTTTCTCTCTTTCCTCACATAATAAATATGCATATCCTTGCATGATTAGCTTTATTTAGAGGTAACAATTAATAAAATAAAATAAAAAGTATTATCGCTAGGTAGCGAGGGAGAGAGAAGAGTATTAGCTTTTGCTTCGTTTTTCTTGTTGTTGTCGCAAGTGATGCTTACTGACGATGACGATGAGTTATCTCCTTCAGGATTTCAAAATATAATTGTGAGACATCATGGAATATTTGTTAAGTCTCTGTTTGCATTTGAAATTTTTTGTAACTGATCTTTCTTCTTATTGATTTGTGTACCTGCATGTGTGTGTTGGTTGTTTACTGAACTGGCAGTTAAAAAGTTGACTGTAAATTAAGCTGGATGCATACTAACTGGTAATTGTTAACTACATTGCAATGTTTGAGAACTGAAGAGAAAATCAAGAAGAAAGATGACGAAAAGAAAGATGAACACATAGAGGTTTTAGAGAGAGAGAGAGAGAGAGAGAGAGAGAGAGTTTATAGAGAGAAATAGGATTTGTATATTAACTAACTAAATGAATATTACACTCTGTTTTTATAAGAGAAATCCTAACTACTTTAACTAAATACTAACAACAATACTAACTATATTACTAACTGTATTTGTAACTGTATTACACTTATACCTTAATACTCCTCCTCAATCTCAACTGCGGAAACCCAGTTTGAGATTGGAAGAACATCTGCAATCACTACTATGAAACCCAGAAAAATAGAACAGACTTGAACCAACTGCAATCTTGCAATCCTTCTATTCAGTAGAAAAAGAACCAATTTACTGGCATTGCTCAATTGTCCATGCCGCCCATTTCCTGTCTTACTTTTCATCTTCTTGGGGAGATCCAAATAACCAAGTTTTGGTTATGGAGGAACCCCACATGTATTTTCATTAGTTTCCAATCCCAATCTGAAACCTAAAATGATCCCAACTTGCTTTGCTGATAATTCGGTTTCCATCAGTCACAAACAATGGTCTCATACTTGGACTAGATGCACAAACTCAATATCTAGCCATCAATTCCCTTCAAAGTCTTTTCAGTGCCCAAATTTTTGTAAGTCCGCTGCTGAAATAGAGAAGCAGAACATTGAAAGTAACGGTTATGAAGCAAATGGTAGAAGAATAACAGTAGCTGGAATTAACACCCTTCCTCTGCCTCTAACATGAGTTTCTCAAAGGTCAACCTTCTATAAAATAGTCGTAGCACACCCTCATGCCGGTATAACAACTTCTTACGACTTTACCCTTTGTGGGATTTACCGTCAACAATCTCATTCAACTTGGCTTTGGCCTTTAATATTTACAAAAACAGAAAATTAACGAACTATAGTGTGGCATCGGCCTTAACTATAGCACCACAGGATCGACCTTTGTGGATTTTACCAAAAAAAAAAAAACTTCTTTGAACAATGGCATCGGCCTTCACAATTTCAACAACTGAAAATCAACATCTATGTAGGATTACCCTTCGTGGTATTTACCTACTCAAAACACGGGATTACCCTTTGTGGGATTTACCGTTAACAACTTCTTCTACCCTTCGTGGGATTTACCTATTCACATCATGAAATTACCCTTTGTGGGATTTACCGTTTACGATTTCTTCAAACTTCATTGTATAACCGGACTTACTGTAGATTCATGCTAACAACTGAGTTGGTTAGACTTCGAAATTATAGGCCGAGATAAGAAAACATACTGCACAAACTCCTCAATAAACACCTGAACAATCTTCTCAAACATTACATTTCTCATTTTGGCACAAACCATAATCTGAATAACCATTTCGTAGAAAAAAATCAAACCTATCAAAGAGAGAGAGAGAGAGAGAGAGAGAGATTCATTTATGCAAGTCAATCGTCAGCCCAACAATGCAATGTGTGCATTACAGAGTGTGACCAGTGCTCTCTGTAAACCTTCAAATGCAGACTGCTTCAAGGCAAAAGAAAGATGGCTCCAAGCCAAAAGAAAGTGTGTTTGTTGCTTTGTGTACAACTCTAAGCCATTCTTGAACCAGAACAACTTTGTGCCCAATACTCTGATTACAAATCTAGCAAGCTAGATGCGCAGTACCTTCATCCTCATGCAGCCTTTGATTCCACCATAGGCCTGAACCTAACCCCTCTTTTAGAACTATCAGGGACAATTGGAAGTAAGGATCTTAGTTTGCCAAGAGAGAAAATAAGCAGCAAAACATCAAAGATGCAGAACCCAGAGAGAACAAAGAACTATCTTGTCTGGAGAAATTAGTCGAAATCGTTAACAACCACCCAAAAACTCAGAAAAGATTCATTCTAATTATTCAAGAATTCGGAGAAAATGGACTAAAAAACATAACCTTCAAATGAAACTTTTGAGTTGGGCATTTCGACAAACACCTGGACTGCACACATGTTTAATCTTTCTTCCATACCAGAGAACAGAGTAGAGATCAAATAATTCACTGGCCCATTTCTTCAAATAGTTGGAGAGCACACAAATCAGAACTTGAAGAGATCTCAAGATTTGCAATTTCGAACAAACAAACACCACCAAAGAATTCAGAAAGTGATTTCTGGAGGTAAATGTGATTGATTCAATCACCATGAGGTTCGACTACTATATACATAAAACCTGGATGACGGTGTACATATACTGGCCATAATTGCTTGACAAATATCATCAATAGAAACTCTTGATGTGAATTGCCTATGTCCTCTCATTCTCTGACTCTCCGATAAAGCTTCATGCTTGACTATTGTATCGACAACACTTCAACCAGGACCATAGATGCCTCCAAGCCGAAATACGGAATAGGAGGAATGGAGACAACCATGTGCATATGGTTCTTGATAGCATCAAGGATGATCACATCTGGCTCATTTGGATAAAAAAAAATAGATCTCAAAGCTCTTTTCTTCCTCAAGTTTCTTCTTCTTGTTAATGCTAGTGCAAATACCAGAGAAATCCTATCTGTTGTTCTTGAGCTCGTGCCCCAGGCGCTGGCCGACGAAACCCATTCCGACGATGAACATCCGGTTCTGTGATTTGAACTTCGTGCCGGTCATTCGGAAGACGAAACGTTTCGGGAGATGGTGAAGGCATCGATGGAGAAATCTCCCAATCAAACAATCAACCCAACAATCGCAGAAAATTCAACCCAAGAACAATCACGGAAGCACCGAAAATCTAATGGACATTTGAAGAGAAACTAAACTAAGAGGAAAAAAATGTAAACTACGAAACCACCAGAATCCATGGCGTGAGCCTGGTGGCTCTGATACCATGTTAACTACATTGCAATGTTTGAGAATTGAAGAGAAAATCAAGAAGAAAGATGAACACATAGAGGTTTTAGAGAGAGAGAGTTTAGAGAGAGAAATAGGATTTGTATATTAACTAACTAAATGAATATTACACTCTGTTTTTATAAGAGAAATCCTAACTACTTTAACCAAATACTAACAACAATACTAACTATATTACTAACTGTATTTCTAACTGTATTACACTTATATCCTTAATAGTAATTTGCAACGGCAGCTCATGGAGGACTTTTTTTGTTTGTTTGTTTGTTTGTTTGTTGACTCCGACGAGCAAGAGATGCATGGCACCACCTCTTGCTCTCATTTACTTTATAAAAAAATTTCGTTTGGTGTCATAGTGTAAGTAGATGATTATCTCTTGATTTGTCTAGAAAAATGGTTTTCAAGATTAATTGACCACATTTTCAAGAAGGGTAATTCTTGCCTATTTTAATTTATCATTCAAATTTCTCCACAGAACTGTACTGTGTTCCATGTAATTACATCTTGGGATATAGCTCCCTTAATAAAAAGAGATTTAGTCATCAATTTATAGTTTGGCCCTTGCTTCTTACTTTTGCTTCTCTAGTATTAAAATGTGAGTATTTATCTTAAAATCAATTTGCAATACGAGAGACCATTGATTATATAAATTGTTAGGTAAGGTATTTATTATTTTATGTGGGATTTATACTTTCAACATGCGTCATCACGTGTGGGGTCATTTAAGTCTAACACATGGACAACTTATATTGGGTGACGTAGAGGCACATCAACTGTTGCATTCATCACGTAGATAGCTAGCACTCCCATAGCAAATTAGAATGTGAGAATCCATTCAAAAACCAATTGTCAATAGGAGGGAGAGCTTATGATACTATTAGGTAGAGGTTTCCTTCCCTGATTTGAGATTCATACCCTAAACACTTAGTTGAAGTTTCTTTTACACCTTTTCTTCTTAAAGGAAGTTGATGTCACTCCGTATAAAGACATGCAAAGTTCATTCTTTTCCCGATGAGAAATTTATAGTCTCAACACTCCCCCTCACATGTAGCGAAATTTCAAGCCTAACAGATGCACAACTTATGTGAATAAAACAAATTGGTAGACTTGGAGCACGTGTAGTCATTAGACTTCATACGTGGATTAACTTGCTCTGATACAATGTAAGAAGTTGAGGTTCTAACCATATAAATAATTGACAATACAAAGAGTAACCGAACTTTTTATAAGCTCATGCAAATTTCCTTCTTCCTTTGACGTGAGATTCGTGTACTCTAAGTCTCACCACTTCTCTTTCTCAAAAAGATTAGCCTTAGAGCTTTTGGTATTAAAATTAATAGTAATTAGGGGTTATCTTCGAACAGATTAGATTGTAAACAAGGTTTACATTCCAGAAATTTCAAATCAGAATTGGATCACAATTTTCAAATTCTAAACTTTTGGAACATAATTTGAAAATTCATTTATTTTACAAGTTTTTAAATATTTTTGAACTTTTAATATACAATTGATATTTTTCTTAATATTATTTGGTAATATTAATGTAAAAACAATAAATAAAATGTATGCAAAACAACAAAACTTTGATTGCAAAATACATAACTTTGGTAAATAAATAACTATAAAAAAAATAAAGATATTTTGGAATTTTTTTAATGCAATAAGTTTGGAACACTTCAGAATTTTATCTTTGAAATGAATTTCAATTTCCATTCTATTTTTCAGAAATATTGGAATTTTTAAAGTTTTTCAGATTTTGGTTGGAAATTATCGAGTTGAATAGTTGGATCGTTCTAATAACTTTTAATGTTTAACTAATGTTAAATTCTCTCTTTTTTTATACCATAAATTTCCCGTGTAGTATATATATGTTGGCAAAATTCTAAAAATCGCTAGGTGCTAGTCGGGTAGCGGGCAGGGGCCTAGCGCCTAGGCGGGGCGTCTAGGCAGCCTAGGCGGATTTATGTAAATTTATTATATATCTTGTAAATAAGTGCCTATTTACACCTAAAAAAAAACTATACTTGTATGGATAATAAAATAATGATAAAATACAAATTAGGTACACCATTTCCATAAGTATTGGATGAACTTGTAGTAAATCCATCATTTGCAAATTGGGTACACCATTTCCATAAATATACCACCATGAAACCAAAAAAGAAAAAAGCACACAATTAATAAAAAAAATATATAAAAAAATCGCCTAGGTGCCGCCTAGTTCTCCGCTTAGGAGTTGCCTAGGCCCGCCTAGGGCAGCCTAGGTGGCCGCCTGGCTTCCATCTGATTTTTCCAAATGCCTTGCCCAAAATCGGGGCAGGGCTCCACCGCCCAGCGCCTAGGCGGCCGCCTAGGCCGATTTTTAGAATAGTTGCATGATAGATCTTGTGTGCATTATATATATATATATATATATATGTTATTGTCAAACGAACTGCTACAATTGGCAATATAATTAGTTCTCTAATTTATCGAGGCCCATCATGCACATTATCTTCAGTTTGTATGCATTTTAAATTTGCTTAATGAATATCATACCTTTTATTCACAAAGCAATTAGTTCTCCAAAAACCTCCAAGTGCACTAGATTAGTGTTGGACGCTCCGTGACAATGCACTGACAAAATAATTAGTGCTAAAAAGTTTCAACTTGGAACTTTCAAGTGCAGTATATTGTTGGGTTTTCGACATACATTAGTGTCAAACGCTATGCGACAATGCACTGACAAAATAATTAGTGCTAAAAAGTTTCAACTTGGAACTTCCAAGTGTTGTATATTGTTGGGTTTTCGACGTATATTAGTGCCAAATGCGATGCGACAATGCACCAACAAAATAATTAGTGCTAAAAAGTTTCAACTTGAAACTTTCAAGTGCAGTATATTGTTGGGTTTTAGACATATATTAGTGTCAGACGCTATGCGACAATGCACTAACACAACATGTCACCGCAAATGACATAATACTTATTTCCCGAAAGAGTAAGAGGCGCAATGTATT
Organism: Cotoneaster glaucophyllus; assembly: GCA_036320875.1. Lineage (NCBI taxonomy): Eukaryota > Viridiplantae > Streptophyta > Magnoliopsida > Rosales > Rosaceae > Cotoneaster > Cotoneaster glaucophyllus. The sequence continues at coordinate 21,204,855 of CM070067.1, forward strand.
ACGATTGGAAGCTAAGAGACAACGCACTGACAAAATAAAATATTTCTTCAAAAACTTCCGATGCAAATAATAGCGTAAGATGAAACGCAACAACGTGCCAACAAAATAATTAATTCTCCCAAAATTTATATATAGTATATTAGTGTCAGACATAATATGAACCATATACTCTAAAAATCTTATCATGCACTCTTCATTTATTAGTCTTCTCTTTCTCTCTTTCCTCACATATATGCATCATATGCTTAGATTTATCTAGAGGTTAATAAGTAAAATAAAACGTATAACTTAGAGAAATATTTGAGGAGCTAATATCTACACTCCAAAATCAATTTTCTCATGCTTAGATTTATTTACATTTTTGGAGTCCCAAAAAAAAAATATCTCAAAAAATATATATTATTGCCAGGTAGCCAAGGAGAGAAGGACTAGCTTTCCGTTTCTAGAGTCTCTGTACCCTTTCCGTTTCTCTTGTTGTTGTCGGCAGTGATGCTTGCTGATGATGAATTGTAAGAGGTTATTGTGGATGCAAATTTTCTCCTCTTCGGTCTTGGACGATTTTGCACCTACAAAACAATTAACACCTTAGGTCAAGGCCAAACGCCTCACGCGCCCACGATGAATGGGGGGGGGCTTTGGCCGAAGAACCTCCGATGCCAAAGTTAGAATTTTAGAGAGAAAAAGTGTTTAGAGTATTTTTGCCAAAGGAGTGGAATTAGGTTTTGTGAGAAATAGGGTAGTATTTATAGGAGATGGCTGGTCCCCTTTGGAGAAAAGGTGGCCGCCCTTGCTAGGGTTTTTTGTGTTTAATTTAGGTTTAATTAGCCCATTTATTGGCTAATTAAACCAAAAGGGAATGTGTTTGTATTTATAAAAAAGGGTTATAATGAGTAATTGGATGATTGGCTAGGAACAAAAAGGGAAGGAAATATAGGAAATAATGGGGAAGTGGCCGGCCCCTCCTTGGAGAGAGAGGACCGGCCCTTTAGGGTATTTTTTGGCTTCAAGGCTAATTTAATTGACAAATTAATGAGGAATAATCCCATTAATTTGCCAATTATCTCCATTTATGTGGGATAATTGGTAGATTTATGAGATAACTACCTAAAATGTGGATGGGTGAAATAATTCGGATTTGTTTACCTTTTATGGGCACCTTTGACTTGACCGACGATAATTACCGGCTGCTCGCGCGTAGGAATTCTGATGCACCTCAAGGGCATTTTTGTCTCCTTAATCCGAAAATCCACGTGTCGCCTTGTGATTATTTTTGGCTCCACAAATGCCCCCACACCTGTTGGGCTGCTCGCAGAAAAGGGCAACAGGTGTAGAGATTCTCCCACTTTGGGAAACTTCAAGCTGCTTCCTATTTTGTTGATTTTCCTCTTGTAATAGGAAGATAAATCCCTTTAGGAAAAAGGGAAGTAAATTTCCCTTAAAGCTTATTTAAGTCCACCTTAAGTGGATTATTAAATCCCCCTCCTCTAGCAGTCTTCCACATCTTGCCCGTGTAAAGGATCGCTAATCGCTGCTTATAGGTAAGAAAAAATTAATTTTCTTGTCTTCCTTGAATCTTGGTATTCGTCAATCCATGGAAAATATATATACATATACATATATATATATATATATATATATATATATATATATATATATATTTTGCTCCTTTTGTTGGGCGCGGGGCGCTGTTGTTTGGAGAAGGAAGACCAGGCCGTGGGGCCTGGCTGGTTGTTGGGTCCTGCGGCAAAGGCCTAAAATTTTATTTTATTTTATTTTTTTTTCTATCGAATCTTTCTCGTACCCTTGCTTGTAGAGTCTTCTCCTCCATGTCTTCCTCGAGCCTCAAGAATGATGACGGTGTGCTGCCATTGTATCGTCAAGGCGGGTCTTTGAGCAAGGTTGTCTATTTCAAGGCTGCTCACTTCAAGATCAATTCTGATGACTCCTTCATAGACTTCATTGAGACATATTGGCATGTCATTCCATCTGGAGTGCGTGTGAGGCGGGTCAAGGATGGTAGCAGCCGTGAGCCATGCGATGAAGTTCGGAAAGTCATCAAATTCCATCCTTACTACTTCGTGCTAGGGTTCACCTTTCCCATGCCGCGCTTTTTCCAAGAAGTGCTCTGCTCCATGAAATGTATACCTGCTCAATGTTCTCCGAATGCAGTTCGAGTGATGGTGGGGTTCCACAATTTAAGCCGATTCTTTGATTTGGGACTAACTACCAACGAATTCTGGTACTTCTTCGACATAGGTCGTGTTGATGGAGTTAGGCAGCTGCGGACTCGTCATAGACTTTTTGACAATTCAAGTAGGGGTGATCTTGATTGGGCCAAAGAGACCTTGGAGATAAGTGGCGAGTGGGAGTCCGATCACTCCCCTGAGCTGCAGGTGTCAACAGTCTTCATATCCGGTAAGCAGGCTGCTTTAATTTCCTTCTCAGCTGCTTGATTTTGATGCTAAACTGCTCTTCAATTTTCTGACTGCTCTTTGCCATCCTTGTAGATTCGGAGTTTGGCTTAACTCCCAAGGTCTCCCCAGACATGAAGAAAGTGCATGTTGCTCTAGGTATTCCTTCTGAGTATCGTGAATGGCGCTGGCTGCTAAGTCCTCTTCGTAGGGAGAAAGATGGATTGCCCCCAAAGGAAGAAGTAAAACGGATCAAGGCAGCTGCATTGGCCCGTCCTATCACCGTAGTGGAACATGCCGCCAACGATGGTGGAAGGAATAGGCATTCCTCGCCTGCCTAGGAGTTGCCTGCTGAAAAGAAACCACGGGCTACCCGCGAGGGTTCATCCGCTGCTCAGGAGGTGTTTGATGTGAAGAGGTCGAAGACTTCCTCTGCTGCTCGCGGGGGTTCACCAGCTGCTCCCAAGCTTGTGATTGACTTGACTTCTTCCAAGAACGGGTCAAAAGAGACTGCCGGACCTGTGCCAGTGACGCCTGTCATTCCGAAGGCTGCTAGCTCGATCGCCGATAGGATTGCTCAACGCCGAGGTTCATCAGTGCCGAAGTTTGTGCTAAAACGTTCGTCCGGGGTTAGATCTGATTCTTCTTCGGAAAGGCCTGCTTCTGTGAAGAATGGCACGACATCCTCGTCTGCTAAGGTGGCGCCAAATCTTGTCCCTTCCGCTGTTGAGACCAAGCTGCCTTCTGAGGGGAGTGAGACTGCTTGCGCCAACGGTCCTGGTAAATCCGCCAAGTCTAATTCCAAAGAAGCTGCTGAGATTTGTGCACTTCTGAGGCCGAACCTTCTTGAGGATATGGATGCGTGTGCTAAATTTGTTGATGGCGTCAAAGGGATCATTGGTCCAGGCTCCTTCGTGAAGCATACGCCTGAGTACAGGAGGGCTGCTCTGCTGACCATGATACAAAAAACGGCGATCTTGGCTGCCGAATCCATGGTTCTTGATCGAGAGGATACCAAGGCTGCCCAGGAGGTGGCGAGGTCTATGGCTGCTGAAGCTTACTTCTCGGCCGAGAAAGTTAAAAATTTGGAGTCTGAACTTGCTGCTTTGAAGAGGTCTAACGTCTCTGCCCCCACTTCTCTGCAACTTAAGACCGCTCGCCACGAGATCGCGAACTTGAAGGCTAGGCTTGACGCGACTCAAGTAAAATATGAAAGTGCAGAGAAGGAGATTGAACGCTACATACCTCAGATTCAGGATCTCGAACGCTCCATCTCTGAAACCCGCTCCGCTGCTTATGCTAAAGATGAAGAACTGATCACCGCCTACAACCAAGTGATATACCTCAAGAAAATCGTTGACAGGCTTAAGCCTCAAGTGCTGAAGCTTCAAGGTGCTTTGAAGATTAACGATAGTCTGAAAAAAGAGGTGGAGGAAATGCAGCGGGTCCGTGCTTGTCTACTTGAGGAAGTTGAGCAGCTAAAGAGTGAGAAGGCTGGGTTTGAGGCTTCGCTGACTCAAAACCAATCTGATTTCTACAAACTTGGTTATGTTGATCATCTCTTCGGACGGCCGTCTGATTTTGAGTTTTTTGAAAAAGACTTTGAGACTTTTTCCATTTCTCCAGAAGATTTGCTCGCCTTTACTTTCGAGTCCTCCATCGGTGAAATAGTTGGAGATAGGAGTGTCCACGGCGGGGCAGCCGGGAATGAAGCGCCGGATGGTACCACTGTTGGAGTTGCCGTGGCTGCCGAAGGTGTGACAATGGAGCAGTCGTCGGGTGGCCAAGCTGCTGAAGAGTAGTTTTCTAGGTAGCCTTTAGGATTTATTTTTCCTTGTTGCTTTTGCTTTGCTTGAACTCCTCCAGTTTTTGTCAGTTGTTTATCAATTTTGCTAGAAAATTTAATAAACTTGTTTCCTTCGCTTTTCTCCATCTTCGCTTCTTTTGTTCATGCCTTAACCTTTAGACTTTATAGGTCAGTAGCAGGCGCGCCACTTTTTTATAAGCAGATAGGCCGCGTAGCCTACGTAGACGTAGGTGTTGGTGTAGAACTTTTGCAAAGTTGTTAGCCGTAGGGTCGGCAGCCGGATGCCTTACTTACAGAAGCAGACAAATCCGCGTGACCACTAGGCTGTTAACCTTGGCTTTCTCCAATTCCGTAGGTTGCGCAGCAAGTGTCACAACACTTTAGGACTTGGTGCAAGTCGTTCCGCGCTTGGCAGAGGTGAAGCTTATCGACTACATAGCATGTCGGTAGTGGATAAAACTTCGTATATGCCTGCTAGCTTGTTTAACCTTTCACAAGAATGTGCGGTTGTATAAGTCTAGTGTGGCTTCACTGCTTGAAGGGCAAGCCGTAGGCAGTCTTCCGGAATCCGTAGGCTACCTTAGTGCACTCGGTAGCAGCTTTAGGGTTCCAGGGAAATATGCCCCATCCGTCTCTAGGGCCCGGTTCCCTGCGGATTAGGCCAAGAGACCCAAAATCCTTCAATTAGCTAAGCCTTGAAAAAGACCATTGTGGCTACTTCTAGGAATCCCGGCGCAAGCCATCATGCATCTGGTTATACTAGGGCAGCCAGGCTCATCCACGTCTGGATATTCGGAGTGTAGAGTTTATCCTCCCGCTTTGGAGAGCAGATTGGCCCCTCGGGGGGTGCTATTTCTGCTGTGAGTCCCTAAGAAGGGCGCGATCTTCTTTTGAAGCGTAGGAGTCATCAGTTGTCGCAATGGAATCAAGTTGTAAAAAAGTTCCTCATTGAAAAACAAGTGAACAAATAACTTAATCGTAAAGACTGCGGAACAACTGGATAGTCCTCGGCTTGCGAGGTGGTGCCCATCTGAGCTGCTTGAGCCTTCGGGTATAGTTGGAGATCACACGTGGTACTTCCTCAAGTTGTAGGCGTTCCACTGCTTTTCGATCTCCTTGTCATTCATGGTGGCGAGGGTGTAGCTTCCCTTGCCGCCTACTCTGCTGATCTTGTAAGGTTCTTCCTAAATAGGGTCCATCTTCTTCGATCCCTCCCTTCGAGCAGTGATGAAGGCCTTCCTCAGAACTAGATCTCCCGGTCGAAACTGCTGGATTTTGGACCTTTTGTTGTAACTAGAGAGGAGCTGCTGCTGGTAGGATACGATGCGGGCTATGGTCTGCTCACGCCTTTCCTCCACTAGGTCTAGGTTCGTGGCCATCTCTTCGCTGTTCTGCTCGACATCTGGCAGCAAGGTGGTGATGCTTGGCATGATGATGTTGGGAGGAATGATTGCTTCCGAACCGAACGCCAAAGAGAAAGGGGTTTCTCTGGTTGCTCGTCTTTTGGTGGTACGATACGCCCACAGACATCCGGGGAGTGCATCTGGCCACTTTCCTTTTTTGTCGGTGAGGGATTTTTTGAGGCAGTCGAGGATCGTCTTGTTGGAAGCTTCGGCCTGCCCATTGCCTTGCGGATACCTTGGTGTAGACATATGTTGCTTTATACCGTATTTTTGGAAGAATCCCGCCAAGTCTTTGCCCACGAATTGCGGGCCATTGTCGGTGACGATGGACTGAGGCATACCAAAGCGGCAAATGATGTTCTTCCATATGAAGCGCTCTATGTCCGCCTGAGTCGTTGTTGTCATGGGCTCCGCTTCTACCCACTTGGTGAAATAATCGGTGGCCACGATCATCATTCCTCTGCCCCCAGCAGCGGGCGACATGGGCCCAACCAGGTCGATTGCCCACTGCATGAACGGCCAGGGACTTGCTTGTGGATGTAACTCGCTGGCAGGCAGGGCCGGTACAGGCTTGTAATGTTGGCAGCGGTAGTATTTTTGCACTAACTCCCGGGCATCTTGATGCATGGTTGGCCAGTAGTAACCTGCGTTGAGAGCCTTTTACGCTAAAGATCATCCTCCAGAATGGTTCCCACAAACGCCTTCATGGATTGAACTTAGGACCTTCAAATCATCGGGAGGCGCCAAACATCGGAGGTGCGGTCCGGTGTAGGATCTTTGAACTAAAATGTCCTTCCACATGTAGTAGCGCGCTGCTCGGGTTTGAAGTTTCCTTGACTCCAATCTTTCCGTGGGGAGCGTGCCGTTGACCAAGTAATCTATAATAGGACTTTGCCAATTTGGAGTTACACTAACCTGCGTCACCTCGGCTACTGGCTCGGACTCTATGCTCGGTTTATCTAGGTACTCCACCAGAATTGAACTCTTAAGCTGGTGATCGAGGGCGGAGCCCAGGTCGGCTAGTGCATCTGCATGGGCATTTTCCGTCCGTGGAACTTGAGTGAGCGTGTAAGTCTGAAATACCTCCAGCTGCTCGCGTACCTTCTCCAGATATTGCGCCATCCTTGGATGTTTCGCCGTGTATTCCCCCGTGGTTTGGCTAGTAATCAGCTGAGAATCAGAATAGATTGCCATCTTCTTCACTGCTAAGTCTTTCTCCATTCGGAGGCCTGCCAGTAGGGCTTCGTACTCTGCTTCATTGTTGGATGCTTTGAAGCCTAAAGTGATCGCTTGCTCGAGCAGTGAGCCATCTGGGGTAATGAGAACCACGCCTGCTCCCAAACCTTTATGATTGGAGGCGCCGTCGACGTGCAGATGCCAAATGTCGCCATTGAGAGAGGCGGGCAGAGCTAGGGTCTCGGCTGCTCTTGGGACATCGTCAGGCTCCTCTGCTGCGTTGCTTAGGCCAGGCGCAAACTCTGCTATGAAATCTGCCAAGGCTTGGGCCTTTATCGTTGTACGGGGTCGGAAGACTAAACCATATTGGCCTAGTTCAAGTGCCCACTTCATCACTCGTTGAGAAGCATCCGATCATGCAGGATGGATCGTAGAGGATATTGAGTCATGACGATGACTGTATGAGCTTGAAAGTACGGTCTGAGTTTCCGAGTTGCCACAACTAGAGCCAAAATTAATTTTTCGATCTTCGGATATCTTGTTTCCGCATCATGGAGAGCTTTTGAAGTGTAGAACACCGGTAGTTAGGCCCCCAGCTCTTCTCGTATGAGGGCAGAGCTCACCGCTACTTCAGAGACTGCCAAGTAGATGTACAAGTCCTCCGCAGCTTCCGGCTTGGATAGTAATGGAGGCGATGTGAGATACTTCTTCAGGTCTTGGAAGGCTTTTTCGCATTCTTCATCTCATTTGTCAAGTTGCGCCATTTTGATGGCTTTGAAGAAAGGCTTGCATCTATCGGTGGACCGCGAGAGGAAACGGTTAAGGGCGGCTGCTTGTCCGGTCAAGCTTTGGATCTCCTTCAAGGTTGTGGGAGACCTCATTTCCAAAATTGCTCGGATCTGCTTGGGATGCGCCTCGATCCCTCGTTGGGTGACTAAGTACCCTAGGAATCGGCCTGAAGATACTCCAAATGTGCATTTGGCAGGATTGAGCTTCATCTTGTACGCCCTAAGGATGTCAAATGTTTCCGCCAAATTGCGAATGTGGTCTGACCGCTGCTTGCCTTTCACCATGATGTCATCGACATAGACTTCCATGGTAACCCCAATCTGCTTTTTGAACATCATATTCACTAACCTTTGGTAGGTTGCTCCTGCGTTCTTGAGGCCAAAAGGCATGACTTTGTAGCAGTATGTACCTCGCTCGATCACAAACGTGGTTTTCTCCTTGTCGGGCTCGTGCATGGCTATTTGGTTGTAGCCAGAGTATGCGTCCAGGAAGCTAAGCAGCTGGTTTCCAGAAGTTGAGTACACCAAAAGGTCAATTTGGGGGACCGGATAAGGATCATTTGGGCATGCTTTGTTGAGGTCGGTGTAATCTACGCAAACCCTCCATTTGCCTTTCTCCTTCTTCATAACTAGCACAACGTTGGCGAGCCATGCGGAGTGTGCTACCTCTTCTATGAATCTGGCCTCCAGCAGCTTGTCTATCTCGGCCTCGATGATCGCTACTCGTTCGGGTGCAAAGTGCCTTCTCTTCTGGATTACTGGCTTAGCAGCGGGGTCAATATGTAATTTGTGGCAAGCCACCTTTGGGTCGATGTTGGGCATGTCGGATGGTGACCATGCAAAGATGTCCCGGTTCTTCCTGAGGAAGGTGGTGAGTTCTTCTTTCTCGGTTGGGCTTAGGCGAGAGCCAATCCTAGCGGTCTTTTCTGGCTGCTGCGGATCGAGAATGATTTCTTCAGCGTCTTCTTCGGGTTTCCAGCCTATCTCGTCTGCTTGAGCGCCATCTTCTCGATCCTCCTGCTGTAATTGCTATTTGGCAGCTTCGTCATCCTTTTGGACTTCGGTGACTTCCACGGGAGTGAAGGTCTTCTTCCTTGATTCTTTCAACATTTGCACAGTGCATCGTCGGGATGCGGCCTGGTCGGACTTAATTTCTCCAATTCCTCCGCCCGGGATGCGGAAGCGGATCTTTTGGTACTTGACTGAAGTGACAGCATCTAGCTTGATCAACCAAGGCCTCCTAAGGATCCCGTTGTAAGGGGATGGGTCGCTCACGATCGTGAATGTTTGCTTCGAGACTACTGGCGGTGTTTTCACATCAAGTGTGATTTGGCCGATTGCAGTTGAGGTGTGTCCATTGAATCCAGTGAGTACCTCTGCTCGACGTGTTATTGTGCTCTCCAAGCCCATCTTCTGGATGACTGAGAATTGAAGTAGATTGACCGCACTTCCGTTGTCCACCATCATTCGGTCGATTATGGCATGGGCTATTTGGACAGATACCACCAGCGCGTCGTCATGCGGTAAGTCAACGCCTTCTGCGTCCTGCTCGGTGAAGCCGATGTGGGCCCTGGTAATGCGTCGGCTGTCTGGACTTGTGAGATCAATATGGCCTGCTGGATCTTCCTCTTCTTCGAGTTGATGGTGGCCCCCAAGTGCTCGGATTCGGCAAAGATACCATTAATCCGAATTGTCTTGGCTGGTGGCTCCTCTTCCTCCTCAGCATTCCTTCTTGGCTGTGCTGATGGCCTGTCCAGATACTTGTCGACCTTGCTTTCCTTCACAAGCTTTTCCAGATAATTCTTCCAATTGAAGCAGCTTTCAGTGGTGTGACCTGGTCCTCGGTGGAATGCGCAATATTTGGTGTGGTCCAGCTTGGAAGTATCGCCTTTTGATTGCCTTGGCAACTTGAACCATGGCTCCATTTTTACATCGCGGAGAATTTGATGGATCGGAATTGAAAACTTCGAGTAATTCCTGGTCGGGGAGCCTTTTTTGGTCATGGGCCTGTCCCTCCGCTTGGCCTCATGTCTGCTCTTACTGGGCTGCTTTCCATCCTCCTTTCTTTGAGCCATCACCAATTCTTTTTAAGGCTGCTCGGGCGCCTTTTCTGCTCGTCGGGCCTCGTCCCAGAGTGCATGCTTCTCTGCTAGGGCGAAGGAATCTGCTAGAGTCAAGTCTTCTTTCATGATCATCTCTCCAAATAAGGGGTGATCAGCAGGGAGGCCCTTTTGAAAGGCTGCACTGGCTATTGAGTCGTCGCATCCCACGATCTTCGCCTTCTCAGCTTTAAACCTCTTCACGTAGTCGCGGAGTGATTCCTTAGGGTCTTTCTTCACATTGAACAAGTGATCGGATTTTTTCTTGATCGAGCGGTAAGATGAGTATTCTTTGGTGAAGACCAAAGAAAGATCGTCAAAGCTCTGGATGGATCGTGGCGGCAAGGTGTGGAACCAATCTTGCGCTTCGCCTTGCAAGGTGGTGGCGAATATTTTGCACATAAGGGCGTCATTACTCCGGTAAAGGACCATTGCACTTCGGTAATGCTTCAAGTGCCTATATGGATCTCCATCTCCTTTGAATGAGGTAAAGTGCGGCATGCTAAACTTACGCGGTGGTTCCGTCTGCTCGATCTCATCTGTGAAGGGTGATCGGCTTATGTTGGTCATTTCTCGCCACAATGCTTCATCGACCGTGCCACCACATCGGAACTCGCGCAATCGCTCATTGAAAAGCTTTTCCACCTCTTCTTGGATTTGTCTCTGTTGGGGCAGCGGAGCCCTGGGCTGTCTCAAGCCTTGGCCTATCGGTCTAGGCTGCTCCTCTGAACGCTCCACTTGTCGTTGCCTCGGCTGCCTAGCTGGTGAGGGGTCTCTCCGCGGGCTGCCTGTTGAACTTGAAGCGGATCGAGTGGCTGCTTGCCTTCGTGTGTCACGTTGCATCCTCTAAAGTGACGTGGAATATGCTCCTTGAGGGCCTAAGCGTGAATGGATGCTCTGCCTGGAAGGCTGCTCATGTGGTTCTTCAAAACGTGGCCCCAACCTTGATTGTATGCTCGCTCGCGGGCCTAACCGAGAGTGCAGGCTCCTCCTCGATCTAAGATGGGAGTCTACGCTATCTCGGGGGCCCAGCCGAGATTGCACACCGCCCGACTGCTCGGTCTGATTGATCAGCTGCTTGCCAGGACGTTGCCGGAAAGGTTCCTCGTCTGGGGCACGTCGGATCTCGGTGCGCCGCAAAAGTTGATTCACCAAGGTTGTCTATTGTGCTAGGGCGCTCGTCAACTCCATGACTTGTCGAGACAAGTGCTGCTCGCCACTCAAATTGGATTAACTAGGAAGGAATGCTCCTCCTTGAGCGATGGATGGATGGTTGATTCCGGGCACAAGATTTGAGTTGGTCAATGTCAAATCTGTGAAGAAAGGCTGTGAAATCGCTCCCGGCTCAACGGTCGGTCCGGATGGTTGAAATGGCCTCGAGCCGACTCGGGCTGCTTGGGACACCACTAGGGCAGGCCGGGGCTGCGGGGGCAGTCTGGGCTGTAGGAGCAGGATGCTCAGCACGAGATGCATGCGAGTGCGAGGCTTGGGCCGTGGTTTTGGTGGTATGGACTTTGGGTGGTGCGGCTTGGATTGTAGTAGCGGTGCCATGGACCTCGCCGTGGGTGGTCACCGCGGTGGTTCCCATGGTGGAGCCTCGTGGTAGTGGCGTCATCTCCCCTAGAATCACGTTCAATCTCGTAGATCGCCGCGGTCCCATGTCTTGAATGTTTGAATTGTCACTCGTGGAATTTTCTAGATTTCTAACCATTATGTATATTTCGTTTCCTTCTTTTTTATACGCTTTATCAAAGAACTTTTTACGAATAAAAAATTCTAATAATAAAAACGTACGAAAGATACAAATGGACTAGAAATTGAAGAAAAAACCTTTTATGTGCGAGAGTCTTTTTCGAGCGTAGATTTCTCCTCTTAATGAAAGCACCAATTTGTGGATGCAAATTTTCTCCTCTTCGGTCTTGGACGATTTTGCACCTACAAAACAATTAACACCTTAGGTCAAGGCCAAAAGCCTCACGCGCCCACGATGAATGGGGGGGGCCTTTGGCCGAAGAACCTCCGATGCCAAAGTTAGAATTTTAGAGAGAAAAAGTGTTTAGAGTATTTTTGCCAAAGGAGTGGAATTAGGTTTTGTGAGAAATAGGGTAGTATTTATAGGAGATGGCCGGTCCCCTTTGGAGAAAAGGTGGCCGGCCCTTGCTAGGGTTTTTTGTGTTTAATTTAGGTTTAATTAGCCCATTTATTGGCTAATTAAACCAAAAGGGAATGTGTTTGTATTTATGAAAAAGGGTTATAATGAGTAATTGGATGATTGGCTTAAGAAAGGAAGAAAAAAAGGGAAGGAAATATAGGAAATAATGGGGAAGTGGCCGGCCCCTCCTTGGAGAGAGAGGACCGGCCCTTTAGGGTATTTTTTGGCTTCAAGGCTAATTTAATTGACAAATTAATGAGGAATAATCCCATTAATTTGCCAATTATCTCCATTTATGTGGGAAAATTGGTAGATTTATGAGATAACTACCTAAAATGTGGATGGGTGAAATAATTCGGATTTGTTTACCTTTTATGGGCACCTTTGACTTGACCGACGATAATTACCGGCTGCTCGCGCGTAGGAATTCTGATGCACCTCAAGGGCATTTTTGTCTCCTTAATCCGAAAATCCACATGTCGCCTTGTGATTATTTTTGGCTCCACAGTTATCTCCTGATTCTCCTCCATGAATTCAAAATGTAATTGTGAGACATAATGGAATATATGTTAAGTCTTACTGGTAATTAGCAACGGTAGTTAGTGGAGGTTTCGACTATAATTTTTTGTTGTTAACTCCACCGAGAAAAAGAGATGCACGGCACCACCGGTGGCTCTCATTTATTTTGCAAAATGGTTTTCAAGATTAATTACTAAACCACATTTTTAAGGATGCTACTTGTGCCCTATTTTAATTTGTCATTTCTGCCACATTTTCTAAAGAATTTGATAATGAAGAAAAAAGCTTTCTTGTATATTTATGTGTATCGGTACAACTTGTTTACAATACTTATATAGGAATACATTTAGTCTAAAAGAAGTAAACTAGCAGACAAATAGCTAAACTTTAGGACCTAATTACAGTGATTACCAGATTGATTTATTCTCTAATATTTGATCCATAAATCAAGCTTTGATTGATGTTGACTTTGATTTCTAACATGCCCCCTCAAGTTGGAACGTGGATGTCCAAGGTTCCTAACTTGCTAAGGAGAGTATCAAATAATGGACTGCTGAGTGGCTTAGTGAATATGTCTACGATCTATTGAGCTGAAGAAACATGAGCTATCTTGATTAAACCTGATTGTATTCTTTCTCGCACAGTGTGGCAATGAATTTCGATGTGTTTCGTGCGTTCATCGAATACGGGGTTGGATGCGATGTGCAAAGCAGCCTGATTGTCGCAATATAAGAGACATGGTTATAAGTATGTTACACGCATGTCTTGCAAAAGATATTTCAGCCACACTAATTCACAAGTAAGAGATGTCATGGATCTGTATTCTGATTCTGCTGAGGAACGTGACACAATGGATTGTTTCTTGGTTTTTCAAGTTATTGGTGCACCTCCAAGAAAGACACAAAAACTGGTAACTGATCTCTTAGTTGTTGGGCAACTTGCCCAATATGCATCACAGTCAATTGCAGCTTACCATGCTGGGAATAAAACACCTTGGCCTGGTGCTTTCTTCAAATAACGTAAGACACAATACGCTACCTCAAGGTGGGGTTTCTTTGGTTGTTGCATAAATTGGCTTAGAACATGAACCGAGAAGGTTATGTTCGACCTTGTGATTGTGAGGTATATGAGGCGACCAACAAGGCGTCTGTATTGTGATGGGTCTTTGAGTAGTTCACCATCTGATGGTGTAAGCCTCAAATGTTTCTCCATTGGGAAATTAGTTGGTTTTGCTCCAATCATACCTGCATCCTCAAGTATATCCAAAGTATATTTATGTAGGGAAATAACAATAACTTGTTTCGAACAGGCAACCTCAACCCCAAAAAAATACTTGAGATGCCCTAAGTCATTGATCCGAAAATTGTTGTCTAAAAATGTTTTAAACTCATCAATGGCAGTGTTGTCGTTTCCTGTGATAATCATATCGTCGACATAAAGTAACACTGCTATAAATGAATTGCCTCGTACCTTGGTAAATAAGGAATAGTCCACCTTGGATTGTTGAAATCCAGCTCTCTTTATGGCTGTGGAGAATTTGGAGAACCAGTTACGCGATGCTTGTTTTAAACCGTATAGCGACTTCCGAAGTCGACAAACCATATTCACCCCCTGTCGACGTAGGCCAACAGGAGGCAACATATAAACTTCTTTATCCAAATTGCCGTGGATGAAGGCATTTTGGACGTCGAGTTAATGCAATAACCAATGTCGGACAGCAACAACGACAAGTAAACATTTGAGCGTGACCAATTTAGCTATGGGTGAAAAGGTTTTGGTATAGTCAAGACCTTCCATTTGTGTATAACCCTTAGCGACGATGCGGGCTTTGTATCTTTCAATCGTGCCATCGGAGTGGTATTTAATTTGTAGACCCATTTGCTCGCAATAGCTCTTTTTCCTGGTGGTAGGGGCAAAAAATCCATGTTTTGTTTTGTTCAAGAGCTGTCAATTCTGCTTGCATAGCTTCCTTCCATTTTGGGTATGAATCAACCTATGCAAAGGATTTTGGTTCGCTATGGGCAAAAATACTAGCGTTAAAACAACTGTGAGAAGTAAACAAATGATCATAGAAAACAAAATTGGATAAAGGATGATGCGTACCTTGACGAGAAGCTGACGACCCAGAGGGAAGCACAATGGCGTTGGAGCATTGGTAATCTTGGAGGTATGGTGATGGGTGGCGTTCACGTTGACCCCGTCGTGGAACGATAGGTGGTGTGGTCATTGATGATGGCATGGATGTGTTGATTGTAGTGTGTATAGGTTCAGTGGATGGTAGTTGTGGAGAGGGTAGTGAAGGTGAGTAGATGTGGTGTTATTTGGTGACGATGAAGTATGTGGGCTAGATAATATATCATTAGATTGGTTGGGCTGAGAGTCGGCTGATGTTGTAACAGTTGGTGAGGAAGGTATTAGTGCTAGGTCTATGTTTGAAATATTAGTGTTTATGGGTTGATGTGTGACATCTGGTAAATGCAAGGGTATGACAGAGGAGTCAGGGCAGTCAGTTTGTGTGTCTCGTGACTAGGTAGAAAATGGAAATATTGTTTCATGGAATGTGACACCACGACTGGAAAATAATGTTTTGGTAGAAAGGTCATATAGGCGATATGCTTTTTGACCAAGAGGGTAGCCCACAAAAATACATATGCGTGCCCTTGAACCAAATTTGTGTAAAGGTTTAGTGTTGGTGGCATAACATAAGTAGCCAAAGGCTTTCATGTGGCTGTAATGGGGTGTGGTGTTATAGAGCTTTTCATATGGTGTGCTTTTGGAGAGGACAAGTGTGGGTAATTTATTTATTATATACACAGCAGTAAGAATGCTTTCCCCCCAAAAGGTAAGTGGTAAGTGAGATTGGAATCGTAGAGCACGAGCAACGTTTAAGAGATGATGATGTTTGTGCTCGACGACTCTGTTTTGTTGTGATGTTGTTGGGCAAGAATGTTGAAAAAATTCCCAAATCATTGAAAAAATGACGCATTGAAAGAAACTCACTCCTATTGTCTGCCCTGACTTGTTTATTGTTGCATTGAAATTCTGTTCTAACAAAGGCTATAAAGGATTTTAGTAAGTTTTGTGTTTCAAATTTAAAGGCTATAAGATGCACCCAAGTGTAGCAGGAGAAATCATCATGATTTCCCCCCAAAAGGTAAGTGGTAAGTGAGCTTGGAATCGTAGAGCATGAGCAACGTTTAAGAGATGACGATGTTTGCGCTTGACGACTTCGTTTTGTTATGGTGTTGTTGGGCAAAAATGTTGAAAAAGAATTCCCAAATCATTAAAAAAGGACGCATTGAAAGAAACTCAGTCTCAGTGTCTACCCTGACTTGTTTAATGTTGCATTGGAATTGTGTTTTAACAAAGGCTATAAAGGATTTTAGTAAGTTTTGTGTTTCAGATTTAAAGGCCATAAGATGCACCCAAGTGTAGCGGGAGAAATCATCCACAATAGTTAAAAAATTACGGGCACCAGAATATGAATGAGTGCGATGGGGACCCCAAATGTCACAATGTATGAGATCAAAAGGTGCATGTGTTGAGATTGAACTTAAATTGAGAGGTAAACGAGTTTGGTTTGCCATCAGGCAAATTTCACAATGCTTATTAGGATGAAATGAAACATTGGGAATTGTTCTAGATAAAAACTGTAATGGTGCAGCAGAGGGATGTCCTAGGCGGTAGTGCCATAAATTTGGAGTGGTGGAGACAGCGTTGGTTCAGATTTCTGGTGGTGGCTTGATGGCTATGTGTTTGGACAGATAGTAGAGGCCATTATGCTCCTTCCCCAGGCCAATCACCTTCATCGTTTTCAGGTCCTGTAAGATACAAAAATTAGGATGGAAAATGATGATACAACGTAAGTCACGAGTAATTTTACTGACTGAGAGTAAGTTGACCCGAAATGAAGGTACATGAAGGACATTTTTGATGAATAAATTTGGATTTAAGTTGTAATGATCCAACAGATAGGATATCTATATGTGAGCCATTAGGTAAACCAACAATATCATGGTAAGGTGTTTGATTTAAAAGATGAGATGAGGAGGATATATGAAGACTAGCACCACTATCAATAATCCAAGCTGAATAGTCTTTGGTATTGGGTTTACCTGTCACATTTCCACAAAACTAATTTTTACTGGGTAAGGCCCTTATCTGATTTTACTCCTCCTTTGTGAAGTGGGGAAAGTTCTGATGTGTATTTTTTGCAGTGGCGGGTTTGGCACCGTGAACATTGTTGGCTGTGGTACGCTTGTTCTTGTTTGGTGTCTTGACTACCTTGTCATGGAACTTGTGCCCTGGTGGAAAGCAGATAATGTAGAAGCAGCGATCAATTGTGTGTGTATCATCTTCATAGTATGTGCAAAGAAAGGATTTCCCTTTGTTGTTTGTGATTTTGCCGACTGCTTATTTCCTATATTCTTTGTGCCTTTCGTCACGTTTATGGCATGAATAGTTATGTCACGAGCATCGGCAAGTTGCCACTGTTTTTCTTCTTAGAGTAGAAGTGAGTAGATTTTTCTGATATTCGGAAATGGCTGCATCAAAAGGATTTGTCGACGAGCAGCAGAATATGTGTCATTCAATCCCATGAGGAAATGGAGGATTTAATCATGCTCTTCCTTTTTAGCAATCTTCTTCAACCCTTCACAATTACATGAAGGTGGAGGGTTGTACGATCCCAGTTCGTCCCAAATTGACTGAAGTGTTGTGTAGTAAGCTGATATGGACTGTTATTGTTGACGATGTTCAACAATCCCTCGTTTGAGTTCTAAAATACGAGAAGATTACCTTGTGAGAACCGATCTTTAAGGTCTGACCAGACCTCAGCGGCTATATTAGAAAATATCACAGTATTGGTCATGGTTGAGCTAACTGAGTTGAGGATATATCCATGATTTCACGATCTGATTGCATCTTCTCCAAGCTCCATATTTGGGATCATCCTCTGACGACGCTTTGATTGAGCCGTTGACAAAGCTGAGTTTGTTCTTGGCCTCAAGAGAAATCACCATGGCACGACTCCACGTCACGTAGTTGTCACCCTCCAAGAGTTGAATGACAAGATAGTGCACAATGTGATCTGAGTTGTGAATATAATAAGGATCATTGAAATCCATAACCTCTGTAGGTGAGGTGAAGGTGGTTGACTTCTGTGTTGGAGTTTCAGACATGGTGGTCGATGATATTGGCGGAAGCAAAAGTGAGCAATATCAGGCACCATGATGGCGCTCTTGTACCATAAAGAATTTGATAATGAAGAAAAGGTTTTCTTGTATATTTCTGTATATCTGTATAACTTGTTTACAATACTTATATAGAATACATTTAGTCTAAAAGAAGTAACAAATAGCTAAACCTTAGGACCTAATTACAGTGATTACAGTTTGATTTATTCTCTAATATTTGATCCACAAATCAAGCTTTGATTGATGTTGACCTTGATTTCTAACATTTTCAAGATTATCCTACCTTTTACAATTCTTATAAATTTAACCAAAATTTCATGTAAAATTTCTAAATTGCCCACTCTCTTTTCCCTTGTCTTTTCCCCCTCTCTCTTCAACTCCACCTATCCACCACGGCCCCACCCCACCCTGTCTCTTCTCTAGTTAGGCACTCAAAACTGATGTGAAGAAATATATATGGCATATCTGAGATCTGAAAGTTTCCTGCAGACAAAAAAAAAAAATTGATGTTACATTGTTACAATACTTTGCAAACAACCAGTTGTTTCTCAACAACTTTTGAATTACTTCCTTAATTAGCAAGCTCTTGTGTGCACCAATAACATGCAACTGGGACATCATCGGCTTCGCAACCAGAAATTAATGTCCAATGCAGTTAGTAAAAAAATATGACAAGCAACTGAGAAGTAGCATTATATTAGTAGAATATGCAGAAATATGACTACTTTTCTAACTGAAGAAATTATGAAGCAAAAAAAAATGGTTTATAAAAAATGAGCACTCAAAATGTGCAGAAATGCTTTAATGGAAGCAAATTTGAACAACCCATGATTCTTATTATTCCACATATCATAGAAAACGATGACATGAAAAAGTACATACAAGAAGCGTTGCAGATTTAGATGCATTTTTGAAAATCTTCTGTTGTACAGAGAGAGCGAGATATGGTGGCATGTCGGTCACAGTGGGTGCGGCAGTGATGGTGGATTTGGAGAAGAGATAGATGGGGTGGGGATTGTGGGGTGGGGTGGTGGGAGTCGAAGAGACAAGGGGAAGAAGAGACAAGGGAGAAGGGAGGGGCAATTTAGAACTTTTGGTTAAATTTGTAAGAATTGTAAAAGGTGGGCTAAAAATTATTTTGTAGTAATAAAATATGGCTAGTTATCAAAATTTCCTAAGAAGGGAAGATGAACATTGAGAAAGATAAAGAACTAGAGAGAGAATTTAAAGACTGAAATAAGAATTTTGTATTAACTGAGAAAATGACTAACTAATTACATTTATGAGTTGTAATTTTTAATATATTAAACACAGTACAAGCTTACTTTTAACTAATTAACCCACTAACAAATCACTTAATAGCCTAACAATATTCTAATAATTTTGGCTAATTAACGTGGCAGTGATTATCACTAATGATCAAGAGACATTTGTCTTCAATAGAAATGCGTTGAGACAATGTGTCAGTGCATCGACAAAATAACTTATTCTGTAAAGGACAATACTTGGGTCCTCACCCGGGAGGACCCAATGTACTGATTTTTGCTTTTAAACCAATCAAATCAAGCCATTTGTCATTAGAGGGACCCACCGATATCTGAAATAGAATAAAAAATATCTAAAAAAGACAAGTGTCACTTTTTCATTGGGGGTTAGTGTATATTGGGTCCTCCCCGGTGAGGACCCAAGTATTGTCCTTCTGTAAAAGTGTAAGATATGTAGTATATTATTGTCGGAATCTAGGAGATAAACTGAATAAATTAATGCACCAAAAAATTCGGGTGTATATATGTGTCAAGTGAAATGCGACAACGCTCAACGCATCGACAAAATAACTTGTTATGTAGAAGTGTAAGATTATTAAGATACATAGTATATTACGGTCATAATCTAAGAGACAATGCACTGGATAAATAAATTAATGCTCCGAAATTTTCGGGTGCATATGTATGTTAGATGAAATGCGACAACGCACCGACAAAATAGTTGATTCTCTAAACATTTTGGATAAAGTATATTAGTGTCGAACGTACGGGCACAACCGACAAAATAATTAACCCCCAAAAATTATATTTATATCTAAAGATTTTTTTTAATTATTAGAAGCGATATTACTACTATAAGTGCAAGATTTGAACTCATGACACAGTAAGTGAAGAGTAGCCTTATCCACCATAACAATTCACAACTTACTACATCCGAAGATTATCAGGTAAAATTAAATTTCACTATATATGTTTCAATCTAGCAAGCACGTCGACGATATTCATTTATGAAGATTAATCGGTCAAATTCAATCTCACTATATTAGTGCATGTTTTCGAGAGGCAAATGACGTTGCGCCGGATTAATAAACCCGTCAAAATAAATCTTACTATGTTTATGTTGTACAGACATATAAGTGTTGTATTTATCTTGAAATTTATATACGTTTCATTACTTTAACCAATGTGGGTTAACATTTTGACACAATCTATATACATCAAGTCACATTTTCACTCCTTGGGCGCGTGACTTTGATTTTTATTACCAAAGAAGTTTAATTGTTTTGTAGATACAATTTCATCAAGACGAAAATTCATGGATTTTTGCTACCGCAACTGTCAATAAAACCATCCATATGCTAGCTAATAGTTTTAGTTTCAACCTAGACATTGTTAGAGAATAGGATCCTACATCGGTCATATGACAAAATAAAATTAATGCATGAGAGCTTGTACTCCTAATATCACTGAAACCTTTGTTGATAAAATCCAACACTAGCAATATCAGTTATGTTGGTGATGGACTATGTTGGGCCTATAAAGTTTAACAAATATCCAATGTAAAAATTTAATCCAAGTTTCAATTACGGCTAGAAAAATTAGATAAAAAGAAAAAAAAATGAAAATTGTAGTCCAAAATTAAGTTCTTTGTTTAGTAAGGTTCTTGATTGAATCATATACAGTGAAAAGTAGTTTTAAATTCTGTAATGGACATGGAGCATTTTGATGCTCGTTCGATTGTCCAGAGGAATCAAGTGGAATTGCCATTCCTCTTGGAATGTTTCTCTGTTCTAAAATTGGTATAAGGTTGTTTCTCTTTACAGAATCTGTTTCAGCGAATTCTCATAGATTCATGGTTGCATCAGCTTCAACTAAGTTGGGTGAATGGTTATGTATTAATTCAGTTGCTCATTATTGTCAATTTGGGGTTTGATTTTCTGATATGATTCTTCTCACCAAGGAGGAAAATATATAATGTACAAGAGGATTTACAAGAGGATTTACAAGGAAAGAAATATTAATAACAATCTGATTACAAGGACCTAGAAAAGGTAACTAAATAATCACAAGAAGTCAACTCTCCAACACTCCCCCTCAAGTTGGTGCATAAATGTCGTTCATGCCCAACTTGACAAGAGAGTTGTAGAACGCTTGGCTTGCAACAGCTTTAGTTAAGATATCCGCCAATTGATCTTCTGACTTTACGAACGGGAATTGAATAATATTCCCATCCAACTTCTCCTTAATGAAGTGTCTGTCAACTTCCACATGTTTTGTGCGATCATGTTGAATTGGGTTGTGTGAGATATCTATGGCTGCTTTATTATCACAAAATAAATTCGAGGCCGAATTCGACGGATACTCGAGTTCACCGAGCAGCCTCTGAAGCCATAATAGTTCGCATACTCCTTTTGCCATACCCCTGTACTCAGCCTCGGCACTTGACAAAGCAACCACTTTCTGTTTCTTACTCCGCCAAGTGACTAAGTTTCCTCCCACAAATGTAAAGTAACCAGATGTGGACCGACGATCAGTAACGTTGCCTGCCCAATCTGCATCGGTGTAACCTTCTATTCGGCAATGATCATTTTTAGAGAACATAATGCCTCGACCTGGTGAGGACTTCAAGTATCGTAGGATGCGTTCGACTGCACCCATATGTGTCTCACTCGGAGAATGCATAAATTGACTAACAACACTTACCGCGTATGCAATATCAGGCATGGTGTGAGATAAATAAATTAATGTCCCAACTAACCTTTGATAACGATCTCTGTTAGTGGGAACTTGATCAGGGTGCACGGCAAGATGGTGATTTTGGACTATGGGAGTGTCGGCCGGTTTACAGTCGAGCATTCCGGTTTCAGCTAATAAGTCTAGAACATATTTTCTTTGAGACAGAAATATACCTGTTTAGATCGAGCTACTTATATCCCCAAGAAATATTTCAAACCACCGAGATCTTTCATCTCGAACTCGGTTGCTAGGTAATCTTTGAGCCTTGAGATTTCCTCTTTGTCATCACCTGTAACAATCATATCATCCACATAGATGATAAGTGCCGTCAATTTCCCCATTCGGCGTTTCAAGAAGAGTGTATGATCGGAATTGCTCTGCCTGAACCCATATTTCCTCATAGCCGTCCGGAACCTACCAAACCATGCTCGAGATGATTGTTTTAACCCATACAACGCTTTATTCAGCTTGCAGACTACTCCAGGTTGTAAAGCCGAGGCATAACCAGGTGGAATGTCCATATACACTTCTTCATCGAGATTACCATGTAAGAAAGCATTCTTCACATCAAATTGCTGTAATGGCCAATCTAAGTTGGCCGCCAATGAAAGCAATACTCTTACCATATTAATCTTTGCTACCGGGGCAAATGTCTCTGTGTAATCAACGCCATACGTTTGAGTGTATCCCTTGGCCACCAACCGTGCTTTGTATCGTTCGACGGACCCATCAGCTTTGTACTTGATTGTGTGCAGCCATCGACACCCAACTCTCTTCTTTCCTCGGGGAAGTGGGACTAAATCCCACGTTTGATTTTTCAGGAGTGCAGCCATTTCTTCCTCCATTGCTTTGGTCCATCGATCGTCAGATAGTGCCTCTTTCAATGAACTTGGTGTGCTATCATTGGATATTTGTTGTACAAAGGCTTTGTCGGGTTCTGATAACTTATGTGATGACACATAATTGGCAATGGGGTATTTAGAGCCTTTCGTTGTGTCTGGTGAATATCGATTAGGTGGCTTTCCTCGATTGTGCCTGAAAGGTAATTGATAATTCGGAACAACGGTATCATCAACAGGGATAGTCGAGCTTACCTCAGGAATATTCTCAGGAGTATGGTCTGGTGGTACTATATTTGGAGACGAGGGGGGAGTAGGCTCGACAAAGGCAGGTTCGGCAAGGACAGCTGGCCGAGTCTCGACGAGGGTAGCTGGCCGAATCTCGGCAGAGGTAGATGGCCGAGTCTCGACGAGGGTAGATGGCCGAAGCTCTGCAGAGGTAGCTGGCCGAATCTCGACGGTAGGTGGCCGAATCTCGGCTGGCCGAGTCTCGACAATGGTGCAATCCTTCTCGTCATACCGTGTCTCCCCCTAAGGAGGAGGATTGGAAGAAGCCGAAGGGTAATACATCTCAGACTCAGAAAAAGTGACATCCATAGTAACATACAGCCGGCGGGAAGGAGGGTGGTAGCAACGGTACCCTTTCTGATGGAGGCCGTACCCCATAAAAATACACCGAATAGCACACGGGTCAAGTTTCGTCCGTTGATTTTTATGAAGATGAACAAAGGCAACACATCCAAAAATCCGAGGTGGGAAGACTAAGACCGACGGGAGATGCACGAAGGTAGCAAGGACTTGTAAAGGAGTACGAAAATCCAGGACTTTGGACGGCAGACGGTTGATAAGATAAGTGGCGGTCTGGAGAGCAATATCCCAAGAAGAGCGGGGAACAGACGCCCCAATCAAGAGTGACCGAGCCGTTTCTAAGAGATGACGATTTTTGCGCTCGGCCACCCCGTTCTGTTGAGGAGTCTGAGGACATGTAGTTTCGTGAAGAATTCCAGAATTCGTTAAGTAATGGGAAAAATCACGATTAACATATTCACCACCATTATCAAAACGCAAAATCCGTATGTTAGTAGAAAATTGTGTCTGAACCATGGTGTGGAAGGTCTTAAAAACTGAAAACACATCACTTTTATGCTTAAGAAGGTATAACCATGTCATCCTGGTACAATCATCTATGAACGTGACAAACCATCGAAGACCAGATGAAGTAGTAATCGGAGATGGTCCCCAAACATCCGAATGAACAAGACCAAAAGGAACAATACTTTTATTAGAATTCAACGGATAAGACACACGGTGACTCTTGGCGAGTATGCAAGTGTCACATTTAAAGTCTGAAACTGAACAACCAACAAATAAATCCGGAAACATATGTTGCAAATAACTGAAAGATGGATGACCCAAACGGTGATGCCATAACCATATCTGACGCCTCTTATGATCAACAGCTCCTTGGGCGAGATTGACTCGGCCTGTACTGACATCATCCATAAAATAGAGATCCCCCCTCTTAGTACCACGACCAATTATCTCCTTCGTGAGAATATCCTATATAAGACAAAACTTTGGATACATTAGCACACAACAGTTCAATTGTTCAGTAGCTTGGCCGGGAGACATCAATTTATGCTTTAGTGAAGGTACAAGTAATGTATGAGGCAAAGAGAGTGTGGACGTGAGGCGCACGGTGCCAGCGCCGGTTACCGGTGAGGTGACTCCATTAGCATTAGTAATATTGCGTCGAAGTGGAACAGTATCACAAGCTAAATCAGTGGGATCATAAGTCATATGGTCTGTGGCACCGGAGTCAATGATCCATCCGAATGGAGTAGCATCATTATTCATATTAAAAACATAACCACAGTTACCTGAGGATTCCGGAGACATGTCGGAAGAACTCGGAACCAGAGAAGGATCATCTTGAGATATCAAAGATAATTGGGACATGGAGGTGGCGAGATTGGCTTGCCCAAGCTTGCCTTGCTCGTCTCGTTCTTGTTGTTTCTGAAGCTTCAATGGTTCCCACCAGTCAGGATAGCCATGCAATTGGAAGCAGTTATCACGGCCATGCTTCTCACTACCGCAGTAAGTACAACCACCGGCCGGGACAGGTGGTTTAGGTCGAGGAGGACGGGGACCCGTGGTGGGCCGTGAGACTGTCCTAGCGGCAAAGAGCGAGCCCTGTGCCGAGCTCGGCGCAGTAGCCTGGGGTTGCAGTCCTGGGCTCGGTGTAGGTAACTTATCAGGGGCCCGGGGACGAGATGAAGCTACGGCTCGTGTGGCAGGCCGAGTTGTCATGGCAGGTCGAGCCACCATGGCCGCCCCACTCGGCAGCTGTCCTCCGGTACTCATCATCGCTTGTCGTATTCCCTCTCGGCGAACATAGGCAAAAGTTTGCTTGACGGAAGGAAGGGGCTCAGTTCGTAGAATATCACTACGAATTTTATCAAACATCTCATCCAATCCTGCAAGCAAAGTGTACACACGATCCGTTTGAACAATTTTATTAAAAATTTCAATATCAGTACCGCACTTCATTGGATTAGGTCGACGATAATCAATCTCCTGCCACAAAGATTGAAGATCACTACAGTATGTCTCCACCGGTCGTCCATCTTGCCTCATGCGAGAGGCCTTGCAGGTAAGATCATAAACTTGAGATATATCGGAGCCATCATAATACGTGCGAGCAACTGCATCCCATACTTCCTTTGCCGTTGGTAGTCGAAGAAAGTACCCAATCAAATTGGGTTCCATAGAGTTGATGAGCCAACCCTTTACAATAGCGTTCTCCGTACGCCATTTGGTGAAGGTCGGATCGTCGATAGGTGGTTGGGGGTTACTTCCAAACAAGTAGCCCAACTTGTCTTTTCCAGCCACGAACATCTCAACTATCTGAGACCAAACTCCATAGTTGGCACCATTGAGTTTGATGCCAATTGAAGCAGTAGACGAATCATGATGGACAATCTGTGTAACAACTTGCGGAATAGGTGGGATAGGATTCATGGTAGGGTCGGTTAGGGTAGTAGTGTTTAGGGTTGTAGTGTTTAGTATAGGAGTAGAATCGGTTAGGATGGGGTTGTGTTCACCGTGGAGTGGTGGTAGGTTCTCCATGGGAGGGCCGAGTTTGCTTGAGGGAACGGGCAGAGCAGAAACCCTAGGATCTCTGCTCTGATACCATGTCAATTTGGGGTTTGATTTTCTGATATGATTCTTCTCACCAAGGAGGAAAATATATAATGTACAAGAGGATTTACAAGGAAAGAAATATTAATAACAATCTGATTACAAGGACCTAGAAAAGGTAACTAAATAATCACAAGAAGTCAACTCTCAACAATTATTTTGTATGTTTTATTTCTTTAATTAGCTTAAACCCTTGATTGCATAATCCTCCTTCTCCGGTTTTAAGTTGTATTGGTGGTCTATACTTCTCTTGTTTTTATCAAAGAAAAGTTCATTGTTGTTCTCAAAGAAAAAAAAAATCATGTATGATCAAATGTCATATCCTAAATTTCACGATGTTGTATGATAGATTCTACGTGCAGTATAGAATACGTTATTGTCAGATGAATTGCTACAACCATCAAAATAATATCATTTCTCCAAAAGTTCCGGGGGAGAATGTTCCTAAGCAGATTGTACTAAAGCGTACTAGCTATACTCGTATAATGTTTTTACCTCTTTATGGTAATGTTAATAGTGTCCTCTATGATTCTTTGGCTAACTTGGTTGTTTTAATTTCTTCACAAAAAGAAAAAAATCTAAATAAAGTTATGTGAAAGTCCATGATATTAATAGACAAGATTTTTGTTTTTACATGTAATGTAAACATATGTAGAGAGATTTTTCAGTGTGCTTGGAATACGGATATATACGTTATAAGTCATTATACAAGTAGAGAGACACTTGAAAAAACAATTCTCTCCACTTGTATAATAACATACCGTGTTCTTGAAAAAATCTCTCAACTATGTGCTTATCCAGTTCAGCTTTTTCTTGAAAGTTTTCTTAGGCTGTGTCCAAGTCGCACAAATCCTAAATGCAGATACATAAAGCTCTCACAAGACGATATCTGTCCCTCACTTACAGAATCTCACTGCATTTAAGTTCATACATAAAACTTTAATTGAATCCAGCTTCAAGTCGGTTTCCACTGCTTTATAAACCCCTCTAAGCACTACTTCCTCCAACCCCAGCTCTCTCTCTCTCTCTCTCTCTCTCTCTCTCTCTCTCTCTCTCTCTCTCTCTCTCTCTCTCTCTCTCTCTCAGTTTACCTTGTTTTCATCGTCCAAACCAATCACCATGTCAAACAGTGCCACCAACTCTGCAGACAGCACGACCAACTCTGGCGAAAAAGATCTCTTCAAGTGCACCCGTTGTGAGAAAGGTTTCTCCTCTGGTCAGGCCTTGGGTGGTCATCAAAACGCCCACCGCTTCGAAAATGACATGAGGAGACTCGCAGATGCCATTGGAACCCATGGAAGTAACCCCTATGTTGCTGCTGCTCTGGTGGAGGTCCAGTCAGCTGCTTTAGCTGCCTACCAGATGCCTCTGGAGGTGAATATAGCCGGATGGGGTTATCATGGGATAGTCCAGCATACTGTTAACCTGCTTGCAGCTTCAAGTATTGGTGCTTATCATTTTCATGAGGTTGCTTTTGCAATAATTAGGTCAGAAGTGGATAATCAGCTGAAGGAGGCCCAAGAGGGTGTTATTAACTATACAAGAGATTATCTAGCTGAGTGGGAAAATAATGATGCTACTAATTGTTGGAATGGTGCAGCTGCAGGGTCGGTGAGGTCTTCTGAAAGGACTGTGACTGACCCAATTTTTAGGGTTGGTCATGATGGTGAGGAAATGACTTCCGAGCAAAGGGATGATGATTTGGATTTGGAGCTCAAACTCTAGGGCTTGGATTTTGAAGAGCTGATGCGGAGTCTCTATATATACCAAGGTGCTTAGATCTGGTTTATGGATGAATAATGTATGGGAATAATGAGTTTGAGTCATGTAATTGTGGGATTATTAGAGGGTCTTATAAGTTACGGTTTGGAGCTAGCTAGCTAGATCTTAATGGCTTGCTCTCTTGTTTTAGTGTTATGATTTCTGAACTATATATAATGCTCTAGCATCAATATATTAATGGTTGTTT
This sequence comes from Cotoneaster glaucophyllus, assembly GCA_036320875.1. Taxonomy (NCBI): domain Eukaryota; kingdom Viridiplantae; phylum Streptophyta; class Magnoliopsida; order Rosales; family Rosaceae; genus Cotoneaster; species Cotoneaster glaucophyllus. The sequence goes on from CM070067.1 coordinate 21,232,415, forward strand.
TTCTAGTTTAACATCTACCCTTTTCATGAAAAAAATTGTTGTTAAATAATGCCAGACTTCATTCCTTGGGATGCCCATTAATTTGCAAAAATAGTTTGGTGCCGCCTAAAAAGTACTACAAGAACACTATATAATTAAAGAAACTATTTTAATACTAAAACACTATAAATGCACTGGAAGGACACATTAACGGATGGACTTTCAAAATGATACACCTTACCTTTCAATGTGTCATTTGAAAGGTTTCTCATCTGGATTGCAGCGATTTTGTCGTGCCTTCCTAACAAAATTAGCCTGAGCTCCGTGAAATTTAAAGTCTCTAATCAAACACACACTTAGGGTTATTAGAACTATAATAATTTGGCTGAGTTGCAATTAGTACATACATGGTTCTTTTGCATTAATTTGAGGCTTCATGATATCTTTTTCAGGCCACGCGTGGTCTACATGAGTTCCCAGTGTAAACGTACAAAAAAAAATTACTTCTACCACACAATCCTTTCTTAAACCATCGTGTTATGCCACAAAATATGTTTCCTCATCTGCTATCATCCTGCGTTGTCGCGTACCACCCAACCAACCCTCCCACCAACGTACTAAAGGACCAAGATTGTCCCGCCCTGTTGACTTAAGCACATCGCCACTGCAATAGGCCAGAGACACGAGCTATGCGACTCATATTCAAGTCAGTGAGGCGGCACAATAGTGGAAATAACCAACTATGGAACTATAAAAGTTAATTGTAATGGAGCTTGGTCCTCTGATACGTTAGTGGGAAGGGCTGGTTGGTGGTCCTCTACATCGCAGGGTGGTGGCATATCATGGGAGGCAGTCGAGGCTGGTTCCTGGCCATGACTATTTTGGTTGTTGAAGTAGAAGCGGTTGTTTTTTTTGGTAGTGCAGAAGAGTATTCAAAGTTGATTATGGAATTTTATGCTATTAATCTGCTCCGGATGTTGCCGGACCTAGAGGTGGATGTGCATCCATTGATGAGATCATTCATAATTTCTTGCAGGTGGATAAGCATTTTGATTCAATATGTTCTCGTATGCACCACGACAATGCAACCTAGCAGCTCACTCGGTGGCTTCATTTGTTATTAGAAATGGTGATAATCATGGATGAGTTTTGATGTTTCTGGAGTGGATCTTCAACACTCTTGCTAAAGATATAAACATTTCGTTAGGTATTAAATTCAATTTTGGGAAAGAAAAAAATCTACTAGGGATCGTTGATGAAGTTGGGTGGAACATATATTTACGGTAACTATTTGCTACAATTATTATCATGTACATAGTTCTCTAACTAGGAGGTATGTTGTTTGCTTAAGGACAGATGCATGATTAATAAGCTACCAAAAACACTGGTCCCTCACATGCATACAAAAATACGTATTAACTCGTTATTATTAGTACATTTTATACAATGGTTACCACATTTGTATTATCCCTCTAACATATGTAGGCTCCTTCAAGACATGTGACTCTCATCTCTATTAGAGATGTAGTATAAATGTGGTATGAAAATGTAGTGAGAGCCAATATTTTATATTGTTTTATGCTAAATTGATAGTTTATATATGTTTGATATTTTCAAAGGATAATGTTAGGGAGACCAAATCTTTTAATCCAAATTTACAAATCGAATTATGTAGTTGTTGATTATTTAATTATCAATTAATGTGTTTTTTTTTTTATTAATGAAACATCATTTGATTTTGTAAATTTAATTTAAAATTTTAGTTTTTATAGCATTATCGACTTCGAAATGATTTGTTAATTTTTGTTCACTGTACTGGTTGGGGCAGAAGTCTAAGCACATTACACATTTAACCCATGAAATTCAAAGCCATGACAACCTAGACAGGTAGGTGTTTAGGTCATCGTGCTCCAGCTTACAAATGATAGCATCTGCAATTTCAGTTCCAGTCTGCAGTGCCGGATTTTTTTCCTCTCTTCTTTGGAAGGGGATCCCCTTCCTTTCTGTTTTTAGTCGTTGGATAAAATTTTAAAGGTCCGAATTTATGGTTCAGATGGCTCAGGTGGAAGGGATCCCCGGAGAGGATCCCATTCCCTCTTCTTTATATGCTTGGTGGTGGGGCCCAAATTTGCTCATGCAAATTCAATACAGAAACGTTTTCTCCTTTTTTTGACATTTCATGTTTTTCTTTTTGGGAAAATTGACATTTCACGGTTGACGCTCACAGCACAGCAATGGTTATACGCTACATGTTTGGTGGGTGGAAGATTCCCCTGATTTGCTTAGGGATTTCTTGTAATTTGTTTATGTATTGACATTTGGGGATAGTTCCTTTCGTTGTGCGGGACACTCTTTTTCCTTAGATCGGGTTCTCCGACAAGGTTTTATCGAGGCCCAATATGCACACTATCATCAGTTTGTTGTCAATTTGCCCTTGTATTGCTTTGTTTGCAATGAATATCAAATATCGTATTTCTCTCAAAAAAAAAATATAAATATTAGGAAATAATTTTTTATTTCAAAGGAAAGGAAATAGTTGGTCATTTGAAAAGGAAAATCCATTTGGATTTTGTGTAATCTATCTCAAATTCAATCAATGAATCCATTACAACTACAGTAATATCAAAAATGGAAAAAATTCTAAAAAAAATTCTCTCTAGGGCTGCGCTAGGAGAGTAGTGAGTTATCTGATATCGGCGCCGACACTGAGATCTACTCGGTCTTGCGAGGATCGTGTTTCGTAGAGGTTACTTGCTGTGAGTGAATGGTTCTAGGGTTTGCTTGCTGAGTGTGTGGAAGGTTGTGGGATTTGTATCGAATCGGTTTACGTGCAGTGACAAGGCGAATAGATGATATGGTTTCGAAGTTCGCTGACAGATTCATGTTTAATGCAGAGGAACAAAGGGTGGTGGTGATTGATAATAAGGAGGGTGCGCTTCTCAGGAATACGAGGGTGTTTCTTATGGGGAGAGTGCTTACAAGTTAGACATTCAGCAAAGAAAGATTTAAACGCCAGATGCTTAATCTGTGGCGGCCGAAGGCTAGGGTTACGATGGTGGAATTGGAGGAGGGCTTGTTCTCCTTTGGATTTGATAATCTTCGTGAAAGGGCGATGATTCAAAAAGGGGGGGCCGTGGCTATATGACGGTGCTTTGGTGATGTTGGCAGCATCTATTCCGTTGACTTCTCAGGAATTTTGGGTTCAAGTAAAAGGATTACCGCTTGCTTATATGACCAACATATGGGTCAGTTTATCGGGAATCAGATAGGTCAACATGTTTTGACGGATCAGAGCAGAATGAGTGATGTTTATGGTAGCATATTGCGTATTGGGGTAGCAGTGGATATTGAGAAACCATTACAGAGAAGCTTGTGGCTAGTCATTCAAGGGTTCGAGGTGGGGATTGACTTACAGTATGAGAAAATTCCTCTAACCTGCTTCTTGTGTGGTACTATAGAATATTTGGAGGAACATTGTGTTGCATTTTCAGGGGAAGAATGACGATGACCTGTCGAAGCCGTAAGGACTTTGGTTTCAGTTTGATGTTTTAGGTGCATATTATAGAAAACCGAAGGGCACTCGATTTGGGTTGGATGGTGCACAGGGATGGTCTATGAAAGCACCAGTGTTTGGGGTTGAGGAGATGGAGGAAGGCAGCAGCAAAGGTAGCGTTCCAAATCTAGGTCCGGGTGCGGATGAGGCTCTGTCGGAGTTGGGGCTGAGTTTGGAAAATGGGGGATCTCGAGGGGGTACATGCTCGAGATACTATGAATGGTATAGACTCTTACCTAATTTAAATGACATACTTGACTCGGAGGACATGGTGATGGATTCGATGGCCATTATTCTTTTTCAGCCGCAGCTTTCTAAGCAAGAGACATGTGGGGTTACACTTTTTGGGGTAGATTTGAATGTGGAGCCACCTGGGGATAAGAAGATTTCTTTTATATCAACAGTCGGTGACTCGAGAGGGGGAAGTAGCGGTGTGGGTATGAGGGTTGTGGGACTTTTTGGGTCCCGTGACAATGAGAATGTGGGGTCGGGCCAGCAGTTGGGTAGGGAGGTTCAGGTTAGTAGTTTTAACTTGGGGGTTGGTTTCGTTGGGACTCGTTACTGTGAGGAGATGCGGTGGGGTCAGTAGTTAGGTAAGGAGGACCAAGTGAATAACTTTGGGCTAGGACAGCATGTGGGAAAGGAGGATCAGGGGCTGTCTCATTGCAGGGAGGGTTGGGTCTGCTACCTGCTGAGACTAAATGGCCTAGGTTAGGCTCGGACCCATTCAACCTTATGCCCATTATTGAGCATCAATAGAGGGTCCGGAGAAGGAAGTAACGACGGGGAAAAAGACATAGTGGGCTTCTAGTGGGCAATGTGTCGTCTATTGCTACATCACTGATGGGTTTGTCGCTACTTAAGCTTGGGAAAAGGAAAGTCCATGAAGAGAATGATGTGGAAGCAAGGCACGGATGTCGTAGGAGGTTAGTGGAAACGTCGGAGGTGGTTAATTCATCGGCGGAGGTTGACGTGGTTCAACCCCGCCATCAACAATGAGTTGTTTAAGTTGGAACTGCCGAGGGCTTGGGAACCTCCGTGCAGTTCATGCGCTCCAACGCCTAATTCATGCTCAAGATCCCACTGTAGTGTTCTTGTGCAAGACGAAAAGTAATTCTCGTCACATGGACTGTTTACGTTTAAAGCTGAACTTTGATCGTAGTTTTACAGTTGACAGTAGAGGTAATTCTGGTGGTTAGTGTGTTTTGTGGAAGGATGAAATAAATTTATCTTTAAAGTCTTATTCGTTGAATCATATTTATTTTGATGTGGGTGTTCCCAGAGAAGCGTCTTATTGGCGTTTGACTGTTTTCTATGGTTATCCTGCTATGTGTGATCGACATAAGTCATGGAGGCTTCTTGAATCTCTTTGTGGTAATAAGTCACACCCTTGGTTGTGTATTGATGATTTTAATGAGACTGTCCAAGCTCATGAGCAGGAAGGAGGAAATGTGAGGTTAGAATGGCAGATGGTGGGATTTCGTTCCACGGTGGAGCACTGTAATTTCATTGATTTAGGTTATTCAGGGAACAAATTTACATGGTTTACTACTAAAGGGGGCTGTATCAAAGTAAGATTGGATCGCGCCTTGGGTAATCAAGATTGGGTCGAATTATTTCTGCAGTTCTCTGTGAAGCATTTGAATAAGTCGACTTCTGATCATGTTCCAGTGCTGATTAATTGGTCGAGGCGCACTCCCTGGCGAGGCAAAAAACAGTTTCGGTATGAGGAGTGTTGGCATATGCATGAGGGTTGTTCTGAGGCGGTCCGTGAGGGTTAGGAGTGTGATTTTAATGGTTCACCAATGTTCCAGGTTACGGAGAAGATTAAGTCAACTCGGATGAAATTAAATAATTGGGCAAGGAGCACTACGAGATCTGGTCCGTTGGAGATTCGGGAAGTGGAGGAGAAAATCACAATCTTGTTGGGGCATCCCTTTTCTGAGGAGTCTATTCTTCAGAAAAAAGAATTGGTTGGAAGATTGAATAGGCTACTTGAACAGGAAGAACAATTATGGAGACAACGTGCTAAAGAAAATTGGAGAAGACTTGGGGATCGTAACACCAAATATTTCCATCAAAAAGCTAAATAGACAAAAACGTAATTATTTGTTTGGTTTAACTGATGACGATGGGGTATGGAGTGAGGATAAAGCTGGAATTGAGGAAATTGTGGATTCGTATTTCTCCAAATTGTTTACTTCTAATGGGGTGAATAACTTTGAGGAAGTACTTTGCCATATTGTTCCGTCGATTACGGAGGAGATGAATTCCAAGCTTGTCCAATCCTTTACGGACGAAGAGATCAAAAATGTCGTGTTTCAAATGCACCCTACGAAAGCCCCTGGCCCTGACGGTATGTCTCCTGGCTTCTATCAAAAACACTAGGGAGTGGTTGGTGCAGATGTGTGTAATGGTGTTTGGCATTTGTTGCATTCGGGACAAATGTTAAGGAAAATTAATTACACATAAGTCACACTGATTCCCAAAGTTAAGGATGCCACGATGATTACACAGCTATGTCCAATCAGTCTCTATAATGTCATTTGTAAGATTGTGGCGAAGGTACTTACGAACAAGGTCTTAAATATCAATGATATCGGAAATATCGGTAGTCCAAAAACACAAAAATTTCGATGGAAATATCGGGATATTATCGATGTCGATAAAAATTGAATAAAAACCACGGAAATTGTAAGAAAAATTTGGAAATTTTTATTGAAACTTTGCAAGATGTTTATTTAGTCAATTATCTATTAGTTTATCACAAAACATTGGAAGGAAATGCATTGCATGATGGATTTAACTGATTTAAGTTGATTATATAGCGAGTTGGCAAACATTGTGAGTGTAGAAAATGTGTAGTAATTAATTAAAGAAGTTTAAACACACCATATCATTTATATATAATGAATTAGTACAATATTTTACACTTTATACATTGCATGGTAAGATACATGAGTGACTTAGTACCACATAGAGTTCCTATGAGGTTCAAAATTTTCACTATCTTCATCATCTCTATGTGTAGAGTAAGTGTATTGTGAATAGTAGTCATCAAATGATAAATCCCCAAAATAGTTTTGCATGTAATTGTTAACATGCCACCCATATGGATCCGAGATTGGTTGACGTTGTCCATAAGCAAAATCATTTGAAGATTGAGTCTCGGATTCTTTCCATGAGTCGCTCGATTCCATCCCAACAGGAATGGGATATGAAGGGTAGAGAAATGGTTGGTTATGAGTGTAACCATAGTTACTACTTCCCACTCCAACAGAGTCCGAAGTTATAGATAACGAGTCATCTTCTTGACTTGACAAAGTCCCCTTACCTCTTTCTCTACGAGTATAGTCCTTCCCTATGGCACCAATTCCTGGTCCTGCCCGCCTACTGCCATGGTCCTCATCCTGTGTTGCATGCGTGAAGTTTGCCTCACCAGTGAAGGGGCTCATAAATCCGAGAGGTGGTCCAACATAGTTTCCATATCCACCACTACCTCCAGCTCCACTATATCCTTCATCATTCCCACCTCCGGTGGTAGGTGAGTCTCCTGATCTTGTACTAGAGTTATCATTAGTATCAACAGGATCTTGTGGTTGTGTAGGATTGGAAGAAGGTGGACTTCCAGTGTTTCTTGGTCTTGGACGCAAAAGTTCTTCCAAAGAGTCAGCGCTGCTAGATCCCACCTCCTCCTCTAATACTCTTTCTACATTTATCCCTTCATTACATGCTTCTTCAGCAACTCTTAGAGCTGGGTTGACTTCATCATCATCTAAATGAAGAGGTCTAATCCATTGATAAAGTTGGTTACCCTCTGTATCATCATCTTCAGCAACAATATCAAACACATCTAGTGGGTCACCACGGTCGACATGATCTATTTCTGCTTCCTTATCTCGAATTTGAAGCTTCATGTTGTAGTAGCAATAAACTAATTTTTCCAACCTACTATGAACCAACCTATTTCTTTGCTTTGTGAGTATGAGTGCAAATGTACTCCAATTTCTTTCACAAGCAGATGAGGAAACTATTTGTGATAATACTTTGATTGCTAACTTTCTCACAGTTGGTGCATCAGTCCTATACATGATCCACCATTCAGCTATAATGAAAAACAATGTTGATAAGCCTAATAACTCCAACAAATTCTATTATAAACTGATAGTGAAATATGTTTACACTCACTAGGAGACATTTTTGTTCGAGCAGCAACTGATATTGGTTCTCCAAAAGTTCTTCTTGCATCTTTAAACCATGTTAGCTGAATTCAATAAATCGTGTTAGTTTAATCCAACAATGTAATTATTATAATTTAAGTAATTGTGTACCTCATTTCCAAATTGGCCAACTGCTGGTGATGCAGGGTCTAATTTAGAGTATACATTATGTACAGCACGTATAAGGGTACCATCATCTCCAACACCGGGTCTGTATTGGTATCGAGGATTCAAATAATATGTTATTCAAAGAAACACATACTCTAATAAGAGAAACAATACTTATGCAACTAAAGAAATGAATTGCAAATTATGACATAATTTATACCTGCTGCATGCAAATCCTAGTATAATGTTTTATACCATCGGTCATCAATTATCTTTATGACCCACCTTGCACCATGTTTTCTTTCCAAGTCCTCCCTCACTACACGCATCAACTCATATATTGCCCCCATAGTAGGATACACTTCTGTGTCAACGATCCGTAAAACTTTGTAAAGAGGTTCAAACACTTGGCACACATGTTCTGATTGAGTCCAAAAAGCATGATCAAGCACTATACTTTCCACCATACGACCTGCATTTGAGCGGCTGAAATTGTGGTTGGCCCAATCGTCACTAGTGAATAGTTGCTTCAACCCTGCTTTCTTCTTAAGTAGGCTGTCTAATGCAATATAGTTGGTGGCGAATCGAGTGGTAGCTGGACGAATAATTTCTCCTTTGCAAAATTCACGCATCTTTGCCAACAACCAACCATGATTGTCAATATAATTTGTGATCGTTCTAGCTCTTTTTACGACATTAGCAATATTCTCTCTTCCTCATTGCCTCAAACATGAGATCAATACAATGTGCTGCACATGATGTCCAAAACACATTATGATGCTTCATTAACTTTTTTCCAGCTTTGACAAATGCAGAACCGTTGTCGGTCACGACTTAGACAACATTATGCTCTCCCACCTCCATGATTACATCCCTCAATAATTTGTAAATATACTTGTAGTTCTTTATAGGGTCTGAAGCATCAACGGACTTCAAAAAAATTGTCTTTCCCTTGGAGTATACCATGAAGTTTAAGATAGACAATCTGGTCGGGCCAGTCCATCCGTCACACATGATTGTGCAACCATTAGTTTCCCACTTTGACCTCAACTTGTTAACATACTTGCCAATGTCTTTATACTCCATTTCCAAATATTTGTTTCTTACCTCATAGGGAGTGGGAGGTTGTACTCCAACATCGGCCTGTTGACATCCCAATACCATATTTTTGAAATGATGTGATGATGCCTTCTCAGCATGGACATTTTCATAGATAAAGAACTTGCTAATTAGACGCCCCATTCCCTCCTTCACATTAACTCCAGTGAAATAACTCCAAACACTCTTTTGACATGCTTTGGATGACTTATATAAACTTAGGGCTATTGGTGGTGTTGGTTATGATTCTCTAACACTTGCTCCCCGTCTCATTTGTGCACCACCACTTGTCCCGGAACCTTGTGCTCTATTAGGAATTTTATGAAGGTGTTCTATTTCCCATGCTGACTGTTTGGAGGCACGTAATGCTTGTTTGAAATTGCGTCGTTCTTCAGGTCCCATGTCATCATCACATTCGTCCTCATCATCATCATCATCACTGTCAACCGCTTGGCCAATGACTTCTCCTCGTAGCCCAACTCGAATATTTTCCATTCCATGTGTTTTCTTTTCCTTCTGGTGTTTTTTATTTTTTAATAATGTGGTGATGAATGCCTTCACTTCTGGGGGGGGGGGGACATTATCGCATCGTTGGACATTATTTCCTGGATCTAATCCACTAAGATGGTACTTAAGTCGTGTCACTCCGCCACTCTTCATTACCCAACCACAATATTTGCAAATTGTGCCATGTTTGTTTCCGTCTATTGGGTCTCCATGTTCCCAAGCTGGATCACGTTTAGTAACTCCAGTAGACATCTTAAACGTACCTATATTTATTTTTCATGGAAATTAGGCAATTATTTTTTGGCCAAAAAATATAGTAGTGACGGTTATATAAGAGAAACTAAATAATAAAGTTATTCTACAGAAGAATTAAATAGGAAGTAAATAAAATGATTGTAAGAATTTAAGTAATTATAAAAATAATATGGAATAATAAAACCTAATATTAATGAATAATAATCCAATTTGATAATAAAATAATAAATAACATTAAACATATTAAAATTATCCTAGGGAATAATTATACAACATTACTTAATTACTTCAAAAAATTAACATCCAAGTATTATTTGGTTCTTAGATCACATGCACGGGTCCATTCAAATATTTTTTTGTTGTATAAATTACAATAATATAAATATAAGTTTGTAAACTTACCTTAAATATGGAACCCTTTGTGTAAAGGCCAAATAGAATCTGCGTGGACCAACAATAAAATAAGGGTTTATATCACAAATGGTCCCTGAAATTGACCCCATCAATCATGATGGTCCCTGAAATTGAAAATCGATCAATGTAGTCCCTGAATTTTAACTCGCAAATCAATGTGGTCCTTCTATTAGTGTTCCGTCCAAATTAACACTAAAAAAAGGTTAGAGAACCAATTTTTCATGGTAAAATGACCAAAAAAAGGTTAGAGAACCACTTTTTTTTGTTTTTATTTTAGTTTTAGCACCAAATCCATGAAAAAATGGAGAGAAAAGTGAAGATGGAAAAAAGAAAAAAGAGGTAGTAAGTAAAATTATAAGTAACAGGGTTATTTTTGATCATTTTACCATGAAAAATTGGTTCTCTAATCTTTTTTTAGTGTTAATTTGGACGGAACACTAATAGAAGGACCACATTGATTCGCGAGTTAAAATTCAGGGACTACATTGATCGATTTTCAATTTCAGGGACCATCATGATTGATGGGGTCAATTTCAGGGACCATTTGTGATATAAACCCATAAAATAATAATTACACAAATGTAACAAAATGTGATGAAAACATATAAAGTCTTTAATAATGAATTAAGAGACAATAAACACACATGTAAGTGACCAAATAAAAAATAGAAAAATTAAAAACCACATGCCATTGACTAAGTAATTAATTGACACAATTTAAAATATAATACCACCAAAAATTTGGAATAGATAATAACAAACGTGCAAATTAAATAACAATAATGAATGAGAATAACTTACTATAGTTCAGTTTTTTTTAACTTGGGGGGAAATTGAGGTTGATAGATGTTGAGAATAACATGAGCATTATGTTTTGTTTTGGAGAGATGTTGAGAATAAGGGACGGCATGGGACCATTTGATTTTATTTGTATATATATAAATAGAACTACCTAACCATATATATAGAAATATGACTACAACTAATTAGTTAGGTGAGTGAACGTGGTGAGTAGTTCAAAAGTAGATACTTGAAAAGAAATTGTCAAAGATTCATTGTCATGTGCAAATTTGTTTCTTGCAAAAAGAATTCAAAACAAAACCATATATATAAATATTTTAGCATATTTTCACAAAAACATAAGTGATATGGTGGTCAAGGTGTTGAAGGAGTAAAATGGGAGGGGTTTGAATCCCCTTGGTGTTTTTTTAAATATAGAAATTTATCCTAGATAATAAATATTAGCTTGCAAGCCTTGCAGACATCTTAACGACCATATAAATATTACAGGCTGAATATGTAATCACAAACACATCTGTAGCGAGTTGGATAAGGCTCAGGTGCGTGGTTGACAAAGGGAGGGGTTCGAATCCCTCTATGCGCAAGATTGAGACTTTTTAGCATTTTTCAAGTATTTTTGGATTTCATCTCGCGACATTATCGATATTATCGCAATATATTGCCCAAATAATGCATTTAAAATGCTGAAAATATCGTCTCTGATATTATCGCGATAATATCGGCAAAAATATCGATATATTGACGATAATTAAGTGGACAAGTGTGAAAATATCGTCCCTCTCAAAAAAACGATATTATCGGCAAAATATCGCCGATAATATCGATATTTAAATCATTTCTTACGAATAGGTTGAAGGTTATCTTGCCATAGATTATTTCTCTCATTCAGAGTGAGTTTATTCTGGGCCGGTTAATTTCCGATAATTATGTGGTGGCTGCTGAAGTTGCTCACTATATGCATAAGCGTGCATCGGGGTCTAATATGTTCATGGCTCTGAAGCTTGACATTAGTAAGGCGTATGACCGTGTGGAATGAAGATTTCTTGAAGCATTGATGTACCGTATGGGATTCTTAGAGCGATGGATCTGTATGGTTATGTTGTGTGTCACAATGGTGTCTTACTCCTTTAAGGTAAATGGGGATCTGTTGGGTTATGTGCATCCAGAATGCGGAATTCGTCATGGAGACCCTCTCTCTCCTTATTTGTTTGTTATTTTTGCTGAGGGTTTATCAGCGTTACTAAGGAAGGCGGAGTTTACTGGGGATTTGCAGGGGATCAAATTTTTCCGTGGTGCACCTAGTATTCTCCATTTATTCTTTGTGGATGATAGTTTTCTTTTTGCTCGTGGTACCGTTGGTGAATGCAGGATGATTATACAGTTAGTACGCTCGTATGAGACAGCTTCTGGACAAGTGGTGAACTATGAGAAGAGTTGTGCTTCCTTTAGTCTGAATCTCACTAGTTATGACAAGCAATTATTGGCTAAATGTCCTTGCATGAGGAGAGTGGAGTTCCACGATAAATATTTGGGGTTGCCGGTGCTTGTCTGTAAATCGAAGAAGGAAACTTTTGCGCATGTGAAGGATAAAGTATGGAAGAAGTTACAAAGTTGGAGGGGAGGACTACTGAGTAGTGCGGGACGTGAATTGTTAATTAAAACGGTGGCCTAAGCTCTGCCTATGTATTATATGCAATGTTTTCTTCTTTCCAAATATTTCTGCGATGAGCTGAAAAGGATGATTGCTAAGTTTTGGTGGAGTGGTGATTCGGGTAGACTGAAAATTCACTGGCTTAATCGGAGATGTTTATGTAAGCCCAAGAACTAGGGAGGATTAGGTTTTAAAGATCTCTATGCATTTAATTTGGCATTGTTGGCTAAGCAAGCATGGCGTTTCCTCCAACAACCGGAAGCACTTGTTTTTCAAGTCTTTAAAGCTAGATACTTTCCCAGTTCAGAGTTTATGGAAGCATATGTAACTTCTAATAGTTCGTATGTGTGGAGGAGCATCGTAGCTTCGAGGCAGGTGATTCACAAAGGCCACCGATGGCAAGTGGGTAGTGGACAGAGAATTCGAGTATGGAAAGACAATTGGATTCCGAGGGATTCTTTCTTTCGTATTTTAACGCCACCTCCGATGAATTGTGATATGGAGGCTACAGGTGGCAGAGTTTTTTTGGAGTGTTCCGCAACAATAGAATATTCCGTTGTTGAATGCCCTCTTCTCTCCTGAGAAAGTTGAGTTAATTCGAAACATTTCGTTGAGCGTACGGGATGTTGAAGATAGGTGTATATGGCATTATGAACGTAATGGGAAGTTCTCAGTCAGTAGTGCTTATCAGGTGGCTCGGGGTATACTTGATAGTTCGGTAGTGGTGCAAGAAGTTCTTCATCCTCGTTTGGTGGTGTAGGGGAGAATTATTGGAAGAAACTTTGGAATGCGAATGTCCAGGGAAAGGTGAAGATTTGTGCTTGGCGTGCCTGCTTGGATTCCTTACCACTCGGTTGAATCTACACAAGAGGAAAGTAATAGTGGATGAGATGTGTGTGGTGTGTGGTGTACAAACAGAGTCAACAGAGCATGTACTTAGAGATTGTAGCCTGGCGAGAGCATTGTGGTTTCGGAGTTTGGGGCTTAGGGTGGATAGTGGTTGTGACTGTATGTCTTTTGCATAGTGGATGATTACGTGTGTGTAACAACTTCCCCTGGTTGGGTTCGCGCTCTGGTTGATGTTGGTATTGGCCATATAGAAGCACATGAATAAGGCGTTGTGGAGTGGGACTCGACTGCCACCACAGGAAATACTTTTGAGGACTGAGGGTTGGATGCATGAATATCATAAATGGCATAAGCCCCAGACTAGGAGGTCGGCTAGGGAGATTCAAAAATGGCGGAAACCTGGGGTGGGATGGATCAAATGTAATTTTGATGGGGCTTGGAGTAACGGTGATTCTCGGGGAGGATACGGTGTCGTGCTTAGGGATCAAATGGGTGGATTTCTGGGGGCGATGGCTGGTCCTGTTGAGGGGGCTGCGTCAGCCCTGTACTTGAAGTTGATTGCAGCTCGTCATGCAGTGGGGTTGGTCAAGAGACGCTATCTGCCAGATGTCAAGGTACAGTTGGAAGGAGATTCATCTATGGTGCTAGCTGCTATGTCAGGGAAAGGTGACGATACTTCCGTTAGGGGATCGGTTATTAATGATTTGAGATTCTTCCTTACGGAGTTGCCGTATGTGGAGTGTGGACACGTTCAGAGGGAAGGTAACTCAGTTGCGCATAAACTTGCTCGGATGAGACTCAATTGTTCTTAAGATGTGTTGTGGTTCGAGGAGCCTCCGGATTTGATTCAAGATCTCTTGTTTGAGGAAGGACTGTAATCTTATTTTCTATTGTTCATTTGAGGATAGGTCTTTCAATGTGCGGGACACTCTTTTCCTTAGACCGGGTTGAAAGTCGTAGCAAGGTTTTTATCGAGGCCCATTTAGCACACTATCCTCAGTACTTGTTTCAAAACAAAAAAAAAAATCAATGAATCCATTTGGATTTAAACCTTAATGGCACTGCGATCTTCGAATCAATTATAGTGAACATTTATTTATTATCAGATATGGTTCGACCTTTAAATTTATTTAAGATATCAATTTCTTACGTTTCAAGATAAATATTAAATACGAAATAAAAAGAGAAAACAACAACATAAATTAGTAACATAAAATAAAAGAATAACTTAGAATAATCTTCCGTTTCAGAAGAAACATTAAATGCGAGATAAAAGCGTGACAAACAAGTTAATTAAGATATCACCAAACGAATCTAAATTGATAGTACATGACACAATCAGTCACAATAATTTATTTATTTTCCTTCATACCTAGTCTCAAAATATAATGGAAAAACAACAACATAAATCATAATATACATGCAAGCAGCGAAGAGAGCTCACAGTGGCCACAACCTTGTCCTCATTCTTTCTAATTTCTTGAAGATGACGAAAATTTGATTAATAAGCATTTGAGCAAAAAGAATTGGAGATAAAGTATCACTCCTCCTAAACAATACAATATTAAAATGAAAAATAAATATAAAAAAATAATAATAATTCAACCCACTCGACATTATTAGGGATGTAGGGAGAGGGGTTGAGGTTGGAGCTTATAAAGTGAAAGGTATCGTAAGTGCCGACATCGTGGAAGACAATACTTAAGGGGTTGAGGTTGGAGCTTATCAGGGATGTGGGCAAAAGGGCTGAGCTTGGAGCATATCAGTGAAAAGTATACATCGTGAAAGTTGAGAACTTATCAGGGATGGCGGAGGGTGGAGCTGTCGCCTGAGTTTTACCAAAAGAAAAAAATCCTTTTCAACGATGAAACCAGTTACTCCATCATGAAATCCTTTCCACGACGAATTCAAAACAAAAAATTCAACACAGAGATGAAAACACTGAAGAAGAAGAAGAAGAGTGAGACAGTCTAGGGTTTAATGGATTAATATAAAAGATAGTTTTGGAAATTAAAAATAAATGAGGGCATAAAAGGAATAAAAGTTTCATTTAGCAATCAGGAATCCAAATACCATGTATTTATAAGGAATCTGATTCCAAAATTTTGTATTGGTCCCACCTTTTGTTTTACTCACCAAGTTTAGGAAACAAAGTTATATTCTATAATTGGAATCCAAATCTACATTTTGATTCTGATTACGAGTTGTAAACATGCCACCAGATCTGAAAAAATATAGCACAGTAAATCCAGCATATCATATATATATATATATATATATGTGTGTGTAAATGAGTCTGTTGCTACCAGATCTTGGAATGCAATGAATTGCAGGAAACAGTTGTCTCCTTGAAGCAGCAGCATCCTGAGGCACTAGAATTTAGAAAAAAAAACTTGCATCAGGAACTTGTTTGGGTAATAAATAAAAATAAGGCTTGCTACGAGCTAAACTATTTTCATTTATGCAAAATTTGCATGATACCGGCCCACCAACTTCGGAGCGCAATTAGGATTCTATCTAATGCTCGGACGACTACTTTACTTCATCCCAACCCGTCTGAGTGTTCGGACAGGGTTCTCACTGAGGCGTGTCTGTCACGCTTACGACTATATTCGAAAATATCTCGCCTCCTTAACTACCCGTGTACGCTGCAGCATGTTTGTACGTGTCATCGGACACGCTGACATCACCACTGTAATCGTGTGAGCCACCACAAGACATTGTTGAATGCTACTTACCAGGAATTACAATCTGTGTCAACACTAAATGATCGTTCTACGTACCTCTGCTCTAGCTCAGCAATATGATCAAGGCTACTTCTTCTCCACTGCCGATAAATAGAGCCAAATACCTTCAAGCTCAGGAGCTTCATTAAATTCAATCTCTACGATTAAACAAAACCTTGAGTGATTCTTCAATCAACCCAACTGTTTTTTAACACAAACGCAATTGCTCTTCAGCAAAACTTTCTTAGATCTTTAGCTACAATCTCAAAGCAAACACTGCTTATGATCATGAATCTACTTCCTTTAGAGCAGCTCCACTGTGGGATGCTGCTCGGGGGACAGTGGACGAAAAAGGGGCCTAGAGCCCGGCTTCAGCCCTCTAGCGTTGGGAGCCCGAGCGACTGGGCAGGCCCGAGCAAAGGGCCTGTGAGGAATCGCCAGCCCTTGAGCCCGAAGTGGATGTGACGCCAGGCCTTTTTTTATTTTTTTTGCGTCAGCCGACACCTTTTCAGACGGCGGGGCCCGCGGCACAGTTTCACCCAGTTACCGTTGGGAAGCCACGTGGCTTCCCACGGCCCGTTTGATCTCAACGGCTCTTTAATATGAGCCGTCCGATTTGCAACGGTAATAAAAAAAATTCTGATTTAATATCAACCGTTCGATCTGAGATCAACGGTTGATATTAATCTGCTTTATAAATAAATAAATAATAGAAAAAAATAGTTTAAAAATTAAGAAAAGTTACAGTTGTGACACGTGGCACAATCTGGAGTGTTGGAATTCAAATTTTTTTAAATCCAACGGCAAAGATTAATTAGTTGAATAAAAATTTAAAAAAAATTGTAAAAAATCTGAAAAATTTTGTAAAAAATTGTTTTTACTTTTCTATAAATACCACTTCTGTAAAAAAAATCTGAAATTGCAAATAATTTTATTTTGTATTATTTAAACAAAAAAATTAATATTTTATTGCCTATTGCCAGGGGGAGGGCTCCCACGGTGGAGATGTCAATGGCAATTACTGTTCATTAAGGGCAGTTACTGTTCATTGGGTGGATTGAATAGTGGATTGTCGGGGGGGGGGGGAGGGCTCCAACGGTGGAGTTGCTCTTATAGCTCTGCCAACCCGTGGTACAATTCGGCTGATGTGTCATTCTAACCACCCTGATTCCCTCTTAGAACCGTATGTTTTGTAGTAAGTCCAGTCTGACACCAGTGATGTCGGTAGACTCCTCTAGCATTATTTTTCCGTTCATGGAACTTTCTTTACATTTCCAGTTAATTTATATTTCAAGTCATGTAACTCAGCCTATCGGCCTAGATTTACTTTCGTAAAAATTTGTAATCTTGAATCTGTCATTAAATGATTACATTTTGTTTCTGCTTTAGTTTCTATTTCGCTTTCATACTTTTTAGACAAGCATACACGAAGTTACATTGAATTTAAGTCCTCGTTCGCTCGAGGCAGATAAAAGAACTTAATCGAACCAGCATCCCACTCGGTGCATAATTATTTGGTTAAGAAGTCAGATTTACGCGCAACTTTCATACATATTCGAACACAAACTCTATTTGTTGGCAGCCCCCAATAGTGGCACATCTATTCTCTCTTTCTTTTAAGCCATTCTATTGCGCCAAGACTGAAAGCAACATTCGGGACAAATACATATTGAATCCAGTCCTGACTCCGTTCGAATTTTGACCCCAAAAGAACTTTGCACAGAGAGAGACAATTAATGCAGTGTTGAATCACACAAATGAAGTTTTCCTTCTACGAAAGCAGGTTTTCTACCTTGTCGACGACATGAATGCTCGAATCCTCATTTACAAGACAAATGTGATGCCTCGAATCAAAAAAAAAATATTCGGTATCATTATTACAACCAATGAATCCTTATTTGACATGAATAAATATATACGCTATAAATATTAATAATTCGTATTATATATATAATAATTATTCTTATTTGATCTCATTCAGTTAATTTATTCTTTAATAAGCACCTATGCATTTGTCTTAGTGTCAAGAAACAACAGCCTCAGACGTATTATCATAAACACAATATGTACTAATCTTGTCGGAATCAATACCCAATTGATAATCTTATAATCAAGAACACTTGTAGAATATGTAAGTCAACCGAATTGGTCTCGTCAATCTAAACCTATTAGATTTTCTATTCTAAACTTTGTGACACATTCTTTTGGACTAGTAAATTTTGATAAATGTAAAATAATAATATCACTTATAATAAAAAAATGTTCGTAGTAAGAGGTTTCCCCGAACAACAAAGTCATCTATTCCTCCCTCTTACCAAAAATAATAAAAAAAAGGCACATTGTACCAGATGATCACTAATTCACTATACACTAATCAAGAGAAGTTCAATAAATTTGACAAACATTAGAAAAGGAACTTGTTTTTTGCATGACTGGCCGCATGTTAAACTGATATTATTAGCTTTCAATATAACGCCTCGACAAATACTAACCTGGGAAAAATAGAGAATCCGAACCGTGTACTTGTTGAATACATTTGAAAGTACTGTGAAAACGAAAAGAAGCCTAATTCGTTATGAACAAACGATAACCCCCTGGGCAAGAAAACCGAAAAAGGAAAGAAAACCCTAACTTGTATTATACACAAACAAGAAGCCCTTGCCATACAAAACACACATGTTTACACTCTCACTCTCTCAAACCAATCTTATTGGAAGCTCATTCTTGTTGGATCATCTTGAAACACCGTCACGTCACCATCCCCTATAACCGTCAGTTTGTCGGGTCTCTTTTGTTGAGTCCGAAGAATCAGTTTCAGTTCCGTGCGATTTTTTCAACTTTGCCACGAGAACCCACATGTTGGCGAGTTCATTTTCCAAGTACGCTTCTCTTTGCTTGGATTCCTCAACCCTTCTTTGAAGCTCAGCCTCTTTTTTATCCTTTTCCGTGAGAGCAGCCTCGTATGAATGCTCTCTCTCCTTACTCACCGCCAGTTCTCTCTTCATTTCTGAGACAAGCCCACTTTGATCCTGTTTGGTGTGACTCTCTCTCCGACCATTTCGGAGTGTGCTACTATTTCGACGCTGAGTAGGAGAGTTCTTAGATGCGGCCAGCTCAGCAGCTAGTTTTTCGTTTTGGTTCATGAGTTTGGAAACTTCTTCTGATAATGCCTTGAGCTCAACAGCTGCAGCCGATGCTAGACCTTTGGCATACGAGCTCTCCTCCACGAGTTTCTGGTTCCGAACTTCTAACTGTTCCTTTGACTCCGTCAGTTCAACCACCTTCTGCTTCAGTTCTTCGACCTAATTAAGGGTGAAAAAAAAAAAGTAAATTAAGAGATGGTGCTTGTCTGTGGTACTTTTTCTTGGGAAAGCATTAAACTCTTAAAACAGTTTCAAAATAATAAAATTTTCTTCTCGGCATAAATGAACATAATCTTTATGCCATGACTACTTGGTAACTGCGACTTATTTTGCAGCCCCCAACTCGTCCTTTTGTTGGGAGTAATACAAAACTCAAATTTTCCAATTAAACAAATACTTAGATGCCACAAGAGGAGGAAAACCTGCTTCCGTAGAACAAAAACTTCATTTTTGTCATCAAACACTGCATTATCTTTCTCTGTGCACAGTTTCTCATGCAAGTTTTTGGAACCAGTTCGAGAAGTGACCATTGGGCTCAAATTTTTGAACTCTAGTGCCTCAGAAAGCTGCTGTTTCAAGGAGGCGACCGTTTCCTGCAATCCTTTGCATTCACCGATCTGGTAATGTAACATAAAGTCATATGAGGTTCTGAATTCTAAAGTCTCGTCTAAAGATGAACCGAACAAATAAATTTTAGTAAAGTGGTTCCTGTACCTTTTGTTCTAGCTGTTCTTGGATTATACGATTATCAGCAGCTTTAACCTGGCAAAAAATGATACAACAGTCAACGGAATAGACTTGGAGTAGAGGCCTTGGAAAATTTCATTTCATTTCTCCATTTCTTTGATATTGTAGTTGTGATTTGCATAAATATCCAAAAGTCTTGCACTCTGGAAACTGGGGCAACGCTAACACAGATACTCAAATACACTCAAATGCTTCTATAGCGTGTCAATTGGCATATTAACTTAATCCCTTGGCCGCGACATTAATTATCAAATAAATAAAAAAATACACGTAAACTCTACATACGATTGTAAAGTCAACATGATGCTCCATATGAACTATTTTATGGTTCTGAATTTACTGTGCTATATTTTCTCAGATCAAAATGTACTAAGTTATTATTTATCACCTCAAGTTCAAAGGACTTCTCATTCAATTGCTCCATCACTTCAGCAATAGACTGCAGCATAAACCACAAACAACATAAGGTTTGAGTTTAAACAAAATTGAAAACAACTCCTAATACAAGGGCATATTTTTTTTATTTTTGAAGAAAAAGAGAAGGATAATAGCTGAACAACACTAAGGAAGCCCTGACTTACTTGGGATGCTTCCAGTTGACCCATTTTGTTGTGTGAAAAGGACTCTCCAATTTTCTTTTCCACCACAGCTATTTGTTCCTTCTTCGCCTTGATTTCATCTTTTAACTTTTGCATTTCCATCCTAATTTCATCCTTTTCGGAGTGTCTTGAAGCCTCCTCAGACAACCGCTTCAGAGCACTTAAATGGAGTGCTACCTCATCAGACAAGATTTTTTGCTGCTCCCTTAAAAGATCGATCTCATCAATTGACTTCATGCTAGTCTGACAGGATAAACAATTAAAAATAAGCGATGAATGAATCAAGAAATAGAGAACTAAACTAGTTGAAGCATGGAAATTTAATCCTTTGGACCATACTTACTTAGTACCTACTTCAAGAAGTTATCAGCCTGTATGTTTAATAAACTCAGGCCCAATAAAAAAACACACACACACAATGGCTCAAACCATATGCAGACAAGGGAAGGAAAATATGATGTCACAAACAGCACATGGCTACTTCTTTTGCCAGAAATAGTGTTCATTTCCATTTCCTGATCCACACTATTTCAATATGAAATTCTGTTTCTTAGATACAAATTACAAACTGTTGACTCTTTTTTAACCTTATTTCTTCTTCATTTTTAAGATCAGTTTACGTCCTACCAATCATTAATAACAGTACAGCTCCAAAACCTGCATTATATCTGGCCTTTCTCTTTAGTATATGAACATAATGAGCAATATTTGATACTATCATACTAGAGATGCCAGAAATGTTCATTGGGGACATACGGGCTCAAGTACAAGATAACATCCTTTATGCAGAACATTCACATACCAGAGGTGTCTCTCGTCCCAGGAAATTTTCCTGAAGAACTTCTCTGTCCTCTCTAGCCTCGGACTCAGCTGATGGAAAGCTTTCTGTAAGTACTGAATGTGAAAGTCTGGATTCTGCATGAAAATTACCGCTTTCCGCTTGCGGTGTTGAAGGTGCACTAGTAGTTATGCCACTGGATTTATCACTTGTGCTTGTCAAGGTCCCCGTACCACCATCACGTTTCTGATCAAGAATGGAAACAAGATGAGATGGGAAAGAAATCAATAAAAAGTACCAAAAATCTGCTGCAATGACAAACATTTTAGGCTGTCAGGCACAATTAGCACAAGTTTTATTTTTTAGAGTAACCAGTTCTTTCAGAAAAGCTGAAGGTTCAGACCATACCAAGAAGTCCCTAGTTCATGCCCATTTATAATTGGAAATTCAGAAAACCAAAGGGATTTTCTTACAATTATATTTCTCTAAGGGGGAAAAACAATGTTTCCAGAATTCCATGTTTATGGTTGCTCATGGAATTTGAGAACCAGTTGAGATTAGCAGCATTTATGGCCGTAAAAGAATCCAAAACAGAAAAATAAGCCCAAGAAGTAACAAGATAAAGCTACTAAAGCATGTAAGTTACATAAGCATCAAGAATACGACCCACTGTAAGAGATATAACTACTGGAACAAACATCTTAAGCATCCATACTAACAACCCTAAATTTCATATTAGACCATTGCTCCAAAATCAATGCATTATTAACATTATTAATGACTGGATAAAGGAAGAAACCAAAGATAAGGGAAACAAAACGTCACTCTGGATACTGGATAGAACAGTTGACACAAGAAGGATGATGAAACCTAGACCAAATGCCATATTTCTACATTTACTATTGGTGATTTTCTTTATCAACATGATAGAAAAGTGTACATAACAACCTTAAGAAAGGATCACAGATTTCTACCAACCAAATGGCACATACCCGTATTTTTAACCAGTTTAAAAGTCCATGCTTCCGAGTCTTCTTCTCCCCCTTCAGTATGTCATCAGTCATTTCAGTACTCACCTCAAGAGGAGGAACAAACAATTCAATGTTTTCATCATCCAAAATCAAGTCCCGCCTTTTGTATGGTAGGTATGCAAGCTGTAATTTTGACAAAGACAATAAGCAAATAAAACTCGTTTATTCATCTAGCAGAGAGAAAATTTGGGAGAACTCAGTCCAACCTCCTCTTCACCAAAGGAATGTCTTCTTCTAACACCAGGTCGGTGAGAAAACCTTGACGGCTGTGTTTCTTTTGTTGAGACCAAAATCAATTTTGTCAACCTTTGGATTCTTCCCAACAAAGCAGCTTTGGCTTCTTCTTCTTGTTCCAGTCTTGATTGCAGTTTGTATTTGCCATCTTCTAACTTTACACATCACATCACAGCACAGCAAAAGAAGCAGTTCAAGTCATACAACAATGACTATTCAGAAATATATTTATACAACTTTTACTAGAGGAAACTGTGCAGAAACTGAATGGCAAAAGGTCTGTGGGTAAAACTAGAGGATTGAACCCATTTATCCAGGATGGGGCCCAAGATGGCTTTACAATTGATCCATAACAATTATTTAAGTGAATCCAGAAGGAACAGAAAATCAAAACCAAAATCCCAAAACTAGTGATACACTCACACTTATATATAGGGTTGTCCATTACTGATAAGTTCCTTTTGGCTCTGAACTAGTTTTAGTAATGTTTTAGCATTTAATTCAGATTTGATTTCGTCGAAAATTTGCAGACCCAGAAATAACCCTGAGACCAACCCAGTAGAGGAATTTGGATGCACCTTTTGTTTAAGGAGCAGAATATCATCTTCCCCAGCATCTTTTAGTTGAGGAATTGTGACTATCCCCCTCTTCAACTGTTCTAACTCTTCCTTTAAACTACGTATCTCGTTTTGATATTTCTTAATGAGCGACTTCTCATCAATAATCTGCAGGTACAAAGAATTATGTGAGGTGAGAAACAAATGAAACTATTATCAGTTTAAAGAAAAGAGATAAAGCAAGCATACCTTGTTTTGTGCTGCTTGAATTTCAATGTGTTTTGCCCGATGTGCAAATTTTAATGTATTATGTGTCTCTTCGGAACTGCTTGATGAAGGAGTAACATTGCAGATGAGCTGTAATAGTGAACAATATAAGTAAATATCTCAATTGCAAAACTTTGCTAGCAGTATTGGTTCTGACAGAAAGATGTATTGGAATAATATCCAGATAAATGGAATAGAGGTAAAACCATAACAACAGGAGAAGCCTTACAGATACACGCCCATGTCCACTTAGAGAAGATTGAAGAAGTCTTGTCAATTTAGAATCCCTGTATGGTATATGAGTAGCCCTCGTATCTGTCAACTTTGATATAACCTACAACCAGAAGTTAAAATATTCCGAAATAAGTAAACCATGTAAGATGAACAATGACTGGAAGTAATCGGAGGACAATCTAATACGATGTTTCAAACTTCTTGGCTTAAAACAATGTTGAGGCCTCACAGTTCCTAGAGTTAGCAGACTTTTATTAATATAGGATCCTTCTTTCCGTCTGACACCAGTAGTTTCAGCTTTCGAGCTCTCAGAACCTGCCAGATCGATGAGGTTCTGCACGTTTAAGTTAGATATGACAGATTCATTAGAAAATCCTAAATATTGAATATAAAAAAAGTGAAAAGATTACGATTAACCAAGGAAGACAACAAACAAGTAATTGATGTCAGTCCGTAATGTTGATTACTTACCAATTGCGACAGACTTACAGCTTCACCTTCACAATTTTCCCCACATGGACTACTCTCTATTGTCTGTTAACAAAGTAGTCAAACAAATATATAAAGTCATCAACGGGGGTCAACATTAGTTTTTAACTGAAAATAAAAAGAAGGCAGATCTCAACTATCCTTAAAGAAGGAGAGTTGATGTATTTGTTTAAACATAGAAATCATTTTACCAGGAGAACTAGAACATTAATTGAGTCAAAATAAATAAACTCATGGTCCAAATAGATATCAAGGATTCAATTCATATTACTATTTACCATCAATCAATGAATGGGTGTGTCTGTGTCAAGGAACAGGAACATTAAAAGTAAAATCAAATATAAGATTACAAGATGCTATTTTAAGATATTCACCAGCGAAAATATCGTGTGGCTCCTGCTACTGAGTAGATTGAAATTTGTCGAACCAACATGCCTGTGCTCTGTTGGCAAAATGAAAACCACAAAGTGAAACAAGAGTCATGAAAGAAACAACAGCGATTTAAAATGACAAAAACCTATATCATCTGTCGACTAGACATATAAACAAGATTTAGTATAATAATACTAATAATAAATTCATCATAACATATGATTAATGTTCTAGTACCTTCTCCAGCTGCTATAAGTGAAAGGGCGTGAGCTGGGGATAGTACAACTTCTTCCTTTATTCCTTCAACAAAAGTGCCCTACAGCCATCAATTAAGCAATTAACAAGAATTCTTAACGTGAAAGACTAATGACTTGATAGAAGATATTTATAAAATGACAGCAACCATCTCTATTTGCAGAACAGTAATTTACAAGGGCAACTCAAACAAAGATCGCAAACTAATAAAGCACCTGGGCATCTTCTCTAATTCGTAAATTCTGTCCTGCTGGATTCAACAAGTCATTAACAACCTGAGATGAAAGAAACTCAAATGATAAAAAAAGAAGCACCGCTGAAGTATAAAGTTCAACATTGCATCCAGAAAACTTCAATCTACAACGGTCTACAAACAGCAACAGACATATAATCAGAGCACCATAAGTAAGCTGGCGAGAAATAGGAATGGAACAATTATTACCTCATTATAGATTTCCAAGTATGACACACGAAGAAGATACTCTCGATTTGGAGTCTGGAGAATAGAAAGATATCTTAATATGTAGTTTCTCGAACAAGAAAAGCTATAGAAGTTAGAACCTCGTTTAAAGTACCTCTTGGATGATGCTAAAAGCATCCTTCACAGCCAGTGGTATAATTCCAGGCGACCTTTGATCACCCTGAAATTTGTAGGACCAATATAAACATATTGACAATCATAACAGATCCAAGCACATTAATACCTAACCCACTAATATATAGCAGAATAAATGTTACTCCTATGAGAAACTACGAAGATAAAGAGGTGCCTGATCAATGCATCTTAACCAGTTATACTCTGTAGAAGAATAGGGTGAGAATAAATAGGTTATCTCACATGCATAGTGTGAGTCTTCCCACTGCTGGTCACCCCATATGCAAAAATTGTACCTGTAATCGAAGGAAATCAGAAGCTAAAGAAACAACAATAGATTATGCGCATCTACAACTTAATTATTTGAATACCAAGAAAAGAGTTTACTCCATTAAGTTTTAGTGTGAACTGCAAATAACTTTAATCGTTGAGCAACAAGTTGCTTAAACTATTCAAACCACCAGTGCCCGAGTTACAATTGACAGGCAATGCATTGGGTACCTAGGACACTAAAATGATGAGAGAATCGAGATGGTGTGTTCATCCAAATAGGTTCTCTAGTCAGAATCACAAAGCTTTAGAAAGAGAAGATCCCAAATTTTTCTAGATGGTCAACGAAATTTTTTAGGCCAAAAACCGGAAAAGATTAATCATCTTATGATTCCGATCGTTCACCAAAAGCTATTGGTCTCAAGTTTTCCCTATGCAATAGACCATTAAGTCCCAAGATTCTCTACTTTCTTCATTCAGTACACGACCAGATTACAACTACACTTCAGCAAATGGGAATTAACAATCAACTCTCAAACCAATAGCATCGTCCACCAGAATCCAGCAACCTAGTCAAGAAGACTTTAGGATGGAAGCAGGAATTCCTTGGAATGTTGTTGAAATGAATGACTGAGGTAAGAATTGCAAGTTCCCGAATAGATTTACAATTTCATCGCCTGGTGCATGCAAGGATTATATCCACTTCTTGCAATGCAATTAAGCCATGTTTGGTGGAATATAATGGGAAAAATACAAAATGGTATGGATTTCATGAATGGCACTCCACAAAATTCCTCATCACAATTATAATTAAAAGTTAGTGCTTTAATTAATATGATAATGTAAAGGAAACAAAAGCAAAGAGAAAGTATGTCCAACCTAATTAATCCAGCAAGAGCAGAACGACTCTTAAAATATAGTTTATAACTTATATGTATATATATATATATACGAGGGAAATGTGCTACCTTTTATGTGTAGCTCAATTACTATCCAATTTTCCTAAAACCATTCGAAATTTAGCCATCAAGAACACTGAGTCAGGATGGACCACACAATATATGCTAAAAAAATAAAGCTTCCAATTGTGATTCACAAAGCTCTAAACAGTTGGGTAACAATTTTTGGTTTTAATACTAGTTGAAAAACACATTTGCATGGGTTGTTGCCCTTCCTTTGTACCCAAAAAAAAAAAACACACACACACACACATAAATTTTCATTCCCCGTCTTTTATAACCAGTTAAAGGAAATGCTGATCAAACTACAGTTAAGATTTCTAGGGCATGTAATCAAGTTGAAACCAATTTAACAATTTAAGCTCATCAAACCAATAAGTCAAAGAATTTACCGTTGACGCCTTCCATAGCGCCACTAATAACATGCTGAGCAGCAACATCATAGACATGGCGCGTTGTTGTTGTAGGGCCGAATACCCGATCTAGCACCGAACAATGAAAAAAAAAATACAAGTTCAACCAAAAATGAACTTATCTGAGTTTTTATGATCGATGCATTTGATAAAAAAATCCACTAACAAGATATAGAAATATAACATCTTTACTTTATAAGAAACCATAAACTTCTATTGAATTAAGGGAAAAACTCTGCAAGTGCCTTTATCATATATAATTATATATACAGAGTTATTCTCTGCCAAGCATGGACTTGTTTTTATATATGGACAACTACGAAGCAAAGTGAGTGGAATCTCAGCTATCCACACTTACATGTAGATATTTTTTTTTTTTTTTGCAAGTTCAATTCAACTATCCCAAGATCATTAACTTTGGTTTACTATTTTCTTCCTCCGTACAATTGCGTCATATAATGAGAACGCAATACTATTTATGTGATGGAGTGAAATAGAATAGAATACCATATGCATAAGCTATTGATGGATTATGCTCATTTCGCACAATGGTGTCTCCATCTGCATACCATGCGATTTCTTCTCCTTGGCGAATTTCCCTCGGGCTATACCAGACATAGACGAAAACCAACAGCCAACTTATTAAGTACTCATGAAACTTTACAACTACAGCATAATTTATACTAGTGAAATGAACCTGAGTGGACGAAAGCGGACCGTCACAGTGACGTTTTCTTTGGATCTTTCCCCATCTTGTGGCAAACTTTCCGAGTACAAGTACTGTTGCTTACTTCGAGCTGAAGAAGATGCTGGAGAGCTCTGACATTCAATAGATGTTTCCAAATATTGTTTTGAAGACGTTGTAGTCGAAGATGCAGGGGAATTGGCAGCCTTTGAACTGCTCGAACCTAATTTTTTTGATTTTGATCCGTATTTTGACGCCATTACCACTGGAAGTCAATCCCCTTGGACACAATGACAAAAAAACTCCACTTCAGCATCAATCAACAACAACTTCAACTTCTGAATTCTTCAATCTGTTAACACGTTCTTAAGCTTGTTCTAATGCCATACTATCTGGCAACAGAAGTAACTACAAGTTCAAAATAGCAACCGAATTGAAGTTGAAAGTTCAAGTTTTGAGTACTTCTACTAGTTACCATCCTCTAAAACTCTGTTTGGTTGCCAAGAAAACTGTAAAGGCAAAGATGATTGTGGCATATGGAGGGTAAAGTAACTCCCATTATCGATACGGAAAACAACAAAAAACCAACTCTTTCCGCCTAGTCCTTGAATTAGTTAAGCTTACCTCACCACATATAACATAAATGCAAATTCCGAAACTCAATATTATCCACTTTCCTTCATTTTCTCATCAACCAAACACAAATTAAACAAAGGAAAAGAAATATCCCAAATAAAATTACAGCTAACTACATTTTCTTAACCCAATTTTAACACAGCCACCTAATTTCCAGCTCCCAAACTCCAAACAACAATTAACCAAACAGAGCATATAAAAATTAATAATTAAAAATCCCAAAGCTTTCTAGCCTCACCTGTAAAGGCAATCAGACGAGCATTGGGAATTGCATGCACCAAATGGAGAAAAGTCGAGAGGAAGCAAGCCTTATATCACAGAGATCGTCTCGGAAGCCGGAGAGAGACGGATCTGAGAGAAGCTGCTGCAAGTGAGTTAGTGAGAGAAAGTGAAAGAGGAGAGAGAGAGAGATATCTGAACTTTTTTGCTTGCCTTGGAAGGGATGCTTTATTCGATCAAAGGCGAACAATCAGCATTTCTCAATCGAATTCCAGCTTTTTTGCAGAGAGAGTAAGAAGGACTCATACGCATATAAACCCCTCGCATATACTTACTTACACACCACCCGTTATAGTTATAGAGAGAGAAAATGCTAACCAAGAAAAGAGAGAGAAAATGCTAACCAAGAAAGAAAGTGGTTAGAGAGAGAGAGAGAGAGAGAGAGAGAGAGAGAGAGTGTGTGTGAATTTCGCACAGTAGCTGTTGCTTAGTGAAAGGCTGGCTGGAAAATGGTGGGGATATTTTCTTTTTTTTTTTTTTTTCTAATTTTTTTAATTTTAATTTGTATCAAGGTCTAATAATATTCTTTTATATTTTTACACGAAAGTTTTCTTGTTCTAATTCTGTTGATGGCGAATGCGATCCTAGTTTATTATGACTGATCGATTATGTGACTTCTCTCACCTATTTGCTTAAATATATATCATATCTCTCACCTATTAGCTTGCATATGTATTATTTTTATACAACAATATATTTACGCAAGGTGAATGAATAATTGGTTGTGAATTGTCATTTTCAATGTTCAAACATAAAACCTATCAATATTCTACGTGTAATAATATAAATAAAAAATATATATATTTTTATGTGCTTCTCTACTTGTATAGTCAGTATTTTACGTTTAATAATATAAATAAATAAAATATATATTTTTTTATGTGCTCTTCTATTTGTAAGTTTATAATACGTAAAACATCATACATCATTTTATATACTAAATACTTGAAGAAAAAAAAATTTCACTTGGTATTTATTAAACCGTACTTGTTTTCTAAATTTATAATGTTTTAATGTTTTAGTGTTTTTCATTATTTGAGGGGGCAGAGACTTCAGAGAGTCAGAGGTCACAGACTCACAGGAGTTGTGTGGGTGCGACGGGGTAGGGACGCAAGAGGGGGGTGGGGTCCAATGCCCGACGGGGGAGTTGGGTAACTTTCTATTTGTGAGGAAAATGGCAAAATTTGGAAGAGGAAAAAGAGAAATTCATGCCCTCTGTCGGATCCAAAGACCTGTCAACTTTCCTTTATTTTGACTCGTGTTATCGGTGCATCGGTCCCAACTTAAGTGGATATTTGGTTTGAGGATTTGTTATAATTAGGGTTTATTGGTTCGGGTTTGTTGGGTAATGGGATGGTGACGGAGCTATAAATCGAGGTTAGGAGGGGTTTTGAGGTCATATAAAGAAATTAGACAAAATATAATAATATAATATAGTTAATAGGAGAAAAATTGAAAGTTCTTTTTTTGTATTAGAAAATTGTGAGCAAAAGAGAGTAATTGAGTCGCTAAAAAAATGGAATTGAAATCATAAGCATCAAATTTGTTTGTAAGTTTTGAGAATTCGATAATTATGTTTGCTTGATTTAAGATAAAAAGAGGTCATAATTGAGCTCAACTGAGCTAAAATTATCATCAATTTCTAAGAAAAAAAAACACTTTTTAGGTTTATTTTCTCGCGCTTGGCAGCATCTGTTGTGCTTGGTTTGGGCATACATTGATGACTGACCCCGACTGCTTGATATCAGTTGATCACTGTGGCATGAACCTTTTGTCCTCACAACGATATATTTTACACTAAGGGAGGGTAGTTCGGTTAAGTCGCACAATAGGGTAACCTAATTTGGTATCAAATTCGTCATCTACGATATTCGAACCTAAGACCTCTCACTTACAAGTGAAAAGAAATACCACCAAACCATAGTATTAAATGTCAGCTTAAATTTTCATCAGTTTCTAAGAAGCAAAAATGGAATTGAAATCATAAGGATCAAACTTGTTTGAAAGTTTTGAGAATTTAGTAATTATGTTTGCTTTATTTAAGAGAAAAAGGGGTTATAATTCAGCTCAACTCGCCAAAATTATTATCAGTTTCTAAGAAGAAAAAAGCACTTCTTAGGTTTATTTTCTCGTGCTTGGTCTTGGCATACAACATTCCTTGTGCTTGGTTTGGGCATACTTTGAAGATTGACCCCGACTGCTTGATATTAGTTGGTCTTTGTGGCATGAACCTTTTGTTCTCACAACGATATATTTTTTGGCCAAGCCACATAATGGGTAACCTAATTTGGTATCGAATTTGCCATCTACAAGATTTGAACATAAGATCTCTCGCTTACAAATAAAAATGAATACCATCAAACCAAAATACTGAGTGACAGCTTCAATTTTCTTCTTAGAAAGTGATGATGTGGTTTATCATTATGAGAAAAACTCTAAAATTTACCTTACAGTCTTTCTTTGGAGCGCCCTATTATTTAAAGTTTTGTGGAATATTGGTTAGACGCTTTGTCAATAACGTGAAAAACTATATCTCCACCACCTAACTTACTTTGATGACCTTTTAACTCCTTAACAGAAAAGTGTTGGTCCATATATAAAGGGAAGATGGATGAAAGTTATTGGATGGGGTTAATATATTATCAAGCCTAACCCACTATAATTTTTGGGAATAAATAACTAATAACTTTATTATATAACCACAAAAGAAATTGCATATGATGAGGCTGAAGCTATGACTTTTTTTTTTTTTTTTTTTTTTTTTTTTTTTTTTTAAGGTGGTGTGCCAGTCTAAATGACGGAGTCAAACAAATCTATTAAGAAGGGTTAATCTAAATTAATTAAAATGAAAGACAAAACAAAATAAAATCATCTAATAGCACAAAATTCTTAGGTTTGCCAAGTTAGTTTCCCGATTGAGGTGCCATAATAATGCCTATTCATGCAAGGTAGTAAATTTGTTAGATCACACATCGTCCAGCGGAGTGGATCATCAATGCCTTATATGTATATTCTCATCTTTACCTAGCACGAGGCCTTTTGGGAGCTCACTGGCTTTAGGTTCCGTAGGAACTCCGAAGTTCGCGCGAGAGCAGTCCCATGATGGGTGACCCACTGGGGAGTTCTCGTGTGAGTTCCCAGAAACAAAACCATGAGTGCGTGGCCGGGGCCCAAAACGGACAATATCGTGCTACGGTGGAATCGAGCTAAGAATGTGGTGGGGGCTCGGGCCGGGATGTGACAAAATTTCACTAGTATAAAAATTTATTTCAAGAAATAACCACAACTATTACCATATTTAGCATCCATATTACCATTTTTATATCTTATGAGCCCTAGAAACATGCGGTCAACACCTCAAAATTTGCATATTTGTGAGAGAGTTTCAATAGCAAGTTATTGTGGTCGCAAATATAGGAAAAATTCTTAGGGAAAGGTAGTCAGTAAGGAAATAGCGCGCTTAGTGCACAAATTTTTTTTGTACAGAAACAAAACGTAAATTTTTCATTGTGACATTTTGTCAAACAATTGATGGCCTATAATCACATATTGCATGGCTGTCGACAGATGCGGACAGCTTCCAAGCAAGTTTGTTGACCGATGTCAACATTCGCCGAGAAAATCTTTTACTGAATGTCGACAACACACACAAAGGCGTTGGTGAGCCTCGCTTAGACATTTTTGGTCGCCACAAGGTTATTTTACCACATTAACCTCCTAGCGGATCAACCATTGACTATGATGACATATTCCTCTAATACAATTTTTACATTGAAATGTATAAATGTGCTTTGCTAATTTTAACATTGAATTTCAATAATTATGATCCGAGCAATTCTGATAGAAATTTAAATTCGCGCATACTAGCATGTCTAAATCTTCAGTTTGGTGTCATTTAGTACAACGTTTTGGTGGTATTCCTCTTCACTTGTAAATGAGAGGTCTTATATTCGAATTTCGTGGATGGCAAATTCGATACCAAATTAGGTTGCACAATATGTGGTTTAACCGAACTCCCCCTCCTCCTAGTGTACAAATATATCGTTGTACTAAAAAAAATTCCCAATTTGGTTGGAGTTTCCAAATTCGAATCTCTCTTTTCTCGGAATATTGTTTTATAATTTCCATGCAATTATAGACAAAATCTTATTATAGTCCAACCCATTCAAAGTAAAAAAAATATATAAATAATTATATCCACAAACACAAAACGAAGGGTGACGAAATCTTTTGCCGAGAGCAGTTGAGAATGACTAGTCTGGCAAACCAACAAACGATGTTCCTTTGTTTTGGTCAATAACAAAAGATGTCCATGAGCTGGCTATTGGTACGTAGAAAAAAAAAATTATGGGTCAATAAACGACATGGCAACCATCTCCTTCCATCAAAAACAATTAATATTAACACAAAGTATAATTTCTAATAATTAGAAAGTGGTTAAGTTAAGTAAGAACATGAATATGCCTTCAATGTTTGATGATGGCATCAAATTAAGATATAATTAGCTGCCATGATTGATGATTATATCGGATGAGTGCATGGGAAGTCTTCGTGTGCGCAAAAGTATGATGAATCGAACCATATCGAATGCACTCAAAGAAAAATCCACTAGTAGCTAAATTAATAAGGAAATTCTGTTATTTATTATAAAAACAAGGGGTTTTTTAACTTTAATCCTTGAAGAATATTAAAATTTAATAAAAATCTGATGTTAGATTGGATATTGATTTTAGTCCTCTAATGTGTACTTAATTCAAATTTATATTATATTTTTGTTTTAATATTTAATAGATATCATGACACACCCCGACCTGGAATGTCCATTAGGACTCCGAATCGAGCCGTGTTGGCCGACACCTGGAAGGTGACGAAGCCATAAAGTGTGATGATGTGCAAAAATGTGAATAAATTTAAACCTAAAAGTGTCTAAAGGCACAAGTGCGCAGTGAGCGGGATTGAGCCAATTTCACATGCGATGTCAGAGCATGAGTAAAGTACAGTAGTATGGGTAAGAATCATACCTTCAGAGGTAGCTACCTATATTGGAATATGCCACGAATCCTCGTCGATACGAAACTTTAGCAATTAAAACCTGGAGGGGCGCAAAACAAGAAAATGTCAGTGGGCAAAAACAAAGCTTTTCAAAAACCATTTCTCTTTCTAAAAAGTTGTAACCCCTCGCCGTAAAACCTGTATAATTTCCCAAAAAATAGTATACATAAATATATCCAAAAACCATGCTCGAGAATGCAAAATCCATATGCAAACCATGTCAAATCTCTCAATAAAACCAAGTGAGGAATCCCAACAAAATAAATAAATGAAAAGTAACATGTCAGCCAGATCCACCTAATGTGGCATGTACGGCTGAACTACGGCTCATTAAGTATGCTTGCACACGAGTCGGAACGATCTAGGGTGATCTGTACGACAGGGCTAGGTGTAATAAGTACGCTTAAGTTCTACGATCACGTGAAGGTTGTGCGATAACTTGCGGGTCACCTACATGTTGGAACCACCTATAGTGGTCTGTACGACAAGACTGTGCACCTAACTTGGATTCAAGGTGAGCGTATAATGCGGGATGTGAACATCACGTGAAAGACTGTGCCCTGGCCACGAGCTGGAGCACTAACACCGAGGTGCAGGTTAATGAGCTATAAATGTCTCTAAGTATAACCATAACCATACAACTTACCATTAACCACATATAACCTTACCTGGAACTTACCTGAGTGTCCGCATCACCAACATTAACATATGCAAGTATTAAATGCATAATCTAAGTATAGAACATTTCGCATAGCATTTCCAAAGTATTAAACCATTTAAATGAATTTTATGGGAAAACTCAATGCATATATACATATAGAAAACCAAAATGCCCACTAACCTGGAGTCTGCGCTACGACTCCCCTAACACAAACATCAAGGCGTCCCAACCGATCGACGCCTAGAACAATTATCAAACTACATCTCATAACTCTTATCAATAGAATACATAAATCTCAGAACTCTTATCAATAGAATACATAACTCACATAAAACATATCCTCAAGGATATTCTAGAATCATTTGAGACCCATTGATCAAAAGTCAACCGTCGATCAAAGTTCGACGATAGGGTCCACAACCACACATACTCGATCCGGAAGATCCGTAACTCAGATCTCTGATCTGTAACTTTCAGAGATCCACATTATACTTCTAGAACAACATACTAAAGTTTTGTTACGATTCAACGGTTGGATCTCCGCCAATTCCCAAAACCGAGTGGCGGTTAATGTTTTATTTTATGAACTTACAAATCCAATTCGGGAAGATCCATACTTCAGATTCCCGATCCGTAAGTTCTTACATTCTTCAAATATTACGTGCTACAATGTATCAAAGTTTGGTGACAATCCAACGGTCGGATCGTCGATTCACATATTGACCTAACCACATATCGTAATGAAATTAGGTTCAAATGATCAACCTACGTCAAACAAATATCAAAACTGAACTCATGGCATTTAACATAGCCTAAAAATAGCGTTGGCGTCACACTGACCAATTGCCGCAGCACTCGCCGCCGTGGGTGGCGGTCGGCCGCCCCGACTCGCCGGAAAATCCAACTATTTCCAAAAATTACCAAATTTTGCAGAAATGAAGATCTCAATGAGTAGAGCAACTTCCATACCTGTGACTAAGGCCAATTTGGCCTGGAAAAACTCCAATTTCACAAAAATCCGCGCGGGTGGCCGAAATCATTCGAACCTCGCCGCTCCTCCGTCAAAGGTCTGATGATCGTGATTCTTGTCAAGTTTTTCTCCTGGAAGGAAAGGCTACCAATCCCATGTGGAGCGCCACCGTGATTGACGTCGAAAAATGAGGGTGTTGCTCTAGGGTTTACAGCGGGAGCCGTGAGGGTTTCGCATCCCATTCATCCCATATGGTAATCCGCATGTGAAATTGACGTGAGGGATCAAATAGGTTCGAAGTAAGGAGTAATTTGACACCGGCCTCGTCGTTAATGGTGGTCGGAGTAGAGAGATATGGTCGGGTCAGGTCACGGGTTATAGGGGATCCGGCCGATCCCCTCATTTTCTCACTTCTCTCATTTCCCTTATTCCTCTCTCCTCTCATTGGTCCTTCCATGATCCCTCCTTCCTGATTGGGCAGTGCCCATCTCCTTATCCCCCTTCCTTTTCATCCGCACCATCCATTTCTCATCCCTTTAATCTGGGCCATCCAAGTGGCACACCAGATTTCATAAAAGAAATTCCAGATTTTTCTAAAAATAACAAAATTACTAAAATGCTTCAAACTTAAAACGTTAATATCTCCTTCGTTGTAGCTCCAAGTCATGAACTGTCTGCGCCCACGCGTCCGTAGCGACGAGTACTACGAGGATACGCTAAGAAAATGAACCTTACATGACACGACACTACAATCAACACCGGTCAAAGTATATGCCACGAAGGGCATTTTCGTAAATTCACTTATTAAAATTATAATTTTTGGGGACGGGTCGTTACATATCATATTTAATGTCATTACATTAAAATTAAAATTATTTATTATTAAGCACATTTTAATTCATTATATTTATTTTACTTCCTCTAATTAGTGTACCGAAATGTCGGTACCTAAACATATTATAATAAACTAGTGTACCGAAATGTTCGTACCTAAACATATTATACTAAGCTAGTGTATCGAAATATTCGTACCTAAATATATTGTAACGAATTAGTGGCACATAAGAAAATATGCAAAAATATGTGTACCGAATCTTTACGAAAATATTTTCTTATATAAGATACTCACCATAATAATAATTAAAATTTATAATATTTTCATAAAATTTAATTTATGAACACCATTAAATTATAAATAAAAAGAGAGACATTTAATACGCTGACATTAAATAAAGTCTAAGAACTAAAATCAATTTTTAATTTTGTATAAGATATTTTTCTAAATTTCATCTTATTTAAAGATTAAAATCTAGGTTTCTATAAAAACAAAAAGGGGTACCGAAATATGTTGTTTTAGTAAAATTATTAGCCAACGTCATGAAATTACCAGTCATATATTCACTTTAGACTTTTTTGTCTTCACGTTTGACAATAACATTAATGACCAACGTACGTCCAAATTACAAGTATGTGATTGAAATTGTCAAACATTACAGTACGGTGTTTTATGATAATGATAAGGTTATAGGTTGTAACACATAATGACATTGTTAATATTGTAACCATGTTATTGCATTACTCAAATTAGTACAATATTAATTAATTGATGTAGGTCATTATGCATGAATGTGATTGCATTACTCAAATCAAGGGGTATTAGTACCATTTTTGGTACCGTAGACTACAAACCTAATATTGTGTAAAACAACTCATTAATTGTGTAACAATACAAAATAAATTAGTATGTAAATAATTATAAGGTGGGTGGAGCTCTAGAAATTATACTCACCCAGCTGTAGTTCATTTTCCGATGGAAATGACGGAATTCTGCCGGAGTAAACAAAAGGACCATAACAACATATTTTGATGAGTTAAGGGACTAATAATCATGGATCTTTAATTAAGGGACATTGCTCTAATTGGTTAAAGTTGAGGGACCATTGCTACAATTTTCTTTAAGATTTAGGGTTTAGGTGCACTGTACGTACACTCATAGGCAGTGTTCGAAAAAACGCCCTAGGCGCTGGGCGGAGTGTGGCCGAGGCGTTTTTGTGCAAAACGGTGGAAAAATCGGCTGGGCTCTAGGCGGCGCCTAGGCGGGCTAGGCGGGCTGGGCGGTCCTAGGCGGCGCCTAGGCGGGCTAGGCGGTGCTAGGCTTTTTTTTTTTTTTTTTTTTTTTGAAATTTAAAAAAAAAATCCTATCTGCATTACTATGTTCCCTTATTTTCCTCCTATTTTGCATTTTATGTGATTTTAAATTGTAAACTTCTTGTACATGTGTCATTCTATAATATTCCTCACTATGATTATATGACATATATGCTTAATGTGTTTTTAAATTTTGGATTTGT
The DNA here is from genome assembly GCA_036320875.1 of Cotoneaster glaucophyllus. Taxonomy (NCBI): domain Eukaryota; kingdom Viridiplantae; phylum Streptophyta; class Magnoliopsida; order Rosales; family Rosaceae; genus Cotoneaster; species Cotoneaster glaucophyllus. Next base: position 21,270,153 of record CM070067.1, read on the forward strand.
TGGATACTCTTTTTTGCATTTTATCATTCTTTTATTATCTTATCCATGAATTTCATACAAGTATAATTTTTTGTAAGTGTCAATATGCACTTATTTACAAGATATACAAGAAATTTACCTAAATCCGCCTAGGCCGCCTAGACCCCGCCTAGGCGCTAGGCGCCAGCCCACCGCCCGACTAGCGCCTAACGTTTTTTAGAACCTTGCTCATAGGTGAACTAACGTAGTTAAGCTTTTTTTTTTTTTTTTTTTTTTTTTTTTAAACGCTAAGGAGACTATCTTCAAAATGATACTCTTTATGAACTCTCTGACACTTCATGTTTTTAGTAATGTTTTATAATGTTAGCACGATAATTAATATTAAACTGTAATGTGACAGAGAGTCGATAAAAGATTTCACCTTAAGAGAGTCTCCTTACTATTTCTCTTTTTCTTTCGGTCAACTTAAAGCCTAATCAAGTTTTGTAAATGAAATTTATTTTGGTCTAAGCTATGCCTATTTTTAAGTCACCCAACTCATACTGTCAACGTGATGAGTGGCGATTGGTGTGGTGAGTAGGGATGGGCAAAATACCCATGGGTTTGGGTAACCGCGGTTACCCGCCCATTTAAAGTTCACGGTTACGGTTATGAGTAACTGTTTAGACGAACAAACGGCTATGAGTATGACCGTTTATCCGTAAAATTTAAATGGGTGGTTATGGGTATTACCCGAGGTTATAACGGGTATCATTTACCCATTTAATTTAATATATGTAAAATAAAAAATTAAAAAAAATTAAAAAACCCTAAATTTTCAATCTCTCCACTAGACTCAGAGTCTCAAACGCCCCGTCCCCGCTCATCTCTCCCTCCTCGCTGAAACATAGAGGTTCATCAACTGAAACATAGAGGTTGCAACCTCTATGTTTTCTGCAACATCTATGTTTCAGTTGATGAACATAGCCAACACATTAGTTTTTTCCTTGGTCGTAACGATAGCAATTTTATTATCATTTAAGAAAAAGTATAAACTTCAAATACAACATTGTACATAAAATTTAAAGGATTCTCACACAAAAAAGACTTTAAACAAAAAAAGAAGAAGGTCAACTTGGCTAATCTAATAGTCACCATATTGCCACTTAATACTACAATGACAATCTATTTTCTCTTCATGTGTATGTGTGATGTCTTAAATTCGATTCTCGCCAAATGCGAATTTGAACCACACATTTACTTGCCCATTGTGAGGTATAGGAACTCCCACTACCCTCATCCCTCAGTATAGATTATATCGTTTGTTAAAAAAAAAATGGTTAGCCAGTCTTATGCTAGTGGTTTATATGCCTTGCTTCTGCATTGTAGACTGAAATCCTTCCCTTGAGACGTTTGTACATGAAGGTACTTAAATCAATTCATCACAGTTGAGCTATACCGAAGATTAATGAGGTCAGAGAACACTTGGAAACTCTTACGTTTAAGGAAGCGGGGGTAAATGGGTAAAAAAAGATAAACGGGTTCAAAAACGGATAAACGGGTAAATGGTTACGATTAAATGGGTGAACGGTTATGGTTAAATGGGTACACGGTTATGAGTATGGTTAACTGTTAATAAACGGTTACAAGTATGGTACACCGTTTATGCAATTACCCAACGGGTAAACAGTTATGCGGGTATGAACATAAACGGTTATGGGTAAATAACCGCGGTTACCCACCCGCCATAACCATTGTCCATCCCTAATGGTGAGTAGCTTTCTTTTTGTTTATCTATTTTCAACTTTATCAATTAACATGAAGAGAATACCTGAAAATTTACTTCATAAAGTATCATGGAATCAAAACGTTAAAAGGTTCTTTTCAAACCATAGAAAATCTCGTAACCGTTAGAATTCTATATTTATATTTTAATTAAAAATTTAATAATTAAAAAAATTAAATCTTTTCGTAAAAAAATTTAAATATCCGATACTCGAACATTTTAAGAAATAATTTAAAATATGTGATAATCTGAAGCATCATATAAAATGGCATCTGAACAGAACTTCCAACAGATAAAGGCTATATATGTTGTGAAGGATTTGGAAGGCACGTACACATTGGAAATTTTATATGGCTTCAAAGAAAATCTTTGTAATTTTATATTTTGGCTACTCCCAATAGCCTGTCCAACGTTCCACCAACCACTCATTGTTACTAAATTATGTATTTTTCTTGGATACTTCAGATTTTAAAAAACAAAAGATTTTGTTTTCTTTTCATCAAATAGGACTCTTATAAAACTATGTTTCGATGGCCTAAAAAAGCCAATAACAGAAAGCAACGTCCAACTTTTGATTTTATATTTTAGGACAGCTTTATTTTGTTGTTGGAAGCTCCGAGGGATATAAAACTGTCTTTTTTTTTTTTTTTTTTAAACAAAAACTTAATCTATTTTTTGACAAACGATATCATCTGCATAAAAGAAATGAGTAAGTTAAGCCTTACAATGAACTAGCAATAATGAGATTCAAATTCGTCTTTGGCAAGCTAGATTGTAGTACTAAGTTGCTATAAAACTGTGGTTGGTTTTAGGGTTTTCACACTTTTCTCTAAGGGATAAAAAGATCTGGGTAATGAGAGCAACATAAAGGGGATATATAGACCCATTGCTGCACCTCATTAGGCGTTAACGCCGTAGGCATTATCCCATGCGTCAAGCCCAATCACTTGCTCACTTTGGGCTTGAAACTTGGCCAAGTAATTAATTCAATATAATTAATAATTAATTATCTCTTATCATAGTTCATATAACCGATGTTACTAAAACCTGTCATAGGTGTGTGACGTCTTAAATTATAACTATACCTCCACTCGATATGATTGTAAGCCTTGCTCATGTCGACCTTGAGAGCCATAAATCCTTGTTTCCCCTTTGTCGTTTGATTTATTCAATTCAATGATCAAAAATAAAAAACTGTGTGTGAGAGACTAGAAAGAGTACGTAGAAATCATCTCCCGTATACAAAAGTTGGAAAGTCCAGTTGATTACTGGGCCTGTTGGTGAAGCTGTAAGCCTCAAATCAAAGGTCCAGCTGATTACATCCAGAGACTACACGAGGCAAAGCCCACCGTTAAGTGGCAGTTCGTTGACGCCTGACACGACTGTTAGGTTCATCGGTTAGTCCTTTCCAGTTTCCGTCCCCAAACATTTCCACAGTCCGAGTCTCTGAGATCTTCGCCTTCTTTACTGTGATCGTCCCAAAACTTCCGATGGTCATTTCATCTGGTAACTTCCTCTCTCTCTCTCTCTCTCTCTCTCTCTCTCTCTCTCTCTCTCTCTCTCTCTCTTCTTCCGCTTGCTGTTGTGGAATTTTGCGTAAAATTTTGTGAAAAAAATTGGGAAATTTGAACGAATTGTAGTTAGGGTTTGATTGAGGGATTTGTTTACTGTTTCGTTGTTTGAGCTGAGCTTGTGTATTAACAATTCCACGATTTTTGTTAAATTTATAACTATGTTATTAACAATTTTGTTTATTTATTTTATATTTATTTTGCTATTTCTTTCACAGTAAGGGGATATGAAAGAAAGGAACTCTACTTCCACCCTTAAGCGAATTTTAGTGACTTGTGCAGCTCAGGTATGTAAATTTCTTTCCTTTCTGCAAGTATTGATTATGTTAATTATACGTGAGTGAGTAAATTTTGATCCAAGAAGGTTTTCTATCCTTGTTTTGGGCGGTTTTGCGGTCGAATTTGTTGATTTTGGAATGTTTAATTTTAGTTTAAGGTGCTACGGGATTGGGAGAAGCTGTACAGAGACTTTCAGTACCCGGGAATTTAAACAAGGTTTTAAATTTAGGTTGAGAAGTGTAGCCTTAAACTTTTGATGCACGAGATGTTTCTGGTTGTTGTCAAGTTTGAAGCTTTGCACAAAAAATAGTGTATGACTTTTTTATTAAAATGTTATATTATTACTTAGAGTTATACTCATTCCGGATACATGAAATTATCCGAGAGTGGAATATTGGCAGGAAAGATTTATATTGTCATGGGGAGTCATAAACATTGAAATCATGTTCAGGTAGAAGAAGAGAGATTATGTGGAAAACAAAGAAGTATTTAGCTTCTTAAATTAATCTTTTGTGTCCTTTTGGTTACATTGTACAGTCAGTCTTTAAAAAACATTAAATGCAGACAGTTTGGAGAACAAAGTTTTTATTTTGAACTGATCTTTTCTAGGAGCTGCTTGTATACAAAACCTTGGAACCTGTATTGTGTATTATTTTTAATGTATCTCTTCCATGCAGGCAAAAGAATACGGGGGTTGTGTTGCAGCAAAGGTTCCACAAGTTGAACATGATATGTGCTTGAAAGAATTTCTTGCTTTAAAGAGTTGCATGCAAAATGTGGTATCATTTCGATATTAATAGTAGATGTCATATTATATGGCAGATCTGCACTTGTAATCTTCCAGAGAAATTGCTTTTGAGTCTCCTTTTTTGCTTCTGAATAGCTGCGAGGAAAGCCATGAGCCAGCAAATGTGACCTTCTGTGCGTGGAGACAGTAGTTAGGACCATTTGGAAAGGGTGCTTCATGTTTCTAGAAAATTTTGATTAACTTTCATACGGTTCCACTTACATGATCCTTTAGAGTATTTAGTTCATCTCTTTCTTCTGTACCTTAAAACAATTTTTTGTTTTTGTTTTCCAGCCCAGAGCCTGGTTGAGGATTCCCATTATCTGTAGCAGTACTTGCTAAGCCCTGCAATAACTCTTCAAAAGTCTGAAAATCAATCAAACAAGATGTCTGGAAAAGCATCAAGTTCACAGTCTAGCATTGGTTTGAGTGGGTCTGGTGCTCTGTCACATGTTTATATTCCATATCTGCCCCTAAGAAGCAGCGTAGCTGGTTCAAAGGGTTTATTTTATGATGATGGCAATAAGTTGCTGCTTTCCCCAACATCAGATCAGGTAATATGATATTGTATTTGAATCTTTCCAATTCTTTAAGTCTTTAATTCCACTTTGATTCAGGTGGTGTGTTTATTTTCCTCTTTTTTTCTTGGAGATAGGTCTTCTGTTGGAAAACTGTTCCTTTTGATCCTGTGGTTACTCCTACTTCTGATTCAATTAGTGAAGGCCCCATCTTATCTATTCGATATTCATTAGATGCAAAGTTTATAGCAATCCAAAGATCTGATCACGAGATACAGTTCTGTGATAGAGGAAGTGGGGAAACCTTTAGTCAGATGTGCAAGTTAGAGTCAGAGAGCATACTGGGTTTTTTTTGGACAGATTGCCCAGTGTGTGATATTGTATTTGTAAAGACCAGGTAAGGATACGTTTTTCGTTTTTCCTCACTTTTTTTTACGAGTATTACTGAATCAATTATATTACTTGAATTGTGTATTTATTCGTATATTCATTATCTTTGTAGTTTCTGGATACAATGATACATATAGTTCTTTGGGGAAGTAAAAAATGTTAAACATGCAAAAGGGCTTAGTCTGTTGTCATACTCTATAAAGCAAATATATTCCAAAATTAAGATATGTACTACTGGATATGGATGCACCCCGCTACGGCTGCATGCATGTGTATTGGTTAAGTTGACGACTTTAACTTTTGCCGGAAAGGATAGGTGACCAATGTGCATAGTATTTTGTCAGGATGCAGCAGAGATAGGGGAATGGGTTATTTTTTAATTTAATGATAGATTTTCTGTTTTACTTATTTTGTATTTGTTATAGCATAATTCGTTGGCGTATTGTTGGTCTGTTTCCTGGTTTTTATACCTTTTCTGTATCACCATATCGTATCGTATCGTTTCCTTGTTTTTGTACCTTTTCTGTATCACCATATCGTATCGTATCATGTATCCATGTCTGTGCGACTTAGTCTTACCCATCTGTTCAGTTGAACTTGGACCATTGATCTATCAAATAGGCAGATTTTTATCATTTGAGAGAAAATTCTAGTATCTTGATGACTGGATGGTCATTCATGGTTTTGCTTCTGTCAAGAATTTTTTTTCATGAAGATGGGTATACCTCTATACTTTTCCCACTTGGGAGGACAAGTAAACTAGTTGAAGGCTGCTTTTTTTTATTGAGGTCCAGGGATACACTTCTGTTTGTTAAGAACACAGGAAAGACAAAACAAATTGGGTTATGTTGCCAAAATGTGCCTCTTTTGTGGTGCAGTAACAAAAGGATATATACGAACCTTCTATTTCTAAATTTATAATTTATTGAGGGCCACTTCATGCAAAAATGTTGAAGGGTAGGATAATATCTGGACCTCTTCTCGTAGGATCCTGTGTTAAGTAGGACTGACACAGGGTAATGGCCTTTGATAGCTTGGAGGTGTGAAGGACTGTAGTGCTGCAAGCAGAGAGCAGGTTATTGTCATGGCCAATCTTTCCTCCACTTGTTTAACATGGTAACGGATGTCTGGTCATCAAGAAGAACTTAAAGTGCTACTTTTCAAGTACCATTATTTATCAAGTAATAGTAGCCATAAAAGATTACCATTGGGTCATTGCTGGAGGGTTTTTAATTTTTTTTTAGACTACTATATTTAATGGGTGCTTTCTTGGTTATTTGGATACAATTCCATTTTCCCACTAAAAACATGCCATGCTTTTTGTGTATAATGTGTCCATTGAGTTACATGGTCAGGAAACTTTTGTCTTTGTTGTGGCCCCATGCAAAGGATTTCTAGGTGGAGGGTCTTGTATTGTACCAAATCTTGAGTTTTGAGGAGATAAAGCATGTTTTGTGAACCATTTCTAGGGAATCATCTTTACAATAGCAATTTTTCTCAACCACATTTACTTATGCCAAGGTTTTCCCTTTCTTTCATTTTGCATGGATTTCAATCACAGTGGGCTGGACTTGTTTGCTTACAATTCTGAGTCAAAATCACTCCAATTGGTTGAGACGAGGAAATTGAATGTGAGTTGGTATGTTTACACACATGAAAGTCGCATGGTTCTTCTTGCTTCAGGAATGCAGTGCAAAACCTTCAATGGTTTTCAGGTATGTGTAAATCTGATAATGTTTTTGTTTTAGAACTTTAAGTTTGCTGTCTTGGTATTAAGAAAAATGGATCAGGAAATTACTTCCATGAAGAATTGTTGCTGTAACATATGTGGCAGTATTGGCAGTATTTATTATATGCATTTTGTTTTTAAAGAAAAGTAAAAGAGTTATTTCACAACATAGTTTTCTGTCTTGTAGTCCCATTGTAATTATCTTTCTTAGCAGAGTTATTCATATATATGCTTGTATGGCATTCAGTGCACTCTCTTATTTTAGTCTTGACACGTGTACTACTTCTTCTGGGTAGCTCTCATCTGCAGGCATTATTCGTCTGCCAAAGTTTGAGATGGCAATGGCTAAATCTGAGGCTAACAATAAACCTGTCCTTGCTGCTGAAGATATTTTTATAGTCACTGTGTAGGTCCCTATCCTATTTTTCTCCTTGCCAGATTTTATTGGCCAACCAAAATTAAGGCTTATATACTGCCTTTCATTGTTCAGCTATGGCAGAATATACTGTCTGCAAGTTGATAGGATTGCAATGCTCCTCCACTCTTACAGGTTTTACCGTGATGTGGTTGTACAACAGGTAAATTTTGTGTTCAAACTGTCTGTTATAATCTTTTGCTCCACTTTAATTTGAAATGTCAACTAACTGGCCCTAGTGATGAGGGTGGGTGGGAAAATGGGTTAGGAGTAAGCTAGATGAAGGGTTTGATTCCCTTTATGAGAGCGTCTCCAATGGGGAGATGCAAAATTGAGATGCTAAAACCAACGGGAGATGTAAATGGGAGATCCCATTTAATTTGTTCCCTTTGATTGGCGGGACCCACCACCAAACCAAAAGATGTAAAAAAGGTTTTTATTTACATTTTCTGGCGAAGGTGGATATTTTTACATCTCTCCATTGGAGAGTTTTCAGGTAAACCATAATTGTAAAATACACATTTCAAGATATTTTGCATCTTCCCATTGGAGATGCTCTGATAACCAAAAAAAATGTCAACCAATTGGTTGCAGGCTATGTAACATAGGTATGTTATGCAAGGGCGTTATATGTATATTGCACTGATACTTCTGTGATACTCCAGTGATATATCTAAATTACTGGAGTGTAAACTGCCAATCCTTAGAAATCCTGCTTTATATTATTTCCAGTGGTTATCTTCGCGAGGCTACATGTACAATTGGGGCTGGCCTCCTTGTCAGTATTACTGTTTGGTTGTACTCAATTCATCAGCATAGATAAAGGATATGAAAAAAAAATTCTTGGTAAATTTGGATCTTATCGGTGGGTGATGTTTGTGAGAGAGTGTCGGTGCATTTATGAGTAAATAATGGCTTCATGTGATCAGTTTAATTTCAGTGCATTATGAGTAAACCTTGGCTTCATGTGGTCGCTATTCAAATTTACTCATAATATATACTTATTCTACACAAATGGTGTTTACCTATATTTTTCAGGGTTCTTTGCCAATTTATTCAAGCAAGGTTGCTGTGAGTGTGGTTGATAATGTACTGCTTGTGCATCAAGTTGATGCGAAGGTTGTTATACTGTATGATATATTTGCAGATTCTCGGGCACCCATATCAGCCCCACTTCCTCTACTATTCAGGGGTTTCCCCAGGTCTAATTCTTCTTCCCTGAGATCAAATAGGGAAGATAATGAAAGTTCAGAAGTTAATGGTTTAAGTGACCATGAAGCAATCGTCTATGGAGATAATTGGACTTTTCTTGTTCCTGATCTCATCTGTGATGTTGCTAATAAACTTTTGTGGAAGATTCATTTAGATTTGGAGGCAAGTTTCCGTTCATTTCCATTTTTTAATCTAGTAATAAGATTTTTCTTCTTCCATCAGTTATGAGTAAGAAAAGTAAAAGGGTTCTTTTCTTGCATAACCTGGCTTTCTCTTTGTTCCTAGGCAATTTCTGCCAGTAGCTCAGAAGTACCATCAGTACTTGAATTCTTGCAGCGGCGGAAGTTAGAAGCCAATAAGGTAGAATTCTTCATTCGGTTTTGCCATGCTCATCATTTGCTAGATTTTCTTTCTTTTCGTAAATGTCAGCTGCTTACAGCATGCAATTATATTATTTTTTTAGTGGCTATTTTGGGTTGCTCATTATGTCAAAACCATTTTACCATCCAAGATATAGCATGCAGTCAAAAAGATAAATATTTATGATCTGTAACATCTGGTGGAGTGGTTTCATGTTCTTGTGGTGTTTCATTGCTTTTTTTTTCAGGCAACTGCTTAATGACTATTGGCGATAACTTTGTTCCATTTCCTTTTCAGGCTAAACAACTGTGCTTATCAATAGCACGCACTGTTATTCTAGAACGCAGACCTGTGTCTACAGTGTCTCGGGCATTAGATGTTTTAGTTTCCTCCTACTCCCACTCTATTAAGACAGGCACCTATCTTAAGGGAATAAAATCTGCAAAAACATCGCCTTCTGGTGAGCCACAGACGAGTGGCCCTAGATCTAGTGCTGATGTATCTTCTAGAAGAGTAGACACAGTTGGGAAGTCCATTAAATATGAATCTGCTGCTGGATTGGACAGTGAATCGCCTAACAGATTTTTAACCTATTCAAATTCCGACTCTGAGGATAGTACAAGCTTTGAAGCCCCAAAGGCTACTTCAAATAACTCTCAATTGTTTGATGGTAAAATGGACAGGGGGAAGTTAACGGGTGCTGAAACTTCTGGCGGTGAAATTCGGTCTTCATCTTTGCAATATCAGGTTCTTAGATCCAGCAACAGCCCATTGGATGCTAATGCTTCGGAGCAGCAAGAGTCCCAACCGACCTCTCCAGTAATTTCACCTGATGAAATGTACAGTTTTGTGTTCGCTCCTGTTGAGGAAGAGATTATTGGAGAACCTTCGTACTTGGTTGCCATCATTGTCGAGTTTCTTCGTAGGTACGACATATTTATGAATCTTTTAATAATGAGGGCCTTGAACGCAAAGTCGTGATGGACTTAGGTAGAAGAGTTTTAGCCTGATATTTATTCTCTACAGTGCACAGTTTTAGCAAGGCTCTTGATGAATTTGCATAATTTTTCCCTTTGTATTTGCACTACACAGTTAATATGTGTAGTTCATATTTGAGAAGTAAAGCACCTGGGGTTTGACTAGTTGGTTGATTGTTTTTACTAAAACAGGTTGATGTTGTATTACTGTAAAATTGCCTTGAAAGGCACATATCTTATAAATACGTATAAATTTTTTTTAATGGATATTGATGAGGTTAAGAAGACTTATTTTTCTCTCCGGCTTGAAGTAAACTTCTTATTTCACTATTACTACTCCTTTGGCAGGCTTGATCATTGGATATTGAAACCATAGTTGCCCCCTCTTGTTATTCTTTTTTCCCCTGCTCTCTAATTGAAAACACTGATTTTTGTGAACATGGTGATATCAAGTTATCATTTGCTTGGTCAGTACTTCAGCCTGAGGGGCTAGCCTACCTAGACCCGAACGTTCTTTAAAAATGTCTCCAGAATATTTGGTTTCCTGTGATCGGTGTGAAGCTAAATACTTTAAATTTGAATGTATAAGGCAATGATCACAGTTCTATACTTATTTGCTATTGTTTTGCAGTGCTAATATTGAAAAGGTTGAAGTCCATCCTAATCTCTATGTCCTGACCGTACAATTACTATCACGCAGTGAGCGATATGTAGAACTTGGGCAGTTTGTCTTGAACAAGGTATATGAACAGCCTATTATAAATGTATGTTTGCGACAGTATGCTGCTTATTTTTGGTCTGATGTTCACGGGGAGAACTGTTTCTCAACAGATTCTTGAACCTTCTAAAGAAGTAGCAATGCAACTCCTAGAGTCTGGCCGTCAGAACTCTCGAACAAGGAAGTTGGGTTTAGATATGCTGAGGCAGCTTTCTTTACACCATGACTATGTACTGTTACTAGTGCAAGATGGATATTACCTTGAAGCATTACGCTATGCACGGAAGTACAAGGTAATTCCCATCTTGGAATCAGAGGAAAGAAAGGAATTTTTTTGTATATTCTCAATCAGATTGCCAATACATTTTCCTGTTGGTTTTACATCTCTTCATTTTTGCTGTGTTTTAACGCCACTCCCTAGCTCTTAAACTCTTGCTGTTGAGACTGCTGAACCTATTATGTTGTGTTTAGTGATTGGCGTCGCAAAATTTCCTTTATTACAACCGTTAGATGTTTTCTTGAACTGTCATTGCTGTATCCTTTTCCATTCTGTATAGGTTTTTTCCTTTTTCTTTTCGAGGTATTGACATTTTTAGTGATTTTCCAAAATATTAAGGTTCGGTATATCTATCGAGTAATTCTTTGATATAATTCCTTATGTGCCAAATTTTTCCTGACTGTACATGTTATTTTTTCTTTATTTTACGAAAGCGCTTTTCCTGACTCTTAATTTGATTTGAAATTTTCAGGTCAGTACCATTCGACCTTCGCTGTTTCTCGAGTCAGCATGTACCTCCAATGACTTGCAAAATTTAGCTGCAGTCCTTAGATTCTTTTCGGATTTCATTCCTGGATTCAGAGACACATCAGATCACGACACGTACTACCGCATTCTCAATGAGAGGAACTCATCCATTGCTGCTTGAAGTTTTTCGTAGTTGACTCGGGCAACTGAATAATGCCGTAATTACCGAGTCTGTTAGAGCTGTACAAGTTTTCAGAACTCCTTTTCGAAAGTACTACGTGATTAGTTTCAGGTATCTTGTGCTATCGTTCTTCTAAATTACTTTCCGGTAATCTACTGAATAGCTACATTTGTGAATGAGTATGAAATAATATCTCGTTGTGTAATGGGCCTTTCAAACACTCACCGGTTCAGTTTGTGCTCAAAGGGCACGCCATGTGTATTACACATGCCTAGGCACTAGATTATTTGCCAGATAAGTCTACCTTGAGAAGGAAAAAGGCTTACATGGAAAAATATTCACTGTTGTCTTAGCGTCTCGGTCCTATTATACAATGCCATATGTGAGTTTATCTTTTGCAGTGCTACAACAAGAACGCCACGTGGCGGTAAATTCGTTTCATGTAAGATGCTTTCTAGGTTTTTTTTTTCCCAAGAGAATGCCTAACTTATGTGGAATCCACAAATTTCCCTCCATAAGTTTGATTTTCAAAACATTTTCCATCTTGAAAATAACAAATCGACGATTAGGGATCACGACGCTGTTATAGGCTAAGGATCCTCCTCCCAAGATCAATTAACCTTCATAACGAGAGTTTTCTCTTTCTAGTTTCATCAGAAGGAATTAAATCCCGAACCTAAGTCTAATCCTAACACATTACCCCACCCTAACTGCTTCGACGACCCTAAGGGTCTGTTTGGCTAGCTGGATGGGATTGAGCCTTAGTTTTTGGCATGGATAGGTAAGACGTGATTTCTAACTAACCCACTCTATTGTGGATTCAAAATCCATCATGTTCAGTCCTGCCAATCTCACATTTTGACACAACAAATAATGAGCTCGACTCCAATCCATTTTAATTGGTCACAAACCTATCTCAACTAGTCTACCAAACATGCCCTAAGAGCATTACTATCATATAGTTTTTGAAATGAACTTATAAGTTTTCTCCTTGGAATCATGTATTGGTTAAAACTTGTGATCAAAAGTTTCCTATCCAAGTACAAAAATAACCACCTAGGAACCCATTCCCCTGGCTGCCTCCCTCATTTGATTAAATTTTTTCTCAGGTAGGCAGATACAGCCAGATGAGAATATGCATGTTTAATTGGCTACATTTGTTCCTTCCCTTTTGGAGTAAACAAGCAAATAACAGTCCTCAAACACAAGTGCTACTATAGGTAAACCAATTTATGACATAGTTTCTATAACTAGTAAAAGCTGTACATTTTATTTGATTCAAAAGTTTGATATTTTGTTTGTGTTATGTGTATTTGGGAAGCAAAACATGTATCAGCAGATACAAGACAAGACAAAGGAATAGGAGAGTACATGTTTTATTAGGAGGACCACTTTGGAATGCTAGAGAAAGAGGACTTAGTTATGATCAATTAAGCCAAGTGTATGGCCTACTGAAAGTGCATGGACTTAAACTTCTCTCTCATCTACATTTTGGTTTTCTCAAACAAGTACACTCTCTACCCTTTTGACACTCTTGCAAACACCAAGGGAAAAAAGTCAAGTTGCCCATGTTGGATTCCAAGAGAATGAGAGTTTTGACAAAGGCTTGAAGCAATAACGTAGAGGAGAGTGAATTAGAGCAATAGTTCCTGAATTATTTACTTTAGCCTCGAAATTGAGTTTCTGTGTTTTAAGTTCACGAACTTCTTTAATGTCTCATTTTTGTCGTTGTTACTTTGCATAAATATAATCTTATGTATGTTTTAATCACAAGTGTGCTGTACCCGGTTAGTTTATTTTCGTACAAAGGGTACAACATATTTCATTTATAAAAGGGGAAAAATATTATAATCAGATGAAGAATATGACCCAAGAAGAGGATACTTGCAAATAAAAATATGAGATTACAAAAAAATTAATCACAAATATTGTGAGAGACTAAAAAAAAGGAAGATTTATGGAAACTAATGCGTCTAATGCTGTAAAATCATGCGAGAAATGAAAACTCTGAAAATAATTAATCGTGGGATAGAAAAATGCCGTGCTTCTATTTGGACATAGTGCTTTTCCTATCCCACTTTTAAGAAGCCAACATGTGTGTTTTTTAAGAAGAACAAAGAGGAAATTTCATTCAAATATGCAGGGGCCAAATATAATGAATTTGGATGAGCACAAAAACCCCAAATAATTGAGGGTTCATGTCAAACACTGAATAAACAACGAAAATAAAACCAAGGCAGAAACAGTAAGGAAAATTCAACACTAATAGTAGCTCACTAGAAACCGAAAACATGAGCATCTCCAGCGCGTAATATCAATGCCCAATGTAGAACCCATAAATCAGCAGAACGCCTCAAATTAGAAACAACTCGTTTGGAAATGTTTTTTAAAATGATTGAAATCGCTTTTAAGAAAATGGGTTCCAAAAACACTTCTAGCGCTTCTTGCAAGAAGCATTTCAAGTGTTTTTTCAAAATTTACTTGCATTTTTATTAATAACTAGTTCCAAAATTATTTTTACCAAAAACGCTTTCAGTCATTCTAAAATAACTTCCAATCGAATGACACCAAAATGTCTTTACAATGTCATATTTACTACTCTCATAGCCTTTTTGAATTCTATATATTACAAGTTTTGCACACAATGAATGTAGTAGTATTTGAATCAATGACTTCACTTTTATGACAACTAAAAATGTGGTAAAAATGAAATGAAAGGGGAAAAGATGGTTGGAGATTGGTCTCTTATGTCGACATCTTAATTTAAAGATGTGGACCAATTTTATGGCGATTGAAGTAAATGTAGGGAACATTATTCATGTGATCGTGGTTAACTTACCAACTACCAAATTCAGGTTCTATGGCTGTGGAAAGTTCATGTCAAACTCAACTCAAACAAGGTACAAACAACGACAATAAAACATTATCTCACTAAGTGGGGTGGGATGTATGAATTCTAGAACGCCATTGCACTCAGTTGTATGAATCCTAAACTCAAACAATGTAGAAATTTGAAAATATATAACCTAGCAAGCTCTCCCCATACTTCTTTTTTCTGTCCATTGGGCACCTCTAATTATATTTCCTGTTATGAATTTACAAGTCATGTACTTTTGAGACAAGCAAACCCAAATAATTATGAATTGTATGTACATATATATTTTTTAGTACAATGAATTGTATGTATAATTAAGAGACCCAAGTTTTAACAAATGATTGTAACCTAACTTTGTACTTCCTTCCTTTAAAAGTTTAGGTAAGTTGCGTGGTTACAGTGTTGGACTATTGCTATCCACTTCTTTAAGTATGTTTTAATGTGGTTTCTACATTTAGGTGTCATAATCGATTAATGGTTTGTTCAAGCCATGTCAATTTTGTTTAATTGATTGTGTCATATACATTTAGTTTTTAATTTGTAATTTTTGTGTTTGAGATATGAAAAAGTATATATGAGAAATGACGCATGAAGAATGATGGAGAGAGAGAGAGAGAGAGAGAGAGAGAGAGAGAGAGAGAGAGAGAGAGAGAGAGAGAGAGAATGAATGAACAAAATTTGAAAACGAAAACAACTTAAAGTAGTTTTTGATTTTCATTTTCTATAAACTTGTATACCCTTTGTGGCTGGAGCTAGAAGAATATCTTGTAGGAAAATGAATTAATGTTGTTGATGAACTCTCTTAAGTCTTTGTGACTATATGCCCTTGCATCTGAATCATGAAGGCCAATCTCATCATTTGATAAAAAAGAGAAGTTAGAAATTCAATACATTTTAACTCATCATTTTCATTAAATCAAATTACCCTATTCACCTTATAAAATGAGTGTCAAGTATCCATATGTTAATGCTAGTAACTAGCAGCATCAACAACAACGAAGCCTTATTTTTAAATGGGGTCAGCTATATGAATCCTAGAACATCTCTTTCGATAACTCTAAGTACTCCAAGTCTTAGTCTCTTTCTGAGTCTTCCTAGGTCTTCTTGTACCCCTTTTCCCTAGAGCCTCTATCTCATAATCGCATATTCTAACCGAAGCATCTAAAGTCTTCGGTTCACATGTCCAGACCACCTTAACCGATTTTCTCTCATCTTATCTTCAATTGCGGCCACTCATACTTTACTTCGGATATCCTCATTTTTAATCATGTCTTTTCTTGTGTGCTCATACATCCAACGAACCATTCTCATCTCCGCTACACTCATTTTTTCCATGTGTTGATGCTTGACCACCCAACATTTTGTGCATAAAGAATTGTTGGTTTTATTGTCATCCTATAAAATTTTTCCTTGAGCTTTAATGGCATACATCGGTCACACAACACACCCGATGCACTCTTCCACTTCATCCATCCAGTTTGTATCCTATGGTTGAGATCTCCATCAAATTCTTTATTCTTTTGCAAGATAGATCCAAGATAATGAAATTGCTCACCCTTTGGTATTTCTTAATCTCCATTCTCACCCCTATCTCATATGGATCCCCATTCCTAAGCTTGCATTCTATATACTCTGTCTTTGACAACTTAGGCGAAGACCATTAGATTCCAACAATTCCCGGCAAAGGTTAAGCTTCGCTACTCTTTCCTGCGTTTTATCTATCAACACTATATCATCTGCAAAAAGCATACATCAAGGGATATCATATGTCCCATTAACTCATCCATTACCAATACAAAAGGTCTGAACCTTGGTGTAACCTTATGGTTATAGGAAAGCTTTCAGTTTATCCTTCATGGGTTTTTACTGCAGTCATTGCTCCATCATAATATCCTTTATTGCTTGGATATATGCTACTCGTACTCCTTTCTTAATTTTTTAGAATCCTCCAAAGAATTTCTCTTAGAACCTTATCATACGCTTTTCCCAAATCTATAAAGACCATAAGCAGTATTGCTCTTTCCACTAACAAGAGTCCTTTTGATGTAGAGCAACAAAAAATCATAATATTATCCAACCATTCACACAATATATAATATAACTATGTGCAGTATTACTTGAATATTTTCTCATGCCTAATCAGATTCATGTCAATCAAAAGTATTCTAATGTGTAATTAAATTAACTAACTATTTGTCCCCACATGTTAGAAGATCCACCAATTGATCAAAAAACAATAACCAAGTTAATTTATAATTTCATATTATTTGTCAATGCTTTGCTATTATTTTGTATAAAAAATGACACTAGTAGAAAAAACAACTTGCGTGACGAATGATATTTCGTCGCACAAGAGGTACTTGCGCGATGGAAAAAACAGTGTCGTCGGGCAAAAAAGACAGGAAATGATTTTTTTCTTTCTCTATTTTTGCGCGACGAAGACAAAAACCTTCGTCAAGCAAGAATACTTCGTGCGACTAACAATAGTTGTCGTCGCGCAAAGTCATCAAGAAAACGCGGGGTAATTTATTTTGGCGCGATGAAAAGGGGACCTTTGCGCGACAAAGGTTTCGTAGCGCAAGTTCCTGTCAGTTTTCACTCAGACCATTCACTGCAGGTGAATCAGAGGAATCAATACTGCATTTATTACAAATGTTTGTGTGACAAAGCCCTCGTCGCTCAAAGGCCCTAACCTTCCTATAAATATGCGCTTCTGCTGTCCTTATTCTTCACTATTCTGTTCTCCTTATTCGTCACAATTCTGTTTGTTCTGGGATGAAGGATAAAAACAAGGATCAGAGCATGCCCTCCACCGACCCGAATAATTTGAGGCAACATTTTGAGTTCGCGCATGCGATTGCTGTAGCCATGTGGAATAATTGTCCTACTGCTGAGTGGCGTTCTTGGAAATATGTGCCCGAGAATGTGAAGAAGGCGGTGATGGATGAATTATTAATAAGTATAAGGGAAATTTTATTCGAACCCATTTAACCTCTTTCTACAGCCAACCTAAACTTTAAATGTGAATTATCTTTATTACCTTATTGCATAATTACCATTAAGTACAAGATAAAATTAAAAAGAAAAATAAGATATTAATAAACCTACAATCAGTAACTAAACTCTAACCATTATGTAACTTTTAACATGCGTTTTATTCAGGCAAAAACCCTAAGACGCTTTCATAAAGAAAAAATAAGCTCTTTTTGACGGATGGAGGGTGATTTTGAAAATTTTAATCCTCCAACTAAAATATAAATTTATTTATGCGAGAGTTGAATTATCCATTTATAGGAAAACTAATGAAAATGGCTTGAAAACTTTGAGTTTTAAAGATAAGGACAAAATAAAGGGTAAAGTGAATAGTATCAGGATTGACTTTTTAGTGTAAAAATGTGGTTTTTCGTTAAAGTGAACAGTACTGAGAGCTTTTCGTTAAAGTTCCCTTGATTTATTGATTTATATGCCATATACTAACATTTTGACTATTAGCTGTATAAGTTCACCAAGTATTTGTTTTTGGACACCATTTACCAAAGTATTCTACTTCTTAATTTACATATAACCATAACATCCTGCTTTTGTTATTGGATTACATATCAATCTGCTACCACTAAATTCGAGAGTTACAGTTAGATAATAGACAACATTGATTAGCTAAGTTCCTTATGTCTGCATTCGTATAATATCTTACTGATAATATTAGTCTTTGCTTTGCAATCTAAATTCTAATTAGCCAAACCACCAACAACTACATTCTTTGCATCATTGTTTTCGCATGTTTCCCAGCTCTTTTCATTTGATTTTGGTTTTTTATTTTTTAAATAAGTGTAAAGATAAATTTACATCCTTGAATTGGGTTTGTGAGGATAATTTAGGCAATAAATTTGGGTTTAAAGAGATATTGAAAGTTTAATTACAAATAATATGGGTGTAAAGAGTAAGCTGGGTGTAGAAAGAGGTTCAACGGGTTCAAATAAAATTTCCCCAAGTATAATGTTGATGGATCAATAATTAATTCTGTGAAATTTTTTGTTATATGTTGGAATTAATTATTTGCATATATGTGTAACAGTGTAAGTATACTCTTGGTGATGATACGAACGAACAATTGATGAAGTTGATGAAGTTGATGAATTTGACGGATGATGCATTGGAGGGAGGTTACAATCGGTGCCATTATGAAGTCAAGAGGAATGGAGGACCATCGAAATAGTAGTTTTAAATTTATGTTTATCGAAATAGTAGTTTTAAATTTATGTTTTTTAGGACAATATTTAAATTGAAGGTTTTTTTATATTTTTTATTATATTTTTTTTTTATATTTTTTTTATAAGTTATGTATTTGGACTTAAGTAGGCTTTAATTCCTGTTTGCTTTTTAAAATAAATGAATGGATTAAGGTATTAATTATTTTTAGAATAAATATTTAAGGTAGTAATTATTTTTAGAATAAATATTTAACTGAATATTTGTTTGTAATTATAAAGTTTACGTAAACATAGATATGTATGTTTACGTAAACTTTAAAATTACAATCATTCTGATCGTCTCGACATATATCGCGCAAAGTACGACCATATTGCGTTCAAGCCTTCCCATTTATTGCGCATTTATGACGCGTTTTGCGTGATGAATAGTTTCGTCACGCAAAGGGATCCTAGTGTTATATAAACACAGTTTCAGAACCCTAGTTTTCAAAAAAAATTTGTTTCAAAAGTATGGCTGATGCGTACACCGAATTTAGGTATGACATTGGGAGTTTGGTGCGAAAGGAATGTTCTGCCGAGCTTGAGTCTTGGAAAAAGGTCCCTGAGGAGTTGAAGAAGTCCATGCTAGGGGAGTTATTGGTAAGTTTGTAGTAAATAATGAATAATTATTTTTGTGAAAATGTAATATTTTTTAAATTACTAATTTTTTGTTATTGGCATTAATGTAGGTTCATTGGGATGTTGATGAAACCGATGAGAAGCAGCGGAAGTATGTGGGTGGGCTTTTCAAGCAGAGTTTCCGGCAATGGAAGTTTGATGTGTTGCGGGCGGATGAGGAGTTGAATTGTAATTATTTTTTGGAATAAGATTTTGTGGACTTTTTATTTATTTTAATTAAATAATTTATGTTATGTGGATGAGTATTAATATTTACATTAATTATAATTTGTATTTGGGATAATAAATTAGTTTTGTTAATTAATTTAATGTTTAATTAGGTTTGAGTTTTTAATTTAGATTAAAATAAAATTTACATTACATAAAAAGAAAACGGAAAAACTTAAAAAAAAAAAAAGTAAAACAATATGCATGCGCGACGATACATGTTTTCGTCGTGCAATTTGTTGAAAAGAATAAATTATAAAGTAAAGGAAATAAAATAAAAAAATGGTAAACTTGCTCGATGAATACTTTTTGGGATAATTTGATATAGATCCAATTTTGTGAGCCATTACTAGAATTAGTCCACTGCATTGAAATAGGTCCAATAATTGATATTCCACGTAAGCTTATTTATAATTTGTACCATATTTATCCTTTAGACTTATAAATTGTAGTAAATATTCAAAATTTCTTAATTATATGATTATTTGTGGTTTAACTAATCCCTTAATTGTAAGATTAGTTAATAGCAATAAAATCTCAACCCTCAGTCCGTTTCATCCCTCCTTTTTTCCCCTTCTTCTAAACAATTCCCTTTGTTAGATCATGGAATCAATCCTCCTCTTTCTTCTCTCATCTTTCATGGGTGATATTTTGTGTTCCTCCTCCAAATTCCTTCATGACAATTTCAGTTTTTACATAGCTTTCACCATTTTTTTACATATTTGTTCGGCAATACATTATCAATTGCAAGCAATAATACAGTATCATGCATTTATATTTGCTCTATTATATTTTTTTGCGTATCATAAAGGTAAACTGAAACTCAGTATTTGTTCCTTTTTTTGTTTAGTATTTGTTCCTTTAATGGAGGTATATTATATCATATTTCTATTCTAATGTTCTGCCATGGAGGTTCAACATTTTTCTTCCTATACAATAGGTAGTTTATTTTTGTTTTGCAGCTAGATTACATCTGTTTTGTTGGTATAAAGTATTTTTCTTCCTATACAATAGGTAGTTACTAAATTATATCAGTTTTGTAGGTAAACATCATTAGGTGGTTACTAGATAATATTTTAGTTTGAGTATTTAAATATTCAAAATTAAAAACTGAATAAATGATACAAAAATTAAAGAATTTAAATATTTTTATCTAAAAGGGCAAAATTGGTAGAAAAATATGTAATTGGATAATTGGACTTAGTTCAAAAACTACCTATGTTTTTGGACCTAGATCGAAAAGCCCCATACTTTTTTTTGTCGCACAAAGGTTATTTGCGCGATGAATTCTCTGTTTGTTAGTGCAAAGGACATTTGCGCGACGAAGACCGTGTTCGTTGCGCAAAATCATTCGTCGAAAAGTGAACTTAATAATCTGGATTCAGCTTGTGCAGAGGCAAGCTATAGTAAAATTCCAGATTTAGCCTCTGCACTCATCCCTTCGGTTTTGCTCAATCCGGCATCCGTCATTTCCATTTTATCTTAATTTCATCATCTAATACTCCTTCCATCTTCTTCTCTAGGTTGATTGAGCTATCTCGATGTGTTTGGTAAGTTTTTTTTTGATGTTTTTCTGTTAGGGTAAAAGTATTAATGTAAATTCATACTAACACCATGAATTTCGTTGTCTATAGGGATATTGTGTGTGATTAGCGATTGGTGGAGAACGATTGAGAATGTACTTTCTTCGTTTTATTTTTAAAAAATATCAAATTAATTAAATTATGTTGAACTTATGTTGTTATGTTTATATTGTATTCTGAAATTATATTTATATTATGTTGTTAAATTAGTACATGACGTACAAATATGTGTTGTGATGTACGGAGTTAATTGAAATGAACTTCGTACTTGTTTTTTATTTTTAGTAAAACTTAGTTTCCCGTTCGAGGATTAGTTGGATTTAGCGCATGGATGAGAAAGCATGACTACGGTCCAATTAATTTTTGAATTGTCCCATTATTTGGACAGTTTGGGAATGCACAATTATGGCGCATAGTTTATGGTTGAAGGTATTTGATATCTACGTCGTACATCTGAAAAACTGTACCGAGATGCTGTCGAAATTCATCCACGTCGAAATTTAATCTGATGTAGCCATAAATTACGTGACATAACTATG
The DNA here is from genome assembly GCA_036320875.1 of Cotoneaster glaucophyllus. Lineage (NCBI taxonomy): Eukaryota > Viridiplantae > Streptophyta > Magnoliopsida > Rosales > Rosaceae > Cotoneaster > Cotoneaster glaucophyllus. The sequence goes on from CM070067.1 coordinate 21,291,872, forward strand.
CATTTTCGAATGGGATATGGTCCTTACCAGAGGCATAAGGTGACACTATCATTTGTATGAAGTTGTTGTGATTATTGTATTGTTATTCTGGTTCCAGGATTTATGAACAGGATGTGGATACAGAACCCGAGTAGATGCGTGTACGAATACTTGCATGGAATCGAGGATTTTATTGACTTTGCATGTACACACAACCTGGGTGCAACTAGAATACGGTGTCTTTGTAGGAGGTGTAACAACACGTTAAGGGAGACAATTAAAAATGTTCAATTTCATTTCGTAAGGAATGGAATGATTGAGACATATAATACTTGGAACCATCATGGGGAACAATTAGACAATGTTTCGTCTTCAAACGCCATAAAAGTGGACAATGTTGAACCTATTGTGGATCCTAATGAACAAGTCATGGATATTATAAATGATGCTTTTCCATTTGCATCGACAAACACCAATTAGGAAGGGGAAGATGACGTGCCTACACCAATGGACAATGCAAAGTTTGAACAATATGAAAAACTATTAAAAAATGCCAACCAAGAGTTATACCAGGGGTGCGAGAGCTTTTTGGTTCTCACGGCCATTGTGGAACTAATGCACGGAAAAATAAAGTATCGTATGTCAAACCAATGTTTCGATTACTCTTTGGGGGTTTTCAAGAGAATGCTTCCAAAGGACAATTGTTTGCCGAAAGACCATAGACATGCTCAAAAGGTGTTGAATGGTCTTGAATTGGGTTATGAAAAATTCACGCTTGCAAAAACAGTTATATTTTATTCTACAAAGAGAATAAAACATTGGATAAATGCCCTGTATGCAATGAGTCGAGATTCAAAATGACATCTCAGAATAGAACGACTAAGATCCCACAAAAAGTCATGCGTTATCTACCCTTGAAACCTAGGTTGCAGCAATTGTATATGTCGACGCATACTACCACCGACATGAGATGGCATAAAGAAAAATGGGTAGACGACGATGTGATGAGTTATCCTGCAGATGGGGAGGCATAGAAAGAGTTCGATCAAACGTTCCCCGAGTTTGTTGCTGATCCCCGAAATATTAGATTGGGACTTGCCACTGACAGATTCAATCCGTTCGGGGTTCTAAACCAACACCACAACACTTGGTCGATTTTCGTATTCCCATATAATTTGCCACCTTGGAAATGCATGAAAAAAGAATACATGATCATGACTCTTTTGATCACTGAGGATTCTGGTAGGTCAATCGATGTTTACTTAAGGCCGTTGGTTGATGAGCTAAAGGATTTATGGACAAACGGTGTGCGCATGTATGATAAGTGCACTGGGAAGATGTTCACTTTGCGGGCAGCAGTTATGTGGACTGTGAACGATTTTCCTGCATATGCAATGGTTTCTGGGTGAAGCACTAAGGGTTATATGGCATGCCCTATATGCAAGGATGATGTAACATCTGGTTGGCACGCCGAAAAAGTTTGTTACCTTGGTCATCGGAGATGGTTGCCATGGGACCATGAGTGGCGGGAAAAGGATAAAGAGTTTGACGGGAAAACAGAGCATCGCCTCAGACATAGAGAATGGTCCGGTGATCAGATTTTGAAGCTGCTTAATCATTTGGATTTTGTTCCATTCGGGAAAACAGTGAGTAGGACCAGACCTTCTACACATATAAACTGGACACATAAGCCTATGTTTTTTGAGCTCCCGTATTGGTTGAAACTAAAATTGAGACACAACCTCAACATTATGCATGTTGAGAAAAATGTATTTGACATATTGGTGGGCACCATTCTAGATATTGAGGGCAAGACAAAGGACACGATCAAAGCTCATCTTGATTTGGAAAGAATGGGCATACAGAGGGGTTTATGAATGAATAGGGACAATGATAAAGCCAGAAGGGGTCTTGCGTTTTTTTTCATGAAATCGAATGACAAAAAAGAGTTTTTAAAGTTTGTATCATCTGTAAAGTTTCCCAATGGGTATGATTCTAATATCGCTCGTTGCGTGAATGTTGACGGGGTAAATTTGATGGACTAAATAGCCATGACTGCCATGTGTTTATGCAACGCCTACTACCTGTGGGTATTCGACACCTATTGCTGGAAGATGTTATGAAGCCAATCATGTTATTGTCCAGATTTTCTTCCCAACTGACGGCAAAAACGTTGCAAAAGACGGACGTTAATCAATTGTGCCATGACATTGTCCAAGTCCTATGCAAGTTTGAGATGATATTCCCTCTAGCTTTCTTCACAAGTATGATCCACGTGATGGTTCACTTGCCCGAAGAGGCATTGCTTCCTGGCTCTGTTAACTATCGCTGGATGTATCCAATAGAAATGTATATAATCATCATCATTTGTTTATGCATCATTAACCCACGCTTACTAATTTGTATCGTATCGTTTTAGGTTGGCAGTCTTCTCGGGAAGCTGAAAAAAAGTGTACGCAACAGGGTGAAACCCGAAGGATCAATTATAGAGGCTTGGGTTCAATATGAGTCACTTACTTTTTGTGTAATGTATTTAAAAGATGTGGAGATGACTTTCAATCGTTCTTAGCGCAATAATGACGGGGGTGCGAGAAATGAGAAACTTTCTGTTTTTACCCAATGCGCACGACCTTTTGGAGATCCTGTACGAGGCGAGTCGTTTTCCAAAAATGACATGGAGGTAGCGCATTGGTTCGTACTGGACAATTGTGACGAGATAATGGCATACCTAGATGAGTGTGAAGAGATGATGAAGCGAGAACATCCATCACATTTGGTGCCAAGAAACACCGAGAATTGTTTCCACAGTGGTTTCTCGAATATGTAAGTTATAAGTGTTTTGTATTTGTGATATATATTGTAGTATTTAATTTTCTCAAACTAACAGGTGTATGTTTTTGTATAATATTAGGTGAATAAATTGAAAGCATCAAATTCTCCCACTTACAGTGAAGAGTTATATAACTTGGCGTTTGGCCAGATTCGCACTGAATTGTTCTCGGGTTGCCATGTTAACGGCGTCATGTTTTTGGGGACTACACGAGATGACAAGTTGTGTACGCAAAACAGCTGTGTCCATGTCCCAAGTGGAGGTGAAAGTATGAACATTGATTTCTATGGCAAACTAACAACTGTCGTGAAATTGCTTTACAAAGACCAATACCAAGTGATCATGTTTAAGTGTCGATGGTTTGATACAAACCCAAATAGACAAGGAAGTGTTAAAATCGACCATGGCTTACTAGGAACACTAACAAAACTTACTACGATGATGACCCTTACATTTTGGCAAACATGGCAAAACATATTATGTATCTAGATGACCCTAAAGCCGAGAGGTTGGAAAGTTTTCAGAAGATGGATCAGAGGAACATGTATGATATACCAGAACCAGACCCTATTGACGAGACAACGTCGTTGACCAACATTTAGAATTTTCAATGGAAAATGATGTTGAAATACTTCGAGATACAAATCTTATCAAAGAACCATTTCAGATACAAGAAGTGGCTTCAATCGAAATACCGATTTAGTCTATTACAATTGACCTCGGTAATATTCCACAATACGATGGTGCAGTGGGCCCGAACGACGACAGTGACATACTTATCGAGGATGAGGATTGGGAGACCGAAAGCGACGATAGCGAAAGTTATTATAGTTCGGATGATGAATAATGCAATTTATTTGTGACTTGCAATGTAAAACATATTAAATGAAATTGTTTGTAATTTAATTATATAATGTTATAAATATTTTTTTTATTTTCATAAATATAAATTTAAAAAAATTTACTCGGGTAAATTAAATTTTCAGCTTATTGCGCGACGATTAATTTCCCTTTCATCGCGCAAGGAGCTGAAAATTTTGACTTTCTGGTGGGCACGAAAATAATTTCGTGAAAATTTGAATTTTTTGCATGACGAATATCTTCTGTTCGTCATGCAAGAACCTCGGGATTAAACTAAAACTGCAAACACTTTCCATTTCTCTTAGCTCTCCCTCGCACTCTTTCTTCCTCCTTCGACAACCCTCTATCTTCCTCCGACGATAGCCCTCTCTCTGAGGTAATTTTCAATGTACTTAACTAGTAAATTTAGGAATTAGGGTTCTAATATTGCTTTCTGGTTGCTCAAAATATAATACTTTGAATATGGGTTCTAATATGCTTTGATAATTGCTTTGATTTTTATAATTGATGTTTATACACATAATACGTCGACTGCAAATTCATGGTAGGAGGGAGAGGGTAGTATTACAAAGTCAGTGCCATTTATAACATCTGCTTGTTGAAGAGCTACACTGTTGTTTGAAAATTTAAATTAAGGGTTTTTATCACAAATGGTCCCTGATATTGATCAAACACATCATTTTGGTCCCTGACATTGAAAATCAATAGAAATGGTCCCTGAGATTGATCAAACACATCACAAATGGTCATTCCGTTAAAAACTCTTTGGGCAAGTTTCAAAGCTCCGTAACTCAATCGTTTCTTAACCAAATTCGACTCATAATATATCAAAATGAAGATAGGAAAGTGTAGAACAAGATTATACCTATTTTAAAGCCCAATGGTTGCCGGAGATGGCCGGAAAATAGCCTCAAATGTGACTGGTCCGCGAAAAAATTGAAAAACTCGTCGGAAACTGGGTAAACTTTAAACATTCATAACTTCTTCACTAATCAAGGAAATCGAATGATTCAAAAATGAAAATCATACTTCTCGATGAGATGAAGAGAATGGTATCTTTCTTGATGGCTAACTCGCCGTAGTTTGGCCGGAAAACTGCTCGAAATTGGCTAACTCGAAAATGGTTATCCAATTTCGAACCCTTTGTCGTCCAAACCACGGTGAATTAGCAGTCAATAAAGATACCATTCTCTTTGTCTCGTCGAGAAGTATGATTTTTATTTTTTAATCACTCAATTTCGTTGAGTATTGAAGAAGTTATGAACGTTTAAAGTTTACCCAGTTTCCGGCGAGTTTTTCCGCGGACCAGTCACATTTGAGCTATTTTTCCGGCCATCTCCGACAACCATTGGGCTTCCAAATAGGTATAATCTTGTTCTACACTTTCCTATCTTCATTTTGATATATTATGGGTCGAATTTGGTTAAGAAACGATTGAGTTACGAAGCTTTGAAAATTGCCCAAAGAGTTTTTAACTGAAGGACCATTTGTGATGTGTTTGATCAATCTCAGGGACCATTTCTATTGATTTTCAATGTCAGGGACCAAAATGATGTGTTTGATCAATGTCAGGGACCATTTGTGATAAAAACCCTTAAATTAATAGGTTATGCTTGTTGAAGAGCTATGCTCTGTTACTATCGAAAGAGGGTGTGACAAGTTTATGGATTGAATACTTGAAACCATTCAATTAGTTATCAACGACACGCTTTAGTAAAGCCTAGGAAACCATATATATATATATATATGAATAAGCAGTTGAGGGAAAGTTAGGGAACATCTCTGGAATCTGTTTGTATAGAAGGGTGACAGAAGCTCTTATCATGTGAATATTAACTACAAAGCAACATGATGAAATACTTAATTGCTTTTCTAGTCATGCTAAAAATGTCAACATTAGCAGTTGGTCTGAGAAGGGTACTAATTTTTCTTTGACTGCAATCTGTTGTTGAGTTGTTTTTTGCAAAACAGTTTAATCTATTTAACTGCACTTTTATTTTCCACCTTGGTTCATCTTGAATTATGTGCATTCAATGGATTTATTTCAGTTTTCTTTTAAATTTTGTCTCCTCGACAATAGTTTGGGATAAAATAATTTTTGTATCTGTCAAGTAGAGTAGATATTGGGTGAAGATAACATCAGTAACATTGTTATATTTGAGCTACAGTTCAACTTGCCTGTTTTTAGGTGGACATTGGGTGATGTTTGTTGTACAGTTCAATGACATTTTAAGGTTCAAGCACTATCTAACTTATTAAAGGATTTTGAAATTGTAAATGAGCATAAGTTGTGTTAAAATTCTTGATGTCGGCCGTTGGGAATGTAAATGTTGATTGGAAGAGTTAAAGTTTGAGCCTGTCACTAATTGTGAAATCAATATAGTAGATGCTACTACTATTAATCATGGTCAAAGCTCTTCCATGGTTATGATTTTTTCACTAGTGATTGAGTCGTTCTGTTCATTTGTGTATGAATTGTACAAACATGTGCGGAGTCCCACTACATTATGCATTATAATTATAGAGGGCTACTTTAGTGTTTAGGTATATTGGGGTAAAGATAAGGATGCTATGTTTGTATTGTGTTGATTTGATTCCGAAGTAATTCTTATTGCAATTGCTTTCTTTAATAAGGTTTGCTATCCTATCAAGAAGGATGAAATACATGTTTTACAAGCTGTCATATTCGTGCATTGTTATATTTTCAGTTTAACTAATTGAACACTTGGGCAAAGAATACTACTAACTGATTGAACACAAGGATGAAATACATGTTCATATTAGTGTTGCTTTCTTTAATAAAGTTTAGTGTTGCTTTATTCCTCATCATTTGTTATATCCGTGCATTGTTATATGGTCACACCCAATGGTGTTATGCACATTTTGCCCTAACAAAAAAAAAGATAAAAAGTATAAAGTGAGCTTTCTTCTTTCTCACTTGTGTTTATTAGGTATGTCTACTTAAGTGGAACTCTCCCAATTATATACAAATTTCATCTTGAGGCTTCAGAACTAGAATTGTAATTAAAGCATCCATCACATTTATATCAACTTTATCCAACTTATTGTCATACATGAAGCATACTTCTCCACTGAGAATAAAGGGAAGTCCTTGCTACTTTTCGTTGGCAATTTTCCAGTTAATATGGTCCTTTGAGTTGGTTATTTTCTAGTTAATATAGTCCGTTTAGTTGGCCATCTGACATTCCATCTTTCTTATGCTAAGATTCAAACTACTATGCTGATTTTAATTCAATGAGTTGATAGTTTAGTCTGCTTGTTTTTAATGTTGTAATTGCTTGATTTTAATTCAAACAACTATGATGCTAGGTTTCAAAGTCTTGTGAAAGCATTTCCCCTGAAAACCTCCTCAAGGTATAAATGGTTGATTTACTTGGATGCATCTACTAAGTAGGCTTTTGTGGCTTAAATCCTATGTGCCTGCTTTCTTTCATAATCGATGCACTGTTTTTCTTCTTTAACACAAAATTTTAATGCACAAATTTCCAATAGAACTAGAATTTTTCTTAGGAAAACTAATGAAAAGTCCAAAAAAACTTCTCTTTTAACGAAAAGCCCTTTTTGAAGGTATAGTGAACAGTGACAGTTAAAGGTAAAAAAGTGGTTTTTCGTTAAAAGTGAACAGTACTGGGAGTGTTTTGTTAAAACTCCCATTTTTCTTATGTCCTTGATTCAGTGTTATTCTTTTTATTTATTATTTTTTAAACTTTCTAATATAAATAAGAGAAGCTTATATGATTAATCTAACAAATACTATAGAAGTTTTAGAAGGATTATGATTGGTTGCTTGTACAACCAATAGTCCAGAGAGCAATTTATTACCTTCTCATTGTGCAGATGTCACATTTAATTAGAAATCGTAAGGCGGTGTCGAATGTTGCCCGTTCAATTCCTCCGCCTCCTACTTCAGCCGCCACTACTTCAGCAGAAATGGACCACATGCCGGTTAATCCAGTCGATCCAGTTGGTCCTGGGGTCTCCTAGGTGCCAGCGTCATCAGCCTCTTCAGTAGCGCAACCTATTGGCGCCATGCGTGGTCACCGTCGCCCTCGCACGCCCGACACATCGGCATCCAATATTGATGCCTCGGGGTCCCAACAAGGTAAGCATGTGATAAACGCTGAGAACTGAATTTTTCTACAGTGCCTTGGTGATTTCTCCATATAGACTGTTCCATCTCATACAGGAAGATCAATTAAGCTTTGCAACCTGAAAGTTAGTCATTTTATTTCAATAACTACTCGAATAAATCTGTTATGCTAAATTTTGTCAATATTTATATTTCTAATAAAATTTGCCGTATTCTGTTATCAGTGTTTGATATAAATGATTCTATTTGTTAGAGCATGAATGCCAATGGTCGATTTACTGTCAAACCTGCGACTTGAATTCAAGATAATGAAGCAACAAATAACTTAAAAACAGAGTTGCTAAATAGAATGTGGAAGTTAACTGTTCCTCATGCGATTAAAAATTTTAGTTGGCTTTTGATTATGGATAGGTTACAAACTAGATATACACTATGTAATATTTCACTTGGCATTCACTACTGAAGCATTCAACTGTTGTGATTGTTGTTGGATATCGTATATTATTTATTACATTGTCCAGGGTTTGTGAATTGTTATAACTTTAGGGGAGGTTTTGCCAAAATTTCGGTATAATTTGTTGTGTTTGTTTGATTGTTTTTTATTTTTTTATTTTAGCAAAGAAAAATACTTGGGGACCTTGTCGCCAGTTGAAGACGGCGAAGGTCACCCATGTGACCAACAGACGTATCACGATCAGATACGACGATCGGCATCGGGCTGCACCAACGGTAGAGCAGCATAACGCATTGGTCCACAACATTGGTCACGTCGTTCAGACTTATTGCCCTATGCAATGGAAGTCTTGGAAGGCAATGCCGGACAAGGTGAGGACGAAGGTGCGCGTATAGTTGTCGGTAAGTATCCTACCTTTTAATTGTTTTTCCTTTAAATTTTATATATTTATATTACTTAATGTATGTAATTAATTTGTTACATTGCAGACGAACTACAATTTCGATGACATCAACGATATGTTGGCGTACATCAACAGGCTCTTCGCTGAATGGTACAAGCAGTGGAAGAATGACCTACACCAATATTTTGAGACATTTGATGATCCGTAGGTTGCTCTTCAGGAAGGTTGCCCGAAGAAGTTTGAGGACAGGGAAGATAATTGGGCTTTGCAGTCATTTTTAGGAGCCCGACTATGTGGTACGTTTTTTATATTAAGTTTTAAAAGTATTATACGTTTCTTACTAATGTTTATTGATTTTTTTATATTTCATTTAAACTAGAACTAATACGTTTATTTTTTGTATAATAGAAGAAGGCAAAAGCCAACAAGAGTAATCTAGAGAAGAAGACTCTTATCCACCATTCCGTTTCGAGACCCTTCTCATATACGTTAGAGGCGCGACGACAGGTAATAATAAAGTTTTTCATATTCAATTTTTAATATGTCAATAATATTTTTTTTTTTCATACTAACATTTTTCTTCTCTTGTTCTATTCAAGGGGGGTTCAAAATTCCCCGAGATCGATGTTTTTAGCGACGTTTATGTTCGACCCGGGGATGAGTTGGCCGAGTCCCTTCATGTAAGTATTCTTCAACTGTAATTAATATCTTACACATTCAAGTATGATGGTTATTATTTGAATGTTATTAATAATATTTCATGTTATATTACACATGCGACGATGATGGAGAAGAGGCAGTTGGTTCTTCAGGAGTTTGCCTCCCAGCTTCTTTCTGAGACTCCGCTCGAGTCTGTGGATTCCTCAAAGAATGCGGGGTTTTAGATCCTTATAGAAACCTTGGATCAGACTCTCGGGCTGAGGCCGGGGACGTATTGTAGGGGATGGAGAATGCCCGGCAGCGGGAACCTAGAGTCTCTTCATCATTGTAGTCAAAGAGTGAGGTGACAGCTTTGACAGGAGAGGTGGCTGACCTTAGGACTGAGCTCACCTCATATAAGAGCCATATGTCACTGATTGTACAGGCCGTTAGTCAGTTCGGCATTTGTTTCCAGGATCTTTGTCCTCCGTCGACATCCGAGCCCCTCCAACCCGAGCATGCCCACAACTCTGCCCCTTCGACCTCTGAGCCCGTCCCTAACCTCGAGACCTTCTAGCCGCCTCTGAATGACGATCCCGTAGATTACGCTGTAATATTTTCATAGTTTTTTACTCCCTTACTTTTTAAACATTTTCCTTGTACATACATTTTATATTTATTTAAATAAATTATTTTTCTCTTCATTACATTTTTTAATTGCAATTTAATTTTATTACAAAATTTTAAAAAAAGCAGAACAAAAAATTTAAATTTAAAAAAAAAAATTTCTTTTTGCCCGACGAAAACCTTCGTCTGCAAAATTCTAGCGACTAACAAGGTTTCGTCGCGCAAAGTTTCGAAAGACGAATATTAGTCGTCCCACGTTTGTATCCTGGTATTTTGTGCGACGAACACATTCGTTCCTAAAAGTTTTGTGTGACGAAGGCTAAACTGCCACGTTCTTGCAACCAATGCTATTGTTCGTCGAGCAAAGTCTTTATTCACGATCTTTGCCCGACGGATTCTGCGTGACAAAGTTTCCGTCGCTCAGACGTTTGTGCGACAAAAATACACTTTGCACGACCAACTTTTATTCGTTATGCATATAGTTAAACGTAATAGTGTGGTAAACCCTAATGAAATTGACACCTCTTAGTTACCATCCACATTAAACCAATTTCAAAATCTGTATTAAAATAAATCAATTGTCAAAATCATGGCATGACACCCATCTATATCTATTTAATTACAATAGGACAAAGGCACTGATTTATTGATTACCATTGAAGATTGATTTACAAGGGAATTGATCAAACAAGATAAGTTTCTATTGAGAAATTGAATATATCAATTCAAATGATATTTATATGCAATTTCACATCAATATCTCACACTCAATAATTAGTTTGGAAATATATATCATTGTATCTGATCTAGACAGAAAGTAGATGCAGGATTCTAAATTCACAAAGTTAGTTCCTTATAATATCTGTCTTTGAGCTTACTAAATCCTAGCTCAAACATGACATATCAATTTATAAATCAAAAGGGAAAGGGACCAAGGATATCACATAATTAAAATATGCCCCCACAATGTTAATGCAACATCTGAAAAGGATGCCTTTTTTTGGTGGTCCAAATCCTCTAATCTCAGACAACAACGATATCAAACCCATCAAGATTTTAATTCTAAAGAGTTCAAAGAGCCGTCCTTTTAACGACAGTTAAGCCTCTTACAAGTAGAAAATATAAATAAAAAAAATAAAAAAAAAACAAAAAAAACCCCACTTTCCATCATGGTCATTGGACTTGTTAATCCCCATATATGCATGTTATATATGTGTTTGAAATGGTCCCGGCATAACTTGCTGGCCTTTTTTTGTTTGGTTTTGATTTTTAAATTTTTTTTTTATTCATATATATGCTTCAAATTAAGAGGGAATTGAAATAATGCATGGTGGGGTTATCTGATTTCATGTTTCCATTGCCAACTTGCATACTGGGTTTTCTTGCACATATATTCCTGCCTTCATCTCTGTTTGCTTCTGCCAAATTAATCTCTCTTCCAACCATTAAATCGATCTGGTTTTGTAGCTTAAAATGTGAAGTCACATGTGATCAAAGAGCAAATAGGTAGGAATGTATGCTATAGCCTTTTCCCTTTTCGTTTCTGTCATCATCTCAAGCTCAAATCCTCTGCATGTAGCATAAAATTTTCCTTTTGTAAATGTAATGAGTTATTTTTGTAAGTGTCAAACTGTGACTTACAAACATGGAAGGAGAAACGACTTCTTACATAAAGTAAAGTTCATATATATATATATATATATATATTAGATTCACTAATAAGCATGTGGATCATGCAACACATGATATGGGGCATGCATATATGTAACACTCATGAGAATAATGTGGCACGCCTCAGAAAATATATAGCACATTACCTACAAACCATTAAATACGTACAAATACATTATATGACTTCACCCAAACCTGTGCTTTTCTGTGGGACATGGCTTAAGTACCGAGTTAAAGTTACATAGCTTACAGAAAAAGTTGTTGAGTTCATAAAAATACAGGCTATATAAAGTCAAGCGGTTAGCATATATGTACGTAAAATCAATGAACATAACTTTCACTTCAAACATGAGTTCGAAAGAAGCTTTAGAGAGAGAGACCTACACCATGCAAAGTTGCCAACAAAGAAGTGGCAGGTTGAGAGTTGAGACCAAACGTATTTAGAGTGTGAAAAGCAGCGCCACAATGTTTGATAAAGTTTTATGCCAAACTGTTTTGATGTGTATAATGACTAAAATTCACAAGTTATGGTTAAGAAGTGATCATGATTGTGGTGGTGGTAGCGACGGTGGCGGCAATAGTTGGCTGTAGTGGCAGGGGTGATAGTAGAGATAGTAGTGTTGAGGGGGTTGTGGTGAGGGAGTTGGTGGCGACATTGGTGGTGGAGAGAGGTGGTGCCTGTGGAGCCAAAAATAATCACAAGGCGACACGTGGACATTTTAGCAAAAATGACCAAACTACCCCTGAGGTACACCGGGATTTCTACACGCGAGCAGCAGACAATCATCTTTCAACAAAACTCAAAAATGCTCTAAAGAGAGGTAATCAAATCAAATCCATCTCATCAAATCCTTATCTTGCAAAGCAACCTCCAAAATAATATTATTTGGTTAATTAATGGATTAATTAACCAATTAATCCATTAACCACCTATTGAAATTATACAATTTAACCCAAAACCACATTAGTGGCCGGCCAATTCCCTCAAAAATAATCCATCTCTTTTCTCCACCTTTTCCACCATTTTCCCTTTTTAATTACCCTAATTAAATAGCCAATTAATCCTATAAAACCACCAAAATATTCATTTCATGTTTAATTAGCCAAATTAATTGGCTAATTAAACCCAAATTAAACCCAAAAAGCCCTACCAAAACCGGCCACCTCCTATCCCTATAAATAGAGGCCTATTCTCACCAAAAAACCAATTCCAAATCTCTTGAAAAAATCTCAAATTCTCTAAACACTTTTCTCTCTAAATTTCTAACTTTGGCATCGGAGGTTCTTCGGCCAAAGCCCCCCCCCATTCATCGTGGGCGTGTGAGGCTCTTGGCCTTAACCTAAGGTGCTATTTGTTTTGTAGGTGCAAATCCGTCCAAGATCGAAGAGGAGAAAATTTGCATCCACAAATTGGTGCTTTCATTGAGAGTTGAAATCCATACTCGTAGAAGACTCTCGCATAAAAAAGGTTTTTTCTCTATTTTCTAGTCCACTTGTATTTTTTCATATGTTCTTATTATTAGAATTTTTTATTTGCAAAGATTCTTTGATAAAACGTGAAAAAAGAAATACAATGGCTAGAAATTTAGAAAACTCCACGAGTGAAAATTCCAAAATTTAAGAGATGGGACCGCGACAATCCACAAGGCTAAATGTGACAATAATTGGAGCGGCACCACCACTACGAGGCTCCACCATGGCAACCACCGCGGTGGCCACCACGGCAACCACCCGCGGCAAGGTCCATGGCACCAAAGCTACGGCCCAAGCCATGTCATTCCAAGCCCAAGGAAAACCGGCATGTGCCGCCCAAATCCAACGCGAGCCCAATGCGTTGCCGAGCCGAGCCCAAGCCTCGCACTTACATGCGCCACATGTCGAGCAGCCTACTCCCGTGGCCCAGCCTGCTCCCTCCGAGCAGCCCACTCCAGTGGTCCAGCCTGCTCCCGCCGAGCAGCCCACTCCCGTGGCCTAGCCTGCTCTCGTGCCCCAGCCTGCTCTCGTGGCCCAGCCTGCTCTCGTGGCCCATCTTGCTCCCGTGGCCTTTCAAGCAGCCCAAGTAGGCCCAAGACTATATCAACCATCCGGACCTATCATCGAGCCGGGGGCATTCTCACCATATTTCTCTGTAGATTTGGCATTTCCCAACTCAAATCTTGCGCCCGGAGTCTACCACCCTTCCACTGCTGAAGGAGGCACATTCCTTCCAAGCTTTTCCAATCTAAATGGCGAACAACACTTGTCTCGACAAGTCATAAAGTTAACCAGCGCCCTAGCACAGCAGACGACCTTGGTGAACCAGCTCTTGTAGCACACTAAGATGCAACGTGCCCCTGACGAGCTGTCCCAAAGTAGGACGAGGGCAGACAAAAAACCTCTCCAGCAGCCTCCCGGCAAGCAGCCACTCGACCAGCCACGAATTGAGCGTTCTAAAGGAGTACACTCCCAACTGGGCCCCCGAGATAGCGTATACTCCCGTCTTAACGCATGGAGGAGCGTGCACTCTCAGTTAGGCCCACGGACAAACATACACTCACGGTTGGGGCCACATTCCGATAATCAACATGTGCAACCTTCTAGGTGAAGTGTTCATTCGCGGCAAGGACGCAAGGAGCATCATCCACCTCACATCGGAGTAGGCAGCACAATGGACGGAGAGAAGCAGTCACTCAATCCGGCTCAAGTTCAACCAGTAGCCTGCGAGTTACCCGCTCGCCTGCTAGGAATATACCACACCCACTGTAGCCGCGACATAGACGAGCCGAACACATGGAAAAGCAGCCTAGACAAGCAGGTTACAATCGGCGGTAGCCGAGAGCTCCGCCACCTTAACAAAGGCAAAACTTCCATGCTCTCCAGTGCGAGAGGGTAAACCAATCCCCCGACACCCATCTGGGTCTGCTCTCCAGTGCGAGAGGATAAACTAATTGCTCTCCAGCGAGGCGCGAGAGGGTAAACCAATTCCCCGACACCCATATGGGTCTGCTCTCCAGTGCGAGAGGATAAACTAATTGCTCTCCAGCGCGAGAAGGTAAACCAATTCCCCGACACCCATATGGGTCTGCTCTCCAGTGCGAGAGGATAAACTAATTGCTCTCCAGCGCGAGAGGGTAAACTAATTCCCCGACACCCATATGGGTAAGCTCTCCAGTGCGAGAGGATAAACTAATTGCTCTCCAGAGCGAGAGGGTAAACTAATTCCCCGACACCCATATGGGTAAGCTCTCCAGTGCGAAAAAGCCACATAGCTCAAAAGATCGAATGCTAGAAGATCAAATAGGCAGCAAATGTTCAGGGGGCAGCAACAACTTTTGCACTTAACAGTTCGCTCATCCAACACTTCATCTTCAGCAGCTCCGATCTTGGCAACTCCATCCTTGACTGCTTCATCTACGGCAGCTGAGAAATCAAACTCAAGCAGTTTCCTCATTTTTGGCAAGCAGCCCAGACGTGGCAGCCCAAACTACGCCACTTCCTCGGCCCATGCCAAGCTAATCCTTGGCTCTAGCCAAGCCAAACAACCCAAGCAGTGGCCCTTGCCACAACACCTCCTCGGCCCATGCCGAGCCAACTCCTGGCCCCTGCCAGCCGACGTGCCGCACCACCCCGACGGTTGCCCCACGACAGCACTACCAAGAAGAAGACAAGAAAAATTAATTTTTGCTTACATCGGTGCGGCACGGAGAAGACAAAGAAATCAACGAAAGACGGTCCTTTGCACGGGCAAGATGTAGAAGATTGCTAGAGGAGGGGGAACAAATATCCTCTAAGCTCTCTCTCTTTCTTGTAGGGTAGAATAAATCGCTCTTCAAAGTTGATTTAATAACCCACTTAAGGTGGACTTAAATAGGCTTTGAGAGAAATTTATTTCCCTTTCCTAGAAGGATCTAATTTCCTATTGAAGAGGGAATCTACATCAAAATAGGAAGCAGTCCTAAGTCTCCTAAAAGCAAGGAAATCTCTACACCTGCTGCCCTTTCCTGCGAGCAGCCCAACAGGTGTGGGGGCATTTGTGGAGCCAAAAATAATCACAAGGCGACATGTGGACATTTTAGCAAAAAGGACCAAACTACCCCTGAGGTACACCGGGATTTCTACACGCGAGCAGCAGACAATCATCTTTCAACAAAACTCAAAAATGCTCTAAAGAGAGGTAATCAAATCAAATCCATCTCATCAAATCCTTATCTTGCAAAGCAACCTCCAAAATAATATTATTTGGTTAATTAATGGATTAATTAACCAATTAATCCATTAACCACCTATTGAAATTATACAATTTAACCCAAAACCACATTAGTGGCCGGCCAATTCCCTCAAAAATAATCCATCTCTTTTCTCCACCTTTTCCACCATTTTCCCTTTTTTATTACCCTAATTAAATAGCCAATTAATCCTATAAAACCACCAAAATATTCATTTCATGTTTAATTAGCCAAATTAATTGGCTAATTAAACCCAAATTAAACCCAAAAAGCCCTACCAAAACCGGCCACCTCCTATCCCTATAAATAGAGGCCTATTCTCACCAAAAAACCAATTCCAAATCTCTTGAAAAAATCTCAAATTCTCTAACCACTTTCTCTCTAAATTTCTAACTTTGGCATCGGAGGTTCTTCGGCCAAAGCCCCCCCCATTCATCGTGGGCGTGTGAGGCTCTTGGCCTTAACCTAAGGTGCTATTTGTTTTGTAGGTGCAAATCCGTCCAAGATCGAAGAGGAGAAAATTTGCATCCACAGTGCCAATGGTGATGGGAGATAATTATGGTGGTGGGATGGTAGCCTCTACGATGGTGGTGATGGTGACGGCAACGGCGATAGTGGGAGTGGCAATCGCAGGTGGTGGAAGGTGGTAGTGGATGAGTGTATGGGTAAAAAACATAAGGGAATAGTAAATGATGTCATTTTAAAAAACTATATAATGAGGTTATTATAAAAATTAAAATATTTATATTAAAGGCTCTGCTCTGCTTATTGTAAAAGTAACTTTAAAAGCAATATCTAAATGTCACTTTTAAAAGCTGCTGTTAGAATGTCGTTGCTTTTAAAATAATCATTTTTTATTTTTATCACACTTTTTAATTCTTAACTTTAAAGTGAAACAAAATCTTCAATAAAGAGAAATTAAAAACAACTGAATGAAAATAAAATCTTCAAAATTGAAACAATTGTTGTATGCATAATTTACTGAACAATTATAGAGGCCATAGAGAGAGGGAAGGTGCGGCGTAGAGAGAAGAGAGAGATGTGTAATTGTGGGGTGTGTTCTATGCCACCTCATTGTGCCTTTATTTATAATAGTAGTGAAGGTTAATTCCTTAGCCTTTTAGGATTATAACTCTTAATAGGTAATCAACTCTAATAGGAATATAAGAGATATTCCAAGATATACTAGGATTTACACAATCACATTCATAATCTAATAGGACTGCAACACTCCCCATTGAGTGTGTAAACACTCAAGTAAATGGCATATCAGGTCTTCAGTGATGAAACAAGTACAATTGATGAAGTCGTCGGCACAATGAGCGAATGTGAGTCTCAAATCAACGGAAGAATGCATAAAAAGGTAAAACTCGCAAAACCTTGCTATGGTAAAACCAAGGTGGGACAAAAACCCATAGACTAAGGAGAAAAATGAGAAGTTGCATTAAGTCAAAACTATACGTCTTTTGGACGCAAGTAGAAGAACTCACAAGGGTATGATCAGCCCAAGATGGGTGCCTCGTTAAAACCTAGTTAGATGGCAAAAACCCAGTGGGAAAAATGCTCCTAATCGTAGGGGAAAAGAGTACATTAAGATCAAGTGAGTATACTTCTGGATACTCATCCTGAGTTTGACATAACTTCCAAATGAGAACTACAAGCATTGCATATGAAGAGTTAGGCATACCAATTCCTCGAACAAGCTTCTGGAAGGTTGACTTAGGCAGTGACGTCGTGTAGAGGTCGGCAAGGTTGTCTGGGATCGGCTTGCATGACTTCAATCTCCTGATGCCTTGCTAATGTAAATGTAGATGCAATAAGTCTTGGCGTTGACTTCGTTGATGTATCATGGCTTGGTCGGGTTGATACATGCAGCATAATCTTCATGGATTGCCGTTGGGACTCAAAGATGGATGAAAAACAACAAGTATTCGAATATGCTCAACAAGAACTCCTAACCATGTCTCACTTGTGGCGTAGTGAAGTAAGGTGAGTTTTGGAATGATTCGAAGATTTCGCAACTAAGGTCATATCGTGGACCTCCAAGATATTGTGATATCTCTAACGGTAAAGACATAACCATTTAGGGATATTGCCTTGTGCGGGTTTGATAAGTAACCAACGTCAGCATAATAAACAAGGCAAACATCATTCTGAGGATCAAGGGATCAGATCCGCTCGAGATGCGTCAGGATTTGATTTGCCCAAATTCGTAGTACCTTCAAGGTATGTCTTTAATACCAATTCAGTGGTTGCGTGCAGGCGCGGTGCTGCATCTTTACCAAGATCAACAACAAAGGAGATGTCATGTTTTAATACAATGAGCTAAGTACAACGAAGCGTAAAGTTGAACTTTAGATATGGAATTTCGGATTCCATCACCTCTTCAAGGGTCTCATTTGCATATAATGTATGAACAATCAAAGGTATGCTCAAAGGTGACACCTTCAGGGTGTAGTTCGACTGGTAGACCAAAATACCGTCAAAACAATGCTTTGAACTTTAGGTCAATGCATAAACGAGTTTTCCTAAGATCCTTCATCTCAAATTCCTTCTACAGGTGCGAGGCAGTTTTCTCAAGCTCTTCCAGAGTCTTAGTGAGATGCATGTCAACGACATAAACTGTAACTTTAGCAATTTTGGAATAAGACTTCAGAGTTTAGCACGCAAGGGCATAATTCATCACTAACTGATCAAATAATCACTTAGACGGGTATACCACTTCTGTCAGATTGTAAGAAAACGCCTCAAATAAGTTAAGAGGGTGTTCCGTGGTTTGGAACTATTTGAACTAGTCCATGTAATTCTTCAAGAACTTACATGTAAATCTCCATATCTATATCCCTATGGAGAAACACTAACCACATTTCATAATGCTGCTATCAATCACAGGACGTTTTGAGAAAAACCTTGCGTCGTAAGACGTGCATCATATCATACTATTTCATTCATCTCATAACGCTTCATTTCCTACTTGTAACACAACAGGGTTACCTTGAGCAGTGTAGGAAACACAAGTCCAAACACACTTTGGTAAGGAATTTGACATGGATTGTAACTTTAGTTGTCGAATCAGTTCTACGTTGTCACTTAATCAACGGAACACGATTCAATATCGTCGCTTTTCATTTATATCGGTAGCTACCGTATAAGTGAAAACATCATTGATGGTAATCTCATTTCAATTCTATTAAACTCATCCAAACTAGTATACTGGACCAAGAACTTCAAGTCTCGGGAGTAATCCGGATTAATCTTATGAGATGGAAATGATTTAAGACAGCGATCAAGTATGGATTCATTTTGTGCCGTGTCTTCCTCTTCTAGGGAAGTGAATCCTACGAACCAAGTAATCTGTCGTGCTCCAGGCCAAGACAGATTGATTGGTTATCCGTCGGTGTACCGGATCGTCTAACAGGGGTGTCCAGCACACCCTCCAGGGATGTTGACTCGATGTTAGTTAAGTACGTACATCCTTGCAGACATGTTTGCAGTTAGTATATGATCTCGTCACTTCAGCTAGATAAGAGGAATGCGTCTAGAGCAACATTCTGAAAGCTAGATTTCATCGCACTTGCTTATCACACTTGTACGGTAAGAGGATCGAGATGAGACATAGTGGGCAACGTCCACGCAATTTTGCATCGTTCTACAAGAATGTTGACGTTCTTATCTACCCCTAACGGCAGGAAGACTGTCTCATTAAAGTGACAACCTGCAAATAAGCAGTAAAGAGATCGCATGCAAGGGCTCGAAGAGAGTTTGTGTGAAGGAGAATCATGATCGACAAAGATTCACATCCTTTGTTGAGGACCTATATTAGTACGTTGCGGCGGCGTAACTTGGCACATATAATGCATACCCAAATGGGTAAATACAAAAATCGTCAAGTTCGTACCCAGTAACCAACTATAACGTCATATAGGTTGGGTGGCAATGGGCCCTAAGTCGGACCAACATAACTGCGTACAAGATTGCATAGCCCTAGGCAGAAACCGAAAACTTAGTACGTTTACCAAAATTTAGGCTTTATGATCACTACACAAGGCTATTTGGGGTGAACATGGGAATTCGATGTTCAATTATAAACCCAAAAGACATGCAATACTTTATCGAAAACCTTGATATAAACTCTTCGGCATTATCCAGTCTCCTGGACTTTAAAGGATAAGTAGGATAGTGAACCTTTAATCGGCTATGAGGTTTAGCAGCAATGTGTGTGGACAAACATGTGACTAGTTTGTCAATTTATCAACCAAAACCATAAGTATTTATATGATCCGCATTTTGGTTGGATTAGTCCACATATATTCCCTTGAATCCACTGTGAAAAGAGAGTTGTTTCGTATCTTTGCGAGGAATGATGTAGAAATCAATTTCCTTAATGAGCGGGCTTGGCAAAGTGTGTTTTGTAGGCACAAGATCCTTACTTCGGGTAAAGAGATGCGTCGTAGCATCATTGTTTGACCTAAGTGTCCCAAATGGTCGTGCAAAAACAAGTAAACTGCTCAATCACCCAGCTCCAGGTCGGTCACATGTGGCGTGTGCCCTAGTTGGGAAATAGCTCATTCGCCCCAAATCAAATCTTCAGGCTCATTTTTGGATGTGGTGCAAAGATATTTCACTCTATTTTCTTCAGTGGTTTCATTTATGATCATTGTTCTCTCGAATATCCTTAAAAACTCAACGACAAGGAGAATTTAAGGTCCCTTAAATGGTAATTCGGTACCATTCATACAACGAGGAGCGTGCCAATGCTCTTAATCAAGTTGGATAGGCTTGAAGTCATTGTTAGAGATGTGATTTAGGTGTAAAGTTAGTGTGCGTAGCATCGCACTCATCCAGACAACTAACTTTCCCACATTCATACCTAATCACGTGTTTAATTGAATTTGGTCACATGTATATAAGAAACATGATTCAATTAACTCATATTCGAGGACAATATCAATAAGATTATCCATAAGTAAAACAAACACCAAATGTGAATCCAAGAACATGAAAAAAATGTTCACAAAGTAAATGGTTTACTAAGGGGATTCGGCCAACAAGGCCATCCATGTCAAAAGTCTGCTCTTCCAACGATGTTTGGTGGAGCAAAATCAATCTCACATATTGACTATGAGAATGATACTTCTCAACAACATTGGTAGGGGCACGAACATGTGCATAACCAATGATCTATTCCATCGAGATGAAAGTAGATTTTGCAGGGTTAAGGTTTGGGGATACTGTCCCTTATTCTTGAAGTTTTAGGTCTTAGATACCAAGGATCATGCTTCCGACATGATGCCACACCTTGGCTGGCCCTGATTCTACCATATGTTGTAAAAACAAACTCGAAATTAGATTGTGAAAGAGTATGCCATTCTGTGTATCCCTGCCGAAGCAGTGCATCACCATTCAGTTAGGCTTTGACCGAACTGGGTCGAGCCATTCGGCAGACTCCAGCCGAACTGAGTCTTTATCATTCGGTAGACTCCAGCCAAATTGGGTCTATACCTTTCTCTCACGTTTGTGGTAGTAGTCAGATCCGAGAATTTGGTAAACTTCCGCTTTCTATACTGCTGCTTCAAAGGCTAGTTAGAAATATGGAAGGACGAGAAAAGTATTCTCTTGTCAAAATTCGATCAGATTTATAAACTTCAGAATTGTACTCTTTTATGGATGTAATCATGGTGTGCTTCAGGCAATGTCTTGTACCCTACATAAAGTGGTTTCAATTAGAAACGTCCAAATAAGGGAAATTAACTTGTGACGGTTCGACAATCCATTGAATTTGGAGGGAACAAGATTGTGATTGGTGCTATGGGAATGAATCATCCATAAGCATCAAAGTTAGAACATTCCAGTTCTAAGACATGGTTTTCATGAAAAACGTCGGGTTTTCATGGGTGTATTGTTTTATGAAAACTTCGGTTTCAAAAGGCACTAAATTTGAAACTATAGGTTCAATTTAGTTTATGAACGTTTAGTTCATAAAAGAGAGGTTCTTGCAAGAACACAAAATGCAATATGCTGATTTATGTGTAGTGGATTTGAGGTTCTTCGGGAACTCAAGTGTGAGCACCTCGGGACTACGAAAGTGAGTCAACGGTTCAAAGAAAAGAAATAAAATATTAAATCGTTAATATCCAAAAGTGATCTTCAGGTCAATAATTTTGAATTAATTATCAGATTAATGGACTGCTGGTCTCTTTTAATTAATTCAATAGATCGGGACCAAACGAGGTCGATCGTAGAAGCAAAATAATGACTTCAGGTCATATTCAATTTAGATGGCTTCGTGCCAATCGATTAAGAAAAAAAAAATAGCCTAAATGAGGCTTGGCCATAGGCACCCTAACCTATTTGGGTGCAGGCTAGAAGCAGTATGGGTCAAAAATGTGTTTTGGGTCAGCAGTGAAAACGGCTGGATTTTGTCAAGAAATAAAGCCCATCGAAAGGTTAGATCGGGGGAACAAAAAGGCACCCTAGCAACAGCTAGGTGTGGGCCAAAACAAATAGAAGCCCAAGTGGGCTACTATGAAAAGACAACCCAGTCTACTCCAGGTCAAGCTGCAGGCTTGATGCATGTTGGGTCGAAGGGAATATGGCTACAAAATAACCTAACCTGATTGCAGGTTAGTGGGCCAGGGAAGGGGGTTAGAGCCCAGCGGCGCTAGGCTTGCTGGCTTTGAGCTAAAGCGTGTAAGAAGCCTAGCTTTCGTTGGCTTTTGGTTGACATGAGACAAGCTTAGCTATTGCTGGCGTTGAAGAATCAGGCCGTGGGCGTGAAGCCCATGCATCAGTAACCTAATTTTTTTTCTTTTCGACATCTAGGGTTTGAAAAACCCTAATTGCTTCTAATTTATTTTGATTCTTTGACTCACAAATTCCACATAGCAAAAATTGCGTAATGCATGAAACGTATATATATAGACAAATATATGGAACATATACAATATATATCGGAAGGTAAATATAAATGTAACCGGTTCATGCATCATGGGGAATGTTTTCATGCTTCACGGTTGTTTCAATATCTTACTTTATTTTAAGCATACCTTCTTGGAAAGCAGGAATTGCATCTCTAATGCGTTGTATTACGTTCAACATAGAAAAATTAAATTGAATCAATAGCATGTAGATCAATTCAATAAAATAATAAATTAATCATAAAAATAATGATTAAAATGTAATACTCCCCTGATTGAAGAATAAACTCTCTTTAGCGCAGCGTCAAGAGCGTGCTAATAACGTGTTGTAGGCATAATTTACTGAACAATTATGGAGGCCATAGAGAGAGGGAATGTGCGGCAATAGTAGAGAGAAGAGAGAGATGTGTAATTGTGGGGTGTGTTCTATTCCACCCCATTGTGCCTTTATTTATAGTAGTAGGGAATGTTAATTCCTTACCCTTTTAGGATTACAAATGTTAATAGGTAATCAACTCTTAATAGGAATATAAGAGATGTTCCAAGATATACTACGATTTACACAATCACATTTCTAATCTAATAGGACTGCAACAACAACTTAGAAATTGTTTTTAATTTTTAGCATTCAGTTAGTCATCTTTCCTTGTGTATTTCTTCTGCACCATTCCTCCATTCCTACATTCCTCCTTCACTTTTCCATATCCATTTCCCTTCCCCCTTCTTCCTTCACTTTTCTATATCCATTTCCCTTCCCCCCCCCCCCCCCCCAATATATTTCCCCCATATCAACAACACAATTAAATATTAAAAACAAAATGGATATCAAATGTACACTTATTTATTAATTAAAAAAAACCTTTTCTTATGTGTCGGCAAATTTCCTAACGCTAGCTGCATTTGAAATATCAAACCCTTCAATTCATTTCACAAAAAATAAAAATAAAAAAAATAAAAAAGACCTTCAATTCAATGTAGATGTGTATACCTGAATACTTAAAATCTGAATTGACGGAAATAGTCTTGATCTATTATTTAGAACGTTGAATAATACCCACATATGCCACAACGAAAATTTTGTTAAATGCATGGAAGCATCAAATTTTCTAAAAAAATAATGACGAAAAACACGTATGTGTCGCATCCAAACAAGCCTTGGCTAAATGGACACTTGACACCATTCTAGATATCAATATCCATCCATTTGGTCCATACATGGTAACACATATGTTGCAGGAGCTAGGATGGATATATGGTGTTGTATATGTGAAAGAGCAAAGTTTGGGAGGCCCATGACAGTATAGTTCTCAGGCAATGTCACATTCCAGCCACCTAATGGAAAGAGATAAGGAACAACAGGATAGTGACCCTTCTCTTCTCTTCCTCCTTGTGCCACAGCAGACAATTTACTCAACGCGGTTGAGAGAGACGAAGAAAATTGAGATTTTACCATAAAATTAATTGGTAATGCGGAGAGTAGTCAAATCTTTTATAAGCTCTTGCAAGGTTTCTCTTTTCATTGTGAAACTATTTTACCTTCATATCCTCACATGCCCCTTCACGTGATCCAATTTGCTCTGATACCATGAAGAAAGTTGGGATTCCACCATAAAACCAATTGATAATATGGGGAGTAGCCCAACCTTTTTATAAGCACTTACAAGGTTTGTCTCTTAACCAATGTGAGGCTCTTTTACCTTAACATCCTCACGCGCCACCTCACGTGTGGTGAATTTTTGAGCCAAAAATGTGAACTACACGAATCGGTGATAGAGCACGTTTGGTCGTTGGACTTCACACGTGGTCAACCTGCTCTAATATTATGAAGAAAATTGAAATTCTTCTATATATACAATTAATTGACAATATGGAGAGTAGCACAACCTCAAACAAAGTTTCTCCTTTCAAGAGAGAAAGCTCAATTGTAAGATGAAGACACCAAGCCAGTCCAATTCTTATTTACTACTTAAAAGAATTAGGGTTTCTCAGGATGGTGACCCATTTGTTGGTGGCCAATAATAACCAGATTTGGACTCATTCATGGTCACATGTTGTTGGTTAATTTGATCAATCATGTCATTCCTCTAAGCTATCAATCGACCGAAGAATGAAAAAAAAATACTTATTTGTGAGGTTTGTTGATTGATTGTTAAATTTCACACAACCAAAAAATAATGTTTGGGTCATAACATTTATGTGATGTTATAATCTTCTCCAAAACGAATCCTCTTTACCAATAAAAGAGAATAAAATAATCATGTAACGGGAATGAAATCAATTCGTGATTTTCTCTTTGTTTATTTGCATGCAGTAAATCAAAATTTCCTCAAATAAATAATGGAATACCTCAAATTTAGGATATGGATCACCATAAGGCGTAGTTGATCCAATTCCCATTCATTTTCTCTCACGTTGCCTTCCAAATCACTATTAAACCCTAAACAAAAGCATCTGGCTGTGCATATATATCGATATTCTGAGCAGGCCCAATTATTAGCTGATTCAATAGTACACTTGAACTTGAAAGTGAAACCAACTTTTATCCAAGTTCACCCAAGTTTATATACAAGTTCGCCCACGCTTATATACAAGTTCACCCAAGTTTAGATTGACTACACTGGTATCGTATTTTAGGTCAAATATCATAATGCTGGTTATAGAAGGGGTTTGTCAAATGCATTCTTATCAAATAAAGGTCTACATGTGTCCTTTAGATTTATGATACGTCGCATGCGACGTTGCTACATCATGAGGCAAAGAAAAAAGGCAATTGGCTTGGGTTGGCATCAGATGAATTATCTACTTTTATAAGGGACATGATATAAGCGGTGCAGTTTGCATTGAACTCCATGGTCCCCTCCCAAAGTCCTCTGTGACCATCACTTTAATGGCAAACAAGGAAGCTTATGTGAATGAAGGGTTGCTGTTATTGTTGTTATTAGGGTTTAAACTTTAAAGGAGGAGGTGTGGGTTTCTAACGGCATGTTGGGTTGGAGATGGGTCCCACTTTAAGATCGGTGCTACACCATAACAAATCAAAGCGGAAGTTGAGATAGAATCAATTGTTAATACGAGGAGTTTAACTTTTTATAAGAACATGTAAGGTTTTTTAAACTATTTTACCATCAGCATGTTCTTTAATGTGTGAGGTCATGTAAACCTAACACGTAAATAACACATATTAAATGACATAAGAGCATGTGTACTGTTAAACTTAATGCTTGGTAACATACTCTGATACTATGAAAATATTTTAAAATTTCGCTAGAAAATGAATTATCAATAAAGAAATACCACAACTCCTTATAACCACAGGGACCTCAATTCCCCAAGGTGAAACTCTCACTCTCAATAAAGAAAACGGAAGAAAATTATATGTATATATTTAGAGAGAGAGAGAGAGAGAGAGAGAGAGAGAGAGAGAGAGAGAGAGAGAGAGAGAGGTTTGTCTTGGATATTGAGAAACTGGCAAAGAGATGTAGAATTATGAAAGAAGAGAGAGGCAGTTGAGTTGGGGCGAGAAATTCATTAATAATTGCAACGTGATCGAGTCAAGCATGCTGTGCGCCATGCACGAAAGAAGCAGACTGATATTTTTGCAGAAGAAACCAGGAGAAACTGGCAAAGTTATATCATTAAAATTACTATTTCTGATTAAACTCGTGTATATTCAGTCACAGGCGCGCATTGATCAGAACCAGCAAAACCATCCATAACAACATGCAAAGTAAAAATGTTTTGAAACATATGGAAACACTGCTCACACCTAAACAAAACTGTACATATGCTCTCTCCGTTAAAAGATACTAGGGACTCATTTGTTCATAATCTGAAAATTGTTAATATAAAATTAAGGGACATTATATATAAACCCATTACAATTGATTTTCAAATGCAATTGTTCGAACACAAAAAAGTTGTTTGGCTACACAAAAAATTGTTTTTCCGTAAAGACTCTAAAACACCAAACCTCGGGTACCAAGTCTTGCGCATGGAAACTTAAACGCTATCCTAAGCCTTCAATAAATAAAAATAAAAGCTAATATCCTAGACATGTACTTTGCATCTCTTGATTTCGGGGTAGATCAACTTCAAGATCCCAAACCCTTAATTCGGTGTTTAACTGAAAATATAGGGCTCGGCCATTTTTGAGGATTGCATCTTAAAAGCATCCAAATAAAAAATCATTTAGTCAAATTACAAATTAATTTGTTTTTTTCCTTTTTCAAACGAAAAACAGAAGTAAAGCAGTGGAAAACAATCAACAGTCGAAATTATAAACTATATTATGGACTGGGAACAGAACATTAATAAATGCCATCTTAAATCAATATATGCCAATTTATTCTTGAATAACTCTTTCCATTTGTGTAATCTGCATAACATTTTGTGAGGACCACTTTTACAGAATCCCTGCAACAGAAATAAAACAGCCAACAAAGCTATAAAGAACCAACACCAACTACTAGTACCTGGTCCTGGAGAGAGAGAGAGAGAGAGAGAGAGAGAGAGAGAGAGAGAGAGAGAGAGAGAGTTACCAACAAAGTAGGGTCCTCTCTTTCTCTCCCTCACTTTTACAAAATAAACTTACTAAGGAGGTGCCTTGGTGACTTCTGGTACACACGTACATGCAAGTGGTGAGAAGTTGACAGATCGCAGAGAAAAGAGTTTACCCAAAATTTGGCATGTGTACGTACAGTGTTCTATAATATGTATTTAGCCGAGCTCTGTAGTGTGTATTTGTGTTAGAGTCAAAGGCTCATCTCCAAGTTCTTCTCCTCAAATTTCTTCTATATTAAGAAATATAAGTTACATGTGTTAGAGTTGAATCCCCATCTCCTAATTCTTCTCCTCAAATTTCCTTCTATGTTAAGAAATATAAGTTACGTGTGTGAGAGTTGAATAATCATTGCTAGATTTTTTTTCCTCAAATTTCTTTGTATATTAAGAAATGCAAGATATAATTACCCAAAAACCGGTCCTAGGGTTTTGTCACCTTTGTACACATGATTACTTTAAGTACATGTTTCTATTTGAATAACAGTAAAAAACCGGTCCTATAGTTTTGTCTCAATTTTTTATACATCACTAGGATAACTAGTGTTCACCCTCTTTCCTAAACCCTAACCCATGTCTCTCTTCTCATTCTCTCACCATGTTTTAAAGTGATTGGTTGTATGAATAATAAAATCAAGAAGTGACTATCACCTCATATTTAGATCATCTTAACCACGACCATAAAAATCCGCGAGCGTATTAGTACGTAGCTAGAGTACTAGTGCGCTTCCAAAAATCGGATAGCAAATTACAAACAATTCTATGTTTAGTTAAAAAAAATGTACTTATCATATTTTCGTTTTTAAGAGAAATTTTGATCCAAATATCTCCATGTGGAACAATTGATTTTTTTATTTATTTTATATTTTAGGGAAATTGTAATACTCATAAAAATTGGAACAAAAAACAAAGACAAGAATTGATCATTGGAGTTAGGAGACATTGACATGGTATGTATTTTAAAGAGTATCTCCATAATGAAGTTAAAAAGTTATTAGCAAAAGAATTTTTATTTAATTACTAAATTAAAAACTAGTTAATGAAGTGGGATACACAATAGGTCATATATGCATGCTTCTTTAGGTGTCAAGCCTGAATAATCGAGCTGAGCTCAAGCCTACTTCAAGGTGTTTCGTAAAAAAAATTGAGTTGCTCACCAGCTTTACGAGTCAAACATACTAATGTTCAAACTTGGCTTGTTTTTTAATTGAGCTGTACTACGCTTGGCTCAATTCTTTCATGAGCTGAGCTTTGACGAGCCAAACCTAATGCGATTCAAATTGTTTCGAGCCAATTTACAACCCTAGTCCTTAGCATTACTTTTCACAAAAATCCACAAAAACCATCCTTAAGCACCATAACACCGCCTAACCAACATCCTGCCCAAAACTTGTTAGATTTGATCGTCATTCTAAAGTGGAAGAAGTATCGTTATAAAGAGATAATTCGAGTTTCTATAAGTGAAGGTATATGGTTGTGTTATTGATCACTGCCATGTCAACTAATATGGTTAAAATTTGTTAGATTTGGATAAGATTTGTTGTGTTTGGTTAAGAAAGTTAGTAAGGGTCACTTAGTCATTAAGAAATATAGATGCTATATATATAGAAACTCTTGTAAGAATTCTTCATTACATTCAATAGAACAAATCAATGCATTTACTCAGTAGCTTTCTTCTTCCTCAAGCTTCAGTTTTGCTTCCTCTTCAATTACTTGTTCTTCATTTCTTCAAGTTATGCATGGATCATTTACAATAGTTGATTTCGTTGTGGCTTTGTGAAATTTTTTTGGGCCCAAATTCGTCTCTCGTACGATTTGGGGGCTTTTTTCTGCCCTAGTTCTTCAACACCAACAATGGCGATCTAGGTTTTTTTTATGGTGTTGACGATCTTGGTGGTATTTCAGGTGAAATGTTTCAACTCTCTTTGTAGTCATGATATGTGAAGTTTGATATTTCTATGCTGCAAATCTTAGAATTTTCTTGAGGAATAAAGCCATTTCTGTTTGTTTGTTGTTGGCACAAAGCCATTTCCGATTGTTTGTTGTTGGCAAAAAGCCTTTCTTTGTTAAGTTGCTGGTTTAGTTTGTTGTTTCTTGAAGTTCTATGTTGTAGTTGTTCTATTTGATTTGAGGGGCTTTTGGGTATGTTAACGATCAAGTTAAATGATAGGAATTTCTCTAAGTGGGATTTTCAGTTCAAATCTGTTTTGAAAGGGTATAAATTGTTTCATCACTTTGATGGATTGACTATTTGTCATCCCATGTTTGTAATTCATACTGATCATGGTGTCATTAATGTCATTGTTGAGGCCTTTTTGTAATGGGAATCTATTGATATGGCTCTATTGAGTATCCTAATTGCTACTTTGTCAAAGAAGGCAATTGAGCATGTTCTTGGGTGTAAGCATGTACATGAGGCTTAGACGAGCCTACATGATAGATATGCTTCTATTTCTAGGGCAAGGATTAATACATTGAAGACATAATTTCAGACAATACAAAAAGGGGTGATTCGATTGATCTGTATTTGTCTAAACTCATGAGGATTAAGGATTAATTACTTACTGCTGTTGAATTTATGTCTGATAATGATTTTATTGTAGTCGCTTTATCTGGTTTGCCTAGGGAATACTCTACTATAAGGACTGTCATTCTCACAAGAGATACTTCAATTTCATTGAGGGAATTTAGGGACAGTTGTTATGTGCATAGAGAGAGTTGTTTCTTTGGTGAATAGTTTGTCTCATAACTTCTCTAGTTTGTATATGTAAAGGTCTGGTGTGAATAGTTTTCCTTCTTAGTCTGTTATATCACAAGGGTCTTCCAGTAACTCTGAGGATGTTCCATTTACTACTGGAGGAATTGTTGCTAGAATGCCTCATGGTATTGTATCTTTTGGAATGCCATTTTCTCAACAAAGGTCTTCATCATCCAATTTTGTACCATATGGGCACACTGGTTTTTCTCCATATTCATCTAATCCTATGCCATATCCTTATAATGTTCCTATGATGTACCTTCATATCTTGGTAATCAGTACACCATTCCACAACCTTCACTTCTTGTATTTCCTGATTTTCCAATGCTTATGGTTTTGTGGGGAATGGTAGTGCACCAAGGCAGTTTTCAAATCAAAATTGTGGGCCTAGACCTTTATATGGTTCAAAGTCAAATAGAAATGGAGGATATAGGCCTTCACAATTTGGTAATGGCAGAGGTCAGTCTTCTGGTGGAAAGCAAAATAGTGGAACATGACAATCATGGTCTGGGAATACTGAAGCAAGAACCAACATTGTACCTGAATGTCAAATTTATTAAAAAAAGAAGGTCATATTGCTCTTAACTGTTGGAAAAATCTATTCATCCTAGCTAAGTGTGATAAGTGGTTGAATGTCAAGTTTGTGGGAGAAGAGTACATAGTGTTTTGGATTGTCATCACAAGAATAACTTTATTTATCAAGGCACTGTACCACCTTCATCTTTGACTGCTATGCAAGCTCAAGCTCCTTTGAATTTCTTACCTAATGATTCTTGAATTGTAGGCACATGAGCATCTCATCATATGACAAAAGATGTGAATTCTCTTTAATAGGTTACATCATATGAAGGAAGTGATAAGATTACCTAGTCATGGGGAAGGTTTGCCAGTTCAACACATTGGTTCTGCAAGATTATAGACTCTCCCACATTCTTTAATTTCGAAATGTTTTGCATATTCCAACTATTGCAGTCAATTTATTATCTATCAAATAGTTATGTGAAGACAACTTTGTTGGTTCATACGTGGTGAACATGATTTCTTTGTGCAGAACAAGGTAACCAAAGCCAAGGTAACCAAAACTATATATACCACGAAATGAGCAGTTATGGAGAGTTGTTTCGAATTCCAACCAAGTTAATTTGAAGTGTTGTAGTTACTTAAGCACACAAGCTGGTGGCTCTAAATGGTCAAAAAGTGAAGAATGTAGTATGGCATCAAAGACTTGGACATCTTAACAATGAAGTACTTTATGCAATGTTGAGGTGATCAAACATGGTTAGTTCTCTTGATGATTTACAACATATGTCTTCTTACAGTATTTCTGGCAAGATGTCTAGGTTACCATTTGTAGGTAGGAAAACAATATGTATTTTTTCATTTCAGAAAGTCCATTCTGATCGTTGGGGTCCTTCACCTACTAAGTTCATATAAGGTTATGAATATTATGTTAGCTTTGTGAATGAATTCACCAAACATGTATGAATATTTCTTTTAACCAATAATAAATCATAAGTGTTTGATGAATTTCAGAAGTTATATAGTTTTGTTTTTGCTCAGTTTAATGTTGGAATTAAGTGTCTTCAAACTGATGGAGGAAGAGAATACATGAGTAAGAGATTTGATGATTTTCTGAAAATCAAAGGAGTAATTCATATAATTTCTTGTCCATATACTCAGCAAAATGGAATTATTGAGAGAAACATGCATGCTGTTGAGACTTCCATAATTCTTATGACCAAGATTCTAAAAGACGCTAGGCGCTAGTCGGGCGGCGAGCTGGGGCATAGAGCCTAGGCGGGGCCTAAGCGGGTTAGTTCATTAAGACACATGGCAGTGTTGTTATTGATCATTGCCATGTCAGCTGATATGGTTAAGATATGGATAAGATTGGTTGTGTTTGGTTAAGAGAGTTAGTAAGGGTTACTTAGTCGTTAAGAAATATAGATGCAATGTATAAAAACTCTTGCAAGAATTCTTCATTATATTCAATGGAACAAATTAGTGCATTTACTCAGTAGCTTTCTTCTTCGCCAAGCTCTGGTTCTCTTTGCTTTCTCTTAAATTACTTTTTCTTCATTTCTTTAAGCTATGCATAGATCATGTACAGTAGTTAATAATAATGAGTCTCTAGCGGTCGAGATACCACGAAAACCCCTGCCACCTAAATGTGAAGAGTAAGAAACAATCCTGTAACTAGTGGCTTAACAATTTGAACATCTTGATTAATCACTTATTTCATGAGTTGAAGAATATATTATGCATGCGATGATTTATTAAGGCATCTTAAATTTATGCATGCATCATGTATCAACATTCCGATCATGGTTATTACTGTTAGTACTCATTAATTATCCATTTATTAAATGGTAAGAAGTACGATAGTGAAATATTTTTAATTCTATCAAAATTGGGTAAGCATAATGGAAAATTGACAATATTATTTATTCCCTTAAATAATTACATAGCAAAAGGATAAGGGTGGATTAAAAAATATGAAAAAAGTTTGGTTATGTATAACAACAGCTTTCCCCAAGTTTCACCTATCAAATAAACCAAAAAAACAAGTGAAAGGAAGCAAAGGTGCATGGTACTTTGAGAAGCCAAAGCCACTCTCAATCTTGTGGCCTTGTCAGGCTTCACTCTTAGGTGGGTCAGCCCCAATTGTACATCATCATTTAGACTCTCACCACCCTTTTATAGGCCCCGCCCCACACCATCCCTCCTCACCCCCACATATACATCAGACTTCCCCCCTTCCCCTCCTCCCCCTCCTCCTCCTCCCTCTCATTTATCCTCTCCCAATTCCCCCATTTCCTCCTCCTCGTCCTCAAATTTTCTCATCATACCCAAAATTACTCCTCTCTCCATTTTTTTCATGGACAAGGTTGAGAGAGAGACTCAGGACTTCATGAACGTAGAGTCATTCTCTCAGCTACCCTTCATCCGCCCAGCCCCTCCACTCAACAAAGAAAAGGGCATTCGGCTCTTCGGCATAGAATTTGGCACCGACACCGCCACTGACGACTCTGAGTCCCTTGATTACACCAATGCGTCGGAAGACACAAAAGGGAACAACATCAACACCAACACCACCGCCAACAACAACAACAACAACAAAAATAATAACAACGAAAACGGAAGTGAGAGCAGCCGGAGATTCGAATGCCATTACTGCTGCCGAAACTTCCCAACCTCCCAAGCCCTTGGGGGACACCAGAACGCGCACAAGAGAGAGCGCCAGCACGCGAAACGCGAGCACCTCCAGTCGGCCATGGTGCATGCCGGTGGCCTATCTCATGACGCACACCACGTGTACGGCTTGCTTAACTACACAAGACTTGGCTCCTCAGCTCTTCACCATCCCAGTAATAATTATCCATCATGGAATATTACTAACTCTAGCTCTAGTATAACTAGTGCTCATCATCAGCAGCAGCATCCTCATGCTAGGTTTTATGGAAGCTCTGGTGGTACGTACGGCACACAATCTGCTCCAATAAACGGGAGCCCCTTGGCCTTGTGTCGGATCCCAGCCGTTCAAGGTGCTAACCCTAGTTTCAACCGTGACCGTTCAATGAATTTGGTCTCCGGCGGGGAGGAAATGATGGTGTCCGGGGTCGGTAGTGGATCGTCCGGTGGTCATCAAGGGCGGTACCTGTATGACTCGTCGATGGCTAGTGTGCAAGATCATGTGAGTTTGGACCTTCATCTGTAATAACATAATATATATAGTTATTTTAATAATTGATTACTAAATTAATTACTACTATTTTTAGAGAAAGAGAATTTGAGTGTTGAAATTAATTCTCATGATGATGATGGTGCAAGAGAAGTTTTAATTGTATAATCCTTTGATTAGCGCAAATGAGGCCAATTTTAGTCACAATTTTTGGTGGGATTCACTTTGCAAATGATGAAATTATGTTATTGAATTTGACCAATCTATGCATGGAGAATTTTTATGAGCGTCTGGAACACTTATTAAACAGGAACCCGTACTGTTCTTGATTCTGAAAGCAAAATTACTGTCACGAGAAAAAAAACAGCTATTTTGGGATGTGGGATGTAAATTTCAGTTTTAATTTGTTCAAAGAAATTAAAAAAAAATAGTAGCAGCACACTAATAAGTTTGGTTCTCAGCAATGTCTGTCCCCTCCTTGAGCGTTTTAACTTTTCTGCCACACGTGTGAGGAATATATGGTATCAGTTAGGGGGTGCATGGGCCTTTTGTAGATGTGTATATGTGCATCGATGCATTTGTTTGTTAGTCTAGACAGGTGGGGTGATGAGAGAGGTGAAATTTTATTCAGTGTATGTGCGATCAGGTGATAAGGTTTGATGAATAGTGTTCAACTTCTGCCTCAAAATATGCAGAAAGAAAATGATATATCCATAGAATTTGCAGATGGCATTGCTTCTTGCAGCTACTTAAAAGTAATTTTTTGCGCATTACCCTGAAGCAGGAATAGTATTCACCGCTTTATTTATTATAGTTAGATAAATTTAAATTTTGAAATTTATGTCTATCTATTACATAGATCTCGAATTCAAACTCATCTCACAGTGATAAATATGATAGTTAACATCAATATTTCTTTAAAGTAATGAGCATCACCGTCCCTTAAAATGGTGAGAAAAAATATTCCCACACTTTAATATCCATTTTCTTGCTTATTCTCAGTGCAATTGATTTGAGAGAGAGAGAGAGAGAGAGAGAGAGAGAGAGATTTATCTCTGTGCATGATGTGAGCCCATCAAAGTTTAATTGTATCTTGTTTTCTTAATGATTGAGGGGAACCTCCCTATTCGCGACACCAATGGCTGAGCAGACAAAAGGGCAATGTGAAGGCCACTAATTTTACTTTTGTTTTTTTTCTTCTAGATATATTTACATTTCCAGTTTGTTATTTTGCACTCTAAATTTAAAATTTATTATTATCTTAAAAAACGTTTTAGAAGAGTGCAATATGACAGTCTAGAAGGGTGAATAATATATATATATATATATATATATATATATATATATATATATATATATATTATATGGAGTATCTGCACTATACACACACACACATACTTGGTCTGATTTTGTTCATGTGAGATTATGAACTTGTGGGACCTAATGGGTTGATTATATAAGCAACAGTTTGAAATGTGGTTTCTGATGGGGAAAAGAGCTAGCCAGCCAGAAGAAAAATCAGGATACAATATGATATAGTAGTACTGAATGAGATATATGATCATGAATGGGGGTCATTTCAAACATAAAGCAATAACATGATAGGCTAGTGATGTATATACTAAGTTTAGGATGGTCTACAACTAGGAATCAAACATGGGTCACTTCTCTGTGCCTTATTAGAATCACAGTTTTCATCATTCAAAGGCAGCAGTACCAAAACTTTCATGGCTTTAAAATGGCAAACCCAATCCTTGGAAAAAGCATGTGTCCCCCTTAGCTCTCTATGTAAGACCTTGAAGCAACCCGAACTATAAATTATCAAGATGGTAGTTTAGACTCCTATCTTTCTTTCCCCCTCTTTTGTACCTTTGCTTTAATTTTATGTTCGAGAGAGAGGAGATTTTTTATGGATGCTGGAAACACAAATTACCTGGTGTTTCATTTTACGTGTTATGAGAATGATGAATGACATGGTTGAAATGTTCTACTTTCATAGTATATATTAGTGAAAAACAATTATACGTCTTATAATTTAAATAGAATAATAATGTCATGAGTCTGCATTTTAGGTACTTTGAAAAATTACTCGTAAGAGATTGAGATAGAGAGTGAAGTGATAGGTGGGTTAGTTTTATGTGTGGGATAGGTGTAAAATGTACAGAGTTTTCTCCAGTGAAGAAGATTGGACATGGGGGAAGCATTCATTTTTCTCTTTCAACAATAATTCAGTTAGGACTGATGGGTTGTAATCAATCTATATTGCATGTGTGGGAACACAATATGGGGTCAGAATATATTAGCTTGATAATGGACTTAATGAACCTCATACAGCTTACACAACTCACATCACCATAAAGATGCTAAAATTTTGTTCACCATTTGATGTCGGGATTTGTGTTTTGTCTCAATATCTTGCAAAACATTACGGGAAAATATGTATTGTACAACGGTTGTCTCTTTTTGTTTTCCCCTCTTTTTCTTTATTATGATTTTCTTGTTTTATGAGGAATTAAGTTTATGTCTCATCTTAATTAAGTGTAATTTTTTTTATATCAGTAAAATTTTGTCGTACTGCAGAGGTTCTTCAAAACAAAAAGTGTATGACTAGTCTATTTCCTTGTGTGCATTTTAATTTTATATATTGTTTTTCCTTTTGCATACATGAAAATATACTAACTCCTAATGCTGCATAAATCAATTAATTTGGGGTGTAACCTTAATTTCTTTTACAGACAATTAGAAAATTGATTTTTGAATGAATTAAATTACAACTAAGAATGATTCTCGACAATCCTCAACAGCTAAAACGTATAGCACAACTAGTTGGAATTGCATGAATTGTGAAAAAAAAAAAAAAAAAAAAAAAAAAAAGAGAAGGCAAAGCACTTTCAATCCCAAAATCTTAATATAGTTGTGATAGTTTAAACTACCTGCTTAATCATGTAAAAAGCATAGCTTTCCTTGTGGAACAAGCCTGCTGAATCTAAACAACGCCCTTGTTGCTTACTTGTACAATATAATCGTCCCTCAATAGATTAAGTATTGGTTTGGTATTGAAGTACTTTAATAAAAAGTGGTTATAAAAATAAAAAAAAATTGAGCTCAAAAAACTGTTTGGTAAACACTTAAAAACAGCTTATTTTCACAGTTGTGGGTGAAAAAAGAAAGCTGAAAACGTAAAGCAGCAAAAATGAGCTTATTCTCATAGCACAGCAGAAGCAGTTTTTTTTCAAAACACAGCAATACCAAACCAGCCCTTAAGTCCTTGGAAAAGTTGCCTTACATTGCCCTAATAATTCAATCCCTTTAACTAATTATTTGAAGCATGTTTGGAAGATGTCTATTCATTAATTAATTCGTTAACATCATAATTATCACATTACACCAATTTTGCAAAGGATCCACTTTTTGGGGTAATAGAAAGTTTAGAGGGACGGGAGGCTACCCTATCCAAGTACCAGGGCATACCACAAGCTTCTTTAATTAGAGGGGGTCTTAGCCCTTTTTTTAACTAGTTCCTCTGCATGTATCATACAAGTTTTTTACCGTTAGAAAAGAATAGATATATCATTCATTAGCATATGAACAAAAAATTATTTTGCAGAATAGCTATATGAAGAAATCCTTCGCTAAGATTTGTTGCAGTAATGTGATCTGATATAAATAGAATCGCAAAGACTCAAAAGGAGTCACCCCCAGTAATCAGTATTAGCAGCGAGGAATTGGGAAAATAAGCTGTTATTCCCATTAAAATTCCAAGTCAATTAGGTGGAGAAATTTGTCTTGAAACCAAATTAAGAAACTCTTTCGAGAACTTCCTATCTACTAATATACCTAATATTTCTATCCATTAATTCTTGGTTTTTGTTTCATGTAACCATAGTACATAAGCCAAAGGAAATACCAAAAGAAAATATAGTATTATTTGCTAGCTTGCTTAACTTGTCTAGGGTAATGAATATCCAATAATAAACACATTTCTTCTATGAGGAAAATGATTTACACACACCCTTTTGTAGCTTTTATACACCCCTCTTATTTTCAGTTGTCATATTAAGTAAGTCAAACAACAATAAACAAAATTAAACATAAGTGTATAAAAAAATTAAAAAAGGTGTGTGCTTTTCATTTTCCTTAACATGCACGTATGCACTATTTCCCCTTTGAAGGAGGACTTTAAATATTTTTGGTATTGTCCAAATCTCAACCTTTGGAAATATAAACCACTAAACTAAAGATGAGAAAATAGCAACCTGGTGAGGGTATTTAGCTCATCATGTGTGGTTTGCAAGCATCAAAAGGGAAATAATATGAATAAAGCATTAATGTACTCCTTTTCATGTTTTTTAGAGCTTGTACTATTCACACCATTAAATATCTTGTGTAAAAGACATTTCAGTTTCACATTTTGTTACAACTATTTGCCAAAGAAAAGTAGCTAAATGTGTTTAACAGCTTGTACTATACAGTAGTATTTAGGGTTCTTGACAATTAGGAATTAACTGGGTACTTTTTTTCTTGTGTGCAAGGAAAACCTCAACTGTATTGCATATTTTCTTTTAGCGACGAAATCTTATGAATTATTTCATCGAGAAGCATGCATGAGCAATTTTTTTTTTTTTTTTTTTTTTGCGTATGTATTTTTTGTTTCGTGGTGAAGTCATTTCCAAGCAGGGCCGGCCCTGAGAAATTGGGGGCTCTAGAGTTCTTTGACACCCAACTCATTGTACATTTATATGTATAAGAAAAAGTTTCGCTAAATACATGGAAAAGTTTATTTCTATATCAAAAATCATTAGAATTCATATCTAAAGAAGAAAGATATGCAAACATTACTTAAATATTTCACGTCTTGTGTTTTTAGACGCAAATGTATTAATTAAGTTTACATATTCTAACTTTTCAACCAATTTTTTTCAATTGACAAAATAGCTAACACATTCAATCTTTCTTGTGATATAGTTGATCGAAGATACGATTTGATCAACTTTAATTTTGAGAAACTTCTTTCTGCAGAGGTAATTGTAACTGGTATGGTTAACAAAATACGATAACCAACCCATGCATTCGGGAAACTCTAAAAATATATTTTTATATATTATATATATATACACATATTTAAAAAGAAATATTTTGCCCCCCCCCCCCCCAAACGCTGCACGACAAGTTTGAAAAAAATATTTATAATTTCATATTTAGATATTTTACTCAATCTACAAAATTATATATATAAATATATATAGAAAATTATAATTGATATTCCAAAATTCTCATTCTACATTCCAAACATTCTATATTTGGAAAAAAAAATACACTTGTTAAGAGTGAAGGATGAGATTTTTGAAATATCAATAACACTTTCCTATATTTAAAAAAAAAAAATTGGGAGCCCCCGAAGTGGGGCCCTAGGCGGGCGCCTACTCCGGCTACCCTCAGGGCCGGTTCTGTTTCCAAGTAATCATGTTTTTCTTTTGGTCTAAGTATTATCTAGAGGGTGAAATACATTTCCTGATGTTAATATGTTTTGTCTTAATTAATTTCAACTTTGGTCGCCATGTTTTGTTTTGTTAGCAAATTAATTAAGTACAATTATGAAAATCTCTCTCATTGGTTTCAAATCACATTCAAAAACTTTTTGAAACTCATCATGAATATTATTCGGGAGCTGTTGAAAAACATGTCAATAAACAAACTTTATTTTCAAACATGAAATAAAAGAAATCCCAAAATAAAAGTTAAAATCTTTAGAATTCTATAAGATTCAATTTATCAAGAACATAAACTAATTTTAGAAAGCATATAAAGGTTATTTTAGCTTTCAATTCCCAGCAACTTTTTTTTTCAAAAACTAACATAATGCTTTTTCAAAATGGAAATTCTGAATTTCATTTATTTAAGGGTTTTTATCACAAATGATCCCTGACATTGATCAAACACATCATTTTGGTTCCTGACATTGAAAATCAATAGAAATGATCCCTGAGATTGATCAAACACATCACAAATGGTCCTTCCGTTAAAAACTCTTTGGGCAATTTTCAAAGCTCTGTAACTCAATTGTTTCTTAACCAAATTCGACTCATAATATATCAAAATGAAGATAGGAAAGTGTAGAACAAGATTATACCTATTTTGAAGCCCAATGGTTGCCGGAGATGGCTGGAAAATAGCCTCAAATATGACTGGTCCGCAGAAAAACGAAAACTTGCCGGAAACTGGGTAAACTTTAAACGTTCATAACTTCTTCAATAATCAACGAAATCGAGTGATTCAAAAACGAAAATCATACTTCTCGATGAGACAAAGAGAATGATATCTTTCTTGATGGCTAACTCGTCGTAGTTTGGCCGGAAAACAGCTCGAAATTGGCTAACTTGAAAATGGTTATCCAATTTCGAGCCATTTTCTGGCCAAACCACTATTTATATTGTCCAGGTGCTAGGCTTGATCAAAAATTCACCACGTGTGAGGGGGTGTGTTGAGAGTATCAATTCCACATTGGGGAAATGAGGGACCTTGCATGTGCTTAAAAGTAAATTGAGCTACTTCCCATATTTTTAATTGATTTTATGGTGGAATCTCAACTTTCTTCATAATCAACGTTATATTCGTTTTAACACATGCAAATGGTTAAGATGTTGATTTTACCATTAGCAAGAAGAGTGCTACCAAAGTAGGAGGAAATTTAACTTTATGTAATTACAAAATTAAACACATGCATGTGAACTTTTTTTTCCGTTTATATTCAATATGATATTTTTTTTGAATTTGACTACGATACTTACATGTATTTAATACAATTATTATCTCGACGGTCAAATAGTGATTGTATTAAATACATATATTCACATATATTATATTTGACGACCTGATGATGATTGTATTAAGTACATGTAAGCATTGTAGTCAATTCCTAAATTTTAATTTTATTTTAAAAAATCAATATGATAAAAATTAGTGGATAAAGAAATTAACTAATGTTTATTTCTAGATAATTTGTGATATGACCCTTATAATTATAATATGGACTATAGGTTTGTAAATGAAAAAGAAAAAACCCAATTATAAAAATTATATAGTATTTGCATGGCATTTAATTTAGTTTGCGCATGTTAAAATATCAAAATAGTTTTTCTATCTATCAAAACTAGATTGTAGAATGCCTTTTTATAAATTATGCAGATATGAGGCGCTTAATCATGTTTCCTTCTTAGAATTGGATGTTTCTTTATTTCAAAAAAAAAAACAGAAAAAAGAAATATAGGAAACGAAATCAAGGAAGAAGGGAAAACTTTGATAATATCTGAAGTTGTGCAATTGCAAAAAGAGTTCTGTTAGAGATACCATATTTTATAACCCATATTTGAATCATCTTTCTAATAAAGATATGATTGACCAAACAAGTCAGTCTCACCGCTATTAAAAAAAGTTAATATGTGGTTTACAAAATGTGATCTCTCTATCATTTTGCTTGAAAAATGAAAGCAGAAGTTGCTATCAGTATAAGGGGGTGCCTCGTTTTACATGAAGAAAAGAAGGAACCCAAATAAGAAAAAGAATGGTGCCAGAGTTAAAGTCAGTCCAACTATCAAAAGGTCGACAAGTAAATGCAAAATCTAAGGGGGCATGTGATGAAGAAGATGATTAAAGGCGTTATAAAGGCATTCAGAGACTGAAAGATTACAAACATTGCAATTAGGACCACCACTTTTTTCTTCTTCTGCTTCTCTCTTCACTCTTCACTCTTCAGTCCTTTCCTTTGTATAAGAGAAGAGTAAGTCAGCAGTGGAATTTAAGAAACATCGGCCCACGTCTCTATAAAGTTTGCAAACGAGGTAGACAGTTAATACAGTACTACTACCTTCATATACATACATACATGTATGGACACTGTTTACTCATTAGATACAAGGGACATCATTTCATCTTACAAAATGGCATTATAATCAGAACTGTCCATTCTCTTTACCATCGGTTAAGGTTATCTTTATAAAAAGTGTAATGTTACACTTACCATCTATTTGTATCATCTCTCTAATAGATGTATGCCCACCAACACATGTAGGTCTCATCTTTATCAGAGAGATTATACAAATAGATGATAACAATAGCATTTTTGTTATAAAAAATCATTCGATTCGGAAGTCGTTTAGTCATCGATATGAATTAAAAATTGACGGTTCACTATGAGGGTATTCCTATAAAGTTACCATAACCATTTATTTGTTGACACATATGAATTAGCTAAGCAATATTCGAATTGAATGAATTTTTCTAAAACCAATCTTTTAATAATGGTAAAGAAAATGAAGATTTTTTATTGTGATGTTTGTCTGGTGAACTAATTACACGTCACCATTGAATTCTTTCTCACGGCCATATGTTTCAAAAAATTCTCAATTACGAGAAATTTTATTCAACTTTTTTCACAATTCCTTTGGGACTAGCTACGATATTTGTATCTATTTATTACAAAAATTGTTTTAGAGTCATATATAATTCATGTAAATATATATATATATATATATATATATATATTTAATACATTCATCATTTGACAGTCGAAATGGGGAAATGGTTATTGTATTAAATACATGTAAGTATTGTAGTCAAATCTTAAGTACTGATAGGTTTATAATTTACAGTATAAATCGTGATGCGGCCCAAATATTAGGTTATTTGAGATGTAATGAAATTAAAAAGAGGAAGCGTCATTCAATGAAGAAAAATGATTGGAAAATCAAAAATTCCAAAGTTAGAAGATTATTAGCTACTGCCACATCTCGAAAGTTAATTTGGACTTTTCGAGTAGTTCTGCAAGCAAAAAACAAAGAAGGTTTAGTTTTGACAAATCTTTGTGTTTTCCTGATTCACGTTTTTTTTTTTTTTTTTTTGGGAGGGAGTGGAGGGGAGGGGAGGGGAGGGGAGTGGGAATGGGTGGCCTTTCTATTAAGGGCCTGATTCTTTCCAATTGCTCTGAAGACAAGGAAGGGGTAGGTTGCATTAGCAGCCACAGACAAAGTCCTCTTATGTATTTCCCAAAAAAAAAAAAAAAAAAAGTCCTCATATGCAGTTTCAGTCGCCTA
Source organism: Cotoneaster glaucophyllus (assembly GCA_036320875.1). Lineage (NCBI taxonomy): Eukaryota > Viridiplantae > Streptophyta > Magnoliopsida > Rosales > Rosaceae > Cotoneaster > Cotoneaster glaucophyllus. The sequence goes on from CM070067.1 coordinate 21,334,655, forward strand.
ATTCCTTATGGTATAAAGTAAATTTTCTCCCTCTCAATTGTAATCTTTTCCTTTTTATCAATACGAATTTTTTTATAAAAAATGCATCAAGAAAGTGGAGTAATATTTTGAAATATTAATCGTTTTGATCGATCTCTAATTTTGGCAAGAAAAAACTAAGTTCTTTCTTTCAGCAAAACAAATTAGTACCATCTCACAAAATTTGCTTGCCAAATGTTAGTCCAAATAATATATTAAATTTTGCTCATTCCTAGGGGTAATCTTCTCTTCATATATCATCACTCAATCCTTACCCTACTTTTAAATCATTTTTTCATTAAACTTCCCAAATACTCGTACATATATACAATTACACATGCTTAAGCTGGTTAAGAGCATTTCCAATGAGCTCTCTAAATAAGCTTTTAACCAAATTGTACGGAGAAGTTAGAAAATTTCATCTCCAATCACATGCCCTATTATGCTTTTAGAATAGAAAGACTTCTAGGAGCTCCTAAGCATAGAGGGTAAGAAAAGAGCTCCTAGCATTGATTAATACTTTTTTAATTTATATTTTAAATAAAAATTTATTTCTATTGTTTCACAATTATTATGACTCTTTAAATTATAGAGTATGATTGGAGTTAAAGTTTTATAGGAAGCTCTTAAAATAACTTTCTGGTCTTTTTAGCTAAAATTTAACTTGCAAATAGAGAGCATGATTGGAGAGGCTCTAACATTATTAGGGTTGATCATGGTTAAGATGCATGGTTAAAATACATCCAAATACTAATTAAAACTACATTCTCTCTCTTCTAGAAATTTTAGCAACCACCAATCCTTATCCTATTAGGTGAGGTCCGCAAATATGCTTGTCGTGGCTATAAATACCCTTGCCATGGCTCCCAAATCAGTGACTATAGATCAAATTTCTAGTAGTGTCTTATACGTATAGCCAACTTTATACAAAAATCTTCATCGATCGATCACTAGCAAGTAGGTCACACTACAAACCCATCCTCAAGGGGAAATAATAGACACACTAATAGATGAGGTTCTTTAATTATCAATACAAGTAAAAACAATTAACTGTTTGCATCCATGAATGAGCTTAAAGCCATGGATATATAAATTCCCATGCATACATGTGACTCTTTGAATTTAACCCAAGAGGAGAATTCTACAGTCTCATGAGTCATGGCCGTGATGCGTGGTGGTGGTAGGGGCAAGATTAGCATTCGTGGTAAAATCATAAATGCCAAACAGGCTTGTAGAGCATGTGGTCGGATCGTAGCTTTCTGGTGCATGACCCCTCTCCATCTCCCTCTTTTTCTTTATTTTTAAACTTTCCCACGAGAGAATTATATATACCATGCATGCGATGCTAACTGAGTACCCTGTTATCTCAGCTATCGCCCTTAGCTGTAATTGAATATTATATACAGCTCCACACACTCTCATATAACCAATTCAAATAATAAGCAAGTGGATTCTGACCGTTCATACATTGTGAGGCCTACATTAATCGTGTGCACGGTGAATTCTAGTTGTTTTGGAAGTCCAACGTGCATTGACTGATAAATTACCCATGTGTATAGGCAATTGACCGTAGCACTATAGTGATGTCTAACACATTACATCTATATTTATATTTTGTCTTAATAAAAAGATATTTTAGAAATTTCCCATATTGTATCTGTTTAATCACTTTGTACATGTAAGATTGTTCTATGCACACGATAACTTTACATAAATCTAAATTCTTTAAATAGCTTCCATATATGTGGTAAAACTTTTAATTAATTTATTTATTTATTTATAAGTGAAGAAGAATAGTAATCGTAAAATATCAAATATTGCATTACTAAAACATGCCTTCTAGCTAGGCCTGGCAATTCCTGACACGACCCGATAACCCGACACGACACGACACGAAATTAACAGGTGTTCGGGTCGACACGATAACGAATCGGGTCGTTATCGGGTAACCCGATAAGCACCTGTTAAGATAACGGGTTGGTTCGGGTATACACGTGGGTAACACGATACACGATAAGCAGAATATTAATTTAATAATTTTATAACCCTAAAAAAATACTATAATAATTATATATATATATATATATATATTAATTTAACAATTTTATACCCCTAAAAACTATAATAATTATATATACTATAATAATTATACCCCCAAAATATTAACTATAATAATTATATATATATATATATATTAAATTTTATACCCCTAAAAACTATAATATTTTAATATGCATCCGTCCTTTGAAGAAAAAGGAAGGGAAAAAGTTTTCAAAAAAAAAAGGGAGGGAAAAAAGAAAATGATAAGAAAAGGAAACAAAAAAGAGAGGGAAAGATGGGATACGCATCCTACGAAACTAATTTCAACGATCCAACCGTCAAACATGTTTGTATATGTTTCGAGATCGCATACGCCAAAAATTGCAAAAAAAAAACATTCAGAGATCAAGTAACGGGACAAAACTTTTCGACGGTTATAAACGAAAAATCACGATTTAATGGTTATTTTAACTCCGATTTTGATAATTTTTTACAGCTACACTCCTTGACCCTATATGAATACAATGAATGAACTCGATCTTCAATTTTAAATATTTACACTAGTGGATACCACAAAATCTTATGTTATACTTAATGAAAGTATAAATAAATTCTTAAGTATTAGTGAATCTATTGTTTTGATGGGATACGCATTCTACGAAACTAGTTTCAACGATCCAACCGTCAAACATGTTTGTATATACTTCGAGATCACATACGCCAAAAATTGAAAAAAACAAACATTAAGAGATCAAGTAACGGGACAAAACTTTTCGACGGTTATAAACGAAAAATCACGATTTAACGGTTATTTTAACTTCGATTTTGATGATTTTTTACAGCTACACTCCTTGACCCTATATGAATACAATGAATGAACTCGATCTTCAATTTTAAATATTTACAATAGTGGATACCACAAAATCTTATGTTATACTTAATGAAAGTATGAATAAACTCTTAAATATTAGTGAATCTATTGTTTTGATGGGATACACATTCTACGAAACTAGTTTCAACGATCCAACCGTCAAACATGTTTGTATATACTTCGAGATCACATACGCCAAAAATTGAAAAAAAACAAACATTAAGAGATCAAGTAACAGGATAAAACTTTTCGACGGTTATAAACGAAAAATCACGATTTAACGGTTATTTTAACTTCGATTTTGATGATTTTTTACAGCTACACTCCTTGACCCTATATGAATACAATGAATGAACTCGATCTTCAATTTAAAGTATTTACAATAGTGGATACCACAAAATCTTATGTTATACTTGATGAAAGTATGAATAAACTCTTAAGTATTAGTGAATCTATTGTTTTGATGGGATACGCATTCTACGAAACTAGTTTCAACGATCCAACCGTCAAACATGTTTGTATATACTTCGAGATCACATACACCAAAAATTGAAAAAAACAAATATTAAGAGATCAAGTAACGGGATAAAACTTTTCGACGGTTATAAACGAAAAATCACGATTTAACGGTTATTTTAACTCCGATTTTGATGATTTTTTACAACTACACTCCTTGACCCTATATGAATACAATGAATGGACTCGATCTTCAATTTTAAATATTTACAATAGTGGATACCACAAAATCTTATGTTATACTTAATGAAAGTATGAATAAACTCTTAAGTATTAGTGAATCTATTGTTTTTATGGGATACGTATTCTACGAAACTAGTTTCAACGATCCAACCGTCAAACATGTTTGTATATACTTCGAGATCACATACGCCAAAAATTGAAAAAAACAAACATTAAGAGATCAAGTAACGCGACAAAACTTTTCGACGGTTATAAACGAACAATCACGATTTAACGGTTATTTTAACTCCGATTTTGATGATTTTTTACAGCTACACTCCTTGACCCTATATGAATACAATGAATGAACTCGATCTTCAATTTAAAATATTTACAATAGTGGATACCACAAAATCTTATGTTATACTTAATGAAAGTATGAATAAACTCTTAAGTATTAGTGAATCTATTGTTTTAATGGGATACGCATTCTACGAAACTAGTTTCAACGATCCAACCGTCAAACATGTTTGTATATACTTCGAGATCACATACGCCAAAATTTGAAAAAAAAACAAACATTAAGAGATCAAGTAACGGGACAAAACTTTTCGACGGTTATAAACGAAAAATCACGATTTAACGGTTATTTTAACTCCGATTTTGATGATTTTTTGCAGCTATACTCCTTGACCCTATATGAATACAATGAATAAACTCGATCTTCAATTTAAAATATTTACAATAGTGGATACATCAAAATCTTATGTTATACTTAATGAAAGTATGAATAAACTATAATAATTATATATATTAATTTAACAATTTTATATCCCTAAAAACTATAATAACTATATAATATAATTATATATATATATATATATATATATATATATATATATATATATAATGTTTTGAAGTAATATTTGTAATATCCTTGCACATTTAATATTTGTAATAGATTAGTAGTGTATGGATTTTTTTTATTAGGCTTTTATTTTCGAGTGTAGATGTAGTACTTAAACGAAAAATGTGTTTTAGTGTTTTGAAGTAATATTTATGTGGCAATGTGTGGTATGTGCAAATTTAAGGAAAAAAAAAATATTTTTCTCAAACTCTCTGACACTAATTTTTCAATTTGGTCTTCGATGATAGAGCTCCATGCGGAGGTTGGTAAAACTCAGTCATTTGACTGGAAAGAGGCCTCAACCAGATGGAACCAATCCCGGTTACTGAAGAAGCCATTGCAAAGGGGTGGTTGCTGAAGATCATGGAGCCCCACCTACTCAGGCTATTTATAGGCCTACCAACTGCAAAAGATATTGGGTTGCTGTGTCTCAGATGTTTTAAGATCAGATGAGTCTGTTATTTATGAACTGCGATGCAAGGCTACTCATATTAGACAGAATGGTCGTTCGGTTTGCGGAGTTGAAAAGTATTTGGCAAGCACCTGAGCAGAATGATTTATGTTGCAGATGTGAAAGGCCGACAGGAAGACCTCATGAAAGATCAGATCTATGCCTTTTTTGCTGGCCTTGATAAGGCGTTCGATAGGTTACGTGGTGATATCTTTTGTATGAAACCATTACCGAGTCTGAATGAATGCTCTAATATCATTCGACGTGAAGCAGACCGTCAGACTACAATGCTTGGTGTAAAAGGAAGTAATTATTAGCTTTACGGAATTTGAGAAATAGCAAGAAGAAATGAACTTAGAGAGCGGGAAGAGAGAATTTGTGTTGAGAAAGTATGTTTGTATATTGCAAGATACTTACCATCAATGGCTATTACACTTTGGTTTTATGAAGCCATACTCCATGCTCAATTACAATAATACTCTCTAACTTCTTTGATAATTACAACAACTTCTAACAAACTTATCCTTATACCAAACTTAACCAACTACATATTTCAACTAACCACACCTTTCAACTAATCACATTTTACAACCTTAAGCTAACCACATCCTCACTAATGAATATGGTTAATACTCCCTCCTCAAGCTAAGCTGGGAGACAACAAGCTTAGATTGACATTCAGACCTTGACAAGTACTCGAAGCACCTCATGAATTTGTAGACTTTTGAGGAAGAACTCCAATGTTGAGATTGTTGTAGTGTCTAAGAAACACTGGACTGCGAAGGCCTTTGGTGAATACATTAACCACCTGATCTTCTATAGGAATATATTGCACAGTGATGTCTCCTTTTTGTACTCTCTTTCAAACGAAGTGGTAGTCTGTATCTAGGTGTTTAATCCTAAAGCGAGACACCGAATTCGAGCGCAATGCTAATGCTGACAGATTATCACATTGTAAGTGAGGTGGTATGGAGATAAACTGCTTCACATCTTTAAGTAATGATTGAATCCAAAACACATCAGTTGCACAGTGAGCTAAAGCTTTATACTTAGGTTTTGTTGAACTTCTTGAGACTGTGGACTGCTTTTTTGATTGCCGGAGATTGGATTAGAACCAATGTAGACCACATAACCAGTGATAAACCTCCTAGTGTTAATGTCAGATGCCCAATCAGAGTCAGAATATGCAGTAAATCATCTGATTTTGTATATCTCAGACCACATTGAATTGTACCCTGCAAATATCTCAATATCCTTTTCACCAGATGCATATGTAACACAAATGGTGTTGTCATATATTGACAAACAACTACAGCATGAGATATATCTAGTCTTGTAAATGTAAGGTATTGAAGAGCCCTTACTAAACTTCTGTAATGAGTTGAATATCCAAGAGGAATGCCTTACAAGCAATTAAGAGTGAGGCTTTGATGGTGTAGAAGTAGGTTTACATGATTCCATGCCAGCTTTCTTCAGTAATTCCTTTGTGTACTTGGACTGATTTATAAATATATAACCATTTGATTGATATTGAATTTGAAGCCCCAAGAAGTATGTCAATTGTCCCATATCTTTCAAATCAAAGACAGCTGCAAGTTGTGAAATGACAGATTGTATTTTTGCAAGATTTGAACCAGCCAATATTATGTCATCAACATATAACAACATGATAATCACATCTCCATCATCATCTTTCACAAATAAATTGGTATCAGACATTGAAGTTTTGAATCCCAGTGAAAGAAAAAAAAAACATGTAAATTTTGAATTCCAGACCATTCGTGCCTGTTTGAGACCATATAAGGACTTGATCAACCTGCAAACATGTGTTGGATGTTCTGGTTTAATAAATCCTTAAGGTTGCTACATGTATACCTTTTCTTCAAGTTCCTTATGCAAAAAAGCATTTTGATGTCTAGTTGTCTCAGACTCTAATTATACTGAACAACTAATGCAAGGATTAATCTCACTGTAGTGTGTCTAACTACAGAACTGGATGTCTCAGAGTAGTCTAGATCTTGTTCTTGACTATAACCTTGTGCCACCAACCTTGCTTTATACCTTGAAACAGTCTCATTAGGTTTTCATTTGAATTTGTACACCTATTTACTCCCAATAATGGTTCTATTTTCAGGAGGTGGAATTAGCCTTCATGTTTCCTCAGCTTTCAGTGCATCAAATTCTTCATGCATGGCATTTTGCCATTATAATACAGTAGAAGCTGCTTTAAAATGTTTAGGTTCTTCAACCTCAATTTTATCAGCAATGTATGAGAAACATCCACTTATGTAATCAAATTATGATGACACGGATGAATCTTGTAATTACAAGGATTACAATTCTAGTAAAGCAGCTGAAAAGGATAAGTAGTTCTTTCTTTAAATAGCTTATGTCTTTTGTCTAGTTTGAATATCATGATCAAAGCACTAAACAGTATTTTGAATGTCAGATGAAGGAGATATTGGAAGTATTACTTGGAGCTGTGCAGGATTAAGGACAAGAAGCAAAAGAGGTGTATCAGTTGATGAGGAAAGAGTATTGCATGTTGTAGACAGTGAACTATGTTCTTGACTACTGATATTTATTCATTGCACATCTAGAAGCATTAAAACTAAGAGAAACACTGGGAGACAACTCATCATGCAAAGAAATATTCCCATATTGATTTAAAGAAGAAGCTGAATCTAATTGATCATTTTGACCTGCTGCATTTAAATGATTTGGCAAATGTGATGGAATTGGAACTGGAACCATAACTGATCTAACCTGAGATGCTGTAGATGGAGCTATAGGCTATTGAGAAATTTTCTGTCTTGAATCTTGTGCATAAGGAAATACCATCTCATCAAAAGCACATGTCTTGATATAATGCATCTCTTAGTGTTTGGATTATAGCAAATAACTCCTTTATAACCCATTGAGTATCCCAAAAATATACATCTCTCAGATCTTGGTTGTAACTTATTACTGTTATATGGTCTTAACCATGGATAAACTGCAGATCCAAATATCCTCATAGACTTCAAATTTGGTTGCTTGTTATACAATCTTTTGTAAGGAGATTCCAGTGCCAAAGACTTACATGCCATTTTATTTATCAAAAACATTGAATGTGTACATGCATACCATTCTATTTATCAAAAATATTGAATGTGTACATGCATAATGCCAAAATTCAGCAGGTAAGCCAACAACAGTGAGCAAAGTTATAGCAATCTCTATAATATGTCTGTATTTTCTTTCAACCACTCCATTTTACTGCGGAGTGTAGGGACAAGATAACATATGTTCAATCCTTTTTGCATCAAAAAAGTTTTAAAAGCAAGACTAATGTATTCTCATCCTCCATCAGTTTGTAAACACTTAATAGCAGTTCCAAATTGAGTAAGAATAAAATTGTAGAATCTCACAAGCACAGCAATTGTATCAGATTTGTTGCATAATGGAAAAATTCACACATACTTTGTATATTCATCAACAAAAGTTACCTAGTATATATGCCCTTCAATGGATTTTACAGTAGATGATCCCCATATGTCTGAATGAACCTTCTGAAATGGTAAAGAACACTTATCACTTCTAGTAAGAAAAATAATCGTGGACATCTTTCCTTTTACACAATGAGTACAGAGACTATGATAACTATCTATCTCTAGACTTATGTTGGACTGTTTTAACATAACAGACAAAATTTCATGTGTAAGGTGACCCAATGTTTGATGCCAAAGTTTTGACTTTACCAACTGTCCCAGAAAAGTTGAATTATGCACTATAGACTACACTCATTTTGATCATTTGACAAATGGTATTTGAAACAGCTCCCTAGGCTTACTTTCTCCTTGATACAAAACCTCATTTGTCTTCTTGTCCTGCACAAAAAACTCACTTTCATCACATATAAACCAACTATGGTTATCAGTACACAATTGTTGTACAGATAGAAGACACCTTGTAATTTTAGGGCATGTGACACATTATTAAGAATAAGTTCATGAGAATTTGTTTGAGCGTAGTGGAACAAATATTGTGGACACCTCTATGACGATAAGGCCTGGCAAACGGGTTGTGTCTGTCGTGTTCGTGTAACATTTGTTATCTTAATGGGTTGTGTCGTATATCCATTATCTTAATGGGTCCTTAACTTATGACATTAAGTAAGGAATCTCACTTTACGGCTTACAATACGACTAAATATGGCATGACATAATAAAGTTAATTTACATAACTACATCTATACTCCCAAATTCCAATGCTTGATTCTATTTTTGCCGATTTTCAAGCTTGAGAAGCCAACGTAAAGCACGCTTGCTCGATCACTGGGTTTTTTGAATGTTTGCAAACATGCCCCAACCCAGAAACTCCAAAATCTCCAAAATCAGAAAACCCCCGAAAATCCCCAGCCATTAGTTTTAATTTTAACGAAAACCCCAAATCACTAGTTTTTGAAAGAAAAAAAATAAAAACATAGAATACCCACAAATACAAAATTCATACCTTTAGCGTGTGCTTACCTATGTGTGGTTTTCTTGTGGTTGCTGGAGTCGAGTTGAAGGAAGTGAACGGAGGAGGATGCGAGAGAGATGCAGATTAAGGAGATGGCGCGGGAGTAAGTCTGGACTTGAAAGATCAGAGTGAATGAGAGAGAAGAGAATGATAGCCTCCAACCTAATGCACAATGGACGGCTGAGATTAAATCTCAGCCGATCCAATGGTCACCAATTTTTTTAATTTAATTTAATATATATATATATATATATATATATAATTATTATAGATTTTAGGGGTATAAAATTGTTAAATTAATATATATAATTATTATAGTTTTTTTTAGGGTTATAAAATTATAAAATTAATCTTTTACTTATCGTGTATCGTGTTACCCACATGTATACCTGAACCAACCCGTTATCTTAACAGGTGCTTATCGGGTTACCCAGTAACGACCCGATTCGTTATCGTGTCGACCCGATTCGTTATCGTTATTGTGTCGGGTTATCGAGTCTTGTCAGGAATTGTCAGGCCTAATGGCGATGGTCTTAAAATCAACACCCTATAAGGCTGCTCCAACCACTCGACTTTCAAAAGTGGTTAACAAAGATAGCCTTCATTACACCTTTTTTTTTGATGCAATGGAAACCGACACACGGATGAAACGTGCTTCAAAAAGCATGGCTATCCTGAGTGGTACCTTGAATGGAGGAAAGCAGAGAAGAATGCTAGAGGGGCTGGATAAGCAAAAGTAGCAGAGGTTGGCACCAGTGTTGTGGTTGTAGCTTTTAGCCGCGAGTGGGAGAAAACCACGGATGCTGGTGAAGCCGAGCTGATCCTGTTCCTTATTGACCCAATGGTTCTCTTGGTCCAAAATAATCCAGATAATCCCCGAATAAGCATAATTGTGCTTATAATTGTGACTCAGGTTGAATTATTGATTTTGGCGCCATTGATGACATGACGTACGACAATCTCTTTTTCAGTCTATAACCCCTCATCGTAAAGGGAGCGTTGTCACTACAAATGAAGATATTACATTTGTAACAAGGGCTGGTTCAATTACGCATAACTTATCTTTGGTTATTGAATCATCTTTTATCGGTTAGTGAAGTTACCGAACAACTGGATTCTATTGTATTAATGTTTTAATTTTTTTTCTTGCTCTAAGATATCCGAACTCGGACGATAATTGTGCGTGGTACTAAGAGAAAGGAGTTGTATTATGTGGATAATGTTGCACCTCGCAAAGTAAATCAAGTTTAAAGTGGCAACAGTGCCAAACTCAAGAAAAATTTGTACTGGCATCAACAACTTGAGCATGCCTATTTGCACCCAGTTTTCTGTCCTATCAAAGTAATTTTCTTAGACATTGGGGGTGAATATGTGAAGGCCGAACCGTCTAAATTTTTTTGGAGCACACAATCTTACATGAGAATAATTGTCCTCAAACATCTCAACAAAATGGGGGTGGCATAATGGAAAAATAGGCACATCTAAACAACATTATCTCTCCTCATTAAAGCTTCCACTCCATGGGAATATTAGGCAGAGGTCGATACTTATGTAGTTTATTTGATGAACCGAATGCGTTATAAGGTTCTTGAATTCTGTACTCCTTTGGCGATATTATCAGATCATGTATCCTTGCCCTCTGGACTCACCCTTACTCCTCGCATTTTTTGGATGTGGCGTACGTTGACCTTCACAAGAATAACACTCCAAACTTGATCCATGCTCACTGAAATGCATTTTTTTTATATGTTTACTCCAAAATAGAAAGGTTATTTGTGCTACCAACCTTCATCCCAAGGCTCTATGTAACTATGGATGCTACATTCTCCGAATCAGAAATTTTCTTTTCTTCTGATGAACCCAATCATGCCTTTCAGGAGGAGATGACTTATATATGAGGTCCAATTTGGTATAAGAAGAAGCATATGTCGAAGAGCCGACCACCTAACAGTCGATCGAACACTTATCTGTGTCCGTTAAACAGTTGGTTGTCACTCACCTGTATTTGTCAAATAGTCAGCCGAGCCTAGAGAGGAAACAATGTTGGGTTTTCAGGCATAGTATTGGTTAATTTGGATAATTAAACATGTAGCAGAAAAATAACAAAATAACATATAATATGTTATCTCAATTATATATCCGGTTGGTTGTAATTGATAAGTTAACACATAAATATGGCAAAGTAATTTACTTATATGAATCTTTGAGCATGTACGTGCCGCTTTGTAAGATCATCCTTATGCTTGCCATCATTCTCTTTATGATTGATCACGTGACACTCTCCAAGCGTTGAGCCTCTAAGGGGACGTTTGTTTGCCCTCACTAAAGTGTACTGGACTGGACATGACTAAAGTTTAGTCTAGTCCCATGTTTGCTCCCGACAAGAACTAGGTTTAATGAGACTAAGTCTCTCTCGCCTAGACTAAATCAGGGACTAGCTGGTCTTAGCGAGACCCTTTGAAAACCATAGGACTAACTAAGATTGTCCCCTCTCTCCCCTTCTCTCCTCATCGCCTTGCTCCTCGACCACTCACCCTCGAAAACCATAGAAGTCTGGGACTAGATGCTTTTCACAACAAATTTTCATATAAAATACCAAATTGAAGATGGGAGTGAGAGGATTACGATTCTACCTAAATCAAGGTCAAAAGGTGGTCGGAGGTGGCCGGAAAATGGCCTAGAAGTCTCGGGCGGTTTGGGTTTTTTTTCCGAATCCATGACAGATTCAAGCATGCAAAGCTTGAATATGGGACCAGAGATGGGGAAGAGTTTGTTAGTGCAGCAAACCTCATCTAATCCGACGAGGTTTAGTTAGAAAACAAGTCAGGAAACCTGCAACTCATCGGAAAAAATGGAGCCGTGAGGGTTCCATTCGACTAGCACAGAGCTAGAGAGAGAAATGGAGGAGACAGAGAGAGAGAGATAGAAACTAAAATCAAGAGGGAGGGAGGAGAGAGGTTGGAATTGAGAGGTTTAATCTGGGGAGGAAGAGATTGGAATGGAAAAGGGAGAAAAATAGGGTGAGAATGGGGCGGTAAGGGAGGAATAGAGGGATAAAAAAATAGGATATAAATAAAATGTTAATAATTATGGATTAAATAATATAATATTAGAGTTTGTTACTTATCATGTTTGTTAATCAAACACTGCACCAAACGCTTCACTAAGTCAGTCTAGCTTAGTCTATTATAAGCCAGTCCAACTTAGTCATTGAACTTAGTCCAGTCCGAAATAGTCCGGTGCAACAAATGCACCCTAAGAGTATCCACATTGATAAACTAGCAATGTATGATGAAATGATTGATTTAAATGTGCTAGCAATATGTCTCATTAGGATCAAAGGAATAGGCGACACACTAGAGTGGTTTTGGCATTGTATCTTATCTCCTTTCTTTGAGGGACAAATCTTAGCATTATAAACTTCTGAGAAAATAAATGGGCTTTAGTCCATGCGTCAAGTTCTATTCACTTGTCCACTTTGGGCTTGTGATTTGGATCCCTTTTAATTAAATAAAGTCCAAAACCTTTTTAATTGAAACATGTTCATTAGGCCCAAATGATTAATCCAATAAAATTAAAAATGATTACATCTTAAGAAAACTAATAAAAAGAGTTTGAAAACTTTGAATGTTAACCAAAAGCCATGTAATAATTTTATTTAATGGTTATTACAAAACTCAATACTAAACCAATCCAATTAAAATGGCTCAAGCAATGAGTTTCCAAATATGCCCCTGATGGCAAGTTTTTATCTGTTTAATATCTCTCTTCTATTGGATCTCTCTGCTATTCTCTCTCCCCCATTTCTTCCTTGACATTTGATCATGTTTTAGCTTCTAGTGGTTAATTTTCTTTATTTCTCTTTGTGATCCACCCGTGCAAATCGAAAGTGAATGGCAAGCAGTGGGAATCGAAGCACAAGATGTTTTTGAAACTGAAACATATTGAGCCTTTGCCACATTCCTCCATCCCAAAATCAACTTCTCCAAATCCTCCAAAGAAGAACAAGCCCGCCCAATTGTGCACACAAGCTTGGTCTTCTCCAATTGTGCACACAGGCTTGGTCTTCCTCAACCCCAAAAAATCCTTCTCCCTGAACTCTCTCTCTCTCTCCGACACTTCATCAAGCAAACTCTTCAAAATTTTCAAACTCTCCTCCATCGCCAAATCCACCTGCACCCCCTGCACTCCACCACCACCAACTTTCCCTTTCAATTTCTTCCCATTACAAGACACCCCATGATGCAAATATGTCAGACCAAAAACCTTTTTCTCTAAATTGGCACCTGGGCTCTTAGCTTTGATACCAAAAAATGTATGGATCGAATGGCCAGCTATCGCCATGGATTCGATGAACATATTGAATGTGAATTGAACTTTCTTGATCAAATATCAGAAAGAAAGAACAAGATAAGAAGAAAGACTGAATCTTTGTGAGTAATGGAATCGAGGAATTAATTTTTTGTTGATGAATATTGAGGATTATCGGATCAAAAACTTTGTAGATTACTTTTAAGCAAAGCATGAATATCTGGGATTTTCATTTTTATTGTTGGGTCTCTCTGTGCTCTTGTTTTGAATTTTTATTTAAATTATTGGTATTAGTTGTGTTAATTACATGCATTGAATTTTCCCACTATTTTGAAACAAAATAACCTACACTATTTCTGAAACAAACAAAATAATTCATATTACTTCTGGAAATATAGCAAAATAACCCACAATATTTCTGAAACCGAAACAAAATAATCCACACTATTTTTGAAACTACAACAAAATTATACTATGTATGAAACAAACCAAAATAACCCACACTATTTCTAAAACTACAACAAAATAACACTATTTATAAAATTAAATCAAAGTAGCCCACACTATTTCTGAAACCGAACCAAAATAACCTACAATATTTCTGGAATGGAACAAAATACACACTATTTTGAAACTACAACAAAATAATCAATACTATTTCTAAAATAACTCACATTTTTTTATGGAAGAGAACAAAATAAATACTATTTTTGGAACTACAGCAAAATAACCTACACTATTTCTCAAACTGAACCAAAGTAACCCACTATTTATGGAACTGCAACAAAATAACACACACTAGTTTTGAAACAATCGCAAATTGTACGTCTATCTCACTATTTATGGAACTACATCAAAATTACACATTATCTCTGAAAACTAAACCAATATACCACACACTATTTCTGAAATTACAACAAAATAACACACTCTATTTTTGAAACAATAGCAAATCGTACGTCTATCTCATGGATCGTATAAGACAATTAACTCATGCTTTAACATTGTCAACTAAATAATTGTTTTAAAAGACCGAGAAGCAGCTTGTTACACAATTAATTACATTTATATATTATGGCCGATATATATTGGAAGTCAAATGGCATGCTTCAATGTCCTTAAATCAGGGGAAACAAAATTATCAGTAGCAATTAACTTGCAGCGGCAATGTGTGTGATTGCATGTTTTTGCATATATATCTATATATATGTTTATATATAAAATAAATAAATATGTCTCGAAATTAATTAAATTAATCTTTATGCCTTTCGTGAATAAGTATGTCTTCGCTTTTCATTATTATAGTGAGTTTAGTCTTTCATTGTTTACACGAAAGCAAAAAGAAATTGCAGTTTGCAATTGTTTGTTTATAAATCATTCGCTTTGTAAAGTTGCTTTGATTTTACTTTGTATTGGTAAGGTTTAATTTTACTTTGTCTTGGGAGCCAAAGCCCAGCAGTCCAAAAAATAATGTAAGAATCTTAATAATGAAAGTCAACTTTTGCTCATGGGTATTTAACATGATTGATGCTTTGCTATGTTAATTTTTTAGGCTGCAGACGAGTTTATCAAAAGGAGGGAAGAGACCAAATGGTGAGTTTTCTGACAAAATAGGTTCCGTTAGAGCAATTCCACCCTTAAGACTGGGTGCCAGCATCCAGCGCATTTATCCACTCAAATGAACAGTAATAGACTCCAATAAACAGTAACAGACCAAAGCATCTCCACCCCTAAACAAAAATTGCCTAGTCAATTTTATTAAAATATTATTATTTTTATTATAAAATAATAAAAAGTAATATGCTCTCTCTCTCTCCCCCTCTCTCTGCACTCAAGACAGGGAGCACGCCCACCCCACAACCCATCTCTCCGTCTCTCTGTCTTTCAACCTCTCTGTCTCTCCGTCTCTCCGTCTCTTTCCCGCCCACTCCACTCGGACCAGAGCACGCCAACCCCACACCCATCTCCACCCTCCATCAAATCCCCACCTCCCCTTCACTCCGCTTCCTCTCCACCGCCCTCCGAGGTTCGACCCGCCCCAAACTGGTCGACATCGGCGCCTGGGCTCGCCAGCTCCAAACCCACCACCTCTGGACCTACGCCCTGACCTTTAGCTACAAACCCACCGCCGCCTCTGGTCGTCATCGTCCTCAACAGCAAGTTCCGATTTCAGCTCCAAACCCACCTACGCGCCATTCATTTGCCCGGTCAAGGGGTCTGTCAAAATTAGGCTGGGCTCTTGCCTGGCATGGGCTGGGTGCCAGGCAAGTGGGCGGGCTGGAGCTGAAAAAGAGGGTGCTGGGCAATAATCTCACTAGGTGCTGGGCAAATCCACCTCCGGTGGAAATGCTCTTAGGGGCAAAGGGAAAAAGAATTTATTTTGTTTTGGGCTTTTAGTTCAGCTCATGTGTGTTCAATGTTCGAAGGTCTGATATGGATTAGTTTTGTCCTTATGATTAAATATGAAGCCCTCTTGGTTAAATAATAGTATATGATTGTTTTTGGTTAAATTAAACTTAATCCAAGCTATTTTCATTAAAGTTCCCTATATCTTATCCCCATCCTAGTTAACGTTGCTAAAACTACTATATGTGGGTTCTAACCAAAGCCTGCAATGAAATAATTAATTAATTAATTAACTCCACAAACCATGATTGACACCTAACAGCATTTTATGACTACCCGAATTAGTAGAAGCATGGGTGAACTAATCATGATACTTTTTCGAACCTTAATTGTAGTTACAATGTCATCATTCTTCTGTCATCCATATCCCATTAAAATTTATGTTACATATGAAATTATATTAAATCACATATAGATATCTATGATCACCATGATTCATCTCATGTGGAAGCATTTCTTATAAACAAAGATTGATCAATATTTACTCTAGTCAAAGATTTTCGAGATTGATCTTCATGTGGCTTCCAGGAATATACCCTTTTATTGAATAATTACCAGAAGGCGAAGGATTTTCTATTATTTATTCATGTATCTCCATGCTTATAATATGAACCTGAGTACTAGTAACAAATGACAATAATCAATGTTATTACAAATTATAGCAATGTGATAGCTAGATTATGAATCTTCTTTACATAGGACTCAAATGTGAATGATTTATGGGATGAAAAGAAAAAGTATATTCTGTTTCATTTTAAGAAGTAACGATATTTATTGTAAAACAATAACAAAGATTTACAATCTTCAAAAAGAATCAGCAGGGGATTGGAAAATTAATTGAGCCACAAGACTGATTCAAAATTCATATGTAAAAGCCACAAAAAAAAAAGCTAGGAAAACAAACAACACGTACACCAGTTAATAATGGAAGACATAAACGTTATACTCCACAACAGCATCTCCAGTTTTGATGTCAAACTGATGAGTGCTAGCATGAGCATAGCCACGAGCAAATCGGAAAAGCCCGCTTCCTCCTACTATCGGCATCTCCCTCACAGCTGAGAACACGGCGTTGCGCCCCAACACACTGAGAGTGCTACCATTATACTTCCCTTCAACAAAAACAAAGTTCAAAGCCATCAAAAATCCCACCTCACTTTGTGAAGCTGAAGCATAAATACCTTGGGCTTTTCCGACTAGCTTAGAGCTCGATTCAGGGCCGATAGTCAATGGATCGTCCATCATGACCACGGTGCCAAAGCCAGTCACGGAAGTGTTTGTCGTGAGTGCCTCAGCCACTTTAATTGCCGTGGGGGTTCGGCCACCTACTATGTCATGGAAGTAGAAGTGCAGATGGCTCAGTTTCTCTCTCTTTAGACCATGTTTGGATGGAGATAAGGGTCTTGAGAAATGGTGAGTCTCTGAAGTGACAAGGGTTGAGAAGAAGAAGAAGAAGGAAATGGTTATGAGAATGGTGTAGGTAGAACTGAGGTTTTGGAGGGTCTTGGCCATTGTAGAGAGTTGAGAATGGTATAGAGCTTTTTGAAGGAGAAAGAAGTATAAAAGGTTTTTAGGACCAGTAGTTTTGTTTTGGGCAACCTTAATATATAGAAAACGAAATGGATTTGAATAAGGCTTTTTAGCCAAAATGGTCCCTGAGATTTGCATAAAACATCACTTTGGTCTCTAAGATTGAAAATCAATAGAAATAGTCCCTGAGATTGTCCACCATCTATTATTTCGTAACTCAATCGTTTCTTAACCAAATTTGATCCATAATATATCAAAATGAAGATAGGAAAGTGTAGAACAAGATTATACCTATTTGGAAGCCCAGTGGTTGCCAGAGATGGCCGAAAAATAGCCTGAAACTGGAAAACTCGCCGGAAACTGGATAAATTTTAAACGTTCATAACTTATTCAATACTCAACGAAATTGAGTGATTCAAAAACTAAAATCATACTTCTCGACGAGATGAAGAGAATGATACCTTTTTCAATGGCTAAATCTCAGGGATTAAAGTGATGTGTTATGCAAATCTCATGAACTATTTTGGCTAAAAAAACCTTTGAATAATTGTAAAAGTTGCATAACAAGTTGTGACATATGAGAAAAGTAGTAGGGAGTGTGTTTAATTGGGATTTGATTTTAAAGAACTTTAAAAGCAATAGATTTTGATGGATTTTATAGTGTATTTTAAGCTTATAAAAAGTTACTTTTTCTCTAAGATTATTAAAATCTTAATCGAAATGTAGGAGATATTGGACTATTTTGGATGTAGTTATTTTGACAAGATATATTTTGTGTCTTATTGACATAGCACGTAGGTTGAGAATAAGAATATTTTGCTCTAATCGTCAAACTATATGTGGTGTTATTAATTTATGGTGTTATAATATATGTTTATATTTATTAATACTATAATATAGGTTAATAAAATATCAACAATATTGTATAACACATGAAGAATAACAATACGTGTCAACATACTCGTCAAACTCAAAATTCTTCTACCAAAAACAACCATAAGTCTTCGACGAAGGAGCCCAGTATTTGTTGTTCTTTTCAAGGTTTGGTAGGAGGAGGCTGCAGTAACTTCGATTATAAAGAAACAAGCAAAAGGTGTTGAAAGAAAAACCCTAGCCTCCACACACTTACAAATAATGAAGAAATTAGTGGTTGCCATATTGTTGAGTCCATGAAGGTCAAACGGTTGCCGTATTGTTGAGAGCACAATGAAGTTAAAGGAAGATTTGGCTGCTATCTAAAGACGACTAAAACCAACAGTCTTCTGGAAATATGCAAATTCCATGCCAGAAAAGAAAGGGTATAACGTAGAGTGTGGTGCAAAGACGACCAAAAAGTGCCAGTCTATTGGAGTAATGCAACTTTGTGACTGAAAGAAAAGAATAAAGGGGCATGGGATGGTCCCTAATGGTCCTTATTGTCTGCACAAAGATAAAAGAAGTCTTTAACACGGTCTGCAAAAGGAGCAGTATGCTGTATGGTTTCATGTAGGGTGGTCACGGATCGATTTGATTCGTTTTGACATAAAAAAATAACCGAATTAATTAGTACCCAATGGTTCGATTTTGACAGATACCGCCACTGAAACCAAACCAAAATATTGTTAATCGGTTTGATTCGGTTTGGTTCGGTCATTTTAAACTTATTCAACACATAAATAAAAAAGTTCAACATTTCAAGAGTTTTAATGTTCTAAACATCCACACATCTCACGCATTCCAATTCAATTGAAGATTATACTTTTCGAAACATAAAAAGTTCACCAAGTCAAATAGAACTAAGTTTCAATTAAATAAAGGGTAGTGATATCTGTACAAGAATTTTTACTTCTCATACCCTCTCTCAATTTTTGGCCCTCGGATCAAAATAATTGAAGAAGATTAATGACCAAAAATTAACAAAGATGTGTGAGAGGTAAAATTGGGTGTGTGAAATAACATTTTTTTAAATAAAAATCTCATGCTAGCTTATGATTTATTAATGGCTTTTTAGCCAAAATGGTCCTTGAGATTGGCATAACCCCTCACTTTGGTCCCTGAGATTTGAAATCGATAGAAGTGGATCCTGAATTTGTCCACCATCAATCATTTTGGTTCTTCCGTAAAAAGTTATGTTAAATAAGGATAAAATGTGAGATCCCACATCGCCCAAGGGAGCGATCTTTATATGTATATTCACATCCCTACTTAGCGCGAGGCTTTTTGGGAGCTCACTGGTTTCGGGTTCCATGGGAACTCTGAAGTTAAGCGAGTAGGGCGCGAGAGCACTCCCATGATGGGTGACCCACTGGGAAGTTCTCGTGTGAGTTCCCAAAAACAAAACCGTGAGGGCGTAGTCGGGGGCCCAAAGCGGACAATATCGTGCTACGGTAGTGGAGCAGGCCCGGGATGTGGTCGACCCCGGGCCGGGATATGACAATTTGGTATCAGAGCCTAACCCTGGCCGTGGTGTGCCGACGAGGACGTCAGGCCCCTAAGGGGGGTGGATTGTGAGATCCCACATCGCCCAGGGGAGTGATCCTTATATGTATATTCACATCCCTACCTAGCGCGAGGCCTTTTGGGAGCTCACTGGCTTCAGGTTCCATGGGAACTCCGAAGTTAAGCGAGTAGCGCGCGAGAGCACTCCCATGATGGGTGACCCACTAGGAAGTTCTCATGTGAGTTCCTAGAAACAAAACCGTGAGGGCGTAGTCGGGGCCCAAAGCGGACAATATCGTGCTACGGTGGTGGATCGGGCCCCCAGGATGTGGTGGACCCCGGGCCGGGATGTGACACAAAATGACAAAAATACCCTCAATTTAATAAAAAAAAATGGGCCAAAATGATTTGACAAAAAGTCAAGTATTTTTGTAATTTTATCCTTATTAAATGGAGATTTTTTTTTACAAAAAAACCATAATGATTGATGGTGGACAAACTCAGAGACCACTTCTATCGATTTCAAATCTTAGGGACCAAAATAAGGAGTTATGCCAATCTAATTTTAGCTAAAAAGTCTTTATTAATTAGAACCTCACATAAGCATAAAACACATATGAATCTCTTAATTGTTAATAGTCATTACAACTTCTTCAAAAAAAAAAAATGTCATTACAACTTATAATATGTTGAAGATTTTGATACATGTATGGCTAGTAACCTATAATAGGTTGACATGTGTAAAATAAATAAATTAATAGTTAAAAAATAAATGGTCAATTCGGTTTGGTTTTAGTCAGTTTCAAAAGTATGAAAACCAAAAAATAAACGGTTTATTTCAATTTTTAAATTGTTTGACATTTGTTTTTTGTTAAAATCAAACCAAACCGACCATTATAGTTCGGATCGGTTGGTTTGGTTGGTGTATGGTACCATCGTATCTTTTGTGGTATTATTATGGTCAGTTGTTTACACGAGTGTTTTTTCTTTTTTTTTACTATTATTGAGAGTTGGTCTACGTTAGTTTAAGGTTAGTGTTATCCACACATTTAATTTTACTTCTCACACATCCTTCTTAATTTTCGGTCATTGGATCGAATAGATTGAAGAAGATCAATGGCAAAAAATTAACAAAATGTATGAAAAGTAAAAATAAGTGTGTAAATAGCAATATCCTAGTTTAAATAGTAACATTCACATGTTACGTAACGGAGAGAGTTGAGAATCATCCTACAACCTGCAGACACTCGCCCATCAAGGCTAAATCATTTCTCATGTCACAAGGAGATTCACGAACTCATCATTCCTTGATTACCAAGAATAGTAGTACGGTCTCATAGTATTCCTCTTTACTTGTAAAGTCAGTTCGATTCTCGCCAAAGGCAAAGTTGAACCGTATTATTATGGTAAGCCCATTGTAAGGTTTAGCTCACTCTTTCACCCCTTATTATAGAAACTATAGTTTTTTATTGAATATCAGAGTGTGCAACGAACAAGACTACAAAATAATAAGAATATTATTAAACAAACTAAGAATGCCGAAACGGCTACAAAATCCCAAGAGACTACATCGTGACTAACATATTCTCGACTGAATAACAAGCATGCTATTTAGAATAAACTAACCCTAATCCTAAAAGGTAAGAAATCAAAACCCTAATGCCAACGGGCTAAGCCTAGAAAACCAAACATTCAAATAAACCAAAATACTAATATTTTCCAACACCCTCCGCCAAACTCATGGCGGTAAACGACATGGGTTTGCAAAAAAGCAAATGTGGACTGGCTCCATTAGGCAGACTAGCAGGCATGCAAACTTGACTTAACTAGACTTGACTGGTAAAATTGACTTGACTTGACTTGATTGGCGAACTTAACTTGACTTGACTGGCGAACTTAACTGGTGAACTGGACTTGAATGGTGAACTGGCGAACTGGCGAACTGGCGAACTGGCGAACTGACGAATTGATGAACTAATGAATTAACGAATTGACGAATTGACGAACTGACGAACTGGCGAACTGGACTTGACTGGATTGGCAAACTAATTCTTTGGATTGGTAAACTGATTCTTATTCAGACTGGCTAGTGTTAAGAGTATAAAAAGAACCTGTCACTAAACGGATGAGATTTCCATATCTCCATTGTAGCAACGAACAAACAAACACAAACACTGTCACTTAAGTGGTCACAACAGACCACATTGCCCATGTGGGCTTCTTAGAAACTAAAAAACTAACAATTTTTCTCCTTGCCCGTGTGGGCCTATCTCACTTTTTCTCTTCTTTTTTTCTTCAAACATCTTCCTTTTTTTCTTTTTCCTGAACTTCTTCCCTTCTCTTCTGTGCATTTGCAAACTAGTGCAGCAATCATCAAACTGCATTGGAACTCCAGTGCAACCATAGGACCAAAAAAGAGAGCAAGAATTTGGTTTTTAAACTAGCAGCGGCAGGGTTGCAGTGTTTGACAGATCCAACTTATGGGAGTCGACTGCGTGTACGAGTGCAAGCAGCAGTGGAAATGCAGTGGGGAGTGATGGGTTGGGTTCGTCAAGCAAATGGTTCCAGGCGATACCGAGATGGTGATGGTCTGGTACGATGGCCAAGCGGGGACGGGGCAGAGGGTTGGTTCAACAACTGGTTTTAGACGGACAGTAGAAATTGAGTTACAACAACAGCAAATAGTAGCGCGTGGCTCCAGTGCTACCGCTCCGACGACTTGGTGAAACAAAGTTCAGTTTCCTTTTTTTTTCCGTCTTTCAAACTATAAAACCTTAATCCAGGGCACAACGACTGAACAAACCACAACGAACAAGAAAACGCGACTAGACAAACAAACTAGTTACCAAGAACAGATTCAACCCTAAAGGATCAAACTTTGCTCTGATACCAAGTTGAATATTAGAGTGTGCAACGAACAAGACTACAAAATAATAAGAATATTATTAAACAAACTGAGAATGCCGAAACGGCTACAAAATCCTAAGAGGCTATATCGTGACTAACACATTCTCGACTGAATAACAAGCATGCTATTTATAATAAACTAACTCTAATCCTAAAAGGTAAGAAATCAAAACACTAATGCTAACAGGCTAAGCCCAAAAAACCAAACATTCAAATAAACCAAAATACTAATGATTTCCAAAAAAAAAAAAATATATATATATATATATATATATATATATATATATATATATATAAAGGAAGCTTATAAGTACACTCAACAGTTTCTGACACGACATGAAAACTACACGAAAATAACGAGTTTCGAGTCAACACGATAACTTATCGGGCCATTATCGGGTGACCCATTAATAACGGGTTCTTAACGGGTATACACGCGGGTAACACGTGGGTAACCCGTTTCAACCCGTTAAGAAAAAAATTATTTTGATAATTTTAAAGTTTAATTACTAAAAGATTTATTATAAAATACAATAGCCATATTAATATATATAATATATTCTATATTAAATATATAGTTTTGTATTATTATTCTATATAAGTTTTTTTTTTTTTTAAAAGGTTTTAGTCATTATTTATTTTTATTATGAGAGTTCCTTATTATCATTACTAGGATAAATTTTATTTAACATGTTGTTGTCCAAAATTAAAATAAACTAGCATATTATTTGTATAGGCAAGAACTAAGAAGACATACATACAAGTATGAAAAATGTGAAAGAATATATAAACACTCATGATTCATCATTATTCTTCCACGAGTAGATAATGTTACACTTACATTATCGTTTAGATTTTTAAAATCCTCCAAACCTTCATGAATAATGTTTTTTATTTGAGCGAAAAATTAATAAAATTAATAATAATTATTGTAGAAGTGTAAAAAAATGTAAAAAAAAAAAATATATACAATCACTCATACTGACAAGCTTTACAACTTTCATAAAGGGATCAACTTCGAAATCCAACACTATAATCCATAAACCTTAAATTTATATTTAACCGTCGATTGTCATTTACACTTTAATCTTCTTACTGAATTTCATTTTTAAATTTTCTTTTTTGAAAACATGATCATATGACGGATGTAAGAAGATTAACGGTTCAGATCTTTAATATCACGTTTCGATATTTACGGTTAACTGAAATATGAGTCGATGTCATATAGTTTGTAGAAACTTTATAAACATCAAGCAATATTTTCACTAACCGTAAAACTCTGAATATAATATCAACGATCCAAGCCATTCATCTTCCTGCATCCTCTAATAGATCATGTTTTCAAAAAAAAAAAATCTGAAAAAACAAATTTGATGAGAACAATGAAGCTTAAATGTAAACAACAATCAACAGTTAAATTTTGATCTATGATTTATATGATTATAGTGGCGAATTTCGAAGTTAAGCTTTTCATGAAAGTTGTAAAGCTTGTCATTATGAGCGTTTATATATTTTTTTACACTTCTACATTAATTAAAAAACTATTAAAGACTTTAGGTAAGTGAAAATATACTTCAAAGAAAAATGCGTTTTTATGTTTTGGATGTGACAATATGGTATGTATATACTTATTTAGTATTATGTTTTTCATTTGATTATTTATTGGTTTAAAATATATTTTCTTTAACGGGTAACGGGTCGGGTCATTTTACCCATTTATTTTAATGGGTGTTACACAACACGACCCGTTAAAATATTGGGTATGACACGAAAACGACACAAACACGAAAAACACGACACGAATGCCAGGTCTACTTATAAGTAGCCCGCAGTAGGGCAACCTCAACTAAAATAAAGAAACTATAATTTGATTCGTACCCTCTCGTGTAAGCCCAAGACGATCTTGTTGGGTTTGTCCTCTTACCCACCTCTTACCCAATATTTATGTACATGACTATTTTGTGTTTACACCTAGAGCTTGTTTAGGATTGCTTATAGAAAGCTGTAAGCACTTATGAACATAAATAGTTTTAGAGAAGCAATTCCAAACGATCTTTTATACTCCAAGAGTTGTGTTTAAACAAGAAGATTCCCGAGAAAAATAAACTATGTATGTTGGCCTCCACAAGTGTAGGGTGACGAGTCACTTAAGTCTTAGAGAATGAGTTAACAATCCATAGCAAGTTTAATTTTTCAAGTTTTGTTAAGGCTAAACTCTTATATCACACGACAACCAAAAAACTCTTTGTACTACACACTTATCTTTTTTGGTAGTTAGAATTGGACTCAAAAGGATAACTAAGTTGAAAAAAAATGATGTCCAACTAAAAGGTAGAAGTTGAATGATTAAGAAAACTATCTGCCAATTCTCCCTCGCAACTGTCCTCATTCCAGTATGATAGGTTTAGTTTAGAAGGGATAAGTTCCTTCATATCTAATTCCCTCAACATGAAAAATGATTCGCCTCTATCTTCGATATATCTTGAACTTAGCGAATTATTCATTACGAACTAAATGAATGAAATAAAATAAAGTTACATCAACCAAGGTTTTTTTTTTTTATCGGCAACCAAGGATTATTTAATTCATACATAAAAGTTGTCATTTGATTCAAGACTTGTCGATTCCAAATAAATAAACGTTCCAACGCATTAATAGTAACACATTCTTATCATTGAATAAATCTTGGGCCAGGGTTTAGAATTCAAACCTTGTAAAATTAAAACAGGCCAAATTGTAGCCCATTAAACTTGGGCCATCTTAACAATAATAAAATCCAATGTTTGTTGACACAATAAGCCCAGCCCACATCTCAACAACAAATCCTGAAAACCCTACCCGCCTCACCAGACCTACTATAAAAACAAGATAACAGAGTCACAGGGCTTTAGGCAGCAACTCTCAGAGAAGAAACCCCCAAACCCTAGAGTCACAGAACCCTCTGAAAAATGCCGGCTGGACACGGTCTCCGTTCCCGGACTCGTGATCTGTTCTCGAGGGCCTTCAGGAAGAAGGGGTACATTCCGCTCTCGACCTACCTCAAGACCTACAGGATCGGCGACCATGTCGACGTCAAGGTTAACGGCGCCGTCCACAAGGGTATGCCTCACAAGTTCTACCATGGCCGTACCGGTCGCGTCTGGAACGTCACCAAGCGCGCCATTGGTGTCGAGATCAACAAGCAGGTTAATCTCCGTTTTTGTTTTCGTGTGTTTTCATTTGGAGTTTGGGTTGCCTGCAAGGTGTTTGATGATATGCTTGTGTGAATATGGTTGTCTGGATTTGTGGGTTTTCGTTGAAATTTCCTCACTTTAGGTCTGATTTGGGCTTGATGGTATCTAAATGGAATCAGGGTAAAATACAACTGTGTTTTTGCCGGGTTTTTGTTGTTATGTGGACATTGTAGCTTAGATTTATATGTTTCTAGGGATGTTTTAGGGTTTCGTCTAATGCTACCTTATGGATGCTAAATCTACTGTTGATTTGTATTTTATGCTGTATGTAAAGTTGGGTATCACACATCAACAACGACAACAAAGCCTTATCCCACTAAGGGCGGTCGGCTATATGGATCCTAAAACACACACCAATTGCCGAATGTAATTTCTTTGATGATTTGTTCTGTTATGTTAGATGATACGAACCCACTGCAATTAAGACGACAAAAAATAGGTTGTCAAATAAGACCTAGGGAATTTTATCGAAAATTTCTATGTACTGTTTACTTTAATAAAAAACCACATTTTTACATTAAAAAATCAATCCTGGTACTATTCATTTTACCCTTTATTTTGTCCTTATCATTAAAACTCAAAGTTTTCAAGCTCTTTTCATTAGTTTTTCTTAAGATGTTATTGATGTAAGTCATTGTGTATGTTCTATAATGTTTGAAATATTTGCTCTATTATTGATTGGTATTAGTTACCACCTTTCATGTGTGAACTACTATATAAGCTCGTGGATTTAGGATGAATTTTTAGAGAGAGTAGGTTAATAGTTCGTGTAGGTCCATATGGAGTTCTGGTTTGAGTATTGCAATGTTGATCATTGTCTTAAATTTATGGTCTTTTCTGTATGTATTGGAGTCCTGTACGCCATTGTCATACTTTTTAGTGATTGTTGTATACTTTACTTTGGATTTGGTCACCAAAGATTTTAAACAGTATGCTTCTGTATATGATATCAGGTCGGAAACAGAATCATCAGGAAGAGGATCCATGTGCGTGTGGAGCATGTGCAGCCATCAAGGTGCACCGAAGAACTCCGTTTGAGGAAGATAAAGAATGATCAGCTGAAGGCCGAGGCTAAGGCAAAGGGTGAGGTCATTAGCACCAAGAGGCAGCCAAAGGGACCCAAGCCTGGTTTCAGGGTGGAAGGTGCCGTCATGGAAACCGTTACTCCCATTCCTTATGATGTCGTCAATGATCTTAAAGGAGGGTACTAGGTTTAATTTCCGTTTGCTTTGGTCAATTCAAATGTTTCTGTAGTTTCGTTTTACAAATTTTTGAGCGACTTTGATGTGCCGCAGTAGACTGCTTGGATTTTTGTCTTATGATATATGTTATGTTTTCAAGTACAATCTTATGCGAATGTGGAAATTATCTTTCAGTGTTTACCTATAATCTATAGGGTTGTGCTTAAGCTTTTCCTGATTATTCATTCCTCAGCTTTTGCATTTGCATTGCCCTCCTAAGTATGTTTAAACTTTTAACGTAAGTTCAGTAAATAGCGTTGCCGTTATTGGTCTGGAGATTTCCACTCGACTTAATGCTTATGCTGCTCGCTAAACGGGGCGAGTTGGGCAGCTCAGATATGAGAACCCGACCGAATTCGTATGGCTTTCAGTTGACCTCTCTAAGCTACTCAACTCGCCCCGTTAAACTCACTTTCATCCCTCACAACTTTTCCATCCAAACGCATATGTATCAGGTCTGTACCATCCCGAACAGGTACGAATGAATACGCCTACGGTCTCTTAAGGATACCTGATATCCTATCAAAACACTCCTGTGCTTGTAAAACGGTTGAAACTCTTGATGAAATAATGTGAACTTCCGCAACTTAGGTACTACAGTCTCTAGGTATTCCTTTTACTTGTCAAATAAAAAGTTTGACGTTCGATTCGAACACATTTTTTTTCAACAGAAGTACGAGCAGACGTTGCAAAGAAGGCGAATTCAGTAAAATATGGGACAAGAAAACGAAGGAATGGTACATCGAAGGTTCAAGTGAGCGGTGAACGAGAAAATCAGAACTTGAAACTGAAAACGTCTAGTCAAGCACAACACAAGAATACATGTCTGGTCCATCACGAAAACAATGATTATATATAAGAAGACCAAGTGATCTTCCCCAGATCAACCCCATTGTTAATCGTTAAATGCAATTATTATGTCCTAACTGCTAAAAGACCGATTAAGAAACGAGCTTCTGGAACTAGGACCAGCAACTACGCGCAGCCATTTATCAATCAGGTATAACAGAAAACAAAGTAAATCTTTCGCTAATCATAGCCAAGCAGCCATTCTCAGGGCCCCAACTGGTCATAGCCTACCGGACCCCATCAAAAAATGGCAGCAACAGCGCAGCAGGTGGTTATTCGCTACAACAACGTCAGTTGTTCACGAACCCACCCAAGATTCTGATACAACCTAATACAGATCAGTAACCATTTCACACCTGGAGCCACCACCATGTGATACAAGATCTATATAAATCCAGCAGCAGAGGTTATACAATTGAAAACAGGTTGGGACTAGATATAGTAGTCTTAAGTACCCTACGGGATTGAGA
Organism: Cotoneaster glaucophyllus; assembly: GCA_036320875.1. Lineage (NCBI taxonomy): Eukaryota > Viridiplantae > Streptophyta > Magnoliopsida > Rosales > Rosaceae > Cotoneaster > Cotoneaster glaucophyllus. The sequence continues at coordinate 21,363,488 of CM070067.1, forward strand.
AATTTCCCAAGTCCAAAGGGATCGAGGTCAAGTTAATAAGGAATGGATTACAAAATGCTCGATAAAAGGGATTAGAAATGCACCACATGAGCATTACAAAGGCATGTGAGAGGGGTTTGCAAATCCCTACTAGGAAGGAATCATTTATAAAACTCTTTTACATGCCTTTGTAATACTCATGTGTGCCATTCTAATCCCTCTTATTACCTAATAATTTGTAATCCGTCCCTTACTAATTTGGCATCAATCCCTTGGGACCTGAAAATCCCTCATCCAAACATAGCCTAAAGAAATTAACCACAAACTTGTTTACCGTGTCTCATTACTGTGACTTCAAAGTGGAGCCCAACATACAAGGTTTCAGAGTTAGTATCATACTGGGTGTCCGCAGCACGGTTACTAAATCACAGGTCCAACTCATGTGCATCATCAGGCTACAGGGAAACACCAGTTCAATTTCTACCATCACAGCAACTACAAACGCATTCAGGTTCATAAGGAACAACATGTCCGTCCAAATCACATGCAGCATCAGCTACAGGTAAAGACCCAGTTACAACCACCACAGCAGCTAAAACCCCTTTAACCAACTATTAGGTCAAACATAGAAATCGTAATTATATAACATTTCAGAAACAAATAGCCAAGCCATATTTCTTACCAACATATATCACGTATGGAGAAAATCAGCGTAAGCTACCGGCCCTGCAACCAGCTCACTGAGAAAAACAATCATACTTTTAAGACCACCATCACAACCACGACCATCCATCTACAAACTAGAAACAGGATCAACGGCTGCGAATCAACATCCTCTTATCCCGGCCTCAATCACTCTTTTTTTTTTCACGAATAGAACTATAAAACCCAAGAAATAGTTTATGATGAATCAGTCTTCCTATAAACAGAACTAGACAACTTAAGACCATAGACTACAGACTACAGACCATAGATCACACAAGAACAAAAATGAAAGAAAATACACTACTAAACTTACAACATAATATCCTCTGTACATAAAATAATACCAAACAATGTCCACAAGTTGCCAGATGATCCCAGCTAAATAAAGAAACGCACAAGGTGCAGCATTTATATATTAGAGTACTAAAGAAAACCCGTCCTACCAGAACTAGCACTTAAAAGATCCAAAAGAAACAAGCATGATGATCAAGGATCCCCGATACACAACTCAGGGTGCTTCCATGATAGTTTCCATACAACAATATCAATCCTGTAAAATACAGTCAAAAGTTACCAAACCAATACTCTTCTACCCATGCAGCAGAAAGTAATAAATCCAGATGCAATCAAAACTGTAGACATCAACTCACATCAAAATCTGAATTTCGAGGGGATGGGCTTCGAGAATCAGCAGGACGATGACGTGGTGAAACGCTTCGAGAGGTTGGGGATTGTCCATCAAGACTATCAGAGTTGGCACTGCAGCTCCTGCTTAGTGGGGAAGGGCTCTTCCGAGGAATAGGGCTACACCGAGCAGGGGAGGCACTGCAGTGCAGATTAGTATACGTTAAAGATAACCAAAAGGAAGAGCTAGCATACAACTATAAACATAACAAAAAAGGATAATTAGCTTGAATTAAAACCTATCAATAGACTGATATGGACTCCGACTACGACTCCGACTCTTATAAGGAGTCAGACTCCACCTTTCATCATCATAGCGCCCCCTTCCCCCGCCCCTGTAGTAATCAGGACTGGCACTGCGGCTCCTGCTCCGTCGACGGTAGTCTCTGTCCCTACCATAGTATCTGTCACGGTCATACCTATCCCAACTCCTACTGCGACTTCTCCTCCTGTAATCACGGTCTCTGTAGTCGTCTCGGTACCTGGGAGATTTTAAGTAGTAAGTATTAGGCATTCACTTGAATACTATCAAAAGCTTAAGAAGGAAACTGGAGTATTTGTCAAAATCTAAGCACGATCTAGCAAATTGAGTTCAGGATTCTTGAAATCATAAGGAGGGCTAACCTTCTCCGAGGACTGCGACTTCTTGACCTGTACCTTGATTTTGGTAGAGCTTCAGAAATCCTTCCTTTATGGCTGAAATAAAGGTGAAAGCAAAAAGAAAGTAAATGGAAGCCGCATAACAAACAAAAATTAGATTTTCAATGTTCAATTTCATTATCAATGCAGCTGAAATAACAAGTTTTATTAATAAAACACTAAGAAAATTTGCAGACCAGACCCCTTAAGTTTTGGCTCAAAGGAATTTGAGGTGTAAAACCAAAGCCATATTTGCGGGATCCTTGCATGATTCCACAACAGAAAACCTTTGAACCTATCAAACAAGATTTGGTTCAACAACCAGAGCCCCATCTAACCAAAACAAGGGTTTTCAGTTTAGTCTGCAATGTTGCACAATAAAAAGAGACAGATCCAGTGCATATATAATTTATAACATAAACAAGAGTATAGGATTGAAAATAGATACTGCAATCTATGTGACAAGTATTGGTACCAAAGAAAAAAACAATAGGGTGGCATTGGTAACAATACATTACGAATACGCCAATTTAACAAAACAGTCGATGGATAAACCTCAATAAGGATTCACTGTAAGAAACATTAAAAACTGGAAAACTTACATCCTCTCTGCATTTGGCCCATACTTTGCAAACTGAACAGTTATCTCCCGGCCATCAACAACTCTCCCTGCATAAGTATTTAGAAGTGTCAAGACACTTAATAAGCAGTGACAATTAAAAAAAAAGGTAGCACAAACACAATTATCAACAGTAATAGTAATTATAAAATCAGAAAATTCAAATACCATCGAGCCTTTCAACTGCTTTGTGAGCCTCATCTGCGTATTTGTATCGAACAAAAGCAAACCCCCTTGACTCCCCAGTCCTAAACAAAAGGAGGGAAATAAACATCCAACAATTCAGTCGGCGAAAACAAAACAATTTTGGTTAACCATAAACAACAAAAAATTTAAGGAGGGAAGGACATAAATTCAAATGTGCAGTTCCTACAGTTAACTAGTACTCCACTTCAAGAGAAGCTATTGCTCCCCCAAACGCTGTAAACAGGTGATCATAAGCGTCGAATTCCCATATCTTCTCAGCATTCATAAAAATAAGAAAAATAATGATTAAATAAGAGATTGCACAAATAACAATAATCTGAATGTTTAGGTACAACCACAAACAAAACATTCGTAACTTGTCGTAATACCGATTTTCTCACATGATTTTTCTAAGTACATAGATATTGTTTTCAAACAAATCAAAGATATTCGATTTCTCAGGAACGAAACAAACTAATAAGCATTAAAAAAGGAAAGAAAAAAAAAACATCTTTATCGAGACAAACCTCCGGTCTCTGGGGATGAAGATGTCAACAACTTTGCCATACTTATCGAAAAGTGGAAACAGATCATCAGCGCTCGTACCTGTTCATAACAATTGCAATCAATCTACAAACTACCACCTTCAAACCAGCCAAAAACAAATTAAAAACAGAGAGAGAGAGAGAGAGAGAGGGAGAGGGAGAGCGCTTACGGAAGGTGATGTTGAGGACGAGGAGAGAGTAGGTGTCGGCGATGTCCGGAGGGCCAGACCTACCGAAGTGAGACATGGTTCTTGCACTGTTAGTGAGAGAGAGATTGGGAAATTGGAAATTAGGAATTTGGAATTAGGGTTAGGGTTTGTGGTTGGTATAATTTGGAGGGTACCAAGATCGAACCTTCGTGAAGTGTCCTTGGGAATGTGCACTCGAGTGAGAGAGAAATATAAATGAGATGAGGAGGTTTCTGGAGGCTGGACTCTGTTTTCGGGGAACGATGGCGATTGGATGATCGAATTTGGGTAAAATTTCAAATATTGCCCCTTTTTAAAGGCATCATTTTGCCCAAGTTAGTAAGTTTTATCATCTTACCTTCTTAATGTGTGAAAGAAATCAATTTTCTTTTTACTAAAAACATAACAATATTCATTGAAAACAATTATAATACTGCATTAAAGACGTGTATAATATACGTATTTCAACATAATTATAAAAAGCAAAAGCTCTATTATCTTAATTTCGTTGAATTTTTTCTATCCCTTAATTCAAGTGTTTATATTTTTTATAGGCTTAAATGTCAAAAGGGTCACTGTGTTATAGCCATATGGTCAATTTAGTTCCCGTGTTTTTTATTTGGCTAATTTAGTCCTTGTGTTTGTCTCTATTAGTCAATTAAGGACATTTCATTCAATTTTAAAAAAACTCATAAGAACAATTATATGAGATCTAATTACCCTTTCTCTTTACAGAAAAATTCAAATCAATAAGAAAAACACATATAATAGATGAAAAATGATTAAGTTAGTGACATAGAAAAGAGGAGGTAATGTTAAGGAATAGGTCGAGGAGTTGAGAGGAGAATAATTTTTCTTTCTATTTTTAGTTTTATTTCATTTTTTAATATTTTAAATCAAATAAATAATTTGTAAATAAGTTTATAAGAATTTATATATTTTTTTTTACAAAAATTAGATGGAAATGTCCTTAATTGGCTAACAAAGATAAATACAAGGACTAAATTGGCCAAACGAAAAACACAGGGACTAAATTGACTCAATGACTAAAACACATAGACCATTTTAACATTTAAGCATTTCTTATACTATCCCATTAATTAAGGGGTCTCGAGTTTTGCTCGAGTAGTTCTTGCAGAAATATCGAGCTATTATACAAAAAATTTATATTTAAATTTTTCAAACTAGTGTTTTTTCTTCTTCTAATTTTTATGTCATAACTAGATTATCAGAATGTGTGTCTTTTTTAAAAAAAAGATGTTGCCTTAGTTCTTGATATTCACGTTTGGGTATAGATAGTTTTCTATTATCGTATATGTACTATCTCTTTCTAATTATTAAGCATCCAATTAAAAAAAAGGCATAACTAGATTATTGAACTACCAAAAATTAGAGTGTTGCTAAATTCCCCCCATTATCCTATTTTGCCACATGCATTTTATACAAATTCTAATGACATATTTATCCTTTTAAGAAAAAGACTTTTAGGCCCCTATTTATAAATTCGTGTCGCTATTAATAAATACCTTCTTAATTCCAAAACATAATAGAGTTAGTAAAACAATTAAATTAAATAAAAACTAATAATTAATGAAAACACAAAAACTCAACTGCCACCCCCTTTCCTCACACCCACTTATTCGAGCTTCCAGGTGGTCCTGAGAACACCCAGGTCTCTTAATGCATTTTGTGCAGCTTTCTACTCATGCTCTTCTTCTTAGTAGTCGCCGTAACGCGTAAGACTTGACCTGGAAGATCCAGACAGCCAGCCACTAGAGTCGAAGGAGTCAATCGACGTCATGTCGAGTGTTAAGATTAGGAAGGTGAACAATGGGTTCGGGTGCTCGATTTGCTTGAAGCAGTTAAAGATTGACAACGTGGCGAAGGAGAATAAAGTGGACGGGAACTTTGATGTGGTGGGTCCGTGAATTTCTTAACCAACTTTCAAATAAGATGTGGAGGGTATGTAGAAGTGAATTTTGGAATCTTACAATTGGTTCCAAATTCGGTGCGGGGAAAAAGAAAGAATGAAAGAAAGAAAGGAGGAGAGAGAAGCAAAGAGAGGTTGTCGGCCGTGGAGTCGAATGGTTGACAGGTCAGGTGGGTGGCAGGCTTCAGCGATGCTAGACTTTTTGTTTCAATTCTTACTTTTGATTTTTGTTTAAGTTAACAGTGTTGGATCTAATCCAATGACACTTGAACAAGAATTCTTCTACACTATATGATGTAAGAGAACGAGACTGATTAGAAGTTATTTTAGGAATAATAATAGCTAGAAAATACCATTTTTGTTGTAGGCCTAATTTAATGAACTGTATTTAGGACTAGAAAGGGAGAGGGACGACATCAAGAGAGAGAATAGAGATGTAATTCTGAGGTGTATGTTGTATCATCCCATTGTGCCTTTATTTATAGTAGTAGGATAGGTTAAATCCTTGTCCTTATAGGATTACAACTCTAATAGGATATTAACTACTAAAGGGAATATTCAAAGATATTCCTAGATACACTAGGATTTACATAATCACATTCATAATCCAATAGGATTGCAACACTCCCCATTGAGTGTGTAAATACTCAAACAAAACATCGCATCAGATCTTGAGCATATGAGGTAGAACAGTTGATGAAGTCGTCGGCACAACGGGTGAATGCGAGTCTCAAATTTAAAAGAAAGTATGCATTGGTAGTAAAACTCACAAAACCTCACTATGGTAAAACCTAAGGTAGGTAAAAACCCATAGACTAAGGAGAAAAGTGAGAAGTATGCATAATGTCTAAAACAAACGTCAAACATGAAGAAAGTAGTGAACACAACTAAGTATGATCATCCCAGGATGGGTGCCTCATTAAAACCTTTTTAGGTAGCAAAAACTCAGTGGGAAAAATGCTTCTAATCATAGGAAAAAGAGTACATTAAGATCAAGTGAGTATGCTTCAGGATACTGCCCTTGAGTTAGACATAACTTCCAAATAATATAACTACAAGCAATTTAACTCATATAATTTATGCATACCGATTCCTTGGACGAGCTTCTGAAAAGTAAACTCAGATAATTTGCTTGACTTCAATGTTCTGATGTTGCTGTTGCTGATGAAAATAAAAGAATTTCGGCGTTATATGCTTGGTGTTGTCTTCCTTGATGTATCCATTCTTTAACTGCTCGATACATGCTGCATTGTCTTCAAAGATTGTCGTAGGAAGGTCAACGATCGAAGTAAAACCAATAGTGTTTTAAATATGTTCCATGACTGCTCTCAACCAAAAGCACTCATATGATGCTTCATAGCACTCATATGATGCTTCATGCAGGGCGAGAATCTCAGCATGGTTCAAAGAAGTTGCAACTACCATTTGAGAACGTGCTCGATGTGGGTTAGACAGATAACCAGCATCTGCGTAACCAACAAGGCAGGAATTAACCCGAGGAACGAATGAGGCGGCAGCTCCTCTTGATGATTCATGGGTGTAGAACAAGTCCAAATCCATTGTACCCTTGAGGTGACGGAAAATGTCTTTAACACCATTTAAGTGTCTACGTGTAGGCGTGTTCCTGTATCTAGCCAAAAGATTCACTCATATGGCTATACCACATCCGCTCAGATTGTTTCAATCCGCAGAGTGATCTCCTCAATCTAATCGAAAAAGTGTTCCGTGGTCTAGAAATATTTGAACTAGTCAATGGAAGTCCTTTTGGAACTTTCATATAGATTTTCGTATCTAGATCCTTATAGAGATACGCGGTTACCACGTCCATAAGCTGCATATTCAGTTTTTTCGGAAACTACCAAACTGATAAAGTAGTAGAACGTTATGACGTCCATTACGAGGGAATACGTCTCCTCATAATCTATTCCAGGACTTTGAGAGAAGCCTTGCGCAACAAAACGAGCTTTGTAACACACAATTTCATTCTTTTCACTACACTTCATCACGAAAGCCCACTTGTAGCCCACAGAATTCACATGTGGTGGAGTAGGAACAATAGGCCCAAACACCTTACGTTTCGCAAGTGAATCGAGTTCGACCTGGATTGCTTGTTTCCAGTTTGACCAATCTATTATTCATCAACGGAACATGGTTCAATGTTATTGCTAAGCATGATGTCATAAGCAACTGTATACGTGAATGCATCATCGATAATCATCTCATTCCAATTCCAAACCTCATCCAATACTGCGTAATGGACCAAAATCTCAAGATTCTCGGGAGGCTAGTATGTCTCATCTAAGACATCACCGTAATCTATAATAGCCTCATGCATTGGAACAGATGAGTAAGCAATAGTCGGATTCAGACTAGGATTACTAGTTTATGTCGTTTTTCTCTTCCAGGGTTGTGAATCATTTGAATTAGGGGGTTTGCCACGTTTCAGGGTATGAGCAGATGATTGGCTAGCCGCCAGTGTATCGAGCCGTGTGGAAGATGTGGCCGCCCTACCCTCTGGGACGGTCTAGCCTTCCAAGGCGGTGATATGACATACATTAAGTATGTTCATCATTGTATATGCGTTTGCAGTGGGTATATGTGATCTCTTTACATTTGCTAGATCTATAAAAGCATCCGGCATCATTTGAGTGATACTCTGAAGATCTAGAATACGTCGCTCTTCAGTGTCAGACTAAGGGGTGAGGGGATCTAAATGAGACATAGTGGGAGTAATCCACGACAATTCGCAGTGTTCTACAGGAACGTTAGTGATCTTATATCCCCTTAATGATGGGAAGACTATCTCATCGAAGTGACAATCCGCAAAACATGTAGTAAAGAGATCTTCTGCCAAATGCTCTAAATAGAGAATAATTGATGGCGAATCATAACCGACATAGATTTTCATTTTTTCTCTAAGGACCCATTTTGGTACGTAGTGGCAGCGCTATTGGCACATAGATTGTGTACCCAAACACACGTAAATACGAGACGTCAGGCTCGTATCTAGTAACCAACTGTAACGGTGAATGAGGTTGGGTAGCAGTGGGCCTCAACCGGACCAACATAACTGCGTGCAATGTTGCGTGGCCCCTGGCAGATATCGGCAAGTTGGTTCTCATAACCAAAGTCTGAGCTATCGTTTGAAGATGTTTTATGAAAGCTTCTGCCAAGCCGTTTTGGGTGTGAACATGGGGTATAGGAAGTTCAACTTCAATCCCAACAGACATGCAATAATCGTCAAAAGTTTGTGACGTAAACTCCCCAACGTTATCCAGTCGAATCGACTTGATCGGATAATCTGGGTGGTGAGCCTTATGCTTAATAATTTGTGCTAGAAGTTTCGCAAATACAGCATTGCGTGTGGACAATAAGCAGACATGTGACCATTGTGTTGATGCATCAACCAACACCATAAAGTATCTAAATGGTCCGCATATTGATTGGATAGGTCCACAAATATCCCCTTGAATCCTCTGAAGAAACTTAAGGGGGTCGTGAATAATCTTTGTATGTGAGGGTTGAATGTTCAACTTCTCCAGGAAGCATGCTTTGCAAAGCGGATGGTCTGGATAAGATTTTAAGTGATGCGTACGTGATACTTTGATGATATGACGCATCATATCTCGTCCGGGGTGTCCCATTCGATCATGCTAAAGAATGAGAGTGCTCTGGAACCCAGCCATAAGACTGGCCGCGTGATGGATCTCTATGACGTGAATGGTTGTTATGTACAACCTACTCGGGAGACGTTCCAGCTTCTCGTGAATACGCTTCTGGCCATATTTGTAAAAAGTGATACAAAGAAATTCAGAATCATTCTCTTTAGTGGTTTCAACATGATACTTATTATCTCAAATATCTCTAAAACTCAGCAACGTTTTACTGGAACATGGAGCATATAGGGCCTCTTTAATGGTTAATTCAGTACCATTGGATGGGCATGATAGGGTTGTCAGAAGTGCATTTTTAGGTACGAAGTTAGTAAAATAGTGTTTCTCACGCATTATGGTGTGTGTGGTGGCACTGTCAGTCAGACAACTAACTTCCCCATTAGTCATAAGAAATAAATTAATTGAATCGGTCACATGCATAAATATAATTTCATTCATTTAATTAATCAATTCAAGAAATAATGTCCATAAAATAATAATCCATAATTTAAAACAAACCAATCCAAACAAATAATTCCAAAGACTTAGAAAAATTGTCCAAAAATTAAATCATAAACCTAAAATTTAGGGATGGAGGGTATGGCCACTCTAGTGGGTTCGGCCACTAGGGGTGTATAAACACCCTAACATGTCTTAGAAAAATAAAACTTTATTCTTCCATGAGAGTGAATACTGCCTGAAAATCTAAAACCTCCAGAGTTGTAATAGCATCTTCAGGATGTTCTACATGCACAAAGTTAGTCTCACGATGGGAATGATACTTGGCAATGGCCTCGGGGGTAGCTCAGCATACGCGTGACCAATGATCCTTTGGTCCACAATAGTAGCACATGTCCAATAGTAGCATTAAGGTCGAATAGGTCTTCTCTAGGAGATCCTGTTTAGTGAAGTCCTCTTTACAGAACTTAGGCAGTGATCGGATTCTACAAACTTCAGATTTTTATTCATTCACAGACTTAAAGTCTTGGAAACATAAATGTTGCCAGTCATGTCTTGTATTAGGCAAGTAAATGTCTTTCTGGTGATCGAGCGATCAGCCAGAGCGAGCTAGATGGTACGTGGATCCTCATCTGCGAGGTACTCAATCTGCAGTGCATCATGGATGTGTCTTTAGATGAAGATCATATCAGTAGCTTTCTGAGCTTTGTCGACAGGTTCATCGTCGATAGGTTCCTCGATAGTAGCTTTAAGACTCTTTGCAGTAAGATGGAGCTTCACTTCTTGAATCCACTTTATATAGTTTCTTCTAGAGACTTCTAGAGCGGTGAAATTGAGCTTGTTCAAGTTCGACATGTCATTAAAATAGAGGGTACAACAAGACGTGGTTAGTCGTATGGAAAACCATGGACCTATCATAGAACATGCGGGTTCTATAAACATGTATTGGTTTAATTTAAGCATGAAAGCTACGGGTTTCATATGGTAAGTTTTGAATGAAAACTTCGGGTTTTAAAGGCACTAACTTTAAAACTATAGGTTCAATTTAGTTATGAACATTCAGTTCACTTATGAGGGTACCTGCAAGAACACAGAATACAATATACAATAAAGTGTAGTGAATTTGTGGATTGCTTTAGGAACCCAAGTGTGATTGTGTCGGGACTACGAAAGATAGTCAATGGTTCAAAGAAAATAAATAATTTATTGAATGGTTAATTACCAAAAAGTGAGCTTTAGACTAATAATTTTGGATTAACTGTCAGATTAATGGACTGCCGATCACTTTAATTAATTCAATATATCGTAACCATTCAGGTTTAATCGTAGAAGCAAAAATAATAATAACATTCAGGTTTAAATTAAAGAGAATGCCGAAAATAGCATTAGATTCGAAAAATTAGAGAAAAATCTCGGTGGGCTGGGGTGCCGTGTGCAGGGCAAATCCTTAAAAAGGTTTAGCGGACAACGGGTTGGCTACAATGCAGCCCAAGAATGGCTGCAGGCCATGGGCCGTGTGTCTGGGACCGGTTTAGCAGCAAAGTTGCTGGTTCGTAGACCACAAAAATGCGCAGGTGCACAAACCCAGCACAGAGCTAGCCTGGGATGGGTGCGCGCAAAGCCCAGCCACGGGTTAGCTTCGGTTTAAGCCGTGGCAAAGCAAGCCTAGCAACATAGAGGTTGTGGGCGAGTGGGCCGAGGCATGGGGAAACCCAGCAAGTGAATAGGCTTGATGTAGGTGGGTCGTGGCATGCGGGACAAAGCCCAACAACTCAAAGGTTGCTGGTTTAGGCCAAATGGCGTGGAGCAGAACCCAGCAAAGGCTGCATGCCGTGTTGGAGTAGGCTGGAGAGTCTGTAGGCCCATGGTAAACCCTACTAGGTCGAAGCCTGGTGTTCGTGCTCGCGTAGCAAGCCCAGAGGGCTGCTGCCGTAATGGTCCATGACGTCAAACGACGTCGTCCCAAGACGGTGGCGTGGCTGTATGCTAGCCAACTCGGCTCAGTGCTAGTAGTGGCGCGGCGTGGAGCAGCGGCTCGGCCATGCAAAAATTCTAATTTTTTTTTTTAATTTCAATACATTGACTCACAAATTCCACATAGCATAATTGCGTATTGCATGAACAAATATATGAATATATATATTGACAAAATATATGAACACATATGCAATATATATAATTGAAAGGAGAATATAAATATAGGGGGTTCATGCATCATGGGGAATGTTTTCATGCTTCAAGGTCGTTTCAAATATCTTAATTTACTTTAAAAGAACCTGATTGGCAGAAAATAATTGAAAACCTTTGATGTTGTAGAAGAAAGCCTTTTTCACGATCCTTTAGTTCCTTAGCTTCTGGCAAGAGCGTGCTGATAACGTGTTGTAAGACTATTTTACTGAACTGTATTTAGGACTAGAGAGGGAGGGGGCCGGCGACAGAGAATATAGATGTAATTATGAGGTGTATGTTGTTAGGAAAGCTGAGTGTCATTGAATGAATTATAAAGTTACACTATTGTTGTTTATATACAGCTTTGCACTTTCTCACATAACTCTAACCTTCTAACTAACTTGCCACATATTACAACAAACTCAACAAATCAACCAACTCTAATTTTATCACTAACTGAGTCTTTTACTATCTATCATTTACATCCCCCCTCAAACTGAACTGAGGAGCACAAATAGACAATTTGAATCATAAGAGATGAAATCTGTTTTTGGATAGTGATTTGGTGCAAATATTCGTAATCTGATCTTTGGTGCAGAAAAAATGGACTAAAATGGCCTTTGACAACACTTTTTCCCATATGTAATGGTAATCAATCTCAACATGCTTTGTTCGAGTATAAAACAAAGGATTCTTAGCAAGAGAGATTGCAGATTGATTGTCACACCAGAGTTGAGGAGTAGAAGGAAGAGAGAAACCAATATCAGTAATCAAGTGATATATCCATGTGATTTCAGTTATAGCATTTGCTAGAGACCGGTACTCTGCCTCTGTGGAAAAACAAGCAACTGTTTGTTGCTTCTTAACACTCCAACTAATGAGAGAATATCCCATAAAAATACAATAACCACCGGTTGATCTTCTATCAATTGTACAACTGGCCCAATCAGCATTAGAGAACGCTTTGAGACCTGGAACAGATGAGGATTTTGAAAACCAAAGACCAATGTCAATAGATCCCTTGAGATATCTGAGAATTCGTTTGACAGCCTGAAAATGGGATTGTCGTGGACTGTGCATAAACTAACAGACAAGATTGATTTCAAAAGATAAATCTGGCCGAGTCCAGGTTAGATATTATAGAGCACCAACTAAAGATCGATATTTTGCAGGATTTTCAAGCAATGGAGATAAGTGATCCAACTTAGATGTACTGAGAGGAGTGACATATAGTTTGGATCCATCTATATGAGTCTTCTTCAAAAGATCCAAGATATACTTGGTTTGTGAAATAAAGATGCCTTTGGAAGATTTCTTAACTTCAATACCCAGGAAATAGTGAAGAGAACCAAAGTCTTTAATAGGAAAGAGGGAGCTGAGTTGAGAAATAACATGCGTGCAGGCTGCAGTGGATGGTCCTGTGACAATGATATCATCAACATAAACCAAGACAAAGACCATGGGGTCCTTTTTGACAAACAAGGAGTGGTCAGACTGAGATCCAGTAAATCTAAGATGTTTTAATGCACCATGCAGTTTTTCATACCAGGCTCGAATGACCTATTTAAGTCCATATAGGGACTTGTGTAACTGACACACATGAGTGGAATGAGCTGCATACTCAAAGCCAGGGGGCTATTGCATAAAGACCGATTCAGAGAGAGTTCCATGCAAGAATGCATTACTTACATCAAGTTGACTGAAACCAATCAAACTAAGCAACAAGAGTGAGTAGTGGTTGAGTGGTCACAGGCTTAGCCACATGGCTAAAAGTTTCAGTATAATCCAACCATTCTTGTTGATAGAAACCTTTAGTAACTAAGCGAGCCTAATACCTATATATGGTACCATCGGGTTTTCTTTTAATTCTGAAAACCCACTTGCATCCCACAATGTTTTGATGATCAGTTTTGGGTACTAAGGACCAAATACTAGTTTGTTGCAGGGCATGAAACTCCTCATGCATTACCTTAACCCAATATGGATACTTTGAAGCTTGAAGATAGGTAGTGGGGACAAAATCATGGGAAAAATGAGAAAATGAGAGGATGCTTGGTTGCAGAATAAGCTTTTGGTTTGTAAATACCAGATTTGGACTTTGTTTGCATGGGATGGCTATTGAAAGTAATGGAGGAAGGTGGAGATAATGAAGTAGTTGCAGGGATTGGAATAGATGAAGTTGATAGAGAAGATAAATTGGGTCTGGTATGAGGTTGTAAGGACTGTGAAAATAAAGGTGGAGGACTAGAATAAGGTTGAGTAAAAGTGAGGTGAGTAGGAATGGTATTTTGAGATGAATATGCACTTGGGAGAGTAGGGCACTGAGAAGCTGCAATATTATGAAATGGAAAACTGCTTTCATCAAATAGCACATGCCTGGAAATATATAACTGATTTGTAGTAAGATCCAAACATTTGTAACCTTTGTGATTGAGGCTATAGCCTAAAAACACACAGAGCTTGCTCTTGGGATCTAGCTTAGATTTGGAATAGGGTTGTAACTATGGAAAACAACTAGAGTGGTATAGGTAGGTGATATGTGAAATAAACGTTCTCATGGAGATGATTTGGAGGCAGTAATTGTTTTGGATTACATTTACTTCTCTTTACATTAATTGTTTTGGATTTCTACCTTAATTGTATTACTGAAAGTTTATTACTAAATTACTTTGCAGATAGAGATTTCATAAAAGTCAAGAGGGTACGACGGAGCAAAGACTTACAATATACATAATGACTTAAAACAATCTTACTAATATTCTCTTTTGTTTCTCTTCCATGTTTTGTTGCATGTATTCAACCATTCTTTTGTGTTAGTAATTTGTCTAGATGCACGCACATGTTGATACTAAGAGAACATAATTTAAAATCAAAGAGTGTTTGAAAGGATTATGTGATTACTAATTTACTATTGCATTGGTTTATACCAATGTCTTACATTAGTTGTTTTTCATTGTAATTGTCAAAATAACTCAATGAACAAATTGAAACAACTAATGCAAGACAACTTCAAGGGCGCGTAACGCCCGTGATAAAAAAAAAAAAAAAAAAACCTCTCACACGCACAAAGGCTAGTAAATAAATAAATAAACAAAAACTAGAGAGAGAGAATCCAAAGCCAAGGCTAGGTCTGGCAATTCCTGACACCACCCGATAACCCGACACGACACAAAATTAAAAGGTGTTCGGGTCGACATGATAACGAATCGGGTCGTTATTGGGTAACCCGATAAGCACCTGTTAAGATAACGGGTTGGTTTGGGTATACACGTGGGTAACCCGATACACGATAAGCAAAATATTAATTTAATAATTTTATAACCCTAAAAAAGATACTATAATAATTATATATATATATATATATATTAATTTAACAATTTTATACCCCTAAAAACTATAATAATTATATATATATTACGTTAAATTTTAAAAATTGGTGACATTGGATCGGCTTAAATATACATACCATGTAATTTTTCAAGTGTTATACGTACAAAATAAATAAATTTAAATCAACTTAATATATATATATATATATATATATATATATATATATATATATATACCATTAAACTTGATGGGATACGAATTCTACGAAACTAATTTCAACGATCAAACCGTCAAACTTGTTTGTATATGCTTCGAGATCGAATCAGCAAAAAATCGCAAAAAACAAACATTCAGAGATCAAGTAATGGGACAAAACTTTTCGACGGTTATAAAAGAAAAATCACAATTTAACGGTTATTTTAACTTCAATTTTGATGATTTTTTTACAGCTACACTTCTTGACCATATATGAATACAATGAATGAATTCGATCTTCAATTTAGAATATTTACACAAGTGAATACCACAAAATCTTATGTTATACTTAATGAAAGTATAAATAAACTCTAAATATTAGTGAGTCTATCATTTTGATGGGTTATGCATTCTACGAAACTAATTTAAACGATCGAACCGTCAAACTTATTTGTATATGCTTCGAGATCGCATATGCCAAAAATTGCAAAAAACAAACATTCAGAGATCAATGGGACAAAACTTTTCGACGGTTATAAACGAAAAATCTCGATTTAACGGTTATTTTAACTCCGATTTTGATGATATTTTACTGCTACACTCCTTGACCCTATATGAATACAATGAATGAATTCAATCTTCAATTTAAAATATTTACATAAGTGGATACCACAAAATCTTATGTTATATTTAATGAAAGTATAAATAAACTCTAAGTGTTAGTGAATCTATCGTTTTGATGGATACACATTTTACGAAACTAATATATTTATGTGGCAATGTGTGGTATGTGTAAATTATATTTTTCTTAACGGGTCATAATGGGTCATAACGGGTCGGATCACTTAAAATGACTTAAGATAACATATGTGACACGACACGACCCGTTAAAATAATATGTATTACACGAAAACGATACGAACACGACAAACACGACAAACACGACGCGTTTGGCCTAGTCAAGGCCTAAGCCAAAGTCGTAGAGAGAGATTGTTCCCCAAAAAAAATAAAAAATAAAAAAAGTCGTAGAGAGAGACTCGTATGGTATTAAAGAACAGAGCCAGAGCCACGTCTCCTCTCTCTCTCTTCTCCTCCCTCCCTCTCCCCCACCCCCCCCCCCCCCCCCCCCCCCCCCCCCCCCCCCCCCTCCCTCTCTCTCAATTCAGGAAATGGAGTTGGAGCCAAACAAGATTACTTTCACTTCCTCTTTAAAACCCTAATTATCGATCCCCTGAGAAAGAAACCGAACCTTCTCTCTCCACAATCTTCGATCCCTCTCCGGAAATCGATCCACTGCAATCACTTCTCAAACGCAGAGGAAGAAGAAGACCATTTCTTTCCCTCTTCGCCCTCACCGGAACCCCACAATTTCCCAATCCAAACCTCTCGATCTGCGGCGCTCGATTTCGGCGACTGATTTTTTCTTTTAGGGTTTTTGGGTTCTCGGGTCCGTCAAGGCTGGCGGGGATTCGGGTCAAGTAAATGGCGGATCCGCCTGGTATCCGCCGCCGTCGTTCGTGTGTATTCTCTCGATTGGGTAGGATAGGATTACGTTGCTGTCAAGATTTTTCTGCTGCCTAGGGTGAGAAGCGAAAACAAAGCATGCTGAGCGTGCTACGCGTGCACCTCCCTTCGGACATTCCCATTGTAGGCTGCGAGCTCACGCCATACGTGCTCCTGCGCCGGCCTGACAAGGCTGTCACTACAGACGATGTGCCAGAGTCGGCCCCTCTTGATGGCCACTTCTTGAGGTACAAGTGGTAAGTGACAATTTCCCCAATCAATTTCAGTTTGTTTATGTCATTTCTTATTTGCTTAATTTGGTTTTCGGGTTCTTTTCAGTTTCTGGTATTGTGGGGGCTTTGAGCTTTGTTTGGGCTTCTGGGTTGGTTTGTTGGTATTGTTGTTACATGGGTTTTCTCAAAGATTGTAGCTTTATTTTCGTCTATAAGGAAAAGGTTATAGGTGTGTTGAATTTTAGTGTAAGGTGTTCGTGTAATGTATCTTTTGGTGTGTATGTTTTAATTTCATAACATCTTTGGTCAGTTTGTGTATTTGTAGTTCTACATTCACCACTGTTTAATTCTGTTCTTGAATTTGAATTCTGTGTAGTTTTTTGTCCACTGGTGCAGTATTACTGTACTAATTTCCTTGAATTGCGTAATTGAATTAGAAAAATTTAATGTACTCAATAGCATCATTTACTTAAAATGAAAGGTGAATTATTTGTCCGACTCAAAGCTCAATTGAAACATTGCAACCAGGCCAAATTGGGTTACGAGCTAGACTTTACAAGTCTAGAATAGTTTGTTATAGCAATAATTAATAGGAGAGTGATGAATGCTGCAACAAATGTAGCAGTGCTAAATGTCAAATTATTGAGATCGGTTTGGAAATCCAGGTTGCATTACTACCTTTTTTGTTGCTAATACACGTGTTCAGAGCACATATCCGCCCAATGGTATGTAATAAAAAAAAAATTTAAACCTTTTATTCTGCTTCTGAGCTTGGGGTGAAAACTAGTTGCCAGGTTGGGGCTTATAGCTCCACTTATAGACATCCTCCACCGGTATAACGCCTGCCTTGCACCTACGACCAGAATTTGAATTTTCCCATTCTTTTATTCTCAAAAAAAGAAAGAGAGAAAACCTGACTACGGAATTTTGACTGACTTTTAGTTATCTATTCGTATTTTCTTCTGGGTTTATTTTTCAATAATAGCCAGTTTTTGTAGGTCCCATTATAGAGCTAACCTTTTAAATAAATTAAAAACTAAATAAATTAAAAACTAACCTGTTTTGGGCTGAGTCACAATCAAGATCAAGTTAAGATGTGGGCTGAGATTGGGGTTTATATGTTCAAGATCTCAATCCATCGACTCATATATTGATGACCATTTTGGTGTTCAAGTCCAAAGCACATTAATCTTCTGAGTTTGTTGAAAAAGGGATAGTTTTCCATTTGATAGGTTATTTTACGAAGGAATTCTTGTTTTGTTTTCCATTTGACCTAAATTCTTATTCAACGGTTGTGCTGTTTTGTGTTATAGTTGTGTCACGTGTCAGGGGACAAACTAACTTCTTTTTTTCCGGTCATTGTGGGAATAAATAATGTTACCTACTTCTTTAAGCTTTGTGTTATGCACTTAATGATGAGATTCTATCATTCAATGACAAAATATTGATTGCTTAATTAATTTATATGATGGTGGTTGATTGGATCAGCATATTTCACCTGTTTATCAGGCTTATATTTTGTACGGTTTTTAATTGACATGCAATTAATGAATTGAGGTCCGTCATTAAGTGACAATATTAGGTATTATTTACACCTGATAAGCTGTTAGTGCATGTATTGACAAGATCTTTCTGTGACGCCCTTTTATTGATGATAATTGGTATTTATTCTCGGATTTCACATACCTATGTCACTTGAGTCAGCATGCTAATTGATGTTGAAGCTTCAAGATGGACTGAATATTTTATTTTATATAATGCCGGCTTCTGTGATTTATGTTCGGCCATTCTTGATCTTGATTGCAGGTATCGTATACAAAGTGATAAAAAAGTTGCTATCTGTAGTGTACATCCATCTGAGCAAGCCACATTGCAGTGTCTAGGTTGTGTTAAGGCCAAAATACCTGTTTCAAAAAGTTACCATTGTTCACCTAAGTGCTTCTCGGATGCATGGCAGCATCACCGTGTTTTGCACGACCGTGCTGCTAGTGCTGTAAACGAAAATGGAAATGAGGAAGAAGAGGTGTTTGGACGCTTCAATAGCTCTGGATCTGGAGTACTTAACACTAGCTTATCTGGTTCCGTGTCAAGCACGAGTTTGACAAATGGTTCAGCACCATTATATCCTGCGGCTGTTACACAAAGGAGTGGTGGTGAAACATGGTTTGAAGTGGGCCGCTCTAAAACATATACACCAACAGCTGATGATATTGGGCATGTTCTAAAGTTTGAGTGTGTTGTGGTTGATGCTGAATCAAAAGTACCTGTGGGACATGTCAATACCATATTAACTTCCCGTGTCATTCCAGCACCCTCTCCAAGTCCACGCCGTCTGGTTCCTGTCAATGGAGTTGACGTGATGGGGCATTTAGATTCAGATGGCCGTATTTCATCTTCTGGAACTTTTACTGTGCTTTCATACAACATTTTGTCTGATGTGTATGCCACCAGTGAATCATACAGTTACTGCCCTTCATGGGCACTTTCTTGGCCATACCGCAGACAAAATTTGCTGCGGGAAATTGTTGGTTATCGCGCAGATATTGTTTGTCTCCAGGAGGTACACATTCACGCTTTATTAGTTCTCTCACGATGATATTGATAATTAGAGCATTACGAGAATGTCTTGGTATGCTCAAGCCAAATTTTTTATTGAATTCATGAAGATCAGGTTATAATTAGGGTTTGAAATACTGGCAAATGACACTTCAGAAAGTGGCGACAATTTTAAAGAACAGTGACAAATGTTGCTTTAATTTCTAGCCATATTTGAAGTTATACCTGTCAACTAAATATTTGGAAGCATTGAATGCTACATGTCATAAAGAACTCATTCGTTTCGGTGTAAGTTATGAAATAACTATGCATTTTGTGTTAATTGAACTGATCATTGTCCCTTCCAGGTTCAAAGTGATCATTTCGAGGAATTTTTTGCCCCCGAGCTGGACAAACATGGTTATCAAGCACTATACAAGAGAAAAACAAATGAGGTCTCTTAGCCTATCCTTTATACATATTATGGCTTGAATGAACTTCATTTGTGTTATGCTCATGGTTTTTTATATTCTTCTGGCCTTTAATTTACATTCTCTGGGTTCAGGTTTACAATGGAAACACACAAACAATTGATGGTTGCGCAACATTTTTCCGTAGAGACAGATTTTCACATGTCAAAAAATATGAGGTTAGTAAAGTGCGAGATGTAACAGTGGATATGTATTTATGTTTTATTTGGTTCTTAGTGTGAAGCAATTTGTGTTTATGCAGGTTGAATTTAATAAAGCTGCTCAGTCTTTGACTGATGCCATGATTCCAAGTAATCAGAAGAAAAGTGCTTTAAATCGATTAGTTAAGGTGGGCTTGTTATTTATGGATTATTTTGGGTTGAACCTGATCTTTTTGAATTGGTCTTAATCTGAGAAGCTCATACCTGGATCTCAATATGTCTGTAGGATAATGTTGCGCTCATAGTGGTTCTGGAAGCAAAATTCAGCAATCAGGGAGCTGATAATCCTGGGAAACGGCAACTTCTTTGTGTGGTATGACTTATGTTTTTTATACTTGTAATATTTGAATGGTCTTGTATGTTGAATTTGTTTGTACTCTTTGGGATTTGTTATCTTTTCAACTGCCCCAATATCAATGCACGGGCATCTTTCAAGGCATCTTGTAAAACGTTTTCTGATGGAATGGAGTACAGGCAAATACGCATGTAAATGTCCACCAAGACCTGAAGGATGTCAAACTCTGGCAGGTAACTTGTATTTTTGGTTCTTCCATATACATTAGTGTATTGGTTCAATCATTTTTAAGATGGGATTTGTTTCTTGTGTTTCTTACCAGGTTCATACTCTCTTAAAAGGACTAGAGAAAATAGCTGCCAGTGCAGATATCCCGATGCTGGTGTGTGGGGATTTTAATTCAGTTCCTGGAAGGTCTGTTGATTGTTACTGATTATCTTTAGTTGGATTCTAGAATTTATTACCAGTACGTGGTTTGCTTAAGGTACTGCTGAACTTTGTTGCAGTGCTCCTCATACACTTCTGGCTATGGGAAAGGTAGATCCATTGCATCCAGATTTACAAGTAGATCCTCTTAATATACTGCGCCCTCTCAGCAAGCTGATACATCAGCTGCCACTGGTAATATGTGCTTTCTGTTGTATTGGCTTCTTGATCATCTTTTTGTTATTATTGTTGGGAGTGTGGAATATGCATATTTTTGGGTTATAGGGCTTGGGTTGATCTGAATTACTAATCCAACTCACAGGTTAGTGCATATTCATCATTCGCAAGATTGGGGGTTGGTCTTGGGATGGAGCAGCAGAGAAGGAGAATGGATCCCACCACAAATGAGCCGTTATTTACAAATTGCACTAGAGATTTCATTGGTACCCTAGATTACATATTCTACACTGGTAAGTTTATGGTTACAAGTTTGTTTGATATGTTCATTTTGATGCCTCACTTTGTTAGAACATTATTCATAAAAGGTAACGTGTGGTTGCAGCTGACTCCTTAACGGTGGAGTCCTTGTTGGAGCTCTTGGATGAGGAAAGCTTAAGGAAAGACACAGCTCTTCCTTCTCCAGAGTGGTCATCAGATCACATTGCACTTTTAGCCGAGTTTCGCTGCAAGCCTAGAATTAGACGTTGACACATTCAGGTAGTTATTCAAGTCTTTGTTGTTTTATATGCTTGTATGTATATGGTCTTGTTTGAAATTCTTGTTTGTTGGGCTTCGTTTGTTTTTGTTTCTATCTTTTCTGTTTTCATTTACGAGTCGTTTTCTCAGAGATCAATTTAGGAAGATTTTTGGCATTTAAAAAGGAGGAGAAGGGGGAGAGATCAGATACATTAATGAAGTACAGCCAATGTAATTATGTATGGCGGTATCACTAATTAAATTTGATGGGGTGACATCTGCTTAGATGATTCAGGGCTAAAAGTAACACTTTCTATTTCAAAGAAACCTCTCAATTTGAATTATCAAACATTGTCAGTTCTTGTGTTGGTATGAAAGAATGATTGCGTAAATGTGCGCCCACTTATGTGGTTTTTGTGTTGATTGTAACCTCGATGCGTGTAGGAGAGAGCTCCAGAGACATCCATGAAAAAGGCTGAGAGAAGCTGTTGGATGAAGTTAAGTTATTGTAAGAATGGTAGATCATGCCCCACAGTTCTTTCCAGGTATCTCCTTGTGGGATCCTTGCTATGATCTGCTTTGTACTATGCCACCGTTGTCTTTATAGAAAAGCTATTATGATCCCTGCTCAATTGCCGATCTCGTTTTTGCCTATAGAATTTTCTAGATGCTCACTGGTTCAGTATATCTGGTCTTAATCCTGTACTCTAATCCCTGAAAGGCAAGTGGTTAGTAGGCCGGCAATTGTTTGCTCCTTTTCTATTTTATACCTTGGGGTTCTCCTGTGCTCCTTAGGATCCGGTCACAGCGCCCTCTCCCCTTTTTCTTCCATTTTAATTTTTGGTAAGGAAACACAGGATTAGGAATAAGATTTTGAATTTTTTTTGTTTTGCTTTCGGGTTCCATAAAGTAGCTCATCATGTTTGCAACTGGACTGCATTTGGTTTTCCATTTCAGCACTAGTTTGAGATGAGTTATGCAAAACAGAGGCAGTTATTGTAGTCCGAAATTCGATTATCGACCTGAATGCTGGATGCGAACTGTTAAGATCAATCCTTACAGGATGAGAATATGTGCATACTTTAACAAATTGATCGAACCGATATGCCTGTGCCTGCATGGTTTATTCGTGTTTTTTTTATTTTATTTTATTTTTTTTATCGCTTTTGGAATCGGAGGGGAATATGAATGTTAATCTGGACTTGAATTTTGTTTCTAAAAGAATGGGCACGTTTGCTAGCCCGGTTATGGGCTCAAAAGTTGATAGATCAGGCATATGATATTTAGACACGAAAAACTGACACATTCTCTTGTGTAGGCTGGTTTTTCGTGTGATTGTTGGGACTACCTTCATTAGAGAGCCAATGTGTTACTTTTGTCTAGATGGTATCCCATTGCCAATTCGGTTGCTTGCGTTGCGCTATTTCATTACAAATGGTATCCCAATATGAACATGAATTATAATGTGATGCACATTGCACCATTCCAACTAAAGCTCAACTAGCGCGACGCAGACCCGTAACATTCTAAGGTTAAGATTCACCGAAAGTCTGCACTAACACCTCCACGGTTCCACCCTCGCATGTCTGTCGATTGACTATCAATGCAGTTCGAAGAGTAATCCTGAAAACCATACGAACTGGCAATCATAAGTCCAAAGGGTTTAAAGATATTCAACTGAAAACAAACTAATGCAATAGATATTGCAGTGAACACAAGTATTTTTCGCTAAAACTTTAAATGGCGGAGACTTTCGCAAAACATTGGTGAAGCTCGTTCCTAATTTGCCTCAAACTTACAATCTAGGAGAGAATCATTAGCATATAAAGACTGGAAGATGAAAGGATGAAAGAATACGCGAGCTTTAATAGCTCGATTATCGTTCCTTCCTTTTCAAAGTTCGTATAAGTATACAAATGCATGAAGTAAACCATAACAACACTTCAGTAAGTTGTTTGCTCATATGGAGTTCAAGAATCAGACTTCCTTTTTAATGGACAGATTGTGATTTCTTATCTGTAAAAGTCGAGGTTTGTCTGCTCATAAAGGGTACAGCTCAGAGATAGTATACCTTAATGGAAGAATACAGAATCTGTTCATCTGCAAGTTTCCTGAGCATTAGCTGTGCACTTTGAAGCACCGCAACTTTGGAAACATTTGAAGCAATTCATCACGGCTCCGTTTCTACAAGAAGGTAGTAGAAAAATTGGTCAAAGATTTAGTAACTAAAAATTGTGGCAAATATTAACTAGATCATTACCTTAATTCCAATACATCCATTAACATCAAGAGTCGTAAGTGTGTTTGAGCAGGTCAGTGAAAGGGACTCCACGCATTTATCGGTCACCCCAACTATCCCAAATAAGCTGCATTGTTTCATTCATAAGTCAGTAAGATCACTGAAATGCATGCAGGTTTCATTCAACAGCATGGGAACTCTGTAGGTTTGCTTAAACAAAAAAGTATCAACCAATGTTTCTTTTTCTGTTTTTGTGCATGTACTCTTTTGCCATGGTTTCAAAATAAACCGTGACATTTCCTAAGTTCAGCTCAATCCAATGTCTTCTTGCTCTCTAAATGGGTTTTAAATAAAGAAATAAAGAAGAAAAACAACAATAGTGATTGCTCTTGCAGACCGGCCAAAAGATTTCAACCCTTGTGATTCCATCCCAGCTGTCGCATTCAAATATATTGTAACGGGATAAGTGACCAGAGTTTGAAATTTCTCAAGTCAATAATGCACAGGCCAGCATCAAATAAGTTCTTCAAAAAAATTCTTATTAAGCCTTACCTGAGAAATTCAAGCGATGTACAACCCTGCGCAACGGCTATGACCCCCAAATCAGTGACCCGTACACACCTATTTAGAAAGTGAAGATTGGTTTTGTAACTGTAGTTGACGTGTCTCCTTTGCTTCATATGCATGTTTAAGAATTCAAATGCTTCAGTTACCAAATTACCATGTCAAATTGAGAGACAAAAGGCTCTTGCATCTAGCTATACAAGACACCCCTTCATCCGATAGATTCTGAAATGTGATTTCCATAATTATTTACCATCAGTTTAGTAAAGTGTTCCAAAAGAGTTACGTCAGCAAAACTAAGTCTAGTTAATGTTACCTGAGCACCGCATAAATCCAAGAATTGAAGATGGGAAAGAAGTGATATTTTCTTGTAAGCTTCATCAGTGAAGCTGAGCAAACAAAACGCAGCCAATAAAAATACACGAAGAAGAACATAGCTCAACTTTATATACAAAGACGTTATCAAATACCTTGACAGGGCATACAAATTTAGACTATGGAGACAAGGACAACCGTGCAATATCTGCTGCAAGCCAGAATCTGTTAACTTGACACACCTGTGCATAAAAAGTTATAATATGAAAGCGCGGAAGGGAGCTAATGGCTTTTTCATAGGAGAATCAGTTTCACCCCTGCTTTGTGTAGAAGGTAAAGTGTATTTTAAAGGAAGGTTTCAGAATGTTGGGTTATAACTATACATTTCCACTTTAACCAACTCCACTAGCACCACCATGTCATGTCAACTATCAATTTTCAGATAGGTCATAACCCGGAAACCACACAATTGAAAAATCATTGGTGTGATTCCCTGTTATGAGTGTGACACATAAGCAGATAAAATATTTTAGTTTCTCACAAATGAACTTTTCTCCAGATGATATAATGATTCTCAGCGTTTCCTACCTGGTCAGGTTCAACAACTGTAATTCTGGATAATTCTCAGCAACTAATTGCAAGCTTTTGTCTGAAAGATTCTGCAGTTTCCACATCAAAGTAAACAATTGAAATAAATCCTTCACCAAAAAAAAAATATAAAAACTTAAAAGGTTGCCTAGCCAATATAACATATAATAGTAACCTATGCTATCTACTTAAACAAGGGATACATATGAAGCATATCATAACGGACCTACTTCAGGACACTAAAACCCAATCTTTTGCAGAAGATTGAATAGAAACTATACAGACTCTGCATATATGTTTCAAAGTGTATAGTTTGTAATTCACAAAGGAAAGAAGTAAGCACTGAAATAGGATGGGACCCAGTGACAAGTACCTTACAGCCACTTAAATTCAGATCAACTATATGCTTGCAGTTTTTCACCAGGTGCGTTATACCTATATCTGTTGCCCTGAAATTCAATTCAAGTTTCGAAATTCATTGAAGGAAGACAACATTTCAACTAGAAATGAGATTTGAAAGACAAATAAACTTTAAATACCTCACATTCCAATAGATTGAAAACTCCTTCAGATTGGGGCAAGAACTGGTTATAGCTTCAATTCCCTTATCAGAGATCTTCTGGCAGCCATTAAGATTCAAAACCTCCAGGTTTTGAAGAGAATCACGACACTGTGGAAATGCGTAATTTTCTTTTACACAATCAAAGGTATGCAAAAGCATCTATCTTGAACAATATTGAATACTTCATCAAGTACTCATAGTTCTTTGATACCAGAATTATAATAATTACGTTTAGCTAGCTCATCCAGATTCCATATTTTGAGGGGAAAAGTGAGAATAATAACAGGTGATCTACTGTGTAAGGGATAGAGGTTGTCAAAAGCTAGGTCTGATAAAGTAATTGGTTTTGTTTCCATTCACAATATCATGTAACACAAACATGTCTTGTGCTGTAAGATCCACAACTCATGAAACCACAAATAACTTAAAATATAAGGACATAAGCTTAGTTGATTCTACAAGTGGAAAATTTAAAATCATGAGGGTTAGCCCAAAAATTAGACTTAATCACAAGCGTGATTAGTCCTAACCCTGTCATGCTTCTCAATGTTCACATACTTTACAAATACTAACAGTACATAGGTAAACTGTTTTATAGTACGCTTTCTATGTAACAAGAATGTTCATAAGAGTGCAAGTGCCCTACATTACTCATTAAACCTATCATAATGCCGTGATGCTGGAAAATAACACCTTCTCTGGTGTTTGTATTAGTTAATATTTTAATGCAAAATGGAGCAAGGAAAAAATTGTTACAATTATTAACCTTCTAATATTCACTAGCATTATTATTATCATTACAATGTCCTTTCCTCTTGCACCAGAAAATTGATATCTTCCTAGTTCTTTGAAATATGAATTTTGCCGCAAGCTCTTACTAGAATGAATGTTACCTTGCTCTTTACGAGTTCAAGATGCTTGTCTTCAATGTCTTGTGAAAATTCAAGGTTTATCTGCTTCACATGCTGATACCTCGCCTTGACACATTGCATCAGGAAACCATATCAATATAACAATGAACACAATCATCCACTTGAAGCATTTTGTAATACTACAACAAGCAAACTCTACATACCAATCATTTCAAAAATACCATTTATTGCATCATTGAAGAACAATTTTTTATTGAACTTCCAAATTTAACAGAAAAACCAATCATCATTTTCCCCTTCTTAAAACATGAATTAGGCACAAAATAGCCGCTATTTTGCGCCACATTCGAAGTTATGATCACCGAAACAACATTATTTCAATATTTTTCACTAACAATTACCCCTACATCATCGAATGCCGGTATCAAACAAATTAGTTTCAATCAAATTTGCTATATCCAAGTTCTAACCAATGAAAGAGCATCCACAAGGCGATTCCCAGCATTATTCATCTCTCGAAGTTCCAGAAGCTGAAACAAGAACCAAAACCCAGTTACCCATGTCACAGAAACACATACAACACACATCACTCAAAATCCCATCTCAAATTTTGAACTTTTAAGCAGAAAAACAAAGTATTAAATCGAGAAAAAAGGACAAAAAAAATACCAGCCAAAGGGAAGGGTAGGAGATGAGAGTTGCGTTGAGCCATGGGCTGACTAGCAAGAGAGAGATGAGGTCCCTCTGGGGCAGTCTTGTGCTAACTATTTTCAGAACTTTGGGAATGGTTTCTCTGCTCCAAGCCACCTTCTCCCAACCTGCTTCTTCTACTTGTTTCTCTTCCATTTTTTCGATCAGCAGAGTGTGATTCTGGTTTTGCGTTCGTTGCTTTTTCTGCCAAAAATGTGTTAAATAGGGAGGAAATTTTTTGCAGCTATGTCTGCTTTTTATCGGTGTTGGGCTATTGGAAGGGCCCCTACTTCGAGAATTTTTTTTCACATGGCAATTTAGTATTGGACCGGAACGTCACGTGAGTGTAATGTTTGTTAATTGTCGTATTGGACTATTGGAAGGGCCCCACTTTGAGAATTTTTTTCACATGACAAATTAGTATTGGATCCGGACATCACGTGACGTTGAACTCATTCTGTATAAATTTCTCTTTCGAACTTGCCTCAATTTTATAGTTTTACGGCCTAGCCCAAGTAGTAATAAGTAACAATGAATAGGCGAGGTATAACAAATATTCTACAAGATTTGAGACCTACAAACAATAAGTGGAGAAGAATATTGTGTTAAATTTTTTTTCTTAATATACTTCAGAAGTAAGATAATAGAAATTTGAAAGCAGATTTTAAGTGAAGTCTTAGGATCATCCATTTGTGTGACGCTTCAACATACTACATAAATTTTAATATAACTGACGGGGAAAATGAGGACCCTTAAAAAGCATTTCTTCACTATAAATCAACCCACCTGGTCACTCGCCTATGACTCTGTGCCATCTCCCTTCCCCAAAGAAAAGCGCATGAACCTCTAAAACCTTCTCTGTCGTCGTCCTCTTGCTCCGACTTGAGGTCGGCAACAGCCTGGCCCTTCCTTCCTCGCCCTCCTCTTTTTTCCTCTTTCGTCCACCCCCTATTTCATCACTATCTCCCATCTCTCCCTGATTTTCACCCTTCTTCCTCTTCTCCTTCTTCCACCCTTGTTTCCTTACTTTCTCCCTTTCTCTCCTTCTCTTTCCTCCCGATTTCCCCATCTCTCCCTTTTCCTCCAACTCCACCACAGCTTTTCCCTCTCCAAGCCACCATGGTTGGAGATTTAGATTATCTGTATTTGCTTTTAGCTTTCGTTTGTTTTCTGTCTAAGCATTTTGTGTCTTAGGTTGCTCTGAGCTTGGTCTCAGTCTTTCCTGAGTTTATCTCAGATTTGTTTTCTTTGCCTTGTTCCTCTCCAAACATCGCTCCTCACCGTGAATCTTCTATCAGCTACCCTTTTAAAGTGCATTTTGCACTGTTTGATAGGATTATGGGAGCACTCCTAGCGTGGGTAGCTTGCCTACCCCCATTTTCCGTTCATCCATTTGGTACTTTGGCCCTTCTTTCAGGTGGTGGTGACGGATCTGTGGTGGCAGTGCGGCTGTTTTGGTAGAGGTGGCTGTTTGGGTTTTTCGATTTGGTTGCTGCTATGGGCTGCTCACTTTGGGTCCTCCTCATTGTAGTTTTCGTTTATGGAGTTGGACTTTGCTTGGCTATTTTGGACTCTCTTTTGGAGTTGTCCTTATCTTGTATTAATTCGTTTACTCTTTAAATGAAATTTACTTTGTTTGTCCAAAAAAAAAAATAGGACATTGGTCAATACGACAATAATGTATTTTTCCTTGGTTGATAAATGAGAACGTTTCAATCACTTGATTATGGATTTGAGGGTCATCCATTACGAAAAGAGATCTTCTAAGTGAATATATGGAAGTAAGCTATAATGATCCAAAGAAATGTGGGTTTCCGAACCTATTGAGATTACTCAAGAATTTCGCTATTTCGATTTTGCTATTTCTTGGGAACTATGTAGCGATGTTACAAGGAAGCCTTGACCAGGTAGGCAAGATGAAGTCTCCTTGTCTCCTGCTCTCTATTGCTGAGGAATTAGAAGGTCTCTGTTACCATTAGATGTTCTAAATGCCTTTTTGAATTGGGACTTACAGGAAGAAGTTTACTTCAGCTTCTGCTACCTCCATCTGTACTTTAGATGGCTCTATATCAATAGAATAATATTAATCTTCATTTATAAATAAGAGATCTTAAATTCGACTATCATATGTCATAGATTTGCATGATACTCACGGATGAAATTTTGAACTGAAAGACATTGGTGGAGACAACAAGAATGCTTAACGATAATAATAAAATGAAACTATAAAAATTAAGATTATCAAGTTAGTTTTGTTCCTGACAGACACATCTCAAATAATATTATGATTATTCAAGAGATTGTCCATAAATTTAAACGACCTAAAGGTAAAAGGGTTTTTTTAGCTTGGAAAGTGGATTTTGTCTAAAGCATATGACATTAGATACCACCAAAGTTAAAAGGTCTTTGCTTGGTTGGTCACTCAACATAAAATTCTAACCAATCAACAAAGATTTAAGAGGAAGATGGCATTAGATACTAGTTGTCCCATATGTGGTGGTTTTGTTGAAAATTTATTTCGCCTTTTGAGGGATTGCTCTAGCTAGAACTATTTGAAATGCATTGCAGGTCCCTAGTAACATTCTTTCTACTTTCAATTTAGACTTGTAGGGATGGTTTGTTGCTAATATACCTGTAAAACACTCGGTCACGAGGGTCAGAATGGTGTAATCTTTTCAGGTTTGCGTCTTGGCATATTTGGAAGTGGAGAAATTATATATATTGTCCTTCCTATCAACTTCTCTTTGATCTTGTGAAGGCTATTTTGAAGTATGCTTGGGAGTGGACTGATGCTAATAAGGTCAGTCATTCTAAACCCTGTAGAATTATTGAAAAGTTGACTTGGATTTCTCCAAATGAGGGATGGATGAAATTGAATATTGATGGTGCTCGCTAAGGGCAAAACGGTGTTATGAGTTCTGGAGGAGTACTTAGAGATCATCATGGCTCTTGGATTGCGAGCGTTTCAGCTAATATGGAAGTAGGAGAAGTTCTTGAAGCTGAGCTACAGAGTCTCCTTTTGGATTTGAAATGACTTTGGATAAGGGTGCTAGGAGGATACTTGTAAAATCTGGCTCTACTATTATAGTTTTACTCTTTAAATGTATTGTGCATGATCTGCATCCCTTGACATCTTTGTTATTTGGGTGTCATCACTTGATTTCTGTATTTGATCAATGTGATTTAAGCCATATTTATAGAGAAATGAACATTGGGGCTGATGGTTTGGCAAACTGGATTTTTCTTTGAACTTGAGCTGTATTATGTTGGATGACCCTCCTCGTTAAATTGTTTGTTTAAAGCTCGATGATATTTTCGGGAATGCTAGAACTCGAATTATTTGTGTATGCCCCTTGGGCTGATGTCTTTCTTTGTTTAGCAGTTCTGCCTGAATTTTGAGCCCCTTTGTATCTAAAAAGAAAATGAAACTACAAAAACGAAAATGAAAACGTAACAACAAAAATGTACAAACGAATGTGAAAATCCAAATAAACCACGGGAACCGTTGCCTACTGTTGCAATTCGGCACTCCAAAACCCCCAAATAAAACCCAAAGGAAATGAAAGCCTTCCTCTTCTCTCTCCCCAAACCCCTTCCTCTTCTCTCTCCTAACCTCCTCCTCCTCCTCCGCCACCGCCATCACCAACGGCGGAGCATAACCAAAGTCCGCCTCAAATAGGTCAAAACCCGAAGCACCGACCACATAATCGGGACTGAGACCGACCTCAAAGCCGCCCGCCTTCTCAAGGACGCAATCAAGCGCTCCCCCACCTGATTCCTCACCGCCAAGTCCTTCGCCGATTGGCAGAAGCTCCTCGGCCTCACCGTCCCCGTCCTTCGCTTCCTCCGCAGGTACCCAACTCTTTTCCAAGAATTCCCACACGCCCGTTACGCCATTTTGCCTTGTTTTAAGTTGACAGACACTGCAGTTTTGTTGGATTCACAAGAACAAAGTATTCAAAAAACCCATGAGAGTGACACTGTGGAGAGGCTCTGTAGAGTGCTTATGATGACAAAGTCTAAGACTTTACCTCTCCAGTCATTGTATCCTTTGAAATGGGATCTGGGTTTGCCCGATGGTTTTGAGAAAGTGTTGGTTCCAAAATACCCTGATTGTTTTCGGATTGTTAAGGCCTCAAATGGGGTCGGATGTTTGAAGGCCATACAATGGCCTAAAGAGTAAGCTGTTTCGGAATTGCAGAGGAGTAGAGAGGGTGGTGATTTAGGGGATGAGTATAGGCAGTTCAAGAGGGGGCAGACGGTGTTGGCATTTCCAATGAATTTTCCGAGGGGTTATGGTGGGCAGAAGAAGGTGCGGGCATGGATGGAGGAGTTTCAGAAGTTACCATATATTTCACCATATTCTAGGCATATTGATCCTAAGCTTGACTCTTCATAAGAAGACTAAGAGGAACTACTTGAGAAGCTTGAGGGAGGAATTGAATCTTCCTCATAAGTTTACGAGAATCTTGACAAGGTATCCCAGGATTTTCTACCTCTCGTTGAAGTGTAAAACCACCACTGTTTCTCTCAGGGAAGGGTACCATAGAGGGAAGTTAGTGAACCCGCATCCGCTCACACGTTTGAGAGAGAATTTTTATCACGTCATGAGAACAGGGCTTCTTTATCGGGGTAAAGGTGTGAACTTGCTATCCCCGGATGAGATTTTACTTAAGAGTGTGGAGAGTGAAAGTGGGCAGGAAGAATCTGAAG
Source organism: Cotoneaster glaucophyllus (assembly GCA_036320875.1). NCBI lineage: Eukaryota > Viridiplantae > Streptophyta > Magnoliopsida > Rosales > Rosaceae > Cotoneaster > Cotoneaster glaucophyllus. Next base: position 21,395,691 of record CM070067.1, read on the forward strand.
AGGAAGAGGTTGGAGCAGGTGATGAATATGAGGATGAAGAATTGGATTCAGGTTCGGAAGGGTCTGATGAAGATTGATGTTTGTATCAGAAGTTAGACAGTTTGCTTACATTCCATATCAATTGCACTCACTTCCAGTTCCAAGTAAGAAACTTGACCAGAAAGATTGATTTCATAGATTTTTCTTAGTTAACAGATTTTTTCTGTCTTATCGCTGTACTAAAAGAGTTTCGTTCTCCGGATTGCTGTCTGAGATGTTTGAATTTTCTGCACAAATATGGGAATGATTATTAAGTTTAGGTCAACCTTGGGACGAATTACAACAGTAATGTTTGAAACATTGCAAATTAGCTTTCTGATGGTTTTTTACTTTAAACAAAGTGGAATTATCAAAGAATCCAAGTTTTGTTCAAAATGCTGTGTGTTTGTTTACAGTTTTCTTAATTCATATCTCAATTTCCCATTTGTTTTGTAATTTAACCTTCAATACATTGTTATAAATATCAACTTCAAATCGTTGTACATACTTTCAGTCTCAGTTTTCGATCTGGGAACTTATGAACTGGTGAATGAAATGAGTATCAGATATTGGAAACCATAACGAGGAAATAAAAATATTATTGCATAAAGTTAGGGTGAATTTCTTCTTGTTTCTTTCGAGTCGTTATGTCTAGATAAGTTGTAAATAAATTGATCCAAAATGTGTATGAAGAAGAAACCATTAGCATGCTGCGTGCTTGCTTTTAATCTCCCATTTTCTGACTGAAAACTTTTGCTTCTTGTACATGAGCTGGCCTTTAGTTTAGATGAGGGGAAAGAAAAAAACCTACGGCGAATCTTAAACTAGAATAAACGGTTTTGCCTGTATGAAAATATTGCTTCTCTTTTTTATCTACACGAGAAAAACCATAACATGTGAACTAGACTAAATAATATTTTCTTTCTAGCGAAGTAGCGTTCTAGGATTCATATAGCCGACCCCACTCAGTGGGAACAGGCTTTGTTGTTGTTGTTGTTGTATTCTTCAAGTGGTGCAGCGTTTCAAGTCTAATACGAAGATGATGTCCCAAGGATGCAAGAAGACGACCTCTCTTCAAGGTACCTGATTGAATATTTATGTTTGACCATGAATTAATAGCATGAAGTTGTAAAGTTATTTACCCACAGAAACACACTATGAATTCAATAGAGGCTCCGAGGGTGGGTGATGTAACGAATCTCGGTCGCAGTTTTGAACCGAGAAGGTTTTCGAGCAAAGTATTATGAATGGCAATTATTAGTTTGATTCCTTGCATTGCAGTGTCCCTCATTCCACTAACATGACATCATTTCACCGTACATAAAGGATAATCGAAACTATATACTCTCTCTGTCATCAGATTCGTATGTAAAAATTCTTTCGATTTGAATACCGTTTGGTTGTCCGACAAATCGAAAGTTATAATAACAAATAACATCCTTTAAAAGTAATCTTTAAATGATAATAAAAAGAACAAACAATTTTGATTATAATACTTGTACGGTAAAATGATGTCAAAACCCGGACGGACGGCGAAACTCTCTGTGGTGCTTTCCACCAAACGAAGTTAACTAAAGTCCTCTCCTCAACTATCAACATTTAAGTTCCCACATCAGAAAAAAATAAGAACCACAAAATCTACAACAAAGGAAAAGGAAACAAAATGTGTAATCCATTAATTTTCAAGAGAAACAATATATATACTCGGTCAAAAACGAAAAAAAACCAGGAACAACATCCAGTATTTAACGGAAGCACTAATCCCAGGCACTGGTCATACCGCCATTACCCGGACCATAACCCCCAAAGCCGCCACCATAGCCGCCAGAGTTGCCATATCCACCACCACTGTTTCCTCCACCGTAAAAATCTGAACCCCTACCGAAAGAGCCGTCCCTTCTAAAATCACGGCCACCAAACCGACCTCCCCCAGATCGCCGGTTTCTGCCTCCTCCGCCATAAGAAGCCCTTGATGCATAACGAGTAAGCCAAGCAGGTACTTCCTGATTTGCTTCTTGCATTAGATCAGCGAGTGGTTTTGCCAATGAGAGATTGTTCTCGTTAAAGAAAGCAGTTGCCAGTCCTGATTTGCCGGCTCGCCCTGTCCGACCTATCCGGTGAACATAATCATCAACGTCATTTGGAAGATCAAAATTTACCACATGAGCTACATGGGGGATATCAAGACCACGTGCTGCCACATCTGTTGCCACTAATATTGGTGTATTTCCACTCTTGAATGATCTCAATGCATGTTCTCTTTCCTGCATACAAGCACATCGTATCATAACAATATCCGGATTAGGATTAATGCTAAACTTGCATGGCCATCATAAAATACAAACGAAAGAAAAAAGGATGACAATTTCAACCAAGTGACGCTTTGTATTAAGAATCGTTATTTCATAATAATGATGGTACTTCCAGTTTGCCCTTGGGGCTAGCTTAAGTGGCTGAGGGTGGGTAATGAGTTAGGATTAGGATTCGTCTAGTATTCGGGTCCCTCCAATGTAACCAAACAAATTCCTTCCAGTTCTACCTAAACTGGAAATTTTACATATTAACCAGACACGAGAAGTCTCACAGGCCCCAAAGATGGTTTAAAAACATGACTAAAAGGTAAATGGATGGTTCAGAAATACTAAACTTGCTGCAGGAAAAGTAGAAGCATAAATCGCTCAGTTATAGCAGCAAAATAGCTCAACAAAGTTCCTTTTAGAGAGAGAGAGGGTTTAACTTCTTTTTTTTGCAACGAATTGTCATTAACCAAAAAAATAAAAATAAAATATCAGACACAACATTAGGAAACAAATATCACTTCTCATAGACTCTATGATCAATTTTCCGAACAGTTTACCTGTTGTGTTCTGTCACCATGAATAGTAGTTGCTGGAAACCCATTCATGCACAACCAGTGTTCCAATGCATCAGCTCCCTTCTTTGTCTCCACAAAAACTAACGTCAGAGATTGCTGCAAATTCAATGACAAACGACTATTAATACAACGCAGGATACTGATATACCGATTCTTCAAAAGAATCAACAGAACTTTAACAAAGAATCTTCCTTTCCATGTTACCTTGCCATGAGCTCCATTTTCCCTCTGTGCATGAAGGAGGTCCATGAGATGACTTCGTTTATCAGACTCATGAACAAATTCAACTCTTTGAACAATTAAATCAGTACTTGAACCAACCCTTCCAACAGCCAAAAATATATAATTTGAAAGAAAATCCGATGCCAGTCGCTGCATTCCAACAAAAATTTGCAAAAGCTATCAGATACTTTCAGTTTGGAATTCCACCATTCGAAAAAACTTTTACCAGCAACATTCAATATGACTATATAGAATGTTCATATTGCATTAATATGACTATATACAAGTCAATAAGTATAGAAAAATCCAACAGGAAACCCAGCAAACGATTAAAACAAACCTGTATCTCCTTTGGAAACGTAGCACTAAACAGCATGGTCTGTCTCAAACCTGGCGGAGGCATGTCCATCTGTTCCACTATCTTCCTAATTTGAGGCTCAAAACCCATGTCCAGCATCCTATCTGCCTCATCAAGAGCCAAATATCTAATCATCTGCAACGACACTCTTGCCCTCTCAAGCAGATCTACCAATCGTCCCGGAGTTGCCACAAGAATATCAACTCCCCTCTCAAGCTCTCTCAACTGACACAATATAAGAAAACAAAAGAGTGGGAGGTGAATCATCAAAACAAAAACAAAAACAAAGTCAAAGAGGCAGCAAGAATAGGCACCAATAATAAATTGTTTGAGGTGACAATATTTTCCACAGTAGGATTGAGTTAATCAACATTTTGTGCTTTTAAGAAGAGATCAATGAAGAGAGATTTAAGCAAGTGGTATTGACATTAGTTGAAGAGGAAAATTGCTTTATTGAGTTCAGTCGAAAAGGGGAATTGCTTTAATTGACCTATGCTAGAAAATGAAATGATCATTGATCTATGCCTATATATGAAATTACTTATTGACCTAAACCAAATTTCCTATAAGTTTAATACTTTGAATGGGATAGGGACCAAATTGAATACAAATCATCCAAAAACATCTCCTACGGTAAAACACTATAACCACGGCCTCAAAATTATGTTCACAGATTTGTTTGCAGACTCACTATTTCCCTCTCTGTTAAACATGTTAACCTAACACCAACCCATCCTATATAACTAGAGCCTTCATTCTATAATAAGGAAATATTGTTACTTAAATAAATTCTATGAAAAATGAACAAATAAATAATAAAAAGTGGAGACGAAGAAGAAGAAAAAGAATGAATGATCTAGCATATAAACCAGAACTAAATATACTCTGTAATGTAATTAACATTTTCTGGTTTGAAAAAGATGTATATCACTCTGTATCATCATCACTAAAAGAAGAAAAAAGTGGTATAACCTCTTTGTCGAGTAATTGCAAAGATGAAACAGATACATACATACATACATATACATATGGGTTAGGATCAAGGGAAAAATATTTTTACACTTCTTTTGAATCATTATCTATATATATAAAGTGAGCACCCTAAAATGGTGAAATATTCAAAATACAATCAATTGCCCTTTAAGAATTTCATAAATTACAATTGAACCAAAAGAAGCTAAAGTATTTAACCATATTTTTATTTTGAATGAATATAATATTTAAAATTATAGAAAAAAAAAACAAAAACAAAAACTCCCACGTTGGTGGGTGGTTTCGCGTCTTTAATTCATTTCTTCTTCTTTTTTTAATAATTTTTTTTAAAAATATGTAAATTAATTATTTAAATAAAAAAATATAAAAAGGCCAATTGCCACATGCGTATGTGTGTGGCAAGAGGCTAGTATTTCATAACATCTAATGATCCTAATTACGAGTGACGTGGAAGCTTTTTAATCATCTAATGACAAGGACGCTGATGTGGCATTATATAACTAATGAAGGAAAAAAAGATTGAAAAGAATAAGAAACTGAAATAAGAAGAAAATCATTGCTGCTGCAAATCCTAATTCATTGCTGCTGCAAACCGTAACCTATTGCCTCTGCTTCTTCATCTTCTTAATTTAGACGTAATAAAGGACATGACGACCAAGTATGTTCAAATGATGTAAAAACCAAGATGGCAATCAACTGGTGGTATATTCATGTTGGGAAAAAACATTAGATTGGACTGAACGAAGTTAAAAATAAAGTATAAAATAAATAATCTTTAGCTCATTTGGGTGCGATAATCATCCACTGATCTAGGCGGTCAACTAAATGAATGTATTACACCCTGTTTCTAGCATATATGTACTTGATTGATTATGTCTTGTGATACTTCTATATAAAAGGTGCAAGATGAAGCAGCTTGATGATGAGTCCTGTGATACTTCTATATAAAAGAGATGCGAGATGAAGCAGCATCAATGGAGGGGCAGGACAGGGATAACTTATTAATTTTAAGTTTGGATTCTTTTCTTAATTAACTTCCCACGTCAGTTTCCATGTCATTAGATGATTAAAGTGCTTCCACATCACTCTTAATTAGAACCCTTGGATGTTATGTACTCTAATTGCTCAAAAGAGTGTAAAAATATTTGTCAAAATGTTTGTCCCTAAACCTAACACTATACATGTACATATGCAAGTAGACATGGATCCAAAGTATCAGTAAGCCACAATCAAAGTCAAGTTATACAAACCTGTTGGTTTATTGGTGCACCTCCATAAGCAACTACCACCTTGACACCAGTTTGATAAGCAAACTTTTTAGTTTCTTCATGTATCTGCAAGCCAGTCAAAACAGAAACAATAAGCTTTTGCCTATAAACCACTACACATTATGTGACTGACATAAGCACAATCTAACCTGGCAAGAGAGTTCTCTGGTAGGGGAGAGAATAAGAGCAAGAGGATACACAGTACGTGCTCCACGAGGTCTCTGAGCATACTGCCCTAGCATGATTCCACTAATAATTGGAAAGCAGAAAGCAGCTGTCTTCCCTGAACCCGTCTGAGCACAAGCCATCAAATCCCTACCTCCCAGAGAAATAGGTATTGCATGACGCTGTACAGGAGTTGGCTTCACATACCTGCACCTTCGAATATTTAAATTCAATGCCTCCCCTAAGTCTATCTCTGCAAAAGTATTCACAGGTGGTGGCACATTATCCCCACTAGTTTCCACTGGGATATCCTCATAAGCATCAAAGTTAATGCCTGTGTTTTCTTGATCACTAAATGTCGGTTCCGAGATGTCTTCGTCGCCAAAAGGGTTTACTTCCCGCTCCCTCCCACGGTCCCACCCCCCACTTCTATTGTTCAAACCACCACCACCTCGACCACCACTGGAACCATATCCCGGACGCCCAACATCATGCCTAGAACTGCCAGCACCCCAGGCAGGGCCAGGTGCAGGCCCATTGTAACCTACGCGGTCATTGGCTGGTAATGGGGCAGGATGTGAAGGAGCCGGGGCATCAGAAGACGGCGGCCTATTACGAAGATGTGGCGGGACATAACTTGATCGTGCAGGGCGAGATGAGCTGTTATTTGCAGATGAACCGATAGTCGGATTCTCTCCTTGAGAATTTGCGACAGAATCCGCCCATGAAGTTGTCATAATTGTAAAAATGTGACCCCTCCTTTTCCAATAAATTTAAATCGTAACCTAATGCACCAAACACACAAAAAAATCAGACTCTAAATAAAAATTTGTCCAATGATTTATCTCTAAATATCTTGCAGATCAAAACACTGATCAATCTTACCACCATACCATTTGAAAGGGTATTCGTCTACGAAAATTCTCATTAAAAACTGGTTAACATGAAAATTTTAGTTACAATTTACATAACACTAACAGTAAACTCGATTAATTTTGTTTAAAATAACGCGATTAATTAAACACATAAAAAATTAAAAAAATTGGATTTAGCGCAATAAAATCACGCAGAAAACTTCAGCACAAATCTGAGCAAAAATATCAAAGTAAAATCAAGCAAAATAAATTCAAAATTCAAAAAACTAAACAATGTCGATACACGAAAAATGGGAAAAAAGAAGAGACATCAAAATTCGAAACGAAAACTACAGCATGCATTCGAAGAGCAGATTAACACATGCAAAAACGCTTAATAGTCACAGAGACTGAGAGAACTTCGAACCTCGATAAGCAGTGAAAGCAGCGGAATCGGATCGGGAACCAGAAAAAGTTGAGAAACCCTAGCTTTTCTGAGCGCAGGAATGGCAGGATCGGAAGGTAGGCGAAGATATCGCTCTGGCTTTTCGCTTTCTTCGTCGATGAGAAATCCTCTTTTCTTTTTTCTTTTTTTCCTGAGATTTTTTCGTCTCCTTTTCAAATGGGATCAAAACTCTTTCTTCTCCTTTTCGTTTTCCGTTTTCTACGCAGCCGAAACGTGTTACGAGGAAATTATTTTTTATTTTTGAAATTAAAAAATAAAAAATATATCTTTAAAATGCATTAGCGTCCGTACAATTCGTGGGCGAAAAGTGGCTGCCTGCGGTGAAGCGTGAAATTGTGAGGGTTACAAAATCTGTATGCTTTGATTTTTGAGGTCCCTATTATTTCTCTAAAATCGTTCTACGATATAGGGACTCAATTTCATGTAATTAATAGTCACTTGCTGTCGAGTAATATTTCTCTTCATTTGTAATTAAATGGTTTTAAATTCGATTTTCATCAAAGGTGAATTTGAACCATTTTATTACTGTCGTTTGTGAGGTTTAGCTCTCTCACTCCATGGTGTAGATAATATCTTTTTTTTTTTTAAATAAAAATTTCCATGTAATTGATAAATTGATTGTAATTTTTTTATGCAAGTGTCATCTCTTGTTACACAGATAGTAATTATTTGTTTATGCTTTGACATCACATGTGATAAATATTCAATCAGGCTCATATGCACAATCTTATTTTAGTGACTTATAGATTTTAATTTATTCGTACTTTTCACTTCATTATCATTTTATGGCTTCATTACATTTTAGGCGTCGGTTAGTACAATTTGATTTTGTTGTCTAAGTGGATATTTTGGGCAGAATGGGTCAGTTTGTTATCGTTTAAGAAAACTGGGAAGTTTAATAATAATTGGTGTTTGTATGTATATCTAATATGCATGTTTCAACCTATCCAAACACTATATATTGAGTTGAAATTGTGTGTTTCAACCAATCCAACATGACAAGTTGAGTTGAAATTGTGTCCCCTTTAATATACTTTCATTAAGCAAAGCAATCATTATTAGTTTACATAAAATAAAGTTAATTAGAAAGAAAAATCCATTTTATTAGGGTTTAGTCCACTCTAGCTTTGCACTCCTGCGCACAAAAAAAATATTAAATTGTAATCAACAAATTTAATTTAGGGGTGTGATATCCACACATCTCTTTTTACTTCTCACATATTATTTTTTTAATTTTCAGACGTCGAACTGGATGAATTGAAGATAATCAAATGACAAAAATTAACAAAGACTGTGTGAGAAGTAAAAAGGAGTATGAATAGCATACCCCTTTAATTTAAAAGAAAACTAACGAAAAGTTCAAAAAAAACTTTAGTTTTAATGAAAAATGACAAATAAAGATGTAGTGAATAGTACCGGAAAAATGTTAAAATGTGGTTTTTAATTTTCTTTGAAAAGGTACGATATTTATTAATAAGAAATGGATATGTACATCAATGAGGATATGGTGCTAACAGAGGGTCTCGATAACAACCTTATAGGGGGTTTCAACCCGATCGAAAGGAAAAAAAGTGTCCCGCACCAACATAATTGATTAGGAATTACTATCCTAAAAAAGAATATCAAGAATTACATCAGAAGTTCCTCAAACCAAGTCACAATGTTACCATAACTCAAGCTCAAACACGATAGCCTGTGTGCCACCTTGTTCGTCTCCCTTAATTTAAACATATGAGTTGTGCTGATAGCATGGGTTTGGGCCGGGCCTCTCACAATTCCAAGAGCAAGCCCACACGAAGAAAAGCGAATGGCATGAAGTATAATAATGGAAACTGAAGAGGGACAATTACGTGATTCAACAAATACGTGGCAGATAATCAGAGCCTTCAAACCCACTCGCACCCTCCTCACGCGCTCTCTCGTTTGATTTTTGTCTCCGTCCTCTCCACCTCTGCTTTAAGCACGATCAGAGAGTGAGGACCGGAACCAATATCTTAATCTGGGGTTAGGGTTATCCCTAATCCAAATACCTGTAAATTCCCCAATTCGATTTTTGAATTCGAAGCCGAGAAAAGATGGGCGTGAATTCGGTATCGACGGACACGAACAGCGATCTCAACGAGCAGATCGAGCAACTCATGCAATGCAAGCCACTCTCAGAGCAACAGGTTTTGTTACATTCTTCGTTTTCTTGAGTTGGTTTTTGGTGGGTGATTGAGTGGTGTTTGATTGAGAAATTTGGGGATTAGGGTTGTGCTGGGGTCTGTTTGGTTGCCTGGAAAATTTGGGAAGGAAAATGGGGTCATGGGGTTTCTTGGTTTGCTGTTGGATTTGTGGGCATTGCAATTTCTAGTTGAAATTTTGGTGTGTATTTTCTTAAGGGGAAAAAAAAGCTCTTTACTTTTCTTGGTTTTCTTAGCCACCAAATGGGGAATTTTTCATTTTCTTTTATGTGTGTTTGTAGTGATGTAATTCAGGTTCTGTTTATTGTGATTTTAAATCAAATGCTTTACTTTGTCTCAATTTTTTGTGCCTTTCATTTGTTTACCAATTTTGGGGACAACTCATGAGCTCCATTAGTAGTGATACTAAAGTTTCTGAATCATTTTGCCATGATTTGGAGCGAGATGCCCGGTATTTTGAGTTTTTAATGGAAAGAGGGGTAAAGATTGTTAGGTAATACAATTTGATGATTTTGTGCACGGGAAACTCTGGAATTGTCACAATTGGTACACTTGCATCTTAGATTTACGACAAGCTTTCTGTATCATGTGGAGAATGGTAGATTGGCCATTTCCGGAATGACATGAAAATGGTTAGATATGGCATAAAAAGAGGGGATACTTATAGTCTCATAATTCTATTTCAGTCGAAGAATGTATTTTGGCAAGGCGACCTTTGAGTTGATTACGTGAAGAACCAAATTGTCTTATAATAAGCTTCTTATTTGTTTTAAAAATGTATGGGATTCCTATAAATATTTTAGCGATCGACTATAGTTGTAATTTTCAAAATGAATTATCTTATACACATACAAAACTATGTGAAATGGACTAAAGTATAATCTGGGACTTTTACCTCAGTATTAAACTTGGCTATATGCCAGAATGGTTTGTTTATACACCTTTTAAGTTATCTTCCCTTAAAAAAAGAATATATATATATATATATATATATATATATATATATATATATCTTGTCTTTTAGTATCAGAATTGTCCCTCGTCAACATCCACTTCCTACTCTTTTCGTTCTGAAGTTTTTGTAATGAGTGTGCAAATAAAGTTCTCAAATTGCTCTCTTCTCCATTTTCTCTTGGTAATAAAATTAGGGTAGTGCTATCCACACACCCATTTTTACTTCTCACACACCCCTCACAATTTTCAGCCGTCGGATCAAATGAATTGAAGAATATCAATGGCCAAAAGTTAACAAGGGTGTGTGAAGAGCACTATCCTAAAATTAAACAAAGTATCTGTACATGATCATTTCTTCATTGCTTCATTGTAGGTGAGAATGTTATGCGAGAAAGCAAAGGAAATTCTAATGGGAGAAAGCAATGTTCAGGTGAAGATTTTGCTTTCTTGAGTCTCTTATTACATTTGGATTACATTACATATTTCACTGTTTTTGCATTTTGTATGGGAAAAAAGTGTTATTTTTGTCCTTCATTTGAACTGGTAACTCTGGTGTAGATCTTTCAAATTATATGGGTAGACACTTATATTATTTATTTGCATGTACTTATAGCCTGTGAAAAGCCCAGTGACAATCTGTGGCGATATTCATGGGCAGTTTCACGACCTTGCAGAGCTTTTTCGAATTGGAGGGAAGGTATCAGCTCTGACTATGACCTTTTTGTATTTAACTCTTCTATTTCAGTTGATGGAATATCTAAATAAACTAATTGAGATTTGCAAATGAAGATTGAAGTCCTGCTGAGGTATTGTAGAGTAAATTGCCTAATGGGAACGGCATCTAATTAACATCAGTTGGATATTGACTTTGTCAACACCAGTTAAATACTGACTTTGTCAATGATGCTGCTTGTTTTATTAATATAACTTTTTCCCCTGGACCCAATCTGTCATTTTGTGGTATCCAAATTTTTTCGGTTACTTGTTCTGCTTACCTAGTTCTTTTTCCTCCCATTTTTTCTTTTGATGTTCTATTAACAGTATTTCATCGAGTCATGTCTTTTTGGTGTAGTTTGGTTTTTTTTCATCTTGCATTGTATTGTTTAGAAAAATATAATAATAATTATTGGAAGAAAACTCTTATGCCTTGTCAATTGATTTCACAATGATTAATTTTAGGGAAATGATTTTCACACACGCTTTTTAGCTTCTCACACCCCTCTTTATTTATGGCCATCGGATTGAATAAATCAAACGGAATCAACAACCAGGATTAAACATGAGTGTGTAAGAGGCTAAAAAGGGTGTGGGATACTCACTTCCCAGGATTATTTTTCTATTTTTGTTGATTTTATTGCCAAAATTCTTATGAAGGGTTGTTATCAATTTCTTTGACAGTGTCCTGATACCAATTACTTGTTTATGGGAGATTATGTGGACCGTGGCTATTACTCTGTTGAAACCGTGACGGTATGTAACTATCAATCTTTTGGATTTTCTTATGGTTGTGAAAAAGCATCATGTGTGATTTCCCCAGAGTTTGGCTCCATCAAGTACTGCCGTAGAGTTGTTTTTCAGTTCGCATACTAGCATATGCTCTGACAAGTACAAGCACCGGTACTAAAGAGATATACATATGGCCTTTTTTACACATTGGTTCATATTACTTTGATGTTTAGTTTGTGAAAAACTTGGCACATTTTTTGTTTTGCATAATTTTATTTAGTGTGTGCATGGGTTAACCAGGGGAAGTTGTTTGCCTCTCTAACTCTTGGGTTTTAAGTTATACTTCCTATGTGTACTGGCTAAAATTCCTGGGATAAAATTAAAAATACCACGTAAATGATTCTTATATGTGTGTGTATATACCTTCATGTGAATGCTTTACATTTGATTAAAAGTCACTATCTCTTATTTTATCAGTCGATCCATTTTCCTTGAAACTTTGAGTGACAATCTATGAAATTCAGGCTAGCATTTGGGGTGATATATCATATAAGTTTGCCGGTCACGAATTGGAAAGACAGTTCCTTTAGTGGCCAAAACCAAATTGTTTTAAATGGCAATGTTTGGTTCTTTGACCGGCTTCGGATGAAACTGGGTCTTCCCCCCTTTAAAATGCATGGCATCTAAAATTTGTTTAGCAATTTTATATTGTTTTCATGTTTTCAGATTTATTGCTGATAACGGCTTTTTTATTTATCCAGCTCTTAGTCGCCCTGAAAGTTCGTTATCCTCAGCGAATCACTATTCTCAGAGGAAACCATGAAAGTCGTCAGGTATTTTACCTTTCGCCAATTTATGTTGTTTGATTTCGCTTTCAGCAAATGTCATAAAGCTTATGTTTTGTTTCTTTTGTTACAAAGAATATCGAGCATGTTGGAAAAAAGAGGACATTCTGTTCAATCTTCAAATTTCTCTCTTTTTGGTTGATTGCTGGTTCCATGCAAAATTGTAATGGACTATGAATTTTAAATTCTGGTGGAACATTGATCTGGAAGCATTATGGTGGTTTATAACTTCTTAATTGTTTCAATTTTTTTCCGCAGATTACTCAGGTTTATGGATTTTATGATGAATGCCTCAGAAAGTGAGTGTCCTGCACACTAAAGAAGTATTTTGAAAATTTTACTAACCTTGAATGTATATGACTATTGGTTTTCATATTGGAAGCATAAACACATCCATAATGGGCAAATGATTGGTATCAATTGAAGAAGGGGAATTAAATTAGTTAATCCAAATAAAAAAAAGGATTGAAACGTAGGAACTATTGGAGTCGTTATTGCCATTGGACAGTTAGATTCAAACAAACTGAGTATGAAGATGTGTTTGATTTTGATGTAAACTCATGTGATTCTGAATACTTCTTCTGCCTGAGATTGGAGAAAGTAAAATCAGACTTGGACTGAGGTCAATTGCAGGCATACTAGTACCATTTCATGGTTACAATAGAAGGCATATTAGTACCGCTCCATTCAAGGTTTACGAAGCCTTTTGTTCTCCTGGTTAGCGTAAGCTTCAAGTATGACAAACAAACCAACTGTTGTGCGAGCTCACAAATTATGCAAGATCTCGAAGATTATTAATAATTTATCAGACATGTTATTGAGATGTTATTTAGCCATAATGTTGCTTGAAACACTCTGTCAGGAACTGCTTCTCCTTAAAACATTTGGTTTGTTTCTTATCATCATCTCAACAAGATGTGAAGTCTTGAGTTCTTATAATTACAGGATACTGCAGTTTTTGAAGCTTCTATTAGATTATGCTGAATCATTCCTACTGTAGTCTGTTTGTGTATGTGGCATGGTTCAACACCTGATGCAATAGAGCATGAGGTTATCACTCTCTTTCTCTTAAGGCCTCTTGTTTGTTCGTCATTTGGGTACTGGTTTGGCATTTCTATCTAATATTGTGATGTAAAGATGTACCTTTTGAGTTGTTTTAGTTTTAGTACTTTGGCCTTTTAGATTAAATTGTACTTTTTTATGGTGGTTTCTTTCACTTATGCATGTTGAACAATCTGCTTCTAGCTCCTCTAGCAAATCAATGACAGTGCATTGTCTGATAATCTAATTACAGGTATGGAAATGCCAATGTTTGGAAGATCTTCACTGACCTTTTTGACTACTTTCCACTGACAGCATTGGTGAGTAAAAGTTTCCACCAGGTTGACCCGTGTGATACTATTTTGGATACAGATGGAAATAATTTTCTATGGGTTACTTTTGTGGTTTTCTGTAGCTTCAATTCACCTTGCTCATTACCTCACTTTAGCTGTAACGTGATCAGTGAACAACTCTTCATGATGTTTTTCTGTGTGAAGAGAGGACTAACAATAGTTCAAATTCAAAACACTGCAAGTAATAGCGTTCTTGATAAAACATAAAAGTGAGAAGAGATTTACGTTTTCAAATTATTTCTTTTGATAATTTGAGCTGATTTTGTTTGTTTCCTGCTTCTTTCAACTCACTTTAATCATTGATGGGGCTGAGTACTCCCGTTGATTACCTATTAATATTATGATACTCGTATGTGCTGATTTCTCCTTTTTAGGTTGAGTCAGAAATATTTTGCCTGCATGGTGGATTGTCCCCTTCAATTGAAAACCTTGATAACATAAGGAATTTTGACCGTGTTCAAGAGGTTCCGCATGAAGGGCCGATGTGTGATCTGTTATGGTCTGACCCAGATGACCGATGTGGTTGGGGTATTTCACCTCGCGGTGCAGGATATACTTTTGGCCAGGTAACTTCAAATATGTCGGTGGAGTCTTACTTTTTGAAAATATTACAATGACTTGTGTCTTAATATATACTGTATACGATGTTTGCATTGTGTCTATGTAGTCCTTACTGGTCAAAGACTCGTTCCTTTTTTGCAGGATATATCTGAACAATTTAATCATACAAACAATTTAAAGTTGATTGCAAGAGCTCATCAGTTGGTTATGGATGGATTCAACTGGGCACATGTAATTTTCTTATCTGTAAAATTGGGATTTTTTATCGTCTACTTTGGCACGCAGCGGATAAGGTCTATTGATCTAACATTGTTATGGTTGGACAGGAACAAAAGGTGGTTACTATATTTAGTGCACCTAATTATTGCTATCGCTGTGGGAACATGGCTTCTGTTTTAGAAGTCGATGACTGCAGGGGCCATACCTTCATTCAGGTGCTCATTCTCTCTCTCACTCACACACACACACGCTCATTAAGTAGTAAGTGGTAAGGTATAGTTTGATAAATTTTGCGAGTGCTTCAAATAAATGCTTTATGCTTTTGCAGTTTGAGCCAGCTCCGAGGAGAGGAGAGCCAGATGTTACGCGTAGAACACCCGATTACTTTCTGTGAAGCAACTGCATTGGTGTCATTTATTTTGTGGTTCTTCCACTCTTCCACGATTGGGGTAGCACATTGTTTTTGCACAAGATGACTATTGGGTTTGCAACCTAAGTCTTCCTGTCGGGTTATAGGATTCCAAGACCGATGTAAAATACACAGGTAAGGTGCCTACCGATATGTCTTACATTAGAACGTTGCTGGATTTCCCATCGAATAGTTTGCCTAGCTGTTGACGAACCGTAATTATTGTATCATATCCAGCAGAAGTTGTGGATATTCTTTTCGGTTTTGTATTTCTTTTTCGTCCTTGTACGTTTTGCTCACCCTCCCCATGGGGATCATGGGACTTTATTATTAGTGGATGTCTTTGCTCTTTTATTGGATTACTCAATGTTTCGCGATGCGATGGGATGGTTCTGTAATGCTCACCCACTTGAACAAGAACGCGGTATCTTGTCCGAACGTTCTCCAGTTCTCGCTATACCCATACACGTCTTGAGAAAAGCCAAGTGCTTGTATATGCATATTCTTAACTTTGAACTTTGAAGGATACCAAGTGTGTTGAACTAAGAGCTTTGAGTGTTGGGGTCACTGCATTGCTGTATGGCATTGCGAGGAAGGCATCAACACCGGCTACATTGCTATCGGTTGAAGATAGCCAACCCTGCAGGGGGATCGTAGTTTGTTTGGTCACCCGAGGTTTTAGGTTTGATCCTCTCCTCGCCCACTATTGCTGTCAACACCGTAAGGAACTTGTAGTTAAAGTAGTTAAGAGTATTTGCCCCTGAATACACACGTCTCGAAGTTTGATTCCCCTCTCCCAACTATCGCTTGTAATAACAAAAACAAGATACCCGAAAGTGAGTGGAGGAATTATCGTAACAGTAATACAAACAAATCCATGCAACTGCAGAAGGGTTTTCCCGGAAATAGCAAAATCGATTTGGTTCGTTACTGCTGCAAACATAATCTTTTTACAAACTGGACAGGTAGCAAAATTTGTATGTGCATATTCTAATAATATGAATGATGAAGCACTACAATCGTAGATGAGAGAAAAGGGAAGGAACAAGATCGACGACGGACCATGCCAGCCCTGCATATTGAAGGAATCTTATACCAGTATCAACGTCAAACGATTCTTGGCCGGAGAAAAAGAACAGTTTTTGGACATAACCTGATTGCTTCAAGCCATCTGATTTTTTGCCATCTCTTGATCCCTTTAGCGACGCGACGTAAGTGGTTGATCTTATTGGGATGCCCAAGGTGTTGGCTAGCACTGGAAGAATCCATTTAGCAAGAGCTTTGCTACAGAACTTCACGATAAGTATGGTTGGTATTCCCACAAGCATTCTTCCCATAAAGCCAGGGACTGTTAATTGTGATGTAAATACACGTGGAACGGCTTCATGGTGGAACTGATGGTACGTCTGCTGGACCCCAGATACCTGGATAACATTGTTGTTTTTGGTTATGAATATTATGAGAACGGTAAATAAACTTGGACAGAAAAATTTTCATGAATATAAGATTGGAGATTCATAAGTATTAACACGATAATATAAAGTTTGCCTGATTTAAGATAAAGCTTGTGTAATAGTAAATGAATATGCAAATTTAGCAACAATGTCTGATGTTAAGGGATCATTGATTACTTACAATTCCTAATGCAACGCCATTGAAGGCTGTGTGGTACTCAAAACTTGGAGTCGGAAACTCAGGAGTTGGATAAGCAAAAAGCAGTATCAAGCTTAGGCCGGCCCAAAAGGATGTTACTGCAATACAAACAATGCGCATTAAGAATATATACGGACTTGTCAAGTTGTAATTTCCATAAATGATTTCTCATTGCATTCCAAGAGTGTTGAGGTACAACCCCTTCTACTTATCGCAAAATATGTCCAAAAAGGTTCATGTTTCTGCATTCTTCTTTAATCTGAACCTGATTCACAATACTCGTTTGATAGTACAACTTTGGTGCATCACAAAAAGAGGCCCTGTTTCTAAAGGGAGGTTCTCCTGCATTAGATAGAAAAATTTGTCCCATCCTTGCTTTAACATGATACTGAGGCATTTCTAGAAACCTTTTATCCATGTCGGATGCATCAGACCGAGTTCCATGCTTATTTCAATCCTAAGAGAGCGTGTAGTGGTCATATCTGTATATATCCTGTATGCTCATCACCTTTGGGCTCCCACCTCACTGTTGCAAACTTCTTGCATTGTTAAGTTCTTTAAAAGCTTAGGTTTGTGCTCTAGGTTGTTTCGACCACAATATATGAGTTAAATGACTTGTAGTGTGCTTACCATTTTGTCCCGAGACTACAAAACTGTCAACGTATTTGTAAACACTGAGCCAGAACCAAAGAATCACCAATCCAATAGCAAGCCCACTTATGATATCAATAGGACTGTGCATGCCGAGATAAATTCTTCCTATCAATAATACACAAGTTAGGTTCGAGATTAAACAATAAATATAAAGAAGTGGTCAGACGACTCACCTAAACCAATGAAACCCACAAGCAAGCAAACAAGAGCGAATCCAGCAATTTTAACACAGGCATCTTCATTCTGAGTATACGATAGGATGTAATGCAAAAGGAATCTGGAAACACCTAACCGAAGAGCAAACGGTTAGTACATACACGACAGTAATTCATACAGCATGCGCTTGACTTTTTGATGCATGTGTTGATAATTCATGGCTAAAATGCTAGTTAGTCTTGAATAACACAAGTTTTGGCTCAACTTGAGAACCATACATCCCGGTTCGTTCATAATATATGTTCAAAATCAAGACCTTCATGAGCAAGCAGCACGCAGTTTATAATCTTGAACTAAAATTAAAACAATATATCATTAGCTCTGCCTCAAAGTTTATGCTTGAAAAACAAGCTGCACGGACAAGAAGAAAAGTAGTTACCCGGATAAGCATACTGTGTTTAGAGTGTGAGAAGATGGCAATCCATATTCCAAAGCATTATCTTCCTCATCTTTCGTAGCGGTTATTCTTCTAACAGGTGGACAACGAGGTCTAGGAGCTGATACCACATCCTATAACACACAAACACGAAAAATATGTAACTTGAAACACGAAATCACTTAACCAATTACAAAAACTAAACAGTAAGGAAGAAGTGGTTACCTTTATGCAGTTCCCCATATAATCACAGAAAGCCATCAACAGAGTCATTTGCCTTGCCAATTTGCCATGACCGCTCTAAAAACCGTCAACGAAAAGCAACAATGACAAGAAATTCCCAGAATTTCGGTTAATACAACAAACATACAGCTAAAAAATGACATAAAAACAATCATAGGAACTAAAATTCACCATTAAAGTGAGAACAAAAAGCTTACCCAGAAAAGCAAAGGAAGAAAAGCAGTGTAAAATGGCACAGAAACAACACAGGACAAGGCAGAGAAGAAAGAATCCAAGGATCTATGCTGGTAGTTCTGCAAAAACCCAAATTCAAAAAATTAAAAAAGTCAAATAAAAATTGAAATTTCATGGAATTGAACAAAAATGATCATCTGGGTCGGGTTGGATTTGACGGTGTGGAACCTGGATCTGGAGGATGAGAGGAGTGCCGGCGGTGACATGGTGGGCCACCCATGGTTGCAGGAAAGATCGAAGCTTTCGAGTCACATCGAGATATGAAGCTACAATCATCCATGACACAATCCCGCACAGTGTTGCCCCTTGCCACACTGCTGTGCTCTCCATTCCCTTCTCTCTCTCCTCTCTCTCTCTCTCTCTCTCTCTCTCTCTCTCCGGTGTCTCTCTCGCTGTGTTTGTCTCAGAGAGAAGAACAAGGAGGAGACTATGAGAGACTCAGAAAACAAAGAAAACCGAAGCTTTCTTTTTTGTTCAAATCAAAGATAACAAAAATGGAAAATCAAAGATAACAAAAATGGAAAACAAATAGTAAGACCTGGACTTCTTGGCAAAATAATTTTTTAATGTATGTGGATATTAAAAAACTCTCCCAAATTCATCTTCTGAGATTACCGGCTCTGTTTTGATGCATCGTTTAATTAGAGAATATCAAAAATATATTTTATGTGGACATTTAGTACTATAATCTAATAATATATCTCTTTATTGAGAGGTTTTAGATTAGATTTTCGTCAAAATGGAATTTAAGCCATATTATTGCTAATCAATTACGAGGTTTAGTCTACTCTCTCACCTTAGCGGATAATTGAAAAACACGTCCCATTTGATTCAAAGCAACATAAAAAAGATTCGTTTGACTTCAATCTGTGTGGTTGCAATTTTCAAATATAAAGTCTTATTTGTCTGCCTGGTTTGTTCGTTGGACAGTTGTCGTTAGATTTTGACTGCCGGAGAAATGTCTGCCGCTCGCTCAGGGAATAACATTCCACTTTCCAAAACCAAATATTGCAACATCAATAAAGAAAGGGTTTTTATTACAAATGGACCTTAAGATTGACTTAAGTTATCAAAATGGTCCCTCACTTTCACAATCAATCAGTGTTGTCGTTGAGATTATGTGTTACACATTGCCGATAAATCCGTTAAATTTTCTGTTAATTTGTCGATGTGGCATACTTGAAGTCCGCACAACCAATCATTTGACGCCACATTGTTTGATTTTGAAAGTAAAAGTTCATTTTGATGACTTAAGTCAATCTTAAGGACCATTTGCAATAAAAATACATTATTCACAAGTCGTGAAATATGTATTTTCCCACAAAAGGATGCAAGTATTATCCATTAAAAATGGTGTGAAAATGTTGTTGGCTTACCATTGTTTCCAAAACCTAAAATTATTAAAGTGTGGACCAACAATTTTATGTTCTGAACAATATTCCTCCTAACTCATGAGCTAGAGGGCCCAAAAACTGGAATTATAACTTATCTTGGAAGATTGCCGTTGCAATAATTTAATCATTCCAATCAATAATCATTTGGTCTCCGCTCATTGCAGGAAGGTTGTGAATTCAAATATCATATTGATGATCGTATGTGTGTATAAATTCAAATACGTTACATTGTAAAAATTATGTTGATGATTGTCTGCGTGTATAAATTTAAAACCTTAAATATTTAACGCAGCATCAATCTGCATGTATAAATTCAAGATCTTAAAAATTTAACGCAACACTAATAGTATGTATAATATAATATCGCTCGCAATGAGACAATCAGACCAAAAATTGTGATTGCACATTTATATTTCGTTGGTGCTTCATAGAAGTTCAAGGAAATGGAGTACACTAGTGGGAGAGAGAACGCAACACTTCTGTTTTGCACCCTCCCTCCAACCAGATTTATAAGCTAATAAAAAGGGGAAAAAAGAGAAGAAAAATGGAAAATAACATTTGGCTTATTACAAATTAGTTGCATGACTTGAGATAATTTAATTAGGGCCACAGGGGTAGGAAGCATTTTGTTTCAACTACAAACCCCCTCTGCCCTTCAAGACATGCCTCTTAAGTCCAGGAATATGAACATTTGTAATATAGTCCTTCCAATCTATGCTTCCAACATCAAACCCAAACTTCCTCTTTTCTTCTTCTGACATCCTCTCCATCAGTCTCTCAGTGTTCGCTGTTGTCAAACCTGCACCAATCAATGAATTCAAATTCACATGTTTTTCGTTTATTCTGACGGTATTTTAATCTAATCTAAATTACGGAAATTTCAAATTAGGAGGGAAATGCCAGAACATACTGCTCTAGTCAACTTGAATAAGTCCAGACCTATTTTATCTTAAATTTAAATGAAAGACGTGTACAAGTGGGTTGGGCCACTTTGATAGGGATTTTACCACCTACAAAAGTAGGGATAAAAACACTTTAAAAATACTTGCAAGAGTACAAGGTTGTCGTAGTATAGCAACTCAAGCAAGGTCGTTTTCCACAGGGATTGAATGAATAATCTATGTTAAAACCAAATCTTAGTTAATTATTTAAAAACGAAATTGGGAAGAGGTTAATTTTATTACCTAAAATATTAAAAACGAATTTAATTAAAAACAATTAAATAAATTGACAAAGTAAAGAAAACAAAAGAAAAGAGTTTTGAAAACCAAATTTGTAAAAGCCTAGGGTTCTGCCGTCCCCTTAACAATCCTACATAGATTTACCAATTACTTATGAATTACGCATGCAACTTTGAAGGTTAGGTTTTCCTTATGTATATTCTACTTGTGGCATTCAAGCTAGAACGTATATCAAACATGCAATCCGTCTGTGGCATTCAGATCAAATATAAACATGCATGACTCATTACACTTTGTGGAAACCCTTTGAAAAACCATGCAACCCCTAAGACGTGGCATTCGCCGTAGGTGAAATTACAACTATCAATCACAAGAAGCAATACTCAATCCCCCGGTGGCATTCCGATCGAATTGCATCCGATTACTTATCTAAACATCCTAATGGTAGCTAAGCATTAAGATATAGAGACAGTTTAAAGCACAATGATTAATAATTCAAAGCAGGCATGTATAATATCATAAGCAATTAAATAAAAACTACATATTCATGCTAAGGCTCAAGGCATCGCCCTAGCAAACGAAATTAGTTACTAACAACCATAAAACAAAATATTATTAAGAACATGGAAAGAAAACACCTTGAAAATAAACTTAAATCGTCAAAAGCTCTCTAAGTAGTGCACAAAAGCTCCTCCAAAAGTTGCATACGTTCTCCCCCCTCTTTACCTAATGGCTAAAAATCTTATTTATACAAGTACAAAATAAACCCTAAAGGTTATTGGAATAAAACTAGGAAACCTAATAAAATAATAAAACAGAAAATAAAAGGTTTCCTATTTGAACTGGAATTCGGACTTCTCAGAAAATCACACTTTTAACCAACCAAATCAACTCTGATTTGGTCCCAAAAGGTCTCTTTTGAAAGCTGAAGACGTCCTCTACAAATCCTCAGAAGGAATCTTCCTCAAAATATGCCATCTTGACCCACTTCTTCATAAATAAGAGTAGTTTCAACTATTGCTTATTTCAAAAGGACAATACTTGGGTCCTCACCGGGAGGACCCAAATTTTACTGACCCCCAATGAAAAAGTGACACTTGTCTTTTTTATTTTATTTCAGATATTTTTTATTCTATTTCAGATATTGGTGAGTCATTTTAATGACAGATGACTTGACTTGATTGGGTTAAATTGTAAAATCAGTATATTGGGTCCTCCCGGTGAGGACCCAAGTATTGTCCATTTCAAAATATTTAAATGGAGAGCCACAATGCTATGTTCCACAGTGCAATGCAATACCATACCTTCCACCGTAGAAAGCATATGGCTCATAAATGCCAGCCAAGTACTTTGCTCGCTCAACTGATTTTCTGCGGATCATTTCCAGCTTCTGAGACAGCTTCCCGTTTGACGAAGACAACGCTGTCAACCCGCTTCGTTGGAGGGCGTCTCTCCAAATGTGGGCAGAGAAATCTTCCATTGAGCTGAAGAGCTTCATCGATGGAACTTGGATTGGCCTCCCTTTCGCGTCCATGCACAGCGAGGAGTTGTAATGCTCATAGAGAAGTTCACTCAGTTCTTGGAAATCTAAAGGGTTTGCAACTGATGAAGTTATCTGGTAGATGTTGATGTCTTGTTTCTGAGCCATTCCGTGATTTGCAATTGCCGCCAACATTGCGTTGGCAACCATGTCTGCTGGAACCTGCTAGCAGTCATGCCAATAATGCAGCTACAATTCAGTGAATGAACATGTGATACACGCATATACATATACACATGTATACATAGGTGCTGCATACTTTTCTGCTACATATTTTTCCATGTCAATGTCATAAAGCCAACATAACGATGCCGAAGTTCCAAATGGAAGAAATAAAAGCGAGTAATTACCACATCGAGTACTCCGTTTGGATCAACTAGAAAACCTGTGAGCTGCCATTTTCCATAGTGCAAAACAATCGGATCCATCATCCTGCGAAAATTGGGACAGAAGCTGATGTGAATCTGAAAAATGTAGATGAAATTTCTGTTTCAAGGTAAATACACACTTAAGATGTACCTATTTCCTTCCATCCAACCAGGAAATGGCTCTTTGCAAGTGCTTTCGATGACACTAGGCCGGATTATGACCACCGGTATGTCACCTCTCATGTTATTAATCATCATTTCTCCCATCGCCTTGGTGAACACTTACGTATCTTGCCATCCGTATTTTCGTGCCCTGATAAGATGATCGTTTCGTCGTGTCAAAACAATAATCAATGTGATTCAGATCCTAGTTTTTTTCATCTTTTGAGCAACCTCATTGTTTTCATAAGCTCCCTTGGAATTTAAAGCCAAATTTATTTCATTTTCGACATCAAGGGGATAAAATCCTGGTGGGGTTTCAGATATGTGTTTTTCGCCCGCTATGCTTTCGCCAATACAAAATGGCTTCTCTATAATTCTCCCTTGCCTTTGTCCATTAACATAAGCTGAAAATGAGAGGACAAAAGCATCAGTTTTTAAGTAAAATTAGAGTTGGTAAAAGCAGTTTCGTAGAAGCATATCACAGCTTTCTGTCACTTACCGGTCGAAACTTGCAGGAAAAGCTTGAGTTTCTTGCACTTCTTTGCGAAGGCCATAAGGTGACAAGGTCCTTTTGTGTTTATATCTATAGCTACATCATATCTGCAGCGCAGAACGGTAAGGAAATCCATCATAATCAGAAGAAAAAAATCGGAGAAATTCATATACATGTAGTGAAGAATGAGAAACTTCCGGAGGTAAAAAGCCGTCTAACCTTTCATGAAATGTTGTGTTGGCTGCAGAATTTACAATTACATCAACTTCTTTCGAAATCAAACGGCTACATCATCTTCTATGCCAAGATCTGATTCACACACATTTCCAACCACAGGAACCAGCTTGCTCAACATGAAGGATTGATAAGATTTTCCATAAGTTTGTCTTAGACACTTGAACAGCTCTGCATTTATGATCTGCGCAACGACAACCGCACACACATCAGAATTGAAAGTAAGAGCCAGGAAATAGAAGAAATATGAATAGATTAGAGAACACATACTTCAGTTTTTAATCTCTCCATTGCAACTTCCTTGTTTTTTGCCTTGATCAAGAGAAATATCTTCCCCACGTCCGGCGCTGTCCTCAATATCTTCTCGATAAGAACTGGATGTTTTTAACAAAAAAGAACAGAAACTTATGCAACACATCAAAAGGGTCTTTGCTATATTCATGCAGTTTTCGTCGAAATTACTTGAGGATCAAAAGGATGATCAAAGACACATTTTCGGTTTGTAAAGTAGTAACTATTTTTACCTTTTGCTAGAAACCCGGTTGCACCAGTTATGAAAAACCCCTTTCCTCTAAGAAATTTTACAATTCCAATGCCGTCATGCATGTCAACCAAAGAGGTGGATGGAGTTGATGATGATCCACCACAAGGCGACCAAATCCCTCACCGCGATGTTACTCTCTTTCGGGCTCTTCTGGTCATTCGGAGTCAAAACCAGGCTTCCAGCATCCATCACAGCTGCGGAAGAAAACCCGCCGGTCTTTTCAACATTGCCACTAGTTGACCCTTGACACAAAACCACACTCCTTTTTCTCCTCAACAAGCACCAATTCCTCTTATGATCATCACACACTCTCAAGACTTTATCCGGCGCAACTGCTGACCGCGGTGAGAAAGAGTTGAGGAACACAGCTCCCATCACTGCCAAGAAAACTGAAAAAAAGAAAGAAAAACACAAATTAATCAAATAAAAGAGGGGAAAAAAAGAAGAAGGATAACAAACCAAAGTCGTTGAAGTAAAAAATGCATGGTTGGGTGGAAACCCTAGCTAAACACTTCCTATCCCAAAAGAGAGAAAGAAGCAAGTAAACTACCTAAGGTTTTTATGAGGTAAAAAGATTTGTAGTTTGGATTTGGTTTTTGTAAACTTGATATTCTAGAGGGAGAAAGGAAGGGTGGAGGGAGGAGTGAGATGAGAGCAAAGTGAACGTGTGGAAATGGAGTTTGTTGTTATTATAGGGAAGATTTTGGCACAAGAGGGGGAACTCTTTTTATGCCACCCTTTCACACACCATCGGCAAAGTTGGCGGGAACTCTCTTGGCATCTCCCCCACTATGTTTTTTATTAGTGGTTCTTTGGGTGGGGTAGGGTTTTTTATGACCATTTGTGATTTTAACCCCCAAAATAAACTAGGGTCAAAAAGGGTGTGGATGGAACAATGAGAAGTAGGCCAGCCGTCTATTGTGTGCGATTGTTCTCTAACTATGAGTATGTCAGTTGATAATTACCTATTAGAGAGACATAGTCAGTGTTTTTATTGCCAAACAACCACTTGGATTGACGATCGAACTTTAAAATTTGTTCTTAAGTTAGTCATCTCTGAATTTTGGTGAACAAAGCTTATCAATCTCAATCAACATTATATATTATTTATATGAATACTTTTAACTCAAAATAGCATACAGAGCAAAATAAAGACTAAATTTTACCAAGACTATATGGTCGTCGTGCTCAATCGGCGTTGTATGTCAATTTTTCTTTTCCATAATACACTATGCAACTAGTTAGCCATGAAATCCAACCCCAAAAAAAAAAAAAAAGCATGATGTATTTATACACGGACAATGTGCCAGATTGTTATCGCAAGCGTTTGTAGTCCAACGGTTAGGATAATTGCCTTCCAAGCAATAGACCCGGGTTCGACTCCCGGCAAACGCAGGTTTTAGACTGGTTATTTTTCGCATTATTTTTCGCATTATTTTTCTTTACTCTCCACTCCTTGCAGAGAATATCGTTTATTCAAAAAAAAAAAAAAAAAAAAAAAAAAAAAAAATCTTGCATATCCAAAATAATCCTCACACAGCCAACATAAACTTTTGTACGTGATGCATATCATAATTATCATTTTTTCTTTTCCGTTTTGTTTGTTTGTTTTCTCTTTTTAGGAGAATTCTCATCGTAGGATTTATTCATTTTCATTGCTAAACTTAGGTTGTTCAAAAACCACTTTGTTGTTTTCGTTTTTGTTTGTTTGTTTTTTCTTTTTAGGAGAATTCTCGTTATAGGGTTTATCTCAATACCTTACAGGACAACCTGCACAATGAGTGTCACAATTTCTTTGAGAAGGTAGAGACCAAGGATATTGAGTGATTGATTCGGCACAACAACTCATGTGAACAACAAGAGTTTTAGTGGAGTTTTGATTGCTAAACTTAGGTTGCTCAAAATCCACTTTCAAGTATAAAGCGCACAAAAACACACACAAACTTTTAAATGCTTCTCTAACCACATGCAACTTGCAAGAACACTGGGTACATAGAGCTTTCAAGCATGTTAATGTTGAATTAGACCCGGGTTCGACTCCCGGCAAACGCAAGTTTTACACTAGTTATTTTTCTCTTTATTTTTCGCATTACTTTTCTTTACTCTCCACTCCTTTAGTGTAGAGAATATCGTTTATTAAAAAAATATATCTTGCATATACAAAATAATCCTCACGCAGCCAACATAAACTTTTGTACGTGATGCATATCATAATTATCACTTTTCTTTTCCTTTTTGTTTGTTTGTTTTCTCATTTTAGGAGAATTCTCATCGTAGGATTTATTCATTTTCATGCTAAACTCAGGTTGTTCAAAAACCACTTTTCGTTTTCGTTTTCGTTTTTGTTTGTTTGTTTTTTCTTTTTAGGAGACTTCTCGTTATAGGGTTTATTCCAATACCTTACAGGATAACCTGCACAATGAGTGTCACAATTTCTTTGAGAAGGTAGAGGCCAAGGATATTAAGCGACTGATTCGGCATAACAACTCATGTGAACAACAAGAGTTTTAGTGGAGTTTTGATTGCTAAACTCAGGTTGCTCAAAATCCACTTTCAAGTATGAAGCGCACAAAAACACACACAAACTTTTAAATGCTTCTCTAACCACATGCAACTTGCAAGAACACTGGGTACATAGTGCTTTCAAGCATGTCAATGTTGAATTAGGCATCTAAAACAAAAGCCTTATATGAAACAGATTTTTCGTCAAGTGGCATTGTGATCAATATCAAGGTTCTAAAAAACGCTAGGCGCTAGTCGAGCAGTGGGCTAGTGCCTAGCGCCTAGGCGGCTAGGTGGGGTCTAGGCGGATTTAAGTAAATTTCTTATATATTATATGAATTAATTAAATTTACTATATCAGATGTAAATAATTATTGAATAATATGTTATTTCTTATAGAAGAACATACATATGTGAATGTTTTATGTACATATATAATATGCTTGTCTAGGAAAAAAAATAAAATATTATCTAAATAATTTATAATTTATATAACATTTATATATATATATATATATATATATATATATATATATATATATATATCCCAAACTTGTAAGTGGGTGATGACACATAACATTTATATAAAAAGCCCACGCAAGTGGGTGGTTTTCATAATTAAAACCATCTGATGACCCAAGTAGTAGCTGTCCACCCACGTCACCCAAGGTAGACCTCAGTGATCACCAGCTTTTTACCTTGGAATGTGAAATGTCATTTGTATAACCTATTCGTTTCTTCTTCTTTGCCTTTTCAGAACCTCAAAATTGGATCTTTTACTCTCTCTCTCTCTCTCTCTCTCTCTCTCTCTCTCTCTCTCTCTCTCTCTCTTTGCACTCTCTTCCCTCATCTTCGTTCTTCTTCTTCGCCTTTTCAGAAGAATCATAACCTCAAAATTGGCCCTCAAATCCAACATGCGCCACCACAAAATGAAATGTTTAATAATCTCTCTCTCTCTCTTCCTCTTCGCACTCTTTCTTCCCTCATCTTCACATAGACGAGCTACAAAAATTCACCAGTGCTCTGCAAAATTGCAACGAGTTTGGGATTTGCAGCGAGATTCAAACCGCCTAAACTGCCGCCTAGCGCTGCCTAGCCTGCCTAAGGCGCCTAGCGAGCGCCTAAGTCCTCCCCGCCTAACTGAACATTTTGGTCTAAATCGGGTCGGAGCTTCGCCGCCCAGCGCCTAAGTGGCCGCCTAGGCCAATTTTTAAAACACTGATCAATATACATGCGTTGGGAAACTTATACATGTCATGTGTTATTAGAACATAATGTCACAATGACGGTAAATCTGTTACATGTAAGTCCTAAAATAGAGTGCTGGATTATTAATTATCATGTTGTCATTGCATCCCAAACTTATTAGACCATTAAAATTTTCAGGGCATCTAACAAGGGGGGTTATAAAAAGGTTGGCCCAAAAATATGGCTTTGAAATAAAAAACTAAATATGAAACCAATCAACAAACTATCTTGAAGCTAATTTTATGGCAGATGCAATTACGAATAGAGGCCAAGATGCAGATGATGTTCATTGCCGGTTCTAGAACGAGATAGTGAATTCGAGGTTCCATTAGCGGTTAATCATACGTTTGTTCATATTAGTGGAATTTTGTAAAAAAATTTAATTTTTCGTATTACTTTTCTTTACTCTCCACCCCTTTAGTGTAGAGAATATCGTTCATTAAACAAAAAATCTTGCATATCCAAAATAATCCTCACGCAGCCAAAATGAACTTTTGTACGTGATGCATATCATAATTATCACTTTTTATTTTCCGTTTTGCTTGTTTGTTTTCTCTTTTTAGGAGAATTCTCATCGTAGGATTTATTCATTTTCATTGCTAAACTCAGGTTGTTCAAAAACCACTTTTTTGTTTCCGTTTTTGTTTGTTTGTTTTTCTTTTTAGGAGAATTCTCGTTATAGGGTTTATCCCAATACCTTACAGGACAACCTGTGCAATGAGTGTCACAATTTCTTTGAGAAGGTAAAGGCCAAGGATATTGAGCGACTGATTCGGCATAACATCTCATGTGAACAACAAGAGTTTTAGTGGAGTTTTGATTGCTAAACTTAGGTTGCTCAAAATCCACTTTCAAGTATGAAGCACACAAAAACACACGCAAACTTTTAAATGCTTCTCTAACCACATGCAACTTGCAAGAACACTTGGTACATAGCGCTTTCAAGCATGTTAATGTTGGATTAGACATCTAAAACAAAAGCCTTATATGAAACAGATTTTTCGCCAAGTGGCATTGTGATCAATATACAATTTCATGCGTTGGGAAACTTATACATGTCATGTGTTATTAGAACATAATGTCACGATGATTGTAAATCTGTTACTTGTAAGTCCTAAAATAGAGTGTTGGAGTGTTTATTATCATGTTGTCATTGCATCCCAAACTAGACTATTAAAATTTTCAGGGCATCTAACGTGGGGGGTTATAAAAAGGTTGGCCCAAAAATATGGCTTTGAAACCAAACTAAATATGAAACCAATCAACAAACTATCTTGAAGCTAATTTTATGGCAGATGCAATACGAATAGAGGCCAAGTTGCAGATGATGTTCATCGCCAATTCTAGAACGAGATAGTGAATTCGAAGTTCCTTCAACAGTTAATCATACGTATGTTAATATTAGTGGAATTTTATAAAAAATTAATTTTTCGCATTACTTTTCTTTACTCTCCACCCTCTTAGTGAGAGAATATCATTTATTCAAAAATAAAATAAAATTTTTTGCATATCCAAAATAATCCTCACGCAGCCAACATGAACTTTTGTACATGATGCATACCATAATTATCACTTTTTCTTTTCCGTTTTGTTTGTTTGTTTTCTCTTTTTAGGAGAATTCTCATCATAGGATTTATTCATTTTCATTGCTAAACACAGGTTGTTCAAAAACCACTTTTTCGTTTCCATTTTTGTTTGTTTGTTTGTTTATTTTTTCTTTTTAGAAGAATTCTCGTTATAGGGTTTATCCCAATACCTTACAGGACAACCTGTGCAATGAGTGTCACAATTTCTTTGAGAAGGTAGAGGCCAAGGATATTGAGAGATTGATTCGGCATAACCACTCATGTGAACAACACAAGTTTTAGTGGAGTTTTGATTGCGAAACTCAGGTTGCTCAAAATCCACTTTCAATTATGAAGCGCACAAAAACACAAACTTTTAAATGCTTCTCTAACCACATGCAACTTGCAAGAATACTCGGAACATAGCGCTTTCAAGCATGTTAATGTTGGATTAGGCATCTAAAACAAAAGCCTTATATGAAACAGATTTATCGTCAAGTGGCATTGTGATCAACATACAATGTCATGCGTTAGAAAACTTATACATGTCATGTGTTATTAGAACATTATGTCACGATGACGATAAATCCGTTACATTTACGTCCTAAAATAGAGTGCTAGATTATTAATTATCATGTTGTCATTACATCCCAAACTTATTAGACCATTAAAATTTTCAGGGCATCTAACATGAGTGGTTATAATTTACGTCCTAAAATAGAGTGCTAGATTATTAATTATCATGTTGTCATTACATCCCAAACTTATTAGACCATTAAAATTTTCAGGGCATCTAACATGAGTGGTTATAAAAAGTTGGCCCAAAAAATATGGCTTTGAAACCAAAAACTAAATATGAAACCAATCAACAATCTTGAAGCGATTTTATGGCAGATGCAATTACAAGTAGAGGCCAAGATGCAGATGATGTTCACCACCGGTTCTAGAACGAGATAGTGAATTCGAAGTTCCTTCAACGGTTAATTATACGTTTGTTCATATTAGTGGAATTTTATAAAAAAAATTAATTTATCATTAAGGTTCTCCACGAGTCTATGAAATTTTAGTTTTACAAGCATGAACTAGATTATATTACCCTCGTATCGCTTGTATATAAAGGAAATAACAATTTATCAAACATAAACAAATGACCTAAAATTTAGACATACCTTAATTAACAAAAATTCATGCTGCAGCTGACTCATAATGTAAAATGTTCAGTTGGACGTTTGGCGAAAATGACTAAATTCACCAAAAAAAACGAAACTGATACCCAGCTATTATACGAAAGAAATACCATTAATCACCGGACAGACACCGAAGGCAACTGCACTGAAAACCAAACCCCTGGGACAGTATACTCTGCCGGGCATCATGATCCATGCTTGCATCGATGTAGCAGATCCGGAGCTCTTCACCTGAAAACGCAGAACACCCAATAATGTACTTTTTACTGACCCTGTGTAGTATTTTGCATAAGCACGCCTTTACCATATCTACCTAGCCCCAAACTCATATATGGTACGCTAATAGACTATACCTCTCGTGTAGCTCAATAAATTTCCAATGTTATATGGTTATCACAAAAGAAGTGTTTTTGAAGCAACAGCTTCGATACATTACTTTCCATTGGCTTGACTCTTAGCATTACATGCATATGCTGTTAACATTAAGATTGTGGGACGGGGAGAGGTATTTTATTAGCGAGTGCCTGCCAGACGCAAAGGTTATTCACCAAAAGACGGGGACCCTAAATTAATAGCCAACATTGATAACATTAAGAATTTAAGATAGCGGAACAGGTATTGCTTATGATGAAGATAATGAATGTGGGGATGTAAAGACTACTTATGAAGAGACTGGTGCCCTTGGACCTATAGAAAGAAGAGAGAACTTGGTTTGTGGAGAATAGAATTGTTTTTACCTCATTTCAT
Organism: Cotoneaster glaucophyllus; assembly: GCA_036320875.1. Lineage (NCBI taxonomy): Eukaryota > Viridiplantae > Streptophyta > Magnoliopsida > Rosales > Rosaceae > Cotoneaster > Cotoneaster glaucophyllus. The sequence continues at coordinate 21,427,462 of CM070067.1, forward strand.
TGAGAACGGCTACAACTTACAACTATTCAGTATATACAAAATGCAGAAAGTCCATGAAATGATAGATCACTTAAACCAAGGCCCATAGTCAGCCTTCGAGATCAGCCATCATCCTCAACTCCAAGGGATTCTAGGATTGTCGTACAGTAATTTAATCATTCATTGTAGTGTTCGATAGTAAACAACCAGCTGCAACATGTATATGGTTGTAAGCACTTAATGCAACAAGAAGTGAAAACAACCTTCCTTTCCAAAAACGAAGCGAACAGGAGTCCTATAGTTGGTTGGGCTAAATGTCGAATATAGTTTATGTACTATTCAGCCTCTCCAGTCCACCTAAAAAAAATTTGGCTACAAAAATAAGTTTAGGTCACCTTAATGAGAAACCACTTCTCCAGGCATATGCCAGCCTGAAGGGTCCACGTGAGGGGAAATCTTGAGCACACATGCCACATTGGTTGGCTAAGCATCCACGGCACTCTTGGAAGCTAAGATTTGGGAATTTAAGGATTTTTTTTTTTTTTCTGTTTCTTTCCTTGGAATATTTATTTCTTACTTGTAACTATCTTCAGTATGCTTAAGAATTTGGTTTTCTATTAATGCAAGTAGTTCTTTGGCATTATCAAAAGAGAAACTATTGCACAATACACATACCTGCATCCACATCGCGTAGGGCCTTCAATCTTGCATCTGTGTTCTCTATCCATATAATGTGGGCATTTGGATCTGAAGTATAAAAATAAATAACAGCTGATTCAAATTTCTCAAAGCAGACATGAGGTGGATGATAGAGCCGTACAGGTGTCTACAGGAACATATGCACAATTATTAGCTTCTCCTACCGTGCGAACTACTTCATTCAATGTCTTATCTCATGTTAAATTAAATTTCATTTAACATCTTGACTAAATTAGATTAACATCTGGAAGATACTAACTGGACCTAGAACTTTCATTACTTTTGTGATAACTCCATGTGCTAAGCCTAAGCTGAATATGCCCAAAACACTTATGGTTTAGTTCTTAATTTCCATATTCCCTCTCTCGAGAAAAATTGCAATTTCAAATAATTAAAATAAAGGAGGGAGAAAAGTTTTACCAAAATAGTGCAGAAGCAGAAGACAAGAAGAGCTTACCACAATCATGATTATAGAACGATGGAAGGATATAAACAGCATTCCCGACAGCAGCTTCAGCATCTATAGATGCTGCTGCTGATGACAGGAGATCATCATACAGTCCCCCAACCAACTCAATTCGAAATGCATTAATGCGAATGCGTGCCAATATGCCAATATACCATTGCTTAGTTAAAACTTTTAATGTCAAAGAAAAGTATTCTCCCAAATACTGATGCCAAGTACACATGATCTGAAAACTAAGATGGAAACCAATATTAAATTTCAGTCAGTTGAAGGATACATGACATCTGTTCATCCGTGATATTTGAGTTTCTGAAGGTATTCCTTAGCAAGCCAAACCCCGCTTCCATCTGAAAATTGTCACCTTGATGCATAAATAAATCATTAATTTATTCTGGTAATGCCTACTACAAAGTTGTAGCAAGAAAGAGAAAAGGCAGGGAACTTTGATGATCAAAAGAAATACAAACTGTCAAGTTTTCAAGCTTTTCAGCCACCCGAAGAAGGAACCAGAATAAGCTATGCGTCCCTAATTTTTAATATATTTGATACTCTTCTTAAGACAAAGAACCCAAGAAAATTACTTTTAAAAGGAAAGGCATAAAGGCTATAATTGGTCTGAAAGCATGACAAACACGCCAGGTACAAGTAAGTGAATTTTGTTCACTAGGGAAGCGGATAGAATTCGAAGCTCCTTCTACTTGGTGGAACGTATATAAAGAAAATAAAGTCATGATACCATTTCAACGTTCAAACTCTAGCGTCATCAACATAGAATAAAGCCAATGTACTGACCTCTGAAATCATCTCTGCGGATAAGCTAGCAGGTTGGAGTATGTCAAGAAGATTGGCAGGTGCAGCTCCCGACATGACCATACAAGCCAACCGCTTTACAAGAAGTGGGTATTTCAAACCATGGGACCTTTGGTAAGAGACAATTACAAGTAACCAAATTAATACGTATATCACCATCAAAGCTAGATGCATTTCTGACTTGTCAGACAAGGTATAAAAACCCAGCATAACTAAACATGTAAAACAAATTTGTGCAAAATTGTTATTTCCCTTTCATGTGAAATACTTAAAACAAAAATAATTTTGACGCTCATCAACTAAAAAAGTATTTGTACCAGCAGTTGCTGTTCTTGTTTTTGTTAAGCCCTGTTAATGGGGCAAAAATGTCGACTTAAGAACCAATGACACCGGAAAGAAGCAAGGAAACTCTCTAACGACTTCCGTTAGATCACAAACCGCTTTAAGATAAAGAAATAGTAGAAATACCAAAATTCTGCAAATACAGTGTGTAGCATGAGTAACTTCTGTACTATAAACTATATTGTTCCACTGTCTGCAAAACAAGCATACCTGCAATAGTCATCATAAACTGACCAATCTGCTCTCATCTCAACATCATAAAAACCCTATAAAAAAAAGTAATGCGACCCAAATTAAGCAATTTCTTTAAGACAAAAGCTCGAACACTTGGTGCGCATAACCCAAAAATCGAACTGCCCACCTTAGCTTCCTTTTTGCAATCGTCGCTGCAAAACGAAACGCGTTGGGGTTGGGAGGTGTCCCTGTTTCTGAGCTTTCTGAGGCAAAAATAACAGACCCGGTGGACGGTGGAGAGGGAAGGGTGAGACAGGACGGGCTTGGCTGTGTGTATGAGCTCGCCGTTCTCGATTTTCCGGGTCGCGAAGACGCCGCGCCCGGATGACTCTGTGAGCGCGACTTGAATCGGAGGCGGTCCGGATCGACCTGGGCTCTCATTCCCGGGTGTGGTGCCGGAGGAGAAGGAGGAGGTGGCGGAGAGGAAAGGCTTGTATTGGGAATTCAATGTTTTGAGGCGCGAAGCCCAACGGCTATAACGGACCAGTCCCATTTTTTACGCGCTCGCAAACTTTCAAGGCTTTTGTGCGACATCTACCCGCACAAAAGCTTTTTCGGTTAATTACATATACGTCCAACGGTGATTTTCTGCATATACATTAAACGGTGATTTGCATAGTCGTAGTAATAGTCAAGTAGTGTTCATTAAATAAACCAATTGTTTCCTACGTCTAAACATCTACTCGTATACTCAAGATCTTAAGTTCAGTTCTTCTTAAGCAACGACAAATCTAGAATTCTAATCTCTAGAGTTCCAGGGTAAAATTATCAAAACGTTTTTTTTTTCAACAAATCACGGAAAGAAAAAAAACAAAAAACTAATGAAAAGGGCTTGAAAAATTTTAGTTTTAATAAAAAAAATTCATGTTATAAGTTTTGTTTAATAAAAAACCATGTTATAAGTTTTAGTTTTAATAAAAAATCATGTTATAAGTTTTGTTTAATCAAAAACCATGTTATAAGTTTTATTCTTTCTCCTTCTTTTCCTTGGGTTTTGCAATTTTTTCAAGTGATGTGGTTGCAGACCTTCTTCTTTTTCTTTGAAACAATAATATAGATCCTCATGCTATTTAATTTATATTTTTGTATTATTTTGTTGAAATGTGATCGTCGTTATTATTCATAGTGTATTCAAGGTACTGTTTTTCAATTTTTCTTCGTCAGTGAAGTTTATCATTTGTTTCTCCAGAAAAAATATTTGAGATCTACATGCTATTCAAAAATAACGACGGACACTGTTTCTGGAATGTAAAAATAAACTGTTTCTGGATTTTAAATAACACTGTTTCTGGAATCTAAGTCACTGTTTATGGAATTTAAGTCACTGTTTCTGGATTTTGGTTCTTTTCGACGGACACTGTTTCTGGAATGTAAAAATAAACTGTTTCTGGATTTTAAGTAACACTGTTTCTGGAATCTAAGTCACTGTTTCTGGAATTTAAGTCACTGTTTCTAGATTTTGGTTCTTTTCGACGGACACTGTTTCTGGAATGTAAAAATAAACTGTTTCTGGATTTTAAGTAACACTGTTTCTGGAATCTAAGTCATTGTTTCTGGAATCTAAGTCACTGTTTCTGGAATTTAAGTCACTGTTTCTGGATTTTGGTTATTTTCTTTCCAGATACAGTGTTTGTTTGTGCACGACCCAAAGGGCTTGGTGTGGTTGCTGCTCGCCGGAGCTAAACGGAAGGGAAGGTCGGATTTCGGCCGGAAAGTTGGACAAACTTTAAACGCTCATAACTTTGTCAATACTCAACGAAATCAAGTGATTCAAAAACGGAAATCGTAGTTCTCGAAGAGGCGAAGAGAATGGTACTTTGCACGATGGCTAACTCGTCGTGGTTTGGCCGGAAAACGCCTCGAAATCCTCGGAGGTCGTCGAAAACTGGGTAAGATTCAAATGGATATAACTTCTTCAATACTCAACGAAATAGGGTGATTCAAAAAGGAAAGTTGTAGTACTCAGCGAGACAAAGAGGAGGAGGAGGAGGAGGAGGATGAGGGCCAAAGGAGAGCCCATGAGTGACTGGCTGGTGGTCGAGCTGTCTGTTGGTTTGGTGGGTTTTACTTTGTTCTGGGATGGTTTTTGGTTAAAAAAAGTTATAGGATGGTTTTTGGTTAAAATAAACTTAGTTCAAGCTCTTTTTATTGTCAATAGATAGCTTCCAAATGTTTATTGAGTGTCTATAGATGCTAACGTCAATGTTGTTGACATATGCTGTCGAGATTTGTGGAGCAAGCATTTTATTGAAGCGCCGAAAGAAATAAACCATCTACTACTTTCTATGGTTTAAAAAAAAATTAAAAAACAAAATAGTTATCAAACAAACTCTTAAATAATTCTTGAAAAAAAAAACAAAGATGCACTTAAGCATGTATGAAAATAACTGTATCTACACTTGACACTTTGTATATGAAGAGACAAAAATATTCAACTGTTCACACAAGGCATGGATCAAAACATATAATCAAATCCTTTTGTTATCAACTAATCTTGATCAAGATCATCACCATCATCTCATCATCAATCCAACGGTGATCTCCAATCAAAATCTTTCTTAGGGTAAGGTAATCTTTCTGTACTTCTTTAGGAGGAATGAAGCAATCCATGGACAAGCCGGGGACGTTGAATGCAACATCATCAATGGCCCATGTTTCTTCCAGCCGCGTGATCGCGGACCCCGTCTTGAGATTGTCCCCGAACCGTGTGATGATCACGCTCGTCTGACCGGCGTGCGCGATCATCACACCCTCCACGGTCCGGTAGTCCTCGATTTTCGTCGACATTGTGGTCTCCCAGTAGGTAGGGTAGGCGCCAGGTGAGTGGATCCTGGTTAAGTATGAGTCCTCTAAGTACACCAGCAGCCCATTTCTTTGGCTGAAGTAGCCAAATATTACATGTTTGATCATCTCTGCTGTGCTATCGCTTCGTTCAGCCAGATCCGTTTGATCGGCGGACAATTTCAACACGAAGCAATCGACGCCAGTGATTTGTTTTTCTCCCATGTACTGTGCTGGGGCAAATACAGCTGATATTGCCATTGGATCTAATCCCTACTAACCAAAAAAGAAAAACATTTCATCACTGATATAACGTCTTATATTATACGCAGTCTGTTTACTTGTGATAATCTTTTGACGAGCACAAAGACCATTAGATATGTTTTAACCGAGGTTAAATAAGACATCCAATAGTCTTTGTGTTCGTCATAAATCGAAATGAATGCAGGTGAGCTCTCTCACACATATCATGAAAGAGATAGTACACAGCTGGTTACTTATGTTAACAAAAAATAACCATTGAATTCGTTGACTGGGAACGCATTCAATGGTTTTGATGTTTGTCATGAATCTCAATGAATGCAAGTAAAAGAATGAAAATTTCCTAACATGCATGTGAAGCCCACATATTATACGTGTCTAAATATAAATAATTGTTAAAAGAACAGAATATATAGAAAAGAGAAAAGCTGGAGAGATATGAGAGAGAGAAAATGTGATTTTTTTTATTTTTTTATTTTAATTAGAGATGCTACGATGACATGTGGGTGATAAGGTTTGAGAAAAAACAGTAAAATTTGGTTTGTGGTGAATTAGATTATTGCCGATGACTTTATTTTGATAGACCATCAAATTGTCTTTTCACTCTCTTTTGATTGACAAAGAAGATTTAAAAAAAAAAAACTAGAGTTATTCACACAACTATTTTTACTTCTTACACATCATTTCCATTTTATGCTGTCGGATTGAATGAATTGAAGAAGATCAATGATAAAAAATTAACAAAAGTGTGTGAGAAGTAAAGATTAGTGTGTTAATTTGTACAATTGGTAATTTAGATAAAAATTACATATGCAACTCCACCAAAAACATACTATGAAACAATAAATAGAACAAGTAAGTGGATAAATAATACCTGCTCTCTAATAACATGCATATTGTACAATTGCTGACTCAGTAATGCTATGAAGACCCTTTATTTAAATCATATTTTGTAAATAATATGATGTGATTGTTGATGATTAGATTATTAAGTGTTGATTTACATACTTATTTTCTATTAATAACACATTACATAGTTTACAAATTTAATTTTAAAAAATTAATTTACCTAACATTATTTTTCCTGAAAAGCACATTTCAGCTTATAGGTATCGTGGGTCTGAGACCATTCTGTTTTCTTTGGGGTCGTTACAGATCTTTCCTTATAATTTTCCCTACAAATCTGTTAGATATGTAGAAGAAGACGCAAACGTAAAGGGAACTTGACAAGGCTACCAATTATGGTGTTTGAGGAATCTTCTAAGTACAAGATGAGTGCTTTGCTGGTGTGTGTTGTTTTCTTCTACTTTTCATGTGCTTTTCTATTTTGACTACGCTTGAATAGTAAAATACATATAATGTTAATATTGTCAAACTGTGTATTTAAATTACACATTATGAGACGTTTTAGATTTGATTTTCGCCAAAGGCAAAATTCAACTACATTATTACACATTATGACAAAAGCTGATGTTAATGATCTAGATTCACAATCTTTCGAGAGTGCATTGCTCTACTACGTACTAGCCAACTCTAGCTTGACTACAACAATTTTGACAAAAAAACGTTTTTATGAGCTTATTTCTTTTGGAGCTGTTATATGCACTCCAAAAGAGTATGTACCTTTTACACTAGGGAAGAGTGCATCTAGAGCGCAGAATGACTTTTTGGAGTGTTACGAACAATTTCATTTTCTTTTATATTACACTTCAACGTTATCGAACTAATGCTTATATTATGAAATTGTGATTCTAAATTACATTATGATCATAATCGATAGCATCAATAGTTCAAATTCATAGTCTAACCCTCTCTAAAATTGGCTTGCTCTTGCTAAATTTCTAGCAACTTATTTCTATAATTTTGGTGACGCCTCTCTCAATTAAAGTCACAAATGCAGATGGCAGTTCTGGCACAAAAAGTTCATTATTTTCACACTACCCTACCTAACATTTACCTAACAAGCAACACTATATTTATCTGTCCCTGGTCCCCTCAGACACATTTTCGCAGTGCAACTTTCTTTGGGACCAAACCACATGATTTAGTTAAATTAATTCTAATTTAAAAAATATTTTAGTTAAGTAGGACTTGCCTGAAGAGCTCGCCGGAGAGGACGAACACCGCCTTTGGCAGCATGGGCGTCTAGCCAAGGCGTGTGGCGCCAAGCGACAATGCCGTCGCTACCAGCTGCCACCTTGTGACCACCTAGAACTAGCTCAATGAGCCACTTATTAGGAACCATCTGCCACATCACAAAGCATCCTTTTTCCGAAACTGTGGTGGCTCCGGCAGCTGAGCTGCCACCGGGGCCGGGATCATTCACCATTGCCATGATCACCTTCCCGGTTGCGAATATGTTCTTCACTTTGCCTTCTAGCTTGCGACAACCAGTGGCAGCTGTGAAGTGTTGTATTATGTATTGTGCGGTAGAAGACACCTGCTTGAGAAAACCATTAAAAATTAAATAAATAATCAGAGGATAATAAAAACTTCATCAATTTGTTTATTGTTTAAGATAAATTTTTTTAAGTACATGTTAATTATTTTTAAAAATTGAATTTCATACAACCACTCAGTACTACAGTCTGGTAGTATTCATCTTCACTTGTAAGTAAGCGGTTTTAGGTTTCAATCTCGTGGATAGTAAATTCGATGCCAAATTAAGTTGCTCATTATGTGACTTAACCGAAATCCCTCTTCATTTAATGTAAAATATATCGTTATACTAAAAAAAACATTAAATTTCATACAAAATTGAAGGTGCTTTCTTTTTACAATGTGGGAGACAAGTGTAGGAAGCAACTTGCCAAAAAAGCTGAGCAAAAACACAAACCAAAAGAAGACACATAACACCACCACTATGCTCTCTCTTTAGCCAATAGCCAGTCATTATATTCTCACATGCATGGGAACCCACTCTCCCTCAACAAAAGTAAACCCAATAAAACTTTTAACCCAAAAAAAAAAAAAAAAAAAAAAATCATGTTATAAGAAAAACGCAACGGGTTTGTAGCTTAAGTAATTACAAATAGTTATACATGTAATCGACCATGCATTTGATTCCATCCACTGTAATATTAGTTATGTTAATCACATTGATGACCACTTTTGCCCTTATGTGTGGGACCCATTTGTATTCGAGAAGTGATCAATTATGTTAATCAACAATCTAAATAAGTTAATCCAACTTTTAACTTAGATGGTTAAGAAGGATTATTTAAACACCTGAAGTTACGTACTTGATTTCTCCTTCTCCAGTATCGTTTGTATTAAAAAATATTAAACAAGAAAAACTAGACACTCTGTTATGCATACCGAGGTACCAAATGATCCAAACACATTACGAACTCATGATCGATCAAATGATGACCACTAATTACTAAGAACGAAGGGATGAGTACCTCATTGAGGGGTAGTTTGGGGAGAGCAGAGACAGGGAAGAGAGGGCAGCCCAGAACACTGAGAAGCACTTTGAAGTTGGACCTCTTGTGGAAGAGCACGAGGGGAGAAAGGTGGGTCTTGATCCAGTTCCGCCACGGCTGTGTGCTCCGCAGAATGCCTTTGCTCGACCGGTTCGCGGCGCCTTCTCCGTTGATGTTCGGCTCTTCCGACAACGGTGCGAGCCGGCCCATCTGTGTGTTATGAACCGCTGAGCTTCTTCAATGGCTGTGCGGTTCCCCTGTTTTTGGTTTGCTCTGCTTTTGGAGAGAAGCAAAAGGAAGCTTATGTTTGGTTGAAGCAGAGCATAATGAAACGAGGGATGGAAGTAAACAAGTGCTTATAAAAAGAGAGGGCAGTTTTGTATTTGCATTTTCCACTCGCCGTTTTTGGTGCGTGCTACTCAGCCTACTTCAAACACTGTTGGTATTGTTTTAGGCTCGTTTGGTGCGTAGGATAATTTATAATTTAATTTAATTTATGTATAATCTACAAAAGTAAACAAGGATATGATTTAGTGGTATTCTTACTTTCTTGTAAGCGAGAGATTTCACGTTCGTTGAAAATGACATTTTTAATATAAAATTATTGCTTGCTCCCAAGCCTCGACGACCTCCTTGTGACCCTGGACCAAAGGCCTGACACTCGAGACTCAATCTAGGGACTCTAACGCTAGAGATTCAACTTCGAGAGTTGCGGATGCTGAAGAGACGAAGACACCAAAACCCAAGACAGAAACTAGAGACTTCGGCATTGAAACACAAACCCGAGACCCTAATGCCCAAGACCCGATAGCATATCTATCCAAGAATCAAGCTAATCTATCCAAGATGCACGATGCAAAGATGAGATTGTCTTCAAAAGATAAGTCACATGCAAGTCACGTGACTCAATTTGACGAAATTTTATCTTGAACGTTTATTTAAAAAAAAAAAAAAAAAAAAAAAGGTGATAGTTGGGGAATAAAACTATAGTTTACTCGTAATTTAAAAGGATTATAATTCTATATGTTTTGGAAAATGATCCTCGCCAGATTCTTTTCTTGGGGATCCTAGGGATCCCATGATCGTGACCGTTCATCGTACATCATACGGTTAGTTTTCGTTAAGTACTATTTATATTTATATTTATATTTTGAAATGATTTCTGACCGCACGATGTACGATGAACGATCACTATTACGGGATCTCTAAGAAAATGATTCGACGAAGATCTTTTGATCCAATCCATGTCAGATTTTCCACCGCAAGTGAGATTTTGGTAACTCCCCAACATTTTTCTAAGGAGAAATTAGGTTCACATCCTTCTTTTTGCTACTCTATTGATTAAAATCCTATTCAATTTCAATTTTTGATCAAGGTCATTGGGTATTAATAACATCATTAATTATTTGAATAATAAAATATTTTTATTTTTAAATATATTCTTTTAGTGTTAAAAATATTACAATTAGTATATTTATATTTATGGCTAAATTTTTTATCATATATTTTTATTTTTAGTTTGTACCTATTTTTAATTTGCAAATATTTTTTAATTTGTACCAATTTTCTTTTCATTTTTAATTTGTACCCATATATTAGTTTCTTTTTGTGCCTATATTTTTTAAAGTTTTATTTGTGTTTGTACCCATGTGTATATCATCACGTGACACTGTATATTTAATCAATGATAGAAAAATTACATATGGTATATTTATGTTTTATGCCTAAACTTTGTATCATATATTTATATTTTTAGTTTGTACTCACTTTTAATTTGCAACATTTTTTTTTAAATTTGTAGTATTTTCTTTTTAGTTTTATTTTGTACCCATGTATTAATTTCTTTTAGCGCCTATATTTTTTTAAAATTCATTTGTACTTATAATTTTTTAATTTTTTATCTATACCTTAATTTATTTATAATGTACCCATTCTTCTTTATTGATGTACCACTTTGTTATATGGGAAATGTACCAATTTTTTTTGTAAAATGTACCAATTTTTTAACACTATGGATACATTCTTTTGCCATTTATTATTTCTTATTTTTACATAGTTTTTATCCATCTATTCAATCAAAATGTTTGAATTTTTTTATTGTAACCGTTTCTAATAGTATTATAACGAGGGATTTTAAATTTATAGGATTATAAATCTCATAAAATATCAAATAATTAATGTCAAAACTATAAAAATATAAATATTAATAGTAAATAATGAGGTGTACAAAGTCAAGGAACTTTGATCAAACTTTGAATACCATTAAGTTTTAATAAAAGAATATTAAGGATTAGAGACCGCATCCAAAGTATCCCTTTTTCTAATCCTAAATTAGTGAAAATGCGTTTGCAGGAAAAGGCTAAGAAGAATGAGTTTGGAAGTAAATGATAATTTTATTTAAGGAGGGCCACCAACCACGAGCTACTCGACCTTTATTACGTACAGTTGTACTTGAATGCTTTAAGTTTAAAGTGGAACCATGATGTTGCCCTCTCTAATCACTTTTCACAAAAGTATCGTTTAGCTTACTTTAAAAGCACGTCAATGATGCTTCCAACTTATTGAGATTAACAGCTTTTTGCCATTCACTTGCAAAATTATGCTCAAATGGAAAGCCTAAGGCACACGCACTTAACAGTACTAATATGCATACTTTAATTGGATTGACATTATAAACTTCATTAAGGAATGTGTAATAATTATATCGCGGGACAGTGCTTTAATTCTTTAAGATTGACAGTACCCAACATAAGACACTAGCAGGCAATGACGCCGCAACCAATATGCAGTAAACCAGTTCTTCCTCACTATTTAGTATTTGCACGCTACAATACTGGGATAACAAAAATGTAGTGCAGTTGGCAGTTGCAAGCGAGTTCAAATATTTTGCATTCATTTTGTGTGTAGTCTTTTCGTGACATCTATTATTGGTTGACACGTGTTAATAAACTTAACTTTTCTTAACTTGGTTGTCATAAACTTAATACATGTCAATCAATAATAGAGATCATGCACAAAGTAGCTGCAGAAGATTTAAACTCGTTGCTTGTAAAGGGACATTATTTATGTACGTGTTAGATTAGGTTTTCAACCTATCATGGAAAAAACCTAACCATCCTAACATAAAGCCATCTCCAACCGAGTTGGCCAAAGGGCTATAAGCCAAAACATTGCCCGTTTTGATACAAATTCCATCTCCAAATGGCAAGAGGGCTAGGTAAAGGTAGTCAGCCAGCAAGCCCTGAGAGTTGGGACCAGCTGTGCTGTTAGCTCACATCATGTAGCTTTTTTTTTTAAGACGACATTAAAAAAAATTTAAAATTCTAATTTTTTCCTATAAATACCTAAGCTATTTCTATACCATCTCTCACATCTTTTTCACCCCTTCTATACTATCTTACCTTATTTTAATGTCTAAGTTGGTAATGTGGAGCCAAAAATAATCACAAGGCGATACGTGGATTTTTGGATAAAAAAGGGCAAATATACCCTTGAAGCATATCGGGATTCCTACACGCGAGTAGCCGGCAATCATCCCTTAACCAAGTCAAAAGTGCCCAAAATAGGTGACCATTCAAAACCTATTTCATCCATCCTCATCAAATCCTCTCCACAAAGTAACTCCTAAATCTTTCATTTTTATTATATTAATTAGCTAGTCAATTAGGTAATTATTCTATTAATTGGCTAATTAATTAGTTAATTATTCAATTATTCCCAATTAAACACAAATCAAGAACCTAGCCCACAAAAAGAGACAAGTGGCCAGTCCTCTCTCACCCAAGGAGGTCGGCCACATCCCTATAAAAGCCCTCTCATTCTCTCCAAAACTCCGGGCCAATTCTCTTGCTAAATTCTCAAAATTCTCCAAACACTTTTATCTCAAAATTCTAACTTTGGCATCGGAGGTTCTTCGGCCAAAGCGCCCCCCCCCCCCCCAATTTATCATGGGTGCGTGAGGCTCTTGGCCTTGACCTAAGGTATTATTTGTTTTGTAGGTGCAATTTTGTACAAGGTCAAGGATGAAGAAATTTGCATTCACAGTTAACATGCAAGTAAAATTAAAATATTTAATAACATGAAACTTAAAACAACATTTAGCGACAAGTGGCCCTCAAAATATGTCTGGAAATCTTATTGTATATGGTAGTTTAATTCAATTAACAGATAAAATTAAAAAATAAACTTAAAATAATAAATTATTTAGGGGGATAGAAAAGAGCCCCCTTCGGTTGGAGATTATATAGATATGGTTTGACATTGTTCATTAAAAAGTAATTTCTTATAGGACTATAATCTGGATAAGGGCTAAACGTAATCCCTTCGGTTGGAGATGACCTAAGTTGATTCAGTCCAAGCCCAAACAACTGAAGAATTCATAGGCACAATACGATATACAACCCTTTTGTTAACGGTCTATTATCTTTCATATCGAAGCATCGTGATTTTACCTATGAGCAAGCACAAATCATTCACATGTGCTACTGAGTCGAACCTAAAAATGACAGAATAAGATTGCGAACGATTTGATAATGGTTGAGTGATATTGCTTCTTCGGTCTGAACCACTCTTTCCCCTTATATTATAATGTTGGTGGAGACTTCAAAAATATAACATATGATGGAACATTTGCATGCCCTCTGCGCGTGAGACTTTCTTTTCACTACCAAAATACATTTCTCCTGCGGAGGAGGAGCTTCCAAGGGAGGCAATGAAATTCGAAGGTAGCGTGTCGAAATCATGGCCTATTTGCAATTATGGCATATCTGATGGTTTGGTGCAAATAGGGAAACTCCTGTCCCCTCCCCACCTTTACTCCTTCTTGGCGCTTCTGGTAATCTGTAATTGTGTCAGCAAGTTTTGGCAGAGCTATGAATGTATAGAATAGAACAATACTTAAAAGATGAGTATGAATTCTTCCTCAAAAAAAATTCAAAATTATTCATTGTCAATTTATAGAACTTCGTGTTTATAATTAGAACCATTCATATTATAAATCACTCTATAAAGATCGCCTCTACAAAAAATCAATTAAAAATAAGATCGTTTAATCATCAAACTGTTTAAAAACAAATGAATAGAATTAGTAAAAGCATTACGAGCAGTTTATGTGTTTGCTGCTATAGATTGACTAAACGACCTTAGTTTTAATTTATTTTTTTGCAGAATAGTTTGAACGGTTCTGATCATATGCACAAAACTCTGTGATTAAAACACTAAGAATTTTGAGTAGGAGTTCCTACTCATCTTTGAGTATCCAAGTATTGTTCGAATGTATATATATCTGGATGGAAATTATTCCATAAAGTGTACACGTGTATAAGTGAGGATTAAAGTCGTCGAGACGAGAGTTTGTATCAGCTAGTTCTTGGTTTAGTGATATATTCAGTTTTTTTTTTCTCTTTGACACATTGTATATTGCGTTTGAGAGTAAATGTACGATTCGATTTCTATACAAATTGTTTCAGTTAGACTTACGCATCTTGAAACTCAATTCGAGTCTTGCTCTTGTAACTCAAATTACGCCACTTAACCTAATGAAACCCGAATCGTTAAAAGATGCGTCAAAACTCTCCATTGCTCTGTTTTTAATGCCTTTGCCAAAGACTTTGACTTGAAAATGATGGAGAGATTAGATAGGTCGCTCAAGCAACGCACGACACGACTTTAAAGCTATATCATATGTTGTTGGCCTTTTATGGTCGGCCCAGTCCACACTTGTAATTCATGTGGGCTTATAAGATGGGCTGCTGTATGGATCACAACGAGAAATTAAGAGCCTCATTCTCGTTTCTTATGTTGTCGTTTTCTGTCTTATTTTCTAAGGTGGATCAATGTCAATCTCCATTCTCTTACGTTGTACATCAATGTCATCCCTGACGTTAATTCCGCCTAATTTTCTTTTTTATCATATTTAAACTAATTTAATTTACGAGAAAAAAAAGATGTGATGTAAGAGAGCGGGGAACCCATATCCTCTCCGGATCATTTGATTCTGAGCCTAGGGATCAAATGATCCGGTCCGTTGAAATTTAATCCAACGGCTACAATTATTATAACTTTTAAAGGGACCCTCTGTTTGTAGCCGTTGGATTAAATTTCAACGGGCCGGATCATTTGATCCCTAGGCTCAGGATCTGGGTTCGATAGCGGGGATCCTGCCCTCACCAACTGGTTTAATTCATGCTTTTAAAGCTCAATTTAAATAAGGGTAAATTACATTTTATCCCCTCAGGTTTGAGGTCGATTTCAATTCCTTACAACATCTTTAAAACATTTCACTTTCATACCTCACGTACTATTTTATTTCAATATAATACATCTGTTACATTTTCCATCCATTAGTCCGTTAAGAGATGATGTGGCTGCCACGTGGCAAAAAAAAATTATACATTAAAAATATTATAATATTAACCCTATTTAAAAAATAAAAAAAAAAGCCCAAAAATCCTTCCTGTAACCCCACATCCCACCCCACCCCACCCCCTACCCATCTTCTTCCCTCTCAGTTATCTTCATCTTTTTCAAATCTCCATAACTCTAATATCTTCTTCCTCAAAGCAAAAAACCAAAATCCATTTGAATTAAACCCTAATGGATTGCTAATAAAATCAGTACCTTTAAACAAATTGGGACCCAAACCCCCATCCCTCCATCCCTTCCACTCGAGCACCCCTCAGCGCGGGTTCCACCACTGTCGGGCTCACTCCGACACATCCTTCTGCACCTCTAACACCTCATCCTCTTCGACCCTTCCAACCTCGACCTCTCCCGCCTCCCCTCCCCCAACCTCTTGCCATGTTTCTCGAGTCTGAAGACTCCTAGGGGGTCAACCACCCAACCCCATCGCTTCCTCCGGCTCCACCGCCACTGCTGCCCACCTCCAGAGCCTCTTCGTCGACTCTGAATTTTTCGACAGCCTAGGCAGGACTCTCTATGGGTTTGGGGGTTAGGTTATTAGGGTTTCGGAGTGGGGATAAATGGAGTTGTAGAGAGGTGAAGGGGAAGAAAGGGGATCTGGGTTTGGTTTTTTTTTTTTTTAATTTTTTTTAATAGGGTTAATAATATATTATAATATTTTTAATGTATAAAAAAAAAAATTGCCACGTGGTAGCCACATCAGCACAAATGTGGCAGCCACATCAGCTCTTAACGGACCAATGGATGGAAAATGTAACAGATATATTATATAGTACGTGAGGTATGGAAGTGAAATGTTTTATAGATGTTGTAAGAAATTGAAATCGACCCAAAACCTGAAGGTGTAAAATGTAATTTACCATTTAAATAATGATATAAGTGGGTGTTTTATTAGATCAAGTTATGCATGTCTCGCCTTCATGATTAAAGATTCAAAATACTCTCGTGTGGATTCATGTACATGATGATGATGGTATATGCCATGAGTGTTGTCTTGTGATCAGATAAACGAGTGTGTGGCTTTAATGCTACGTAGCATTCGATGCTATAAGTTTTTAGCGCTAAACTTGATTTTCACAGCTCTTAAATTTTATATGCTATGTATTATTAAAGAAAACTTGAAGCTTCGTGGATAACAAAATTCGTGTTCAAATTTGTCATGCAAACATATAAAATCATGTATAAAAAATTATGGGATGTGAATCTACGTCAGGGCCACCCACATGTTCGGCTAACAATTTAATTACATATTAACTACAAGGCATTTTAGCCAAAATGGTCCCTAAGATTTGCATAACGCATCAGTTTGGTCACTGAGATTGAAAATCAATATAAATGGTCTCTGAGACTGTCCACCATCCATTATTTTGGTCTTTCCATTAAAAACTCCGTTAAGTTTCCCGAAGCTCTTGGCCAGAAGTTTAGGATTTTTCAAAACTTTGTAACTCAATCGTTCTTAACCAAATTCGACCCATAATATATCAAAGTGAAGATAGGAAAGTGTAGAACAAGATTATAACAATTTGGAAGCCCAATGGTTGCCAGAGATGGCCAGAAAATAGCCTGAAAGATGACCGGTCAAAGGGAAAAACTGGAAAACTCGCCGAAAACTAGGTAAACTTTAAATGTTTATAACTTCGTCAATACTCAACTAAATCGAGTGATTCAAAAACGAAAATCATATTTCTTGACGAGAAGAAGAGAATGGTACCTTTATCGATAGCTAACTCATCGATTTTTGGTCTGAAAAAGGCTCAAAAGTGGCTGTCTTGGTCTCGAGTTAGCCACTTTCGAGCCGTTTTCCAGCCAAACCACAGCGAGTTAGCCATCAAGAAAGGTACCATTTTATTCGTCTCCGGCTGCAATTCCTAGGGAACGCATGTTGCAGAGTGGCATCGCCATTTTAGATCTACAGCTGGTCTTGACCAGACTTCCTCAAACTGAGATTTCTAAAACACGTCGCTTCCAAGTAACACCAACTCTGCACACCATTCCCAGGGAATGCACACCGCAGAGTATCGATCCGATGTTGAAAGTCGTCCAACAATCCACTTCATCACTGCCGAGGCACAATCCCAACGTGAATTCTTGTATTTCAACCAAAAGGTGACAATTCAAACAGAGAAAGGTTTGCACAACTGCGCCGAATGACACCAAATCTGGAAGTCGTGACATCCAAATGACGTCATCACAGACACATTACTACAGTGACAGAAGATCCTAAGTATGCTCTGATACCAATCTGACACGCCCCGATCCCGATATTCCCCAAATATCAGGATAGGCACGTGCTGGCCAACACCCGACGGTGACGAAAGCCATTTATTGAGTGCAAAAGTTGAAAACAAGGAATAGATAAGACTTGCAAATATAAAACAATAATGAATATGCATTTAAGGAACGTGTTCATAGCATACAACTAACTAGAGCACTAAAAGAAATAATATAAAATTGAATGAAACAAAGGATGGATCCTACACCGAGAGGACTCGAAGATGCCGATGCAGAAGTGCCATGACGCTGGGATTGTATGCCTCGATTCTAAGTCGTGAAGGGGGCGCAAAAAAAACATGAGTGGACCAAGTTGATATATATATATAATGAAACAGTTATCAACATACTAACCCCCATGTTTTATGAAAACATATATATCATGATAAACATAGGTTTTTCGAAACCTAGCATGTCGTGCAATGTCTTAAATCATAACTCGTATATATCATAATCACTAGTGAAAGTCCAATATCCCTCCAGGTCTCATGCCAGTTCCCCGTCCCTATGCCAATTTGCCAGAGGAAAGTCACCTCCAGGCCTAGTGCCAGCTCCCCGTCCTTGTGCTAATAGAGAGAGGAAAAACCCTTTAAGCCCGATGCCAACACCAAACCGTCGCCCGGGCACGGACCAGAATCTATCATTTCGTCCCGTAGCGGAAATAGGGACCACTAGGTAAGTATAAAACCATTGAACATATGTAAATTGAAAAGCAACTTCATAGTATAAAGTCATCCATCATCTATATTATAAAGAGGTGTTCGAAACATGTTCTAAATATTGTATCGTCATCCATCAGATATCTAAATAGCGTATCGTCATCCATCAGATATCTTATAAAGAACATCGGTTATAGAAAAAATAGTACTAATTCAAACTAGTCTCAATAAGCATGTTATCTCAAAGCGTTTCATAGAATACAATTGTGAAATCATGCTTTTCCATGTATGCATTTCTACTATTAAAATATGCATTTTTAGAAGGGGTCCACCCACAGTACTTCGCCGTCGAAAGCTGCGCAAACTAGCGAAGATAGAAACGTCACAATAATTGCCCCTAAGCACATGAAGGGTCTAATTAATAAAACTATAGGACATCGAATTGTCCTAAGTAACACCGACTCTGCACAGCATCCCCATGGAATGCACGCCGCAAAGATCGATCCGATGTTGAAAGTCGTCCAACAATCCGCTTCATCACTGCTGAGGCACAATCCTGACACGAATTCTTGTATTTCAACCAGAATATGACAATTCAAACATAGAAAGGTTTGCACAACTGCACCGAATGACACCAAATCCGGAAGTTGTGACATCCAAATAACGTCATGAAACCCAAATGACATCAATCAGACGTGCCCCGATCCCGATATTCCTCAAATACCAGGATAGGCAAGTGCTGGCCAACACCCGAGGGTGACGAAAGCCATTTATTGAATGCAAAAGTTGAAAACAAGGAATATATAAGACTTGCAAATATAAAACAATAATGAATATGCATTTAAGGAACGTGTTCAGAGCATACAACTAACTAGAGCACTAAAAGAAATAATATAAAATTGAATGAAACAAAGGATGGATCCTACACCGAGAGGACTCGAAGATGTCGATGCAGAAGTGCCTTGACGCCGGGATTGTATGCCTCGATTCTAAGTCTTGAAGAGGGCGCAAAACAAACATGAGTGGACCAAGTTGATATATATATATATATATAATAAAACAATTATCAACATACTAACCCCCAGGTTTTATGAAAACATATATATCATGATAAACATAGGTTTTCCGAAATCTAGCTTGCCGTGTAATGTCTTAAATCATAACTCGTATATATCGTAATCACTAGTGAAAGTCCAATATTCCTCCAGGCCTCATGCCAACTCCCCGTCCATGTGCCAATTTGCCAGAGGAAAGTCACCGCCATGCCCAGTGCCAGCTCCATGTCCCTATGCTAATAGCAAGAGGAAAAACTATTTAGGCCCGATGCCAACACCAAACCGTCGCTCGGGAACTGACCGGAATCTATCCCTTCGTCCCGTAGCGGAAATAGGGACCACTAGGTAAGTATAAAACCATTGAACATATGTAAATTGAAAAGCAACTTCATAGTATAAAATCATTCATCATCCATACTATAAAGAGGTGTTCAAAACATGTTCTAAATATTTTATCGTCATCCATCGGATATCCTATAAAGAACATGGGTTATAGGAAAAATAGTAGTAATTCAAACTAGCCTCAATAAGCATGTTATCTCAAAGCGTTTCATAGAATATAATTGTGAAATCATGCTTTTCCATGTATGCATTTCTACTATTAAAATATGCATTTTTAGAAGGGGTCCACTCACAGTACTTCGCATTCGAAAGCTGCGCAAACTAGCGAGGATAGAAACGTCACAATAATTGCCCCTAAGCACATAAAGGGTCCAAATAATAAAACTATTTTAAAACAATCTAATTTAGGAAAACGGACGTCAAAAACGGATTCAGGACGAATTGCCCTAAGAAAGGTCCCGGTTAAATTTTGTAAAAGTCAATAGAATAATCCTAGAATATTCCCTAACGGAATATTCCCCATAAAGGGTTTGGGCCGGTTAGGGTTTAGGGTTTGGCCTCAAAGGGCTTTAGGGTTTAATAATTAAAAAGGGTTTGGGTTTTGGGTCTAAAGGGTTTTAGGTTTCTAGGTTAGTGGGTTAGGGAATTGGGTTGGTAAAAGGGTCTGGGGTAATTAATTGGGTTTAGGCTTAAAAGGGTCACGGGTTGGGCTGAAGGCCCGTGGGTTTTGGGCTGGTTTCAAAGGACTTAGGTCGGGTTGACCCGTTTTCAGGCCAATGAATTGGCCGGTTTCTGGGCACCACTTCGAATGCCCCTAACTTCTTCGTTACTCAACGAAATGAAGTGAAACAAAAATGAAAGTTGTAGTACTCGACGAGACGAAGAGAATGATACTGTGCGCACCGGCCAACTCGCGGTGGTTTTGTCGAAAAACACCTCGAAAGGGGCTGTGCTCGTCGAAAAATTGGGTTTTTGGCCGAATGTTTGGGGAAATTTCAAAGCTTCTTAACTTCTTCGTTACTTAATGACCGAGTGGTGGCCGGAGTTGGCCGGAAAATAACCTGAAAGATGGCCAAACGACCACGATTTATCGTCGAAATTTGTGTTTATGATCCGAGTTCATTTTCTGCATATAAACATGCCAAACCACTTCAACAACACCCTATGTTTACATCTAAATACCAATTACGACGATTTTGAGTGGTTAAACAACTTACCCAAGTCGGAAGAAGTAGGAACTCGCCGGAGCTGGGTTTCTTTTCTTTCCCTCGTCGGGAGATTAAGGATGTGGTCGAGGGTAGTGTTTCACGGTATCGTCTCCACCGTCGTTCAACTCCAAAAGGGTGTGTGTGGGTGGGTGTTAGTCAATATGGGAAATGGATAGAGGTTTGAGAGGAAGAGTGAACTCGGGGAATAAAAAGAGAAAAAGAAGAGAGAGTGAGGGAGAGACAGAGAAATAGGGAAAAGGATTCGGGAGTGAGAGTGGGTGGGAGGCGACGTGGCAGAAGGAGAGAAGAGGCCGGGGGACCAAAAAGGGAAAGGGGCCCACCAGACACACCATTTAACACCAAAACAATTATTTTTTAAAAATAAAAGGGGGTGGGGTGTCACAGTTCCACCAATTTTAACAGCATTGATAGTAAAAGCTAAGCATGGTTTGGCCAAACAAAGCCTCAAGAGTTTGAAGCAGGTTTGTTCAGGTTTCTTCCTCATGTCGATTTGATTCAAGGTTATGAAATGACTGAGACCACGGCAGTAGGAACTCGTGGTTTCAACATCGAAAGCCTTAAAAAACCTTCTTCAATAGGGCTTTTAGCTCCAAACACGCAGGCTAGAGTGGTGGATTGGAAAACAGGATCTTCTCTGCCTCCAACAAGTTGTGGTGAGCTGTGGCTACACGGGCCTGCCATGAATGCATACTTAAAACAATGTCTGCAAAAAGGGGATGTTGCGTACTTTGATATTTATTATACATCGTGTTGTTAGAATATTTTTTGAATTTATTTATTTAAAATTAAATACAAATAGTATCTAACAAAACCTGATCGCACGATATACAATAAATGGCCACGATGTGAGGATCCTAGGATTCCCACAAAGAAGATCCGGAGAGATCCTCACCCCAGATCCACTTCCACTTCCAATTACCAAGTGAGCTTAGCGTCGAATGAGGATCCTGGGGATCTTTAAATCGTGTTTGTTCATCGTATATCGTGCAAAATCATTTTAAATACTTTTATTTTAAATTAAATATGAATAGTACTTGACGAAAACTGGCAACATGATATACGATGAACAAACACGATTTGAAGATCCTCAAAATCCTCATAAAGAAATCTGGATAGGATCATCCTGGCTTGGCGTCCAATCAAACGAGACCAGGTGGCACCAAGTGGCAAAACAAAATTACGTGTCATTTGCTGGCATATCCACCTCAGCAAGGCCAACAACTGAAATGTCAAATTACTGGACCTTCATTTGGGAAGGGGATCCGCTCCGTATCCTTTCCACCAAATCCTACCAATCAACAAATCTGGACCCTTGAAATTTGATCCAACGGCTAAAGTTATTATAGCTTTTAAAGGCCCCCCTGTTTTTAGCCGTTGGATCAAATTTCAAGGACCCAAATTTGTTGATTGGTAGGCTTTGCTGCAAGGGATCCGGAGAGGATCCCTTTCCTTTCCTTTCCTTTCCTTTCTCAATGCAATGGGGCCTTTTTACCTTTTTTTCTTCAATTACTTTTTATAGACGATGGACTTTGAAATATAGAGTTACAGAAAGAAAAAAACAAATTTTGTGAAAATATATAATAATATTGTTGTTGAAACTAATTTTCAATAGTTTTAAAGAGAATTCGTATTTGGCACTTAACGGATTTAGTAATTTTTTATTATAAATAATAATATTGATGTGTTAAATTGTTAGTTGTTAAGAAAGAAAGAAATTGATGAAATTGAACGCTCATCAGTTTGCATATGCATGATTGCTTTCCATCAATACGATAAAGCATCATCTGCTTTAACATACATTAGTTTTGTAGTATTTTTCTTTATTTGTAACTTGTAAGTATACTGTTTTAAATTTAACTCATAAGTAACAAGTTTGGTTGTAAATTATTAGTTTGGAAAAGAATAGAAAAAAAAGGAGATAATATTAGCAAGAGCAACACTTGATCATAGCACAAAAAATCTTTTATTCAACATGTTATTCATAGAAATCAAAGGTATTTGTGTCTATTTAAATATAATTTTTAATATATTTAAAAGTTCTAATTAAAGCTAACATTTTTTAAATTAAACGTTAGGCTAAATTTGATAAATTGTGATTTATAATATCAAATCAACCATTCATTTATCCGCCATCACCACCACCACCACCACCAAGTCCGGTTTTAATAAAACAATAATATATGTAAAAAAAAATTTAACAAATGACGGACTATTGAATCAAAATTGATAAATCCATTTTACATAAGTTGATGAGTGAGGATACTCGTCGGATATTTTTATGATGATTTTGGGAATCTTTAAATCACAGTCGTTCATCGTATATCGTTAGATCATAAATCATTGTAAAAATTTTTATTTAAAATTGAATATAAACAATACCCGACGAAAACTGACCGCACAATACGATTAACGAATGTGATTGAAAAATCTTCAAAATCTTCACAAAGATGATTCGGCGTGAAACCTCCCTCTAAGTTGATCTCTATCAAGATAACCAAAAGAAATGGATTCTATGAATTAATAAATTTATTAAACTGCCAGCTAAACCCTACAGTTCCCAACTCAAATCCATCGACCGTTTTGGTTATTTAACGATGATTTATTTAAATACTAATTCGCAATTATGTGTGTTATGCATGTGCTTATTAAATTTTTTTAAAATAGAACTTACAAATAAAGAAAATATAAAATGCTAAAGTTTTTTTATGATGGCGTAACGGCGTTCAAACAAATAGGAAGAGAGAGAAACCTAGTTTATAAAGAGAAAAAGACAGAGTACAGCACGGGAGGAGGGAATTAGGATGGAAAGAAAATTAAAAGGAGAAGGGAATTGGGGAGGAAAGAAAATTAAAAGGAGGAGAGAATCCTACTCTAAAATTAACCAACAAAGATATATATTATTTTTTACAAACAGAAATATATATTAACAGACGTGAAGTAGATCAAGCTTGACAATTTACAGATGTCAACGGGGGTGTTGTTAAACTCTAAACCAACGTGAGTAATATGGAAATAAATAAAGAAATGTGCAAAGAGGCAAAAAAAAAAAGGTGTGTTATTTGTTTTGGGTCATTAAAAAATGACGTGTGAAATTTGAAGTTTGCCGAAAGCTTTAATATTTCCATTGGTTTTTCTTGTAGTTTTGAAGGCACGTGAGAGATACCAAATGGTTGCTGTCGTAAATTCGATCCTCTGAATACTAGTTTGTAAAACTCCTCTGTCAACCAGTGTTGCTTGTAGAAAACTCTAGTACCATGTCGCAAAAAGTACCATACCCAAACCAAACAAAATAATAACTGTCGTCGTAAAACTCTATCCAGCACCAAACATCCTATCCTCCCCAGTTCTTCTAAATGTGACCAACTATTCCAGTGTTTTGTCAACAAGAACCCATTTAAAAAATGTACCTTGGGATTCAAGAGAAATGGCTACCATGTTAATAGTAGACCTAAAAGCTCGAGCCAAGTAACAGGAAATGAGTAGTCATCTTCCTCAATAAGCAATATCTCTTGGGAATTGTTGTAATGCTCAATCCACATCTCCATTTTTTCTTAGTTGCAGATTTCTAGTCAAACAAGATCAAAGTTGGTGGAAAGAAGAAGGACTGGCCAGTGATCAACCTAAACACCCTATGAGAGCACACACCATTCGAGAGAAGTGAAAAGATCTTTCGATTCTCGCCTTGACTGCATTGTGGGGCCATTCCATAGTGCACCAAATAGATCTGCTAGAAGCGTTTTGACATCCACATACTCACAACAATAAAGTTCGGAAGTGAAGCAGTGAAAAGATGCGTTGAGACGAGCACATATCGTTCGAAAAGAACCGATGTGACGCCTATGAATTATAATAAGATGGTGATACAAGCCGCTGACCTCCTGTACTAAAACCTTCATTCAACTCTTACTAAAAAACCGCTCAAACCTCACGCCCACATGCTCACGAACCAAAGGATCTTAGTGCGAGGTAGTGGAAAGCTGCGTTGAGGCGAACATATCACTTCATCGAAAAGGTCTACTAGAGTACGATATGATGGTGATGAATTGCAGCAGGATAATGAATGGTGACCATTCAATTCAGCGTGAAGATAATGATGCAATCTACTGATCACCTGCACTACAGTCTTCACCTGTCTCTTACCAAAAGACGGCTTAAACTTCACACCCACGTGGAATTCTTTTTGGTAAGTTTGGTAAGCTTGTGAAAAGGTTATGCTCCTAACGTTCCTGTCCAGAATGATAAGAATTGGGCGCACACTTCCACTGAATCGATCGATCGTGAATTTCTCACTGATTGAGCGAGAAACCATGTCGAGAAGTCTAAAAGAACACTCAAGAATTTGAGGGTCAAAACAAGTCCATTAAATCAAGAGTACAAGATATCAAGTTGAGTGAAAAACCATGCCGAGAACAAACTTCTTCCTTTTCTTTTCTTTATTTTTTTTTTCTTTTTTTTTTTACCCTCGATGTATTGTTCTGGCATGAACCAGTTTTACATTGAGAAACGAACAAGCGAAGGAAGGTGAAGATACAAAAATAGAAGTCACTATTTGTGATTATTTGGTTAAACATCACAAAAAGGTTGACTGGTTTCTTAGCCAAAAAGGAAATAGGTCTAAGCTCAAGAATAGTTAACAACTGCTAATCAGATTTGACGAGGCCAAAGACGTATCGTAATTCACAACACTTTGTGAGAGCTATTCGAAGTTCAAAAATTAAATCAACATAATGATGAAGAAGAAAGATACAAAGTAGCATGCGTATGCATGCAGTGACACGATTGGCTACCTTAAAGTGATGCTCTTAAGCAAACCAAAGCTCAATGAGTCCAGAGAAGTTCAGAGTAAAGCTCAATCTTCGTACAATGATGAATATTGTGGAATCTCAAGTTATTAAACTGAAAATTACAAGGTTGAACAGTTAAAGGACAAGAGCACTGATCAGTTGGGCTACAAGCAGGAGACTAAGTTCACCTCTACCCAAGGTATGTGGGCAAGGAACTAGGGTTTACCACCAAGTGTCAGACTCAGGTGAAATTCAAGGAGTCTGTTTATCCAAACAAGACTGGATCTTCATCATCCAATTCTAACTACAACAACAACAAGAATCGCAATTCCTTTTTGAAATTGGTGAGAACAACATTTGCCACCTAGGAGTTTCCCAAGAAAATCAATTAATGTAAATGAAGTCAACACTCGAAAAAGTTGGTGTAAAGCTGATTGTCAAAGGTTAAGGAACTTGACTTCGTCGTTGGGGTAAACAAGATGGTCATCGATAGAACAATCACCGAGAACTTGTTCTAAGATCCACATGAATTTCTTCAGTGGTAATGAGTCCGAGAACATTGATTTGCTCCCACCAACTACCACTTACTAACCGTTCTTTCTCCAACACGCATTTTGAAAGTTTCGAACAATTTCCAAGAGATACGACTCTGCCCGCCATTCCTAGGGAACACATGTCGCAGAGTGATATCACCCTCAAGATTTTTTTTTTCCCCATTATTTCGATGTAGAGCCGACTCCGCCGGCAATTCCTAGTGAACGCATGTTGCAGAGTGGCATCACCATTTCGGATCTACAGCTGGTCTTGACCAGACTTCCTCAAACTGAGATTTCTAAAACACGTCGCTTCCAAGTAACACCGACTCTACACACCAGTATCGATCCGATGTTGAAATTCGTCCAACAATCCATTTCATCACTGCTGAGGCACAATCCCGACACGAATTCTTGTATTTCAACTAGAATGTGACAATTCAAACAGAGAAAGGTTTGCACAACTGGACCGAATGACACCAAATCCGAAAGTCGTGACATAAAAATGATGTCATGACACCCAAATGACATCAATCAGACGCGCCCAGATCCCGATATTCCCCAAATACCAAGATAGGCACTTGCTGGCCAACACCCGACGGCGACGAAAGCCATTTATTGAATGAAAAAGTTGAAAACAAGGAATATATAAGACTTGCAAATATAAAACAATAATGAATATGCATTTAAGGAACGTGTTCAGAGCATACAACTAACCAAAGCACTAAAAGAAATAATATAAAATTGAATGAAACAAAGGATGGATCATACACCGAGAGGACTCGAAGATGCCGATGCAGAAGTGCCTTGACGCCGGGATTGTATGCCTCATTTATAAGTCTTGAAGGGGGCGCAAAACGAACATGAGTGGACCAAGTTGATATATATATATATATATATATATATATATATATATATATATAATAAAACAGTTATCAACATACTAACCCCCAGGTTTTATGAAAACATATATATCATGATAAACATAGGTTTTCCGAAACCTAGCATGCCGTGTAATGTCTTAAATCATAACTCGTATATATCGTAATCATTAGTGAAAGTCCAATAATCCTCCAGGCCTCATGCCAGCTCCTCGTCCCTGTGCCAATTTGCCAGAGGAAAGTCACCGCCAGGCCCAGTGCCAGCTCCCCGTCCCTGTGCTAATAGCGAGAGGAAAAGCTATTTAGGCCCGATGCCAACGCCAAACCGTCGCCCAGGAACTAACCGGAATCTATCCCTTCGTCCAGTAGCGGAAATAGGGACCACTAGGTAAGTATAAAACCATTGAACATATGTAAATTGAAAAGCAACTTCATAGTATAAAATCATCCATCATCTATACTATAAAGAGGTGTTCGAAACATGTTGTAAATATTGTATCGTCATCCATCGGATATCCTATAAAGAACATGGGTTATAGGAAAAATAGTAGTAATTCAAACTAGCCTCAATAAGCATGTTATCTCAAAGCGTTTCACAGAATATAATTGTGAAATCATGATTTTCCATGTATGCATTTCTACTATTAAAATATGCATTTTTAGAAGGGGTCCACTCATAGTACTTTGCCTTCGAAAGCTGCGCAAACTAGCGAAGATAGAAACGTCACTATAATTGCCCCTAAGCACATAAAGGGTCCAATTAATAAAACTATATTAAAACAATCTAATTTGGGAAAACGGACGTCAAAAACGGATTCAGGACGTCGAATTAACCTAAGAAAGGTCCTGGTTAAATTTTGTAAAAGTCAATAGAATAATCCTAGAATATTCCCTAATGGAATATTCCCCATAAAGGGTTTGGGCCGATTAGGGTTTAGGGTTTTGGCCTCAAAGGGCTTTGGGGTTTAATAATTAAAAAGGGTTTGGGTTTTGGGTAAATGGGCTAAGGGGTTTAACCCTAAAGGGTTTTGGGTTAATAGGTTAGGGAATTGGGTTGGTAAAAGGGTTTGGGGTAATTAATTGGGTTAAGGCTTAAACGGGTCACGGGTTGGGCTGAAGGCCCGTGGGTTTTGGGCTGGTTGACTTAGGTCGGGTTGATCCGTTTTCAGGCCAATGAATTGGCCGGTTTCTGGGCACCACTTCGAATGCCCATAACTTCTTCGTTACTTAACGAAATCAAGTGAAACAAAAATGAAAGTTGTAGTACTCGACGAGACGAAGAGAATGATACCCTACACACCAGCCAACTCATGGTGGTTTTGCCGGAAAACACCTCAAAAAGGGCGGTGCTCGTCGGAAAACTGGGTTTTTGGCCGAATGTTTGGGGAAATTTCAAAGCTTCATAACTTGTTCGTTACTTAAGGACCGAGTGGTGGTCGGAGTTGGCCAGAAAATAACCTGAAAGATGGCCAAACGACCACGGTTTATCGCCGGAATCTGGGTTTTTGATCCGAGTTCATTTTCTGCGTATAAACATGCCAAACCACTTCAACAACACCCTATGTTTACATCTAAACACCAATTACGACGATTTGGAGTGGTTAAACAACTTACCCAAGTCGGAAGAAGTAGGAACTCGCCGGAGATGGGTTTCTTTTCTTTCCCTTGTCGGGAGATTGAGGATGTGGTCGAGGGTAGTGTTTCACGGTGTCGTCTCCACCGTCGTTCAACTCCAAAAGGGCGTGTGTTTGTGGGTGTTAGTTAATCTGGGAAAAGGATAAAGGTTTGAGAGGAAAAGTGAGCTCGGGGAATAAAAAGAGACAAAGAAGAGAGAGTGAGGGAGAGACAGAGAAATAGGGAAAGGGATCCGGGAGTGAGAGTGGGTGAGAGGCCACGTGGCAGAATGAGAGAAGAGTCCGGGGGACCAAAAAGGGAAAGGGGCCCACCAGGCACACCATTTAACACCAAAAAAATTATTTTTTAAAAACAAAAGGGGGTGGGGTGTAACAGTTCCACCAATTTTAATAGCATTGATAGTAAAAGCTAAGCATGGTTTGGCCAACACAAAGCCTCAAAAGTTTAAAGCAGGTTTCTTCCTCATGTCGATTTGATTCAAGGTTATGGAATGACTAAGACCACGACAGTAGGAACTCGCGGTTTCAACATCGAAAGCCTTAAAAAACCTTCTTCAATAGGGCTTTTAGCTCCAAACACGCAGGCTAGAGTGGTGGATTGGAAATAGGATCCTAGGCCTCCAACAAGTTGCAGTGAGCTGTGGCTACACAGGCCTGCCATGAATGCATACTTAAACAATGTCGACAACTGATGAAGATGGTTGGCTGCAAAAAGGGGATGTTGCGTACTTTGATATTTATTATACATCATGTTGTTAGAATTTTTTTTGAATTTATTTATTTAAAATTATATACAAATAGTATCTAACAAAACATGACCGCACGATATACGATAAACGACCACGATGTGAGGATCCTAGGATTCCCACAAAAAATATCCGGAGAGATCCTCATCCCAGTTCCACTTCCATTTACCAATTGAGCTTAGCGTCGAATGAGGATTATGCGGATCTTTAAATCGTGTCCGTTCATCGTTTATCGTGCGAAATCATTTTAAATACTTTTATTTTAAATTAAATATTAATAGTACTTGACAAAAACTGGCAACACGATATACGATGAACGGACTCGATTTGAAGATCCTCAAAATCCTCATAAAGAAGATCTGGATATGATCATCCTGGCTTAGCGTCCAATCAAACGAGACCAGGTGGCACTAAGTGGCAAAACAAAATTACGTGTCATTTGCTGACACATCCACCTCAGCAAGGCCAACAACTGAAATGTCAAATTACTGGATCTTCATTTGGGAAGGGGATCCGCTCCGTATCCTTTCCACCAAATGTCACATCCCGGCCCGGGGTCCATCACATCCCGGGCCCGCTCCACCACCGTAGCACGATATTGTCCGCTTTGGGCCCCGACTACGCCCTCACGGTTTTGTTTCTGGGAACTCACACGAGAACTTCTCAGTGGATCACCCATCATGGGAGTGCTCTCGTGCGCTACTCGCTTAACTTCGGAGTTCCTACGGAACCCGAAGCCAGTGAGCTCCCAAAAGGCCTCGTGCTAGGTAGGGATGGGAATATACATATAAGGATCACTCCCCTGGGTGATGTGGGATCTCACAATCCACCCCCCTTAGGGGCCCGACGTCCTCGTCGGCACACCACGGCCAAGGTTAGGCTCTGATACCAAATTGTCACATCCCGGCCCGGGGTCCACCACATCCCGGGCCCGCTCCACCACCGTAGCACGATATTGTCCGCTTTGGGCCCCGACTACGCCCTCACGGTTTTGTTTCTGGGAACTCACACGAGAACTTCCCAGTGGGTCACCCATCATGGGAGTGCTCTCGTGCGCTACTTGCTTAACTTCGGAGTTCCTACGGAACCCGAAGCCAGTGAGCTCTCAAAAGGCCTCGTGCTAGGTAGGGATGGGAATATACATATAAGGATCACTCCCCTGGGTGATGTGGGATCTCACACCAAATCCTACCAATCAACAAATCTGGACCCTTGAAATTTGATCAAACGGCTAAAGTTATTATAACTTTTAAAGGGCCCCCCTGTTTTTAACCGTTGGATCAAATTTCAAGGACCTAAATTTGTTGATTGGTAGGCTTTGGTGGAAGGGGTCCGGAGAGGATCCCTTTCCTTTCATTTGAAAACCAATGACACGCACAGTTTGTACTTTTTCAATGTAATGGGGCCCTTTTACCTTTTTTTTCTTCAATTACTTTTTATAGACGATGGACTTTGAAATATAGAGTTACAGAAAGAAAGAAACAAATTTGGTGAAAATATATAATAATATTGTTGTTGAAACTAATTTTCAATAGTTTTAACGAGAATTCGTATTTGGCACTTAACGGACTTTAGTAATTTTTTATTATAAATAATAATATTGATGTGTTAAATTGTTAGTGTTAAGAAAGAAAGAAAGAAATTGATGAAATTGAACGCTCATCAGTTTGCATATGCATGATTGCTTTCCATCAATACGATAAAGCATCATCTGCTTTAACATACATTAGTTTTGTAGTATTTTTCTTTATTTGTAACTTGTAAGTATACGGTTTTAAATTTAACTCATAAGTAACAAGTTCGGTTCTAAATTATTAGTTTGGAAAAGAATAGAAAAGAAAGGAGATAATATTAGCAAGAGCAACACTTGATCATAGCACAAAAATCTTTTATTCAACAGGTTATTCATAGAAATCAAAGGTATTTGTGCTATTTAAATATAATTTTGAATATATTTAAAAGTTATAATTAAAGCTAACATTTTTTAAATTAAACGTTAGGCTAAATTTGATAAATTGTGATTTATAATATCAAATCAACCATTCATTTATCCGTCATCACCACCACCATCAAGTCTCCTTCCAATAAAACAATAATATATGTAAAAAAATTTAACAAATGACGGACTATTGAATCAAAATAATATAACAGTGATAAATCCATTTTACATAAGTTGATGAGTGAGGATACTCGTCGGATCTTTTTATGAGGATTTTGAGAATCCTTAAATCACAGTCGTTCATCGTATATCGTACGATCATAAATCATTGTAAAGTTTTTTATTTAAAATTGAATATAAACAGTACACGACGAAAACTGACTGCACAATACGATTAACGAATGTGATTGAAAAATCTTCAAAATTCTCACAAAGATGATCCGACGAGAATCCTCCCTCTAAGTTGATCTCTATCAAGATAAACAAAAGAGATGTATTCTATGAATTAATAATCCCAACGAAAGTCTCAAATTTATCCATATATCCATCCATCCATCCATCCACGTCGGATTTCTTCTAGAACATTTTGCTCCGAAACCCGACAATATGGGACCCAGGGACACGAACGCTTGCCGTGATTTCTACACGTAGTCAACCCTTACCCTTATCGGCAGGATTGGATATCTCTCTTTTTCTCCCGCCAGTCATAACCTCTTCTCAACGTGCCTCATCCTAAATTTACTTTTTTGCCATTTTTATTGAGCAAATTTATTAAACTGCCAGCTAAACCCTACAGTTCCCAACTCAAATCCATCGACCGTTTTGGTTATTTAACGATGATTTATTTAAATACTAATTCGCAATTATGTGTGTTATGTATGTGCTTATTAAATTTTTTTAAAATAGAACTTACAAATAAAGAAAATATAAAATGCTAAAGTTTTTTTATGATGGCGTAATGGCGTTCAAACAAATAGGAAGAGAGAGAAACCTAGTTTATAAAGAGAAAAAGACAAAGTACAGCACGGGAGGAGGGAATTAGGAAGGAAAGAAAATTAAAAGGAGAAGGGAATTGGGGAGGAAAGAAAATTAAAAGGAGGAGAGAATCCTGCTCTAAAATTAACCAACAAAGATATATATTATTTTTTACAAACAGAAATATATATTAACAGACGTGAATTAGATACAATTTACAAATGTCAACGGGGGTGTTGTTAAACCCTAAACCAACGTGAGTAATATGAAAATAAATAAAGAAATGTGAAAAGAGGCAGCAAAAAAAAAAAAAAAAAAAGTGCGTTATTTGTTTTGGGTCATTAAAAAACGACGTGTGAAATTTGAAGTTTGCCGAAAGCTTTAACATTTCCATTGGTTTTTCTTGTAGTTTTGAAGGCATGTGAGAGATACCAGATGGTTGCTGTCGTCTTCGCTAATAATTCCACCATGTTCATATAGAGCCCTTTACGTAAAGATTTCTTCGACTACAAGGAAACTTAAGATGCTAAACTATATATCTATATTGTATTACATTTAAGGGAGAATGTAGCTTGAAGGAGAAGTCATATCTTCGTTAATAATTCCTAATTTGTAAACTTTAAGTAAGTTTTCTAATCATAATCCAAATAATAATAAAGGATGTTATTAAAATTGATGTGAACTGGATAAAAAAATTTAGATTCATAATAAATTATAGTCATTGATATGATTATTAGAATGTGATTTATAATTTGTTGATGTGATTGTTTTTTAATAATTGATATGTGTAGAAATTAGAAGTATGAAACGATATAACACGTGAAAATTATCTTCGATTAGTTTGGACAATGCTATAGTTCAAAACTTCAATTTTTATGGTTCCTATCCGATTTTGAAGAGTTCGACTCCAATATTAGCACCCGACTCC
This sequence comes from Cotoneaster glaucophyllus, assembly GCA_036320875.1. Classification (NCBI taxonomy): domain Eukaryota; kingdom Viridiplantae; phylum Streptophyta; class Magnoliopsida; order Rosales; family Rosaceae; genus Cotoneaster; species Cotoneaster glaucophyllus. The sequence continues at coordinate 21,460,855 of CM070067.1, forward strand.
ATTATGAGTGGAGTACGAGGCTAAGCCTATTTATGGGATAGCCACAATAATTTGGTTCGAATTTGGCTTCTCATTCGTTGAGAATAATCGAATGTAGGACCTCTTATTTACAAATGAAGATTAATACTACTAAAACTTAGTATTAAGTGACAATCTGATCATCTTATTAGTATTCCATTAATTATTTTGCAAGCCTCGCTACGTGTTTGAATTGCGACACTTGGAATAGGCCTAGCAAACATGTCGTGTTTGTGTCATATCTGTTATGTTTGCGGGTTGTGTGTCACACCAGTTATCTTAACGTTAACGAGTTCTTAACAGGTGACCTAATAACGACATGATTCGTTAGTGGGTTGTGTCATTTCGTGTGGGGTTAACGGGTCATGCAAGAAATTGTCATGTCTAACGTCTAGATCCGGCAAACGATATATTATCGGGTTCTTAACGGATGATTCGATAACGACCTTGTAGAATTATCAGAGAGACCGGCCTTTGGCCCACTTCTAACAACACCGATATTGTCCCCAACTTGGTAATTACCATTTGCACAATCCGTCAGGTGTGAGTTTTATCATAAAAGGTCTCGGTGTTAGTTAGAGTGGGATAATTCTATTTAAATTATTTTCTCATTTCCCTCTAGCCGATGTGTTCAATAGGCCTGACATGTTGACGGGTTCTTAACGAATTACTCGATAACAACCGGATTCATTAATACATTGATTTAAAGCCTCTAGTTTTTGTATCGTTTCTTATCGGATTAAGAGGTAGTGTAAAAAATTGACAATCCTAACTTGGAAGATGAATTCCAACCGCTAACCACGAGTTCCAACCGCTCACCACATGCTGTGTACATGAAATCACTCTTCTCAGCCCGTCCCTACTCCCTCATTCATCCAATGACCAATTGAGCTTAAGGTCCAATCCATCGAGACCATGTGGCAAAACTAATTTACGTGTCAATCGTTGGCACATCCACCTCAGAAAGGCCAGCAACTTAAATGTTTTAAAATATTCAAATTGACGGGTTACTGGACCTTCATTTGAAAAATCAATGACACAGTTTGTACTTGTCAATCCAATGGGGGGGCCTTTCTACCTTTTATTTTTAAATTACTTCTCATAAACGTTGGATATTGAATCGTTATCCAAAATGGAAAATTTGGCACAAATATATAATAATTTTCTACTTTAAATTAATATTAAACAGCCTTTAAAAGAATTCGAATTCGGCACTTACTATCTCTAAGTGAGAACTTGTAAATAAACGATTTTAAATTTAACTCGTAAATAATAAGCTTGATTCTAAATTACTATGACTAGAAAATAACAAGAAAACAAGGATTTGAATTTGTGCAAATTTTAGGCACGAATTTGATATGCTATGGTACAAATATTATATCATTATTAATTGTTACAAATTTTTGGCACAAATTTAATATCGTACAGTTAAGAATTGGATCCCATTCGATTCACTTTGTAAGGATCTAATAAATTTATACATTTTTAATTATTCATCATATATCGTACGATCAAGTCTCAAATTTATCCATATATCCATCCATCCACGTCGGATTTCGTCCAGAACATTTTGTTTACTTTTTCGGTGCAAAACACGACAATGTGGGACCCAGGGACACGAACCGTTGCCCTTGTTTCCACACCTAGTCAACCCTTATCCTTATTTGGCAGGACATCCCTCTCTTTTAAAACAACCGGTCATAACCTCTTCTCAACGTAGCTCATCCTCAATTATTTTACCATTTTTTATTTAACGGCCAGCAAAACCCTACATTTCCCAACTCAAATCCATCCACCCATTTGGTTTTATCTTAATTATGGTTTATTATTTAATTAACAATAATGTTTATAGATAAATATGTCGAATCTCAACTTGTGCGGCTTACGTATATTCACTCACACATCACATGCGTAAGTTCATTATTCTGTGAATTTTTTTATTAAATATGTATCAGAATGACAAAAATGCTTTCATTTTAATATAATTAGTCAAAATGATCTGACAAAAAAGGAAGATGTTTATGTCATTTTATCCTTATTTAATGGAGGTTTTTCGTGGAATGATCTAAATGATTGATGGTGGACAAACTCAGGATCACTTGTATTGATTTCAAATATTAAGACAAAAATAAAGAGTTATGCCAATCTTGTAAATTATTTTGACAAAAAAAATATCGTAATTTCCAAACTATGTGCGGCGCGTGGCAGCCGTTGATTACAACCGCCAGGAGCAGCGTCCATTTATGATTGTGGTGTTTGCTTATAAATACCCAACTCCAACTGAATCTCTACGCACACCACCATCCTGTCCAATCTCTTCCAAATTCTTCTACACAATTACTTCCTTCATTCCAATTTTGTCCCCAGGTTAAAATATAAATTTCTAAATTGCCATATTCAAATGGCCGAGTTACTAACCGAGTTAATACCCGGTCTGCCGGAGGAACTCGGCTACGAGTGCCTCTCCCGTCTGCACTACTCGACTCACCGAGTCGCATCCCGAGTCTGCCGCCGCTGGCAGGACCTTCTCCAAAGCCGGGAATTTTACAACCACCGGAAGGAATCCGGGCAGACCCACAAGGCGGCATGTCTGGTTCAGGCGCTTCCGGTTCAGACAGGATCGGACGAGGCCAAACCGGCAAAACCTCCCGGTTACGGGGTCTCGATTTTTGACTCCGTGAGTGGGAATTGGGACCGGATCGACCCGGTTCCGAAGTACCCGCACGGGCTTCCGATGTTCTGTCAGGTGACAAGCTCGGAAGGGAAGCTGGTGGTGATGGGCGGGTGGGACCCGGCGAATTACCAGCCGGTTCGGGACGTTTTTGTGTACGAGTTCACGACTCAGCGGTGGACTCGGGGGAAGGACATGCCGGAGACCCGGTCGTTTTTCGCCGCCGGGGAGCTCGAAGGGCGGGTATACATCGCCGGCGGCCACGACGAGAACAAGAACGCGATGAAGTCGGCGAGGGTTTACGATGTGAGGGAGAACGATTGGAGCGAGTTGCTTGAGATGAGCCAGGGGCGAGACGAGTGCGAGGGTTTCGTTTCCGGGTCGCAGTTTTGGGTCGTAAGCGGGTACGCGACGGACATGCAAGGGAGGTTCGTGGGGAGCGCGGAAGTCTATGAAACCGGGTCGGGTCAGTGGAGGCTGGAGGAGGACGCGTGGCGTGCGGGTCAGTGCCCGAGGTCGTGCGTCGGGGTTGGGAAAGACGGGAAGTTCTTCTGTTGGGGAGACTGCGACCAGAGAGTTCGGGTCGGGCCTTGCGCGCTCGGGTTGGGGAAATGGACCTTCCTAGCCGGGTCGGCTTACCAGGGCGCGTCGCAGGAGGGATTTTTGGTTGAAGGGCAGAATGGTAAATTGATGAAAATGGAAACGCGTGAGGGGTTCTCTGGTTTCGTGCAATCCGGGTGCTACGTGGAAATTTGAAATTATTTTTAAAATTTTCAAATTCTGGAAAAGAAATGAGGTTTCAATTTTGTTTTTTTTTTTTGTGAAGAAAATATGAGAGTGTTTTTTTTTTTTTTTTTTTTTTTGGAAACCGAAAATATGAGAGTGTTTGAGTAAAGTTGTAAGCAGCTTTTACTTTTTGTCGGATTGAATAGTGCAAAAATATCATAGGTTTGACTAATGTATAATCTTCTGTTTAATTTTAATAAATAATATTATGAATCTTAATAGCACTAAAATTTTGCTTACACAATTACATTTTTTATTTTATAGATGTTAACAAATTAAAATACTAAACTTTTGGTGGGCTTGAGATATGAACAGAAATAAAATGGAGTCAAAGTGTGTTTGTCGGATTGTAATGATTTTAAGATTACAAATGCGCTCGGTTAATATATGAAATCTCACTCTTTTCAGTTATCTAACCTCAATGCAGGAGGTTCCCACCATTTTATTTTTATATAGGTCATCAACTAACCCCAGCCTTTGGTGTTCCCAACTGACAATTATATGGAGGCGCATACGAACACATTTTTACCTATCAACAAAACATTCGACGATGAAGTGAGATGTGCTCAGTCGAGATGGTGCATTCTGTCATAGTGATGCAAGCCAAGCGGAACCCAAGCACTTTTTGAGCACCTTTATGTCACATCTTAGGTCTTTGCCACATACTATGGTCCGTCACGTGGCCTGATTGACATATGGTATACCTGTTCTTGAACACTTATGCCATAAAGTTGTCAGTCTGTCCACGTGCCTCTGACGATCAGGAAGCTCTTTACATGTCCTGATCAGACTGAACTCATAAGCAGTTGGCTTTAGCGCTCGAGGGTACCCTCTTTTAATCTCTTTAGGCCTTGAGTTTCTCGATCTCTTTTAGACTTTTCACATCTTCTTTCCCACCATGCACCATCATGTGGGCCTAAATGTGTTCAAAATTAACAATAGAGAATTCAAATTCACGTGCGCTACAAAAGCAAATCAATTCTAGCTAATGTAGCTACACATGAACTTACAAACGATATGACATAGAGAACATGAGCGCGAACTTTGAGTGATGAGTTTAGTTACTTGAGTTACAAGTTCTGTCACCGTAATTTTGATCACTTTTTAACCACGGTGTGAATTTAAAAATTGTGTGCAAAGCAATCTTTGAGTGCTTATATAATACAAGTATACAAGTAAAATATCTCACACCCTTGAGTTGTCCTCCACTACTCTTTCTCTCATCCAATGTCGGCTAAAAAGAGGAAAAGAAGAGTCTCTCACTTCACTTGCACCGTGACTTGCGAGTGAAAACAGAAAGTTGCGCCGAATTCTAGATAGCGTGACAAAAAAATTACTTTGAATGTTATGGTCCCGCCACTGTTTCGACTTTATTGAGACGTGTTACACAATATAATATCAGGCTTTATTACTTTTGGAGAAAGTTTTTCAAGTATCAGTGTCGAATATTCAAGCAGACACTTTACGCATTGGAAAATAAGAGATAGTGCTACATATCTTTTTTTATTTTTTTACATTTTTTTTAATTTTCGATTGTTAGATCAAATGAATTAAAGATGATTAATGACTAAAAATTAACAAGGTGCTTGGGAGGAGAAAATTGGTGTGTGAATAACACTATCCTAAAATAAATGGAGGGACACGAAAAAAATATATTATTTTCTCTAGTTGTATTATGACATGTGAAGTACTACATGAATACCCGTTGCTTGAAAACATCGCTCCCCTTTTCGTTCCTTTTTTTTTTCATTTTCTTCTTGGTAGTGATGCACTTTTACAACTTCTACTCCAATTGTGGAGAATAAACTTCTAGCACACCACGATTGTAATGTTTAGACCATAAAATTTAAATTTGGCGGTCTGTGTGACACTTTGACATCTTTCTAAGTTTTGTTCTTCATCCGATATGTCAAATTAAAATATTATTTTATTATGTTATTTCTTTTCATAATTTCTGTTTTATAATTACAAATTTGATTACTTCTTTTTGTAATTTTATTTTCATAATTTCCCAGATAGCATGTACACCAGAATGGGCATCTCAATTGATACCCAAGACGACAAGACGTAAAAAACTGAGGCTTCTGAGCTGCAAAGTAATTAAAATCAGCTCGATAAGTTTCATACCTATATAACTAAAAACTGAGGTTTTGCAGTTTGCAGACTGATATTTTCAGAGTTGGAGAGGGTGTGGGAGGAAGATTTTAATAATTAATTACCAAAAATTTGAAGTTGTTGTCAATTTTAACAACAAGGGTGAGAGCTGTCATTTCATGTCATGCCACATCAGATTTGACTTTTCAGTTGGAAAACAATGTTGCTGCGTTTTTTACTGTTAATGATGATTTGGACATTTTGACCTTTGGAGATGCTCTTAGCACTCCAAAAGTCTCGGCATTTCAAATTTTCTATATTTAGAAAGAAAGAAAAAAATATTTATGAGAAATGCACAATGAAATTTTTGGAGTAATAACAACAACACCCTAAAAAAATTTACACATTTTTGGTATCGTTAGCACAAGCCGGCACGGTAATGGAGTCGTCTCTCTTGTGTGTAAATTATGAAAGATAGAGGAAAATGTTCCGTCAAAATGCAGTTGTAAATATTTGTTATCACTTCTTTGGAGTCATGTAATGAGAGGTAAAGAAAATGGAAAATGATTCATATTAGAAGATGCAGATAATTGTCGATATTTGTATCCTTATTCGAGATTCGGGTTAAAGATGGGCCAACACCCAAATGCAAAATCATAATCCAAAATATGATCTTTTTTTTTTTTTTTTTTTTTTCTTTTTTTTTGTCAAAGGATCTTTTTTTCGTTTTTAGGTACAAGTGATATTGAGGGAGGCGATATTCCACCATAATTCCTCGGAATCAAATTCAAACATAATACCTCATAATCGGATGCAAAGATAAATACTTTTGCCTCTTGATTGGAGCTGCATTCCCAAACAACCCGACTTGCTGACAATGCCTCGTGGTATGGTCCGGACACAAAGCTCTCACCCTCTTTGTCGCCATGTTTGATTGGACTTGTGCCCGACTTGTTGTTGAGGACACTTCTCTAAACTACGAATGAAACGCCGACAACACCCGATTCGATACAAAGATAAATACTTTTAACCACTTAATATATGAATTCATTTCAATTTACAATATGATCCGCTAGAAACGACTCTTCTGAGACATATCCAATCGGAATTTCTAGCTTTCCATGGTTGAAAGTCTTGGCCAAGTCCCCCATTAGTGAACATTCCAAATTGGTCTTGAGTTTAGTTTCAAAAAGTTGAAAAACAATATTTTAGGAACTTGAAAAGCAAAATTGTGACTAACCTTGATAAGGTACTTTTTGCACGTTCTGGCACTGGTGAATCGTACGATGGTGCCCAAGGCTGAAATATTTTTGTGAGTCTTCTTGGCCCCAGAAAAGAGGAACTGTCATGACGAAATCACCAGCTGATCCTAATTTCGAAAAAAATATCGTACTTTTCGACCAGGAAAAAGGGATATGGTACTTAAAAAGCTCTATAACACAAAACCAAATCATTTCAACACAAATAGCTAGATTTGAAGATAATGACTTCATCAAGTTAAAATGGTATTCAAGCAGACGACGAAACAAAGAAACCAAGAATAGAACACCAAGGCAGACTTCTATCTCTAGGTGAAATTGACATGCATCCACATCAAAAACCCAACACAGTTACCTCTTACTCATTGTTTTTGTTGGAAATTATCAACAATCTATGATAAATTTATATATGCTAATAAATAATAAATACGAATAAATATTTTGATAGAGTATGAACAAAATGAAATAATATTAAACAGATCAACTGAAGGTCAAGGCTTGTGTACTGCAAAGTCCTTGAAATAGAATTTCATCCATATTATGTGCTTGTAGTTCGAAAGACATCTGCTTCACCAGGATTGAATGATCTAAGTCGAGATTCCAGCACCGGAAAACTAGACTTCTGACAAATAAGGAGAATTTTTTTTTTTTTTTTTTTTTTTTGTGTGTGTTCTAAATGCCATGTAGATGGATGTATATATAGTTTATATATACCTGTTCGCAATAGGTATGAACATGAGATGCGTCTTTTAGGAGACATCTCAAATGAGTTTGTTGAATTAAAAATTAAATTAATTATTTAATGATGAATTTAATTATTGGCACACCCCAAAAAGCCCAAACCTAAGATTGAGCCCAATTTTACTCTCCATAATTCATCATTTCAATCACTTTCTAAGAGGGACAAAGCTATATAAAGTCAGGGAACCTTTTGATGATGACCAATGAGATTTCTACTCAAAAAACTCCAACAGTTCTCTATGTCCTACTGCATATAGAGTCAACACAAAGCCACTTAGTATTTCGGTCAAGTGGTATTCCTCTTTACTTGTAAGTAAGAGGTGTTTGGTTCGATTCTCGCTAGAGGCAAATTTGAACCCGATTATTACTAGCCCATTATAAGGCTTAACCAATCTCTTAGTGTAGATAATATCGTTTGTTCATTAAAATAAAATAAAATAAAAGCAACCCCAACATATAACAAAATCAATCCAGGCCATGCTCGTTTAAAATTGGTCTAGATAAGCCTGGCCCTAAGATTGGGTCGGGCCAGCCCATAAACATAAACTGGTTAGTCGACCATTTTGTTTATTGAGCGGGTTAGGAAGACAGAGATCAGGGATACTAACAACTTTTGTTTTTAATTTTTACGTTTGATTTTGATTGAACTTTTAGCTCATTCCAATAAAAAAAGAAAAATAAAAGTTTGGGATTGTACATTTTAGTTTTACCTTACTATTTTTTTTGTTCTTTATTGTCATGTAATGTTACTATTCTAAGCTATATTAATAATAATTTAAACTCAAGACGCGGTTGAAGAAATGCCTTATCAACCAAAATAATTCACCATTTGTCCCATTAAACTTTTAATACTCAACATAGCAAAACTTTGGAATCTTATTATTAGGATAGGCAACTTAGTGTTTCGATGGGTTAATAATATGAAGCGTAATTTTGAAATTTTGAAAATAGAGGAAATGTGTGACAGCCCGTCCCGATTTTGGGTACTATTTTATCATCGAGCATGTGAAAGTACGAGTTTACCCTTGAACGTTGAGTTTTATTTTGTTTTGGGCTTGGGTTGGGGGCCCAAAGTGTTGGTTTTGGACCAATTGAAATAGTTCCAAGTAAGTGGGAACCATTGAATTAAGTTCTAGTTAGGGTTTGTAACTAAGTTTAGTTAGGGACCAATTAGAACTCAAGTTGGGTATTTTGGGTGATGTTGTGTGAGGACCACACACACACATCTAAGGACTCTCTCTCACTCTCCCGTTGACTCTCTCTCTTTCTCTCGGATTCACTCTCTCTCCCTTTGAAATTGTACGGACGAACTTCGAACTCTCTCTTCCAGGCACGGATCGAGACTTTGAAGGTTAGTTTCATGTTCCTGGCAAGCTTTTGATTACATTCGTACCATTTTTAGGATGTAAAACCTTCATTTACCAGAGAAAACAGTAACTCCTTTTTCATGCACTATTCATGAGGTCGTAATTATGCATGTTTCAGGAGATCCTAAGTTTATAGGGAGCTTAAGAACACTCTTACAAAGCTCGGAGAAGAAAAAGTGAAGGATTTGGACGTAAGGAACCCTAGTTTATCAAATCCCCGAGTTGGTCACTGTTCACCAACTTTTTAATGGGTGATTTTCTTCAATTTTCAGGACCATAACGAGCTTAAGGAGGTCCTCACGATGCTCGAAGTGCATCGTTGGTAAATTTTGGTCCACGGGAAGCTCAGATACGACGAGTTGCAGAGATCGCCGGAGTGTCGAGCTTGCTCCGACGTGTTTTCGTGAAATTTGAAGCTTGAAAGAGGTATATCGTGATTCTTTAAGTTCCAAGCTTCATTTTGGTGTTAATTTCGTGAAAAATGGTTAAGATTTAAGAGAGATTAGTGCGTGGGAAGTTTTACCCAGTTTCCGGCGCCGGCGACGGTCGCCGGAGCTGGAGGTTGAAGATGAAGAAATATTCCGTCAAGTCTGACGGAATATTCTCACGCCGTTAGTTAGATTTAACGGTTTCTGTTAGGATTAGACAGAATATTCCTAACGGCGTCACTGTTCTGTTCCGTGTGCCAGGCACGTGCCTGCGCGTGGGAGGCGCGTCTGGCCGTGCCTTGGCCGGGGCGTGAGGGCGCCTGGGTGGTCGGAAAATTATTCTAAAAATATAGGGATGTTCCTGAGGTTGTGTAGATCACTTTGGTATATTCACACACCTCATTTGAGCAATGTATGAGAAGTTATTACCCAGTTTCGTTTATGTGTTTTAAGTAACGTATTTATAGTTGTTTCTCACATAGGCGAGACCTATCCGGAGGACGAGCGTAGCCAGGCTAGGCACGGGGGCTACGATCCATCTACTTACCAGTGAGTGGGCTTTTGTTTTCCGTATATACCTATATACAACGTGTTTCTCCCAGAATATGCATTTTAAATGCTTTTATGAATGAATTGTCATGCCAATGCATATGTATACTTTGAATATGCATTGTGAATTGTATGCGCATGATTGTTGGTGCTGTGGCGCTCAGGTAAGTTTCAGGTAAGATTATGTGTGGTTATTAAGAAGTTAAGTTATGAAAAGTATGATGAGATGCATTGAGAACTCATTAACCTGCACCCCGATGTTAGTGCTCCCGCCCAGAGAGAGGGGCACAATCTTTCACGTGATGTCACCTCCCGCACATACGCTCATCTTGGATCCAAGTTAAGTGCACAGGTCTGTCGTATAGACCACTTTCAGTGGGTTCGACTCGTAGGTGACCAGCGATCATTCGCACAGTCTTCATGTGATTGTAGCACTATAGCGTATTATTTATATTACACACAGTCCTGTCGTATAGACCACTATAAGTGGGTTCGACTCGTGTGCAATCATGATTTATGAGCTAGAGATCAACTGACGAGCTGTTGCAGTTATAATTGCATATGAATTACTTACCTGATGATTTAGTGGCATGGCATGACATATTCTTGATTTGTTGGCATATATTTGTTGATGATGGTTAATTTGAGATTTAGTATATGTATATACTATTTTCTGGGAAAGTATACAGGTTTTACGACGAGGGGATATAAAGCTTGTTTTTGAAATGATTTTCGAAAGACTTTGTTTTTGCCCACTCACGCTTTTGTTTTGCGCCCCTCCAGGTTCTAGGTAGCGTTATTGGTGGCATCTGAGGCTGCATCTACGATTCTGACAGACTATCACTCAAGTAGGACCCCCTATGTGTGTTTTTATTTAAGTACTCCTTATGTTCGACTGCACATAGACAATTAGGCTCTGATCGTGTATTAACACTTCTAGAATTTGGTTTTTTATTCATTCGTATTCCTCTTTTATTAATGCTTCCGCACTGTGCACATGGTTACATCACCTCACGTGACGGCCATCATGCCTCGATCTCGATCGGGGTGTGTCAAAATGTCTATTCCGATTACCCCTAACAATATGAAATTTAAATACCACCAAATTGTAGGAAATCCAAGTCGGATTCCAAAATTTGCATGAATCCCAACAAATGTTTGATTTCCCAATACTTAGAAAACATTTGAGTATCCCGCAATCGGAATTCAATTCCATATTTTGATTTGGATCAGTGTAAACAAAAAAAAAACCTCCTAAAACGACAGCGTTCATAACGTAAAGCCCTAACCCCTACGGCGCTGTATGACTTGATCCCCCTCTACCCCCACTCGCCCTAAAACCCTCGCCGAGTTGCAGTCCCCGCTCTCTGACCTCTTTCTCCATAAACCTCTAAAACCCAAATCCCAGAGAAAAACCCAGACGCATATATACGCACACACGTATATATATACACACGCTCCTCTCTCGTCGCATACGACCACTGCTGTCGTTCTGTGAAAATGGCACCGCCTTTCAAGAAACCTCAGGCCAAGAAGAAGGCCGGAGACGCTCCAAAGTTCAACAAGTCCTCCAAAAAACCGTTCAAACCAAACAAGGACCAAAACGACGACGTCAGGTCTGAAGCCGTCGCTTTGCAGCTCGAAGACGACGTCCCCGACTTCCCCAGAGGTTTGAGCTTCTACAATTTATTTATTTTTGTTCAATTTTGTGTTTTGGTATTTAAATTTTATTGGGAATTAAATGGTTTGTAAATTTTTGTTTTTTATTGAAGGGGGAGGAAGTGCTTTGAATCGACAAGAGCGCGATGAAATTCGGGCCGAAGTCGATGCTGAATTTGAGGCAGAGGAGCGGGAGCTGAAGAAGAGGAAGAAGAAAGGGATGCAGAAGAATAGTGTCGCAACGACGGAGGATGATTTGGGGTCGCTTTTCGGTGATGGTATTTCTGGAAAGCTACCTAAATATGCAAACAAGATCACTATGAAGGTATCCTGAAAACATAAAGCATTGTAATTTTTGGAAGAATGAAGAATATACCTTAATTTTTGTTAAATTTTCGAATGTGTGTATATATGTATGTGTTAGATACCTCGGGTAAGATAAATGATGTTATTAGGCTCTGTGAAGTGAAGCTTTTTGTTATCCCCGAAGAATACTTAAGAGCCCTCTAAAAAGATTATATAAAGTACATTGTATATTTTTTCGAGTCAATGCATCATATGGTATTCTCAGTATTATTTTTGGTTAAAAGTTGTTGATGTACTATTCCTTTACGTCTGTCCAGAATATTTCTGCTGGAATGAAGGTCTGGGGAGTTGTCTCTGAAGTAAATGAAAAGGACCTCGTAGTTAGTCTTCCAGGGGGATTGCGTGGATTAGTTCGAGCTTCTGAAGCTTTTGATCCCATTTTGGATGATGAAAATAAGGTAATAATAAGTATTTTTTTCCTGTAATCTCATCGTTGTTATCATATTATATCCCATTTTTTATTTGAAAATATTTTAATTTTTTTCTGAGCAATCTTTGCATTGTAATATTTACCAGGCTGTAGCAGATAGTCTCCTTCCTAGCGTATTCCATACTGGGCAGCTGGTATCTTGCATTGTATTGAAGCTAGATGAGGATAAGAAAGAGAAAGGGAAAAGGAAGATCTGGCTTTCTTTGCGCCTATCTTCATTGCACAAGGGCTTCACTTTGGAGTCTGTTCAAGAAGGCATGGTAAGATAATCTGATCACATAGTTTTTCATTTTCATTTCTTCTTATATCTAGCTTTTGCTTTTGATAAATTGTTTGAAAGCTTCTGAATCATAATATGAATTTCATAGTTTGATATGATGTAATAAGATAACGAAGATAGCTGATACATCTCTAGTAGAAAGAAAGACATTATTGGTTATATTAGATATCAGTTTTCAACATGAAGCATTGTAGAAATATGCAGCAAGGGGCAACCACATGAACCCAGACTAGCACTCTATTATGGTGACTGTTCCATTTGTTTATTGCCTTTGGAAGGCATCACTGCTTTTAAAGTTGAATGCTGCTAATCTCTCTGTTTGGCTGATAAAGCAGACCTGATCTTTTCTAATTATTATTTTTTTTTCTGTACCATGTTAATTTTTTTTCTTTGTTATTTTTTAATTTCAGGTCCTTACTGCATATGTTAAAAGCATTGAAGACCATGGTTATATTCTCCATTTTGGTTTATCTTCATTTACGGGTTTTTTGCCAAAAAAAAGTGAATCTGGTAAGTCCACATGTATAGGTTTATCCGTTAATGTATACCAATTACTTTTAGTACCTTCTTCTTTACTCTTTCTAGCCCTATATAAATTTAAACCTGCTAATTATTCTCTCAGAAGGTTCTTAAATAAGATCCTGAAGTGAGATCATATTTCCTGCTATTAGATCAGTTACAATGGTGCGCCTAAGCTGTCTGTATTTGATCTAAAGGTTGAGAAACATGACTATGTGAGGACCTGTATTTGTAGAAATATAATATTTACGTTTATGTTGTATGATTATTGACATTTTGCAAATGTCATGTAATTGATTAGAACTTTAGAAGTTAAGAACACCGTTGTGGTAAGAGTAAAAATAAGCAAGTCTAGGCTGCTTATGGGTGCTGATTAAGTACATGACAGTTCATAACTATCGAAGTAGTTGTAGAAATATAAATATTTACGTTTATGTTGTATGATTATTTACTTATTGAAATGTCATGTAATTGATTAGAAGTTAAGAGCACTTTTGTAGCAAGAGTAAACGTAAAAAAGTATAGGCTGCTTGTGGGTGCTGATTAAGTGCATAACAGTTCATAACTACTGAAAGGAGTTTCAGCCCAAAATCAATTGGTAATGGGTGGAGAGGCTCAAAATCTTTTTATCATTAATATAATGCTTTCATTATTCTGTGTGGGATTCTACTCTAATCAATTAAAAGATTTTCTTCTTGTTTAAAAAGAAAAGGAAGTGAAGATGACTAGAATAGTTAGGGTGATTATATAAACAAGAAAACAAAAATAAGATGGATAGAGGTCATTAGGAAAAACATGCATGTAAGTTAAATGTAATATTTCTGAGGAATAGGTGGGTGGGACGCGGCTCTTCTGTTATTGCTGTAGTATACCATATTCTGATTTTGTAAAATGTTATGTCATAACTCTCGGTCTTCTGTACCAATGAAGAGTAAACGGAGTGAACTTTCACATGCAACATCCAAAACTTTAGTATAAGATTCTGAAGTATTTTTTGAGGGTCACATGATGGCTAATTGAATTTACAATACATGAGGTTACATTTGCTTGTTTCTATGTTCGTAATTTTTTGGTTTCTTAGAGGATCTTGGATAAATAATTAAATCGTTATCTTGTAATACTCCACACAGAGTATAATTGCAAGAATCTGTATTTGTTTCATGTCTGAAATTCACAGTTGAGGTTTTTATGTGGTTTGTTCTATTTACCTATTATTATTCTAAATTTCATTTCTTTCTTCTCACTTGTTTTGGGATAAATTCTGACTAGACATATGCTGCAGGTGTAATTTCTGATTTTGCTATTTAATATAAGAAATTTATTAGATTTTCATTATGTTGTCTTTTCAGACACCAAGGAGATTCAACTGAAAGCTGGGCAACTACTTCAAGGTGCCGTTAAAAGTGTTGATAAAATCCGCAAGGTTGTGTATTTGAGTTCTGACCCAGAAACCGTGTCAAAATGTGTGGTATGCCCCCCGTGCTCTCATATGTTTTATGTTTCATTTTCACATTTTCCCTTCTTATTTATGATTGTTTTTTTCCTTTCTGAAATCATATACAGACTAAGGATCTCAAGGGAATTTCAATTGATCTACTCGTTCCAGGCATGATGGTTAATGCTCGTGTGCTATCGACCCTTGAAAATGGGGTTATGTTATCATTTCTAACTTACTTTACTGGAACTGTAAGTTCTCAACTATGTATTCCTTTTATACGAGTTTCTTACACGAATCATATGAGCAAAAGATGACAGCAGGCTATGTCACTATGTGTATAAATTTTTGTTTTTTTTCATGTTTTATGTACATTTCTTCATTGCAAATTTGCAGGTTGATTTATTCCATCTGCAAAATAGTTGCCCTACCATAAACTGGAAGGAGGAGTACAATCAACACAAGAAGGCAAGTGTTTAAATGCAGAGTCAATTCATCTGAATAATTCTTACTTAGTGCCGCTAATGGTGTAATGGCAAATGGAAACATGAATATAATTTGTATGTACATTAACAGTGGACAGCATACATATATATATATATTTATTTACATCTGACGCATGGTCTGTGACAACTCCTTAGCACGGTGGCTTGATTTCGGTTCGCCCAAAAAATGAAGCTGCCTTCTGTTTTTCATTGGTCTTATCTGGTTTGGCTATAGTACAACATTAAAACCGCAAAAAGGAAATATCACAATGTTCATGTCTGTTTCAAGTTCGAGATCATGATCTTGTTGGATTAGTGTGTTAGCCCTCTAGTCAACTGTCTGTCCTCTCCTTGTATTTTTTCTTTCATCTCTATGTTACAATATTTCTGTAAGTCATCCGTCTAATTTTTTCCTCCTTGATTAAGTTTTATAAAAAAGGATGTAGATCTGAATACTATGTGATGATTTTACATCTTTTGGTTATTTTTTTTGCACGCATAATCTTCTAAATACTATTGATCTTGTTGTTTTTAGTAAGTTATTTAACGACTCCTCTTATCCAATTAATTTTGGTTTGATTGAGTACTCTGGGGTCTCGTTTGTTACTTCATTTCCTTTGAGTTGCGTGTTTCTAATTATTCGTAAATGTGTTTATACTATTTTGTTTTAGGTTAATGCTCGAATATTGTTTATTGATCCTTCAACTAGAGCTGTTGGTTTGACGCTGAATCCACATCTTGTCAGTAACAAGGCTCCTCCTTCAGTAAGTTATTTTGCATTCATAAATCTCTAATGTCTTGCACTTTATGCTCTGAGATAAAATTTTGGACTCACAAGTATCTTTCCTTTTTAATTTTTTATTATTGTGTTGTGCAGCTGTAGTCTGTAGTCCTATAACCTATCTGTGAGCATGATTTGACTCTGTATACTTAAATTTAGGATTGATGAGTCATTCCTGGTCCATATTACCATATGTGGGCACATGTTTTGGGTTTCTCTTGTCTTGTTGCAAGCAGATACTCAGCTGGGGTTCCTTTTGGTCTGTTTGTAGAATGATTTGTTTCTTCCATAAATTGATGCTCCAGTCATTGTTCATTATCAAAATTAGGATTGTTATACAACAACTGTTATTATGCTTTGTTTTTTGTTTAAAAATAGGCTAGCCATGGAGATATCTTTAGTCATCTCATATGAATTTAAAATTTGGGCTTTTCACATTTAAGCCCTTGATGAGATTAAATCTAGAGAAAAATACTTCAAACTCAAATACTTTAGGAAAACACCCTTCTTACTTTGCAGTGCAATGGGAGGACACCAAGGCAATTTCTCAATTAAGAATCACTTGGATTATGTTCTTCTAATTCCTTCAATCTATGGAGCTTTTGTTGAGTAACTATCAACATTGTGGACTGCTATCAAAACAGAGAAGTATCACCACTGCATGGAATTTTTTCCTGGAAAACATTCATAGCTTTTTTTTTCTTTGGTACACACAGGGTTGAGAGAATAAGAAGATTAAATTTAACAAGTGTTTAGAATATTCGGACATTCTTCTTTTATTCTCTTCACCTCCTCTCCCACGCTCTCTCTTTTTCTCTGCCGATATTGTGCCCATCTTATAACTGCTTGTGGAGGCTTTTTTTTTTTTTTTTTTTTTTTGGGTCAAAAACTAGTCCAGAAGGCCACTGGGAAAGAGAAGAACAGCCACCCTTCTTGAGACTAACATCATTTGCTTTAATGTGTAGCTTGTTAAAATTGGAGACATATGTGATGACTCAAAAGTGGTGAGGGTCGACAAAGGATTGGGCCTTCTGCTTGAAGTACCATCTGCCCCGGTTTCAACTCCGGCATACGTTAGTGTACGTTCATTCTGTAGCTTTAATTGTGAGGCTATTTTTGCTTACATATTTGTTATCATATAGATGATGTATCTTTTTTTATTAATTGTCTTAATTATAGATATCTGATGTGGCTGAAGAGGATGCTCGAAAGCTTGAAAAAAAGTTCAAGCTAGGTAGTCGTGTTCGTGTCAGAATTCTTGGTTTTAGACACCTGGAAGGGCTTGCGACAGGGACGTCGAAGGTGATGTTTATATGTTCAACCTTGCTTTTGGTGACATACACTTGTTTGATATTACACCTTGTGGTGTAGTGTATTGTAGAAAGGGAGCTGCAGAGCTTTTGCCTAAATGCCCATATTACTCTCTCTTGGAATGATCATTTACTAAACGACTTTGACATGAACTTTGAAGTTTAGGCTATTGTGCTGAAGAAGCCTGAGCCTAAGTGGCATTTAACATGTATCAAAAACATGTTTTGCAAACTTTGGTATACTATTCCCTAAAATGTTGAATCTAGAACTCATTTAGCCATATGATGATATTAGCCAATCTGAAGATTGATCTCATGTTGTATGGGCAACTAAAGACGGATCTGCATGAGAGGACGGTGTCATCTCACTTTCAAATAAACTTATCTTGACATACATATTTGAGTTGTCCACCATCGGTCCAAGGAGGACTTTTTGGATTGACAGACCAAATAGGAACAATCTCTACAGTCTTATGCAATGCTTAGGATCCCAGGGACAACTGGTTGATATAATTGTCAGCTAGTTTCTTATGTGCCAACTTCTCTTCAAATTTAACATATGAAAGTGGATTATTCGTGAAAGAACAACTGAACTGAGTAATTTCTTATTTTCAGTATCTTGTATTTACCAAGTAGTGTTGCAATTAGAATATTTCTGATTTGGTTGGAATATTAGGTTGAGTTAGAGCCTCATCTTGTTTGTTTGAGTCAGATTTGATGAACCAGTTATCTAGTTTACCTCATTTTGTTTGCAGCTCCACAAAACTAGAAATTGTATTCTTCCATTTCCACAATAAATATTTTCTTAGATGCTAGAAATTTTTTCTATATAGTTGTAAATGCCACTGGTGGTGGTAACCCTGTTCCTGTTTTTGTTCACTGAAGGAGCCTTTTATTGTCAAGGTTCTTTGTGTTCTGTGTCGTGCAAATTTGTTTGAGCTATATGTTGTGGATATCCTTGTGTCTTCTGAAGCAACCAAATCGCGCCTGTTTCTAACTGAACATATGCAGATAGCTCTCTTTCTGTATCATTTCATACCCTAGCTTGATTTATACTTCCTTGGAACTTATGTTTCACCGTCTAGAAAAATTCAGGATTTACTCTCTCCCATTAAGACGATGCTGGTTATTCCATGTTTAGGTGTTGCCCTTATTGATTTACAAGTATGTCTAATTGGATTTCTGTGAAGCAGGCCAGCGCTATGGAAGGGACAGTCTTTACTCATTCTGATGTCAAGCCTGGGATGGTGGTGAGAGGTAAAATCATAGCTGTGGACAGCTTTGGTGCTATCGTGCAATTTCCTGGTGGTGTGAAGGCACTTTGCCCTCTTACTCATATGTCTGAGTTTGAAATTGCAAAGCCTGGAAAAAAATTTAAGGTATCTTATACGTGTACTCTTTTCGGCCATGGTATATGTTCACTGGACTCTCCTATGGATTTTGTTTTTACAGGTCAATGATATTATAGTGATAATCATCATCTGGAATTTAATTTTGAATCTTTTCATTCCATTTCCCATGTCACTCTGCAGATTGGAGCTGAACTTCTGTTCCGTGTGCTTGGTTGCAAGTCCAAGAGAATAACCGTTACACACAAGAAAACACTTGTATGTAATATTTTTGTTTTAAGTTTTGATTGTTCTATATTTTTTCTTTGGTTGGCATGGTATCTTTCAATCTTCTACAAATAGTATTCATCTGGTTGATTTACAGGTGAAATCGAAACATGGGATTGTTAGTTCATATGCTGAGGCTGTTGACGGATTAATCACCCATGGGTGGATAAGAAAGATTGAAGAACATGGATGCTTTGTCCATTTTTACAATGGTGTCCAAGGATTTGCTCCAAGGTAAGGCCCTGACCACTTAGCTTGCAATCTAAATAATCTCTTGACTTGAATGATGATCATAATAAATGTTCATCTATACTCTTTATTTTGGTATATGGAATACGTCTTCTTATTTTGCAGTGTTAATCTTACTTGCATGTGTTTTTTTCCCGTCTTGTTGGTGGATTTCTTAGTATAGATGATTCATTTCCTCAGCATAGATGTTTCTTTGTATACGTTTGTTGGCAATGTACTCGTTGCTAAGACCAGCTTAAATTTAAGGCTCAACCAATGGAAGGCTAGTACTTTTCTTTGGTGTTGAAGTTCAGGCACTTGCTTGACATGATTTAATTGAGCATTAAACTGTACCCGAAGGCATGTGCATGTTAATACAGGGAAAGGCTAAGTAATAGAAAGTTGTATTTCTTGTATCTTTAGTCTACAGAAGAGACTGTATGATCAGTGATCGGAATTACTCATATTTGTTTGACAAGGGAGATGAATGTATTGCATATATACAATCTATGGAAAGGTTTCTAGTTCATATATGAAAATTCTAAATGAATGTCTTCCAATTGTTGTAAGTTTTTCCTTCAGTTTAAATATGGACATAGCCAAAGTAAGGGGATTTTTCTCTTGGCTATTGATTGGAAGTAAGATATCATTTATTTGACACGAAGATGTCAAAGTAAGGTGTAGTATGCATATCTTTGTTCTCCATTTCTATTTATTCAATTAATGTTCTTAGAAGTCTTGGAAGTGACACATTGTTAAATATACCAAATCATTAAAATTGTCTGTTTATTTATGCAGAACATTAACTATTTGGTTTTTGTTTGTGTGGTATGTTTTGTTTTTATTTTTATTTTTAATTGTACTCACAATTGTTTGTTATTGATTACTTGTTCTTATTTGAAACCAGATCTGAACTAGGATTGGAACCAGGATCTGACCCAAGTTCAATGTATCATGTTGGGCAAGTTGTCAAATGTAGAGTTATCAATTCCAATCCTACATCAAGGCGGATCAAACTTAGCTTCGTAATAAGGCCTCCAAGGTTTGTTTCCTTATGCTATGACTTTATTTTATTTTATTATCAACTTCTATACACTTATTTGTGACTTTTGCTTGGTTTTACTTTTGGGAGTGAACACAAATGCCCTAATGTATTGTCTATTTTCAGAAAAATGTAAAAAATTCAAATGCTTTAATGTATCTATGCCTCTGAAATGTTAAAAGTATTTCCAGTAAGCTGTATGCTGTAGTTAGATCCTTGATGGCTTTAATGATTTAGATTTATATAGTGGGTTATGTTTTCAAATTTTGAAGACCAGAGCATTAAGTTTGAGTTTCAATTACCAAAGAAGAAGAAGACAAGCCTGAATATTTGTTCTGCTGATATGATTGGATTTGAATTGACAGGGTTTCTGAGGATGATGTAGCCAAGTTGGGTTGCCTTGTTTCTGGAGTTGTTGATCGAGTAACCCCCAATGCTGTTTATGTTAATGGAAAAGGTTACTCGATGGGAACAATTTTTACCGATCACTTGTCAGATCACCACGGTATATATTTATTTGCATTGATATTGATTATTTTGGTCTCTTGTTTGGTGCTCTCATTCTATCTCTTGCTATGCAGGGCTTGCTGCTTTGATGAGGTCAGTTTTGAAGCCTGGATATGAATTTGATCAATTGCTGGTGCTAGGTATGAGAACTTCATCACCCCTATTGACTATTGATCTCGATCTATCTCTCTCTCTCTCTCTCTCATCAGTTTTGTTTTTATTTTTATATGTATTAAACCAACAATTAGAGAAAGTATTTTAAAATTTATTCTTTTACCTTTCCCTAAAATATTTCATGGACAAACAAAACAATAGTAAGAGAACAGTGAGAAGGGTGGATCCATGTGGGCTTAAAAAGGAAAATTGGATTTAATGGAAGAATCGATGGGAAATGTTAAATAGAGGTGGAATTTTCTTCTAAAAGCTTTTATATTTGACGCATTTGTTCCCTGTATGAAATCTTTTTTTGTATTATTAATTAGTTCATAACCTTTTTTCATGTTCCAATTGATTGGGGATCCTTTATCTCCAGCATCATATCTTTTCCTATAGTTTTTTTCTTTCTTACATATCTGATCTTGGAGTGTCTAATTTAAAATTGTATTCATTTATTATTTCTGCGGTCTCTTATTGATTGTGACAATTTTCTCTTTGGATATTTCAATTTGGTATTCTCAATGCAATTTTCAATTTCTTACAGTTGGATGAAATCTGTATCATCTTTGATAACTTTTAATCTTGAAATTTTGTCTTGGATTGATGTAGACATTGAAGGGAACAATTTGATACTTTCTGCAAAATATTCTCAATGCAATTTTCAATTTCTTACGGTCGGATGAAATCTGTATCTTCTTTGATAACTTCTAATCTTGAAATTGTCTTGGATTGATGTAGACATTGAAGGGAACAATCTGATCCTTTCTGCAAAATATTCTTTGATTAATTCAGTTCAGCATCTTCCTTCAAAATATTCTTTGAAGGGAACAATTTGATACTTTCTGCAAAATATTCTCAATGCAATTTTCAATTTCTTACAGTCGGATGAAATCTGTATCTTCTTTGATAACTTCTAATCTTGAAATTGTCTTGGATTGATGTAGACATTGAAGGGAACAATCTGATCCTTTCTGCAAAATATTCTTTGATTAATTCAGTTCAGCATCTTCCCTCAGAACTCAGTCAACTTCATCCTAACTCGGTAGTTCATGTAAGCACCTGAAGTTTTCGATGTGTATGGAATGTTATTCTTTTGTGGGAACACTTTGTTCAAGTTATATATAGTTGTTTATTGGTTGAAATGATTGCTTCAAGTTATATATAGTTGTTTATTGGTTGAAATGATTGCTTAGTACTTACAAGTGGCAATTTTTGCTGTTTGATGGAACTAGGGATACATTTGTAACTTAATTGAAACTGGGTGTTTTGTTCGCTTTCTTGGGCGTTTGACTGGTTTCTCCCCCAGGCATAAGGTTCATTTCTTCCCCTTCAAGTTTTCCATATTCTTCCCCCTCTACCTCTGTTACATCTGAATCCAATAATTTTTTTTTTCTTCACTTTGTAGGCAACGGATGACCCTAAAGCTGATCTTTCAGAAACCTATTTCATTGGACAATCTGTTCGCAGTAATATACTAAATGTGGGTGAACTGTTTGAGACAAATTTTTTAAATTTATATTTGCTACGAGACTAGTAAGTGGCAATCAGATCCTTTAACTACTTATTTCCTCCCCAGGTCAGGTAGCGAATCAGGTCGAATAACACTGTCGTTGAAGCAGTCATCTTGCTCTTCAACAGATGTGTCCTTTGTTCAGGAGTACTTTAAGTTGGAGGAGAAGGTAATGAACATCCGCACCGTTCTAAATTGAGTTGTCTTGAGTTGGTTTAATTGCTGTTTGTTCTCGAGTTATCTTCTTTAATTGATTATATTCCTATGTTAATTTTTATATGTTGTTTCATATGTATTCCATTCCATATTACGTAATTGTTAAATTACATTGCAGAATGCTTTATTAAGATTTTCTTTCTATATTGTTTTACTACAGTTCTAACCCTTGAAAGTGCTCCTTTTGGTGTAGATTGCTACGCTGCAACTGTTAGACTCAAAAGAATCCAAGTCAAACTGGTCAGAAGGATTTACAATTGGCAGTGTTGTTGAGGGAAAAGTACAGGAGGTAAAGGATGTTGGAGTTGTTGTCAGCTTTGAGAAATATAATGACGTCTTTGGTTTCATCACACACTACCAATGTAAGTTATTTCACTGATGGTTTGGTCAATTATTTGTTTTCTTAATTTCTTTCAGACAGTAATAAAATTCCATCTTTTCTATTGTAATCTCTGCAGTAGGTGGGACCGTTGTAGAAACAGGCTCCAGCGTTCATGCAGTTGTACTTGATGTTGCCAAGGCGGAGCACCTTGTTGATTTATCGATGAAACAAGAGTTCACTAATAAATTCAAAGAAAGTTCTGACAAGAAAAGTCATAAGAAGGTTAAATGCATTTCTTGTATATCTTTGAATTTTCTATTTTGATGTGTGAATTTAGTAATGAATCTGAGATTAGTCTTTCTTAAAAAACTTATTTCTTACTAGTGAAGATTTTCATCATTCTCTGTTGCGTTTTACGTTGTTGTAACTTCTAGCTTTCTTATTTTGCTCTACATTTTTTAAATATTGATTTCAGAAACGAAAAAGTGAAGCATTGGATGACCTGGAGGTACATCAGACAGTAAATGCAATTGTTGAGATTGTGAAGGAGAATTACCTGGTAAGTTTTGTAGTTAATATAAGTTGTGCCTTATATTTTGATTGGCACACATGTTCTCAACCTCTTATTTATTTGATTTTTATATTCTTCATCGCAGGTTCTTTCAATCCCCAAATATAATTATGCTGTAGGATATGCATCAATCTCTGACTACAATACTCAAAAAGTTCCTCAGAAACAGTTTTTGAATGGACAAAGGTGATCATGGTCTTGATTATCTGACATCTTTTTTTTTTTTTTTTTTTTTTTTCCGGTTCTATATTCAATCTGTTTGTTGTCGCATATGGCTTTGAAAGATTGTGGTCTTGTTGTCTTAAAGAAATAGGCCAGCAATATGTATAATAGTTTCTCTTAATGCAGTGTTGATGCCACTGTTATGGCTCTTTCAAGCCCTACAACAACAGGTAGGTTGCTTTTACTACTTAAATCTATAAGTGAGTCCGAGACATCCAGTTCAAAACGGGCAAAGAAGAAGTCCAGCTATAAAGTGGGATCTATGGTTGAGGCAGAGGTAATATCCGTTTCTGGTGATTTTGTTTACAACTTGCTGCTGTTCTTCAATTGTATTGAGTTATCATGAGCTTTGGTTTTTTTCTTGTATTTCTTACATATTTATAAATAAACACAAAAGATCTTTTTGACTATTGTGTACTCATTTATTGCTCTCATCACTTGCTGTCACCATCCAGATTACGGAAATAAAGCCTCTTGAACTAAGATTGAAATTTGGAATTGGCTTTCATGGGCGGGTTCACATTACAGAGGTACATCTTATGAATTCTTTGATTTAAGCCTTTTTAATTTTAATTTGTAATTTTGTATGCATTCACCCATCATATGCATGTTATTTCAGTGTTCCTAATTGTTGTCTGATACAACTACTTCCTTGATCCCCATTTGTGTAGGTAAATGATGAGTTTCTGGAAGATCCATTTAATAACTTCAGAATTGGGCAAACAGTGGCTGCAAAGATCGTTGCCAAGACTAATTATTCAGATAACAACAAAAAGAGCTACCAGTGGGATCTTTCCTTGAAATCTACAATGCTAACGGGTAACTTGCGTCTAATAATTTTTTTTGTTACACTGGTCTGTTTCTTTAGATTGTGATTTCTTGCACTATCTGATTGTTTGTTAAATTTACCAATGCTAATTTAAGCATCCTCTTTAATGGACGTTTATATTCTCTTCTTGTAAACAAGAAAATGTGTATCTTAAATGTGTAGTTATTCTATGGATATAAAATCTTGGGTCATAGCCTAAGCAACTCTTGTTTTGAGGAATTTCCTCATGATACTGTCAATTATATTCAGCTGCTCTAGCTGTACTTATTCCTGGGATACCTTCATTATGTGATGTTCAGCACCATGAGCATAATTGGCTGTGTTGAAGTTTAGTAGTCATCATCTCATGGATATTACTTGATAGCATAATGCAACTGTGATGTCAAAACTTGTTAGATTCAATCAATTGAAAAGAAATGGTTAGATTTTTTATATAGGTTTGTTCTTTTTATCTGGTTGAAGCTTCTAGGTCATGACATTTTTCTTCTGGAAATTCTGTGTCCATTCAGATTGCTTGACTACTCTTAATTATTTAATTAATGGTGTTCTGGCTAAGTCTTGTTTCATTTATCTAACCTACTTGTTCCTCAATCGTTATTTGTCTTATTTTGAATTTGCAATTTCATTTCAGGTTCCTGTGAAATAGGGGAAAGGATTATAACTGAAGATCTTGATTTCTCAACTGGGCAATGTGTCTCTGGTTATGTTTATAAAGTGGATGGTGAATGGGTCTGGTTGACAATATCTCGAAGTGTTAGGGCTCAGCTTTTTATTCTCGACAGTGCTTGTGAGCCTAGTGAACTTAAAGAGTTTCAGAAACGCTTTCACCTGGGAAATGCTGTGTCTGGTTATGTCTTAAGTGTTAACAGGGAGAAAAAGCTATTGCGCCTGGTTCTGCATCCTTTTTCTCCCATCTCTGATAAAACTGTTGATCATGGGGTTCCAAAGATGGATGATCCACACATTAACATTATGAATGAGAATGTAACTGCTCATATTCGCAAGGGACATGTTATAGGTGGGAGAATAATTAAAAAACTTCCAGGTCTTAGTGGAATGACTGTGCAAATTGGACCCCATCTTTATGGCAGGGTCCATTATACTGAACTTTACGACTCATGGGAGTCTGACCCATTGTCTGGATATCATGAAGGGCAATTTGTCAAATGCAAGGTCCTTGAACTTATCCGCTCTGTGAAGGGAACTTTTCACATTGATTTGTCTTTGCGCGCTTCTTTAGTTGGCAGGCTCGGTCCAGATTCTGTGGAACCCCAGGATGACAAGTAAGTCATGGCCTTCATCGCCAAAGTAACTTAGAAGCAATGGACTTTTATTAAAACTGTTGTTGCTCATTGTGTTAATCAGTTGCATATTTAATTCATCTCCGGAGCATGAATTGTCCAAAATACTTATTTTTAACCTTATGTTCTCGTATGCTTGCAGTCTAGAATTTTATTGCTGTACGTTCTCTTGATGAAAGATATGCATGTAAACGATGTAATGCACATAATGAATAGGGTAGTGTGAGTTTACATGTGCCACGCTGATGGCGTTCTTTGAAGCATCTTGGAAATTATTTTCAGTCACGATGAGTTATCATGTACTACAAAATCACGACATGTTCTATTAGTTTTTGTTTGTCAGCTGCTGTTCACACTTCTAGTTTGTCATCATGCACTACAAAATCTATATTGAATTATTTCAACACATACACTGATGAATGCAGAATGACAAACTGGGAATGTGAATAACATTTTATTTTGACATGCTTAACAAACTTTTACTTTTGCATTGTCACTGTTAAAATTTTTGCAATGAAGATTGGCTTTCTTTGGTTTTCACTGTTTGTTGCTTGCTTTGGCTCTTGCTTTCTCTGTTTTGCTACTGAACGGTAATATTTTTTCTGTTCAGGCATTCTCAAACCAAACGTGTGGAAACGATCGAAGATCTTAATCCTAACATAGTGGTTCAGGTGTTCAAGATTATCTCTCTTTCAAAGCTTTACTTGCAAGTTTTTTATTTTTATGTACTCTGATTTAATTAGGATATCGTAGTGTCTTATTTGGCTCATGATTATTCTTGAATGATAGGGTTATGTGAAAAATATAACGCCAAAAGGATGTTTTATTTTGCTTTCGCGGAAGCTTGATGCGAAAATTCTCATCTCCAATTTATCCGATGGATATGTTCAAGATCTCGAAAAGGAATTCCCAGTTGGAAAACTTGTAACTGGCAGGCAAGTAATTTTTTTTTCCCATGTTGAAAAAAAAGTTCCATTTATTGATAGAATTCAATTCAGTGATGCACTGTTACTAAGACGCTATGGTGCAGGGTTTCGTCTGTGGAGCCATTATCGAAGCGAGTTGAAGTCACCTTAAAGTCATTGAACGCAAGCAGTGTGCCACA
Source organism: Cotoneaster glaucophyllus (assembly GCA_036320875.1). Classification (NCBI taxonomy): domain Eukaryota; kingdom Viridiplantae; phylum Streptophyta; class Magnoliopsida; order Rosales; family Rosaceae; genus Cotoneaster; species Cotoneaster glaucophyllus. Next base: position 21,487,658 of record CM070067.1, read on the forward strand.
GTTTGGAAGTGATAATTTGGATAGCTTGCATGTTGGAGATATTATCTCTGGCAGGGTAAAAAGGATGGAGTCATATGGTTTATTCATCACGATTGACAACACAAATGTGGTAATGGATGAGTCACATCAAGCAAAGTTCACTTTTTATATCTATTTATATGTCTCTGTGTGTGTTTGGCAACATTTGCCCAATGTTTTTCCTCGATGACTACATATGTGAATTTTGATATCATTCCATTTTCTGTCTAAGCATCCTTTGATGAGCAACGTACACTGGCAAATTTAAAAATAGAAAGCAAAGTTCTTTGTAATAAATTCCTCTCTTTTGTTATACATGTGGGAATGCATTTATAATTCATGTACCTCTTTTCATTGAAAGGATTTCATGTTTTTTTTTTCTTTTGTGCTTAGGTTGGACTATGCCATGTATCGGAGCTTTCAGAAGATAAACTTGACAATATTGAAACTAAATACAAAACTGGAGAGAGGGTGACAGCAAAAGTATTGAAGGTATTGTTTATCTATTATGGTTGTGAAAATTCCTACTCTTGGACAGTTGTTTTTTTTTATCTTTTTATAATTTGTGGGATCTTTTTAACTGCATAACACTGAACTTATGAGAACATTTATATGATTATACTTTCACCTCTATCTGAGGTAATTTCACATTGTGTTTTTGGTTCACTGTGTTTCTGTTTACACGTGTTGTCATAAATAATTGTTCTGTTTACACATTTCAATAACTATAATGTTATGGCTGTGTTATGCATTCATGACAACTGTAGTGTTAATTATTCAACTTCTTTTATCAGGTGGATAAAGAGAGGCACCGAGTTTCTCTCGGGATGAAGGACGTTTATATTATGGACAATGATGACCTTGAGACGCCCTCAGAACAAGATCCTGATGAAACCATTGTGGAGAATGTTCTTACGGATGTTACTATGTCAGAAATATATCCCGAAAGCAATTCATTTTTTACCCAGGACATGGATGTCGATAGTAAAAATGCAGAATCCCAGTTTCTTGCACAAGCAGAATCTAGGGCTTTTGTTCCTCCGCTTGAAGTCACTCTTGATGACATAGACCAATTCGACGGTGAAGATAAAGAGCATCTTGATGTAGACACAGTCAACGAAAAGAAAATGCAGCCGACAAAGAAAAAAGCTAAGGAAGAGAGGTTGGGTTTTTATATGTGTGTTTCCCTTTTCCTTATTTTCTAAGGCTGTCAACACACTCCTCACTTACCCTTCTGGTTCTAATTGGAAACAATTTTTTTTCAGGGAGAGCGAGATAAGGTCTGCCGAGGAAAGACTATTGGCAAATGATATACCCAGAACTGATGAGGAATATGAGAAACTAGTTAGAACTTCTCCAAATAGCAGTTTTGTCTGGATAAAATATATGGAATTTGTGCTTTCTACATCTAATGTTGAGAAGGCACGCTCAATTGCAGAAAGGTACTCTTTAGCCAAAAACACGCATTGCTTATATGCTAATGGGACAGTCATGCTTCCGGAATAATCGTATAAATATTGCATGCTACTTGACCTGATATGTGGATAATTAATCTAGTTATGTAGTTTGCTATAGGGTTTGAAAACCTGTGTTTCGGGTACGGAACAAGAGGTTTCTGGTATGCTTAAAAGAAGTTTTGTAAAATAAGATTGTCATAGATGCTAAAATTGTTTGAACGAACTATTGTAGGCACTTATAACTGAACCAAAGTTCCTGGTATATTTGGTGCTTATAACTCTTGCTCTTAGTTCTTTAATGTGTGTGTCTGAGACACTGCGTGTATATATGTGCTGCTTATAATAATCCGTGTTTACATAATTAAGCTTGAAGGATTCTCTTTTCTCTCTGAAGGGCTCTGGCAACAATAAAGTTGGACAAAGAGACTGAGAAGGAGAAGCTCAATGTTTGGGTGGCTTATTTCAATTTGGAAAACAAATACGGAAGTCCTCCAGAGGTAATAAAATAGTAAGAGCAATCCTCGTTTTCTTATGTGGATATGAAGCCCTTTAACCTGCTTTTTTTTCTTCTTCAGGAAGCTGTAAAGAAAGTCTTTCAAAGAGCAGTGCAGTGTAATGATTCCAAAACAGTTCATTTGGCACTTTTAGGACTGTATGAAAGGACTGAGCAACACAGGTTGGCTGACGAGCTACTTGATAAAATGACAAAGAAGTTCAAGACTTCCTGCAAGGTAGTGATTTCCTACATTTTTGATCTCCTATCTGGGTATACGCGTGTGTGTAAAGGTTCAAAGGCTCTTTTGATGTATAAACAGTATATTGATACTGAATGGACTTGTAGGTTTGGCTAAGGCGGGTAAAGCTGCTCTTAACGCGACAGCAGGATGGGATTCAGGATGTTCTCAGTCGTGCTGAGAAAGTCCTTCCTAAGAATAAGCTTATCAAATTCAATTCCCAGACAGCTATCCTTGAGTTTAAATGTGGAGAACCCGAGAGAGGACGATCCATGTTTGAGAATATTTTGCGGAATAACCCTAAGAGAACAGACTTGTGGAGCGTCTACCTTGATCAAGTAAATGCCCATTTTCTAGCATTTAAGTATTATTACATTTGTTGTGTCAAATTCAAGGCAGTAATTTACACTCTTTTGTACCACCGTGGCAGGAAATTCGACTTGGAAATAGCGATCTGATTCATGCACTATTTGAGAGGGCAACTAGTTTGAGCCTCCCAGCCAAAAAGATGAAGGTGTGTACAATTATATTCCCCTTTAACTGAGAATGTTTTGCCTTTTGTCTCCTGTTAGAGCTTATACGGGTGCTTCTTTTCTGGATTTGCAGTTCTTATTTAAAAAGTATCTGGCGTATGAGAAGTCGCGCGGCGATGAAGAAAAGATCGAGTATGTGAAACGGAAGGCAATGGAGTACGTGGAGAATACAGTAGCTTGATATCAATTGTTCCTCTTACTACGAAGGAAAAAAGTTTCCTGGTTCATAATCTTCAGATTGCTAACCAAATTTGCTGTTGGCCGCGTACACGAGAGAGCCGCGTACACGAGAGATGGGGGATGGCCAATTTTCAGCTCAATGAGGAGGCTACATGGCAGGATGTAGAAGGGTACCATGGATGAAGCATTGAGAGATTTTAAGAAGTAACTGACAAGTATGTAAGATTTACGTTGGAAAGATTTTGGCGCTCTTGTTTTTTGTTGAAACTGAAACTTATCATTTTTGTTACCGGTGGCGGAGTTTTGATCTCAATTGTAACCCTTGGGAATTGTAAGTTAATAGAATTCTTCGGTTGTCCGTGTTTTTGTTATCACCCCTTTGTTTTTGGCAAGAAGATTCAATATCCGACAATTATACTAACATAATTCTTCGGTTGAGTAGTCTTTTAGATTTCATACAACCGACTCATTTAGTGAGAGAAGACTTTATTGTTGTTGTATTAATAATTGCTAAGTTGGCGATGCAACTCTAATAACAAAATGCATATCTTTTTGAAAACCTTAGTTTGATGAGAAAACTTAATAGGCAATAAATTTCCCTTGTTGAATCTTCTTCACAAAACTGATGAGGTTTTCGAAAGTTCACAGTATCATCAAGTAGCATTTGTAAGAACTGTTTCTCACAAACACTTATAAGTAGAAGAGCTATTTGATAATAATGGAGAGGATTTTTTTCTAAAATAATGGATAATAGAGAGTTGTAGGACTCGTTTGGAAGTTGTCTTTAAAATCGATGGAAGTGCTTTTAGTGAAAATGTTTTAGGGATCAATCTATAGTAAAAATACAAATGAAGCACTTGAGTGCTTCCTACAATAAGCACATAATTGGTACTGCTTGCAAGAAGCACTTCTGGTGCTTTTGGAACTTAAAAAACAATTTATGAAAAAGTGCTTCAATCATTTAAAAGCGGTTCCAAACGAGCCCTTAGTCCTTGAGAGAATAAGGTGGAAGTGGTTTTGTGAATCTTCACTCATCAAAAGTAGGTTTGGCAGATGCAGGTTGAGCTAATTGTTCAGGGCAATATACTTCTGCTTTCTTGCATTAGAGTTTGAATTCCGCCTCCTTACATGTTAGGGAAATAATTAATAGGAATTATTTGGTAGTGGTGATGATATGTAGACACACATGGGACCACAACCTTCTCCTATTTTAGCTAATACCAGATGACCACACGTGTTCCACAGAGGTAAATCAGTTATTTTGATGTGCGAGCTGGAAAAAAAAAAGAAAAAAGAAAAGAAAAAGAGAAATAGTAAATTGGGTAGTGCTAACCACACTATGGCCGTCGAATCAAATGAATTGAAAAAGATCAATGACTAAAAATTAATAAATGTGTTGAAGGTAAAAATAAGTGTGTGAATAATACTATCTTACAACTTCTGTAGTAAAAGAGAAAAACAACATGATATATTTCTAGTGAAGCAACAAATTACAATAAAAATAGTACTCCCACATAAAACCAAAAAATAAGTTGCTTTAAAGCAGTGCCAAAGCTTTTAACCAAATACATAATACATCAGGCCCTTTAAGGGATCCAAATTTTTTTTCAAAAATGGGAATTAGGTGTGGGGTCCATTCCACATCGAACTTTAATAATATGAACCGTTTATTTTGTAAGTCTCGCTTACAAAAATTCAATTCAATCCGAAACCATTTGCCTATTTAATTATCAAGATAAAAATTTCATTGTTTATTATATAACAAAGTATTCGTTAATTTCTTTGAACTCAATTAGATGTCTTAAACAATTTCGATTTGGCTAATACTTTGCAAGGATGATCTATGATGTGCAACTTGAAAAATAGACAGCTCGGATTGTTAAAGTTTGATGTGATATGAACTCCACAACTAATCCCCATTTTTATAAAAAAATACGGATCCCTTCCCTTAAAGCTTTCTTATATATGCATATCTATTTGATGTGAAGAAGTTTTTGGAGAACTTTTAAGAGCAGAAGGTAAGCTGTCAACTGAGGAAAATGGCCTTCGGTGTTTAGGATCTTGACTTCTGCAGGACCACCAAGCTTCTTCTTCATGTAATATGCAACCGATTTCGGAACGATAAAATCATTTCTGGACTGGATTATGCTACTAGGAACAATAATTTGTGGCAAAATTCTTCTGAGGTCGCTCAGAAACACAACTCTAGCTACCCTTACAGCAATCATAGGGTTCATTCTTCCCAAGCTGTTTTCGAACTCGGTTATCGCACTTGTGTCGTTTACACCTATTGGTGTTGGGGCAAAACTTGGAACCCAACTTGTGAAGTTATTCCCTATTTGGTTGAAGAGCTCATCCAGTTGTGGTCTGGTGAAGCCTCCGGTGTATGCTGTGGCGTTGAGGTACCTACAAGCAAAATAAATGTAAAACTAACTGTCGGGTGTCGACACAATGTGGTATTGTTTACCTGTATCATGTTTACTAGTCACATATTATGCAAGAGAGAAGGTTAGACTTAGGGCTGGTTTGGTATTGCTGTGCTTTGAAAAAAAAACTGTTTCTGTTGTGATGTGAGAATAAGCAGCTGTAAAATAAAGCAGTGTGTGGTAAACTTTTTGGTAAAAGTGCATTTGAAAAAAAAAACAGGATTATAGTGTTTGATAAACTTTTATGTAAAACAAATGTGAAAAAGCTGGTTTTTCAAAGCTGGGTTTTGCAGCTTTGTGTTTTTGGTTTTTTTTCACCCAAAACTGTGAAAAAAAGCTGAAGCTAAATGTTTACCAAATATAAAAAAGCTCACAGCTTTTTTTTATAGCCACTTTTTTTAGAATCACCTCAGTACCAAACCAAGGCTTACTTGTGTATAATATGGTTAATACGAGGAATTTAACTGAAAAAAGAAAAAGAAATATGTTGAAGTAACTAGAGTAACAAATGACGGGGACAATACAGTATGAGAGATTAGTACATGGTTGGTACAGTCCGGCGTACAAAAGGAACTCAACTGTCCAAAAGACAATGGCAAGAAAATAATGATTATCGTACATGTATAAGTATGGTATGTTTTTTTTGTCTACTTACTATATTACTAAATACTTATTATTGTGAAATTGTGAATATGAACTGTACATTTATATTCATGTAAGAATAAACTTAATCATCAGTGATTTATAATCATTGTGTACATGTGCGAGCCCCTCTTAGCAGGGATTCCGTTTCACTGTAATGGAAATGGAACGATGTGGATTTACTGTATTCGGGAGCAAAAAAGGGGAAACAATAAAACATATAAGAGGTCTATATGGTGAATAGATGGTTCTATTCCGATCACTTTTGCTACAGTAAAACGGAATCCCTACTGGTAACTTGTCCTTTTTATGTGTGGAGAGAGAGAGAGAGATGACCTGGGAGAGCCACTTAGTAGGATAAGGTGCTTGAAGAGTTGTGGTCTTTGAACAGAAGCGATGCATCCAACCATGGCAGCCATGGAGTGACCCAAATATACAGTCCTTTTAACGTTGAGATGATCAAGAAGGCAGACCAGGTCTTCTGCGTAAGCACTGAAGTTCGAGTACCTTTTGGGATCATAGAGTTTGAGATCAACATTTGGAGAGTAAACCCAGTCAAAAACCACAACCTTGAAGTAGCATGCAAGAAATGGGATGAGGAAGTGCCAAATTGTCTGGTCTGCACCAAACCCATGAGCAAGAACCAACGTCTGAGTTTCATTTCCGTACACATGAGTGTTTAGGGCTTGGACAATGCCTCCTCCATGGCACATGGCTTCCATCTCTATAACTAGAAATGCAATAGTGAGTGAAGGGATTGTATATATATGTTTACATACTATAAGATTTATGATGACATTTCTATAACTTTGAATTATTTGGGTTTTGGGTACTGTTTACATAAATATATAGGTCCGGAAATGATATCACACTTTTTTTTTTCCTCAGGCAAATATGTGTATTTCTAGTCTTTGAATCGAAAATAAAACAAAAAAAAAATATTACAAAAATAAACAAGATTGTGAATGGAGAAAGAAAAAATGTGCAAAAGTTATTTCTCTTCAAATTAGTGTACTTAATAAGATAATCAAGATATGTGTCACATTTTAATTCCGTAAGTATATGTTTCAATATTAGCAATATTACCTCCCTTCCAACTTTTTTGACGCCATATATTTATTTTTAATAAGATTTTGTGGTGCAACTGCAACCAATATGAAAACATAAATGCTTATATATTCAAATTTATGCATGTTTATCAATCGATTTTATATGTGATGTGGTAATTCTTAGAGAGAGAGAGAGCTCGTGGACTTGTTAGCATATATTTGCAGTTATGGGAAAAAGATGTGTACGTAATATATATTGAAAGTTCCCTTCAACTTGTATGAAAAAACTGCTGAAATGTTTTGTGCTTGCGTTCGTCCATCTTCTTCTCAGGATGCTCAAGCTGCATGCATGTGTGAAAAAAGATATATATCTACGTACGTAAATGTATAGAAAATTTACAATTAAACTGAATATCTTTCTGCTCGAGTTTGGATTTCGATTTCATGCGTAATGGTATATAATATATTCAATTTGTAAATTATAAGGTGTGAGTTGTTGCAGGGCACTACATCGATGCAGTTGGATATCTCAATTCATATGGACAAAATAAAAGCTTGCTTAAATGCAATTCAACAAATTTGCTGTCCATAAATTTATTGTGGTTGTTGTGTTTGTATACGTTTTTTGGAGAGATTTTGCAATGTACCGAGAACACGTTTCGGTACATTAAGTGTAAGAATACAATTGATTGTTGATTGAAAATTTTTTTTTAAATTTTCAATTAATTGTATTATTACATTTGGTGTACCGCGTTGTGTTCCTAACATCCCAAAAATTTCTCCGCTTTTTAAATTGAATGATGAATATATATAATTTAGTTTCGTTTGTGTCGACTGGATATGAAGCAATCATGCAAGAGACTGTTCTACAATTTATATATGTCCCCATTTAATAGCTTAGGTGCAAGAAAGAAACATGTACCTTCTTCATCTTTCATACCCATATATGATATATTTGACATTTCAATAGGTAAATGAGTTAGGCCATCATTGTTTGATGAGTAACGGCATAAGTATAGGAGTAGGTAAATTATACATATTTTGTTGAAGAATGTAATTCTACAATTAAAAACGTGACATGATATATTACTACTTATAGATGAATGGTTTCAAAATTAATAACATCGAGGCATTTTATGATAAAATTTAAAATTTGTTAGGTTTTGCATTTGGTTAAGTTGAGATAGTGTGTTGGTGTGATTAATTTTGGAAATGAGATTATATCGATTTGATTAGTTGTGGACATCTGACTCGACTATGAGGTCTTGACATAGTATCAGAGAGTATTCCCCTGACCTCAACCACTTCGATTGTGAACAAGACCTTGACCTTGATGACGAATCTTCTGCAGTAAAAGTTACCTATATGAAATTGATTACATGTGTGACCCATTAAAGACATGGTTCAATGTGAGGGAGAATGTTGAAAAAAATGCAAAATCCTACATCAAAAACTTGACAAAACATTCACTATTTTGCATATGGTATATTACTACTATTCATGTGATTAAGTTGAAATAATATCAGCATGATCAGTTGTGGGCCGCTGACTTAAATCTGAGATCTTGACCTACTTTAAAGTTGATAGGTACATTGATCCTCACATTCTTCTTATAATCAAAATCTCGTTGGATCGCAGATGGCGCTATGCACCACAGTGCTGGTTCGATCCCACCGATCTCCCTTCCTTCTAATAACTAACAATTTAACCTAATAAACTTATAGTTTGTCAAAAAAAAAAAAAAAAAAAAAAAAAGTGATTGGATCCGAAAGTTATAACACTTAAGTTCGAACAGTACAACTTTACCTCCTTAGTTTACATACTCAAAACCAAAATTTATTTAAATCACCCAAGTGAAAAGATGATCAATTAGCTGAAATTTTTGGGGTCCAATGGTTAATCGACTTTGAAATACATATGTTGCTCTTTTGGGGTATAACCTTTTGTTCTTAATGGATATTGTAACAAAGAAGGAATGCCCAAATAAATAAGGGAAATGATAAACACACTCTTTTTAACTTCTCGCACACTCTTGTTTGATCTTGTCTTATGTTTCCGGTTGATTTATTTTATCCGACAACAATAATTAAAAAGCGGTGTGTGAGAAGCTAAAAAAATTGAAAATCACATCCCACTAAAAACTTTGTTGCGCACGGTAACAGGTAGGCCAACACAGAGTTCAGGGTTTATGATGGTGTTGAGTGCCCCAAAGTTAATTAAGCATTCGGAGGAGTTCTAAAATGGTTTATGATGTGGTAGCTCAAGTTATGATCAGTTTGAGAACGTTCATGGTCCATTGGACTTATTTGGTTTGGCCGAAAGCGCTTTCAAATAAACAAAATTGAGAATTTACATAAAACGCGGTAGGTGATCTTTAAGTTTTCTTACAAGAAAGGGAGGTGATCATTTTGGCACTCCATCTTTCCACACCAGCACGCCTCTTGTTTTTGAAGTGATTGAACATAAAATCATATATGAGTGTATCAGCAACATGAAATTCCTTAATTAGAATTCGATCGATTATCACACAAAACACAACTCAGAACTTAGACTTCGATCGATTACCAGTCGAGTAAAAATAGGCTCTGACAATAAGCATCAACATAGTGAAAGTAACTTGAGTCCGTTCTGATTCCAGTATCTTTAACTTGGTGTGACTCGGGATCATACAAAACAAGCTTTGTATTTCTTCCATCCTGAATCATGTGAACTTTGCCACGATTTTTTTCTAATTCCCAATGACCATCAGGAAGACAAATTGTCCGGATAACTTTCCAAGCATCCGCTTCCAGAACCCATATGTCGATACACGAATTCTTCAAAGCATGACCAGGTCTTGTATGGAACAAAGAGAGTGATTTCTCAAACACTCAATACAAATATGATTATATGACCTATAAATTTGGGTGGTAGCACAATCTTTCGAAAAACCTCACTGCTCAAATAGAAAGCAAGGATGGAAGTGTGAGAATGTTCCGTTATAATCCAATACACAACTCCATCAAAGAAGGTACGTCTAGATTGCCAAGAAATGACAGTATTTGAAAACTAAGGCATCACAGTTATTCTTCTCCAAGCATCTGATCTAAGGCTGTAAACCTCAACTTCAAGGACGACATTCTCATGTGGAAGCAAAACCCTAACAAGCTTCACAACCTTATAGTCGTTTTCCCCACTATGAAACCCGAAACCATTAACAAAATGGCTTGTGTGCTGAACGAGGCCATTAGGAAGCCTCTTGAGTTTTCTGATTGATGGATTCCATAGATATATAGGATTATTCAAACTAAAGAAATTATAAAAAGAGATGCAAACCAATCCTTTGGACGAACCATGAACAAAGAATCTGAGACCTAATTTATCCGCAGGAAGCTCTACATCCAAACACTTGGACAATGTTTCAGCATTAAACAGTGACAAACAATTTTTCTTGTCATCTGTTTGGATAAGGAGAAAATCACAAGAACTTTGCACGACGTTCCTTTCGAGATGGGGACTTTTGAATTAAACTTTTCCAAGATTTACAAACTCATCTAAACCGCAAAAGAGATATCACTGGCAATCTTGCAAGGATATCAAACAAGATTTCTTCGGGTATATTGTGATTAAACATACTGAAAAAAAAAAAAAACTAGTTAATTAGATATCCAACAATTAAAGCGTATCTGATATACAAGATTTTGACGATGGAATGCAAAGAGAAGGCTGGCAACGATTGCTTGCTGCAAAGATGTAGAAGGTTGAAAGAAGGATTTTAAAGGGTGGTTTTGGAACTTCAAATAATTAAATTAAATTGAATTCGTTGATATATGTTAACTTCATACATCCAACAAAACTCTTAAGTCCAAGGATTAGGATTACTTACAATTAATTACAATACTTGTGAAACAAGGAATCCTAATTAGGGTTGTCTTATATATTAAAACCTCATGAAAGTCACTATAACAAACCTTGTCATTTTTGTGGTCATTGTAGCAAACCTGTGACTGTGAGTTAACGCCGTCGTCTGTTTTGGAGCCGATGCATAATGCACAGAAAGAAATTGCATGAAGCTCAATAACTTTTGGTACCTTCAAAGGAAAGCAAAGAATTTCATAAGGCAGTGCTTCCGGAAAAGAATGAAATTTACCCAAGATTTTATTTACCCTGCAGCCCAAACGAACAGGCAAACCTGTGTACAGTGTACGGTACAAAGAAAATTGCAGAATCTGTTACATAGGGTAAAGGGCAGTTTCATCCATGTTCCACACTTGCATTTCCAGGGCAGCAGTTGCCCTGTTCACTGAGTTACCTAAAAAAATGTGAATCCAAGATTTTACGCTTCATCGGCATGATCGTTAGCTCTGGTATTAGCAGTTGCGAATTGAGATCTTGCAACAAGGTCATTCGAATGTGCACGGTCGCCACCCGCCCGTTAGCTCCCTCAGTTGGAGGCTTGAAAGCCAACTTCCACCTCGCGATCAAAAGAAAATGAACGTTTAGTTTAGGGCATAATGAACCCGCTCGAGGAGTTGAACAAGCTGATAACGGGGACCGGTAAAAACCGTGATTTCATCCATGTTCCACACTTGTATCAGTTGCTCTCGAGATTTTGTTGTTTAATGTAGTTTTTTGTCTTAAAAATAAAAGTAATCCACAATTTTTCTTGGAAGTCTCTATTTGTCATTATGTTTGGTAATAGAAAAGAAAAATTATGGAAACCATTCCATTATGTTTATTCATTGATTTTCAATTCATTTGATCTGACAGCAGGAAATTGAAAAGGTTGTGTAAGAAGTAAAAATAGTTGTATGAATCGCACTACCCATTTTTGTAGCGTGTGGAAAAATTGTGACATTCCATGCAAAACAAGCGTTACCCAATTTTCTTTCTTTGTAGAGGACAACTAGCGTTCTACTATTGATCACATGTCGATAGTTCCGTTCCATAGCCGGACAACTAGTAGCAGCGTTCCATAGCCGGACAACAAGTTAGTGGCGGCGGCTGGCGGCGCATCATCCATTTCTTAAACATATCCGTACCCAATAATCGGACTTTGTTCTTGTAGATGAGCTCTTGAATTTTGTCAAAATTATGTTTCCATGTTTGGTAATATAGAGATAAAGATTGCAGAGCAGTAGAGCCAGAGAGAATACTATTCATGCACCACAACCATTCAATAGTTTTTACTCTGTTTACAACGATAACTGAATCGTTCTTTTCTCTTTTTCTTTTGACGAGAAGAGAACTGAATCACGCCTTCGTTCTAGAACACGCTCGAGACCAGAATTAAGCATAGTACAAGGTGAATTTTCTAATAGATAAAAGCATGACGGGATTAGATGCAACTGTCGAAGAGGCTTTAATTGGTGGTAGAATAACGAGTACCAGCACACTCCCTACTCTAGAGCAAAAGATGCACCGTTGTCCTCCAGCGTTCCAATAGACTCCTTGAGAAGTCTCTGTGCTTCTTCTCTCCTCCTAAACAGGAAAGTTAAGCAAACTGTCACAAGCAATTACGTAACATCCAATCCCGTGGGGCAGTTGGTTATTCACACTACTAATGACACCATGCAGATTATAAAACTAAGTTTGGGAATAAAATAAATCAGCGTTGTTTTATCTTCGACACTTGGCTCAAAGGAAGTCGGGGTCAGTAGGGGATTGATAGCGGAAAGCATAAAAAAGAATGATGACGAAAGGTGTTGATCACAAAACCCACAGCAAGTAAAATAAAAAAGAAAAACAAGAAGAAAGCATCAAATGTCTGTAGCTTTTCAGTAATTGTTCAAAGCATACCTCTTTATATCCTCCACAGCTTGTTTACGACGTTGTATCTGAAGTTCTAGAATGTGAATTAGCGTTGCTCTAGCCTGTATGATAAAGGACATTGCAAAATAAAGTAGTTCTTCAAAAGACAAAACAACAAACCACATTCTAACACACAAAAAGAAACTCACCTGATGGGGCCGCAATGAGTTGAGAAGATGATGTACGTTCTTGAAGATGAGAGATATCTCTTCCACTCTCCTTGCGTATTGTGATGGTCTCTCTACAAGAATATCAGCCAGCTCCAAAATGTGCAGCTGCAATTCTCTGTTAAGTGACCTTAGTTCCTTCTTAAAGTCTAAAAAGGACCGCCATTTATGTCAGAGAAGCATAAAACACTTTACAAGGAAAACAAACAAACAAATGTGTGCACATGCAAAAGAAGCATGAACAGGCAGTTCACACATATGTCTTGTTGAGAATTATCAATCAAATAATACTCTGCAAACCAAACCATACAAAAGCTTTAACGTAAAATTCCTCTCCCATCTGGAGAGGACATATGTATTGCCCTAAATAGGGCATGCAATTATTTCCCAGTAAGGATATATGCCAAAGCCTAGAAAACTACGAAATCAATCAGAAATGTGGAGTAACATTTTCTCAACATTTGCTACTTCTTTTGCTTCTGAATGCATTGCGTAAATTAGTTCTTGCACAAGAAAGTTGTGGACAACTGTAATCAAGAGAATATTTATCAGCCTCGTAACTGTGTTCTAACTTACCAAAGAAAATCATCATTAACTAGTTAACGAAAAACAAAATTCATAATTCAACCGACGCGAAGAAGAAACTGTGAAATTGATGATTGGACAATGCTTGAGCAAGAAAATGTTCACATTAATTCCTAAATCCTAAAACTAGAACTGAGGTAGACATACCAATATTTGGGCCTTTTGGGTAGAGTTGACGCACTCCCTGTTCTTCCAAGCTCGGAAGTATCTCATCAATCTATATAATATTACATTCCCGGCTTAAGCAACTGCTATAAACATGAGATTGCATTCTTCAAAAATAAATTCAAAAAGATTTAACTTACACCAAGATTCTCGCATACATACATATATATATGTAACTGACAAACCAGTTTTCAGAAATCAAATAACAATGTTTACATAAATTTTGACAGGAAGAAACCAAGGGATGAGAAAAGCTCACAGTGTGATTGGCGCCATAGCAAAGGAATGGCCCTTCAATTGGAGGGGGCGGCTCTGGGGCTGATTTGGGGTCTTGCAAGTAATCTTTGTAGAGCCTATAATATGGGGGTGGTGGTGGATACGTCGATGTAGCCATAGCAAGAACCTTCTGGCCAAACCTAAATCAACCAAGTTGAAAAGAAAACAATAAGTTCATGTTGGAAACGAGAATTTTCTTTTTATAGCAAATTAAAATTAAAAAAATACTATCCTGAGATTTGTGGTGTTTTTCAAAAATGGGTCATTTCATTTAAATTTTTTTCACATTGCAACCTAATGTTTCGGCCTTAAAAAATTTTCCCCGTCTGTTAAGACCGTCATGCCCACCATTGAAAATAACATGAAAAAGGAACAAGGATGAAAAGAAATAGGACTGAAATGAGAGATAAACAAACTCATTCTCTGTTGAACTCCTCTTTTCTTTCCCTCCCTCTCTGTTGTGTCTTACCCCATAACCTACACTGATCCCTGTCTGCAACCACCCTCCTTCTCCTCCTCCTCCTCCTCCTTCTCCTCCTCTCTCTCACAGTCTCCCTTGTCTGCTCTTTGACCACCCCCATGTCAAAGAACACAAAATACACACAAAACCAAACCAACAACCTCAAGAGAAGCTCATAAATTCAAACCCAAATAACGCAAATGGCTAAATCAAATCATTAATAAATCACCCAAATAAGCACATAGAAACCCATTCTCCCCCACATCACGACACCTACACCTACAACGAACACGCAGCCACGCAATTCGTTCTTATGACAACAAACACTGAACCACAAACCCGCAACTTCGTTTTTGACAGAACCCAAATTCCCACACCATCTGCATTCCCACCACTCAAACAAATCCCAAACCACAATCAAATGCATTCTACCAAACCAAAAATCAAAACCCACCTCAAAGATTTTGTTGGTTGAAAGTGAAAATTTGCAATTTCTGATTACAAACAGTGACATTGACATAAGCCATTGTAAATCGGTTCCCAAAATAAAATCAGAAATTCATAACAATTCAAATGTAAAGTGAGAGAGCGTTGAAATTACCTGAACCCAAAAACCCTAAATTGGGCAAGCCGAATTGAATTTGGGAATTGATAGATAGAAGAAGGAGCTGAATTACTGAAAGAGAAAAAGAAAAAGAAAAAGTAATTGTAACATTTGGAAAATAAACATTTAACTGAGAAAACAACTGCAAAACTCGAACAGTCGGGGAGTGAGATTACCAATTTGCCCCCCTTTCACTCGTAGATTTGCAGTGGAGCTCTGAGAAAGATGAAATGTGGAAGTCGATGGTGAGAGCTGGGCTTGAGCGGAAGGTTGGTTCTTCTTCTTTTTTTGAGTTAATTATAAAATGCCCCTTCACTTGTAGTGATTGTTCCACTTTAGTCTTCAATTTTTTTCAATCTAAACTATGTTGGTCTATCTTGTAGTGGTTGTTTCACTTTGGTCCTCGAATTTATATTCCGATCTAAACGAAGTTGGTTTCTAAACTTTAAATTGGTGTTAAATGAGAACAACAGTGATGTCAATTACAAAAGTTGTCAAAAGTTTGGTGTGGGATAAACTCAATTGGAACGTTTGTTCGGTCAAAATGAATCGCGATGTCAAATACATCAGCAATGACTAAAACAATAAACAACAAACAACAAACAACAACAAGCAAGGATTGAGTACGTAGACAAAATTAGAACATACCAAGTGAAGTGGGAGTGGAAGAATAAAGAAAGCAGATAGATGGTTAGTAATTAAACTGAATGAAATGTTTTGCTACCACTTTCCCCGATAGCCACCACCTCCGTCCTCTTGAGCCTAAAGTTCTTGGCATACGTCCTCATATGACAAATATTGTTGCAACTCTGTCAAAAAATTACAGAGGCAACTTATTTTTCGTAAAATAGATACAACTCTCATGTGATCCACCGAGAATGAGATTCAAACTGAGATGGAAAAAGAGCGAGTATGTTATTCTAGCAAACAAACTGAACAACTCTCATGTAAGATCCACGGCTTACATGGCCATAATAAAAAAACACAAATTTCCACATTTTCAAAAGGTCCAAAACTTAGGCCTCAAGAAACAAATTCAAACGATCAAAATCAATAGCTTCATAGTTCAAAAAATTTTCAGTGTTGAGCACGAAGCCCTCTGTTTAGATTGACCAAACGAGTCGAAGTATCCATCTGAGACCCCCTCGCAGATGAACTCCTCCCTGACCCTTGATACCTTGTGTTCTGACCCGTCCCTCGATGCTGCCCAGTCCCCGTTCGGTCCCTAGAATAACCGCTTCCTCCGCCAGTTTGGCCATATCCCAATGTTCTATATCCCGAACGCCCGGAGGAGCCACCACCCTGCCTTCCTTGAGCGAAAGAGAAGTTCTCTTGCCACCTTCCACTCAGAGCAGGTGTCCCGGTACCATAGTCCTGGCTGTCTCTACGCCTCATAGGCAGGTCTACTGCACCACCGCCTATCTTCAACTCCGTTGCCCTTTCGTTACTTTCTGCAAGGATCGACAACTTCTCAGTCAATTGGAAAGCCAGAGCCTGCAGTCTAGTGTGCTCGATGTCATTGAACACAATGCAGCGCGTGGGCTGATCCCAACTCGCATGCAAATCATCGTTGATCATCATCTTGCTGACAATGCAATGCGCATGTGCCTCTGAGAGCTCGAACATCTTCGCGAGCTGTTCCAAGCTTAGAGTCTTGTATGACCGCGAGTAGGTCAAAAGGTAGGTCCTCAGAGCCTCCTCCTTGATCTTAGCCTTGAGCATCTCGAGAATGCTTTCACGTTTCCTGAGGAGCTTCCAGACATGAAGGGAGTTGACAACATTGAAGGCCTTTTGGAAGTCGCCTTTGCTGAGGGCTCTTGTAGCTGCCACTACATGATCCCTGACATTTTCAGGGGGTCCTGTGAACGTTTGCTTCTCGTTCATTTCGAGCAACCGCCTGAATGTCTTGCTTATCACTCTGCGCTTTGTATCGTGGGCGTTAGCTGCCATATTAGGCACTTCCAGCAGCATGGCACATATCAAATGCACCGCCTCCAGGAGCTCCGGGTTTATGTGCATATGGTAAGGCATCTGCCTCCTTCTCTCCAGCCTTTCCTGAAATTTTGTAACATAATTCATGTTATTCCTCGCTTTGGTACAAGTAAGATCTCGTGGAAATTTCATGCAGTTGTTAAAAAAGCAATTCGACAACACATGATCTCCAGTTAGTTCTACAAAAACCAAATTATCTGGTTGCGGCCTTTTCCGCTTAGAATCTGCTTGTTGAGTTTTGATTACTCGTCTATACGAACAATCAGCACCCATAATGATTCAGATCATAATCAAAGTAATATTATACATGAAAACAATAACGAAAACAAAAGCACTGGTACCTGCTCTGGAGTTTTCTCATGATATCTACTTTGGGAGACACCTTGGGCAAGCAACTCTTTTACTCTTCCACCTGAATACAGTTCAGAAAGGCAGCTATGTCCTTCGGGGATCAATCCAGTCCGAAATGCGCACAAACCAAGTTGTGCCATAGCCCTATTAAACAGAATCTGTGTTGAAATGTCCATATGCTGAATACTTTCTTGCAGGTGACTCATTAGAAGCAAATCCCGCGCAATAGAAAACTCATCCAGGAGAGCATGATGGTAAATGTCACAAAGCATTGCGCGGGCTTTAGTCCGATCATCGCCATACTTGTATATCAAGGAAACCAAAAGATCCATCAAGGCCCTACTGCTCTCAGGAAAAGTTGGTTTCCGAGGAACGAGCTCAGGAGTTTCAACAAATGCAGGTGGGCCATGAGTTTCCTCTGCTACTTTAGCCTCCTGCTGGCCTTCACCGCCAGCATCAGCGTCATCCTGTGTCTGCTCAGCCAATTTTCTCATGGCATCATAAACTTCTTGCGGTTTATAATACACAAGTTCAACCCGCCTTAGTGCTACCTTTGCAGCAGCTTTAAAATTCCCAACTTTTTCCAAGTACTCTTGAACAATTTGAGCAAGAATAAAAAACATAGGCTCGTCTCTAAGTCTTTCAATGTATTCGCGCGTGTGAGGGTCAATGCATTGCAAGCTCTTGAAAAACTCAGTATCGATCCTTTCTACGAAAGCCACTAAGTTTCCCCAGACTCTGATCGTGCCATCATAATCCGATCCTTTCTGGGATTCATTCTCATCAGGCTCAACCATGTCATCCACCGAAATGTTTGGATACTGCACAAGAATATCAAGTATTACAAGCATGTTCTGCACACACTTTTTCCACACATTTATAGGCATGTGCCCACTGAGTCCTGGGTTGACATCAAACTGAGCAGACACAAGGCTGAAAAGAATCTCGAGCTTCTGCGCAGGCGTCTTAGCAACTTTTGTCAAGAACGTCAGCTGCTCCACCTGCTCAAACCTCCCTGTCCCCTTCCTTCCCCGCACAGCCACAACCTCTTTGAATTTCTTGTTGATCATATCCCATGAGATTTCGCTAGGATCTCTCATGAATTGCTTGTCCATGAGCTTATCCTTCTTGCTCAATTTCTTCTCCCAACCATTCTCGTTATTACCATCTTCCTCCCCTTCACTACTTGCAATTTCAGTTGGATCAATTTCAGAATCTGTTTCTTCCACCTCTTCGTCCGGCGATTCTTCTCCCCCTTCCTCCTCGCTCTGCTCGGGATTCTCCCTATACTTTTTAATCAACTCCTCGTACTGCTTATTGTTCTTCTTCAGCTTCTGCTTCATCGCGTTCAACGCCTTGGCATTGCTACTACTCATCTTCTTCTTAGCATCCTTGTTTGCCAGCGCTTGGGCCAAAAAATCCTCGAACAACACAAGCGCTTTGATGTAAAGAGAAGGCACCTTTTCGGACTCAGTCACGCGCATCACCTTCTCGAGCTGTTTATTGATCTTGTCAAAACAGTCCTGCAAGCTCACCCAATCATTTATGTTCTTGGCATTCTTTATCTTGTCAACCGTGGCATTCATCTCATCAAAGCGTTTGTCTCTCACGGATCTAACAACACGCTTCTGTCCATCAGAATCATCGCTATCACTATCGTTCATGTCCTTAAGGTATTTGTTATCGGTTTGCTTGGTGGCAGGATCACCGCCTGCAACTTCAGCCTCTGAATCGTAATCACTATCATCTTCCGAATCGCTTCCAGTCTAAAACAACACATAAAAAATTAATTTAAACAAAAAATACAAGAAACTAACTAGCACATTATCACCAAAATGTAGAATCCAGGAATTAAGAACAAAAAAATACCGGATTCCAGAATTTCGATGCCATTCTGCCTCAGGAGAAGATCACAACACAAGCATCTGTTTGGTTCACGCCGAAACGGGTTGAAAAATCACCCTCCTGTTCATTACAAGCAACCAATTCATGAAAATCGAAAAAAATGCATCATAAGAGCAATGAATCTAAAATTTTCGAAACCTTATAGCACGTTGCATGCATGAATTCGAAATACGAACATTAACAAAACCCGTGAACAGAATAAACAGACTGCATGGTTTCGATATATGATTCGCGAAAACCGGGAACAAATTAAATCACATGCATATAAACAGAGAGCGAATTGGAATCTGTCTTACAGTGGATGAAGAGAGATTGAGATTTGGTAGCAGATGAGAAGTAGGAAAGAGAGAGATGGTTAAGGTTTTTTTTTTTTTAACCGCTTAGAGAGAGAAAATGGTGGCGAGGAGGGTTGAAATTAACGGTAGAATTTGGAAGATGCAGAGGATTCGCAGTTTTTGGTTGAATTGGCTTTTTTTGCACCTTGGTAAGAATTGGTAAGAAAGTTTATTGCGTGGGTTGCAAGTTTGTTCTCCTTTTATTTATGACTTCTCATTTGCCTTTGTCGTGCTTAGGCCTGGCAAACGGGTCGTGTCTGTCGTTTTCGTGTAACACCTGTTATCTTAAGGGGTCGTGTCGTGTCACATCCGTTTTGCACATACCACACATTGCCACATAAATATTACTTCAAAACATTAAAACATATTTTTCGTTTAAGTACTACATCTACACTCGAAAATAAAAGTCTAATAAAAAAAATCCATACACTACTAATCTATTACAAATATTAAATGTGCAAGGATATTACAAATATTACTTCAAAATATTTTATATATATATATATATATATAATTATATTATATAGTTATTATAGTTTTTAGGGATATAAAATTGTTAAATTAATATATATATTTATTATAGTTTATTCATACTTTCATTAAGTATAACATAAGATTTTGATGTATCCACTATTGTAAATATTTTAAATTGAAGATCGAGTTCATTCATTGTATTCATATAAGATCAAGGAGTGTAGCTGTAAAAAATCATCAAAATCGGAGTTAAAATAACCGTTAAATCATGATTTTTCGTTTATAACCGTCGAAAGGTTTTGTCCCGTTACTTGATCTCTTAATGTTTGTTTTTTTTCAAATTTTGGCGTATGTGATCTCGAAGTATATACAAACATGTTTGACGGTTGGATCATTGAAACTAGTTTCGTAGAATGCGTATCCCATCAAAACAATAGATTCACTAATACTTAAGAGTTTATTCATACTTTCATTAAGTATAACATAAGATTTTGTGGTATCCACCATTGTAAATATTTTAAATTGAAGATCGAGTTCATTCATTGTATTCATATAGGATCAAGGAGTGTAGCTGTAAAAAATCATCAAAATCGGAGTTAAAATAACCGTTAAATCGTGATTTTTCGTTTATAACCGTCGAAAAGTTTTGTCCTGTTACTTGATCTCTTAATGTTTGTCTTTTTCAAATTTTGGCGTATGTGATCTCGAAGTATATACAAACATGTTTGACGGTTGGATCATTGAAACTAGTTTCGTAGAATGCGTATCCCATCAAAACAATAGATTCACTAATACTTAAGAATTTATTTATACTTTCATTAAGTATAACATAAGATTTTGTGGTATCCACTAGTGTAAATATTTTAAATTGAAGATCGAGTTCATTCATTGTATTCATATAGGGTCAAGGAGTGTAGCTGTAAAAAATTATCAAAATCGGAGTTAAAATAACCGTTAAATCGTGATTTTTTGTTTATAACCGTCGAAAAGTTTTGTCCCGTTACTTCATCTCTGAATGTTTTTTTTTTGCAATTTTTGGCGTTTGCGATCTCGAAACATATACAAACATGTTTGACGGTTGGATCGTTGAAATTAATTTCGTAGGATGTGTATCTCATCTTTCCCTCTCTTTTTTGTTTCCTTTTCTTATCACTTTCTTTTTTCCCTCCTTTTTTTTTTTTTTTTTGAAAACTTTTTCCCTCCCTTTTTCTTCAAAGGGCGGATGCATATTAAATATTATAGTTTTTAAGGGTATAAAATTTAATTTAAAATTATATATATATATATAATTATTATAGTTAATGTTTTGGGGGTATAATTATTATAGTTTTTAGGGGTATAAAATTGTTAAATTAATATATATATATATATATAATTATTATAGTATTTTTTTAGGGTTATAAATTAAATTAATATTCTGCTTATCGTGTATCGTGTTACCCACGTGTATACCCGAACCAACTCGTTATCTTAACAGGTGCTTATCGGGTTACCCGATAACGACCCGATTAGTTATCGTGTCGACCCGAACACCTGTTAATTTCGTGTCGTGTCGTGTCGGGTTATCGGGTCGTGTCAGGAATTGCCAGGCCTAGTCGTGCTCACGAAAGCATTCTTAATTTTCTTTATTTAATATTTTTGTTGTTGTCTATTTTTTACTAATTTGGCTTCAATCTCTTAGGATATAGAAATTCCTCGTCCGGACGTTGCCTTAGAAAAATCACAAATAATTCCCTCTAAACTCTTTTTTATATTAAATATGAGTAATGTTATTCATACCATATTTTTGTACCACATTCATACCATCTTAGGTGACATTTGATGTGGACAACCACATCATTTGAATTAATCATATTTTTTAAATTTAGTTCATTATTTAATAAACTAATAATTAAGAAAAACTAGTTAATTAAATGATGATTGTGGTATACGAGGAGTCTTTCTCCTTCATTTCCTTGGGTTTTGCAAATTTTTCAAATGATGTGGCTGTCCACATCAGATGCCACCTAAGGTGGTATAGAAATGTGGTATAAAAATATGGTATGAATAACATTACTCATTAAATATACGTACAACACCATTTTGTTGAGTAAACCATGTATTTATATCTTGATAGGCAGCAAGGGGTGAGCTGCCATGGTGGGTAGAATATTGCTCTTTATTCCACTTCGTCTTGAGTTAAAACCATTTCCCGCCCTTTAATATGAGTAATGCTAAGTAGACTAAATTTGCAAATCATATGATGTGTCATCAATAGGAAATAAGTTAAGTAATAAGTCAATCATCAACAAACACATCATATAATTTATAAAATTTGATTTAAAAAGTTGGTCTTCCTGTCATTACCCCTTTAATATAGTTTTGAAATGATAACATCGTTTGTAATAAAAAAATATTAAAAATGTGATTTATATACACCTTAAGAAGGAGAATATGTGGATAAGAAGAACATGTCTACTCTAACCATGTGAGAGATATTACAATGATTCCAAGATTTTACTGCAATGATCTTCCTCGACCACCTCACCAGTGGCAAAACCAGGAATTCTCGGGGGGAGGGGCGAAATTTAAAAAAATTAGGGTCCCGAAAAAATGTGAACATTCATTCGAGGTCTAAGTCCAGGATTTCCAAGAAGATTATTTGAACTACTCGTAATATTCATATGAGAATTTGCACTAACCAAAACATTCAAAAGAGGATTTGGACTACTCAAAATAGTCAAAGGAGGGTTTGAACAGCAATATTATTTGAAGGATGATTTAGCACCGTTTCTTGTTGTATCTTCCTATTATTTAACTGCATAATTAGCAAAGTTTTAAAAAGAAGCTAAGCTCTAGTCAGACGATGGACGACTTTACACTTAGGGGATAACCTAGGCAAATTTGAATAAATTTATTATACACTGTATAAATAATTGTCTATTTATTATATAGTTTATAATATCCAAAAAAACATTGATTATAAAACATATAATATATAAAAATATTGACAAATTTTCTTCATTACTTTGTTGAATTTGATGGTACGAGAAAAAAAAAACAAATAATTACAAGTTTGTAATATTTTACAAATTATTTTTTGAAGCTCATATAAATTTATAGTGAATTTTAAGATAAATAACATTGTCAAACAAATGGTTTAAAAAAATATTGGAAGAGTAGTCAAATTAATTGAACAATAATTAAAAAAAATGAAATAAATTCAAATATAAATCAGCAAAAGCAGTTTAGATGGTGCAAATTGATTGGCCAATATTTAAAAAAAAAACAAAAACAAATTGTAAAGGTCACGTGGGGTGGGATGGGAGAGAGAGAAAATCTCTCTTCTTCCTTTCTCCTCTTCTTCGATAGAACCAAACCAGAACATTTCTAGTATCCAGAAGCTGCAAAATGCAGATCTACGTTCATCCTTTCTTTGGCCTAGGGTTTTTTTTTTGGAAAAAAAAGAGAGCCCGTGATCAGCCTGTGATGCGATAGAGTAGGGAACCCAAAGGCCAGAAAAGCAGACGGAATTTGATCTTCCGACAAGACCGGAGGGGCGGAATCACCGCTCCTGGGCTTGATTTCGGGCGAGGGGAGGGGTGGCCGCCACTCCTCGCCCTCACGTAGCTTCGCCACTGCACCTCACTGGAATTGTATAGTGATCCATTTTTTCTTTTCCAATTTGCTGAATTTTTTTGGACAAATTTCTGGGAAGTGGAGTGATTTTCGAATTAAGGTTGATGACTTCGACTTTGGAGTCAGCAATGGAGTTGCTCTCCAAAGGTCTTCATTTTGTGGAAATGTGAGATTCATTTTCATATGAGGTATCAATTTAAATAATTCATGTTACACTAAAACAACATATTAATTGATAGGAAAAGAGAAAAGGGTTTCAGGTCATGTCGAATCCTTTCCATTTGCAAAATCTAGTCTCCTCATCAATTATCTAAACTCAACAAATTCAATTGCATAACTTTACGTCCAATTTCATCCTTTTTTTTTTTTAGTTGCTAGGAAATAAACTTTCTTAAGAAAAGGGGAATCCCTGGGAACACCCGGAACCCATACAATCAAAGACGAACGCCTATGTGCCTCAATTGGGAGCACTCTATCCCAAATAAACATGCGACCAACATAAGCAATATCATCTGCGAAGAAGTTAGCTTCTCTAAAAACATGTTGCTACTAAATAGAATTAAAAGAGATTGTCAGCCATTTGATGTCCTCAACAATAGTTCTGAGCCATTTCATTCAATCTTTTATCAATATTTAAACCATTAGTTACAAAGCACAAAAAAAAAAAAAAAAAAATTGCGTGGTTTCAAAAATTGGGATCCCCGCGTGAACCTTTTTTCATATGAAATTTTTTGACGATGGTGAAAAATTTGAAACAGGTGCCTCTCGCTTTTTCATACGCAAAAAGGAAAACAACAAAAAACTCAGTAGGAGAGAAGGGGAATGAACAACCGAACAATCAAGAGAGAGATGGAGAAAGTAAGGGGATGTGGAGGAGAGAGACAAGTAAAGAAGCTAAAATTGAGTCATCAAAGTGTTGATAGGATTTACTTATAGTTTGTTATTTCTGTTTTGTAATTAGTCAGTTTAGTTAAGGGTATAAGTGTAATTTGATAGAATACCCAATACTATATATAACAAACTCTGTTGTAATTATGTAATACATTGAATGAAAGGAAAGTCTTCAGATTCTATATGGTATCACGCCATTCTTGCCTCACGGCTTTCTCTCTCTCGATCCTCCCGATTTTCGTCGCTTCTGCTCCAAATTTCTGATCTTTCTTCCCAATTTCTGCTGTGATTTTTCCCTGTTCTTCTTCGATCGCAACTTCTGTGTAGTTGCTTGGTGTATTTCTCTGCATTTCGTCATGTCGTCACCGTCCGATTTGTCTTCTCCCATTGCATAGGTGCCAGATCCAAACCCTAATTTGTCCAATTTTGCGATGTCTTCGAATTCGTATGCTTCTCTTACAATCCAAAACATCGGCAGTATGGTACCAATCAAACTCAAACAATCCAATTACCTCCATGGCGTGCATTATTTGCCCCAATTCTGCGCAAGTATAAGCTTTTTGGCATCATTGATGGTACTGAAGTTTATCCATCGCCTCTCAATCTTGCTTCTGAGATTTGGTATGAGAAAGATCATAATCTTCTCATCTGGTTGAATTCTACTCTGTCTGAAGAAGTGATTCCTTTCACCGTCAGTGTCTCGTCGTCTCGGGACTTATGGCTCAAGGTTGAGCGGCACTTTAGAGGAGTCTCTGATGCTCACATTCATCAGTTACGATCTCGTCTCCAGTCAATTCAGAAAGGTTCATGTCAATTTCTGATTATCTTCAACAAATCAAGGAAATTTCTGATGCTTTAATGGCAGCTGGTGCTCCTGTCACTGATTGTCACCTAATTGCGGCTACACTGGCTGGCTTACATGATGAGTTCGAATCCTTTACTGACCCACTTCTTCTTCGCATCTCCACCACAACTCTGGATGAATTACATGCCTTACTACTCACCAAAGAATTGTCAATGTCTTGAAGGAAGAAAGCTGTCTCCTCGAGCACCACAGAGCCTTTTCATGCCTTTGCCGCTCAATCACAACCTCCTCTCTTGCCTACACCACCAGCGCACCAAGCCTTTGTTGTTCAAACCCAACCTTCTCGTGGACATTATCGAAGCAATCATCGTGGAAACTATAGAGGAACTGCTCGTGGTCATCGTGGTAATTACAAAGGTAATAATTTCCGTGGCAATTCTCAAGGCTTTCGTGGCAACCCTCACGGCTCTCGTGGTCTTATTTGTTAAATATGTGGATCAACCAGTCATGAGGCTATTGACTATTTTGATCGAATGAATCCGGATATTTTTGGCAAAGTTCTTTCAGCCAAACTTGCTGCTATGTGTGCACATTTTTCATCCAAGCCCTCTCTTTCTTGGCTCATTGATTCGGGTGTTACTTCACATATTACAAATGACATTTCTAGCATTTCATCTCCTACTCTTTATCGTGGTGAAGACAAGGTCTACATTGGTGATGGGAAATGTTTGAAAATTAGCAACATTGGATCCTTTGTAAAGGATCGTTCTATGGGGAAGAAGCTTTTGCAGGGACCCGTTAAGGATGGTTTTTGTCCCTTGCAATGTTCATCACAGTCACCTCCAAGCTCTGCTACTTCAACCACTGCCTTAATAAGTGTCACAGCACCAGTTCCAGTTTGGCACAGTCGACTTGGCCATCCCTCTTCATCAATTTTCAATCGTGTTCTTTCAAAGAATAAGCTTGCTCTTCAAGGAAGAACTTCAGTGGATTTCTTTTGTTCCAACTGTGCTCTTGCAAAAAGTCACAAGCAATCGTTTAGTCCAGTTAGTTCTACTTCTTCTTCTTGTTTAGAACTTATACATTGTGATCTCTGGGGTCCAACTTCTGTTATGTCTGTGAGTGGTTATAGGTACTATCTGTTGCTTGTGGATGACTATAGTAAATACAGTTTTTTCTTTCCTTTACAGACAAAATCTGAAGTGTATTATGTATTTGTTGAGTTCAAGAGTTATGTAGAAAATCTTCTTGGCAATAAAATAAAAGTACTTCGCTCTGATTCAGGGGGTGAATTTACTAGCTATGCACTACAGAGTTTTCTCAACACTCATGGTATTATACACCAACTTAGTTGTCCGCACACACCTGAACAAAATGGTTGTGCAGAAAGGAAACATCGTCATCTTGTTAAGACTGCTCGAACCCTCTTAGATGCTTCTAAAGTGCCTCATGTTTTTTGGGTAGAGGTATTTTCCACTGCAATATACTTGATTAATCGTCTTCCAATCTCTAGCCTAATGCAGTCACCCTGGGAATTATTGTTTCATACTCAACCCGATTACAGTCGACTGAAAGTATTTGGTTGCAGTTGTTTTCCATGGCTTAAGCCTTATACAACTTCCAAACTGGACAAAAAAAGTAAGTACTGTGTTTTCTTGGGCTACAGTCTTCAACATAAGGGATATAGGTGCTTGGATCCATTGACACAGAGGGAATATATATCTCGTCATGTTGTTTTTGATGAATCTACCTTTCCATTCCATCACCCTCATCCATTATCCTCGAGTCAACCATTGTCCTCGACTGCTTCTCGGTCTACTGCAGTATCTTCAATCGATTTGCAGTTTACTGTTCCCCACTCTGCTCGGTCATCTGCTACTGTAGCACCTGTCTTATATACTGATCTCAATGTTGACTTGTCCATCAATAATTCTTCACGTGATGCTCATGTTGCTACACATGCTGCAACTATCAATACTCATTCACGTGATGCTCCTGTTGATACACGTGCTGCCACTGTTGTCTATTCTATTGTTGATACACATGTTACTCTTGTTGATGTCATTAGTGCTCCTATCTTGGTCCCTCATGTCTCTTCTACTGTGCATAATCTCCATCCTATGATTACACGGTCAAAAGCAGGGATATTCAAACCAAAGGCTTTCTCGGCAACCAAACATCATCTTCCCTCTTCAATCGACTTTGTCCCCTCTACTTATTTGCAGGCTTCCAAGCATGCTCACTGAAGAACAACCATGCAAGAAAAGTTTAATGCTCTGCAATCTATAGGGACTTGGGTTCTTATACCCTCATTTCCTCATCATAATGTTGTTGGTTGTAAATGGGTGTTTAGGATTAAAAAACATCCTGATGGTTCTATAGATCGATATAAGGCTCGACTTGTTGTCAAAGGGTTTCATCAACAAGAGGGCATCGACTATAAGGAAACTTTCAGCCCTGTTGCCAAGCTTGTTACCATTCGCATTCTCTTGTCTCTTGTTGCTCAGTTTCACTGGTTTTTAAACCAGTTAGATATTAGTAATGCATTTTTGCATGGGGATTTACAAGAAGATGTTTTTTATGCAGCAGCCTTCTGGGTTCATTGATCCCTCTTTTCCTAATCATGTTTGCAAGCTTAAAAAGTCCCTCTATAGCCTTAAACAAGCTCCACGGGCTTGGTTTGACAAATTATTTCAAGTGTTGTAATCTTTTGGCTTTCAGTAATCATCTTCAGATGCTTCTCTTTTTGTCTTACAAGCTCCAACCTTGGTTATCATCCTTGTATATGTTGATGATATTCTAGTCACATGACATAATGCTATTATCTGTCAACATTTGATCAAAACTCAGCAATGTATTTCCAGTCAAAGATTTGGTCATTTGCACTATTTTTTGGGACTTGAGGTGCACAGGTCTTCTGAAGGTATCTTTTTACATCAAGGCACATATTTACTTGATCTTCTTAAGAAAACTAAGATGGATGGAGCTAAACCATGTTCCACTATCACGCCCCGATCCCGACATACGTCCAGGATCGACACGTGACGTCACCAAATACCCGTATCTCAACATATCCCGCCTCCAGGATATGGCAATTCACAACTCGAGAAATGAATCACAAAGTAAATTTTCTCGTACTTTATGGCTGCATCTAACCTCCCTGTTAGACTGCCTACGTACCCTCAAAAGGGATCAAGCCATTCGTAGTTCAACCTTTCACTACACTCGAACATTCATCACATAAACCACTATATTTCGACATAAAACGACAATTCAATTATGTAGCACTTCAAGGAACATTTAACCAAGCATCATAATAATCTCAAGTCATAACGTCATTCATCCTCACATAGGCATTCCAACACCATTCAATTATCACATCAATTAATAATGCCAATTGTGGATGCAAATTTTCTCCTCTTCGGTCTTGGACGATTTTGCACCTACAAAACAATCAACACCTTAGGTTAAGGCCAAAAGCCCCACGCGCCCACGATGAATGGGGGGGGGGGGGCTTTGGCCGAAGAACCTCTGATGCCAAAGTTAGAATTAGAGAGAAAAAGTGTTTAGAGTGTTTTTGCCAAAGGATTGGAATTAGGTTTTGTGAGAAAATGGGGTAGTATTTATAGGAGAGGAGGGGTGGCCGGCCTATCTAGGGTTTTTGTGGGAGATCTAGGTTTAATTAGCCTATTTATTGGCTAATTAAACCAAAAGAGGTATGTATTTGTATTTATGAAAAAGGGTAATAAGGAGTAATTGAATAATTGGCTTAAAAATGAGGAAAAGGGAAGAAAAATAGGGGAAATAAAAGGGGAGTCGCCGGCCTCTCTTTGGAGAGAGAGGGCCGGCCCTTTGAGGTATTTTCTTGGTCTTCAAGGCTCATTTAATTGACAAATCAAGGAAGAATAATCCCATTAATTTGCCAATTATCTTCATTTATGTGGGATAATTGGTAGATTTATGAGATAATTGCCTTAAATGAGGATGGATGAAATAATTCGGATTTGTTTACCTTTTATGGGCGCTTTTGACTTGACCGACGATAATTACCGGCTGCTCGCGCGTAGGAATTCTGATGCACCTCAAGGGCATTTTTGTCTCCTTAATCCGAAAGTTCACGTGTCGCCTTGTGATTATTTTTGGCTCCACAAATGCCCCCACACCTGTTGGGCTGCATGCAGAAAAGGGCAACAGGTGTAGAGACTCTCATGCTTTAGGAAACTTCAAGCTGCTTCCCGTTTTGTTGATTTTCTTCTTGTAATAGGAAGATAAATCCCTTTAGGAAAAGGGAAGTAGACACTCCCTTAAAGTTTATTTAAGTCCACCTTAAGTGGATTATTAAATCAACCTTCAGAGAATAATTTACTTCACCTTACAAGAGAGAAAGAGAGCTTAGAGGATATTTGTTCCCTCTTCTTCGGGCCTCAAGAATGATGACAGCGTGCCGCCGTTGTATCGTCAAGGCGGGTCTTTGAGCAAGGTTGGCTACTTCAAGGCTGCTCACTTCAAGATCAATTCTGATGACTCTTTTAGGAACTTCTTTGAGACCTACTGGCATGCCATTCCATCCGGGGTGCGTGTGAGGCGAGTCAAGGATGGTAGCAGTCATGAGCCATGTGATGAGGTTTGGAGGGCTATCAAGTTCCACCCTTACTACTTTGTATTGGGGTTCACCTTTCCCATGCCGCGTTTTTTCCAAGAAGTGCTCTGCTCCATGAGATGTGCGCCTGCTCAATGCTCTCCAAATGCGGTTCGAGTGATGGTGGGGTTCCACAACTTGAGCCAATTCTTTGATTTGGGACTAACCACTAACGAGTTCTGGTACTTCTTCGACATAGGCCGTGTTGATGGAGTTGGGCAGCTGCGGACTCGTCATAGACTCTTTGACAATTCAAGCAAGGGTGACCATGACTGGGCCAAAGAGACCTTGGAGATAAGCGGCGAGTGGGAGTCCGATCACTCCCCCGAGCTGCGGGTGTCAACAGTCTTCATATCCGGTAAGCAGGCCGTTTTAATTTCCTTCTCGGCTGCTTGATTTTGGCGTTAAACTGCTCTTCAATTTTCTGACTGCTTTCTACCATCCTTGTAGATTCAGAGTTTGGCTCAACTCCTAAGGTTTCTCCGGACATGAAGAAAGTGCATGTCGCTCTGGGCATTCATTCCGAGTACCGTGAGTGGCGCTGGCTGCTAAGTCCTCTTCGTAGGGAGAAAGATGGACTGCCCCCAAAGGAAGAAGTAAAACAGATCAAGGCAGCTGCATTGGCTCGTCCTATCACCGTAGTGGAGCCTGCTGCCAATGATAGTGGAAGAAAGAGGCATTCACCGCCTGCACAAGAGCCTGCCTGTTCAAAAGAAGCCACGGGTCGCTAGCGAGGGTTCATCTGCTACTCAAGAGGGGCTTGATGTGAAGAGGCCAAAGACTTCCTCCGCTGCTCCCGGGGGTCCACCAGCTGCTCCCAAGCTTGTGATTGACTTGACTTCAAAAGAGACTGCCAGACCTGTGCCAGTGACACCTGCCGTTCCGAAGGCTGCTAGCTCAATTGTCGATAGGATTGCTCAACGTCGGGGTTCGTCAGTGCCGAAGTTTGTGCTGAAACGTCCGCCTGGGGTTAAGTCTGATTCTCCTTCAGAAAAGCTTGCGTCCGTGAAGAGTGGCACGACCTCCTCGTCTGCTAAGGTGACGCCAAATCTGGTTCCTCCCGCTCTGAGGCCAAGCTGCCCGCTGAGAGGGATGAGACTGCTTGTGCCAACGGTCCTGGTAAGTCCGCCAAGTCTAATTCCAAGGAAGCTGCTGAGATTTGTGCGCTTTTGAGGCCAGACCTTCTAGAGGATGTGGACGCGTGTGCTAAATTTGTTGACGGCGTCAAAGGGATTATTGGTCCAGGCTCCTTTGTGAAGCATACGCCTGAGTATAGGAGGGCTGCTCTGCTGACTATGATGCAAAAGACGGCAATCTTGGCTGCCGAGTCCTTGGTTCTTGATCAAGAGGATATCAAGGCTGCCCAGGAGGTGGCGAGGTCCATGGCTGCTGAAGCTTATTCATCGACCGAGAAAGTTAAAAATTTGGAGTCTGAGCTTGCTGCTTTGAAGGGGTCTAACGTCTCTGCCCCCACTTCTCTGCAACTTGAGACCGCTCGCCACGAGATCGCGAACTTGAAGGCTAGGCTTGATGCGACTCAAGTAAAATATGAAAGTGCAGAGAAGGAGATTGAACGTTACATACCTCAGATTCAGGATCTCGAACGCTCCATCTCTGAATCTCGCTCCGCTGCTTACGCTAAAGATGAAGAACTGATCGCTGCTTACAACCAGGTGATACACCTCAAGAAAATTGTTGACATGCTTGAGCCTCAAGTGCTGGAGATTCAAGGTGCTTTGAAGATCAACGAAAGTCTGAAAAAAAGAGGTGGAGGAAATGCAGCGGGTCCGTGCTTGTCTGCTTGAGGAAATGGAGCAGCTGAAGATCGAGAAAGCCGGGTTCGAGGCTTTGCTGACTCAGAATCAGTCCGACTTCTACAAACTTGGTTATGTTGATCATCTCTTTGGGCGGCCGTCTGATTTTGAGTTTTCTGAAAAAGACTTTGAGACTTTCTCCATTTCTCCAGAAGACCTGCTTGCCTTTACTTTCGAGTCCTCCATTGGTGAAATAGCTGGAGATGGGAGTATCCTCGACGGGGCAGTCGGAAGTGAAGCGCCGGATGGTACCACTGCTGGAGCTGCCGTGGCTGCCGAAGGTGTGACAATGGAGCAGTCGTCGGATGGCCAAGCTGCTGAAGAGTAGTCTTCTAGGTAGCCTTTAGGATTTGTTTTTCCTTGTTGCTTTTGTTTGAACTCCTCCAGTCTTTGTCAGTTGTTTATCAATTTTGCTAGAAAATTTAATAAACTTGTCTCCTTCGTTTCTTTTGTTCATGCCTTAACCTTTAGACTTTATAGGCCAGTAGCAGGCGCGCCACTTTTTTATAAGCAAACAGGCCGCGTAGCCTACACAGTCGTAGGTGTTGGTGTAGAACTTTTCCTTGCAAAGTTGCTAGCCGTAGGGTTGGCAGCCAGACGCCTTACTTACAGAAGCAGATAAATCCGCGTAACCACTAGGCTATTAACCTTTGCCTTCTCCAATTCCGTAGGTTGCGCAGCGAGTGCCACAACACTTTAGGACTTGGTGCAAGTTACCGCAAGGTCGTTGGCCGCAGGATCGCAGCCGGATGCCTTACTCACTGTAGCAGCCACATCCGCGCGATCCCTAGGCTGTTAACCTTGGTTTTTCCCAATTCCGTAGGCTGCGCAGCAAAGTGCCACAACACTTTAGGACTTGGTATAAGTCGTTGCAAAGTCGTTGGCCGCAGGATCGGCAGCCGGATGCCTTACTCACTGTAGCAGCCGCATCCGCGCGATCCCTAGGCCGTTAACCTTGGTTTTTTCCAATTCCGTAGGTTGCGCAGCAAGTGTCACAACACTTTAGGATTTTGGACAAGTGAAGCTTATCGACTACATAGCATGTCGGTAGTGGATAAAACTTCACATATGCCTGCTAGCTTGTTTAACCTTTCACAAGAATGTGCGGTTGTATAAGTCTAGTATGGCTTCACTGCTTGAAGGGCAAGCCGTAGGCAGTCTTCCGGGATCCGTAGGCTACCTTAGTATGCTCGGTAGCAGCTTTAGGGTTTCCAGGGATAATGTGCCCCCCCTCCCCCGTCTCTAGGGCCCGGTTCCCGCAGATTAGGCCAAGAGACCCAAAATCCTTCAATTAGCTAAGCCTTGAAAAAGACCATTGTGGCTACTTCTAGGAATTCCGTCGCAAGCCATCGTGCAGCTAGTTACACTAGGGCCATCAGGCTCATCCACGTCTGGATGTTCGGAGTGAAGAGTTTATCCTCCCGCGTTGGAGAGTAGATTGGTCCCTCGGGGGCCGTTGTTCCTGCAGTGAGTCCCTAAGAAGGGCGCGAGCTTCTCTTGAAGCGCAGGAGTTGTCAGTTGTCGCAATGGAATCAAGTTGTAAAAGCGTTCCTTATTGAAAAACAAGTGAACAAATAACTTAATTGTAAAGATTGCGGAACAACTGGTAGTCCCCGTCTTGCAAGGGTTGTGCCTGTCTGAGCTGCTTGAGCCTTCGGGCGTCGGTGGAGATCACACGTGGTATTTCCTCAAATTGTAGGCGTTCCACTGTTTTTCGATCTCCTTATCATTCATGGTGGCGAGGGTGTAGCTTCCCTTGCTGTCTACTCTGCTGATCTTGTAAGGTCATTCCCAAATGGGGTCAATCTTCTTCTATCCCTCCCTTCGAGCAGTGATGAAGGCCTTCCTCAGAACTAGGTCTCCGGGTTGAAATTGCCGTATTTTGGACCTCTTGTTGTAGCTAGAGAGGATCTGCTGCTGGTAGGATGCGATGCGGGCTATGGTCTGCTCGCGCATTTCTTCCGCCAGGTCTAGGTTTGTGGCCATCTCTTCTCTGTTCTGCTCGACATCTGGCAGCAGGGTGGTGATGCTTGGCATGATGATGTTGGGAGGAATGATTGCTTCCGAACCGAAAGCCAAAGAGAAAGGGGTTTCTCCGGTTGCTCGTCTTTTGGTGGTACGGTACTCCCACAGACATCCGGGAAGCGCGTCTGGCCACTTTCCTTTCTTGTCGGCAAGGGATTTTTTGAGGCAGTCGAGGATCGTCTTGTTGGAAGCTTCGGCCTGCCCATTGCCTTGCGTATACCTTGGTGTAGACATATGTTGCTTTATACCGTATTTCTGGAAGAATCCCACCAAGTCTTTGCCTACGAACTGCGGGCCGTTGTCGGTGACGATAGATTGAGGGATACCAAAGCGGCAAATGATGTTCCTCCATATGAAGCGTTCTACGTCTGTTTGAGTTGTCGTCGTCATGGGTTCCGCTTCTATCCACTTGGTGAAATAATCGGTTGCCACGATCATCATTCCTCTGCCCCCAGCAGCGGGCGGCATGGGCCCAACTAGGTCGATCGCCCATTGCATGAACGGCCAGGGACTTGCTTGTGGATGTAGCTCGCTGGCGGGCAGGGCCGGTACAGGCTTGTAACGTTGGCAGCGGTCGTACTTTTGCACTAACTCCCGGGCATCTTGATGCATGGTTGGCCAGTAGTAGCCTGCATTGAGAGCTTTTTGCGCCAAAGATCGTCCTCCAGAATGGTTCCCACAAACGCCTTCATGGATTGAACTTAAGACCTTCAAATCATCGGGAGGTGCCAAACATCGGAGGTGCGGTCCGGTGTAGGATCTTCGAACTAAGATGTCCCTCCACATGTAGTAGCGTACTGCTCGGGTTTGAAGTTTCCTTGACTCCAATCTCTCCGCAGGGAGCGTGCCATTGACCAAGTAATCTATGATAGAACTTTGCCAATTTGGAGTTGCACTAACCTGTGTCACCTCGGCCACTGGCTCGGACTCTATGCTCGGCTTATCTAGGTATTCCACCGGGATTGACCGCTTAAGCTGGTGATCAAGGGCGGAGCCCAGGCCGGCTAGCGCATCTGCATGGGCATTCTCCGATCGTGGAACCTGAGTGAGCGTGTAAGTCTGAAATGCCTTCAGCTGCTCGCGTACCTTCTCAAGATATTGCGCCATCCTTGGATGCTTCGCCATATATTCCCCCGCGGTTTGGCTAGTAATCAGCTGAGAATCAGAATAGATCGCTAGCTTTTTCACCGCTAAGTCTTTCACCATTCGGAGGCCTGCCAGTAGGGCTTCATACTCTGCTTCGTTGTTGGATGCCTTGAAGCCTAAAGTGATCGCCTACTCGAGCAGTGAGCCATCTGGGGTAACAAGAACCACGCCTGCCCCCGAGCCTTTATGATTGGATGCGCCATCGACGTGCAGATGCCATTTATCGCTATTGAGGGAAACGGGCAGAGCTGGGGTCTCGGCTGCTTTTGGGACATCGTCGGGCTCGTCTGCTGCGTTGCTTGGGCCAGGTGTGAACTCTGCTATGAAATCTGCCAAGGCTTGGGCCTTTATTGCCGTACGGGGTCGGAAGACTAAACCATACTGGCCTAGTTCAAGTGCCCACTTCATTACTCGTTGAGAAGCATCCGGACCATGCAGGATGGATCGTAAAGGGTATTGAGTCATGACGATGACTGTATGAGTTTGAAAGTATGGTCTGAGCTTCCGAGCTGCCACCACTAGAGCCAAAATTAATTTTTCAATATTCGGATATCTTGTTTCCGCATCGAGGAAAGCTTTTGAAGTGTAGAACACCGGTAGTTGGGCCCCCAGCTCTTCTCGTATGAGGGCAGAGCTTACCGCTACTTCGGAGACTGCCAATTAGATGTACAAGTCCTCCGCAGCTTCCGGCTTGGATAGTAATGGAGGCGATGTGAGATACTTCTTCAGGTCTTGGAAGGCTTTTTCGTATTCTTCATCCCATTTGTCATGCTGCGCCCTCTTGATGGCTTTGAAGAAAGGCTCGCATCTATCGGTGGATCGCGATAGGAAACGGTTGAGGGCGGCTGCTCGTCCGGTCAAGCTTTGGATCTCCTTCAAGGTTGTGGGAGACTTCATTTCCAGAATTGCTCGGATCTGTTTGGGATGCGCCTTGATCCCTCGTTGGGTGACTAAGTACCCTAGGAATGCGCAGTACCTGGTGTGATCTAGCTTGGAAGTATCTCCCATCGGCTGCTTCAGCGGTTTGAACCACGGCTCGTCTTTTACGTCGCGAAGGATTTGATGGATTGGGATTGAAAACTTTGAGTAATTCCTGGCCATCGAGCCGTCTCTAGTCACGAGCCTATCCCTCCGCTTGGCTTCCTGCCCTGCTCTTGTTGGGCAGCTTTCCATCTTCCTTTCTTTGAGCCATCACCAAATCTTTTTTAGGCTGCTCGGGCACCTTGTCTACTCGTCGGGCCTCGTCCCAGAGGGGCATACTTCTCTGCTAGGGCTAAGGAATCGGTTAGAGTCAAGTCTTCCTTCATGATCATCTCTCCAAATAGGGGGTGATCTGCAGGGAGGCCTTCTGAAAGGCTGCACTGGCTATCGAGTCGTCACACCCCACGATCTTTGCTTTCTCCGCCTTAAACCTCTTCACGTAGTCGCGAAGTGATTCCCTTGGGTTCTTCTTTACGTTGAACAGGTGATCGGATTTTTTCTTGATCGAGCGGTAAGACGAGTATTCTTTGGTGAAGACCAAGGAAAGATCGTCAAAGCTCGAGACGGATCGTGGCGGCAGGGTATGGAACCAATCTTGCGCTACGCCTTGCAAGGTGGTGGCGAATATTTTGCACATAAGGGCGTCATTACTCCGGTAGAGGACCATTGCACTTCGGTAATGCTTCAAGTGCCTTTCTGGATCTCCATCTCATTTGAATGAGGTAAAGTGCGGCATGCTAAACTTGCGTGGAGGTTCCGTCCGCCGCAACGCCTCATCGGCAGTGTTGCCACGTCGGAATTCGCGCAGCCGCTCGTTGAAGAGCTTCTCCACTTCTTCTTGGATTTGTCTCCGGTGGGGCAGCGGAGCCCTAAATTGTCCCAAGTCTAGGTCTATCGGTCTAGGTTGCTCCTCCGGGCGCTCCATTTGTCGTTGTCTCTGCTGCCTAGCTGGTGAGGGGTCCCTTCGTGGGCTGCCTATGGAACTTGAAGCGGATCGAGTGGCTGCTTGCCCCCGTGCATCATGCGGCATCCTCCGAGGTGATGTGGAATATGTTCCTTGCGGGCCTAGGCGTGAATGGACGCTCTGTCTGGAAGGTTGCTCACGTGGCTCTTCAACATGTGGCCCCAACCTTGACCGTATGCTCACTCGCGGGCCTAACCGAGAGTGCATGCTCCTCCTCGCGCTAGGACGGGAGTCCACGCTGTCTCGGGGGCCCAACCGAGATTGCACACCGCCTGACTGCTCAGTCTGATTGATCGGCTGCTTGCCAGGACGTTGCTGGAAATGTTCCTCGTCTGCCCTTGTCCTACTTCGGGATAACTCGTCCGGAGCGCGTTGGATCTCGGTGCGCTGCAGGAGTCGATTCACCAAGGTTGTCTGTTGTGCTAGGGCGCTCGTCAACTCCATGACTTGTCGGGATAAGTATTGCTCGCCACTCAGATTGGATGAACTGGATAGGAAGACTCCTTCTTAAGCGGTGGACGAGTGGTTGATTCCGAGCACGACTCGGGCTGCTTGGGACACCACTGGGGTAGGCCGGGCTGCTGGGGCAGGCTTGGCTGCAAGAGCAGGCTGGGCTGCAGGAGCAGGCTGGGCTGCATGGGCAGGCTGGGCTGCATGGGCAGGCTTGGCTGCAGAAGCAGGCTGCTCAACACGAGGTGCGCGCGAGTGCGAGGCTTGGACTGCAGCAGTGGTACCATGGACCTCGCCGCAGGTGGTCACAGCGGTGGTTCCCATGGTGGAGCCTCGAGGTAGTGGCGCCATCTCCCCTAGAGCCACATTCAATCTCGTAGATCGACGCGGTCCCATGTCTTGAATGTTTGAATTGTTACTCATCGAATTTTCTAGATTTCTAACCATTATGTATTTTTCTTGTTTTTATACGCTTTACCAAAGAACTTTTTACAAGTAAAAAATTCTAATAATAAAAACGTACGAAAGAATACAAATGGACTAGAGATCGAAGGAAAACCTTTGTGTGCAAGAGTCTTTTTCGAGCGTAAACTTCTTCTCTCAATGAAAGCACCAATTTGTGGATGCAAATTTTCTCCTCTTCGGTCTTGGACGATTTTGCACCTACAAAACAATCAACACCTTAGGTTAAGGCCAAAAGCCTCACGCGCCCACGATGAATTGGGGGGGGGGGGGGCTTTGGCCGAAGAACCTCCGATGCCAAAGTTAGAATTAGAGAGAAAAAGTGTTTAGAGTATTTTTGCCAAAGGATTGGAATTAGGTTTTGTGAGAAAATGGGGTAGTATTTATAGGAGAGGAGGGGTGGCCGGCCTATCTAGGGTTTTTGTGGGAGATCTAGGTTTAATTAGCCTATTTATTGGCTAATTAAACCAAAAGGGGTATGTATTTGTATTTATGAAAAGGGGTAATAAGGAGTAATTGAATAATTGGCTTAAAAAGGAGGAAAAGGGAAGAAAAAAAGGGGAAATAAAAGGGGAGTGGCCGGCCTCTCTTTTGAGAGAGAGGGCCGGCCTTTTGAGGTATTTTCTTGGTCTTCAAGACTCATTTAATTGACAAATCAAGGAAGAATAATCCCATTAATTTGCCAATTATCTTCATTTATGTGGGATAATTGGTAGATTTATGAGATAATTGCCTTAAATGAGGATGGATGAAATAATTCGGATTTGTTTACATTTTATGGGCGCTTTTGACTTGACCGACGATAATTACCGGCTGCTCGCGCGTAGGAATTCTGATGCACCTCAAGGGCATTTTTGTCTCCTTAATCCGAAAGTCCACGTGTCGCCTTGTGATTATTTTTGGCTCCACACTAATCACTATATCATCAATAACACATACAATTCATCGAAATGCCGGGCTAGAGCGACACAGTTCGGCTGAAGCCTACATTTCTGAAGCTGTCTCAAATAAATCAAATGATGCAATTTAGGACCACTCAACGAAATCCATCAACATCGGGTTCCAGACCTCTTAACGGAACCAAGACACCAAAAGGGGTTTCCGGACCAACACTCAACGAAATCCAAACTGGGATACGATTCCCGGACCATCACTCAACGGAATCGCGGAGTAGAAGGGATTTCGGACCATCACTCAACGGAATCCAAACCAAGATACGATTCCGGACCATCACTCAACAGAATCGTGAAATATAAGGGATTCCGGACCATCACTCAACGTAATCGTGAAGTATAAGAGATTCCGGACCATCACTTAACGGAATCCAAACTGGGATACGATTCCGGACCATCACTCAACGGAATCGCGGAGTAGAAGGGATTCCGGACCATCACTCAACGGAATTCAAACCAAGATACGATTCCGGACCATCACTCAACGGAATCGTGAAGTATAAGGGATTCCGGATCATCACTCAACGGAATCTCCGAGTGGAATGTATAACACCAATCAATGAAACAAGACATGGACCAAGTTACCTAAGTTACAAAGGCTCAAATAACAACATACTAAAATTTCATCACGATCCGACGGTCGGATCTCCGCCAATTTCAAATTCAAGTGGCGATCGACATTAAATTTTACAAACTTAGAAATTCAATTAGGGGAGATCCGTTCGTCGGATTCCCGATCTGTAAGTTTCTATGGTCCTCAAATATTATGTTCTATCACGCATTAAGGTTTGGTGACGATCCAACGGTCGGATCGTTGATTCACATTTTGACCAACAAGGTATCGTAATGAAACTAAGTCCAAACATTCAAATTACGTCATGCGGTTAGTAAACATGAACTCAAGACATCTAATTTAACTTATAAGAACATCTTCGGCCCACTGGCCAGGCCGCCGCGGGTGGCGGTCGGGCGCCTCGACTTGCCGGAAAATTCAATTATTTTTAAAAATTACCAAAAATTACAGAAATGAAGATCTCAAAGAGTAGAGCAAGTTTTATACCTACGGCCAAGTCCAATTTGGCCAGGAAACACCTCAATAAGTAATGATAATATTAGTGTTCCGTTTAAGATATAGTCAGTGTTTAGTTTAAGAAGTAGTTAATGTTCAGTTTAAGAATTAGTGTTCGGTTTAAGAACTAGTCAATGTTCTGTTTAAGAAATAGTGACAGTATTAATATTCATAAAACTGAATAATGGAATTTTTCTTTATTTTTGTTGATGTGGATAGGTGAGGTGAAAGGAGAGAGAGAAAA
This sequence comes from Cotoneaster glaucophyllus, assembly GCA_036320875.1. NCBI lineage: Eukaryota > Viridiplantae > Streptophyta > Magnoliopsida > Rosales > Rosaceae > Cotoneaster > Cotoneaster glaucophyllus. Next base: position 21,527,862 of record CM070067.1, read on the forward strand.
ATTGATGAGAATATATGAAAGAGGGAGAGAGAGAAAGAGGTTGAACAGTTAAATGAGAAAGATAGTGCATGTGTGTGATGTGACAAGCGGTTCTGCGCGTCAGTATATATATATATATATATATATATTTATATATTTTTGTTATTATATAAAACTTTTGTCATTTTCATTAAAATTTGAACATTTTTTTATTAAAATTTAAGCTCTTTTTATTAAATAAAATTAGTAAATAATTTTTAACTAATTAAAAATTTTAAAAAGCTTTTTTCATTAAAACTCCTTATTTCCAATCGCTTTTCCCTTTGAAAAGTCAATTTCGGAACCGGAGAATTAAAAAAAAAAACAAAAAAAAAAATCAATTTCCGAATTATTCACCAAAAAAGAAATCTTTTAATATTCCTTTTTCTTTTCATAGATCTGATTTATTTTCCACCAAAAGATAAGAATAAAAATACATAAATACCTCTTATTTTGCTGTTTATGATATCAAAAGTCAGAGATATCAATCTCTCTCTTCTCTGTCTCTGAAGCGAAATCGAAAACATGCAGATTTTCGTGAAAACCCTAACCGGGAAGACCATCACTCTCGAGGTTGAGAGCAGCGACACCATCGACAATGTCAAAGCCAAGATCCAGGTGCTCTTTCTCTCTCTAATTTCTGTTTTCTTCTTGTTTATTTATACGCTCCATAATTTAGGGTTCCGATTTCTGGTCGATTGGGGTTTTTTTTATTTATTACGATTTTGTGAATTGCTTCGATTAATATTTTGTATCAGTATTTGTGATTGTATACGTATATATATGTGTGTGTGTGTGTGTGTGTGTATGTTTTTCTAGGTTATATTTTTATACTGGGTTTAGTTTTGTTTCGTGAAAAGAGGAGTATTTAGGGAGTTATTCTATGTTGGAACAATTTTGTGGCTAGGGTTAGTGTTTCTGATTTCAGCTATTGATTCACTCGGTTTTTGGGGGTTAAAAGTTATTGATCTTGCCTCTGTTTTTCTAGTTTTATCCTTCTTGGAAGGGAAATGGACAATCAAATTTCACCATGCCGGCCCTTTTGAGAAATAACTGTGTAAACTAATTTGTGTGGCAGACTGGCAATCAATTCCACTCAGTGGGTTGAGGTGTTCTTATATATTTGTGATTCGTCTTTCCACTTTCAGTTTTCCATCATGAGGCTTCTTTTTGTTGCCTTTGTTTTAATTTCGTCTCTCAGAGAAATTTAAGCAGAATTGTAGCCTTTGTGAGATTGTTTATGAAAAAGACGATATTTTTTTTATCTACCAAAGAACAAGTTTTCGTCATGATAACATTGACAATTTTTAGACTATTAATTATTTGTTTTCACGGAATTGTGGAAAAAAAAATTAGTCTCATAGAGAGATCAGTGGCAATTTTGAAGGCGAATCACGCGTTAGAGTCATGATGTTTCTGTCCTTAATATTTTTCCTTTGTGCGAAAAAGGGAGTTGCATTTGTAGTTATGGGATTGCATGGTAACTTGTATATGTTTGTTTTCAGGATAAGGAAGGCATCCCTCCTGATCAACAGAGATTGATTTTTGCTGGTAAGCAATTGGAAGATGGTCGAACTCTTGCAGATTATAACATCCAGAAGGAGTCAACGCTTCACCTGGTCTTGAGGCTGAGAGGAGGAACCATGATTAAGGTGAAGACTCTTACTGGGAAAGAAATTGAGATTGATATTGAACCAACTGATACCATTGACCGGATCAAGGAAAGGGTTGAGGAGAAAGAGGGAATTCCTCCAGTGCAACAAAGGTATGTTTTCTTTTTGTTATAAAATTCAATGTAATTAAAGTAATATGTTATTTTAATTCAAGTCACTTCTGATTGATTATTTATATCTGCATCAGTTCAGTAGTATCATATGTTAATCATTTGAATTCTTTGTTTCTCATAAATATAATAACATTTTGGTTTTCATTCTAGTCGAATTTCTACTGTATGATGGATAAAAAAATGATGTACTGAATTATTCTATCTATGTGCTCTTGCTCTCATATTGGGCAGCGAGTAATGACTGTTCTAGCCTCCTTTTTGTCCTGTAATAATGCTTGAAGTTGTGCTTGTTCACTGTTTACTCTGAAATGCTCTCATTCATGATTTTGGTGTTCCACGGCACTTATTTGATCATCTGGTGAGATTGTTCAGATTGATAGGATGCCAATGTTACAGTTGACTTTTGTTTCTATTCCTGTTTGGGATATTTTAGCTGCTGCTGCTGCCAACTTGTGTTTTGACAACAGATAATGCCCCATGATTATTATTCTATATATATACGTCTGAAAACTTCAAAAGAAAATTTGGATTTGAAATTGCATTGCTTTCCTATTATGAAGTCTTGTATCACTCTTAGCTAATGGGAATAATCTTCTTAAGCAGTATCCGTCGCATTATTGAGTTAGTTAACAGTTCTGTTCATTGCTCTTTCGTTGACATTGTTTCAGCACAGGTTGAGTGGTATACGTACTAAACATTTCAGGAAATGTTTTTCATGTTAACATATTTTTTGGTATTTTGGTCATTTTAAAGTTCTAAATTTCTTTCACATCGAGTACTGGCCAATTTTTTTTCAGTGGCCAGTGTCTGTCAGTTGTAGTTCCACTTATTTGCTTCAAAGACCTAATTAATTTTATAAATTTTTGTAGGCTTATCTATGCTGGCAAGCAGCTCGGGGACGACAAGACGGCTAAAGAGTACAACATTGAGGGGGGCTCTGTCCTTCATCTTGTGCTTGCACTACGAGGTGGTAGTCAATAAATAGTAGTTTTTGGATCCGGCAAACTCTTTTGTTCAGGCCTTATCGAGTCTGGATGCCCAAAAAATTTGAGTTGCATGTTATTTGTTGATAAATTCAAATACATGGCAGAAAGCCTGTTCTAAGCTGGTTACTGTGGACATAAGTATTTCTGTTACTCGCATACATTTGCCTCTCTCTCTCTCTCTCTCTCAAACTCACACATGGTATCGTATCATTGGCATGGGATGCTATGGTGGCGGTGCACCTGTGCCATGGAAAGCCAGCTCGTTTGTAAGGGACCTTGTTTCTGTTTGATGGTTCTACAAACAAAGACATCCAAAGATTTCGTGAGGAATGTGATGTGATGTGAGGCTTCTCAAAGGCTCTTAAGCGGGTCTGCATAGAAAATTTTAGGAAGCGAAATGAACTGGTAAAATTGAGGCTTCTGAGACGAGAGATTGGTTTAATCAATGGTGCACTATCTGGCCATTCTTAACGATTCTCAGTTTAGGATTAGGGTTAAGGTTTTATTCACAGATTTGTTGGAAAACGCTAACCTTAATTTGAGCCTTGTGCCCAAATGATGAATGCATGAGGAAATGTTGAGAATAATGTTGATGTAGGAATGCAAAACGGCTACTTTCAACACTTTCTTTATGCCAAAGAAAGACCGAAAGAAGGCACATGCACGGTTCCTCCTCTCATCAAGGTGGGATTCATTGTCAACTGTTGGAGACTCCTAACCCTTTTTTCTTTTATTAGTAAGATGAGTTGTCTTGGTTTTGCGACAAGGATCATTTCAAACCTGGCTTTTCATGAGTATTGAACTCATACACTAGATCAGTGCGCTCAGTATTTCTCCATTGAGTACGAAGGCGCCCCTCCCCCGCCCCCAACCCAAAAGAGCGAATAGTCTTCTTTATTGCAAGTATCACCCCACAACCCTAATCACACCTTCAAGAATAACAGAGCGCCCTGTGTGTTCAAATAGAATTATTGATTACTCTTCATTTTTCTTTATTCTTTTGTTTGTTGCTTGAAGGGTGAGGTTTTTTTATTTTTATATTTTTTATTTATTTTTAAATTTTTTTAATACATTTGATATTATGGGAGTATGCTAAACCTCACAATGAGCTAGTCATATTAATTTGGTTCAAATTTGCGTTTGATAAGAATCGAACATGATACCTCTCACTTATAAATAAAAAAAATACCACTAAACCGTAATACCCAATGGCTAGGATGAGGGTGCTTTTAAAACCTTTGAAAAGTAAACGTCAAGCAATTCTACCTTCAGGACATCAAAGGCTGAAATTTGCAGAATTGTGGGAAGTATCAACAATTATAAGAAGCAAGTTAGTATTGAAAAGTACGTAGATTTAGTAGGGGGTTCTGTAAGCCTGCATTTGCAAAGCAACCAGTGTAAGTAGAAGCACTTTTAGGCGAAGCACTTTTAGCGTTGGGAAGGATCTCTTTCTGAAGAGCTGTTGAGTCCAAACTCTTACAAAAAAAGGTTCTAATAAGAATGCAAAACAATTCCTATAATATTAGCATCTTCTCTATCTCAACATGTAAATCGTTGAAGATGATCCTTTCATCTACAAGGTACGTACTTCAGCCTATGGTGTTGTGTCGCTTGCTCCTCGAGCCCGGGGGCCAAGGAGACTTTTCGCGGAGGTTTCCTCTTTACTCAAAGGAGACGGAATCAAGAGTCGGGGGCTTCTTCCTATCCTTCTCGGAGACAAGTTGGCTTGCTCTAGAACCCGGAACTGAAGCTCTGAAGGATAATCCCTCATGCAACCTATTCGCGGTCCAGCTCCCGTTGTCCACCTGCTGGTTAAATGCTGAGCCAACTGGTATGACTTCATTCCCTTGTGTGAATCAATCCTCTGCATGATCGTTTCCTTTGGCACTGGCTTTTCATCTTCTTCGAATTGATCTTCTTCGAACAAGTTCAGTTTAGGGACCATGAAGTCTTCCTCTGTCAGGACTGATTCTTCAGCTGTTTCGTAACCATCATCCGAGGCGGAGTCTGGAAAGTATTCGCGACAGGTTATTGGTATTCCGTCCTTCAAAATGTCAAAGGCATCGTTCCTTTGTGGTATTTCGAGTTTGGCTATCTTTGAGCAGAATCTTTCAGGTAATCTTGACAGAATAGGATTGGGATTTTCTGCTGAGTTAGACTCCTCATTTCTTGAGTCAGTGTTATCTTGCTCTGTGCCTTCGTCTTTTGTTGTTGTGGTTTCTTTTGGTTTTCGCGGGCTGTTTCGGATGTTGCTGCTCTTCTTTGTAAAGCCTCCTTCTTCGTCGTCAGCTGGACTTCTCTGCAAATTGAAAGAGAATACTTCTTTAGTGAATGCCCTATACTACTAAATAAACTCATCTTCTGAAATTGAAGATAATTTCTCGAACTAAAACAATCGAAGTTTGCTGGGTGTACACATACATTAACATTTGTGAGATCTACGTCGTGTTCCATAAGGAACATTATAAATTCCTGGAAGTTTTCTTCCGTGGGGAGATAATGCCCACTGTGAGGCCAAACTGACTGTTGACATAAACCGAGAAAGAAAAACGAGATGATTAATATTGTGTTAAACATAATCTCATTGGCAGTATAAAGGATTCGATCGTTTATACCTTCAGAATTCCTTGTTCCACTACTAATCTTCCGGCAGAAAGAGTGGCTCCGCCTGCCAAGAAACTTGAATGTTGAAACGTCCCCTTGCTCTTCTGTCCAACATACAAGGTCTTGGATGTGCTAAGCACAAATATCCACTTTGTGTCTTTAGGTTCTGATGCATCAAGAAAGTTTCCACTCTGCTTGTACATGAACTTCCCATCCTGCACTACAACTTCATAAGCCTCCCTTTCAGTCTGCAAAATGGAAGAAATCTTTGTCAGTAATTCGGTTCTCTTTGAAGGTTTACCATTAGGTTGAAACCTTGGTGAATAAGTATGGACTGTTTCAAATTCCTACACCGAGAACTTAAACGGAAAATCTTGACTGATGATAATTGCTCACCGGGCCAAGATACTTGATACATTGCGCTTGAAGCTTCGACCTAGGGCATGTTTCATGGTTTAATTCTCTTCCATCTCCTATATCAAGCCTGCATTTTTAAGAAACAAACTTTCGTAACTACGAAATAGGTGCTATACAATGTTCTTGGTTGTGATCATTATATGATTTCCCAGATTATTTACTTACCAATAGAAGAATGGCTGTTTACTTTCGCAATGGAGCCATCGTGCGTAGTAGAAGTGAAGATTATGGCCATAGCGATGTCTTGGATCAATCTGTTAGGAGGAAGGAATAGGAGTGAGAATATCCGCAATGAAATCTAGTAGAGTGATTGTAAGATATAGAACTTACTGCCTCAAGCCAATGCTGCAACGCAAGTTTACGCGCCCTTTTATCCTTTGACAAACCTTTTCCCACCTTCAAAAGAGTTGCAGCAACAGAAATTAGAACCGTAATTTAACAGTACATAATGCAAGGTCACGTAGCTTTAATACTAACTTACCTTGGCAGCTTTAGTTCTTGCCCGAGACCAGCGAGAAACAGCTGTCTCAGGTTTCTGAATGTCGAAAAATGATATAGAGCTCTGCCTTAGTTCAGCAAAATCGAGCACCTTCCACCTACAAATCGAACCACAAAAATATAAATATAGGCATAAAAAAAAAAATTCCATTTCCTTTCATGCCGAAAAAATCGATGTCACAGCTCTTCAAGTTGCAAGTACACATGAATCAAAGCATACCATCTCTGCTCCACAAGAATTGCACAATCCGCAAGCTGTCTTCTGGTGCGAAAACTCTTATAAACTTTCTGCAGCTTCAATGCAGCCTGGTATTTGGGCTCCTTTAATGAGTTCTCGGATGTCTGCTGTTTCTCTCCAATACCGCTTTCTGCTCTAGCAGACACATTGTTTTCCATATCATGGGAAGGTGAGTTCGCTGAAATGGCGTCTAATTCCATCTCTTTCAAGCTAAGTGGTTCTTCAAAGTTCATCTTTACTGAACCGGGTGATTTCATGGTTGTCGTTGGTTCCGAATCACAGCAGGTGTTGGAGCTCAATGACTGCAATGGCTTCCTCTCTTCTTTCGTAAGACTAACTGGACTTACATGAACAGCTCCACAATGACTATCCAAATCATCAAAATCTGCAAGTGGGCAGGATACTGGAAATCCCATTGACCACCAAGGAATTTATAGATATATAAATTATGCTACAAATAACCAAGATATGTATCAACAAGGTCTATGGGGTCTCTATACCTGCAAAAAATGAACAAATGTACAGAATTAGTTATGAAAACGTTACAGCATACGTAGTAATATTATGGCTCATTTCATTCCCAGGATTGGATTGGATTGGATAACTCGTAAAATTCAAGGTATGGTGAAGGCAGAGGCGAATGATTTCCATTTGGAGGGGTTAGACATAAATGAAACATATCGCTTCTGATCATGCCATTTTGTAGCGATTAGAAGATGTAAGTTTTCTTCACGAGTAATTTATTCTCTACCTTCAAGTTGGATAAATTATTTTTCGTTCAACATCCAATCCTAAGCACCAGATGAGCCCGTGTTTAAACATTCAGGAATGGAGTTCTACCATTCTATACATTGATGGAGACATCCATCTCCTCCTTATTCCTGCTTTTCTACAAGAAATCCAAACATGGTACCTCAAAAGCCATTTTTACAACCTCCGTGTAAATAGCAAAAGGAAGCTTTAAATCTATCAAACAACCAATTCCATATTATGCAACTCCCATTGCAGTTTTTCGAAAAACAAATTAAGAATTACGTACTCAATAATGAAGGGTAAACAATAAGCGTTTACCTTAATCAGAGACAGAGTCAAAACGAGAGATGGCACTGGTTTAAGACAAAGATTGAGGAGAGAGAAGCAAAGAAGGGTAGAGAGAGAAAGATGGAGGAGAGTGAGAGGGAGAGAGAGAGAAGAAATGGACATGCAAATGGCAGGTAATGATGAGAGAGAGAGCGGGAAATGTGGTAAGTTGAAAGTTGAATGGGGTTCTATTTTGTTAAGCTTCGAGCTTAATTTGCCTTCGTTTCCTTCCGTTCCTTGCTTAACACAGCACCTATACGTTGGCTATATGCTATTCTTGCAATGCAACATTTATATATAGAAAGCTTGGAGTTAGAGAGAGAGAGAGAGAGGGAGTCGGTCATAATTGGAGTATGTTCTCCACACATGTGGTATTGTCCACATAAGGAAGTTCACCTACTTATAATATATTTGAGGAAAATAGTGCAATCCAACGTAGTCATTTATATGTGTCGAACTAATAGACACTGTTAATACGAGTAACATAGTCATGATGAACTGTCTATCTATTAAATGCATATAGATGATTAAACGATCTTTGATTTGATTAATTTTATAGTGATCTTCAAATGATGATTAAGAAAAAGAATGATTTTCAATTATGAAATTCTATATAAAAAAAAAGCGTTAATAGCAAGGACTGAACAAGGTGGTGCACCCCATGGTTCGGTGCACGTACAAATCCTATTCTCCGTACTTTAATTAGATTAGTATCAAGATTTCAGAGTGACGACCAACGGTCTGTTACCATTCACATCAATAGTGTCCCCACAAGTGACGGGCAGTACGGGTCTTGGTGTAACTAGAAGTAGAATAGCTTAATATAAGTATTATTTGATTTTCAATTTATCAACAAGGGATTCATGTACCTTAATGACTATATTTTTTTATTACAACAATATATTTACACTAAAGGGTCGGAGACTTGGGTTCGACGACCTAATTGGTCAGCCATAATAATTATTTGTCAAATGCTCCATTCACGAGTGTTGAACTCAAGATATCTCACTTACAAATAGAGAAAATATTATTAGACGTAATGCTAAGTGAATATACTTCACCACTATTAATTACAGATTTCTATGTGGATATTGTGTAAAATGAAAGATATTCGAGGAAGACCTTCCACTCAAATTTTTCTAATATAAACACCACAAACAAATATATCGTATTTTGTTGTGACGGAAAATAAGCTTGTGTTTCTTTCCTAAAACGAAAAGGTGCACACACCACAAGTTTTAGAGGATAATTATTAAGTACCCTGTCTTGGAGTTTAGGGTTTGTAACTTATGATTCAAACTAAATTCGGTTATGATATGAGTTATCATTTACCAAAACCTACAACCTTCATAAAAGCTAACTAATCTTTCTTTAACAATGCAATTAGTTGTGGATGTTAAAATTTTCCACATACCTTTTCTTTGATTTTCATCTAGGTTTCTTTGATTTTACATCTCGGTAGAAGCTAAAAAAAAATCACTAAATCGTAACATTAGTCACAACTACTTTTGATTTTGAAAAATATATAACGAAGTTGATTTGTTTGAGTATTTGGGGTCACTTTTTGTTGGAGGGAAGCTTCTCTGTGGTACTTCCTAGTTGTTCCACAGAAGTCTCTGCCGGATCTGAGCCTGGAATATGAGATGTTTCACTCAACAAATACTATCCCATCGATATACAAAGCTGCTCCCACTTTCTAAAATGATCTGTCGAATTGACTAATACATTCTTTTGAACTTAATTTCTTTAATTTTGTAGACATAATAGATATTATAAACAGTGTTTAAAAAGTGCGATGCGATATAAACAATTGACACATTGTGAAATAGTGAGCTGTCATGAACAATTGACACTTAGTGAAATAGTGACATGAGAAAATCTCTTCAAATAATAAGTACGAATGACCAGATAAGTTAGAATTAAAGGTCGATGATTCAATTTCCTACCACCGTAATCTAAAAAATATTGTCAATCATGCGAATTCAATTCCCTTTGAGTTGTTAATTTATAGATATGGGAAAATATTCTATCATATTAACGAATTTCATTAATTTAATTATTATCTACGTACGTCATGCATGGAAACTTCTTTCTATTTTTGTAAAGCTGCATTGAAACTTCTTTGGTAGTATAATAAGCTACAAAAATCACCTCTACTCTGTTAGGAATTTTATTAGGTTCTTGTATATGTATACATGATATCATATTTTAGAGTCCTTATGCGCGCAATGACACTTATTGCACGTGTCAAAAGTGCGTTGTTGTATGAACAACTGACACAGTAAAATAATGATATGAGAAAATCTCTGTACATAGTGAATACAATTGACAAAATAAGCTAGGATTAAGGAGTTAAAAAGTCAATTTCCTGTCATCGTAACCTAAGAAATATTTTCCACCGTGCGAATACCACTCATTCGTACATGATTGACATTAGCTAATAATTATGATTAGAGTGGCAAAAGAAAAAACCATTCACTCCTTTAACATAGACGCCTAAATATAGGTCATTTGATTCAACATTTGGTTGTGGTTGATCGTCCAACATGTGAAACTTTCTTATATCTCACACTGCCATTAAAACGAGGGCTGCGGAAGAACACATTAATGTGTAAAGAAATTAATTTTCCACCAAAAGTTACGTTTAAGGAATAAAATGCGACTCTTTTTTCCTAACTTCTTAAATGCAGAAAAAGATTTATATGACACAACTAAGGGCTGGTTTGGTATTGATGTGCTTTGAAAAAAAAACTGCTTCTGCTGTGCTATGAGAATAAGCAGATGTGAAATAAAGCAGCTGAGTGTTTGGTAAACCTTTTTGTAAAAGTGCTTTTGAAAAGAAAAAATCAGTATTATAGTGTTTGATAAACTTTTATGTAAAACAGATGTGAAAAAAAGCTGGTTTTTCAAAGCTGGGTTTTGCAGCTTTGTGTTTTTGACTTTTTTTAACCCAAAACTGTGAAAAAAAGCTGAAGCTGAATGTTTACCAAACATAAAAAAGCTGCCAACTTTTTATGATAGCCACTTTTTTCAAAATCACCTCAGTTACAAACCAGGGCTAAACATGGCTAAATTTTTGTGTGCACATGTGTCAGTTAAATTGTCTTATCACTTTACGAGTTTACTCTTGCTCACTATTCTAACTCCGAGAAGTCTCACCACTATTTCTATGATTTAGGCTTTTAACTGCTTTTGTGCCCCTCATAACTATATAATCTAATCTCACATTTATAAAATTAAAAAAAAATCATAATATATTCTAAATCTAATCCATATAAACTTTATTTTAATAGAAAGACTTATATAAAATAGATTTACTGTCACGTGACATTCTTAACTAATAATATATTTTTATGTATTAATTTTCTTTCATTAATAAATGTATTACTTGCCTGAAATATCACGTGACGGCAAACATAGTTCATATAAATTAATCTCCTGCGTCGTTGTTTTATAATTTTTCGCTTGTTTGCGTTGCGACAAGAAATATAGACTCTCGAATGTGTTTCAAGCAATGAGTACAGCTGTGTACCATCACTGTACGGCCTACCAGACCAATAGGATTTGTTTGGATTTAAGATTAGATTCGACTCTACGACCAACAGCTCTAGCTTTCTGCAAAAGCACCAAGGTGTCCCGAACGTGTGTTTTTTTTTTTTTTGTCCAACGCGATTGATTTTGCAAAGCATCGACGTAACACCTCACACACTCGTATAAGCGTAGTATTTGATAAACCAATTAACGAAATTATTTTAATATACATAGTATAGTATTGAATGATATGAAAATGAATAGTTGAGATTGAAAGTAAACGGTTTAAACAATTATGAAAATTAAACCTAACGGCTCAAACATTCATACCAATGCCATTGAATGATATGTAGTATTTGAATCACACTTACAAATCAAAGAAGAAAAAAATATGGACTTGGAAATTTCAAGAGGAAACTTGTAAACTGGTTAAGTTGATTAATCAGCATCTGAATACACATATGACATGATTCATGGTCTTCTCTTCTAGCCATTTGATTGTCACTAAAATTTTACACTAAACCGCACAAAGAACCAGCCATAATAAATTTTTTTATCAAACTCGTCGCAATCCACAGAATTCAAACTTAAAAAGATTCTACTTACACTTACAAGTGAAAAGAAATAACTCTAGACAAATTAATTGAACTCGTTTTGACTGAAGAGTTGGTTAAAACCTCTTAGGCAGCCGATAGTAACGGACTCCAAATAGGAAGAGCAGTTGCCATCAAATATATGCACGTCTTTGGCCTCTTTCTCAAGTTAGTAGAAGATGGAAGCACGAACTCATTCATAATGAGTTCTTCTGCAGGTACGAACCGATATTGATTAGCTTTTACTTCTGAGTAGTCATTCTGACTAGTAGATCGTGGATTAATGGCTTTATTGGTTTCGATAGTTGCTCAGTGATGTCTACATAAATAATGCTTTCGTATGGTTCAAGTGCCACTGGCTTAAATGAGAAATAGGCAGTCCTCGCTGCAAATTATTCCAAAAATCCATGTTTAGCAGCAGAATTCTCACAGCTCAAAACAATTTATTTGTTACTTTTCCTTACCAAGGAGATAAGAATTTGATACAAGAAAACTTTATAATATATGGATTTATGACATTCTAGTTTCTTATGCCGATATTTACAATTTGACAAGTTACAGATTCAGAAAATACTGACCAAAGTTGCTAGATGAACGGGAAAAGGATGTACTCGGCATAGAAGAGATTCCAAATAAATCTGTAGTAGCTGGCAATTGCTTCCTGCAGAATATGCATTCAAACTTGTACAATCAGATGATGAACTAAACATTCTCTGTCACGTTATCGGAATATTAAACATCGCTAAATAGCAGTGCTGACTTTCCGTATTCCAATTTGTAGTACTTGATTTCATTAGACCATTTACCTTGGTGTAATTCACTTTCTCGAGCACCCAAGTCTGAAAGGACATAAGAATAAAGTAATAAGTAAGAGTTTAACATTAGCCATAAGTTCATTCAACGTTTATTTATCTACGAAAGGGGCACAAGCTGTCGTAAATGCCTGTATAGTGGTAATCAGAGAGGTATGAAACCCAAGATACGAACCTGGAAAACTAAACTCAGTGCCAAGATTGCATGCATGGGTATCATTAAGCTACGTCTGAATGCCTGCACCACAAGTAACTCAAGGACTTGAAAATTTTTGGGTCGAAGGACTTGAATGGCTATCTGTCCAAGTGCAAGGACTGCGCAATCATCTAAAGGTAAACTTCAAAGGGATGCATACTCACCTCTGGCATTAAACTTGCTGCGAATATGGAACCAACATAATTTAGCAGCAGAAGCCCAGAACCAAGGAACGCAATGTTTCTAACTCCAAGTTTTGTTGCAAACGTTGATATTTTAAACCTGCAATCATCCTAATTCAAATGAGTATCTGATGACATCTGTAATATTAGGCTTCAAACAGAAAATATTGGCGTATTTAAGCAAGAAAAGTAACAATATTAGTCAAGCATATTAAGAAAATTGAGAATTCACTAATTCAGAGACTAAGATCAACTATGCCAGTATGGGGTAGAGGGTCCAAGATATAATGTGTGGTTAGTGTGTAAAATTAGTCAGATGAGAAAAAACAAAAGGAAAAAGGAGTAGCATTAAAACTAATAGCAAAGTTTGGAACTGTTTTTAACCTTTCAAAAGCAACTTGAATAGATAAAAAATTACGAGGAGCAAGTTTCAAATGAGATATCAGCAGCCACAAAGTAATTAGCCCTACAACTCACTTGTGGTCCCCCTCTACATCCGGAAGATCTTTTGTTATCGCAATAACCAAAGCAAACAATGTTACAAAGGTAGTGATAAAAGCAACGGCCGAGCTGCAGATAGAATTTAAATTCAGCATTAGTATGTACACAGCTAAAATATCTGAAGTATATAGCGAGATTCACAAGAAAATGCAAGATTATAAGTAAAAATCTTCAGTTGTTAGAGAAAGATCGCTTTCTGTTATCTGTCATAAGTCCATACTCAAGGGTCTAACTTCAACAACTCCTTTTCAATCGTGTACTAGTCCAACCTAATTTTGGAATCACACCATTGGTCATACACTATGCTATGGTTTTATCTGTATCTACATGACACAACAAAAAAGGGCAAGTAACACACCTCCACTCAAATTGAAGCCCAAGGGCAGCTCTAGTGGCATAATATACACCGAAATTGAGAAGGAAACCCCGTACCTGCAATAGTTATTTTGTTAATCTCTTGTGACATCCCCACTGCTGGAGAAACATATGAAAAGATAATATTCATTTCACATATTTATACAAGAGATCACGGTAGCTATTTCCACAACACCATAAAAGCAACCACAGAAATCCTAACCCTTTTAAAACTCTTTACTTTTCAGGCTCCTTGCTAGTAAGTTGTTTAATTCAGACACATTAATTTTCAGACAGTCATATTAGTTAAAGCTATACTAATTCAGTAAGAGAGAATGTTACACCATAGTAGCATTAGATGCTTCAGCCATATAATAATGTCAAACTACCGTTTTGAGCATAATTTTCATACTTGGAAAATTGTTTTGTTTCACTTGGCTTCTAAAATAAATTACTCCCTTCTCTGTCACTCGCCATGGGCCTGCTACCCTCCCCTCTTTTTCCACAAATTAAAAATAAAAACTTAATATTAGCTTTAATCTTTATTTGGAGGTTTTAAGGATAGCCCATGAATTTCAAATTCCAAATAATACAATATCAAACGATTGAATTCTAAGTTGTACTAACTTTAGAATGGAGCCAAAACATCCAAAAAGAGCACATCATTGTATTGTTAGAATTAGAGAAGGGGTGAAAATTAGCAATACCGTGGCAATTATAAGAAAAGCTGCAACAGGAAATCTTTTCATTCTAAGAGGAGGAACAGAATATATGGTGCCAAGGAAAAGACCAAGACAGTAGAGAGAAGTAATGAATGGCCCAAAGTTCAGTCCAACGATCAACAAGCCAGTCACCGCAAAAAATACCACCAAGAGCCATGCTGATTTAACTGAAAGATCCCCAGCAGCGATAGGTAAATAAGGTTTGTTTACCCTGAAACACAATGTAAAAGAGGCAGAATAAGTTCAAAGAAACTGACATGAAATAACTTCGATGAATATGTCACACAGCAGGAGAACAGAATAGTTGACAGTTTAGCAAAAGGTCAAGATCATCTGGCTCTTCAAAGAGTAAACAACACTTTCTTAACAAGGTCCGATGATTATATGCATCCACTTTAAGTCTATGACGATTCAAGGCATCAATAACATTCTGATAAGGGCCAACTTGTGCAGGATCTTTAAAAAAATAATAATGACCATTAACCCTTTTGGGGTTGTTTGAAACTAATATTTCAAGTTAAGGTTGTATAAATGTGTGCAGCGTACTTGTCAATTTTGATATCGTAAATCTGATTGATGCCAACTATATAACCATTCCCACATAGTAGAGCAAAAAGACCAGAGAATGCCTTAAACAGCAGAGACCACTTTATCAGATTGGAGTTCTCAATCAATGCTCTTGCCACCAAAGCACTGTGGACAAAACAAAAAAGAAACTCGGTCAACTACAGCAGCACTGAGTTGGAACTTAAACTAGTTTACTATCCAGTGTTCGCCGTGGTAATTTACTTACGTAGACCCCAGAACTGTCCCACGTATGGTATGGGGCCTCAGGAATCTCCAACAAGCATCTTTAAAATCTGAAACTTTGGTCAATACTGGATCAGATTCAGCAGCTCCAACTTGACTGCAGGCCTGGCCAGCATTCACTTTCACTTGACTATAGTCTATAATGTAAAAAATTTGGATGCAACCGTGCATATGGAACCAAACCAATTACTAAAAACATTCCGAATGAACAATCACCAAATTTCCTTTTCTTCTACTTGCATTTTCTAGAGTAAGAAAAATAGGTTCATCAACTATCCCAAACTTCTGTCCAGGTTTTGCTGCTTTGACATGTTCAATATTACGACTTTTTTCTCTTTGACAATGCGATACTCTATTCAAACCACTAACCCACATCCGTGTTCAACATGGATTAACAAACAAGTCAGAACTTCCAGTTCTGCTAACATCCACAGCTACATTTACATGGATTAAACTTCCAAATATATAACTATATATATATATATATATCTCTCTCTCTCTCACTAACTGGAGTAAAACTAAATAAACCCATCTGAAAAAAGAAACAAAAGATCAAATCTTTGTTGTGAAATTTTGAGATTGGAATTGTTTAACAGCCACTGCCAAGAGAAACAGCCCAATTGGAGCAATTAAAACTTAAGAGTGGAGAAATGCAGCATACCCAGATGGAATTTCGCCTCTTCCGGCAGCTAAGCAAGGATTTGGAGCTGCCTCTGGACACCCCAATTGAGTACAACTTTGTCCTGCAGCTTGAGAGAAAAGCAACCGATTTTGTAGTGGTGGGCCGTACAGAAATTGGAGGCAAAGAGGATGAGGTGTTATAGCTGGGAACCGCAGAGAAGAAAGCTCCATGTCTTGGGAGAGAGAGGGGAGAGAGAGAGCAGGATAGGATCCCCCCAACGTGGCTTTTTGTTTTCAATGATTTTACTTAACTGTTAATTGCGATTAAAAAAAAAAATTCCACTGCCGGGGTTCGAACCCGGAATCATAATCTTGATTTAACGATTGCTACAGCGGATGCTTTGTGAAACCCTAAATACTAAATGGATATAAATATGCACAGATGCTCAACCTGCAAATCCCCCAACACCCCTACACAAAAAAAGAAGAAAGACTCCTCATCAATTGCAAGTAACATATAAGGGGCTCATGTATGCCTATTTAACTGAAAAATTATAGAAAAAGCAGAAGAGTGCTTGGAAACTTAGATACACGAAAAATAACGGATGAATGACATGTCATTTAAGAACAAATGGAGATGTAGGATATCAAACCCCGTGCCTCTCGCATGCAAAGAGAACTACATCCCCAAATTGGCATTTTTTTTTCCAATGGTTTTATTTAACTATCGCTTGTGGTTCGAACCAGAAATCAAAATCTTTGGTTTAACCATTGCTACAAAGGTTACTTTGTGACAACTTGAGGATTTAATTGTATATAAATGTTTACAAATGCTTCACCTGTAATTGCCCCGAGACCTATACAACAAAAATGAAATTCTCACCCCTCAATTGCAAGTGACATATAAGGGGCTGTTGTGGGCCTATTTAACTGAAAAATTAACTGAAAAATTATCGAGAAAGCAGGAGAGGACGTTGATAGCTCATATATTTCATACATCTATACTATTCATTTGTAGTCTCTTTGTGATGTTTTGGAGTTAAACTTTTTGCGTTTTACTCAATTTTGTGTTAGTGTGCAGTTACGTGTACTTTAGGATCAATTTGAAGGCAAAAGAAGTGAAAACATACCATTTTTGGAGCTGACCCTCAGTCAAATGTGGAAAGAAGTTTTGTGGTCTATCTTGAAGTCCAAATAAAGGTTGGTTGCATGTTTTGAAGCCTCAATAAAGTTGTTAACCATTTTGAAGTCCAAATAAAGAATTCAAGGCGAATTTGGCTTGTTAGAGCATCTCCAAAAGAGATGTCAAATATAGTATGTCAAAATTTTATTTGATGGCTGATATGACAAATTGAATACCAGTGCTAAATTCTCTCTCATTTTTTTTTTCCTAATGGATGTGTCAAATATTTATTTTATTATTTTATTGGGCCTAGAGTTACATTAACTATTAAAAAATAATCAAAATTAGTTTTAGTTTTTATTCTATTGGTTGTTAATAGGACCCATGCATTAAAAATTAAATTAAATATATTTGACTCCTTCTTTGTTTGCTGTCAAAAAAAGGCAGCTAGAAAGCAAGAAGTCAAATGACTCATATGCCACATCATATATGGCATATCCATTGAAGAACACTTAAATGTCTTTTAATCTTATTTGACATATCATATGGAGATGGTCTTAGAAGGCCAAGAACGAAATGGGAAAAGAATTGGGATCTCTAGCCTGATTAAGAGGTGCCAAATAATGGATGAACGACATATCGTTTAAGAATAAAAATAAAAGAAAAAAAATGAAAAATGGAGATGAAGGGTATCGAACCCCGACCTATTGCATGCAAACCGACCCGGAATCATAATATTTAACAATTGCTACAGCACATGGTTTGTGATAGCTTGAGGATTCAATTGTATAGAAATGTTTACAAATGCTTGACCTGAAAATACCTCGAGACGCAATACAAAAAAAAAAAAAAAAAAAAAAAAACTCCCCCTTAATTACAAGTGACATATAAAGGACTGTTGTAGGTCTATTTAACTAAATAATTATAGAGTGAGGAACATCATATAAATGACATATCGTTTAAGAACAAAAATAAAAGGAAAAATGAAAAATGGAATGACATATCGTTTAAGAACAAAAATAAAGGAAAAAAAAAATGAAAAATGGAGATGCTGGGTATCGAACTGTACCTCTCGCATGCAAAGCGAAATACATGTTGGACCTGGCATTTTATTTTCAACGGTTTTGTCTAACTATTGCTTGCGATTAAATAGAAGGGGAAAAAAAAAAAATCTTCCGTTCCCAGGGTTTGAGCCTGGAATCATAAACTTTGAGTTAACCAGTGCTATGGTAGATGCGTTGTAACAACTTTGTACCTCTACCAATCATAAACTTCAATTTAACCATTGCTACAACGGATGCTTTGTGACAATGTGATGATTTAATTGTACATATATATTTGTACAAATGATTATCCCACAAATGCCCCGATACCCCTATACAAAAAAAGGAAAAACCCATCCCTCAATTGCAAGAGACATATAAGGGGTTGTTGAACGCCTATT
This sequence comes from Cotoneaster glaucophyllus, assembly GCA_036320875.1. Classification (NCBI taxonomy): domain Eukaryota; kingdom Viridiplantae; phylum Streptophyta; class Magnoliopsida; order Rosales; family Rosaceae; genus Cotoneaster; species Cotoneaster glaucophyllus. Next base: position 21,546,378 of record CM070067.1, read on the forward strand.
TATCCGAATAATTGTAGAGAGAGAGAGAGACACACACAAACACACGAAAAACAAGAGATGAGCGACATGTCGTTTAAGAACCAAAATAAAAGGAAGAATGAAAAATGGTGAGGCAGGTTATTGAATCCCGTGCCTCTCACTTGCATAGCAAGCAACATCCCCAACTTGGCATTTTGTTTTCAAAGGTATTATTTAATTCCTTGCGATAAAAAAGAAGAAAAAAAAGAAGATCTTCCGCTAGGTTCAAACCCGGAATCATAAACTTTGATTTAACCATTGCTACAATGGATGCTTTATGACAACTTGAGGATTTATTTGTATATAAATGTGTACAAATGCTTGACCTGCAAATGCCCCGAGACCACTTTACAAAAAAAGAAAAACCCACCCCTCAATTGCATTTGACATTAAAGGGGATGTTGTTCGCCTATTTCACTTAAGAATTATGGAGATGCCGGTTATCGAAACCCGAACGTCTCGCATGCATAGCGAGCTAAATCCCCAACCTGGCATTTTGTTTTCAAAGGTTTTATTTAGGAATTCCTTGCGATAAAAAAGAACAGAACAAATATCTTCCGCTGCAAGAGTTCGAACCCGAAATCATAAGCTTTGATTTGACCATTGCTACAGTGGACGGTTTGTGACAACTTGAGGAGTTAATTGCATATAAATGTTTACAAATTCTTGACCACTTTACAAAAAAAAATTGCATTTAACATATAAAGGACTATTGTAGGCCTATTTAACTGAAGGGTTAATGAGACAGAGTTATCTCAAAAAAATGAGAGAGAGAGAGAGAGAGAGAGAGAGAGAGAGAGATCAGGAGAGGACTTAGAAACTGAGACAAAAAAAAAAAAGCTGATGGATGACATGTCATTTAAGAACCAAAATAATAGCAAGAATGAAAAATGGTGATGTAGATTATCGAATACCGTGCCTCCTGCTTGCACAGGGAGCAACATCCCCAACCTGGCATTTTGTTTTCAACGGTTTTATTTAACTATTCATTGCAATAAAAAGAAAAAAATATATATCTTTGTTGGAGCGGAAAAATTCAATGTATGGGTTCGAACCTGGAATATTAACTTTGATTTAACCATTGCTACAGTTGATGCTTTGTGACAACTCGAGGAGTTAATTATATATAAATGTTCCCAATTGCTTGACCTGCAAATGCCTCAAGACAACTTTACAAAAAAAAGATTCTGGTTATCGAACCCTGTACATCTCGTGTGCGTAGAGAGCTACATCACCAACTTGGCATTTTATTTTCAATGGTTTTAATTAACTATTCCTTGTGATAAATGAGGGGGAAAAAAAAGTTCATCCGCTGCCGTGATTCGAACTCGAAATCAGAAACTTTGATTTAACCATTGCTACAATGAATGCTTGTGAGAACTTGACGATTTAACTATATCCAAATGTTTTCAAATGATTGGCTTGCAAATCCCTCGAGACCCCTATACATAAAAAGAAAAACCCACCCCTCAATTGCAAGTGACATATAAGGGGTTGTTATAGACTTATTTAATTGAAGAGTTAATGAGAGAGAGTTACCTCAACAAAATGAGAGAGAGAGAGAGAGAGAGAGAGAGAGAGAGATATCAGGAGATGACTTAGAAACTGAGACAAACGAAAAACAACGGATAGACAACATGTCATTTAAGAACCAAAATAATAGGAAGAATGAAAATGGTGATGCAGGTTATCGAATCTCGGGCCTCTCGCTTGCATAGCGAGCAACATCCCCACCCTTGCAGTTTGTTTCAATGGTTTTATTTAACTATTGCTTGCGAAAAAAAAAAAAAAAAAAAAGAAATACAAAACTTTCCGCTACCGAGGTTTGAACCTGGAATCATAAACGCTGATTTAACCATTGCTACAGTGGATGCTTTGTGACAACTTCAGGAGTTAATTGTATAAAAATGTTTGTAAATGCTTGACCCTCAAAAACCTTGAGACAACATTACAAAAAAAAATTGCACTTGACATTTAAGGGGTTGTTCTTGCCTTATTTCACTGAAGAATTATAGAGAGAGTAGGATAGAAGATGGAAATGAGATACTTGAAAACAGCAGATTAACAACATGTCGTTTAAGAAGAAAAATAAAAGGAAAAATGAAAAATGGAGATGCAGGTTACCGAACCACTTACTTCTCGCGTGCGTAGAGAGCTACATCCCAGACCCGGCATTTTGTTTTCAATGGCTTTTTTTTTTAATTTTTTTTAACTATTGCTTGCGTTAAAAAAGAAAAAAGAAATAAAAAATCTTCCGCTGCCGGGGTTCGAACCCGGAATCATAAGCGTTGATTTAACCGTTGCTACAGCGGATGCTTTGTAGCAACTTGAGGAGTTAATTGTATAAAAATGTTTATAATGTTAGACCTGCAAATGCCTCGAGACAACTTTGCAAAAAAAAAAATTTGCATTTGACATTTATGGGGATGTTGTTCCCCTATTTCACTGAAGAATTATAGAGAGAGAAGGAGAGAACTTGGAAAATGAGATACCTAAAAATAGCAAATGAATAACATGCCGTTTAAGAACAAAAATAAAAGGAAAAATAAAAAGTAAAGATGCAGGTTATCGAACCGCGTAGTTCTCGCGTGCCTAGCGAGCTACATCGCCAACTTGGCAATTTGTTTTCAATGGTGTTATCTAACTACTTCTTTTGATATATGATGGACAAAAACAATTATTCTGATGCCCAGATTCAAACTTGGAATCAGAAACTTTGATTTAACCATTACTACAACATATGCTTTGTGAGAACTTGATGATTTTACTGTCTATAAATGTTTACAAATGATTGGCTTGCAAATGCCCCGAGACCCCTATACCTAAAAAGAAAAACCCACCCCACAATTGCAAGTGACATACAAGGGGCTGTTGTAGGCCTATTTAACTGAAGAGTTACTGAGAGAGAGTTACCTAAAAAAAACGAGAGAGAGAGAGAGAGGGAGATCAGGAGATGACTTAGAAACTGAGACAAACGAAAAACAACGGATGGCCGACCAAAATAATAGGAAGAATGAAAAATGGAGATGCACGTTATCGAATCTCGGGCCTCCCGCTTGCATAGCGAGCAACATCCCTAACCTGGCATTTTGTTTTCAATGGTTTTATTTAACTATTGCTTGCGATAAAAATGAAAAAAGAAATAGAAAATCTTCCGCTGCCAGGGTTAGAACCCGGAGTCATAAATGTTGATTTAACCATTGCTACAGTGGATGCTTTGTGACAACTTGAGGAGTTAATTGCATAAAAATGTTTATAATGTTTGACCTGCAAATACCTAGAGACAACTTTATAAAAAAAACAAATTGCATTTGACATTTAAGGGGATGTGTTCCCCTATTTCACTGAAGAATTATAGAGAGAGCCGGAGAGAACTTGGAAAATGAGATACCTGAAAACAGCAGATGAACAACATGTCGTTTAAGAACAAAAATAAAAGGAAAAATGAAAAATGGAGAGGCAGGTTGTCGAACCCAATACTTCTAGCGTGCATTTTGTTTTCAATGGTCTTATTTAACTAGTCCTTGTAATATATAAGGAAAAAACAACGGATGGACGACATGTCAATTAAGAACCAAAATAATAGTAAGAATGAAAATGATGATACAGGTTATCGAATCTCGGCCCTTCCGCTTGCATAGTGAGCAACATCCCCAACCTAGCATTTTGTTTTCAATGGTTTTATTTAACTATTGCTGGCAATAAAATAAAAAAGAAATACAAAACTTTCCGCTGCCGGGGTTCGAACCCGGAATCATAAACGCTGATTTAACCATTGCTACAGCGGATGCTTTCAGACAACTTCAGGACTTAATTGTATAAAAATGTTTAAAAATGGTTGACCTTCAGATGCCTCAAGTATCTCATTTTTCAATAGTTCTATTTAACTATTCCTCGTGATAAATGAGGAAAGCTACCGAGGTTCGAACCCGAAATAATAAACTTTGATTTAACCATTGCTACAGCAGATGCTTTGTGAGAACTAGATGATTTAAATGTACATAAACGTTTACAAATGATTGGTTTGCAAATGCCCCGAGACCCCTATACATTGAAAGAAAAACCAACCCCTCAATTGCAAGCGACATATAAGGGGCTGTTGTAGGCCTATTTAATTGAATAGTTAAGTAGAAAGAGTTACCTCAGAAAAAATTAGAGAGAAAGAGAGAGAGATCATGAGATGACTTAGAAACCGAGACAAACAAAAAACAGCGGATGGACGACATGTCATTTAAGAACCAAAATAATAGGAGGAATGAAAAATTGTGATGCAGGTTATCGAATCTCGGACCTCCCGCTTGCATAGCGAGCAACATCCCCAACCTGGCATTTTGTTTTCAATGGTTTTATTTAAGTATTGCTTGCGATAAAAATGAAAAAAGAAATAGAAAATATTCCGCTGCCAGGGTTAGAACCCGGAGTCATAAATGTTGATTTAACCATTGCTACAGTGGATGCTTTGTGACAACTTGAGGAGTTAATTGCATAAAAATGTTTATAATGTTTGACCTGCAAATACCTCGAGACAACTTTATAAAAAAACAAATTGCATTTGACATTTAAGGGGATGTGTTCCCCAATTTCATTGAAGAATTATAGAGAGAGCCGGAGAGAACTTGGAAAATGAGATACCTGAAAACAGCAGATGAACAACATGTCGTTTAAGAACAAAAATAAAAGGAAAAATGAAAAATGGAGAGGCAGGTTGTCGAACCCAATGCTTCTAGCGTGCATTTTGTTTTCAATGGTCTTATTTAACTAGTCCTTGTAATATATAAGGAAAAAACAGTTCTTTCGTTGTCGGGATTCGAACCCGGAATTAGAAACTTAGATTTAACCATTGCTACAACGGATGTTATGTGAGAACTTGGGTGATTTAACTGTATACAAATGTTTTAGAAATGATTGGCTTGCCAATCCCCCGAGACCCCTATACATAAAAAGAAAAACCATCCCCTCAATTGCAAGTGACATATAAAGGGTTGTTGTAGACCTATTTAACTGAAGAGTTAATGAGAGCGAGTTACCCTAAAAAAATGGGAGAGAGTGTGAGAGAGAGATCACGAGATGACTTAGGTACTGGGACAAACGAAAACCAACGGATGGACGACATGTCAATTAAGAACCAAAATAATAGTAAGAATGAAAATGATGATACAGGTTATCGAATCTCGGCCCTTCCGCTTGCATAGTGAGCAACATCCCCAACCTAGCATTTTGTTTTCAATGGTTTTATTTAACTATTGCTGGCAATAAAATAAAAAAGAAATACAAAACTTTCCGCTGCCGGGGTTCGAACCCGGAATCATAAACGCTGATTTAACCATTGCTACAGCGGATGCTTTCAGACAACTTCAGGACTTAATTGTATAAAAATGTTTAAAAATGGTTGACCTTCAGATGCCTCAAGTATCTCATTTTTCAATAGTTCTATTTAACTATTCCTCGTGATAAATGAGGAAAGCTACCGAGGTTCGAACCCGAAATAATAAACTTTGATTTAACCATTGCTACAACCGATGCTTTGTGAGAACTAGATGATTTAAATGTATATAAACGTTTACAAATGATTGTCTTGCAAATGCCCCGAGACCGCTATACATTAAAAGAAAAACCAACCCCTCAATTGGAAGCGACATATAAGGGGCTGTTGTAGGCCTATTTAATTGAATAGTTAAGGAGAAAGAGTTACCTCAGAAAAAATTAGAGAGAAAGAGAGAGAGATCATGAGATGACTTAGAAACAGAGACAAACAAAAAACAGCGGATGGACGACATGCCATTTAAGAACCAAAATAATAGGAGGAATGAAAAATTGTGATGCAGGTTATCGAATCTCGGACCTCCCGCTTGCATAGCGAGCAACATCCCCAACCTGGCATTTTGTTTTCAATGATTTTATTTAACTATTGCTTGCGATAAAAATGAAAAAAGAAATTTCCGCTGCCAGGGTTAGAACCCGGAGTCATAAATGTTGATTTAACCATTGCTACAGTGGATGCTTTGTGACAACTTGAGGAGTTAATTGCATAAAAATGTTTATAATGTTTGACCTGCAAATACCTCGAGACAACTTTATAAAAAAAACAAATTGCATTTGACATTTAAGGGGATGTGTTCCCCTATTTCACTGAAGAATTATAGAGAGAGCCGGAGAGAACTTGGAAAATGAGATACCTGAAAACAACAGATGAACAACATGTCGTTTAAGAACAAAAATAAAAGGAAAAATGAAAAATGGAGAGGCAGGTTGTCGAACCCAATGCTTCTAGCGTGCATTTTGTTTTCAATGGTCTTATTTAACTAGTCCTTGTAATATATAAGGAAAAAATAGTTCTTTCGTTGTCGGGATTCGAACCCAGAATTAGAAACTTAGATTTAACCATTGCTACAACGGATGTTTTGTGAGAACTTGATGATTAACTGTATACAAATGTTTTAGAAATGATTGGCTTGCCAATCCCCCGAGACCCCTATACATAAAAAGAAAAACCATCCCCTCAATTGCAAGTGACATATAAAGGGCTGTTGTAGACCTATTTAACTGAAGAGTTAATGAGAGAGAGTTACCCTAAAAAAATGGGAGAGAATGTGAGAGAGAGATCAGGAGATGACTTAGGCACTGGGACAAACGAAAACCTACAGATGGACGACATGTCAATTAAGAACCAAAATAATAGGAAGAATGAAAATGATGATGCAGGATATCGAATCTCGGCCCTTCCGCTTGCATAGTGAGCAACATCCCCAACCTAGCATTTTGTTTTCAATGGTTTTATTCAACTATTGCTGGCAATAAAATAAAAAAGAAATCCAAAACTTTCCGCTGCCGGGGTTCGAACCCGGAATCATAAACGCTGATTTAACCATTGCTACAGCGGATGCTTTGAGACAACTTCAGGAGTTAATTGTATAAAAGTGTTTAAAAATGGTTCAACTTGAGATGCCTCAAGTATCTCATTTTTCAATAGTTCTATTTAACTATTCCTCGTGATAAATGAGGAAAGCTACCGAGGTTTGAACCCGAAATAATAAACTTTGATTTAACCATTGCTACAACAGATGCTTTGTGAGAACTAGATGATTTAAATGTATATAAACGTTTACAAATGATTGGCTTGCAAATGCCCCGAGACCCCTATACATTAAAAGAAAAACCAACCCCTCAATTGCAAGCGACATATAAGGGGCTGTTGTAGGCCTTTTTAATTGAATAGTTAAGGAGAAAGAGTTACCTCAGGAAAAATTAGAGAGAAAGAGAGAGAGATCATGAGATGATTTAGAAACCGAGACAAACAAAAAACAACGGATGGACGACATGTCATTTAAGAACCAAAATATTAGGAGGAATGAAAAATTGTGATGCAGGTTATCGAATCTCGGACCTCCCGCTTGCATAGCAGGCAACATCCCCAACCTGGCATTTTTTTTTCAATGGTTTTATTTAACTATTGCTTGCGATAAAAATGAAAAAAGAAATAGAAAATCTTTCGCTGCCATGGTTAGAACCCGGAGTCATAAATGTTGATTTAACCATTGCTACAGTGGATGCTTTGTGACAACTTGAGGAGTTAATTGCATAAAAATGTTTATAATGTTTGACCTACAAATACCTTGAGACAACTTTATAAAAAAAACAAATTGCATTTGACATTTAAGGGGATGTGTTCCCCTATTTCACTGAAGAATTATAGAGAGAGCCGGAGAGAACTTGGAAAATGAGATACCTGAAAACAGCAGATGAACAACATGTCGTTTAAGAACAAAAATAAAAGGAAAAATGAAAAATGGAGAGGCAGGTTGTCGAACCCAATACTTCTTGCGTGCATTTTGTTTTCAATGGTCTTACTTAACTAGTCCTTGTAATATATAAGGAAAAAACAGTTCTTTCGTTGTCGGGATTCTAACCCGGAATTAGAAACTTAGATTTAACCATTGCTACAACGGATGTTTTGTGAGAACTTGATGATTTAACTGTATACAAATGTTTTAGAAATGATTGGCTTGCAAATCCCCCGAGACCCCTATACATAAAAAGAAAAACCATCCCCTCAATTGCAAGTGACATATAAAGGGCTGTTGTAGACCTATTTAACTGAAGAGTTAATGAGAGAGAGTTACCCTAAAAAAATGGGAGAGAGTGTGAGAGAGAAATCACGAGATGACTTAGGTACTGGGACAAACGAAAACCAACGGATGGACGACATGTCAATTAAGAACCAAAATAATAGTAAGAATGAAAATGATGATGCAGGTTATCGAATCTCGGCCCTTCCGCTTGCATAGTGAGCAACATCCCCAACCTAGCATTTTGTTTTCAATGGTTTTATTTAACTATTGCTGGCAATAAAATAAAAAAGAAATACAAAACTTTCCTCTGCTGGGGTTCGAACCCGGAATCATAAACACTGATTTAATGATTGCTACAGCGGATGCTTTGAGACAACTTCAGGAGTTAATTGTATTAAAATGTTTAAAAATGGTTGACCTTCAGATGTCACAAGTATCTCATTTTTCAATAGTTCTATTTAACTATTCCTCGTGATAAATGAGGAAAGCTACCGAGGTTCGAACCCGAAATAATAAACTTTGATTTAACCATTGCTACAGCAGATGCTTTGTGAGAACTAGATGATTTAAATGTATATAAACGTTTACAAATGATTGGCTTGCAAATGCCCCGAGACCCCTATACATTAAAAGAAAAACCAAGCCCTCAATTGCAAGCGACATATAAGGGGTTGTTGTTGGCCTATTTAATTGAATAGTTAAGGAGAAAGAGTTACCTCAGAAAAAATTAGAGAGAAAGAGAGAGAGATCATGAGATGACTTAGAAACCGAGACAAACAAAAAACAGCGGATGGACGACATGTCATTTAAGAACCAAAATAATAGGAGGAATGAAAAATTGTGATGCAGGTTATCGAATCTCGGACCTCCCGCTTGCATAGCGAGCAACATCCCCAACCTGGCTTTTTTTTTTTCAATGATTTTATTTAACTATTGTTTGCAACAAAGCAAAAAAAAAGAAATTGAAAATCTTCCGCTGCCGGTATTCGAACCCAGAATCATAAATGTTGATTTAACCATTGCTACAACGGATGCTATATGACAACTTGATAAGTTAACTGTATGAAAATGTCTATAATGTTTGACCTGCAAATGCCTTAAAAAAATTGCATTTGACATTTAAGGGAATGTTGTTCCCCTATTTACCTCAACAAAATATGAGAGAGAGAGAGAGAGAGAGAGAGAGAGAGAGAGAGAGAGAGAGAGAGAGAGAGAGAGAGAGAGAGAGAGAGAGAGAGAGAGAGAGAGAGAGAGAGCGAGAGATCAGGAGATGACTTAGAAACTGAGACAAACGAAAAACAGCGGATGGACAACATGTCAATTAAGAACCAAAATAATAGGAATAATGAAAATGGTAATGCAGGTTAACGAATCTTGGGCCTCCCGCATGCATAGCGAGCAACATCCCCAACTTGGCATTTTGTTTTCAATGGTTTTATTTAACTATTGTTTGCGATAAAAAAGAAAAAGAGAAAAACAAAACTTTCCAATGCCGGAGTTCGAACCGGAATCATAAACGTTGATTTAACCATTACTACAACGGATGCTTTATGACAACTTGATAAGTTAATTGTACAAAAATAGTTATAATGTTTGACCTACAAATGCCTCGAGACAACATTAAAAAAAAAAATTGACATTTAAGGGGATGTTGTTCCCCTATTTAACTGAAGAATTTTAAAGAGAGCTAAAGAGAACTCGTAAAATGAGATACCTAAAAACAACAGAAACATGTCGTTTAAGAACAAAAATATAAAAGGAAAAATTGGCATTTAATTTTCAGAGGTTTTAATTAACTATTCCTTGTGATAAATGAGGGAAAAAAAGGTTCTTCCGCTACCGGGATTCGAACCTGGAATCAGAAACTTTGATTGAACCATTGCTACAGCGGATGCTTTGTGAGAACTTGATGATTTAATTGTATATAAATGTTTACAATTGATTGGCTTGCAAATCCCCTGAGACCCCTATACATAAAAAGAAAAATCACCCCTCAATTGCAAGTGACATATAAGGGGTTGTTGTAGACCTATTTAACTGAAGAGTTAATGAGAGAGAGCTACCTCAAAAAATATGAGAGAGAGAGAGAGATCAGGAGATGACTTAGAAACTAAGACAAACGAAAAACAACGGATGGATGGCATGACATTTAAGAACCAAAATAATAGGAAGAATGAAAATGGTGATGTAGGTTATTGAATCTCGGGCCTTCCGCTTGCATAGCGAGCAAACATTCCCAAATTGACATTTTATTTTCAACGGTTTTATTTAACTATTGCTTGCAATGAAAAAGAAAAAAGAAATACAAACTTTCCGCTGCTGGGTTCGAACCCGGAATCATAAACGCTAATTTAACGATTGCTACAACGGATGCTTATTGGCAACTTGAGGAGTTATATGTATAAAAATGTTTATAAATGCTTGACCTTCAAATGCCTCAAGACAATTACAAAAAAAATTACATTACATATTAGGGTTGTTCTTCCCCTATTTCACTGAAGAATTATAGAGAGAGCATGAGAGAACTTGAAAAATCAGATACTTGAAAACAACAGATTAACAACATGCCTTTTAAGAAGAAAAATAAAAGGAATAATGGAAAAAGGATATGCAGGTTATCGAACCCCGTACTTCTCGCGTGCGTAGAGGGCTACATACCAAACTTGGCATTTTGTATGGTTTTATTTAACTATTCCTTGTGATAAATGAGGAAAAAAAAAGTTATTCCGCTGCCGGGGTTGAACCCAGAATCATAAACTTTGATTTAACGACTGCTACAATGGACGCTTTGTGAGAACATGATGATTTAAATGTATATAAATTTGTACAAATGACTGGCTTGCCATTGTTTACATTAAAAGAAAAACCCACCCTTCAATTGAAGTGACATATAAGGGGCTGTTGTAGGCCTATTTAACGGAATAGTTAAGGAGAGAGAGTTACCTCAAAAAAAAGAGACAGAGAGATCAGGAGATGACTTAGAAATTGAGACAAACGAAACACAGCAGATGGACGGCATGTCATTTAAGAACCAAAATAATAGGAAGAATGAAAAATGGTGATGCGGGTTATCCAATCTCGGGCCTTCCGCTTGCATAGCGAGCAACATCCCCAACCTGGCATTTTGTTTTCAATGGTTCTATTTAACTATTGCTTGCGATAAAGCAGAAAAAGGAAAAAGAAAATCTTCCGCTACCGGGGGTATGGAACCCGGAATCATAAACGTTGTTTTCACCATTGCTATAGCAGATGCTTTTGTACAACTTGACGAGTTAATTGTATAAAAATGTTTATAATGTTTGACCTGCAAATGCCTCGAGACAACTTTGCAAAAAAAAAAAAAATGCATTTGGCATTTAAGGGGATGTCGTTCCCCTATTTCACTAAAGAATTATAGAGTGGGAGCAGGAGAGAACTATGAAAATGAGATGCCTCAAAATAGCATATGAACAACATGCTGTTTAAGAACAAAAACAAAAGGAAAAATGAAAAATGGAGATCAAGGTTATCGAACCCCGTACTTCTCGCGTGCCTAGCGAGCTACATCCCCAACCTGGCATTTTGTTTTCAATGGTTTTATTTAACTATTGCTTGCGAAAAAGGAGAAAAAAGAAATAAAAAATCTTCCGCTAATGGGGTCCGAACCTGAAATCATGAACGTTGATTTAACCATTGCTACAGCGGATGCTTTGTGACAACTTGAGGAGTTAATTGTATAAAAATGTTTATAATGTTTGACCTGCAAATGCCTTGAGACAACTTTACAAAAAAAAAAAAAAAAAAAAAATTGCATTTCACATGTAAGGGGATGTTATTCCCCTATTTTATTGTAGAATTATAGAGAGAGCAGGAGAGAACTTGGAAAATGAGATACCTGAAAAAAGCAAATGAACATGTCGTTTAAGAGAAAAAATAAAAGGAAAAATGAAATATGGAAATGCAGGTTATCGAACCCCGCACTTCTTGCGTACCTAGCGAGCTACATAGCTAACTTGGCATTGTGTTTTCAATGGTTTTATTTAGTTATTCCTTGTGATATATGAGGAAAAAAACAGTTCTTTCGCTGCCAGGATTCGAACCGGGAATCATAAACTTTGATTTAACCATTGCTACAACGAATGCTTTGTGAGAACTTGATGATTTAACTATATTTAAATATTGGGTTTATATCACAAATGGTCCCTGAAATTGACCCCATCAATCATGATGGTCCTTGAAATTGAAAATCGATCAATGTAGTCCCTGAATTTTAACTCGCGAATCAATGTGGTCCTTCTGTTAGTGTTCCATCCAAATTAACTTTAAAAAAAGGTTAGAGAACCAATTTTTCATGGTAAAATGATCAAAAATAAGTTTTCTTTTTTTCCATCTTCACTTTTCTCTCCATTTTTCATGGATTTGGTGCTAAAACTAAAACAAAAACAAAAAAAAGTGGTTCTCTAACCTTTTTTTGGTCATTTTACCATGAAAAATTGGTTCTCTAATCTTTTTTTAGTGTTAATTTGGACGGAACACTAACAGAAGGACCACATTGATTCGCGAGTTAAAATTCAGGGACTATATTGATTGATTTTCAATTTCAGGGACCATCATGATTGATGGGGTCAATTTCAAGGACCATTTGCGATATAAACCCTTAAATATTTACAAATGTTTGGCTTGCAAATGCCCCGAGACCCCTATACATAAAAAGAAAAGCCCACCCCTCAATTGCAAGTGACATATAAGGGGTTGTTGTAGGCCTATTTAACTGAAGAGTTACTGAGAGAGAGCTACCTTAAAAAATGAGAGAGAGAAAGATCAGGAGATGACTTAGAAAGAAACTGAGACAAATGAAAAACAGCAGATGGAGGTAGGGGTGGGCATAAAAACCGCCAAACCAGAAAACTGAATCGAACCGTGACAAAAAAAAGGGTAAAAAACCGCGTTGACCAAAAAAGTCAAAACCGGAACAAAAACCGAACCGAACCGTTTCAAACGGTTCCGGTTCCGGTTTGGAAATATTAAGAACCGGAGGAACCGGACCGAACCGCTTTTAATATAAATAATTATTTTATTATTATTTTTATATAAATAAGATATTTTTCCAAGAAGACCATGTGCATAAGCCCAATATTTTTCTTCACTTCTCTCCCCCTCCTTTGTTGTTTTATCACTTTTCTCCCCTACATTTTTTTTCTCCATTCTTTTCTAGTATATTATGCATTATGTACATTTTAGTTTTATTTTAAGATCTACACTTTGGTCTTGACATGAGCCTTTTTATTTTTTTATTTATATTTATATGCACACTTTCTATCTTCCGGTCACAAATCTTGTAGATCTAGTAGTGGAAATTCAAATTTACTTGAATTTGTGATTGAAATATGTGTTTGGTATTAGAAGTAGAAAATTAGAAAAAACATACATATAATTTTGTTTAGAACCGTAAACCGGCATGAACCGAACCGGAACCGTTATGAACCGAACCGTAAGGTTTTAGTAATAAATTTAAGCGGAACCGCACCGAACCGAACCGTTGAAATTTTCCGGTTCTGGTTCCATTTTGAGGGTGGAACCGGACCGTGCCCACCCCTAGATGGAGGACATGTCGTTTAAGAACCAAAATAATAGGAAGAATGAAAATGGTGATGCAAGTTGCCAAATCTCGGGCCTCCCGCTTGCATAGTTAGCAACATCCCCAACCTGGCATTTTGTTTTCAATGGTTTAACTATTGCTTGCGATAAAAAAGAAAAAAGAAATAGAAAATCTTCCGCTACCGAGGTTCGACCCCGGAAACATAAACGTTGATTTAACCATTGCTGCAGTGGATGCTTTGTGACAACTTGAGGAGTTAATTTTGTAAAAATGTTTATAATGTTTGACTTGCAAATGTCTCGAGACAACTTTACAAAAAAAAAAAAAACAAAAAAATTGCATTTGACATATAAGGGGATGTGTTCCCCTTTTTCACTGAAGAATTATAGAGAGAGCCGGAAAGAACTTGGAAAAAGAATTACCTGAAAGTAGCAGATGAACAACATGCCGTTTAAGAACAAAAATAAAAGGAAAAATAAAAAAAAGGAGATGCAGGTTATTGTACCCCACTTCTTGCGTGCTTGGCGAGCTACATCGCAAACTTGGCATTTTGTTTTCAATGGTTTTATTTCACTAGTCCTTGTGATATATGAGGAAAAAAAAACAGTTCTTATGTTGCTAGGTTCGTACCCAGAATCATTACTTTGATTTAACCATTTCTACAACGGATGCTTTGTGAGAACTGAACTTGATGATTTAAATGTATATAAACGTTTACAAATGATTGGCTTGCGAATGGCCCGCGACCCCTATACATAAAATGAAAAACCCACCTCTCAATTGCAAGGGACGTATAAGGGGCTGTTGTAGACCTGTAAGTGTTTGATATCAATAAAAGGACTGATACTTGTGGAGCCAAAAATAATCACAAGACGACACGTGGACATTTTAGCAAAAAGTACCAAACTACCCCTGAAGTACACCGGGATGTCTACACGCGAGCAGCAGACAACCATCCTTCAATAAAGCTAAAAATGCTCTAAAGAGAGGTAACCAAATCAAATCCATCTCATCAAATCCTTTTCTTGCAAAGTAACCTGTAAAATAATATTAATAGGTAAATTAATGGATTAATTACCCATTTAATCCATTAATCACCTATTAAAATTATACAAGTCAAACCAAAATGTGATTGAATGGCCGGCCAATTCTCTCCACTACTTCCATCCTCATCTTTCCTATTACCCCTAAATTATTACCCAAATTAAAATAATCAATTATTTTTGTAACCACCCATTTATTATTTTTATATTCAATTAGCCATTGAATTCGCTAATTAAACCAAAAGTTAAACCTACAAAAACCTAAAAGTGGCTGGTCACACCTTTTCAAAATTGGGCAAAGCCTAACCCTATAAATAGGCACCTATTCTCACCAAAAAGTAATTCCAAGTCTCTTGCAAAAAATCCCAAATTCACTAAACACTTTTCTCTCTAAAATTCTAACTTTGGCATCGGAGGTTCTTCGGCCAAAGCCCCCCCCATTCATCGTGGGCGCGTGAGGCTCTTGGCCTTAACCTAAGGTGCTACTTGTTTTGTAGGTGCAAATTCGTCCAAGATCGAAGAGGAGAAAATTTGCATCCACAAATTGGTGCTTTCATTGAGAGCTAGAAATCTACACTCAAAAAAGACTCTCGCTCAAAAAAGGTTTTTCTCTAATTTCTAGTCCATTTGTATTTTTCATACGTTTTTATTATTAGAATTTTTTATTTGCAAAAGTTCTTTGGTAAAACGTATAAAAAAAAAAGGGGAAAAAAAAAATATACAATGGCTAGAAATCTAGAAAATTCCACAAGTGACAATTCAAACATTCAAGAAATGGGTCCGTGGGGATCTACAAAATTGAATATGGTTCTAGGGGGGACGGCACCACCACCACGAGGCTCCACCATGGTAACCACTGCGGTGACCACCCGCGACGAGGTCCATGGTACCACTACCATGGCCCAAATCGTGCCACCAAGGCAAGTCCAAGCCGTACAGCACAAGGCCCATGCCGCCGAAGCCATGGCCCAAGCCTCACATTCACGTGCGTCACGAACTGAGCAGCCTGCTCCCGTGACCAAGCCTGCCCCTGCAGCCCAGCCTGCTCCCGACGAGCAGTCCACTCACGTGGCCCAGCCTGCTCCCACCGAGCAGCCCACCTTCGTGGCCCAGCCTGCTCCCACCGAGCAGCCCGCTCACGTGGTCCAGACTGCTCCTACGGCCCGTCCTGCTCCTGTGGCCTTTCAAGCAGCCCAAGTCGGCCCAAGACTATCTCAACCATCCGGGCTAACCATCATGCCGGGGACATTTTCACCACATTTCTTCGCAGATTTGACATTTCCCAACTCAAGTCTCGCGCCCAGAGTCAACCACCTCTCCACTATTCACAGAGGCACATTTCTTTCAAGCTCTTCCAATCCAAATGGCGAACAACACTTGCCTCGACAAGTCATAGAGTTGACGAGCGCCCTTGCACAACAGATAACCTTGGTGAATCGACTCTTGCAGCGCACCGAGATCCAACGTGCCCCGGACGAGGTGTCCCGAAGTAGGACAAGGACAGACGAACCTTTCCACCAGCGCCCCGGCAAGCAGCCAGTCAACCAGCCACGATCCGAGCGTTCTGGCAGTTTACGTTACCGCATGGGTTCTTGGGATAGCGTATACTCTCGTCTTAGAGCGCGGAGGAGCGTGCATTCCCGATCAAGCCCACGAATGAGCATACGTTCACACTCCGATTATCAACATGGACAACCTTCCAAGCGAAGTGTTCATTCACAACTAGGCTCGCAAAGAGTATTCTCCACCTTATATCGGAGTGGGCAGCATGGCAGAAGGAGAGAAACAGTCGCTCAATCCGACTCAAGTTCAACCGGCAGCCTGCGAGCAGCTCGTTCGCCTGCTAGGTACGTGCCACATGCACCACAGCCACGACGTAGACAAGTCGAGCATAGGGAAGAGAGGCCCAGACCCATGAGTCACGACTGGGGGCAGCTGAAAGTTCCACTGCCCCAACAGAGGCAAATTCAAGAAGAAGTTGAGAGGCTCCTGACCGAACGATTGCATAATTTCCAACGGAACGGGGTTGCTGACGATGCGCTTCGACGAGACATGACCAACATAAACATGTCGCCATTCACGAATGAGATCGAGCGGACAGATCCACCTCGCGGGTTCACTATGCCTCACTTCACTCTGTATAAAGGAGAGGAAGATCCGGATCGACATCTTAAACATTATCACAGTGCCATGATCCTCCACAGGAACAACGATGCACTTATGTGCAAAATTTTTGCCACAACTTTGCAAGGTGAGGCGCAAGACTGGTTTCACACTCTACCACCGCAGTCGATCCGGAGTTTCAACGAACTTTCCTTTGTTTTCACTAAGGAGTATTCGTCTAACCGCTCAATCAAAAAGACATCCGACCATCTCTTCAGCATAGTAAAAGATCATTGGGAGACAATTCGCGATTATGTCAAGAGATTCAAAGCAGAGAAGGCCAAGATTGTTGGTTGCAACGAGGATATAGCAACGGCAGCGTTCAGAAATGGGCTTCCCACCGAACACCCTTTATTCGGAAAACTGATCATGGGAGAAGAACTGACCCTAGAAGCTTCGTATGCTTTGGCAGAAAAGCATGCGCTATGGGACGAAGCCAAGCAGTCTAACAAAAACGAGTCGGAGCACATGGAACGTTTTCCAACCAGAGAAGACTCAGCACCTGAAACATTCACCAAGTTCACAGTTCCAATTGGCCAAATTCTCCGCAAGCTCAAGGATGAACCTTGGTTCGAACTACCGCTACCCATGAAAGGCGATCTTACCAGGCTGGATCATACAAAATATTGTGCATTCCATCAAGGACCGGGCCACACTACCAATGGCTGCCTAAAGTGGAAGCAGTACCTTAAGAAGTTGACAAATGAGGGTCGATGCGATGAGTATCTTGACGGATCAACGAAACACAAGCAGGAGAAGTCTCTATCACCATCTGAACCCCGTTTGGGCTTTTCCAAATAAGTTCGAAGTCTTTAGCAGCCTGATGAACAAGGCCTCTCAAGTCGAAAATTATTCAGTTTGTTATGCAGTTTCTACTTTCCAGCACAGTTGATTTATTTCTTTATTCTCAATTAAGATTCAAGAAGTTATTCATAAGCCTGGCTCAACAGCTGTCTACAACAAACTGCTCAAAACCCTTTATGGGTATGCTCTCCGGTGCGAGAGGATAAACTAATTGCTCTCCAGCGCGAGAGGGTAAACCAATTCCCCGACACCCATATGGGTATGCTCTCCAGCGCGAGAGGATAAACTAATTGCTCTCAAGCGCGAGAGGGTAAACTAATTCCCCGACACCCATCTGGGTATGCTCTCCAGTGCGAGAGGATAAACTAATTGCTCTCTAGCGCGAGAGGGTAAACCAATTCCCCGACACCCATCTGGGTAAGCTCTCCAGTGCGAGAGGATAAACTAATTGCTCTCCAGCGCGAGAGGGTAAACTAATTCCCCGACACCCATCTGGGTATGCTCTCCAGTGCGAGAGGATAAACTAATTGCTCTCCAGCGCGAGAGGGTAAACCAATTCCCCGACACCCATCTGGGTAAGCTCTCCAGTGCGAGAGGATAAACTAATTGCTCTCCAACGCGAGAGGGTAAACCAATTCCCCGACACCCATCTGGGTAAGCTCTCCAGTTCGAGAGGATAAACTAATTGCTCTCCAGCGCGAGAGGGTAAACTAATTCCCCAACACCCATATGGGTAAGCTCTCCAGTGCGAAAAAGCCACATAGCTCAAAAGATCGAATGCTAGAAGATCAAATAGGCAGCAAATGTTCAGGGGGTAGCAATCACTTTTGCACTTAACAGTTCGCTCATCCAACACTTCATCTTCAGCAGCTCCGATCTTGGCAACTCCATCCTTGACTGCTTCATCTACGGCAGCTGAGAAATCAAACTCAAGCAGTTTCCTCATTTTTGGCAAGCAGCCCAGACGTGGTAGCCCAAACTACGCCACTTCCTCGGCCCATGCCAAGCTAATCCTTGGCTCTAGCCAAGCCAAGCAACCCAAGCAGTGGCCCTTGCCACAACACCTCCTCGGCCCATGCCGAGCCGACTCCTGGCTCCTGCCAGCCGACGTGTCGCACCACCCCGACGGCTGCCCCGCGACAGCACTATCCAAGAAGAAGACAAGAAAAATTAAAATTTTCTTACATCGGTGCGGCACGGAGAAGACAAAGAAATCAACGAAAGACGGTCTTTTGCACGGGCAAGATGTAGAAGATTGCTAGAGGAGGGGGAACAAATATCCTCTAAGCTCTCTCTCTCTTGTAGGGTAGAATAAATCGCTCTCCAAAGTTAATTTAATAACCCACTTAAGGTGGACTTAAATAGGCTTTGAGAGAAATTTATTTCCCTTTCCTAAAAGGATCTAATTTCCTATTGAAGAGGGAATCTACATCAAAATAGGAAGCAGTCCTAAGTCTCCTAAAAGCAAGGAAATCTCTACACCTGCTGCCCTTTCCTGCGAGCAGCCCAACAGGTGTGGGGGCATTTGTGGAGCCAAAAATAATCACAAGGCGACACGTGGACATTTTAGCAAAAAGTACCAAACTACCCCTGAAGTACACCGGGATGTCTACACGCGAGCAGCAGACAACCATCCTTCAATAAAGCTAAAAATGCTCTAAAGAGAGGTAACCAAATCAAATCCATCTCATCAAATCCTTTTCTTGCAAAGTAACCTCTAAAATAATATTAATAGGTAAATTAATGGATTAATTACCCATTTAATCCATTAATCACCTATTAAAATTATACAAGTCAAACCAAAATGTGATTGAATGGCCGGCCAATTCTCTCCACTACTTCCATCCTCATCTTTCCTATTACCCCTAAGTTATTACCCAAATTAAAATAATCAATTATTTTTGTAACCACCCATTTATTATTTTTATATTCAATTAGCCATTGAATTCGCTAATTAAACCAAAAGTTAAACCTACAAAAACCTAAAAGTGGCCGGTCACACCTTTTCAAAATTGGGCAAAGCCTAACCCTATAAATAGGCACCTATTCTCACCAAAAAGTAATTCCAAGTCTCTTGCAAAAAATCCCAAATTCACTAAACACTTTTCTCTCTAAAATTCTAACTTTGGCATCGGAGGTTCTTCGGCCAAAGCCCCCCCATTCATCGTGGGCGCGTGAGGCTCTTGGCCTTAACCTAAGGTGCTACTTGTTTTGTAGGTGCAAATTCGTCCAAGATCGAAGAGGAGAAAATTTGCATCCACAATACTTAACTAGTTTTGTTGTGAATTTATGTTAAGTTATTAATTTAGACTTGCCAGAGTTTCTTCCAACGCTCTTCTATAGAAAAACAAGCAAACCAAACCAACAAAAGTCATATGTAACAAGTTGATGTTGTTTACGATATTTATTCAAATATTATTGGATCTAAAACTTGTATGCTTTTTTGCGAGCATCACAAATGGTTTGAGAACATAGTGCGAGAATCAAAGTTTTTTAGTGTGGTAACACCAACATTTGTTTAAAAGAGAAGTGATTATGGCGCTTCCTTTGACTACTTGTGAGGGGGCAGAGAAGTCTTGAGCAAGGAACTTCAGTACTCCTTCTGGCGGGCACTTACACATAGTGTTGATGCATGAGCATTTGGCTGGGTCAGGACATTCAGCAGATGTTTTGCAGGGAAACCTCACTATTGGACACCTTGCTTCTACTCCAATTTGTAGACCTGCAATATCATTATTTCCTTAAATAATATTGAAATTGCATTTTCTACTTAAATACTAATTCATGTACAACTTGAGGGTTTTTTTTTTCTCCGATCAATACGACTTGAGTGTTAAGAAAGCAAAATACATAAACATGTATATTCCGTCTATGTAGGGATCATATAGTAAAAAGTATCAGTGACAAGTATTTTACCATATGCAGCAATCAACATCACAACGAAGAAAGCTAACTTGAGTGAACCTTTCTCCATATCTCTTTGTTGATAGATAGAGGCAAAAAAATATGATGATTGTTGAATTGTATTCTGGTTAAACTTAATTTTGAGCTACTAGTGTTCTCCAAAGCTACAATTATATAGTTGAAGTTGGGAATTATTTTCTATAATTGTACATCTATCTCGATAATAAAAAAAAATATTTCTTTAACAAAATGGTTGCTGCATAAATTTGTAAAGAAATCTGTTCACCAAAACATTATGGTAAAAATGTTTGACAAAATCAGATTGTGTCTAAAGTTTGTTAGATTCGCATTGAAGCTATATGATTCTTAAGTTACTAGTGCTCTTCAAACTAAAGATTTTATATAGCTATATTTTGGATTACTTTCTTAAAAATGCATGTCTAGATATAGTTAGATTCAATTTTGGATTACATCCTGGTTCAAATAAAAAAGTCGAGGCTAGATAGGGTTTGGGTTTCGGCTAAGGAAGAGATAATGCGGAAATATCTAGGTACATTCTGAGTAGGCACAGTCCTAACATGACTCTACCTCGACAGGCATGTTTATCACAATGACAATCCTATAAAGAGAAGAGGTTTTACAATGTGGAAAGGACCTTCAACTCAACACATAACTCAAAACACTCTACGCAAAAACCCTTGCTCTACACAAATTTTTCTCACACCCCTTAGAAAAATACAAACTATTCAACCCCCACCCTCTACCCGATCAATACATCTTTAGTTTGGACAAGTAAACAACATTGTAATGACGACCGGTGACACCTTTAGTTTGGTAAATTAAATAGCATTGGAGCCATAGAATCAAGCAGCATAGGAGTACCTTCAGTTTGGACAAGTAAACAGCACTGCTTCTTAGTTGGTTGATTATCTATCCAAGTCTCGGCAAGCAAATGTGCGACCATGATTTTCTAAGGCTGGAGTAAGGTGGACGGGAATAAGGGTACCTCAGATGTTTAGTCATGGACTCGCAGCCTCCGCTGCAGAGTTGAATAAATGGAGCAGCGATACCACTATCATCCTATTCTAGAATCATTAGGCAAAATCTAACGGCTTTGCTAAGATTGACAATGGTTGTTTTGCAGAATACAGAACCCTAATCCAGAAAGGAATAAATAGGTTTCCTATAATTTGGAGTCCTTACAATCTAAGGATTGGCGTGCATTGCAAGTAATCACACTCCTAAGAGGGGGCAATATCTTCTTCTTAGATATCTTCTGGAATTCTCTCGGTTTATTAAGGATTCTACTATCCTAAAAGGTCTCATCCTCCACTAGTATAAAACTGTAAATATACCATTTTCGGGTTCATATCTGATAACGCAATTCTCGAATACTTGTTCTCTAGCTCACTGCTTGAGTCTTACATTGCTTACTCACTTGACTATCAGAGAGCTTTTGACCGACACCCTCTCTTGGTCTTTGGCTAGCGTAGGGTTCTTTGCTCTTTTACAGGTTACTCGGATTTATGCATCTCCACTTCCTACAGTAGAGCGTGAATTTGGTTCCAACAACGAAGAATTCTTAATTGTTTCGCCCAAAGAGGTCACTTCATTAGCTTTCTAGTGAAATGAGGTGTTAATCAGGTTACTTTATGTTTGGGATATTAATAGCCGAACAATTTATTGAACTTCGTAATGAAAGGCAACAATGTCTTTGGGTTATAGAACCCAAGGCGAGATGTGTTCCTTCCTCGGTCGTAGTCGCTCAAGTGTAGCAGTCAGCAACATATTCAATGCCACTACCACACTTGTTCTACACGCCCAGCCGAGCTTGGTCGTGAGTTGGCACACCCGCATTCACATGGAAGATGTAGTTCGCTCATAGTTACTCGGCATGCGCGCCACTTAAACATTGTAATTTTTAAAGTAATCATTTTGGCAAGTCCGGTGGGACTAAGTGCTAAAATAACTACGAAGTTCATGACCATCGAAAGTCGCTTTGTCAAGAAGAAAACATTGATAGGAAAATCAGCCGCAAATCAGCATCTATAAACCAGACGTCTGCAAACTAAGCAATTATTAATCACTTGGACTGTAGTGGACTACAACTCTTCATTGAACCCTTCCTTGCCTGATCTCCCAAAAAGAGTAGGGCTTTCCATCGCATTTAGACTCAGCTCAGGAGTGTTAGCCATATGTGTATGGTTGAAAAACTGATGTAATATGGCTTTGAATCTTTCCTTTGGGGTCTCTGCTTCTCCTTCTGTGTCTTGGCATAAAACACAAGAGGTCCTACCGAGCATGCCAAAATTATGTTGGAGGCAAGATCCCCACACAACCTCCCCTGCTTGAGTGATGGACTGTTGTTAGTTGGAGGTGCCTTAATCAAGTCTTGATTAGGTTTTTAGGCTCTTCCATGAAAATAGTTGTTTCAAGCGTGCCACTGTTGACCAAGATGAACAGATTGTTTAGTTTTAAGTGTCATATAAGCCATTTGCTTGAGCCCCCAAGAAATTGGCAATCTTCTCAAAGGATTGTTCTTATCGATGGGTTAAATTGATATTAAGTTCTTTTTTATGTCTTATAGCCAAGGGCTTTAAATTTATCTTACGTTGAATACCAAAATAGCGACCACAAATTGTTTTGGGATGATCCAACTCAGTTTGCGACCTTTGTGAAAAAAGGAAAGACAAAAAGCAAAGTAAATGAAGTAAAAGCGAGAATTAAAGGGGAAGTATGTGTAAATGCTTGTGAAATGTTAGTAAAAGGACAATAAATAACATTAGAAAGCAATAAAATGAAAGTAGATAAAAAAGACAAACTATCAGGCAATTTTTTGCATTTGCGGACAGGGACAATGTTCTAGTAAAAGACTTAACTACAGAAAATTGATACTACAAAGGGAAGTAGCATAGCTATAAATACAAGGGAATGTTTGAAGTTCACAGGGAATAGTTGAAAAGTAGGTTCCAAAGCTTTTAGAAGTCTTTTGTATTGAGTTGAGTGTCATTTCCTCTAATTCTTCTGTTGTCTTTTGTAGAAGCTTTCTTCCTTCAGAATTGCACCTTTCTCACTTGGTTCATTCTCGTTTATCCAAGTGGTTGATGTTATATTTGTCAAAAGGATAAGCTCCCACTTGGATAGTTGAGTTTTGATCCGCTTGGATTTATAAGTTTTATTCCATAAAAAAAAAAAAGGGTTTCTTTTGCAAAACTCCACTGAGTAATCCTTTTTCAATGTGAAAGAGGGCAGTCTTGTTGCCTATTTCTACCACGTCAAAAGTGTTTGAAACCTGTTTTTCCAAAAAAAAAAAAAAAAAAAAGAAAAAAAAGTGTTTGAAACCTTTGGGCCGCTCACTGTTCGTTTCTGTTAAAAATATATACCCAACACCAATAAGTCAGGCGTTGGACCTTGGACATGCCAACTGTTTGATTTGGGTCCCAGCAATAGTCCTATTTTTCTTTCTTCTCTCATAAGATAAGCTAAGTAAGCTACAACCATACTGATCTTAGTTTTTTTTTTTTTTTTTGTTCGATAATCTTAAACTTTTCATTTTACGGGGCGTTAGGCATATGTGAAGAGGCTAATGAAACGGAATCATCTTTTCTTCGAATGATGATGTGGTCATATTTTCATATATTTCTATCATATATTTTCTTTGGGTTTTGTATTTGAATGGGTTAAATACACTAAGTTGTATTGTTTTAATTTATAAGCATTTAGTACTAAAGTTATGCAAAAAAATGGAAAACGAGCTTTTTGGGTGTCTAGAGTAATTTCAGTGGAGCGAGAGACTAATTAACCGCACAAAGACATGCGTTACAGTAAGAAGATGCGACAACAACGGTTTTTAGAGATCAAAGACTTGAAAATGATATTCAATGGATTATAAAAGAAGACTTTCTAGCTTTATTATTTCCGTTTATTTTTCATAAGACTAGTTCATTAGTTAGTATTTTAGTGGGGTTTTAATTGGAATTTAGTAGGCTTTTGGTTAGCTTTTCTAAGTCTTGCCATGGGTTATATAGGTTTCCTTATGTTTGATCTATGGGGGATTAAGCCATAAAAAAAAAATTAAAAAAAAAACAAAAAACAAAAAATCATATTTTACATAGGGGGCTGCGGCAAGAAGGTCAAGAGGAGACTTTTTTTTGTTTTGTTTTTTCCTTTGTTACGGTTACGATGTAACCTGATCATGAATACTTAATTTTCTTATGGCATTGTTATTATCAAGTTTTATTTCTCTATTGAGTATCTTTTGATATTCGTAATGTGCTTGATTTTTATTTAGATGCTTGATCACCGTCTAGGTTTAGATTAAGTTGATTTTATGCAAGTTAAAGTAGATGTCATACTTAATCTGGGTTTAGTTTTTTGCAGTTTATACCATAAACACCTATTTGTAGATGCCATGCAATTAGGGTTTATGTGATTTTCCAACGATTTCCATAGAGCTTAATAGGTTCTTACTTGTTAAATTCATCTAGATGTCAAGGGTTAACATGAAAAGATATTTTTGATGCAACCAGATGCGATGACCATTGAATAATTTATGAAAATCAATCATCAATATTGGGGAACTACTTGAGCATAACATATTAAGGGAATTAAGTAGAATTGGTTACGGTGAATTCAGATGCCCTAGGTCATCTTATCTTATGTTTTCAATTTATTATTTTCTTGCATTTTATTTCAAGTTTTAATTAATTTTAGTTTAATTCAAAATTCTCCATTATAATTTGTTTCAATTTAATTAGTAAGATTTTTAGAATCAATTTGATCACTGTAGGAAGATATATGTGCTTCTATGCTATACTATGATTCGTATACTTGAGAACAC
The DNA here is from genome assembly GCA_036320875.1 of Cotoneaster glaucophyllus. Taxonomy (NCBI): domain Eukaryota; kingdom Viridiplantae; phylum Streptophyta; class Magnoliopsida; order Rosales; family Rosaceae; genus Cotoneaster; species Cotoneaster glaucophyllus. The sequence goes on from CM070067.1 coordinate 21,571,797, forward strand.
TAAAATTTGAGACTTAATGAGATTAATTTTAGTTACTAATTTTCGCAACAAATGCCAGTTTGGTCATATTTTTTGGTTTTGTTGCCCATTACTATTTAATACTAGAGAGATAATCAAGTATGATTTTGTTTCAACCTGGGGAGAAATTTTTTATTGTGACCGGAACACAGGTGGTACACCACGTGTTTTTATATAAGTGGTGGGAAATTTTATATTTTAAGTTATTAACTTTTTAACACACATATCTCACCATTTGTATGATAACACATGATGTACCACCTTGTGTTCCAATCACACTGAAAAATCTCTCCAACCTACTGGGAAAGTTTATGGAGTAAGTATAAACCAACGGGAAGAGTCGACAAAAGTTTCCAAGAGATTGCATTTTTTTTTTTTGGATGGTGTGGAAGCGTAGGAATGAGATGGTATTCCAAGATGCCCGTAGAACACCATTGGAGGCCGTGAATCTCCGTAGAACACTGCTGGAATTCCGAGGTGCTCAGAATGCTAGCTTGGGTGGACACGTTATGTAGTGGCGGATTGAAAAGGCTGGGGATGTGGAGGTGCGGGGGAACAAGGGAACGGTAGCCAAATGGAAGACCCGAGTTCGAACGATTAAGTTTAATTGTGGTGCGGTGTGGAGTGCAAAAACTGGGGGTGGTGGGGTGGAACAGCTGGAAAGGGATTTTGCTGGTCTGCTACGCGCAGCGGGAGGGCACGGAGGGAGGTTTCAGTCGGCTGCTCTGGGAGTTGGTGTGGAGAAGGGGTTGCAGAAGATCAAGACTGAATCGGATGCGAAGTTTATTAACAATATTTGGTATTTGGCCCAGAAGATGGATTCAGAGAAGTTCCTATTCGTGCCTAGGGGTGGGAACTGTGCTGCGGATGCTGTAGCTTCCTACTTTCAAAATCATGGAGGCTCTATGGAATGGGATTGTATTTTATTTTCAACCTTCCAATTATTTTTTTTAGTACATCGATATTTTTACACTAAGGGGATGAGGAGTTCGGCTAAGCCACACAATGGGCGGCCTAATTTAGTATCGAAGTCGTCATCCACGAGATTCGAACCTAAGGCCTCTCGCTTCCAAGTGAAGAGGAATACCACCAGACAGTAATACTGAGTGGCATAAACATTTTAATTAGAATTTAATAAAATCTAGGATTTTTTATTTGCACTCTACATAATGTTGAATACACCCCATACTAAAATTTGATATTAAGTGATTTATGTACTCTATATGCAATGACAATTTCAACCTTATTAGGTTTTAAAATAATAAGAAATTTCTAAATACACCACAAATCATTTTTAATGTATTATTTATCTTCATTAACTCTCAAAACCACTCCCACCCACCATTGTAGAGCAAAATCCTAACTAATGAAACTACAAATATATTAATTCTAAAACATTATTTTTTACGAATGGAACACGAAATCGAAGTTTCAAAAGTTTCACATGAGATTCGGCTTCATATTTTTTTATTGCTTTAGTGATTTCAAAGACATCAGTATCATTTAAGCTTGCTTTTGCTTCCCAAAATACCTGCGTTATTTAAGCTATAAATCTGTGTTATTTAAGCCTTTCTAATATACTAATAGATTTTTAAGCTATAAGTCTGTGTTATCTGCTCAGTCTGGATCACAGGGTTACAATTTAATAGGCTTAAACGAATTCATGGGAGGGCTTCCTTTTCTTCCCAAATACCTGCTTGTGATTCCCCAGGAATCCATACTACCCAATATTTATTTAAGCCTAATATTTATCTATAATTCCCAGAAAACCATATTACCCAACGCCATTACTGCTACTAATCAACAATTCCAAATAATTTTCACCTTGAGGTGTATGATTCTTAGCAAATAATTGAGGTCTATGATTCTCAGAGAGGGTTTTACTCCTAAGTCAATTTAATTTATAAACTTAAAAATAAGTACTACAAGATGTGAAGATGTGGGTGTAGAAAATGTAGGGTGTAAGTGTTGTAGAAAATATAAGGTGTATGTTGAAATGTGGAGTGTAAGGGTATTCTTGAGGTGTATTGTTGATACAAATTTCCGCCATCTCTATCTTTGATGAAAATGCATCTGCAAAACAATCAACACCTTTGATCAAAGACCTAAGCGTCATGCGCCCACGAGGTTGTTAGGGTGGAGGCGGGGGTTAGGCCAATAGATCTCTAATGCCTAAGTTAGTTTCTCTGAAAAAAGAGTAAGTGTTTAGGGCTTTTAGGGGTAGCCAAAGCTTACCGAAATTTGGTAGAATTGGAGATATATATATATATATATATATATATAAGGGAAAGGCCCGGCCATAGTGTTAGGGTTTTACCTTACACATTGGGGCATCTATTGGTGGTCTGTGGGCTGTAAAGGATGCAGGAACTTGGGCTACGGCCTAGTTGCCTTGTCGTGGTTGCTGGGTTGCGGTGGCAGTGATGGTGCGGCTCCGTGGCGATGGGGCTCCTCCCGCCGTCACGTTGAGCCTTAACGATCGCCATCGTGGGGCTATGTCTTCGATTCCGCTCTCTGGTCCAAATCCTTGAATGTACGAGGTTCCGTTCATCATGGTTTCTGAATTTCCTACCATTGTATCCTTTCTCTAGGGATTGATAAATAAACTTTTCTAAGAAAAACTAATTGGTACGTCGTGTGAGAAATTCATCATAATAGAAAATTCTAAAAACCAATTGCGAGAGCCTACTTTGAGTATTTGAATCAGCTCTCAATGAAAGCACCAATTTGTCGATGCAAATTTCCGTTGTCTCTAGCTTTGACAAAAATGCATCTGCAGAACAATGAACACCTTTGATCGAATACCTAAGCCTCACGCGACCACAAGGTGGAGGGGTTAGGTCAATGGATCTTTGATACCTAAGTAAGTTTCTTTGAAAATGAGTAAGTGTTTAGGACTTTTAGGGGTAGGTAAAGCTTACCGAAATTTGGTAGAATTGGAGAAATATATAGGGGAGATGGCTTGCCATAGTGTTAGGGTTTTACCCTACACATGGTGACATCCTATTGGTTAGACTTGGCATTCGTGTCGTGTTTTTCATGTTCGTGACATACCCAATATCTTAACCGGTCGTGTCGTGTAATATCCGTTAAAGTAAACAGGTAATATGACCTACCCGAAATCAACCTGTTAATATTATCAGGTAATATGATCCGAACCGTTACCAGTTAAAGAAAATACATTTTAAATCAATAAATAATGAAAATGAAAAACATAATTTGACTCCAAAAAATTGGAAAACATAATACTAAATTAATATATGCATACCACATTGTCACATAAATATTACTTCAAAACATAAAAAAAAATTATTTGTCTTTCAAGCATTACATACTCCAAAAGAAGAGCCTAATAAAAAAAACATTAGTACATTACTATAAAATATCAAATGTTCAAGGATATGCAAAAAGAAAGGAGTTGCATTTCAAAGTTGAGGAACCTTGCACGTTTATATATGCTTTCACATTTTTCAGACTTGTACATTAATGATTATGAATTTTATTTATTTTGAACTTCCTTAAAAATACTATTCATGAGGGTTTGTATGGTTTTAAAAATTCAAACTACGATATACCCATACTCAAAGCGTAGAGGATGCGATCATGAGCCTTTGCATATTTTTTTCACATTTTTTTGCACTTGTAAATTAATTATTATAATTTTTTTAGTGTGTTTGGTATTTTTAAATTACTTGATATTTTTATTTTGAAAGTGTTTTATAATTTTTTTAATCTCACTCTTATTTATAGTATACTATAAAAATAACTAAAACTTAAGCTTATTAAATTTATATAGAATAATAATACAATAATACATATTTAATATATAAGATATACACATACACTATGGTTACTGTATTTTATAGTAAGATTTTTAGTAGTTTAAAAAAATTAAAATCAAATAACTTTTTTCCTAATGTATCGAAGCGGATTACCCAAGTGTCACCTTCATGTAAACCTGTTATGGACGCATTATTAATGGGTTCTTATCGTGTGACCCAATAACGACCCGATTAGTTATCGTGTTAACCCGAAACCCGCAATGTATGATTCTTAGCAAATATTTGAGGTGTATGATTCTCAGAGAGGGCTTTACTCCTAAGTCAATTTAATTTATAAAATGATAAATGAGTACTATAAGATTTGAAGATGTGGGATGTATAGAAAATATGGGATGTAAGTGTTGTGGAAAATATAATGTGTATGTTGAGAATGTGGAGTCTGAGGGTATTATGGAGAAGTATGTGAGGTGTATTAAGATAATTTTTAATTGAAAAAATAAATGTGGGGTGTATTAAGTTTGTGGAGTTTATTCAACAATATATAAGGTGTTAATATAATAAGCCTAAAATCTATCATTTGACAAGAAAATGGTAACTTCTCATTGTAGATAGTTGTATAAAAGAAAATGAAAATTTATATTTATAATTAATCAAAGAAAGTAATAGCAGGAACATTTGATTGGACTAGCGTTTTATAATGGTAATAAATCCATCTATGATATCTAATTGGCATGAAATGTTACCATAGATATTCTGCGGCATCCATATATACCACCATACAAATAAGGTTAACTTCTTGGATTCTCAATTAAATCAGGATCTCTAGCTTCTATTTCCTGTTATTTTTTTTGGAAAAATACTCCTTAACTAATCATGATAATTTCCTCACAGAAGGTAAAGCCTAAGATTTTTTCTTCTTTATAAATAGCTAAAGACCTGAAGATATTGGATTTCATGACAATGGCTACTCTATCCGGAGCTTCTTCCAACATCCTTGTCTTGCTTCTTATATTCACTGCAGGTATACTTTGTTTTTTCTCTTTTTCCTTGAAGTAATTGCTTTATTCATAATTTACACTAATATTTTGTTTTAATCTATGATGTGGTAAATGGTTTCATTAGGGACACTCATGCCTATGGTGAAAGGTGACGTTTGCACCGAAGATATGGGTGCATGCGATCCTGACTGCAGTTCAAGGTGCACATCTGCACATCCAGGGGCTAAGGCCGGTTGTGATTTGAACAACAACAACCCGGTTTGCAGATGCTTCTACGACTGTGGACCTCCATCGCCGCCGCCATACTCGAAAAAGTGCAAAATCAGCTTGGGAATATGGGGTGAGAACTGCTCAGAGAGTGATTGTAACTCACAGTGTGCTTCCAAATATCCTGGACCTCAAGAAGGAAGTGGATACTGTTATAGCGTTGGAGCTCCTTTCTATACTTCTTGTTTTTGTGAGTACAAGTGTTGAGCTAGGGTTCAACAACTGATGGAGAATAAAATAAAATCATTACCATTTAGTGCTTTCTTGCACACCTACTACTTTTCATTCAAGAATGATACATGTATTCTCATTTATTCTCTTCTCGTTTAGCTAGTACCTTATTTAGTCCACTAATGCTATCACCTTACGGAAAAAAAATGATGTATCTACAGTTTTATTCCGCAATAGTGTTTTCTCAATGTTTATCTCCATATTACAAAGTCAACGTGGAATTATTTTTTTTTTTTTTTTTGATAGTGCTATTCTAGCTTTTCAGATTTTCTTACTCATGTTTGATGACAAGTTTACCTCGACCCTACCTCGTTACACTTTTTACGAATATTTTACAAGTTTTATCTAATTTCCTAATTAAATAATACAAAATATATTAAAATTGAACATTTGAACACTGCATCGGTCAAGTCGGTATGGTTTGGTTTCTGATTTTTCGCTCAAAATGCCAAGCTTATTTATTTGTCTCATAAAAAAAAGTACGTCCCTCCAATAAATTAAGCATAATTATATTTTATTATTCTCTTTCATTTAGATTACATCTACATTTATTTTGTAGTTTTGTTTTGTCATCTTTCATCACATGAAATATTTTATTATAAGAAGAGATGTGAGGCACAATTTGCCTACTCAATTGCTAAAAGAATTTCTAATGGAAGATGTAAAATGTTTTGAAATTTGTATTTTACATTTTAAGTTGACTGGAAAGCATTCTAATGATGGGATGTAGAATACCCATCTTCACGGGGAGATGTAAATAAAAATGTAAATATATATCACTTTTTACATGTTTTGGAGGTGGGTCATGGTAGTCAAAGAACGAACAATAAATAGAATCTCAAATTTACATCTCTCTCATAAAAGTAGAACTAGCATTTACTATTAGGGAGGATGACAAGTCATCCAGTTCTGTTAATGTAAAACAGTTTGGTAAAACTAAATGTGGTTAGTCTAGCTAGTAAACTATGGTTTGTTAGAATAGTTAAAGGGTTAGTTAAGACAGTCAAGGGTACAAATGTAAAAAGCCAAAGGCTATATATATATTAACATCTGTGTAATTGTTATTGTAAGAAGAAATACAATCAGTTCTTTGTTTCTTTATGGTATCTCGCCATTTTGCTTAACCGCACAGCTCCCACCTTCCGCTTGATCGATCGTTCGATCGTCTCTTGATCGAATCTTGCTTTCTTCACTTTGATTCTTCAATTCTTCTTCTCCGATTCTTCGAGTTTGTTTCTTGATTGTGTCATGGCTTCTCAATCTGAATCGCCACCGACTGGGTCTTCTTCTCCGATTCGAAACCCTAACCCTAATTCTTCCACTCATTCTTCTTCTATGCAGTCGTATGCTTCTCTTACGATTCACAATATCGGCAGCATGGTGCCGATTAAACTGAAAAGCTCCAACTATCTCCCATGGCGTGCGCTATTTGCCCCAATTCTCAGGCGTTACAAGCTTCTTGGTGTGATTGATGGCACTGATATTTGTCCACCGCCTTTCTTGCCTGATCGTTCGATGAATCCTGCTTTTGAGGAATGGTATGAAAAAGATCAAAATCTTTTGATCTGGTTAAATTCCACACTTTCTGAATAGATCATCCCGTTCACAGTTGGTGTTTCGTCTTCTCGCGAGCTTTGGGTAAAGCTTGAGCAGCGTTTTGGTGGAGTCTCAGAGGCTAACATTCATCAATTGAGATCGCGACTTCAATCGATTCAGAAAGGGTCCAATTCCATCTCTGTCTATCTTCAACAGATCAAAGAAATTGCAGATTCCTTACATGCTGCCGGTGCCTCCATATCTGATCGTGATCTCATTGCTGCCACTCTACAAGGTTTACCTGATGAATTTGAGTCCTTCATTGATTCCATCATGCTTCGACTGTCTTCTACATCGCTTGATGAACTTCACGGTCTTTTACTCACTAAGGAACTTTCTATGGCTCGACGAAAGCATGTCCCCGCAACCTCTGCCACTGAACCGTTTCAGGCCTTCTCGGTGAAGTCTCAACCTCCTCTACTTCCTACTCCATCTGCCTTTGCTGCTCAGTCTCCACCTCTTCACTCTGCATCTCGATACAATTCTAATCGTGGCAAGCCTCATCGGGGTCAGTACTTCTTAAATCGGGGCAATCGACATTCTCACAACTTTCGTGGCAGCTTCACCAACACTCGTGGAAATAGAAACTATCAAGGCTCTTATAACCATTCCGGTTCTTCTACCTTCAAAGCACCGTGTCAAATCTGTGGTTCTACTAGTCATGAGGCGATTGATTGCTTCGATCGTATGAATCTGGACATCTGTGGACGCATTCCTCCGGCCAAACTTGCTGCAATGTGTGTGCATCACTCTGCCAAACCATCTCAGTCTTGGTTAATTGATTCTGGCGCCACCTCCCACATCACCAATGATGTTGCTAACATCTCTTCTCCCACTCCCTACATTGGAGAGGACAAAGTGTATATTGGTGATGGTAAAGGTTTGTCCATTCATAATGTTGGTTCATCCTATCTGCACACTCTTTATACTTCCTTTAAGCTGCAAAATGTTCTACATGTTCCTCACATGAAACATAATCTACTGTCTGCTTACCAATTTCTTAAGGAAATGACTGCTCATTAACCCTTGACCCTTATGGATCCATTGTCAAGGATCGTACTTCAGGGATGATGCTTTTGACAGGACCTGTTAAAGATGGATTCTATCCACTCCACAGCTCCAATCCTTCTCCTACCAGCTTACATTCTGCTTTCATCAGTATTAAAGCTCATGTCAAAGTATGGCATAGGCGCTTGGGTCATCCTTCTTCATCTATATTTCGCAGGGTACTATCTACTAATAATCTTGCAGTGCAAGGCCAGTCTACTGTTGAATTTTTCTGTTCAGACTGTGCATTAGCTAAGAACCACAAGCTGCCCTTTGGAATGGCTTCTTCAACGACAACTCAAAGCCTTCAACTTCTTCATTGTGATGTGTGGGGACCTGCATCTGTTCCATCCAGTAGTGGTTTCAAGTACTATCTGCTTCTTGTTGATGATTTCAGCAAATATAGCTGGTTTTTTCCTTTAAAGGCAAAATCTGATGTATTTTCTACATTTGTTGTCTTCAAAAGCTATGTAGAAAATTTGCTTGGTAATAAAATCAAAGTGTTGCGTTCAGATTCAGGGGGTGAGTTCACTGGTCACTCTTTTACATCATTTCTTAATACACATGGTATCCTACATCAATTTAGCTGTCCCCATACCCCTGAACAAAATGGCTGTGTTGAGAGAAAGCACAGGCATCTTGTTGAGACAGCTTGGACATTACTTGTTGCTTCTCATGTCCCTCATGTGTTTTGGGTTAAAGCCTTCTCCACTGTTATATACCTTATCAATCGTCTTCCAATATCTGGTATTTTCAAGTCACCTTGGGAAATTCTTTTCAATCAGCCTCCGGATTATTCCAAACTCAAAGTATTTGGCTGCCAATGCTTCCCATGGCTTAAACCTTATGTTCATAGCAAATTGGATGCTAAGAGCAAAAGTTGTGTATTTTTGGGTTATAGTTTGCAGCACAAAGGCTATAGGTGCTTTGATCCTATTGCTAATCGAGTCTATATATCAAGACATGTACTCTTTGATGAAGGCACTTATCCTTTTCAGTCACTGCCACTTCAACAAGTTGGTTCAGGAAGTGTTCCTCCCGTACATTCCACTTATATGGATCTTTATTTTGGCAAGTACACTCAATCATCTCCCCCTGGTGATGCATCTTCAACTTTACAGTGTACCTCTCCACCTATCACTACTAGTCAAAGTTCTTCTCCACCTCCAAGTGCCTCTCACTCAACTTCTGTTCCTGAAAGTTCTGTTTTGCCAACAACTGGGACCAGTCATCTTCCTCTTTCTGCAAATACACATCCTATGCTCACAAGATCCAAGGCAAAGATCTACAAGCCTAAGGCTTATGCAGCAACCAAGCATCCACTCCCCGTTGATCTTGAATTTGTTCCCAGCACCTATTTGCAAGCATCAAAGTATGCTCACTGGAGAGCTGCCATGCAGGATGAATACAATGCTCTATTGTCTACAGGAACTTGGTCTTTAGTTCATTCTCATCCTTCTTACAATGTCGTAGGCTGCAAGTGGGTGTTTAGTGTTAAACACAAACCTGATGGCACTGTTGATCGTTATAAAGCCCGGCTAGTGGCAAAGGGATTCCATCAGCAGACAGGCATTGATTTTCAAGAAACTTTCAGTCCAGTTGCAAAACCGGTTACAATTCGCATCCTTCTTACTCTTATTGTTCAATACAATTGGTTTTTAAATCAATTAGACATTAGCAATGCCTTCCTTCATGGTGATTTAAAGGAGGATGTTTATATGCAACAACCCCCTGGTTTTGTTAATCCTCTCTCTCCCAGTCATGTGTGCAAATTAAGGAAATCTTTGTATGGTCTCAAACAAGCTCCTCGAGCTTGGTTTGATAAACTATTTCAAGCTTTGCATACACTTGGTTTTCAACAATCTGCATCAGATGCCTCCTTGTTCGTGCTTAAAGGTCCTCAGTTGGTTATTGTCTTGGTTAATGTAGACGACATTCTAGTCACTGGACCTAATCCCCATCTCTGTAAACAGTTCATTCAACAACTTAGTGATCAATTTCCAATGAAGGATCTTGGTCCTTTACACTACTTCTTGGGATTGGAAGTTCAACGCTCTTCCAAAGGGATCTTCCTTCATCAGACCAAATATCTCCTTGATCTTCTTAAGAAAACAAATATGGAAGGTGCAAAACCTTGTTGCACACCCCTTGGTTCCAAGAAACTGGATCATAGTGGGCCATTCCTATCCAATCCTACTGAATACAGATCTATTGTTGGAGGACTTCAGTATCTCACTTGGACTCGCCCGGATCTTGCTTTTGCAGTCAATTAGATATGTCAATTCATGCATGCTCCGAGGGAACAACATCTTCAAGCTACCAAAAGAGTCCTTCGCTTCCTTAAAGGCTCTGTCTCTAATGGTCTCTGGTTTACAAAGGGTCATGTTGAGCTCTCAGCATACTCAGATGCTGATTGGGCTGGCTGTACATTTGATCACCGATCTACTAGTGGATATTGTGTGTTTCTTGGTCCTAACCTCATCAGCTGGAGCGCCAAGAAACAAAGTACTGTTGCTCGTTCCTCTACCGAAGCTGAATATCGGTCTTTGGCTCACACGGCTGCAGAACTCACTTGGGTTTGCAAAATCCTTCGTGATCTTCACTATCCTCTTTCTAAACTGCCTACACTTTGGTGTGATAACATCTCCGCAATCTCGTTAGCATTTAACCCTATTTTTCATGCTCGAACTAAGCATGTTGAGATCGACTACCACTACATTCGAGAATTGGTTTTGGCCAAACTTATTAAAGTGCAGTTTGTTTGCAGTGAAGACCAATTGGCTGATCTTCACACTACGTCCCTGTCTACAACCAGATTTCGCTATTTGTGTTCCAAGCTTCCCATTGGCATCAGTTCTGATTCCCCTTCTTGCTTGAAGGGGTGTATTAGGGAGGATGACAAGTCATCCAGTTCTGTTAATGTAAAACAGTTTGGTAAAACTAAATGTGGTTAGTCTAGCTAGTAAACAATGGTTTGTTAGAATAGTTAAAGGGTTAGTTAAGACAGTCAAGGGTACAAATGTAAAAAGCCAAAGGCTATATATATATTAACATCTGTGTAATTGTTATTGTAAGAAGAAATACAATTAGTTCTTTGTTTCTTTATTTACACCTCTTGAAAAATGTAATATATAGCTTTTACATCTCAAATTTTCTCTATTAGAGCTGCTCCTACACCATTGAAGATGCTCTATTATGAATGCCAAAGCTAGAAAATGGTGCTATATTGGGGAGTGGAGAATGTTATTGGTTGATCAGGTTACTAATAGTACTGAGATAATCTTCATTGATGAAGAAGAAGATTAAAGAAAGTTTTGATGAATTTGGAGAAAGAACAAGAGAGAGAAAGAGAGAGAGAGAGAGAGAGAGAGAGAGAGAGAGAGAGAGAGAGAGAGGGCAACGAAAGCAAGAATCTGAGTGGTTTCTAATTAATAAGAAAGTGAAAGCATTACGACACTATATAACGATAACAAACTACTCTATGATTGAAAGACTGTGGAGAGATTACATTTTAGCAGTTTAAGACAATGATAGCCCAGCCGAGTTCTTATGATTGAAGGACAGTGGAGAAATTACATTTGAGCAGGGTTCGGCTGAGTCCTAAATGAACTAAACCTGTTAAGGATTGACAATCGATTCTGATAAATTTGGGGTTATTCAAAGGATCAGAATGCATGCTTAATCAGATAAGAATGAATTAAGTTAAAAAAAGACTAGGTTTAGATTCATGTTTCGAATGGATTAGGTTTAAGTTTCGGTTAAGGAAGGATGGGTTGGAATATTCAGAGAAATGTCTAGGAGGCTCAGTCCTATCAGGACTCTGCTTCGATAAATCGACTTATCCTTAAAGCCTTGCCTATAAATAGAAGGGGATTCACAACGAGAAAATGATTTTCAACTCAACACAAAAATCAACGCTTCTATGCAAAACCTTCTCACACCCTGAGAAAAATACTAACTGCTCACTAACTCGTCTCCGTTGGCAGATATTCAGTTTGGTTAAACATCATTGTGTCAACAATCGGCGACCCCTTTAGTTTGATTAAACATTACTGGAGCTGTAGAACCTACCTGGCTGAGACTTTCAGTTTGGTTAAACAACACTCTCATATCCTTGTTAGTTGTCTATCCAAGTCTCAGCAAACGAGGAATTCTCTATTTTTTTTTTTTTGTCTAAAGAGGTCATCTCATCAGTTTCAACAAAGTGAGGTGTTCTCATGTTCCTCATTGTTCAGCACAACGAAATTCGAATCAATTATTGAACTTTGCACCAAGATTAGTAACCTTGTCTTCATGTTTTAAGAACCCTAGGCCGAGACTGTTCCTTTCTCAACTATAGTCGCTCGGTCTAGAAAGCAACTCGCTTTGACACCACAACCACAATCTTACTCGCTCGACTCACCTCGGTGGCAAGTTGGCACGCTCGCATCAACTACAAGAAGGACATAGTTAGCTCTTAGTTACTCGGCTTATGCGTCCCGTAGGCATGGTAATTTTTAGAGTCAACAATTATAGAATTGTTTCAATTTATTTGCAATTATGTTGATACTCAATAAAATACACACACACACACACACCTTTCTCTCTAATTTGTTGGGGTACTTACACACACACACACGCTCTCTCTCTCTCTCTCTAATTTGTTGGGGTACTTAATTAATTTTATCTAGTTTTTGCATAACACTTTTATTTCAAGCAACGGCACTCTCTCTCTAATTTGTTGGGGTACTTAATTAATTTTATCTAGTTTTTGCATAACACTTTTATTTCAAGCAACGGCACACACACACACACACACCTTTCTCTCTAATTTGTTGGGGTACTTACACACACACACACACACCTTTCTCTCTAATTTGTTGGGGTACTTACACACACACACACACACACTCTCTCTCTCTCTAATTTGTTGGGGTACTTAATTAATTTTATCTAGTTTTTGCATAACACTTTTATTTCAAGCAACGGCACACACACACACACAGACACACACACTCTCTCTCTCTCTCTCTAATTTGTTGGGGTACTTAATTAATTTTATCTAGTTTTTGCATAACACTTTTATTTCAAGCAACGGCACACACACACACACACACACACACACTCTCTCTCTCTCTCTCTCTCTCTCTAATTTGTTGGGGTACTTAATTAATTTTATCTAGTTTTTGCATAACACTTTTATTTCAAGCAACGGGATGTCCCTTGCTTCGTTTTAGGGCTTTGAGTTTGTCTTTGGAAATTCTGTAAATAATCAGAAGTAACGGGCTTGTAAGGGTTAAGATCTGAAACTTTAATTTTTTTTTAGCTTTAATTGGTTGATTGACTATCATGTCCATCTATGCAAGGATTTTGTTGGTTTTGGTTGTCATGTCCCTCTATGCAAAGAGAGATTCTTTGCCCGATTAGGGGTGGTGTGAGAGGAGATTGCATAAAAAGTGAGACAGGGTTAACATGATAGTGCGATAGGACATGATTATCTGTGTCTTAGTCTGTAGGGATTGTAAACCATATAATCCAAGCTACACATATATCAGAGAAGAAAAGGATTTGAGAAAGAAAGAGAGAGAGAGAGAGAGAGAGAGAGAGAGAGAGAGAGAGAGAGAGAGAGAGAGAGATCTAAATTGTATTGTATATATTCTCATCAAATCATAACTGTTTCATTACAAGGATATTTATACTATCTAAGGTAGCTTACTCACTAAGCTTTCTTCTAACAACCTTATAACTACAATACTAATCTATTGACATTTGGCAACATCTTAGCCATTCACTTAATACTCCTAACATCCCCCCCTCAAGCTCAGGGGCAGAGAAAATGAGCCGGTGATTGTGACAATGTTGCTGAAACAACGGTGCAGACAACCCCTTAGTTGAAATGTCTGCGAACTGCTCACCAGAGGATACAAAATGAACTTGCAGAAGTTTTTTAGCAACTCGTTCTCTCACAAAATGTATGTTAATCTCTATATGTTTTGACCATTGATGTTGAACAGGATTCAATGTTAAGGTTATGGCTGACAGATTGTCACACTACAGAGTTGGCTTATCAGATACTGAAACTTGCAGAAAATTCAATAATTGTTTAATCCAGTCAATCTCAACTGCAATAGAAGATAATGCCCTATACTCGGCCTCTGTAGATGACCGAGAGACTGTTTGTTGTTTCTTAGAGGACCATGATATCGGATTCGATCCTAGAAAAAAAACCAAACCAGTGGTGGATCACCTATCATTTGCATTCCCTACCTAATCTGCATCACTAAACGTTGTAAGATCCAAGTCCCCCTTAACATATTGAATACCACAGCCCTGTGTTGCCCGAAGACATCTAAGAATCCTTTTGACTGCCAGAAAATGAGATTCCGTTGGTGCCTGCATGAATTGACTTATGATGCACTGCAAAAGCAATATCAGGCCGTGTGAATGTGAGATACTGAATAGCACCCATTAGACTTCTATACAATGCTGGATTATTATATGGTTTCCCATCATCCTCCAATAACCTATTGTAAGGTAAACAGGGAGTGGCACACAGCTTGGAAGACAACATGTCAGACTTAGTGAGAAGGTCTTAGACATACTTATCTTGAGACAAAAATATCTCATTTGGTTGCTGCACAATCTGTATGCCCAGAAAATAATGCAATGGTCCTAAATCCTTGATATCAAACTCACTTGCCAAAGCATGAATAACCTCACTAATACATTGACTTGCACTGCCTGTGATGATAATATCATCAACATACAATAAAAGGATCACAATAGAACCACCAACATGTTTAACAAATAGAGAATAATCAAAATAAGTGGACTGAAACCCCAATGAAGGTAGAAACTTGGTAAATCTTTCATTCCATGCCCTAGGAGCTTGTTTCAACCCATATAAAGACTTATGAAGCTTGCAAACATAATCATCATGTTTAGAATCAAAGAAACCAGGTGGTTGAGACATATATACTTCTTCTTGAAGAATGCCATGTAAAAAGGCATTTTTCACATCCAATTGTCTTAGGGTGCGTTTGGTATGTGGGACGGGATGGGACGGAACGGGATGAGGTGTTCCGTCCCGCGTTTGGTACGCCAAAAAACCGTGGAACGGGTTGTCCCATGGGACGAAATTTGGTTGATTTTTTGTTCCACCTCTCCCCCTGGAACGACCCGTTCCACATCCATGGAACACAAATTTATAACATTTTAAGACAAAATTTTCCCTTATTTTTTTCAATATTTACATCATCCGTTCCGTCCCGTCTGCGTACCAAAAGGTACCTTAAAGACCAGCCATAGTGTGCAGCCAAAGCAATAACTAGTCTTACAGTGGTTGGTTTTACCACTGGACTGAAAGTCTCTCTATAGTCTATTCCTTCTTCTTGACTAAATCCCTTTGCAACTAATCTGGCCTTATATCTCCCTATAGATCCATCATCATTTTTCTTTATTTTGAACACCCATTTGCAGCCCACTAAGTTTTTGTGATGAGGAAGAGGTACCAAGGACCAAGTACCTTGATTATGTAGTGATGTGAGTTCTTCTTTCATTGCATCATACCACACAGGCGATTTCAAAGAAGATTTATAGGTAATAGGTTCTACTTTGGTGAGATCAGCCCCTCCATGTTCATGGATCACAGACATGAATGCAATTTTCTTAGAAATGCCATTCTTCGACCTAGTTTGCATGGGATGCAAATTGAATGTTGGAACAGGCATGACTGCTTGCAGTTGGTCAGGCTGGAATTTAGGTACCACAGAGACAGAAGAGGATAAGGACTGATCTCTAGTGCCAGTAATGGGTGCAGCTTCATTGATATCACCAATGAGAGAATTACTAACTGATGTGGCAGATGGCATAGACAGACTAGATGCATTTGACAGACTATTTGTAGGTAAAGAATGGCTCCTGGTGTTCATTGAACTATTGGAATCAAACTGTGAGGAACTAGACTGAATACGACCAGAAGAAGAGGCAGAAGGTACAACCATCACATTATTATTATTTGGCACCAAAAGAAGGATGAGAAACGGATGAGGTAGTTACTGGAGAAGGGATTGGTTTAACAGAAGACACAAGGGTGGAATAGGGAAAGTCAAATTCATCAAAAATGACATGTCTTGATATATAAACCTTTTTCTTAGTAACCTCAAAACATATATACCCTTTAAACTGAGAAGCATACCCCAAGAAAACACACTTTGTAGTTCTAGGTTGAAGTTTGGTACTATTATAAGGTCTAAGCAGTGGGTAACAAGAGCAACCAAAAATTCTAAGATGCTGAATTTCTAGAATGGCATGAAAAATGAGCTCAAATGGAGATTTGTTATTCAATGTAGAAGATGGCATCCTGTTGATAAGATAAACAGGGGTTTGAGCTGCATATGACCAAAATAAAGGTGGTAAGGAAGCTGTTTGTAACATTGTGATAAAAATCTCAATGATGTGCCTATGTTTTCGCTCGGCTAAACCGTTTTACTCAGGGGTATGAAGGCAAGACATATGATGAAGAATGCCTTTATTCAACAGAAAAACTTGAAAGGATTTCCCTATATACTCCCCACCCCCATCTGTTTGTAATATTTTCACAGAGACATCAAATTGATTTGTAATGTATTGATAAAAGGAAACATCACTTGTATTGCTTATGGGAAAAATCCAAGTATATCATGTACACTCATCAATGAAGATTACATAATATTTGAACCATTCAATGGACAAACAAGAAGCTGGGCCCCACACATCACTATGAACTATCTCAAAAGGTTTTACAGACTGAAACTGAGACACAAGAAAATGAAGTTTGGTAAACTTTCCTTCTAAACAAGTAGCACACAACAGAGGCATGGAATCAGTACTACAAGACACTTTGGACTTTCTTAACATTTGAGATATTATAGGATTATAGGGGTGACCTAGTCTGTTATGCCATATTCTTGAATTGACTTGTTATCCAAGGTATGCAGCAGCATATGCACGTTTTGAAGAGGCATTGGATGTTGGTAAGATAATAGGATACAACCCATTACTGCATAGTCCTTTGTAGATTATCCTCCCTGTGGTTTTGTCCTGAATCTAGAAACAAAATTGTAAGATCCCACATCGCCCAAGGGTGTGGATCATGTAAGCCTTATATGTATAGTCTCATCTCTACCTAGCACGAGGCCTTTTGGGAGCTCACTAGCTTCGGGTTCCGTAGGAACTCTGAAGTTAAGAGAGTACGGGGCCAGAGCATTCCCAGGATGGGTGACTCACTGGGAAGTTCTGCTCGCTTGAGTTCCCAGAAACAAAACCGTGAGGGCATGGTCGGGGCCCAAAGCGGACAATATCGTGCTACGGTGGAGTCGAGCCCAAGATGTGGTAGGGGCCCAGGCCGGGATGTGACAATTTGGTATCAGAGCCAATCCCTGGCCCGAAGTATGCTGACGAGGACGTCAGGCCCCTAAGGGGGTGGATTGTAAGATCCCACATCGCCCAGGGGTGTGGATCATGTAAGCCTTTTAGGAGCTCACTAGCTTCGAGTTCCGTAGGAACTCCTAAGTTAAGCGAGTACGGGGTCAGAGCATTCCCAGGATGGGTGACCCACTGGGAAGTTCTGCTCGCGTGAGTTCCCAGAAACAAAACTGTGAGGGCGTGGTTGAGGCCCAAAACGGACAATATCGTGCTACGGTGGAGTCGAGCCTGGGATGTGGTAGGGGCCCAGGCTAGGATGTGACAAAAATGCATCAAATATTAACCAACAATTATTACCCAAGAAGATTCGATGAACTGACAGCAAGTTCTGTGTTAATTTGGGGACATATAAAACAGAATTTAATTTCAGATAATGAAATGGGGTTTGAAGAACTGTGGAGCCAATATGAGATATGCCTAAACTTTCACCATTAGCAGCTTGGATAGTCTAATTTGAAGGGTAAGGTGTTGCAAGAGACATATTCTGCAACTCAGTGGTCATGTGATTTGTTGCTCCCCGAGTCGGTAAGCCATACTTGCTGAGATGGAGTAGATGGTTGTGGAGAATGAGACTGAGGTCCAGAGTTGGTGTGAGCATACATGGCATTCATTGGAGCATTAGAATTCTTCTGGAAGCAAAAGGCAACACTATGATTAAGGTTCCCACATATTTGACACCCTAAATTAACCCCAGCATTCTGAAAACGACAAGTATCAGCAAAGTGATTATTTTTTCCATAGATTTGACATCCTTGAGAAATAGGAGCATTTCTAAATCTGCAAGTGTCTGCAAGATGATTATTCTTGCCACATATTTGACAAAGCATCAACGGAGAAGAACCAAACTGTTGTGGAGAGTTACCCAAAATTCCAAGTCCAGAATTGGAAAATAATGGCTTGTTATTTACAAACCTGTTATTAGAATTAAATCTGTCCCTGCCTTTATTCTTGTTATTGAAACCTCGATGACCATTATACTGATAATTGGGGTTAGTATTCTGAGATGAAAAACCACCAGAGTTCTTTGAAGAAACCGCAGACTGTTGAGCAACTAAAGCATTAAGCATAGGGGCAGCATTCATACTTTCAAGCATTACTTCTTCAGCTAGTAACTGGGAACGAAGATCTTTCAATGAAATAACAGTATCTCGACCTCTAATGACAGACCGAATGGTATTGAACTCAGAGGGGAGGCCATTCAATGTAAGAATTACAATATCATCATCTTCAAAAATAAACCCCAGCAACGGACAAATAATCTCGAGCTTCCTTAATCCTTTGAAGATACAAAGTGACGGAATCATTACCTTTCTTGATAGTTTGAAGCTCAGATTTCATTTGGAAAATACTGGTTCGAGTAACTGTGGAAAATTGTTCCTTCAGACGGGTCCACAAATCCAAAGAACTGGTGCTCCCAATCGCACAAGAAATTGCAGGAGGCGAAAGAATTGTAGAAATGAGCTGCATCAATGCTTTGTCATGAATTTTCCAAACCTTGTAGGCATCAGATTCAACTCGAGCAGCAGTACTATCAGAAACAACTTCAGAATCCCCAGATATCACATCAGAAAATCGAGGAGGACAAGGAGTAGACCCATCAACAAACCCCATAATTCCATGACCTTCCAACAAAAGCTATATCTGAAAATGCCAGGTCAAGTAGTTGGTATCATCCAACTTCATAGTTACAGACGTAGAGACAAAGGAGATCAGAGATGTAATAGGCGATTGCAAAATTTGCAACTGAGAGACGGTCACCAGTGTTGTAAATTGACAGAGACCAAATGTTGAACACTTGGTGTGCGTAAACCAAACACAAATTCAAGAACCCTAATTTGAGCAGAAAAAACCCAAATCAAGAAGCAGGATACAGAGGAAAGAATCGCATACGTATGCAAACAGAAGCAGAAGCAGATACAGAATTCCCAGATAGATGGACCGTAAAGCTTTATGCTTTTTCCGACGAAGATACCATGTAAACCATATAATCCAAGCTACACATATATCAGAGAAGAAGAGGATTTAAAGAGAGAGAGAGAGAGAGAGAGAGAGAGAGAGATCTAAATTGTATTGTATATATTCTCATGAAATCATAATTGTTTCATTACAAGGATATTTATACTATCTAAGGTAGTTTACTCACTAAGCTTTCTTCTAACAACCTTATAACTGCAGTACTAATCTATTGACATTTGGCAACATCTTAGCCATTCACTTAATACTCCTAACAGGGATGACCTGATCTTCTCTCTAGACCTTAGAATTTCTTTGATTCACCAGCCACTACATGGATGAATAATCTCTCCAAAATGGACTAGGATTCTATCCCCTCCTCTTTCCATCCTCTTCCATCCCCTCCTCTCACATTCTCTTATTTTGTCTTTCTCTTGCTATAAAAAATTAATATAAGATGTTGACGTGGCTTAACTGTGACCGTTCAATTAGGAGGTGAGGAAAGGGAAGGGAAAAAAAAGAGGGGAGAGAATCCTACTCCCTCCAAAATCATCTTTTTGATCAGTGATTCACCGACCACTACGTTCAGGGATCCCACCTTATTCTCAAACCTTGCGGCTCGGTTGATGGGCACTCCGGTAGCTAGGCTCATCTTGCATACAAATTCTAGCGGTTATACAAGACTATTTTTTTTTTAAATGTCCTTTTATGCAAGGCTCCAATTTTAAGCATTAAGCTTTGATGTGTCAATGGGCCACACGATCATTTTTGCAGGATCACTAATTGTACTTATTGAGAAAGAATTTCACATTGATGAGAGAAGAGACCTTGCATGAGCTTATAAGTAAGTTGGGTTACTGCCCATATTGCCAATTGATTTATGGTGAAACCTCAACTTTTTCAATACTATTAAATTTTCCTTAAAAAAAAAAAAAAAAAAATCTTGATCAGGGTAGTATATTTATTTACAACTGCAATGCCAATGACAGTGGAAGGTTGTATTTTATTTTGTTATAATATATATTCCACAAGGAGCCAAGAACCTTTTCTTTTTTTGGAACAAATGATATTACCACTAGATCGTAATACTAAGTGCAGAAACTTTATTATTCTCTTCATTTTTACCACGCACTCGCAGTTAGGCTTGAGCTAGCTGATTAATATCAAATGGAACAGCATCAGTAGGAAGCGTGGCATTGTATGCTCTTCCGCCTAGAACAACATTTGAACTCTCACTAGGATGGATTGCATCCCAAAACGAATACTGAGTCCTGTTTTGGCATGGGGTATTGAAGGGGACGCATAGCCCGGTCTCACGTACCACCTCACAGCATGGTGCATCAAAAATCACAGAACCTGAAATACCAAACAACTGATAAAGCTCTACACTTATTTTCCACCCTAATTGAGATTAATTATGTTAGATACCAAGCGAAAGAAAGTATATAAGAAAATAGTTACGTACCAAGAGATGCAGCGGCACTGGATAATCCAATCCCGTAGAAATCTATATAAGTGAACTTAGCGTCGGTTAGGTTGCTGTTAAGGTCAGCGACAAGTGATTGAAGCCTTGCGTTGAAAACTCGGACTGCACTGTTGATGTTATCTGAGCATAAAGAGACGTTGTTTGTGCTGCGATTGCACATAGCCACTTCAAAGGGTGTAGAACCAATTGTACCGAGCCCGAAAAGGGCTATCTTTCTTGCCCCAGAATTGTACAACGTCTAGCATTCCAGTAAGTTATTCAGTGAGTAGAGGTAAATAACATATTTTTTTAGTTAATATAAATAGGTTAATCTCTTACTAGTATCTTACATGGTATGTTGTCATACTGTGAATTTAGAATGAACGTTTGAATAACAGTGAGTTCACTTTATTTGTTTTCTAAACTAACAGTTTGACAACATAACATGCATGCTCGTGTCTAGGAAGAGAAAATTAAACTAGAATCGGGAAACATCGAAGTTTTACGACTAACTTTTATTTGCCCAGAATACTGTTCAATAAGAACTTCTGCATATTGCTCAGGGGTAAATTGGCCGCTAGTTGAGTATAACCTTGGCATAAAGTAGTTGTTAATGTAGTCATTACTGCCAATTGCAACTGTATATATGCACTTTCCCAGGTACTGGATAGCTGCTGAATTATTATTTCCCTGAAGGGAAACAATCTGTCTTACTATGTTTTGGTGATTCACCAACTGCTTATTAAAGGTAACTCTCATACCCTGCAAATTAAATATTGGATTATAGGGATATTTGTTGTTCCAATAACATAACTTTGCAGGGAAAATCAAGCATAAAGACAAAAAAATAAAAAATATAAATAAAAATAAAAACGTACGTGAATAATTAGAAAGAAAAATTAATGAGTCCGTGAAATTATATAGTTACCTGGTTCCGTCCCGATTCGTCACGAATACCTGCTGCACCGGATGCATAATTCACACCGTGGAGTATTTTCCATCCTATTGCAGTAGCAAAAGGTGGAATGTAATGACTAAAGCCTAGTAATTCAGCTGTAATGATGAAATGTTAAACTAATTAGCATGATGATGTAGATTTATAAATGAGTTCATGCTAAGAAGTTTCTATTTTTTTATTATTATTATTACAAGCGATAATACTATTTACTACACTAATAAAATGGAAGATTTAAACTCGAGAGATAAAAGATTGAAAAATAAAGTCACGTCCACCACTTGCTATGCCAAAAAGTGTACCAAATAAGCGACTTATAAACTACTTATCAATGTACCAAAAGTGTATCATATCTCTTCCATTTTCCCCTCGCATTTTTCCTTTTCTATGTATCAAATACAAAAAAAAAATGTACCAATCTTGAGAAGAAGAAAAATACATATCAATAAGTCGATTTATAAATTACCCAAAAATAACCAAAATTGTTAACAAAATAAAACACATGAATTTCATAAGCAAAATAGAAAACATAAGTACGAAATTAAAAACAAATGTATTCGATATTTATGGTTAGATTAGATATTGAATATAAAGTGTTTTTTTGGCAATAAAAAATGGAACAACTGGTAAGTCACAGTTATCCATCATTTTCGGACCCGGAGAGACTATGGGGAAATTTCACCAGCCCGTGACCACAAGTAGACTCACCAGCTCGGAGTATCGAATCCGGACCTTCCACATTTTTTTGTTTACTGGGAAGTCGCAATTTGCGTCCTTACCACTAAACCACTTGATATATTGAATGTAAAGTTAAGTATTGGATTTGATTTTTTTTTTTTTAACACAGTATTATTGGGTTTTTAACATAAAGAAATGTCACTAAATTTTGTGCAAAAAGACCAAACGACTGACCAATAACATCAACCAAATTACGTCCGTTGGAAAACCTTCCGGTTGGACCTCTTGGAAAATCAATGCCGTAGGGTTTATAATTCACTTTAGCCAACGTTAAAAGGCCATTGTTGTTTCCACTGTCGGATAACGAGTCTCCAAATATGAAGTAAAATGGAACTTGTGGTGCCCCATCAACAAAACAAGAATAAGGTAAGTTTGAAACCAACAACAAAATGGGGAACACCCACAAAAATGGCTTCATAATTTCTACGTGCATGCCAATGATGAAGAAAAAGAAGAAAGACAGAGCCAAATGCAAAGGTGATGATGGGTTTAAAAAAATTGGTGGTTTGGTAAGTAAATTAAATGGGAGGACTTACATATATATATATATGCTTCAAAAGAATATTGGGTTGTTTAATTTTAACCAAATTTAACCAAACTAACGCCTAGTGGAGGTGATGGTCCTCATTTATAATTGATTTTGCATTAGTAAACTTTATTTTTGACCTAATTTCTCTTCTTCTTCTTTTCTTTTTTTCTTTTTTAAATGACTAGCATGTGGCTTCACCACGACAGTCCACTCTTCTGAAGGCCAGGAAAACACACAGAGGCATTTCAGTCTCCCCCTAGCCACCATCGTGTGATTCATCAACTTCAAGAATCTACCCTAAGACGTGTCATGTGGAATATGGATCTGAAATTCGTCTCCTATCAATGGGCCACCCTTTGGTGGTTTTTTTGGCCTAATTTCTCCACCAACCCTTAAAATGCAGAATCACACGCGTTCATTCAGTTGGTCCCCTAAGATGATTATCTTTTTTATTAACATATGACATACTACTTGAAAACTAAGACCACAAACAAGCTATCCTGATTCAAGGCCAATGGATGGTTAGGATTTGAGCTGACTTGGGGTTCTGTCCTAAGCTTAGCTGTATGAGTTTTGGCTACGTAGTCGTTTCTCTTCCCCCATGAATAAAAGAGAGAAGCAGAGCTCCATGTTTGAGCTACTGTGAATCTTATTTTCTCTTGGCAACAACATCAACTTTTCTCCAAATCTTATCAGTTTTTGCGTACGGATCACTAATCTTTAAGTTAAAACACTTAAACCCAAAAACTTATACCTTAATCTAAAAATTGAAATCTAAATAATGAAAAGGGTTTTTATCACAAATGATCCCTGAAATTGACCTATCCTATCAAGATGGTCCTTGAAATTGAAAATCAATCAATGTAGTCCCTGAAATTGAATGCCGCAAATCAATGTAGTCCTTCCGTCACAATTCCGTCAAAAATTCTGTTAAGTGCTGATGTGTCAAGTAATTGGGTCCCACAAATCTAATTAAATATTTTTATATAAATTAAAAATATTTAAATAATAAAAAAAATTATTTCTATATAATTATAAAGTTGAAGGACCAATATTTAGATTAGTACTTAAGGTCCAATTAGAGAAGAGGGAGTCAGCAGTTAAGCAGGAAAAAAAAAGAAGAGAACCTTCCCAGCCATTCTGTCGGCCTGTGCACCCGCACACCCAAACCGACCCACTCCGGCGTTTTACGCCATTTTTTCCGTTGAATCAACCCCATCCACCACTTGCAATCTATTCCACAACCCTCTCCTAATACTGTTGATTTAGAAACCAGTGTGCAGAATATTGATTTGAACAATTAGGCGAGAGAGTGAGAGATGAAATTGATTTTGTAGAGCTTTGTAAGTCTTTGTTTTCGAGAAGAAAATATATCTTGTTTCGACATTTGAATTCAAGTTTAGAATCCACCCTCATTCTATATAAGATCACATTTATGTTCCACGTTGCAAATGTAAAGATCCTTACAAACACTGTATGCGTGATACTGCAAATAAATTTCATGCGTTTAATAGGGTTCACCGGCCAGTAACCTTAACCACCCAGGCACCCCCTAAGTAAAGACCGAGGAGGGGTGCTGCCAGAAGAACCTGAGGGAGTGGATCCGTTGACGGGGTAACCACAGCAGCTGCCACAACAGCGCCAACCACAACATACCTCCAAATTGATAGCATTTCGTGCTTGCAGGCGCCAATAATTCGAATTGAAACCTCTCTGGTGTTGTCGACGCGACGGAGTGGGATGGGAGCTGGGTGTTGCTCGGATGGGGTGGGGAAGAAGATAAACAGTAATCTTCTTTTGTTTTTTTTTAAGTTTATAATTATGTAGAAATAAAAATTATTTTGTATTATTTAAATATTTTTAATTTATGTAATAATATTTAATTAGACTTGTGGGACCTAATTACTTGACACATCAGCACTTAACAGAATTTTTGACGGAATTGTGACGGAAGGACCACATTGATTTGCGGCATTCAATTTCAGGGACTACATTGATCGATTTTCAATTTCAGGGACCATCTTGATGGGATGTATCAATTTCAGGGACTATTTATGATAAAAACCCTAATGAAAATGGTTAACTACGCTCCCTCGCTTTGATCAGCTACTTGTCAGTGGCCGTGGTTGCCATGTTTTATTTGAATGCAATTATATCAATAAAATAAAAATGTAGAGGTTGGACACAGTTTCTTCATGCGAAAACATTCGTGTGAGGCTCAGCTTGTCACTGGATTTTGGTGAATTACACTACTGCCGACTCAAAAATTGTCGCTTGTTCAGATTCATGCATGACTTTCTTTTATAAATATATATATATATATATATATATATATATATATATATATATATATATATAATGCTTTCATAATTACGCAAATAATAAAAAGATTTTGTTTTTAGTTTTACTATTATTAAAAACTTGCCCGATAGCAGTTGGACTTGTCCAAATAAATTTAATTTTTGTCTGATTGCTTGTAATTTGCATTTTCTTCAAGTTATTACTTCGTTGTTGAATATATAACAAGTGTCTAACTTCCTGTACTTTCTATCTTTCCCTTTTCATATAACTTGTCCAACATTATCTTCTTACATTTATATGAAAATTGCATACTGAGTTAAATCAAGACTCGACCGGTTTGTGATTATTAGTTGGCATACACAAAGAAATATTTAAAGTCTTTGGCTTAATGAGGAACAGAAAATAACTTAACATAGATTTAACCCCACTATGGCACGGTCTCTTGATTAGAAGCTATGTTTACTTGAGGCACAAGTTTACGATCTAACAATAACATCATGCAATCTTTCTATTGGCCTAAGCCAACAGTAGCACGCCTGACACTAACAATAACTCATTTAAAAGAGCCTAATGCCTATTAAGACTTCCAAAGGCATTTTTAAACTGACATAACACCAACATGCCCCTTTTGTCCTCAATCACTTTCAATGCCTCTAGATTATATTAGGGTAACTATAAATGAAGAGTAGAACAAACGCAATTTGAAAATGCAATTGTACAAAATAGTAGTTGGATGAGAAGAACAAAGAATTTGGACGGGGGGGCTTGTTAGGTTTCCCTCTTGGATGCTGCAACGCCACTTTTTGTTGATTTAATATTCATTTAATATTAATAAGTGAACTTTAATTTAGGGTCAAGTTTGAAATATTATAAATTTCAATGGGGTGTCCAAAGAAACTTTTAAATCGAAGTGAGAGTGTTCAGAGATGAAAATCTCCATTCCATAAAAAATAAAAATATAAAATATAAAAATATAAAAAAATATAAAAAAACCAACAACAACATATACTTATTTCACTAGAATTTGAATGTCGAATTCGATATCAAATTTTTATGGTTCGCCTATTATTAATTTAGCCCAACCATTTTACTCTTTAATTCAATTATATTATTGTATTCAAGAAAAGAATTAATCAAGTTAAGATCCTTGGCATTTGTTTAGCCAATTCATACCCCAAGCTTGTTGGGTAAAGAAACCCCTTGTGTCATATGGTTGACTTGGTAAAACCACATGATTGACTGTCTTTTTGTTATTTTTAAGGCTTAGTTGGATCAATAGTCCCCATGATAATAGGGTAGTTGGAAGTTAGCCCATGTGATAACAAAAAATTAGGATTTAGGCTTATGTGGTGAAGTCTATTAGTATTTAGGCCCAAAATTAAAAATTTCGTCAATTATCCGTTAATTGCAAGCACATGAGGCTCATGTGTGGGGCTAAAAAAATAAAGTAACCTCCCAATTAATGGAGAGTTCTGTTTTAGCCTCATATGTGTGGCTCATATACTAATAAATAACAAAGAGTTGATGGAATTTTCAATTTTGGGCGTAATCCTAATAGACTTCACCACATAGGCTTAAATCTTTTTTTTTTTTTTTTTATTTTTTTTTTACCAATTAGGCCTATTTTTAATGTATACAATGGTGAAGATTTAAGATAAGCTTAGTGGGTAGCCATAATTAGGTATCGAATTCTTTATTTATAAGAGTCAAATTTAGATATCACACATAGTATTAGTGACACACTCATTATTTATTCAATGTATATTAAAAGTAGAAGAGAATAATTATTCATTATAAATAAAATAAACTTGTTACATTTAATCTTACCATTTTTCGTGGAGATTGTAAAGGATAGTTTCCTTCATAAGTAATTCATTTACTAATTTACTGTCTAGTGATATTCCTCTTTACTTGTAAGTGAGAGGTCTTAGGTTTGGTTCTCACCAAAAGTGGATTCTCTCCAAATTATTATGGTTTGTCCATCGTGAGGTTTAGCCCACTCCCCCACCCCACCCTTAAGGTAGATAATATCATATATATGTTTTCAGGAAAAGAAAACTCTTCATCTATTTAGACCTCTCACTTACAATTGGACATTAATTTTATACATATATGTTTCCTTTAATCTTTTAAAACTGTATATTTCCTTTAAAACATGTCAGACTATTATGTTTATTTACTGATAAAAAAAAGGGTTCTTTAGATATAGGCCCTTAAAACTCTTATTTTCCAAACAAAAACCCACCTAAATTTAAACATTCAAATAAAACCCAAATTTCAATTAAACTGCCATATAGACAAATATATAACCAACTATTACAATACATTTACAACTTATGCCACAAAATCCTAATTTGGTCAATAAATGTTATTACTCATCCTAATTATGATGAGCAATTAAATCCATATGAATATTTTACCTTTCTTGTACCATAAATATTAGCAACATATATATATTAGTTTACCAAATTAAAAAAAAAGACATAACTTGTACGGAAAAAAATCAATATTGTTTCAATCATGTAATTACCTACATACAAATTAATTTACCTACTTATAAAATATTATACTAATTTACCTGCATTTTGAATCATGTAATTACCTACATACAAATATTATACTAATTTACCTACATTTAAATTAATTTACCTACTTGTAAAATATTATACTAATTTACCTACATTTAAATTAATTTACCTATTCCAAAAAAAAATAGTGATATTAGATAATGATCGAATGTTGTGGGTTTGTGCTTGTAGGCAATTAAATAAACTTTTAATCTAATGCACATAAATCATGTAGGTAATTAAGACCATTTTGGAAGTAAATTAAACCCTTTAAATTTTGGTTTGATGGAATAGGTAAATTAGATTATTTTGTAGGTAAAAATTGTGTGGAACATATAGCTTTTGTTTTGTGCATTAAGCACCTTATAACAATTTGAAAGTTAATCCATTAAATATACAATGAATGACATGAATTATTATGTAAAATATATAAAATTAATTAAATGGGTATAACAAGTAATTGATCCAAAAACCCTATCCAAGTATTAATAGGGGTAGTTTAGACATTCGAAAAATACACAATTTGAAAAGTCAAACTTAATTAAAGAATTTGCTTAGTTGGAGGCTAGTAAATGGGCTTTATTCAAGAAAACAAAAGAACATGGGTTTTAATTGAGGAAAATATGGTTTCAAGGAGTAATGTCAAATTTTCAGTAAAAAAAATAATATTATGTTTATTTGTATTTACTTTATTATTTTTCGATTATCATTAAGATTTCTTGCTTAGTAAGGATGGAAGTTTCTTCATTGCATTAAACATGAGTTTGGTATGTCATAAAAGTTTGTATAACAGCCCCCTCTATCAATATTTGTTATACATATTTTAACTACTAGTATTTAGGTTTTCATACACACAACCCAATATTTTCTTCAAAAGGATTTAGAGAATATTCCATTGTACAAGAGGAGGCATCATTACAAAGTTGGAGTAGGAGCAAAGGGGTGTGATATCCACATACCCCATTTTACTTCTCACACATCTTTTTAATTTTCGGCAGTCGGATCGGATGAATTGAAGAAGATCAATGGACAGAAATTATCAAGGGGTGTGTGAGAAGTAAAATGGGGTGTGTGGATAGCACACCCCAGGAGCAAAATGATAAAAGATGTTGGTATTTTCCATATAGGACCATCCAGGATCAAGGTTCAAAAAGATGGTAGGCTAGTAGGAAGGCGGACTGGGGCCTAGCGTCTAGGCGACTAGGCAAGACCTAGGCGGATTTAAATAAATCTATTATATTTCGTGTAAATAAGTGTCTGTTATACTTAAAATATATATACTTTGATGATAAACTACAAAATAGAATGAGATATATATTATGAAGTATTGGAACATAATGAAAACATGGGGAACAAGCCTATAAGGTGTGTTCATTTAAGTATTCAACAAGTCTCTTACAATCTATTGAAAAAAATTAAAATTAAAAATGAAAGTTATATATTTTCTGTCTAAGTGAGACGCAATCTAAGCGGGTGCCTAGGTTGGTCTGGAAGGGGTAGGCGGGTGCCTAGGTAGTCTAGGCGGGCACCTCAGCAAGTTTAGGCGCATTTTCTTAATTTTCAAACGTCTAGGCATTAATCGGGGCGGTTGCCAGCTGCCTAGCACCTAGGCTGCGCTGGGTTGGGATTTTTAAAACAGTGGTTAATTGTATAAAAATGTTTATAAAAGCTTGACCTGCAAATGCCTTGAGACAACTTTACAAAAAAAAATTGCATTTGACATTTAAGGGGATTTCGTTCCCCTATTTCACTAAAGAATTATAGAGAGAGCAGAAGAGAACTTGGAAAATGCAAGTTATCTAACTCTGTACTTCATGTCATTATAGAGAGAGCAGAGAGATAAATCAGGAGATGACTTAGAAACTGAGACAAACGAAAAACAGTGGATGGACGACATGTCATTTAAGAACCAAAATTGTGGAGCCAAAAATAATCACAAGGCGACACGTAGGCCTGGCAATTCCTGACACGACCCGATAACCCGACACGACACGACACGAAATTAACAGGTGTTCGGGTCGACACGATAACGAATCGGGTCGTTATCGGGTAACCCGATAAGCACCTGTTAAGATAACGGGTTGGTTCGGATATACACGTGGGTAACACGAAACACGATAAGCATAATATTAATCTTATAATTTTATAACCCTAAAAAAATACTATAAAAATTATATATATTAATTTAACAATTTTATACCCCTAAAAACTATAATATATATATATATATTAAATTAACTATAATAATTATAATAATTATATATACTAGAATAATTATACCCCCAAAATATTAACTATAATAATTATATATATATATATGTATTAGATTTTAAATTAAAGTTTATACTCCTAAAAAATATAATAATTACGTACAAAATAAATAGATTTTTCCTTGGTGGATCATCATCATCGTCGCATTCACCATCTTAATGGACACCAACCTTCGAACCCAGATCCCAGACGAACCATGTTTGCACACATATCCACTGGGTTAGGAAGAAAGAAGGCCCGTAAGTATACTAAATATATATACACACACACACACACACACATATCATTCAACTTTATGGGATACGAATTATACGAAACTAATTTCAATGATCCAACCGTCAAACTTGTTTGTATATGCTTCGAGATCGCATCAGCAAAAAATTGCAAAAAACAAACATTCAGAGATCAAGTAACGGGACAAAACTTTTCGACGGTTATAAACGAAAAATCACGATTTAACGGTTATTTTAACTCCGATTTTGATGATATTTTACAGGTACACTCCTTGACCCTATATGAATACAATGAATGAATTCGATCTTCAATTTAAAATATTTACACTAGTGGATACCACAAATCTTATGTTATACTTAATGAAAGTATGAATAAACTCTTAAGTGTTAGTGACATCTATTGTTTTGATGAGATACGCATTCTACGAAACTAGTTTCAACGATCCAACCGTCAAACTTGTTTGTATATGCTTCGAGATCGTATACGCCAAAAATTGCAAAAAACAAACATTCAGAGATCAAGTACCGGGACAAAACTTTTCGACGGTTATAAACGAAAAATCACGATTCAACGGTTATTTTAACTCCGATTTTGATGATTTTTTACAGGTACACTCCTTGACCCTATATGAATACAATGAATAAATTCGATCTTCAATTTAAAATATTTACATTAGTGGATACCACAAAATCTTATGTTATACTTGATGAAAGTATGAATAAACTCTTAAGTGTTAGTGAATCTATTGTTTTGATGAGATACGCATTCTACAAAACTAGTTTCAACGATCCAACCGTCTAACTTGTTTGTATATGCTTCGAGATCGTATACGCCAAAAATTGCAAAAAACAAACATTCCGAGATCAAGTAACGAGACAAAACTTTTCGACGGATTTAAACGAAAAATCACGATTCAACAGTTATTTTAACTCCGATTTTGATGATATTTTACAGGTACACTCATTGACCCTATATGAATACAATGAATGAATTCGATCTTCAATTTAAAATATTTACATTAGTGGATACCACAAAATCTTATGTTATACTTGATGAAAGTATGAATAAACTCTTAAGTGTTAGTGAATCTATTGTTTTGATGAGATACGCATTCTACAAAACTAGTTTCAACGATCCAACCGTCAAACTTGTTTGTATATGCTTCGAGATCGCATACGCCAAAAATTGAAAAAAAACAAACATTCAGATTTCAAGTAACGGGACAAAACGTTTTGACGGTTATAAACGAAAAATCACGATTTAACGGTTATTTTAACTCCGATTTTGATGATATTTTACAGGTACACTCCTTGACCCTATATGAATACAATGAATGAATTCGATCTTCAATTTAAAATATTTACACTAGTGGATACAACAAAATCTTATGTTATATTTACACTAGTGGATACAACAAAATTTTATGTTATCTTATGTTATATTTATGCATAGTGGATGGATACCACAAAATCTTATGTTATACTTAATAAAAGTATAAATAAACTATAATAATTATATATATATTAATTTAACAATTTTATTAAACTCTTATTTTCGAGTGTAGATGTAGTACTTAAACGATAAATGTGTTGTAATGTTTTGAAGTTATATTTATGTGACAATGTGTGGTATGTGCAAATTTTTTAAAAATACATTTTTTTCTTAACGGGTCATAACGGGTCGGGTCACTTTACCCGTTGGGTAAAGTGACTCGACCTGTTAAGGACCCGTTAAGATAACGGGTGCGACACGACACGACCCGTTAAGATAACAGGTGTTACACGAACACGACTGACACGACACGATTGCCAGGCCTAGCGACACGTGGATTTTTGGGTTAAAAGGACAAAGTTACCCTCGAGGCATACCGGGATTCCTACGCGCAAGCAGAGGGCAATGAACCCTCAACCAAGTCAAAAGTGCCAAAAATAGGTAATAATTCAAAACCTATTTCATTCATCCTCATCAAATCCTCTACACAAGGTAACTCCCAAATCATTCCCCTTTTATTATATTAATTAGCTAATCAATTAGGAAATTATTCTGTTAATTAGCTAATTAATTGATTTATTATTCAATTATTCCTAATTAAACACAAATCAAGAACCTAACCCACAAAATGAACCAAGTGGCCGGTCCTTTCTCTCACAAAGGGCCGGCCACACCCCTATAAAAACCCCATCATTATCTCCAAAACTCAATTCCAATTCTCTTGCAAAATTCTCTAAATTCTCCAAACACTTTTCTCTCAAAATTCTAACTTTGGCATCGAAGGTTCTTCGGCCAAAGCCCCCCTCCCATTCATCATGGGCGCGTGAGGCTCTTGGCCTTGACCTAAGGTGTTATTTGTTTTGTAGGTGCAATTTTGTCCAAGAACAATGAGGAAGAAATTTGCATCCACAAATTGGTGTTTTCATTGAGAGTTGAGTCCCACACTCATAGAAGACTCTCGCATTCAAGAGATGGGACCGCGGCGATATACAAGGCTAAATGTGACAATAAGTGGAGCGGCACCACCACCACGAGTTTCCACCATGGGAACCACTGCGGTGGCCACCACGGTAGCCACCAGCAGAGAGGTTCATGGTGTCACCACCAAGGCCCGAGCTGTGCCATCTAGGCAAGCCCAAGCCGTGCCATCCAAGGCCCACGGCACCAAGGTCACGGCCCAAGCCAAGTCACTCCACGCCTAATGCATTGCCAAGTTGAGCCCAAGCCTCACACCAGCGTGCGCCATATGCCAAGCAGCCCACTCCCGTGGCCCAGCCTGCTCCCGCGACCCAGCCTTCTCCTATGGCCCAACCTGCTCATGCAGCCCAGCTTGCTCTCATGGCCTAGCCTGCTCCCGCGGCCCAGCCAGCTCATATGGCCCAGCCTGCTCCCGTGGCATTCCAAGTAGCCTAAATCGGTCAAAGATTAGTTCAACCGTCCCGGCTTCAAATTTATGGGCCTACGATTGAACGTGGGGCATTTTCACCACGTTTTTCCACAGATTTGACATTTTTCAAATCCAAATCTCGCGCCCGGAGTCTACCACACTTCCACTGCTCAAGGAGACACATTCCTTCCAAGCTCTTCCAACCCAAATAGAGAACAACACTTGTCTCGACAAGTTATAGAGTTGACAAGCACCCTCGCACAGCAGAAGACCTTGGTGAATCAGCTCTTGCAGCGCACCGAGATGCAATGTGCCCCTGACGAGGTGTCCCGAAGTAGGACGAGGGCAGACGAAGAACCTCTCCAGTAGCGTCCCAGTAAGCAACCACTTGACCAGTCACGAACCGAGCGTTCTAACGGAGTACACTCCCAATTGGGCCCTCGAGATAGCGTATACTCCCGTCTTAGCGTGTGGATGAGTGTGCACTTTCAGTTAGGCCTACGGACAAACATACACTCACAGTTGGGGCCACACTCCGATAATCAACATGAGCAACCTTCCAGGCGAAGTGTTCATTCGCGGCAAGGCCCGCAAGAAGCATCATCCACCTCACATCAAAGTAGGCAGCACAGCGGACGAAGAAGCAATCACTCAATCTAGCTCAAGTTCAACCAACAGTCTGCGAGTTTTCCGCTCGCCTGCTAGGAACATACCACATGCACCGCAGCCGCAACATAGACAAGCTGAACACATGAAAGAGCAGCCTAGACCAGTAGGTACGACCGGGGGCAGCCGAAAGCTCTGCCACTTCAACAAAGGAAAATTCAGGAAGAAGTAGAAAGGCTCCTGACCGAGTGATTGTGCGATTTCCTGCTCAACAAAGTATTGACAATGTGTTGAGACATGACCAACATAAGCGAGTTATCTTTCAATGACAAGATCGAGCAGATGGGACTAACCCACATAGATTGCCAGATATAAAAACTACTTATGTTCTAACAAATGCAGCAGCTCAGCCTAATGGCGCGCCGGGGTCAGACGAGTACCAGAATGACACACCAGCCCAACTACCAAGAACCGGGGGCAGACCTTGTACTCAACACTCCAGATGATTCAATACTGAAGCAGCACATCATCAGTAGCCCAGCATCACGGACCTAGTGGTTCAATTCCTCTTGTTGCGCACAACTTGCCCAAGCCCTGCTTTTACAGCTTGTGCCTACCTGCTCCACGGCTCCCAGTAGCCATTAATCTATCACCATGGCTCATAATTGTGCCAATCTTGCACTATAGTTCCCAGCCATATTGATCTTGCCTTGTGGCTCGCGCCAACCAAGCCTCAAAAAGGCACACGACGAAACGCCTAATAATGACACAATAATTCTGGGAGCAGCTCACTGTGCTTACACCCTTACGCGGGTTCCACAAGCAGTTCAAAATCTCGAGCAGATCGCCAAACAAGACCTCGCAGGCTGAGGATTATTTCAGTTGTCCAACTTTCTTCAACTGCACTCATTGGGTATGCTCTCCAGTGCGAGAGGATAAACTAATCACTCTCCAGTGCGAGAGGGTAAACCAATTCCCCAACACCCATATAGGTTTGCTCTCCAATGCGAAAGGATAAACTAATTGTTCTCTAGTGCAAGAGGGTAAACCAATTCCCGACACCCATTTGGGTCTGCTCTCCAGTGCCAGAGGATAAACTAATTGCTCCTCAGTACGAGAGGATAAACTAATTGCTCTCCAATGCGAGAGTGTAAACTAATTGCTCTCCAGTGCGATAGGGTAAACTAATTTCCCGACACCCATCTAGGTAAGCTCTCCAGTGCGAGAAGGCCATATAACTCAAAAGATCGAATGCTTGAAGATCAACTAGGCAGCAAATGGTCATTGGCAGCAGCCACTTTTGCACTTAACAGTTCGCTCATCCGACACTTCATCTTCAACAGCTCTAATCTTGGCAGCTCCATCTACGGCAGTTGAGAAATCAAACTCAAGCAATTTCCTCATTTTTTAGCAAGCAGCCCAGACGTGGCAGCCCAAACTGTTGTCTATGCCATGCCACTTCCTCGGCCCATGTCAAGCCAATCATTGGCTTCAATCAAGCCGAGCAGCACAAGCAATGGCCCCTGCCACACCACCTTCTTGGCCCATGCCAAGCCGACTCCTGGCCCCTACCAGCCGACGTGCTGCACCACCCCGACGGCTGCCCCGTGGCAGCACCGAAGAAGAAGACAAGGAGAATTATGTTTTTCTTACATTGGTGCGGTGCGAAGAAGACAAAGAAATCAACGGAAGACAGTTCTTTGCACGAGCAAGCAAAGAAGAGTGCTAGGGGAAGGGGAACAAATATCCTCTAGCTTTCTCTCTTTCTTGTAGGGATAAATAATTGCCCTCCGAAGTTGATTTAATCCCCTACTTAAGGTAGGCTTAAATAGGCTTTGGAGGTGATTTATTTCCCTTTCCTAGAAGAATCTAATTCCAAGTCCAAGAGAGAATATGCATCAAAGTTGGAGATCTCTACACCTGCTGCCCTTTTCTGCAAGCAGCCCAACAGGTGTGGGGGCATTTGTGGAGCCAAAAATAATCACAAGGCGACACGTGGATTTTTGGTTTAAAAGGACAAAGTTACCCTCGAGGCATACCGGGATTCCTACGCGCAAGCAGCGGGCAATGAACCCTCAACCAAGTCAAAAGTGCCAAAAAAGGTAATAATTCAAAACCTATTTCATCCATCCTCATCAAATCCTCTCCACAAGGTAACTCCCAAATCATTCCCCTTTTATTATATTAATTAGCTAATCAATTAGAAAATTATTCTGTTAATTAGCTAATTAATTGATTTATTATTCAATTATTCCTAATTAAACACAAATCAATAACCTAACCCACAAAATGAACCAAGTGGCCGGTCCTTTCTCTCCCAAAGGGGCCGGCCACACCCCTATAAAAACCCCATCATTCTCTCCAGAACTCAATTCCAATTCTCTTGCAAAAATCTCTAAATTCTCCAAACACTTTTCTCTCAAAATACTAACTTTGGCATCGAAGGTTCTTCGGCCAAATCCCCCCCCCCCCCCCAATTCATCATGGGAGCATGAGGCTCTTGGCCTTGTAGTAGGTGCAATTTTGTCCAAGAACAAGGAGGAAGAAATTGGCATCCATAATGATAAGAAGAATGAAAAATGGTGATGCAGGTTATCGAATCTCGGGCCTTCCACTTGCATAGCGAGCAACATTCCCAACTTGGCAAGTAATAAGAGTTGGAAATAAACTCAAAGATAAAAGTGGTTTGGAGAAAGTAACAAGAGTTGCTGATGCTAACCGTTAAGGGGGCATAATAAAATGAAAATAATCTATTACTTTTATCTTTTGATCTCAGACTAATAGATTATATGACTTAATTGACCAGAAAAAAAATAGATTATATGACAAATTTGGAAATAAACTCAAAGATAAAAGTGGTTTGGAGAAAGTAACAAGTAATATGCAAATAAGCGCATCGAAAGCAAGTAATCAGTACCTGTTTGAGGTGAGTTCATCAGCCAAACACTCTGCAACTAATCAGTACTTGCATTACTTCTTCAATGCTACAACCAGGCTTGTCCTTGCTTTTAAAACGATTGTTTAGGCCTCCAAAATACCCACTAACTGTTTTATCACCTTGGCCACAGTTTCAGCTTTTTTTAGTCTCTTTTTCTTTTTGGCCCTTTCCCTTGGGTTGAAGGTTGAACAGGAGAAGGTGTTTCAGCATCGACTATGGCCTCAGTCCATTATCATATTATATATATATATATATATATATATATATATATATATATATAATTATTGGAGCTTTCTGGACATTATTATTCATAAAACCTTGTGAGGGAGCCCTGCACCTTCACCTATAACAGCTCATTCTTTAAACAAAATGTCCAGTTGATATAAAGACACATTCACCGTTGATTTGAGAAAATATTTCTCTCCTTCACTTTTATATCCCACCACTAATCGCTTGCAATGATAGTTTGGCCCCTCTATGGATCCGCCGCTGCGTGCCACTTCCCAACATCGAGCCAATGGCTGCTTCTGCTTTCTGACAACTTTCCCGTCGAGTACAACTTTGCTTCAGAAGGCTGCTACTGAGAAGGTGTTGGTGCATGTTGACAGATGCAGTATATTGTTGTGATTAGTTTCCCGTAGATAATGTTCTTTTCATTTTACCTGTCTTTTTTGTACTTCTCAAACCCCTGGGATGAATATTTAAGGCATTTCTTTGAAATTTTGTGTCCTGTTTAATTTTTGTTCATATATTGGTGACTAAACTTTCAATCTAGTTTAATTTTTGTTCCTAAACTATAAATATGTGAATTGAGATCCATGTTAACCAAACGTGCACTTTTGGTCCCAAATGTTAATTTCCATTTAACTAAGGGGTTGTTTGATAACCATTTCGCTTTCAGTTTTCACTTTTTTTAATATTAAAAAAAAATCTTATTTGGTAACTTCTTTTGGTTTTCAGTGTTTAAAAAAATAAAAACTGAAAACCAAAATCTGAAACTACTTCCTTAAGTTTTCACTTTTAGATTTTCAGTTTTCATTTTTATGAAAACTGAAAATAATTACCAAACAAGATTTTAGATTTCGTTTTTCAAAAAAGTTAAAATTGGAAATCAAAAACTAAATTTGAAAACTGTAAATCAAATAGTTATCTAACGGTGCTTAAATAAATAAATAAAAGTAAGGAAAAAAAACAGCAATCATCATCATCGTGCATGACCTGTGGGTGTAAACTGAAGAAACTTAGCTTCTTACACTCACAAAGAAGCGAACTCAAAATGGTTCAACCAAGTATCAAAGTTAAATAAAGTATTTAGCAACTTACTCATAATCTCTCTCCCACACATCGATCCTTCTTTATTTTTCTACATAAGGAGGCATGTAGAAAAAAGAAATCCTATATCCACAAATACAAGGACTGTACCTAAATATTACTTCCTCATGTAAGTAGGAGAAAATCCTAATTCGACAAGTAAATCTAAATCCCCATGGATATTGTTTCCTTATTAAGGTAGGAGATTAGATATATATATCCCAAATGATTCGACGAAGGTCGAATAAATATTTTATCATTCTCCAACAGAAAGAATCTGTCCAAACGATGCTGACGTTACAAGAAGCGACTGCAGTTGTTGGCCACAATAGTGGTGTGGCGGTCATGGCGGCCTTGGGGGAATATTGGTGGCGCGGTGGCGGTCGCAACGAAAGTCGAGTAAATAACCACAACCTATATGCCGGTGAAGCTAGGGATATTGTTGTTACTCTGGATTTTGTGAAGGAGATGATGGAGGATTTCAAGAACCAGAAGACATTACACCCACGACAAGCTTTCCAAATCATCTCACAGACGAAAGAACTGTTGCGAGCCCTGCCGTCCCTGGTTGATATAAGTGTTCCTGCTGGCAATCACATTACTGTCTGTGGCGATGTGCATGGTCAGTTCTATGATCTGGTAAATATTTTCGAGCTCAACGGGCTTCCATCGGAGGAGAATCCGTATCTGTTCAATGGAGATTTTGTCGACAGGGGATCTTTTTCTTTGGAGGTAGTCCTAACGTTGTTTGCATTCAAGTGCATGTGTCCATCAGCGATACATCTCGCAAGAGGAAACCATGAGACAAAGAACATGAACGTGATATACGGTTTTGAGGGCGAGGTCCAGTCGAAGTTAGGTGAAAATTTTGTGGAGTTGTTTGCTGAAGCGTTTTGCT
Organism: Cotoneaster glaucophyllus; assembly: GCA_036320875.1. Lineage (NCBI taxonomy): Eukaryota > Viridiplantae > Streptophyta > Magnoliopsida > Rosales > Rosaceae > Cotoneaster > Cotoneaster glaucophyllus. The sequence continues at coordinate 21,610,824 of CM070067.1, forward strand.
GTTTACCGCTGGCTCATGTAATCAACGGCAAGGTTTTTGTAACGCATGGCGGTCTTTTCAGTGTCGATGGAGTGAAATTAAGCGACATTAGAGAGATAAATAGGTTTTGTGAACCGCCACAGGAAGGGTTGATGTGTGAATTGCTGTGGAGCGATCCACAAGCTACACCGGGAGAGGCCCGAGCAAGCGAGGTTCAGGTGTTTCTTTTGGTGGCAACGTGACAAGACGATTTTTGCTAGATAACGATTTAAGTTTAGTTGTGCGATCTCACGAACTGAAGGGCGAGGGATATGAGTTTGAGCATGATGAAAGACTCGTCACGGTTTTTTCTGCTCCGAATTACTGTGATCAGTTCGGTAACAAGGGTGCCTTTATTCGTTTCGAAGGACCAGATTGCGCTCAGATTTTTACTTTCTCAGCAGTGCCACATCCCGACGTCAAGCCAATGGCATACGCAAATAACTTCCTTCTATCCTCTGTCCGACGACAACTTTCCGGTTGAGTAAAGCATTGCTTCAGAAGGCTACTAGAGAAGGTGGTGCTGCATGTCGATAATTTCAGTTTCTTTCATTTACCTGTCTTGTACTTGTCAACCCTAGGACGACTATTTCAGGCATTTCTGTGAAATCTTGTGTTCTTGTGCTTGCTCGAAAGTCGAAAGCCAGGTTCGCGATGTAATGTACTAATCAACGAGGGGCGTCGGTTATTCATTTTCAATCTTTTACACATGATGTAATAATCAAGTTGAGTTAATCACGACCTAAAAAACATGGAAAACCTTCCCTCCTACCTCCAACACCACCGACGTTCCCAACCTCCGAAAGGAGGGTGGGTGGTGGTAAGTGCACTTCCACCATGGCGGGTGCCTGCCCCAAGAGGTAAGTGCACTTCCACCATGGCAACCCTTCCAAAAGAATCAGGTGAGTCTCCAAGTAACGACCATTACAGTGCGAAATGATTATCAAAAGTTCAAAAACCATAATCTTCATAAAATTCAAATCATCCGCATCCAACGGTATAAAATTACACAATCCAAACTAAAGGATGACTGCTTTCATAACATAAATGACAGAGACATGTCTCACATTCGAAGCTTAATCCGACAACTTCTACATAGTGATTAAACAAAACACATACAAAATTCTCCCTGCTGCATAAAACTTCTTCGCAGCCCCTTAACGGTTGGCCTTGGCAACTCTTTCGATCTCATCCTTCTTCTTGATTGCATAACTGCACATAAACACGACTAATCGTCAGCGAAGAAACAATGATACAATGGAAAGAACATAACTTTAACGGAAATAACAAGCTCAGATGAAAGAGCTTTGGAGAAAATAAGGTGTAATAGGCAAATAAGCGCATTACCTGTTAGAGGAACCTTTGGCAGCATTAATAAGTTCATCAGCCAAACACTCAGCAATAGTTTTAACGTTCCTAAAGGCAGACTCACGAGCACCAGTTGTGAGGAGATAGATAGCCTGATTCACACGTCTCAGAGGTGAGATGTCCACAGCCTGACGCCTAACCACTCCAGCAGATCCAATACGAGTTGCATCTTCACGTGGACCACTGATTGCCACAAAGAAGACATACAACATAAGAAATAAAAACAGGATATACAAACATACAGAATTGAAAGAAGAAGAATGGTCATATCCATTGTAATCCAAACAGATAAAAATCAACATGTAATCAGGAAAACTATATTAAAGGGCACATGAGCATCCGCCCAAGCATCAAACAAGGGACTAAGCAAAGCACAACATATCTTATTACTATGAGAAAGATATTAACATATCATTTTTTTCAAATTATTATTATTAAGGGGATGGGGGTGTTTCGAACCCGGGACTCATGGGTGGAAACCCAACACACTATCCACTAGGATATTGGAGCACATGCAAGATATTAACATATTTGCGTATGTACCTGTTAACAACAGCATCAACAATAACTTGGATTGGGTTCAGATCAGTTAGCAAATGGATAATTTCCATCGCGTGCCTAACAATCCTGACCGCCATGAGTTTCTTTCCATTGTTTCTCCCGTGCATCATGAGTGAGTTTGTAAGCCTCTCCACAATAGGACACTGAGCTTTCCTGAATCGTTTGACCGAGTATCTCCCAGCAGTGTGAGGTACATAAGTTGCATGCTTAGAAGGTGCAACTCCAATGTAATCCGCCAGTGAAATGTCACTGACCTACATGTTAAAATTATACGTTTTCATTTCACATAAATAAGGGAAATAGATGTGATTAAGGATCACATAAAAAAAATTTGTCCATACATTAGAAGATGCAAAACAATAAAATTAACAAGCTTTTGTCGACAAAATCCTTTTCGGCATCTAAACAAAACAAAACAAAAAACTTTAAGGCGTAAAAACCAATCAATCAACAGAAACACTTAATAGCGAGGAAAAGATGTAAGACACACATGGAATAAAAGAAAACATACATAAATGCTGGCTTTATCATTATAAATTTGAAAATCACAGTAAAAACAAAATCAGCATATTCAGGACGACACAACATGCATGTCACCAAAACAAGTGCAATAAACTTTAGCCCACTTTGTTAGACATACAGTGAATCTAACTCTTGACAGCCACAAGGAGGACGCATAGATTTCTAAACACCTAAAAGATCAAATCCAATACATATATTGATGTTGAGCCACACATCCATCATGTTACTTACAACTACCCAACAAAGAAACGAACACAAAGAGGCCTACAGTGAATTTAACACAAGACGTTCGCACGGAGGCTGCACGCATTTCTAAACATTTAAAAAAACAAATCCAATAAATGCATTGAGGTTGAGGCAGAAACCCGTCATGTTACTTACAACTACTCAACAACAATACGAACATAAAAGTTGCCTTCGTTGCTATCCAACCATCAGTATATTCTAAAACAGAGTATAATAGCTCAAACCTACCTACATTAAACCTTTGTAGATGTAAACATACATGTTGAAAAAAACCTTATTTCCTCTAAATCATCACAGATAAGAGAAAAATATAATTCTATAAGTCGAATAATAAAATCCAGAAACCTGGATATCATCAAAGCTCCACTTGTTGAACAGCTTCACGTCATAGTGAGGCTCCGTTGGTTCGGCTACAGGAAGAGGTACATCAGCAGCAGCCATGGTTCTGTATAAACACAATTAAAGTTAGGAAAGTCTGAGCATTGACGCGATAAGTCGTTGGTACAATAAACAAAATGTAAAAATATTTGGTAATAGCTGCAATTAAAAACCAAGCTGCAAAGTAATATGCTTATAATCAAACTTCGCAAAAATATCAAAAAACCAGAAAATGAGATTGCAGAAAGAATTACAGTGCCTCAAATGCTTCAAATTTTGAATAAATTAAAAAAAAATTATGGGAACCCTAACCCATATGTTTCTGCTAATCAAGCAATGAAATTGATGTAAACCCTAATTTCCCATTTCAATCATCATACCCAACTAAAAATTCAAATCTAATTCTAATTAAAGGAATAGCCTAATGATAATTAAATCCAGTTTCACAGTAAGTAGCAGATGTTATGCGAAAGTTACGCTATCAACGACGGGAAGCGGCGGAGGTGGGTGAGAGAGAAGAGGACTGACCGGGAGGTTCGAGTTTCAGACGAGTGAGCGAGAGGTGCCGGGGAGAGCGTGCTGAATCGCTGAACACTAGGAAACGGCGAAGAGTGAGAGGAAGAGGGTCCTTTTATCAGCTAGGGCTTTGGATCTCGGGTCGGGTCTAGTTTACCTTCCTTCTTATTTTGTTGGCCAAATTTCACTTTTGGTCCCTATAGTTTTATTTAATTTATTTTTGGCCCTTGTGGTTTCAATTGTATCAATTTTAGTCCTTGTACTTTTGCAAACGATGCAACTCAAAGACACGCTATATTTTTTTTTAGGGTTTATATCACAAATGATCCCTGAAATTGACCCCATCAATCAAGATGGTCCCTGAAATTGAAAATCGATCAATGTAGTCCCTAAATTTTAACCCTGCGAATCAATGTAGTCCTTCTGTTAGTGTTCCGTCCAAATTAACTTTAAAAAAGGGTAGAGAACCAATTTTTCATGGTAAAATGACCAAAAATAACTCTGTTACTTATAATTTTACTTGATTTTCTTTTAAAAAAAAAAGAATGGAGCTAACCTAGTTAGAATTCGTTTTTTACTTGATATTAAAAAAAATTAAAATTTCCCACTTTTTTTGTTTTTATTTTAGTTTTAGCACCAAATCCATGAAAAAATGGAGAGAAAAGTGAAGATGGAAAAAGGAAAAGAGAGGTAGTAAGTAAAATTATAAGTAACGGGGTTATTTTTGGTCATTTTACCATGAAAAATTGGTTCTCTAACATTTTTTAAAGTTAATTTGGACGGAACACTAACAGAAGGACTACATTGATTCGCGAGGTTAAAATTCAGGGACTACATTGATCGATTTTCAATTTCAGGGACCATCATGATTGATGGGGTCAATTTCAGGGACCATTTGTGATATAAACCCTTTTTTTTAAGGAAAACTAATAAAAAATGCTTGAAAACTTTGAGTTTTAATAATAAAGACAAAATAAAGGGTAAAGTGAATAGTGCCATGATTGACTTTTTAGTGTAAAAATGTGGTTTTTCGTTAAAGTGAATGCTGCGAGCTTTTCGTTAAAACTCCTTTTTTTTTATCTACTTGCTCTTAAATTACTAAAATGCTCATGCATCAAAGTGACACAGGCTTTTTCTAGTTTACTAGTTAACTGACTGGATGAAAAATGTATCGTATCATTGAATTGAGTAGTTCGAGACACTGCATGAACTAAAATTGAGACAATTGGAACCATAGAGACTAAAAGTGAACTTCAACTAAACCATAAGGATCGAAAGTGAAATTTTTCCTATTTTATTTGTTTATTTATTTATATTTTTAAAGTGTTTATATTGAAACTCAAATTTGAATGAAAAATGTAACATGTCAGTCAATTGCATAGTTTGAGAAACTACATGAACTAAAATTGAGATAGTTGAAACAATAGACACCAAAAGTGATCTTTAACTAAACCTGTAAGGACCGAATGTGAATTTTGCCTATTTTATTTATTTGAACTTTTTTTAAAGTGTCTATATCGAAAATCCCGATTTCTAGATTACGTCTTTACCAAAGTGACGGAAAGCAATCACTTTTAAGGAGAGGAGAGATGGCGGCGAACCCACATTAAAGTGTACATGTATAATTGTTTTTTATCACTGTACTATTATTGTACGCATACTCTTCACACACTTAATTTTTCTAAACTGCAAAAACTTATGGTTTTAGTGTTTTTCGAACTTATTATTTAAATTTAAACTTTTCACAAGAGATTTTATACAATTATGTTCTTGTTTTTTGCAACTTTCTTACCCAGAGTGTTCATACATACAACTAGTGCAGTGGGGTTGTTTGTCAACAGCTACTAAGGTTTTGAAAATTTACCATTCAAATGCAACATAATTCAAATAAAATTCAACTCAACAAGAATAATTGAGATCTTCATAACAAAAAAAATGACCCACAATTCTCATACTCTAGGATAAATCCGACAGCTTCTTAAGCAACAATCGAATAAACAAAACGCAGACAAAACTCCCGCTTCATAAAAAATTTCGGCAGCTCCTTAACGGTTGGCCTTAGCGACTCGTTCGATCTCATCCTTCTTCTTGATTGCGTAACTGCACAAAAAGGAGCACAAATAAGTCAGGAAAGAAACCAATGAATCAAGGGAAACAAATGAAAAAAAAGCACAGAAATAAGAGTTTAGCGGGAAAATAACAAGTAATAGGCAACGTGCATATGAAACAAGTCGTCATTACCTGTTAGAGGAACCTTTGGCAGCATTAATAAGTTCGTCTGCCAAACACTCTGCAATAGTTTTGACATTCCTGAAAGCAGACTCACGAGCGCCGGTTGTGAGGAGATAGATAGCCTGATTCACACGTCTCAAAGGTGAAATATCCACAGCCTGACGCCTAACAACTCCAGCAGATCCAATACGAGTTGCATCTTCACGTGGACCACTGGTCGGTAGAAAGAAGACATACAACAGAAGAATTAGAAAAAGGTGTCGCAAATACAAGTAATTACAAGGCAAAATATGTTACTACTATGAGACAGATATTAAATAATTCCCGTCCATGTACCTGTTAACAACAGCATCAACAATAACTTGGATTGGGTTCAGATCTGTTAGCAAATGGATAATTTCCATCGCGAGCCTAACAATTCTGACAGCCATGAGTTTCTTTCCATTGTTTCTCCCGTGCATCATGAGTGAGTTTGTAAGCCTCTCCACAATAGGGCACTGAGCTTTCCTGAATCGTTTGACAGAGTATCTCCCAGCAGTGTGAGGTACATACGTTGCATGCTTGGAAGGTGCAACTCCAACATAGTCCGCCAGTGAAATGTCACTGACCTATATGTTGCACATCACATAGTATAAATAGCAGATGTGAGTAAAACAAATTAACCAAGTCAAATGTCACTGACCTAAATGTTTCACATCACAGAGTATAACATGTTTATATTTAAACCGAGCGCAGTGACGTTTTAGGATTCATACAGCCGACCCTACTTAGTGGGATAAGGCTTTGTTGTTGTTGTTGGTTTATAAATTTACAGAAATACACGCTAAAATCATAATAACAACAAACTTAGCCTATAACTTTCACTGTAGGCCATAAAGATATCTAAATTTATTTTAAACCAAGACAACAACCGACATGGAAATGCAAAACGAATACATAACCTATGGTGACCCACTACAGGTCCACTCTAAAGCAGTATCAATATCCACACGAAACCTAATGTACCTCTGAACATAAACAATCAGGAACTTAAGTCCAGCGGCACTTAGTTTTACCAAACTCAGCCTTGCTTTATCAAATTCATCATATATTTTGGAACATTAAAGCACAAAGTTCAATCAAAAAAGCCAGAAACCTGGACATCATCAAAGCTCCATCGGTTGAAAAGCTTCACGTCATAGTGCGGCTGTGTCGGTTCCAGCACCGGAGCAGCTATATCAGCAGCGGCCATGGTTTCTGTATAACAGCAATTCAAGCTACAAAAGTTAGAAAATCAGCTCTAAACCCTAGTTGATTTAATTTAAAGCACCTTCACCCAGCAAATGAGATTACATAAATTTGATCACTATTGGACACTGTCTGCCTCAAATGTTCCAAATATTGAACAAATTAAATAATTATGGGTTCTTAACGCATACATTATACAAATCAAGTGGTAAAAATCAGATAAATAAAATTAGCAAGAAAATTAAAAATTGAAAAAGGGCATAAATCACTAGCTTAATCACCTTAAACCAAAGTTTATATTCTAAATTTCGTATTTCAATTCAGAAATTGAAAATGCAAGCTTAATTCTAATTAAATGGGAAACACTACGAAGCATTAAGAGTAAAAGATAAAAACATTAGCAATCGACGAAAGGAAGTTACAGTGGTGGTGGGTGAGAGTGAGAGAGAGTGAGAGAGACAGAGCGCCGCGATGTGGTGGAGTGCTGAATCGCTCGAGACGAGGGAACGGCGCAGGGCAAGGAGGTGAAACAAAGGAAATAGTTCTGAATCAACTAGGGTTTGGGTTTGGTTTACTCTTTTACCCTTCGTTATGGAATTTATTTCACATCACCCATGATTCTCCATATAAAATATAAATTAAAAATTGGTCGATAAAGTTTGGGGGGTGTATTCAATTGGGATTTTGAGGGATTTTAATTCTTTTAATGAATCTAGAGGTATTCAATCAGGATTTTAAGTGATTCTCTGAGATTTAAGGTGTATTCAATCAGGATTTTAAGATAATTTATTAAAATCCTTATAAATCCAAGTGTATTCAATTAGGATTTTAAAGAAGTTTATAACATTCCAAATGTATTCAATTAGAAATTGATTTTAAAGAATTTGAAAAAGTTGAGGAATTTGAGGTAATTTGAGAGATTTCGTAGTGTATTTTAAGCATTCACAAATCTCACATCTCCCATGAGATTTCGAGAGAATTGAATCAAAATTTTATATGGAATCTCTATAAATCAATTAAACTTCATAAAAATTCATGGATTTATAATTCCACTAAAGTCTCTCAAATTCCCGATTGAATACACCCCCCTTAGTTTTCTCAATTGACATCATGTATTAAAATTGTATTAATTTTCTGTCATTGATCGGATTAATTGTTTAAACTTTCATTAAATTGATGACATATTGCGAGTGAAATCCTATATGAGTTAACGTGAAAGCCACATGTGCACTAGATTGGCAAAACAAATTTATCAACTTAATAAAAATTAGATAATCGAAAACAAAAAAATGTAATTTAATACAATTTTAAAACTTCACGGTAAAATTTGAGGCTTTGAGTTTGAGCAAATTAGAAACTCGTAACATTCTTTAATCAAACCAACCTCTTTCGAAACCGGAGAAATGTCAAAGCGAGCCAATCGATAGGCACTTCATTCGCTTGTCGACGAACACAAGAAAATCTAGCGGACGTGTTTTGTTAAAGATTGTAAAATATGATATTTAGTACTTTCTTTAGAATTGGGATGACCACGTGAATTTTATCAAAATTTGGGGTCTTTTTGTTGCTGATTTGCTTCCAACCATAGTACATAGGTGTTCTATTATTCCGAGTAACTTAGGGCGTGCTTAATGACCTCATAACACATCAAATCCGCCCAACGGTGGTGCAGAGACTAGTACGCCTTCGCCCACTCGACTTAGGCTCCGTCGTACTACCAATAACCTCAACACCATGCTTAGTTACAGCCGACGCTTCAAGACTCGATGGCTCTTCTTTGTTGCTTGAATCGCTTCTCACCAGATATTTGCATTCACCGTGTTAGAACCAGAATCATATGATGCATATTCTCTTGCAAATAGCATGAAAAAGTTTCAAAATTCAGAGAATAAAAGCAAAATCTGAATGGCTAGGGAAAGAACCTATGCTAAGTTCTTTTTCACTATTCAAAACGAAGAGGAAGGATAAATTCGATACCAAATTTCAACGCCAACGAAGCAACATAACATTGTAACTTTTAAGAACTAAAATTGTTGCTCAATAACCTCAACATCTCATCACAAAAATAAAGTCTGTAACGCTAGTAATACGCAGCAATGGTAAAACCATAGTCATTCACCGACACAAAATAACAGTTGTTTGCAAAGAACCTAAACTCAGACATAGGAGCATCGACAAACAAGACCATCTCAGATGATTACCGCAACCTTCTTGCCTCCCTCTCGGACTCAAGCAGGGTAAGGATATCCCCCTCCCTGACTGGCCCCTTGACGTTCCTCATGATGAAACGGTTCTGGTCATCCAGAAACTTGACCCTCACCTGGGTCACCTGCCCACGAGATCCAGTCCGTCCCATAACCTTGATCACAATAGCATGCTTGATCGTGTTTTCCATTCTTAACATAGAAAAGAAAAATTTAGTAAACGCAAATCGTCAATTAACCCTACAATCTAGTCATCAAAGCACACTCAATTGTATGAGAAATACATTGAAATACAACATATATGCAACAAGTTAGCAGGTCAAGGAAAGCAACAATGCAAAATTATGCCCCTTATCTTAGTTTATAAAACAAGAAACTGAACAAATCAACTAGTACAACCACCAAAGAGGTAAAATGGAAAGCGAAATCCCGCCCGCCTCACGAGATCACGAGGGCAGACCGCTTTACAAAGCATTACTAATTTAGGATAATAAGTATAACACAATTTAAGATTCAAGACCCACCACAAAACAGAGCAACAAAACTCAATAGGGTATAAAAAATAATGGCATTTGGTAGCTTCCATAACAATTAAGCTGCAAAGTAACTTTCAGATGATCGAACTTCCTCCGAAAAAAGTAACATACAGAAATATGAAAACCAGTAAATCAGATTACGTAATCACTATTGACAGTTCCTTAATTATTGCGATATTAAAAAAAACGAAATAAAAATTGAGTGTAAGGGACCAAACCCAACGATATTTTTCTACAATTAAACAAAAATTTCGACAAACAAACAAAAAATTAGTAGAAAATACTGAAAGGACGAAAAAAAATCCAACCCTAATTATAATTAAGAGAATAACACAAAGGAAGAATTAAGACAAAATATACAGTGCGATGGCAGATGCAAAGACAGAGATAAGCTATGAACACTGACCTGGAGGTTGGAGTTTCAGAAGTGACTGCAGGAGCTTGGAGAAGACGATAAAACGGCGTCGGAAAAAGGTGTGTTGAATCGCTCAAGACGAAGGAACGGCGCTGCTAAGGGTGTGTTGAATCGCTCAAGAGAGTTAATACAGTTTAGTCGACTAGGGTTTGGGTTAGGCTGACTGTTTTGCCCTTCTTATTTTATTTATTTCACATCCACCGATAACTCAAAGTTCACAGGCAAATCGGTAAATAGGAAAAATTCAGGGAAAATGGATAAGTAAAGTACTGTAGGCTTATTTAATGGGACTATGATTTTCTCATCTCCTCTTTTCATCCTCTTTCATCTTCTTCTCTCACGTTTTCTTATTTTGTCTTTCTCTTGCTATAAAAAATTAATATAAGATGTTAACGTGGCTTAACTGTGACCGTTCAATTAGGAGGGGAGGGAAGAGGAGGGAAAAAAAGAGGGGAGAGAATCTTACTCCTATTTAATGTTCATAATTGTAGCACTAGTCTTTCAACTTTAACTTAATTGGAGTAATAGTTTTTCAACTAAAAATTTGTGCCTATTAGTCTCTCAACTCATTAAACGTGCAGTTATAATCATTTTCGTTTCATCAATTTCTTTAAAACTTACATCAAAACGAGTCACTTGCCATTCACGTATGGCTGAATCAAAGAGCAAATATGGAAAGAGAATTGTTATTAGCACTTCAAAAATCTAATTTGGCACTCCAAACTATCTATGATTAGAGAGAAAAATACACTTGTGAGGAATGTAGAATGAAATTTTTGAAGTACTAATAACAATTCTCTATGGAAAACCAAACAAGAATAATTGTATAATCGCTCAACTTTAACCCAATTATAACAATAATCATTTCAACATAACTCATTTGGACGAAATTGTGATGAAGTTAACAAAAATATCCATATCATGTTAAAAGAACAATCGTAGTTCATCATATTCTTGTCGTTTAAGCCCAACTTTGAACCCCGCCACACTCTCTCTCTGTTAGACCCATATCATTGGGCCTCGTAACTCTCTTCCAGCCCACTCTTATTATCTTCTAGTTTGCTCATTGGCTCAAGGCCCAGGCTGTTAGGACAACACCCAGGATTGCGTTTCATCCTTCTAGCTAGGGTTTCCTTTCATCTGAATATAAATAATATGGCTGTACTCTTTTGAGGACTATGATGAATGAAATGAGCTTTCTTTTTCCCTGAACCTCCATTTTTCTTCCCTACCTATTTACATTTCATGCACTGTTTATTTCAATTTTTGTTTTCTGAACCGATTGGGCATACCAATTGGTATCAAAGCCCATCGTTCGATGGGCAAAAATACCCAGTCCACCACCTCTTCCGACCTAGATGCGGTAGCCGCCGCGTTAGACGCTCGCCATGAGCACATGCGCACTCAGGTGGAGGGAGTCTGTGATTTCATGGCAGCTCTTGAAACCCAACAAGCCAACCTCCAAAAATCATTCGACCACATGAACAACTCGACCTCCGCTTTTTCAAAACAACGTGACAACCCAACTTTCAGCTTTTCAATCCCTGCTGCTCGATGAGCTCCGACTTCTGAAATCGGGTCTTCCTACTTCCTAACCCACAAACCCTTCCACCACAGCCCCACCCACCACAAACCCAACTCTGATTCCTACCCGACCTTCCACCCCCATCCCTTTTACTTCACTCTGTTCATTATTCTCACCCTCCCAACCCCACATCCTCTGGTTTCGGGCTTTCTAATCCCCCTTCCCCAAGCCTAGCCCTGCTACCCCCATTTGTGTCGAACACCCGTACCACTCATTCGCCTACAACCATTTCTAGCCGTCCACCTTATTCTCAACACCAAACCGCCTCATCATCAATTTTTTCCCCACACACACACTCTACCGTACTTCCCCAACCCCCTCCTTTCACTGTCCTCCAATCCACAGCTTCACCCCCTTCCCTCCAACCCCATCTCACCCCCAGTCACACTTCAAGAGCATTAAAATGGAGTTGCCACGATTTAATAGAGATAACCCTTACGGGTGGCTCGCCATGGCTGAAAGATACCTTGACTACTATGAGATACCACCACATCAGCGGGTTCTAGTGATAACTTGTAATTTGGGGGCTGATGCTTCCATTTGGATGCGAGGTTTCGAACAACGATATGGTCGAGATAACTGGAACCTCTTTGTTGATTTGTTGCTTCAACGCTTTGGGGGTGGTGACCGAGCAAACATTGAATCACAACTTACTCACATCCAGCAAATAGGCACAGTGGATGAGTACATTGCTGAATTCACTAAACTGTCGTGTAGAATGATCGATTGGACGGAAAACCAATTGAAACATGTTTTCCTCGGGGGCTTATGAGACGATATTCGTCATGATGTCCTTGCTCTTGAACCTGATTCCCTTCACCAAGCCCAAAAACTAGCCAAAATATTTGAGTCCAAAAACCAAGCCAAACATTCATTCCGCCCCACCTTCCCTCGACACCACCAACCTTCGGCAATTTCCCAACCCCTCATCTCTCCCACTACCACACCAAACCAAATCCGTCAATCACCATCCCCACCAACCCAATGCTCATTTCAAACGTCTAACCCTAGCTGAGTGTCACGCCTCGGACCCGAGTCGGTAATAAAAACTCGAACCCGAATCCGAAATGTGAGTTAAAAGCTTAATAAATAAAAGGAAATTGACACTGGTTGGAAAAATAAACTCCTCTTATTAAAAAAAACTCAAAAATCCTTACAGGGTGTACAAAAGTAATAAAACAATTAAAATCCTTAAACTTCTCCTCAATCACAACCTCAACTCTTCTAACATTTGTTAATCTTGTACCGAACCTGCAAGGTCTAAAATGTATAGGGTGAGCAAAATCACAGCTCAGTAGGGACATAACCTTATCACAGTAAATTGACAATATTAAATTAAGTGTTATGAAATCATATATCCAGATATCAAATTATTATTGATAATAATGCATGAGTGCAATGCAACCTCTTCGGTTACCCTCGTTAATTTATATAATAAAACACACGGACCTGCACGTCCCATACCATGCATTTTACCCCAGCAGAGGTGGTTCGAATGTTCTATTATAGGAACTAACCCCCGTACAATATCCCAAGATAAATCCCTTTTGCTAGTCATCTTATCTAATTCATTGATCTCCAGCCCAAATCACCCACATCGACAATTCCCGTCGATATCCTATTCTACTGTGCACATCGGGCTCGCTTGGAATTGGTTTCACAATGAATAGATTCAACTACACAAAAGATCCTTTCCAACTACCCTCATTTCCCGAATTCCAATCTCAACACTGAAATTCCCACCACATCAACATGAATGATGCACAAATAATATCATTTTATCTTTCACATGTATCACAGTATATTCTCAACGAATAACATTTCAGCAATAATTCTATAACCAATAACAAGTAAACACTTAACTGAAACAATTAGCCAATTAAATCCAATCATATAAATCAACCAAAAAGATCAAGAATATTAAAGCACTTCACGAAATTTAATAAAATCAATTTCTGTAAAGGTCTGCCTTATTTCCCTTACCTGGATTCCAAAGCTTAAACAAAGATCAACATCACTACCGGAACAGCTAAGCTCCACGTCCTTATCCACGTCACTACCGAAATAGCTAAGCTCCATGTACTTGAACAAATTCCTTGATCACTCCTAAATCATCATGTATTTCTTCCACTCTTTAATGTTATGACCTCACTATATATATACACTTACATATATATCATATATAAATATATAGATAGATGTAAGTACGTATACAAGTATGCGTACATATTTATCATTGTAAATATACACTCACATATATACACACACGAGCTGCAAAGCATGCATCGCATGCTAGCTCTCCTTCAAAAACAAATGGAGATGAACTCCTATTTATAGTGAAATAGAACGGCTCCAAGACTTGAGGTCCAAGAAAAATATACAATAAAATATATGAAGTCCTATCCGTAAACTCCTACGTGTGTATGAATGTGATACTTTTCTTGCGACACCTATTGTAGTATCAAAATCTTAGTCACTAGTTATGCAAGGTGTCAATTGCATGTGTGCAAAGGAAGACACGTCCAAGTAAATAGCCTTGCAAAATCAGCACACTAGAGTGCTTACTAATCACCCATTTCTCTCCCAAGATAATTAAGACTAGTACTGAAAGGAGCTAGGCACGTGGTATATTATAATAATAACAAATATTTATTTTTAAAATACGGGATCTTACACTGAGGTACAAGACAAAATTCAAAAAAAGAGTGTTTCCACTGCACAGAACCATTTACCCTAGGTCACAAATGCAAAATCCCTATGATAGTGTTGTTGGACATTGATAACCAAGATGACAAAACCACTGAGTTCCATGATTGTCCCTCCGAGGAAGACCCCACCATTGACCCCCCATGTCATGTGCTTGAACTATTCTCTATTCCGGGTCTTGGCATTGGTCATCCAATGTGTCTGCAAGGCTCTATTGGATCCACCACTATCCGAGTTCTTATCGATTCGGGCGCTGCATGCAACTTGTTGAGCCTGGACCTTGCACAAAAATTGAACTTAGATATTGAGAATATCACCCTAGTCCCGTTCACTACAGCTTCCCACAAACAAGTCCATGCCAACATGAGAGCCCACAATGTTACCATCAGCCTACAAGATTACACCCTTCTTGGTTCATTTCTTCTTTTAAACATCTCAGGCTATGACTTAATTTTGGGTGCTGAATGGCTAGAGTCACTCAGATACATTAGGTGGCATTTCTGAAACAAAACAATGCTCTTCACAGTGAATAACCAAACCTACACCCTACAAGGCCTCATTACAGCCCAACCCACATTCCACCCATGCAACTCAGTCCAATCTAGCTCCCAAGATCCCCCATCCATACTTGCAGCAGATTACACCAACCATACCCCTTTTTTTTTCACCAACCAATTCTCCTACTGACAACATTACTACACCACTGCAATCTTATCCACCAGCCACCATTATTACTCCACCACAAACCTTCCCCACCGACAACCACTTTACCTCAGCCCCTAATACTCATCCCGCAATAACATCTCTGTTGTCTCAATATTCCCACCTTTTTACTACCTCTCGGCATTCCCCCACAGCGTCAAGTCGACCATAAAATACCCCTACTTCCTAATACAAAACCCATAAACGTACGTCCATATCGTTACCCACACTCTCAGAAAGCAGAAATTGAAAGACAAGTGCAGGAATTTCTTGAATCCGGAGTCATCCGCAATAGTAACAGCCCATTCTCTTCCCCCGTCCTCTTAGTCAAGAAGAAAGACAAGTTACGGCGCCTCTGTATTGACTACAGAGCACTAAATGTTGCCACCATCAAGGATCGCTTCCCAATTCCCGTAGTAGATGAGTTGTTAGATGAGCTCCATAGCACCTCCATTTTTTCCAAGCTTGAACTTCGATCCGGCTCTCACCAGATACGCATGTGCATAGAAGACATTGCCAAAACGGCTTTTTGTACACATGACGGCCACTTCGAATTCATGGTAATGCCTTTTGGTCTATCCAACGCCCCATCTACATTTCAAGCTCTAATGAATTCACTCTTCCGTCCGTAGTTACATAAGTTTGTCTTAGTGTTCTTTGATGATATACTTGTGTATAGCCCTTCCTTGCGTACTCACATTTCCCACTTAGAGCTTGTTTTCAAAATCTTATCTACCAACAGCTTGAAAGTGAAGCTCAGCAAATGCTCATTCGGCCAACACCATATTGATTACTTAGGACATTCCATCTCAGGCCAAGGTGTTTCAGTTGATGCTTCAAAAATCCAGGCCATCATTGATTGGCCACAACTGGCATCTATCAAAAGCCTCCGGGGATTTTTGGGGTTGACCGGGTATTACCGTAAATTCGTTCAACATTACGGTTTACTCGCAAAGCCTTTGACAACAATGTTGCAGCAAGGCAATTTTTCCTGGTCGCCAAAGTCCATTGCTGCCTTCGAGAAGCTCAAACAGGCTTTGACAACCACTCCAGTTCTTGCTCTTCCAGATTTCACTAAAACCTTTGTTGTTGAAACCGACGCTTCGGGGCTGGGCATTGGGGCTGTGTTATGCCAGGACGGCCACCCAATTGCGTACCTTAGTAAAGCTTTGTCAGGACAAAATTTGTCTCTCTCCACCTATGACAAAGAGCTGCTAGCCATTATCTTTGCTGTGCAACACTAGCGACCGTATTTGCTTGGACAACATTTTCGAATTGTTACAGATCATCAGCCCATCAAGTACTTCCTTGAGCAACGTATTACCACACCACAACAACAGAAATGGCTCGTAAAACTTTTGGGCTATAACTACTCGGTGGAATACAGACCAGGTTCTCAAAATGCTGCTCCTGATGCCCTCTCCTGCAAAGCTGAGTTACTGCCTCTTTTCGGAGTTTCCTCTCCCATTTTTTAATGCATTCCTGCCTTCAAACAATTTTATGCCACATATCCAGTTGTCAAAGATATATGGCCGGCCTTGCTGCATTCCACGGATACCACTATTCGAGGACTTTCCATCCTTAATAGAGTACTTCACTACAAAAACAAAATTTTCGTCCCTTCAAACTCACAATGGCGTCCAACGATACTCAAAGAATTTCATTCTTCTCTGCAGGGAGGCCACTCTGGTTTCCTCCGGACTTATCACCGCCTTAAACACAACTTCCTTTGGCCCGGCATACGACGGGACGTGAAACTCTTTGTTGCCCACTGCACAGAATGTCAACGCCAGAAGCATGACACAATCCACCCTCCGGGTCTCTTGCAGCCATTATCGATTCCAATCGACATTTGGCAAGATATTGCACTCGACTTTGTGGAAGGGTTGCCCTCATCCAATGGATATACAGTCATATTAGTCGTCGTGGATCGCTTAACCAAATATGGTCACTTTATCCTTATCAAACATCCTTACACTTCAGCTTCCATTGCAGATACCTTCATCAAGGAGATTTTCTGTCTATATGGCATGCCAAAGTCCATCGTTTCTGATCGTGACCCAACATTCCTCAGTAACTTCTGGAAAGAATTTTTCAAACACCAAGGTAGCAAACTTTGCCATAGCACGGCATATCACCCCTCAATCCGATGGGCAATCCGAAGTCCTCAATCAAACTTTAGAGCACTACCTCCGCTGTTTTTCCACTGACAAACAGAGCAAGTGGTCCACTCTTTTTCCTTGGGTCGAATGGTGGTACAACACCACTTTCCAATCTGCCATCAAGATGTCGCCCTTCCAGGCTTTGTACGAGGTCTCTCTTCCATCACTTCAAATTTACTTACCAGGCACAACAGCAGTCCAATCCGTCGATGCTGCATTACAATACCGTGACAGGTTACTTTGCCTTTTACGGGCTAACTTACAGCTTGCTCAAAACCGTATGAAACAAATCTACGACAAAGGACGAACCGAGCGTGAATTCAAGGTGGGTGATTGGGTCTTCCTCAAGTTGCAACCTTATAGGAAACAATCTGTAACCAAGTGTCATTCCAACAAACTTGCACCCAAGTTTTATGGCCTCTTTCAAATTCAGGAACGCATTGGCTCTGTGGCTTATCGTCTTCATCTCCCGCATGACTCGAAGATCCATCCAGTTTTTCATGTGTCTTTGCTCAAAAAGAAGATTGGTACTGCTGTGTCTCCAAATCCCACCCTTCCGCCATTCGACTCCATAGGTCTCTTCACTTGGCAACCTGAAAAGATATTGAACAGAGACATGTTTAAGAAGAAGAACACTGCAGTGATTGAATGGTTGATCAAATGGGCATGGCTGCCAACTGAAGATGCCACTTGGGAAGAAGCCGACGACATCATTGCCCGTTATCCGGAGTTCCGGACCTGAGGACAGGTCTCATCTCAAGTAGGGGGAGTTGTTAGACCCATATCATTGGGCCTCGTAACTCTCTTCCAGCCCACTCTTGTTATCTTCTAGTTTGCTCATTGGCTCAAGGCCCAGGCTGTAAGGACGACACCAAGGATTGCGTTTCATCCTTCTAGCTAGGTTTCCTTTCATCTGAATATAAATAATATGGCTGTACTCTGTTGAGGACTATGATGAATGAAATGAGCTTTCTTTTTCTCTGAATCTCCCTTTTTCTTCGCTACCTCTTTACATTTCCTGCACTGTTTACTTCAATTTTTGCTATCTGAACCGATTGGGCGTACCACTCTCTCTCCAAAATGAACCGCTCTCGCCTGACCTCGTTGTTCAATTTCTACTCTCGTTTCGGTTTCCGAAAAGTACCGGGCGTTTCGCTCTACTCGACGGAGACGTATCCCCGGCCTTACAGAGAGTCCTGGAGGGGCACACAGAACACCCTCTACCGTCGGATTTCTCGCGCCGGAGATCCGGCGGCCCCCGTTACGCTGATTCTCGACAAATGGGTCGAAGAAGGCCGAACCGCACACAAAGATTCCCTCGTCACCATCATCAAGGAGCTCAGGCAATACAAGAAGTACAAGCATGCTCTTGAGGTACTAGTATTTTCTATTTTCTGTTTGGTTGCCTGGAAAATGTGGAAATGAAAATAATTTAGGGTTCTTATTCAAATTTTTAGTTAAATTAATGAATATTCTGTTGCACTCGGTGACATTGAACTGTCAATGGATGGAAATTGTGGTAATTGAGTAGCTTAACTGCTTTCCAGAAGAGCCTAGTGGTGTTGGATGATCACCCAGAAAACCCCAGCAAATTCCCATCTTTATTATTATTTTTCTCTTTTCTCTTCCAGTTTGATCCTTTTTCTAATGCTTTGTAAACAAAGGAATAATTAAGCTTTGCTCTGATTAATTAATTTTGTGGTTTTCTGTCCTTGTAAATGTGTTTTGTTTATTTTATCTGTTAATTATCTGTTTAATTTTTCCTTAAACTGAACTATCTAGGCCTCTGATTTTTTTGGTTATCTTGGTTATGTTTAACTAAATTAAACATTCCATGGACCAAACTAATCTGAGTCGTTACTAATTTACCAACTCTCTAATTTCGAACAAGGCTTCTATTAGGCACTAAACCCAAATTTATGACCACGGCTTCCAGAATAACAGTTTAAGTTGGAGCTTCAAACAACAGTTTGATCTGCCACTTAGTACTACAAAAAAAAAAAAAAGTACTACAGTCTAGTACTAAGTGTTTGGCCCTTTTTAGCCCCATTATATATGGTTGCTATATTATCAATGGTCACGAGACAGCCCATACAAGGGCACTGTCCTATCTCGCTCCAAGAATGGAAGGGGATCCCTCTTAGAAGGAGCTCATATTCATTTAGACTGTTAACTCTGAGAGCCATGATTAGAATTCGAAATAAGACCACCCCAAGTGGTCAAGCTTTCATCTGTTTTATCATCTTGATACTTGGATTTCTGGAGAGCGATTGTCTTGTCTAGTATGTTATCAAGTAGCAACCCAACTTCCGAAAGTTTGATTTTGTTTATTTATTTGTAGGTATCAATGTGGTCGTCTGACAAACGGTACTTTGAGCTTACTATTCCCGATGTTGCCATCAGGCTTGATTTGATTGGAAAAGTTCATGGAATAAAACAAGCTGAGGATTATTTCAACAACATTCCAAAACAGTTGAAAGGTCGGGATGTTTACTGTGCTCTACTGAACATCTTTGCTCATGGAAAACTTGTGGAAAAGGCCGAGGAAATTATGCAGACGATGAGGGATTTGGGGTTTGCTAGGACACCGTTGTCCTACAACATTTTGCTCAATTTGTATTATCAGAGTGGAAACACTGACAAATTCAATGTTCTAATGAGTGAAATGGAAGAGAGGGGCATTGGTTGTGACAAATACACTTATGGTATCCAGCTCAATGTATGTGCAGCTGCTTCTGATCTTGAGGGAATTGACAAGGTTATGGCAGAGTGGGAATCCAATCCCGAGGTTCATATGGATTGGGATAGTTATACCAATGCAGCAAATGGTTATACGAAAACGCAAAATGTGGAAAAGGCTTTGGCAATGTTAGAGAAGGCTGAGAAACTGATACCAAGTTCTAAAAGAAAGAGGGAAGCTTATGAGTACCTTATGACACAATATGCAGCACTAGGGCAGAAAGATAGTGTTATGAGACTCTGGGAACTATACAAGAAGCACTTGAAAATATACAATAGGGGTTATTTAAGTATAATAACCTCAGTCCTGAAGGTTGGCGACATTGAAAGTGCCGAGAAGATCTATGACGAATGGGAATCCAAGAATTTAACTCCAGATATTCGTATCCCAAATTTCTTGATCAGTGCTTATACCAAAAAGGGCCTAGTTGACAAGGCTGAATCCATTATTAACAGGATAGTGCTAAAGGGTGGGAAACCGGATGCAAAGACTTGGTACTACCTGGCAAAGGGCTATCTCAATCATGACCAAACTGAGAAGATAGTTGAGTCGATGAGGAAAGCACTTTCAGTTGTTGAGGGGTCACGGTGGACGCCAGACAGGGATGTTGTGGCTGCCTGTATGGCATACATGAAACAGAAAGCAGATGTGGAAGGAGCTGAAGAATTTATAAGACTACTCGGGGAGCAGTGTAGTTTCCCCGAAAGTATTCAGGAGAAGTTGTTGGCTTACATAAATAATGAGGATTCAGTCACTGTAGAAATCGGTGACCTGGAATGGGATCATCTGAACAGAGTTCTGAAAGAAGTGGATTAGGGTTTAGGTTCCAATTATCCGAATCTGTCAGATACGGATTTGGAAATCTTTTGACGGGGTCTTCTGAAAATCGTTGGAGGGTGGATTCTGATTCCATTTCCTCTGGGATAAGTAGTTTAGTCGATATTTAGTCTCTCTTTTGATGAGTCCCAACTAGTGGACTGGCTGGTGGTCTGATCTATCCACTGTTAAATGAAGGATGTTGGTTCTAACCTCTAACCATTTCTCCTAATCACCATTTGTGCAATTTGCCTATTGCATGATAATTAATACAAGTTATGACAAAAGATTTGATGAACTACTGATAAAGATTCAAAAGCACAAAACTCAATCCCAATTCATATACAAAATTGGTTAACTGTCAATGAAGATTCCTTTTAATCTGACAAAGTGCTAGTATAAAGAGTTCAACTTTGCTCAACCCCCACGGTGATGGTGATGTTCACCTCCCATTGATTGTCGTTAAGTTAGTTTGGTTGAATTGATTTGGCTCTTCAGCCTGTGCCTGCCTCCCTGAGCTCCAATTGCTTACAAAACAACACTGATTGATGAGTGTGGAGCCCGCCCTTCTTCTTGACTTGTATTACCCTCCTCAACCACTGCCAACATAAAAGGTCACTCTCAAAGAAGTCTCGCCTTACCTACGCAATTATGCTATGCCATGAGCTGACCTGGTACGATCGAACTGAGTCTGTATATCTAGTTCACTCACTATCATGCGGTGTAAAAACAATGAATCTCGAAATTTAAATAGTTTCATTCATTTTCTTTTTTTTCCTTGGCTTCAGACTAATTAGCTTTGGGAATATTGTCACATCTCGGCTCGGCCCCCACCACATTGCGGGCTCCACTTCGCCGTAACACGATATTGTTCGTTTTGGGCCCCTGACCACGCCCTCACAGTTTTGTTTCTGGGAACTCACGCGAGCATAACTTCCCAGTGGATCACCCATCCTGAAAATGCTCTGGCTCATTCTCGCTTAACTTCGGAGTTCCTACGGAACCCAAAACCAGTGAGCTCCCAAAAGGCCTCGTGCTAGGTAGAGATGAAAATATACATATAAGGCTTACAGGATCCACACCCTTGGGCGACGTGGGATCTTACAGTCCACCCCCTTAAGGGCCCGACGTTCTCGTCGGCACACTTCTGGCCAAGGATTGACTCTGATACCAAATTGTCACATTCTAGCCCAAACCCCCCACCACATCGCGGGCTCCACTCCCTCGTAGCATGATATTGTTCGCTTTGGGCCCCGGCCACGCCCTCACGGTTTTGTTTCTGAGAACTCACACGAGAACTTTCCAGTGGGTCACCCATTATGGGATTGCTCTCGTGCGAACTCGCTTAACTTCGGGTTCCGTACGGAACACCGAAGCCAGTGAGCTCCCAAAAGGCCTCATGCTAGGTAGAGATAAGAATATACATATAAGGCTTACAGGATCCATACCCCTAGGCGATGTGGATCTTACGGTGTTTCAGAGAAAGCTAGCTGTGAAGTTGCAGCATTGTAGGTGTTCTGATGGTAATGAACAAATATTCAGTAATTAAGTCCGGCGTTTACAGGGTCAGGAGTGCTTGGAGAAAGTCGCACAAACAATCTCATTTCTTGCACCAACAGAAAAATCATGCTTCTCCTCAAACTGATAACTCTGCACTCTCGTCACCATATACTGGTAAGTGACAATTGGCCGGGGAAAATTTCTTTCTTCCTTCAAACTGATAACTCTAATCTGCACAGCACAGGGTAAGGATCGTTGATCCAGTCTTGCGACAGAGAATGCTTCAAGCTGCAACGACTTGGATGGAAAAATATTTGAACTGGGTTTTGGCGGGCTTCGCTTATCAGTTCTACGGGTGCAAATTCACTGCTCGGCATCGAACTTTGTTGCCTGCCAGTCATAGATGGATACTAGAAAGATGTTGGCGGAAGCTCTCATATTGCATCGGAGTTATGAGACCCGAAATCAAATGACATATGACACCCTCGAGCTACTAATTCAAATATTCCATCTACTTCCCGCGGTCATTGCCCCAATCTCCCCAAGCTTTTGCAATACACATTAGTTAAGAAAGAGTGTCTGAGAAATCGGTCGCTACTAAAATTGGTTGAAAAGGATCAAGTGAAGAAGTTAATGACTTAATGTGTATCGATTTTCTCATGGTTCACCGATATAAATGAAAGTCTTCGTTTGGAAACCTTGGATCTGTAACACCATACCTCAAATGCCTCGGTCAGGTCAGGATATTGAATATGTTCATTCTCCAACCATTCAGTCAATATCTCCGCCTGCTCGACGGATGGAAGTGTAAGAATTATGGAAACAAATGTGGATTCCAAGGATTGCCACAGTTCACTATCCATCTTTAGCGCAGGAGCATCATCACCGGTAGTTGTGGCAGAATCGATCACTGGTTTCGCAACCCTCACAAAAGGAAGCCACACCTTAACCATATGAAGCCGTTTTGCAGTTGGCAAAATGACAGTGCCATAACCTATTGCCTCTAGAATCTTTGCTGCAACCTCAACAATCCGAAGCTTTGTCTCGATTAGTTCAGCTGTCGGCCTTGCTTGCTTTACAACGTTAACTATTTTATCCGATGCATCCATCCAATTGCAGACAAGTTCCCTCATAGTTTCCAACTTAGTTAATATCTGGCATGCCCACGACAGATCTGATAAAAGCGTTTGAAACGACTGCATCTTCCCTCCATCAGAAGATAATTCTGCTTCACATAACAAAGCTTCTAATAGATTACTAAATCTTCCAAATAGTCTATTCACACATTCTTTCACCTCGGATTTGATCTCATCATCGGCTGTTAAGAGCGGGGCATCATCATCTTCAGTAAGCATGTACTCAAGCTGCTCCTGGGCAGAAGACTTGAGATCATTCATGACTGGAGGAGGGGACGATGTGGCAAATCGGATGGTTGACAAAAATATCCCCATAATTGATGAGTGATTGACCGGAAGAAGACGGGCAAGAATTGGCTCCACTTGTGATCCGAGGCGTGGTACGATCTTTAAAATCTCCTCCTCCTCGGACTCTTCCCAGGGAACTGCTTCTAAGTAGTTCACACAAGCAGTTATGATTTGTGGGCATCCGAGCTTGACGGCCACCTGGAGAATTCCAATGGCGTTTTTTACACCATGCCACAAGTTATCAACTACGCCATCTACTGCGACGTAAAAAAGGCGGAGAACACTGACATGGTGGTCAAATTCTGATTCTTGGCAGTATATGTCAACGCAGTTGCGTGAGTCAAGAATCTGACATGTTGGCCAATTTTCAGAGAGGCGATCAGCGAAATAATTGCTCTTTTCCATGAGGATCTGGGAATGACAATATAGCCGATCATCCCGCCCATCCTCTGTGCGTATCCTCACAACAACATCACTGGTTGATCGGTCCCCAATCCGGCTAGATGTACTTTCTTCAGAACCCTGAAAGAAAAGAACATTAAACGAATACAAGAAATAACAGACTTATCATACAAAAACAGGAATGAGGATAACAATGACTAAAACATTTAGAGTTTACAATTGCTCGGGGAAACTTACAAGATAGTCCATCGAAGCGTTAAGCACTAATGAGTATACCTTGAACACATGTTGGAATCTGTACATAAACATGATTAGCAAAAATGTTAGAAGTGACCATCATTCAATTTCCATACAAACCGGATAAAAAAAGAGCGATCCCGAGCCAACAAGGCTCCTCACTTTCCCAGGGTTGGGGGAGGAACGTCTATCGTAAGCAGCCTTAACCTTTGCTTCGCAAAGAGGCTATTTCCACGACTCGAACCCATGGCCTTTTGGTCACAAAGTAGCAACCTTTTGTTGCGCCAAGGTTCACCCTCTTCCATACAAACCGGATATTTTTCAAAATTTCAATTGTTTTCCGTTTCAGTTTGGCTTGAAATGGTAACAATTATCAACATATTGAGCTGATTGTTGCAAATTGGGTCATAAAAGAATGAAATCACACCTTATGAGAAACATTATGTGACCCAAAAGAGTTGAAAAGTAGATTTGTGATATTATGGGACACTTTTCCCAGACTAACCAAACCATTTCACTATTGCCAGGTGCAGCAAAACACGATTGCATGTGAGTTCTTGTTACATTTCAACCATATACCAGTTCAGATGAAAGCAAAACAAAACCCAACCGAAGCCTTATCGAGCGGTAACGATTCCATTTACTTCAAACTAACCAGCTTAAATCCAAATTCTCAACTAGTTGATGTAGATACTTCTTATGTTTTGTCTCCTTTAAAATTGCTAAAAAGAACTTGGGCACCCATACCTTATCAAATCCATATGATCATATCAAAATACGATCTGCCGATCTACTCTGACAAACACAGTCTACAACTCCAACTTATCCGAAAACATGGCAAGCAATAGAACAAACAGAAACAGAGAAAAAAAAACATTTAAAGATTTCAATATCGAACATAAACTAATATGTCGTCAAAATTAAAAACAAGAACAGAAGAACAAGAAGATGAAAACTAATGCATACATAAATTCCTTTTGAGGATGAAATATATTGATACATAACGAAATGCAGTGGCGTTGTAAAATTCATATAGGCGACCCCTCCTAGTGGAATAAAGGCTATAGAGCTTCTTGTTGTATCTACAGATTAGATTAAAAATTTGAACCTTATTTGACAGGACCTCAATTTTTTTTCTTCCCAATATTACATAAATTAATGTAAGTATTGGGACTAAACCCATATGTTTCTACAAATAAATTTACAAAAATGAGAGGAAAAAATAGCAAGAAAAATAAAGGGAGTAAATTAATCGCCTTTATACCAAATTTTGTGATTTAAAATTAAAAATTTCAATTCACAAACCCAACTAAAAATTCAATCCTAATTCTTATTAAAAGAATAAGAGAACGAAGAATTAAGAAGTGACATACAAACTGAATTTGATAGTCAGTAGTAGATGTGATGAGAGCGATAAGCTATAAGCTATCTGCTATAAGGGACAGGAAGTTGCAGAGATGGGTAAGGGATGAACATTGACCTGGATGTTGGAGTTTCCGGCGGGCGTGAGAGAGCTTGCGGATGACCAGAAAACGGCGCCGGAGGGGCGTGCTGAATCGCTGAGCAAAAAGAACGGCGCGCAAAAGGTTCGGAGACGCAACAGTTGTCGAGTTTATTTTTTAATTATTTTAGCATTTTATATTAGCATTCCACGTTAAAATTTAATATTAAATAATTTATTTAGTATAGTATACAATGACAATTTTAATTTATTAGGTACAGAAAAGAGAACTTTAATGAAAAGTTCACGATACTGTTCATTTTAACGAAAAACTATATTTTTAATCTAAAAAGTCAATTCTGGTACTATTCACTTATAATACATTTTTGTCATTTTCGTTAAAACTCAAAGTTTTTAAGTCATTTTCTTTAGTTTTCTTTAAAAAAAAAAAAAGAACTGTTGTTAGCGCTTCAAAAATTTCATTCTATACCCCAAATCACTTTTAACATATTATTTATCTTCTTCAACTATCAAAACCTCTCCGACCATCTATTGTTTAACAAAACCCTAACCAATGAAACTACAAACATGTTGATTGAGAAAAATGATTTTTGGTGAATGAAACACGAAATCGATGTTTCGGAAGCTTCACATGAGGAAAGACTTCATATATTTTTTTATTGTTTTAGTGATTTTGACGACATCGGTAATTATTTAATCTTGCTTTTGATGCGTTATTCAAGCTTCTATGTTCGTATTCATCTTTTAGTGATTACATGAATAATTAACACCTAAAATTACCACCAAATATTAAAAACAGACGACATGAGTTTTAATGGTGGAATTAAAAACAATCCACATATGCTTTAAATCTTAGGCGGCATCTTTTGTCAAAATTCCAATCGGCATTTTTTATCCAAATTAAAAGCTTTATAAGATTTGAGAAATGTAGGGTGTATAGAAAATATGGGGTGCATGTAGAAAATGTAAGGTATATATTAAGAATGTGAGGTGTGAGGGTATTATGAGAAAGTAAGTGAGGTGTATTAAGATAATTTTTAATTGAAAAAACAAATATGGGGAGTATTAAGTATGTGATGTTTATTTAACAATTTGTGGAGTGTTAATATAATAAGCCATTATTTTTCTTTATTTTCTTATTTTAAAGGTTAAACCATGTGCTTTAGTGGGGCATGTGATATCTAGTGTTCTAAAAACCTCCAGTTAACGTCGTATAGACCTTGCTTAGGCTCCGATTAAACTTTAGGTGGCTGGTCACCGCTCTCGTTAATCTCTATACATTTGATAATTAAGAATGGACACCTAGACCTGCTTTGGCACTTGTCTAAGCTCCTGCCTTGCCCGTTCATTCCTGCCTAGGCACCCCGGCCTAGGTCGCGACTCTCACTTAGACAAAAAGTAGATAATTTTCATTTTATTTTTCTAATAAATTGTAAGAGACTTGTTGAATACTTAGATGAACACATATTATATGCAAGTTCTCCCATGTTTTCATTATGTTCTATTACTTTATCATTTATATGTCATCTTATTTTGCAATTTTTTTATCCCAATGAAATTATGCATTTTTAAAGTATAAGTAGACAGTGGCGGATCCACAGTGGGGTCGTCGGGGTCGCACGACCCCTTGGAAACCATGGAAACAACCTTGAAGCTCCCATATGCGACCCCTTGGAGCTGGGGTCGTCGGGGTCAGCCTCGCACACCATCTGTTCGACAGAAAGTCTGAAAGAAGACTGGCAGCAGGAAGACGAAGAAGAAGCAGCGCGCGCTGCTTCTTTTTTTTCAAAACAGACGGGCAAAACGGCGTCGTTTTGGCCCAAGAAATTTTTTTAAATGACCTGGCCAAAACGGCGTCGTTTTGGGCCAGGCTGAATAAAAAAAATACCCACCGTGCACTTTTATTACCAAAAATAGGAAAAAAGAGGTGGACATGAGCACTTTTATTATGAAAAGATTCGCAAAAAATTAGAGAAATAGAATTAACTAACCCTAACGATAAGCATGCAAATATGTAATCAAATACCATTTGTGATTATTTAATTTCTTATTTCTCGCAATCTAAACTTTCACCGGAGACTCTCTCTCCTTCTTGAGAGATTTTTCAGTGTTTCAGGACACGACACAATAAACTATGTGTCATCATACAATTGATTGAAAAATTGAAAAAAAAATTCAACCAATTGTATTATGACACATGGTGTACCGGACTGTGTGTTCGGCACACTAAAAAAATTATTTTGCTCTCCTTATGTTTCCCAATCGACTACCTGATTTTGATAATGTGATAGTTTATTTAAAGTGTAATGCTAGGGAGACCATATATTTAAATCATATGACGTGATTGTTGGTGATTAGATTAATGTTAAAGTAGTGATTAACGTGCTTATTTTTTATTGGTGATGCATACATGATTTGTTTACTCTTATTTGAAGGATCCAATGGTGGAATCGAAGCATTGAATTACGAGAATACAAAGTAATAAATGTATCCAAAATGTTATATTTCGAGAATACTTGATTTAACAATGAAACACAACCATAATTAGCTTTGAGACGATGGATTTGGCGAGCCAAACTATATACTAGGCTTGGTTATCCTACGATTGTTCGATGACATTGTTCTGTTTTTGTAGTATATAAGTGCAAGACAACGTTTTTGCAATTTTGAGCCATGAACATAAAATTTTGTTCTAAACTCTAATCTGGTAATTTTTTTTTATAATAAGCTTATGAACAAGTTTACTTTAGCTTTCCATGTGAAAACATAAGACATAAAAATCAATCACTCTTTATGATATAATCATCTCAATCATGCGTTCCCATAATATTTCTAAAGCTCCATCCCTCTTTTTTGATTGTCAATTTTGTGCCTTATATTCTCTATCAATTTCTTTCGGGTTTATATCACAAATGGTCCCTGACATTCATCAAACACATCATTTTGGTCCCTGACATTCAAAATCAATAGAAATGGTCCCTGAGATTGATCAACTTGAGATTTATATTCATTATGTGTGTTCCAGTAGTGATTTCTCTCAATTGGAAGGGATTGGTGATCTTGCAAAAAAAATGGTGGAGACAAGGATGCATCAAGTATTCAATTATGTATATTTGCTCATTACATTGTCTTTAGTTTTACCAGTTGCAACTGCTTCAGTGGAGAGAGCATTTTCTGTCATGAATATTGTTAAGGGTCCACTTAGGAACAAAATGGGAGATCAATGGTTGAGTGATAGCTTGCTTGTTTATATTGAGAGAGATATTTTTGCTTGTATTGAAAATGAAGCTATAATGCTTCGTTTTCAAAATATGAAACCTCGTCGTGGACAATTATAGTTTGTAATATTGTTTCCATTATGAATTATGAATGAAAGTACTATGATTTCATTTTCAATATGTTTTTCCATCCTAAATTTTTATTTGAACTTTTACACTGCGACCCCTTGGGGTAAGATTCCTGGATCCGCCACTGTAAGTAGACATTTATTTATACGATATTCTCCTAGCCACCTAAGTGCTAGGCTCGTGCCATCGCCAGACTAGCGTTTAACGTGTTTTAGAACTTTGATGATATCATATTATTGGATAGATACTGCACTTGTCTATGTTGAGTTGGAGAAATTCTAAAGTTTGGTTTTTGTATCAGCTCATAGTCACCCTTGCAAATCCAATCACAAAAAAAGAAAAGAAAAAAAAAAGAATAGTGTTCTTCACACACTCGTTTTTATCTCCTACACACCCTTGTTAATTTTTAGCTTTTATCTTCTTTAATTTGTTTGATCCTAAATCAATAATTAAAAAAAAGGTGCGGAAGAAGTAAAAATGAGTGTGTAAATATCTATCCTAAAAAAACCCAATCTCAAACCCGATTTGTTTTGTGGATCCCGACCCGCCCGTATTCAACGATCCGAGGGGAAAAAGACGGTTCGCGGATATTAGAGAATTCGAGATCCCCGCACAACGCAAATACAAAGCGATCGTTTCAAAACCAAGTCACACTCACTCGGAGAAAGACTGAGATGAGACCCAACATCGTTTCCGAGGTAAATTCTCATATCCGATCTACCTCTCTTTTCCCTTTGTTTTTCCCGAGAAAATTCCAGTATTTTCTCCTATCTTCCTTTTGGTTGCTGAGAAAATGCAGAAATGGAAACCGGAATTTTGATTTTTTTTTTTTTAAACTGCGAAATGAGGAGGTAGATATTAAACAGCGAACTTAGCTGCTTTGAGCTTCTCAACTTCTAGGTTGCTTTCTGAGTGATATTTTCATGTTTGATTTCGATTCGGTTTTGTTTGTTGTGTTTAGCTTCATCTTCATGAAACTTGGATCAACTCTGCTTAAAATCTGGGAACCCTAAATTTGCTTTAATTACATTTTGTTTAATTGAATTATGCTGAAATTAGTGTTTAATATGGTTTGTGCGTGTGTTTGTTTGGGTTATAGTGAATTTGAGATTGATTGTATGTTTGGGTGTATGTATAGGCAGGGCTGCAAACTAGGTTGAGGCAATGGTGGGAGAGCATTCCTTTCCTTACTTCAGCGGTGGTCGGCGTGTGCGCGACTATTTACGTGGTTTGCCTCCTGGTTGGATACGACTCCTTTTACGAAGTGTGCTTTTCGCCCTCTGATGTTGTATCCCGATTCCAAGGTAAATTTTTTCATTGTCTCTGTGGTAATCTTTAGTTATTAGAAAGAAGTAGAACTTTGCCACCCTCCTTCCCGGGGTTAAACATGCGCTTCCTTGTCCCTCATTCTAGAACTATTATTCTCGATTGTTCACTTCCGGATACTCTTGTGGACCTTGCAATTAACGTCTTTTGTATTCTTGTTTTTCTGGTTGCTTCAATTTTGAATATGCAACTAAAATTTGACTTCACCACAAAACACCTTAGGTCCACTCTTCCAACTTATGTTCAAGTTTTTGTGCAGTTTCGTGTATGATTTGATCACAGATTTTATGAGCACTGGGGCTTTATAGTTTATATTTAATGAAATTGTTCAAGATTATTGCTTTATAATTTATATTTAATACCAACAGTGATGAACTATTTGATGTTCTTGTATCGTCATTATTTTTCTAACATTTGGAGATAGTGTGTTACGTGAATGTGGATACTTTAAATTATAGTTCCTGATCAAGTGGCTTTAACACCGGTGCTACTTAACTTATTTGGTTGCTACCTTTGGATTCTGCTTTATATAACCCCTGCACATTGACG
Source organism: Cotoneaster glaucophyllus (assembly GCA_036320875.1). Classification (NCBI taxonomy): domain Eukaryota; kingdom Viridiplantae; phylum Streptophyta; class Magnoliopsida; order Rosales; family Rosaceae; genus Cotoneaster; species Cotoneaster glaucophyllus. The sequence continues at coordinate 21,642,005 of CM070067.1, forward strand.
TAGAAACCTTTTAGTAGTCTTTTCAAAACAGTATTTCCGATCATGATCATTGTAAACCTAAATATTGAGCCTACCTAACAATCCATAATTTAGTCCCCCTAACGTCAGGCTTTAGCACAACCTTAGGGTCACCTGTCTGGCCCATTTAGAAATCAAATAGAGAATCTCTGCTCATTTTTAACTACATTTGGTTTCTCTATCAAAAGTATCTACTTTTAAATTAATTAATCTGTGAAAGTTATATTTGTGGGATTTATTCAGCTGATAGAAAAAATGATATGCCTTTTTTGTACGCAAACTGATTTCATCCCATGGTTATCAACCTTTTGTTCTCTTGTTCAGTCTACAGGATTTTCACCTCCATTATCTTCCATGGTTCAGTGCTGCATGTGTTGTTCAACATGATGGCATTAGTTCCTTTGGGTTCTGAGTTGGAGAGAATCATGGGAACTGTCCGCTTGTTGTACATGATCATTCTATTGGCCATAAGCAATGCAGTATTACATCTTCTGATTGCGCTTTTGGTAGCCTATAATCCTATTCACCCGTCTCAGTACCTCATGGATGAATGTGCAATAGGCTTCTCGGGAATCTTGTTTTCTATGATTGTTATAGAGACAAGTCTGAGTGGACACCAGTCTAGAAGGTTAGTGCTTTTAATTTTTCAAGCGTATTTGACTTTTCTATTGTCTTGCTTAAGAGAAAAATTTCAAGTATTGCCTTTCTCTTACCTAGAATAATTTTTATTCACTTTTATAAAATGAAGAATAAGATATTTAGAAGCTTTTCATGTGATCATACAATGGGTGCACTAAATTGTGCACAGATGTGTTATAGATGCACATTTTAATTGTTTTCGCTGTTTTTGTTCGTTCCTGGAGAATGCATTGGCTTCTACTAACACACAAACATTTTTTGCCCTGCAGTGTGTTTGGACTCTTTAATGTTCCTGCTAAATGGTAATGGCAGTAACATGCTTATGCTGTGTTTAATTCTTATTCTTTTACATTGCCATATATTTTGTTAATTATCTGACATTGATTACTTAAATCTGTTTCAGGTATGCATGGATCTTGCTGGTAGTGTTCCAAGTTGTTATGCCACATGTTTCTTTACTGGGACACCTATGTGGCATTTTGTCTGGCTTTGCCTGTAAGTTTCTCCCATTCTAATCTCCCGTTTCTTTTTTATTATGTCACATGAGGAAGTCGGTGATGATGCTTTGTGTTGGCTTTGCAATACAGATACTTACAGCTTATTAAACTTCCTCATTCCGGGAACATCCTTCTATTCTAAAATTGAGGCCTCCTCATTGTTTGTGAGTAAACTGCTTTTGATGATTCATCAATTTGGAAACTACTATTGTTCATCTTATTTAATTGGATTTATGCATTTATCGCACGGATTCCTAATCTTTTTTTTTTTTTTTTTAATTTTTTTAATTTTTAATTTTTAATTTTTTTAACTTTATGCTTCCAGTCAAGTTGTGCGAGGCGGCCTAAATTTATTGTGTGCACTGGTGGGAATCCTTCAGCCTTCATCCCTACATATTCAACTCAAGGTACACCATCTAGGTAAGTGATATTTCTGTTCCTTTTACTTTCATTGACTGATGAATTTTGGTAATTTGATTTCTTGAAAGACTACAGTTATTAATGCTATAAGAGTTGTGAAATGGTATATTTTATTTACCAGTGGGTTCTCTGCTGGGAGTATCTGGAGAAACTTGTCTTCATGGATCCCACAGAGGGAAACATCTGTACAGGTATTGTGTTTTTCACCTTTTGAGGATGTAAATGTTGAAAACCCTTTACTTACCAATCCTCTTTAAGATCCATTTTCTACATCAAACGTCACTTGGATGTTAAGAGTGTTGTACCTTAATTCAATCTTTGAAATACGTACTTTGTTGTAATTCCTTTCCCTCAATGTTTGGTGAACATAAATTAAGTTACTATATTTAATGACTTCCTATTGCAATAATGAAGTCAGCACAAGATGGTCACATGTTTCCTGGGAGAGGAAGAACACTTGGATCTGGTCGAGGTACTGTTTCTGATGCTGATTCGGAATCAAACTTACAGGCTAGACTCTTGGACGATAGCAACTCAGAACGTCCATCCGATGTGGCAGTTATTGGCACAGGACAAAATTTATCTGATGGAAGGTACTAAAAACTTAATGCATACTTATAGCTTAACGAGTTTGTTCTGGTCATGGATAGTGCCTTTTACTCTTATGTTATCATGCACTCCTACCTATGCAATTTCTCTCTTTTGTTATAAACTTATAAGAGAGGAGTGCTAACCACAGCTACCTTTTTATACTAGAATGATTACGAAGGTTTTATTTTCTCTTTCTTTTGTTCTCTTAGTCGAAGAGTTCCATTAGGTCTTTTAATTGACCGCAAAATTCCTGCCAAGAAGGCAAGAACGCGATTTCTTCCCAAATCTGGTTTTGGGCATCTTTCAGTCTTTGAATTATTCATTCTCTGGATGTTTACATCTGCTGCCTTTTTACTAAATAGTTTACTTCATAGTAAGAATGTTCTCAAAATTCCTCTTGCAAATGAGGTAACCAAAGCAAATAGTAAGCAGTATGCATTTGGCTGTAAAATGGTGTTACCTCTTTTCTTGATATTTTCAGGCAGGCAACACTAAATAATGCAGCGGCAGAAATTCCTGTACACCATCAGGTTTGTCTTTTTAATTAATCGTTTGGGTTTGCCTTGACAGTTCTTCCAGTCCATCTGGTTTATATAAGTCTCTTGTTTAACTTGTCTTTCGATTGCAGGATTATGTTGCATCTGAAGAAGAAATCCAAAAGCTTGTATCAATGGGTTTTGAGAGGGTAAGATGTTAAACCGCCCTGTTTTTCTCCTTAATCGAATGAGCTAACCATCCTATGGTATGCATTCTGTTAGCTGCATTGATTCATATCGTTAGAGTTAGTGGATGCGGAGGTTAGATATGAAATATATGTTACCACGCATCTGGAACGGGTTTAGATGATATTAGCATTATAATTCATGCTTTCTGGTATGAACATCTTCTAATGACGTCTTGGTAATGGGCTGCAGACACAGGTAGAAGTTGCCCTAGCAGCTGCAGATGGGGATCTTAATGTGGCAGTGGAGATTCTGAGCCAACAGGTCTGTCTTTCGAACTCGTTGATTTCCCACAGGTGTTGAGATATGAGATTTCGTGTTTTAATACGGAGATTGGGGATTATGTGCAGGGCTAAATGCAAGCAAGCAAACTAACTCTTTGACTTCCCAAAGATACGGTATCGCGTTTATGTAAAATTTCATGTCTGCATATTGTATATTGTTTGCGATGAATATATTTGATTCGGTGAAAAAAGATTCTGGATATGGGATATGACCACACACACTAACATCTTGTTTAAATGAAAGCACTGATAGGGTTTACAACATTGTTGTGAAATCTACCAAAACCCACTTTCCTTAGTTTCTTTCTACTAACTACTCTACGCTTCAACCGTTTGTGACTATCAGCCGTTGATGTTTGTGATTATCAGCAGTTGATGTGCGTGTTCTGCGCAACAGAATGATCCATGGCAAACAGTCACTTGCCGGGCGACTGCCCTTAGCACGCCTCTAGGGGATTGCCATAGTAAATCATTCTGCTTGTAAGGTTCCTTGAAAGCTGATCAATTCCCATACGTCATCATATCAAACTAACTGAAAGTAGACATCGAAGAGAGAGAGAGCCGGAAACCGGTGGCTCGCATTCTAAAAATTTAATTGTGCACTTCAAATGTTCTAGTTCAATCTGACGCATAAATCGGAAATTGCCGAGGCTAAGTTTATTATATTTCTCCCCTCTGCTTATGTCATTAAAGAACGAGAGATTTTTCAATGTTCCCGTCACACAAAACGATACACCACGTGTCTCTATGTAAATGGTTGGATATGTGTGTTAAAAGATTAATAACTTAAAAATTAAAATTTTCCATCACTTACATAAAAATACGTGATGTACCATCCGTGTGTCCGTCACAACTAAAAATTTTCCATAAAGAACAGGTGGTTCAGTGTAACCGGACTTATCAGTGTGAATAAATATTACTGGACTTCCCAGATAAAAATATAATAATTACTTGACTGTAAAAGTAGTTAAAAAGAGAGCTGCTTATTGAGAAGTGATTATTACAAGAAGAAAGCACTTGTACTAATTACATGAAAAGAGGCACTTGTTCTTTAGTACACACACAGAAACCAAAGCTGAATAATAGTTGGTTAAAGGCCTATTTTCCTGGAGACTCCTTCGGTGGTTTCACAATCAGAACTGGACACGTTGCATGATGTGCACAATAATCACTCACGCTTCCTAACATTGCTCTGCACCCACCAAAAGAAATTATACGAGTCACATAAATAACTTTGATGATAATCCAAAATTGATGGGAAGTAATTTTCATTCGTTATTCAATCCAATGGCAAGAAATGAAGGTGTGCACAAGTATCATTTCCCAAATTGATTTGTGTCATTTGGGGGGTGATAATCTAAAATCGATTTTGTGTTGTTTTGGGGTGATAGTTATGGGATTGTGTGCGCTCACCTTTTGACCATGCCAAGGCCACGACTGCCTACGACAAGAAGATCTACATGCATCTGCTCTGTGACTTGGCAAATCATGTCCTTGGGATCTCCACGTACAATTAGAGATTCTGCCTTGATCTAAACCACAGATAGTTACGATAACCGTTGATTAAGTAAATCTAGTACCCAAATGCATCATAAAGATTTTCAATAACCACCAAATAGTTGCTTAACAACACACATAAAGATTAATTGTAAGACCCTGTATCTTACAAAGAGAGTATGTAAGTTATATAGGCCAATATTTTCTCGTCATACTTGTTATCGTACAAAGTCTTATCTTACCAATACATAATGCAACTTTTAGCTGAACGGTTGGGAAAAAACTATGAACAATGACCACCATCACCTTAACAAAACACTATAGGCGATCTAGAATAGCAGTCTTACAACATAAATATTTTAGTTATTGAATAAGAATCGTAGTTCTTAAAAGATGATTTTCAGGAGCAAATTTATAATTAGCGGTTTTGCTTAAAGATGGATTTTTAGGATTAACTTATCACAGAGCTGGTGGTTTATATTCGCAATCTGACACCATAAGATGACCCAAACTGAGTACGCAATTATTTCCCTCAACTATTAAATGAGTTAAGTACCATCTTATCCTTGCATATCTCCAGAGCGCGAGAGAGAACAGAGGCCGCACCTTCTTCCTGTGCTTTGCGCTCAGACTCCAACAAAGACGGCGTTGCATAAAGCGCCGCTCCACACGGTCCGCCAGGGAGGACGTAGTGCGGCTTCATGACATGGACCAGCGTCATCATGCTCACGTTCTCCTGGCTAACCGCTTCCACCATCGCCGTTCCCGTGTTTAGCGCCCCCGCCACCTGGTCTGTAGGCCCCACAAAGAGGTGGTCCAGCGCCCACTTAAGAGCGTAGAAGCTACAGTCACTCCCGTCTATGGCCACCATCACCCTCATCTTCTTCTTCCTCTGATCATCGTCTCCACCGCTTTGCACCTGTGGGTGCCGTTCTACGCCGGTCGTAGTAGTCGTCTGCATCGATCACAATGTTGTGGAGTAGAGTTTTGAAGTTACTTGAGCTTTGAATTATTTGGTATTTGCTTATATATCATGACTTTGTGTATGATCGATTTCCATTTGTTTTCCGGGGCTTTAAGCACGTGGGTATGCATTAGAGGTACGAGGACACGTTTATGTAGCGTGGCAACCATGCAAGAAGACATTTCCAATTGCACATGCAATTTCATTACGGTTTGAAACGTTGTTGTGATCAAATTACTGTTTATTTGTTTGATAAATTTTTAATAACTAAATGATTTACGGATGGAGCTTTAATGCAGTGCATGAAAGTAAACATGCTGATGTATTCTAGTGGGGATTTGATTTCCATTAGTTTCTCTTACAACTAAAGACCCGTTTGAAAATCCTTCTTTAAAAAGCACTGATGCTCAGAAATGCTTTTAAGTCAAAGTGCTTCTATTTGGAGTACTATGAATTTTTAAAAAAAAAAAATTAAATTAAATTTCATGAAAAAGCACTTCAAGTGTTTCTTTCAACCCACAAGCACTTTTACATTATTCCACCAAAAACTATCCGAAAGGCTTTTAGTTATTAACCAACAAAAAACTAGATAACATTTTAATATAAAATTAGATTTTAATCCTCAAATAAGATGAAGTTTATAAAAATGTCTTATACAAGATTAAAAATTTATTTTAGTCCCTAAACTTTAATGCTAGCATATGTATTCAATGTCCATCTTTTCGATTTATGATTTTATGGTGTTCATAAATTAAATTTTATGAAAATATTATAAATTTTAATTCTCATTATTGTAAGTATCTTATTACGAAAATATTTTCGTAGATATTTGTCGGTACACTTATGTTTTTGCATATTTTCTTGTGTGCCACTAATTCATTACAATATATTTAGGTAATAACATTTTGGACACTAGGTTAGTATAATATGTTTAGATACGGACATTTTGGTACACTAGTTTAGTATCATATATTTAGGTACGAAATTTTTGGTACACTCATGTTTTTGCATATTTTATTATGTGTCACTAATTCATTACAATCACTACTACAAAAAATACTTTGCGCGACGAAATAAGTTTGTTGCGGAAAGTACAATTTCATCTCTCAAGACCTTGAGCGACGAAATTTTGGTCGTGCATGATTCGTTGCACAAAGCTCGTGAAGATATGTGTTCTCGCGACGAAAATCAATTGTCGTCGCGCAAAACTACTTTATATTTTGTCGCACAAAGTTTTTTGTTTTTTATTTTTTTAATTAATTTAATATTTTTCCCGACGAAAGATTCGTTGCGCAAAGATTTTTGTTTTCTAATTTTTTAATTAAATTAATTTAATTTAATCTTTGCGCGACGATATATTCGTCCCGCAAAGCTACTTTGCACGACAAAATATTTCGTTGTGCAAAATTTTTTGTTTTTTAATTTTTTTAATTTAATTAAATTATTATTCCTCTTATATTAATTGGTAGCGCAAGAATTTTAGAATTTTTACTTTTTTAATTTAATTTAATTGTATGATTTTATTTTTTAATTACTTTAATTTAAATTGACAAAATAAAATTATATATGAAAAATAGTGATCAAATCATCCAATATATATAATGTATTCAAAATGTACACTTAAATGAACAAAGTACAATAATAAAATCATATACTAGTCTATTGTGGTGGTATTGGCGGGGAATATGGTCCGATAGCGTCCTAATCTTCAACTTTAGCCGTCAAAGTCTCGACGATTCCCTACAAAAAAATAAATATGGTCAAATAACAAAAAAATAACATAAAATAATACCAAAAAATTGGCATAATCTCCCCTAAAATTGGTATACCCCAAATCCGACCCCAAACTCCACCCCTCACTCGATACTCGACTCCAAACCCCACACCAAACTCAAAATTAACTCCAAAACACGTATTAATGAAAAAAAATTAAAATTTGGAGAGAATATACCTTTTCGCAAGATTGAGAGTGAGTGAGAATGAGAGGGAGGAGTGAGTGTGACAGAATTAGAGGAGATAGTGAGAGAGATAAGAGAGATATAGTGAAGAGACATAAGAGAGATTAAGTGAGAGGAGTGAGTGTGAGAGAGGGTCGGATTTGGGGAGAGGGAAAGAGATAGGAGAGGTAAGAGTAGAGAAAGACATTGAGAAAATTGTGAAGGAGTTATTTTGTTTTAAAAAACCATATCACTTTGCGCGACGAAGGATACGAGTTTGCGCAACGAAATATTGGTCGTGCAAAGTCTTAAAAAATTAAAAAAAAAAATTCCCACGTCCCATTTTTGGTGCCAGCCCAGATTTTTAGAGTTTTGCGCGACGAAGTGTTGGTCATGCAAAGTTTTGCGCAACGAAAAATTGGTCGCGCAAAGTCTTAAATTTTTTTTTTAATTCCCATGTCCAATTTTTGGCTCCCTCCCAAATTTAAGGATTTTGCGCTACAAAATATTGGTTCGTCGAGCAAAATTTATAAAAATAATTTTTATAAATAATAAAAAAGATAATAATTTTATTTTACAATTAAAAATATAAATAAAAAATAAGATTTAGGCGACCAAATGTGTATTCGTCGAGCAAAGAAAATAATAAAATATAAAGAAATAATTTAGTTTAACAATATAAAATATAAAAATAAGTGAATAAGGGTTAGGCGAAGAAATATTGATATTCGTCACGCAAAGTTTTTAAAAAATAATAAAAACTTATGAAAACAACTATATTTTAAAATTTATAATACAAAATTAAATAAAAAACAACTAGTTTCAACGATCCAACCGTCAAACTTGTTTGTATATACTTCGAGATCGTATACGCCTAAAATTCCAAAAAACAAACATGCAGAGATCAAGTAATGGGACAAAATTTTTTTACGGTTATAAATGAAAAATCACGATTTAACGGTTATTTTAACTCCAATTTTGATGATTTTTTTTACAGCTACACTCTTTGGCCCTATATGAATACAATGAATGAATTCGATGTTCAATTTAAAATATTTACACTAGTGGATACCACAAAATCTTATGTTATACTTAATGAAAGTATAAATAAACTCTAAGTGTTAGTGAATCTATTGTTTTGATGGGATACGTATTCTACGAAACTAGTTTCAACGATTTAACCTTCAAACTTGTTTGTATATACTTCGAGATCGCATACGCCAAAAGTCACAAAAAAAACAAAGATTCAGAGATCAGGTAACGGGACAAAACTTTTCGATGGTTATAAACGAAAAATCACGATTTAACTGTTATTTTAACTCTGATTTTGATGATTTTTTTACAGCTACACTACTGGACCCTATATGAATACAATGAATGAGTTCAATCTTCAATTTAAAATATTTTACACTAGTGGATACCACAAAATCTTATGTTATACTTAATGAAAGTATAAATAAACTCTAAGTGTTAGTGAAGCTATTGTTTTCATGGGATACGCATTATATGAAACTAGTTTCAACAATCCAACCATCAAACTTGTTTGTATATACTTTGAGATCGTATACGCCAAAATTCGCTAAAAACAAATATTCAGAGATCAAGTAACGAGACAAAACTTTTCGACGGTTATAAACAAAGAATCATGATTTTACGGTTATTTTAACTCCGATTTTGATGATTTTTTTTTACAGCTACACTACTTGACCCTATATGAATACAATGAATGTATTCGATCTTCAATTTAAATATTTACACTAGTGGACACCACAAAATCTTATGTTATATGTCACATCCCGGCCCGGGCCCCCACCACATCCCGGGTTCGACTCCGCCGTAGCACGATATTGTCTGCTTTGGGCCCCGACCACGCCCTCACGGTTTTATTTCTGGGAACTCACATGAGAACTTCCTAGTGGGTCACCCGTCATGGGATTGTTCTCGCGTGAACTCGCTTAACTTCAGAGTTCCGATGGAATCCGAAGCCAGTGAGCTCCTAAAAGGCCTCGTGCTAGGTAGAGATGAGAATATACATATAAGGCATAGAGGATCCACTCCCCTGGGCGATGTGGGATCTAACAATCCACCGCCCCTTAGGGGCCCGACGTCCTCGTTGGCACATTTCCGGCCAGGGATTGGCTCTGATACCAAATTGTCACATCCCGACCCGGGCCTCACCACATCCTCGGCTCGACTCCGTCGTAGCACGATATTGTCCGCTTTGGGCCCCGGCCACGCCCTCACGGTTTTGTTTATGGGAAATCACCCGAGAACTTCCCAGTGGGTCACCCATCATGGGATTGTTCTCGCGCGAACTCGCTTAACTTCGGAGTTCCGATGGAATCCGAAGCCAGTAAGCTCCCAAAAGGCCTCTTGCTAGATAGAGATGGGAATATACATATAAGGCATAGAGGATCCACTCCCCTGGGCGATGTGGGATCTAACATTATACTTAATGAAAGTATAAATAAACGCTAAGTGTTAGTGAATCTATTGTTTTGATGGGACACGCATTCTACGAAACTAGTTTCAACGATCCAACCGTCAAACTTGTTTGTATATAAACTCAAGATCGCATACGCCAAAAATCGCAAAAAAAAAAAAAAACATTCAGAGATCAAGTAACGGAACAAAACTTTTCAACCGTTATAAACAAAAAAATCACGATTTAACGGTTATTTTTAACTCCGATTTTGATGATTTTTTTTACAGCTACACTCATTGACCCTATATGAATACAGTGAACTAATTAGATCATCATTTTAAAATATTTACATAAGTGGATCACAAAATCTTATGTTATACTTTAATGAAAGTATAAAATAGACTCTAAGTGTCTGTTGAATCTATTGTTTTACAATTTAAAATAATTTAGTTTAACAATAAAAAAGAAAATTTATAAAAATAATTTTTATAATTAATAAAAAAGAAAATATTTTTATTTTAACAATTTAAAGTATAAATAAATTAAAATAAATAAGGTTTAATTGACCAAATGTGTATTCATCTCGAAAAGAAAATAATAAAAAATAAAGAAATAATTTAGTTTAACAATATAAAATATAAAAATAAATAAAAAATAAGTAAATAAGGTTCAGGCGACGAAATATTGATATTCGTCGCGCAAAGTTTTTGAAAAATAATAAAAACTTATGAAAATAACTATATTTTAAAATTTTTAATATAAAATTAAATAAAAAACTAAAATATATTGGTTAAGGCGACGAAATATTTGGATTACGTTGTGCAAAGATTTAAAAATTATAATTTTTTTTCTTTTTGTAAAGACTTTGTGCGGCGATGTCTGTTCGTCGCGCAAGGGTTTTTTCTTTACTAGTGAAAATATTTAGATATAGACATAGTAAAATATATTATGAGATGTTTAGGTACACTAATTAGAGGAAATTAAAATAAAATTAATGAAATAAAATGTGTACAATAATAAATATAAAATTTAATGTAATGACATTAAATAAGATATCTATTAAATATTAAAACAAAAATTTTAATATGAATTTGAATTAAGTACACATTAAAGGACTAAAATAAATATTCAATCTAACACTAGGTTTTTATTTTATTTTAATCTTCTTCGAGGACTAAAGTTCAAAAACCCCATTTTTTAATTAGTCATGATCTTCAAAGAAATGATTAAACTAATTTTGAGTTAGTCATAATCTTTGAAGAACGATATGTAGAAATAGACAACCATCCTGAGCATCACAGGATGAAAATGATTTAGAGTTTGTTTAGAAGTGATTTTAAAGTAGTTGAAACTATTTTTGGTGAAAATATTTTTGAAACCAATCCTTAGTAAAAATAAAAGTAAATTCAGGAAAAATACTTAAATTGCTTCTTGGAAGAAGCACCAGTTGTGTTTGGTGCATAAAGCACTTTAAAATTTTGGAACCATAAAATGTTTTCTCTAAAAGCGTTTTCTGTCATTGTTGTGCTTCTTGCATAAGGCATTTCAAGTATTTTTTGGAGCTCAAAAATATTTTCTCTAAAAGCGTTTTCAGTCATTTAAAAGCACTTTAAAGCTAGCCCGTATTAGTCATGAACAAGGAGAAAGTCCAAACGTCAAGGTTGTTATAGTGACTTTCATAGTTTTGATAGAAAACAAACCTATAGTTAGGTTTCCTCGTTCCACAAATGTTTTAATTAATTGCAAATTAATTAGTTTTATACGTGCTCTAATTATCTACATTAAGAGTGTGAGAAAGTGGGTTAAGCCTCACAATGGGTTGATAATAATGTGATTCAAATTTGCCTTTGGCGAGAATCGAACCTAAGACTTCTCACTTACCAGTGAAGAAAATAACCCTATGGACGAGGATAACTTATGGGGTGTGCTATCCATCCACTCCTTTTTACTTCATACACCCTCATAATTTGTAGTTGGATCGACTGAGTTAAAGAAGACCAAAGGACATAAATGGGCAAGGGATGTTTGAGAAGTGAAAAATGGTGTGGCCACTTAGTACTACAATCTAGTGGTATTCCTCTTCACTTGTAAGTGAGAAGTCTTAAGTTCGATTATCGCCAAATGTGAATTTGAGCCATATTATTGTTTAGCCCATTGTGAGGCTAAGCCCACCCCATCTGTAGATTAGGGGTGTGTGCTCCCCACGCACCATTGTTTTTTTTTTTTTGAAAAAATTAGGTTCCCATCCCTATTTTTCCTACTCAATTGATTAAAACCTTATTCTTTTTCAATTTTTGAGCAAGGTCTTTAGATTTTAATAATCGTCATTAATTATAAAATATTTTTATTTATAAATATATTAATTAAGTGTTAGAAATGTTACATTTGGTATATTTATATTTATGGTTAAATTTTTTATCATATATTTTTATTTTTAGTTTGTACCCATTTTTAATTTGCAACCCTTTTTTAAATTTATACCAATTTTCTTTTTAGTTTTAATTTTTACCCATATATTAATTCCTTTTTGTGCCCATATTTTTTAAACTTTTATTTGTATTTATACCCATATTTTTAAATTTATTTGTACCCATTTTTAATTTTGCTAAATGTACCCATGCTAATTATATCTATTTATTCATGTTTTAAAATATATCAGTTATTTTTAAATATGTTAATAATTATGTGGGTGCATTATTTTTTTGCTATAATTTTTGTTAAGATCAATATTACTCTAAAATTGTTTTTTAGGTATTTATTTATAATTTAAAAATATTATTTGAATTTGTTTAAATTTCATGATTTATGGGACATTAAATGCATAAATGCATGAGTTAAATCTCTTAATAAGGCTAAGGACCTCGATCAAAATATTTAAACAAATAAGATTTCAGTCTAACAAATAGGTTGATTAGGGACGGAACCAAAATGACCCTTTTTTTTTTTCAATTAAAACACTTTCTTTCACTTCCTATAACTTTGCAACTCGTTCTCGCGCGCCGTTCTCTTTGCAGTCCATCATCAAACCGCCATATATGCTCGTACCAAACTATCAATACTGTCAGAGACTCAGAGCCTAGCTAATTTTATATTGGACCCTAGAGCATTCGTTAATTGTATTTCTGATGGTATTGTCCCGCCAAAATCTTGTAAATCAGGTATGCTTTACTTATCTGATTAAGTTTTCTTTTCAATATGTTTAGCCACAATATACCCGAAGAAATCTGGCTTGATATTCTTGCAAGATTGCCAGTGAAATCTCTTTTGCGGTTTATATGTGTTCGTAAATCTTGGAAAATTTTAGTTAGCAGCCCTAGTTTCAAAGATGCTCATCTCGAGAGGAACATCGTGCAGAGTTCTTGTGATTATCTCCTTATCCAAACAGGTGACAAGAAAAATTGTTTGTCACTGTTTGATGCCGAAACATTGTCCAAGTGTTTGGATATAGAGCTTCCTGCGGACAAATTAGGTTTCAGATTCTATGTTCATGGTAATGGATTGGTTTGTATCTCTGATTATAATTTCTTGAGTTTGAATAATCCTATACATCTATGGAATCCATCCATCAGAAAACTCAAGACGCTTCCTAATGGCCTCATTCAGCACACAAGCCATTTTGTTAATCTCGGTTTCGGGTTTCATAGTGGGGAAAACGACTATATAAGGTTATGAGGCTTGTTAGGGTTTCGTTTCCACGCGAAAATGTCGTCCTTGAAGTTGAGGTTTACAGTCTTAGATCAGATGCTTGGAGAAGAATAATTGTGATGCCTTATTTTTTCAGATACTGTCATTTTTTGGCAATCTAGATGCACCTTCGTCGATGGAGCCGTGTATTGGATTATAACGGAGCCTTCTAATATTTCCGTCATTGCTTTCGATATGAGGAGTGAGGTTCCTCAAAAGATTGTGCTACTACCCGAATTTATAGGTCAAATTTGTATTGGTGTGTTTGACAGATCACTCTCTTTGCTCCATACAAGACATGGTTACGCTTTGAAGAATTCGTATATCGACATATGGGTTCTGAATGCGGATGCTTGGAAAATGATCCGGAGGATTTATTTTCCTGATGGGACTGGATTTGTAGCCTTGGCCATTGGGGATTAGAACAAATCTTGGCAAAGTTCACATGATTCAGGATGGTAGAAAACCTAAGCTTGTATCGTATGATCCCGAGTCACACCAAGTTAAAGTTACTGGAATCAGAACTAAGTCAAGTTACTTTCACTATGTTGATGCTAATTGTCAGAGTTTATTTTTACTCCACTAATAATCGATGGAATTCTTAGTTATTAGTTATGAGTTGTGCTTTGGGTGATCGGAGATGTTTTTAGTTTTTAAAATATTGTCTTCAAACACTTATTTTTTTCTTTGGTTGCATAAATGATCATTTATAAGAAAGGACAACATATTGAACATATATCGACGTCACAACGATGACATATATGAGGCAAAACAACTGTTAAAATATGTTTTATTGATCATATGTAATGATGACTAATAATTTTTGTAATCAAATGTCAATATATTTATTATAGCTAATTACCCTTTTTTCTTAACTACAATTATGTACGTGTTTGGGGGTTATGTAATCATCAGCCAGATGTTTCAAACTGAATTTCATGTTGCTAAATCATTGATATATGAGTTTATGTTCAATCACTTAAAAAACAAGGAGTGCTTGTGTGGAAAGTTGGAGTGCCAAAAAGATGATCACCTCCCATTCTAACGCAGGGAAGCCAATAGAAAGAGTGGAGAACAAATACGATCATAGCTCTGGGAATCACTCACCAAGTAAGAGACTGGGACTCACTCAACCAGAAAATAGAACGAGAAAAGTGTTTGCTAGAAGCTTTCAAATTCAAAGTCTGACTGACAGTCCTTTTAGCACAAGAATTATAAAGGCTTACAATATTAAACGACTCCTACTTTCTATGAGAATCTTAGGGCCTGTTTGGTAGTGTACTTGAATCCAATTTTTTAAACTCAAAAACAGTTTTTAAGTTTTATGCCTTAAAAACATGTTTGGTATGACTATTTTTAAAAACAGAACTCAAGACTAACTCAAAAATATAGTCTATTATTTAAAAACATAAAAAGTGAGCTTTTAGAGTTTTTAAACTTAAACTTACTCATTTCTTTTCTCTCCCTCATTCCCTCTCACTCCAAATATATATATCTCTCTCTTTTCTTCTTTCTTTCTCCTCTTTTTATTTTTTATTTTTTTCGTCTCTGCTCCAATCCAATCAAGTTTAAGTCGTAAGATTTAAAAATTTTAAATCACAAACCAATCAAGTTTTTGAGTCTTAAAGAAATTTGTTTTCAAGAAATGTTCTTAAGAAATATTTTGAGAAATGATAAAAATTTTCAAATAGGATACCAAACAGGCCCTTACAATCTCCAACAATAACTTGACAATTTCTAAGGGACAACTTAATTGAACCTTGTACTCCCAATACACGTGAACTTGGCATTTAAAGACTGTCTACTGCATCAATCTCCCCTACCCGAAAAAACTCGTCCTCGAGTTTGGGAACGTGAATTCGTTCCCATAAGTCATGATCAGTTTCTTGCAATTCTTGTTTGTTGATCCATGTGACTTCACTCAGGAGCTGGTTCTTCCAACGAGTGATATATTGTCTATAGGTGCCTCGACGAGTAGAGATTGGACATTTGTCCAGGATCTCCAATGAATTAGTATATGCATGAGAGACATTAGTAGTTTCGGGACTTGTGGCTATGGGAACTAACTTAGGCTCGCCATGGAACAAATATAGATCAGAGATGTTGAAAATGGGGCTTATTTCCATCCCCTATGGCAATTCAATTTTGTAAGCATTGGCCCCAATTTTCTTGAGCACTCTGCAAGGACCAATCTTTTTCTTCTTTAACTTGTTTTATGTTCCAGTAGGGAACCTTTCTTTTCTTAAATAAGCCATCACCAAGTCACCTTCTTGGAACTCCACATGACGCCTATGTGCATCAGCAGCTTTTTTGTAGTTGTTGTAGGCCCTTTCCATGTTGGACTTGACTTTTGCATGGAATTTTTTTTATATGGTTAGCAAGTTCCTCAGCCTCCATGCTATTCCTACCAAAATGAGGAACATAAACTTGATCCAAAATATGATTGGGATTTCGACCATAAACCACCTCAAATGGAGTCTTTTGTGTCAAGCGATTCTTGGAACTATTGTAAGCAAATTTTTCTTGGGGAATGACAAGGTCCCATTGGTGAGGGCCATATCTAGCGTGACATCGCAGAAGATGACCAAGTGTTATATTCACCCCTTTCGTTTGCCCGTCAGTTTGCAGATAACAAGTGCTTGAAAATTGAAGCTTGGTGGCCAATAGTTTCCACAAAGTTCTTCACAAGTGACTCATAAATCGTGTATCACGATCAGATGTGGTTGTTTTGGGTACACCATGCAATCGAACCACTTCCTTGAAAAATGAATGGGCTGTCTTCGAAGCATCAATAGTGTTTTTGCAGGGGATAAAATGAGCCATCTTTGAGAATCGATCGACTACTACATAAACTGAATCATTACCCCCTTTGCATCCTTGATAGACCCAATACAAAGTCCATGCTAATGTCTTCCCAAGCGTGAGTCGGAATCAGAAGCGGTTGATAAAGGTCGCTGTTTTGTTGTCCACCTTTGGCTTGCTGGCAAGTCATACATCGACTAACAAATCTCTCCACATCTCGTGACATTATTGGCCAATAATACCGCTCTTGGATTAGAGCAAGAGTTTTATCTTTGCTAAAATGACCCCCTAAGCCGCCCCCATGCAACTCAGTAATAACTTGGAGTCTCAAGGAACCTTCAGGGACACAAAGTTGTGTGCCCTTAAATAAATATCCATTGACAATGATAAAATTCCTATTTTGGCCAACATCACACCCCTCCACAATTTTGCTAAAGGACGGATCAGATTTATAATTTTCGGGAAGTAAATCAAAGCCAATTACTTCGTAAGATAAGGTATTGAGCAAACATATTCGACGACTGAGTGCATCAGCGACTTTGGTCCATGAAAATTGACCAGACTTAATACAATCGGTCAACGGAGCAATAATGGAACTAAAGTTCTTAATAAAGTGTCGATAAAATGTGGCTAGTCCATGGAAACTCCACACTTCAATTACGGACTTGGGGATAGGCCAATTTACAATTGCCTTGACTTTTGCAGCATCAACTTTAATTCATTCAGATGAAACAACGTACCCCAAAAAACTACATTGTTGGTCATGAAAGAACATTTCTTGATGTTTGCATACAGTTGCTCTTTCCTAAGAATGTCCAATACTTGCTGAACATGATTCAAGCGCTCCGTCGGGTTAGGACTAAATATGAGAATATCATCAAAATAAACAACTACAAATTTCCCAATTAGAGGCCGTAATACCTGGTTCATCAACCTCATGAAGGTGCTTGGAGCATTGGTTAAGCCGAACGGCATGACAAGCCATTTATAAAGCCCATTCTTTGTCTTGAAAGCCGTCTTCCATTCATTACCGGCTCAAATCCTTATTTGATGGTACCCACTACGGAGATTAATTTTTGAAAAAACCTGTGCTCCATGAAGCATATCAAACATGTCGTCATGTCTTGAGAATGGAAATTTGTATCTTACGGTGATGTTGTTAATGGCCCGGCTCTCGGTACACATCTTCCACGATCCATCTGTTTTTGGTGTGAGCGGTGCTGGGACAACACAAGGACTGATACTCTCCCGAATGTAACCTTTCTTTAGTAGTTCTTCGACTTGGCGTCTAGGTTCAGCGTGTTCTCTTGGGCTCATTCTGTAGTGAGGTAGATTAGGCAAAGTGGGACCTGGCACCAAGTCAATGCGATGTTGGATTTTACGCATTGGTGGCCGGCCATCGGGTAATTCATTAGGGACAACATCAACAAATTCTTCCAGTAAACCTTTTATGCCATCTGGAACTGGTACACTTTTCTTCCACTCTCTTCAAATACGTGTATGAATTCTTTCATACACAAAAGACTAACGAGAGCCTCTTTGCAAGGTGGTTCTTTTAATGGAGTTAAAATATACTTGACTTCTTTGAAATTAAAAGAGTAAGTATTGTTGTACATATCATGAATAGCTCTCCGACCAAATTGCCATGGTTTTCCAAGCAAAATGTGACAAGCATCCATAGGGAGAACATCACACCAAATATTATCTTGGCATTTACTAATTCAAAATTGCACTAAGCAGCGCTCCTTGATTGGGACCTCACCACCTTTCTTGAACCATGAAATTTTGTAAGGTCGTGGATGTTTCTCAATTTAATTGTAGTTTTTCAACCATTCCTTTGGACACCAAGTTCTCGCAGCTGCCAGAGTCAATTAGCAGCATGCACTGTTTTTCGTAAGCAGTGCAATAAGTATGAAAAATATTAGTTCTCAACCATTTTTCCTCCTCCAATTTTGGGGCTGCTCAAGGCTTTCGGCTCCATTATCATGTTCACATACTTCTTGTGGAATTTCTCCTTCCCCGTCTATGTCGTATATGGGCTTTGTTTCTTTCACCTCATCTTCATGAATCAGGTTTAAACGAGCTTCCTTTTTTTTTTTTGTGGACACTCATAAGCCATGTGCCCTTCCAAACCACAACGAAAACACCCCACTTATGTCCGCGCGACAGTATGAATTGCTTGCAAGCTCATTGACATTCCTTTTATCTAGGGACGCTAATCAGGTAGAGGGCCTTACGGTTTCCGATTTTTCTTTCGAACTGCCAATGCTTGGAGTTTTCATGATGCACTTCATAGATGCTCTCTTCAATTTCTCTTCTGCTTTCAAGATCATTTGATAACATTCTTCCAGATTCCTGTGATGGCCCAAAATTATTACATCACATATGGGCGTCTTCAATCCGCTCAAGTACCTTGCCACTAATTGATCATCAGTTTCATGTAAGTTTAAGCAGCTCAAATATTTGTAAAATTCCTTCGTGTACTCGGCTAGGGAGTCGGCGCAAAATTTCTTCCATCATTCGCTGCAAGCTTTCATGCGATCGCCTCAGTTCTTCAACTTCGTCTTGTTGATAAATATTTTCCATTCGAGCAGTTCGCCTACCATGATTTGCACGCCCTCTCACCATATCGGTGGAGAAGCAAGACTTGGCTTTGATGCCACTTAACGCAGGGAAACCAATATAAAAAGTGGAGAACAAATAAGAGACTGGGACTCACTCTACCAGAAAATACAACGAGCAAAGTATTTGCTAGAAGCTTTCAATTACATTCAAAGTCTAGTCCTTTTAGCACAAGAATTATAAAGGCTTACAATATTAAAAGACTCCTACTTTCTATGAGACTCTTATAATATCCAACAATAACTTGACAATTTCTAATGGACAACTTAATTAAACCTTGTACTCCCAATACACGTGAACTTGGCATTTAAAGACAATCTGTTGCATCACTTTCTAATAAAAAAAAATTAGCCATTAGCTACAATGAACATATTTTGATTTCCACATCTGTTGAGAATTTTTTTTACAACGATAACGTTGGTTAGTTAAATTGTTATATATTAGGGTAAGAAGATCTGTGAGAATTTAACTCGCACCAAGATGGATATGAATTATTGCTTTTCGACACTGCGGTAACTTTCCCTTTTCTTCTTTTCCTCCTAAATAACTATAGCTCTCTGAGTCTGTTCTAACTTTCCCTTCTCTGTGTGCGTCTCGCTCCTCATCGTATCGTTGCTGCGGCCAAAAATTGCAGAGCTCCTTTCAAGAAGTTGAGGTATACCCATTTTACCCCCAGTCTCCCTCTCTGTTAAGGTTTCATCTTCCTCTCTTTTGCTTACCGTTTTATTGTAGCAACACAGAGAAAACTGTGGAATACTAATAAATTTGGCTTTTTTAGTTAATAGTTTTTTGAATTTTCATATGTATGTTGTAGCATTCTAAGTTCCTTCTGTGAAATTTTAATGGCTCATGATATTTCTCAATGATTTTGTTTATGGAAAATACCTTCAATATGTGATGCCGTGTAGAGCACGTGAAGGTAAAAGAGAGACACATCAGTGAAATAAAAAACTTTGCAAGGGCTACTCTCTTTATTACCAATCAATTTTATGATGGAACCGTGGAACCTTAACTTTCTTCATGATATCTGTTGACCCTAAAAACTACCAAACCTACGTGGCGCGCAGGCCGAATAATCTATGAGCTAACTACGTCCTTCGGTTGAATGCGGGGCGTGCAAACTCGACTGCCGAACTCGGCCGGTGAGTAAAATGTTGATGTTGCGTTGTGTGCGCGGCTGACTTCTGAATCTTGCGACTACGGCCGAGGAAGGAACACGCCTCGGCCTTTGGGTTCTAGAGCCTGAAGACAAGGCTACTAGTCTTGCGAAGTTCAAGAATCGTCGGCGCCAGACTCGGTCACAGTGATTATATTCGTAAAGGTATAAGCACGCCGAATCGACACCAAAGTATAGGGGCACAGATACTCAAAACAGATATAGGTCTTGACGGTGAAAGTGGTTCGGCCGTCGGAATGCTGAACTCTGAAACTAACCTGTGAGTATCCAATCATAAAACAACTCGGCGTTCGATATGCCGAGCTCAGTAATTCGTAACACCTCACTTCGCCGAGAAGGCTGATGAGATGACCTCTGTCGATGAGAACCCGAAAGTCCTTCTCGACCGAGACTTGGATAGATAACCAACCGGCCTCGACGCAGTGCTGTTTATCCAAACTGAAGGTGCTCCGCGCTCGACTGGTTCTACGGCGATAGTGCTGTTTATCCAAACTGAAGATACCACCGGTTGCCTTCACAGTGCTGTTTATCCAAACTGAAGATGTCTCGGCGAAAAAGAAAATAAAAATCTCAAAGGTTGAGAGAGTTTGCGCAGGGCAGTTTTGTGTGTTGAGTTGGGGCGTCTGAATGTTGTGCTCCTCCCTCTATTTATAGTAGTGCAAATACTCCTGATCGAGTTAAAATCGTCCTTGGGTATGAATCCTCTTCCTCATCAAATTCTACCTCGGCCGATCCTAATCCAACTCTATCTCGGCCGATCCTACTTCAACTAGGACTTTGAATCTGCCCCCAGTCGCAGGTCAAATTCATTCATGCACCATGATTTGCCTAGGACTCCTTATCCCAATAGGTTTCGGCCACTTAACCTTTATCACATTCTCGTGTTCTAGATAATTCAATATATTATTAAGAGATAATTATTATGATAAAATCACAATATTATTCCCTAACAATAACTAAAATTATCCTGACTCAGTCACCTAACGGCTTAGAACTTCATTCACTCAACGGCCTCGACCGTTCGGGCCGATTGTGTAATTTTGGGCCTAAACAATATTAGAGCAGGTCGGCCCACGTATGAAGTCCAACAACAATACGTGCTCCACATCATCCAATTTGTGTGGTTCATGTGTTTGGCTTGAAAATTTGCCTTGGTGAGCATGCGTATGAGGATGTGAAGGTAAAAAGTCTCACATTGGTTTTAATGTTTGTTCTACATTGAATGGTGCCTTTTAGTAAAATGGTATTTCCTCTTGATTTCCCAATTTAACAATGAGTTATTCGTCCCATTTTCCTTTTTTCAGTTCTGTAGTCTGTATGCGTTTTATACTTCATGTGTTTGAACTTGATGCGTTATATATGTGTTTGTTGAATTTGGTTTGGAGAAGTAAAAAAACCTCGGTTCTTTGTAAGAAAAATGAAGGACAATTTGGGTGTCTCTTGGTTGAGAAGAACATTCGTGGTATAGTGTATAGGCCGAACCTCATTTCGTTCGTCATCTTATTTCATCATCGTATAAATTGGCGACTCGATTGTTTCTCGTCCACATTTTTTGTTCGAAAACGAGGTATAATTTTACATTGTTCTTTTCCTCTGCCAGCTGTCTTGTTGCATATATGTTGTATTTCAGTATATTCCTCATACAATTCAACAAATATTATCTTAGGAAAAAAATCTGAGCTAAAAAAAGAGTACAACTCTTGTTGAGATTATTAATATCACATTGAACGTGTTTAATGTTACTTCGTTAAAATTTTGTTAGAAAATAATTTAATATACTAAAACTTTAGTCAAGAGAAAAAAAGTATGTTGTGCATATGTCTAATGTAGTATATTTTTTGTTGTTCGCTCTTAATGAGTCCATTTGATAATATCGTGCTTCAACACTATTTTTAGTGAAGTCGACGGATTTCATGGTATTCACACAATTATTTTAAAGAATAGTCTTTAAAACATTATTAGCGCTTTTTCAATTCCTCACGCACGTAATTTTAATTCGTGAAACAATTACAATAAGATGTTGAATAAAGCTCACAAATATCTATTTAATTACTTAAAAGAAATATGAATAAAAATATACAATGTCTATCCCAAGCATTGCGATAGAGAGATGCATATGTTTTATTTTCCTAGAAGGAAAAAAAAAATTTAAATTGCAGACAATTTTTTTTTTTTTTTTGGAAACTATTTAAATTGCAGACATTAATATTTTTTTTATTGTCTGGAAGGCTCTGTAATCGAAAATGCTTTTGCACAACACGTATGTCGTTAATATCGATGAGGAGTAAAAAAATTAATATTACAACTATAAATATGCAAGAGGTACTTAAGCTCTTCATTCAAAAAAGGAAGCCCCGCTTCTCTCTTTCCTCCTCTCTCTCTCTCTCTCTCTCTCTCCTCTCTCCGCCTCCACTCTCTCTCTCTCTCTCTCTCTCTCTCTTGCTCTCCTGCACTGTTTTCACTCGTCTCTCAGCTTCCTTGAACGGACCTGTACTGTTTTCACTCGTCTCTCAGCTGCCTTGAACGGACGGCTCATCGCGTGACAAACTACGATCTTTACGCCTGCATCGTCAGATGTTCGTAACGACTCTTCCTTTACATTTTTCGCTTTGGTATTTTTTTTTCACATAGTTTCGGCTACGTTTTTCGTTTCTGATCGCCTAGATTTCCTGCGAGCTGGATTTAATTGTGAAAAGTCACCTGCTTACAGTTTTTGATTTGCTAGGGATATGATTCAGTAGGATAGGGTTACGGTTTTGTAGATCAGAGCTCTAATTCTGTTTATCTTTCCAGCAGCAAGAGGACGAGGAGATGCATGTGCCGCCTTCGGATTTGGCTGGAAGCTCTCGGGGCATGGAAGGTTTCGTAATTTTTGTGGTTTTCGATGATCCGTTGTTTGAATTTCATAAGTTTGTGTTTACAGTGTGGTTTTGAAGCTTTGCATGTTGCATAATTGAGCTTAAAGAATTAATTTTTGTGTGTGTTATGTTGTGTATACATGATTAGTGTGCAAGTCATTTAATTTTCTTCCGGGTTTTGATAATCTTGTTTTGAAATTTATGGTATTTGGTGTGGTGGGAGTAGCTCAAGTGGAGCAGACTAATGCATTTGAGGTTCCTCAAAAGATGAAATTCACTTGGACAATTAAGAACTTTACTAGGTTGGACAACAAGAACCACTACTCTGACATCTTCGTTGTTGGCGGCTTTAAATGGTATTTTCCTTGTCAACCACATGTCAAAGTTGATTTTGCACGTACGCCTTTAGTTGGTTTATAATTGTATCTCGCTAATTGGGTTTTATATTGCTTTATTTTGTTTGATCAGGCGGATAATAATGTTTCCTAAGGGAAACCAAGTGGACGCGTTATCAATGTATTTGGATGCAGCAGATTCTGGGACATTGCCATATGGGTGGAGAAGATTTGCGCACTTTAGCTTGGCTGTAGTTAATCAGATCGATACCAAGTACTCAGTAGAAAAGGGTATATTTCTTTAATTATTAGTCTTATTTCTTTTTCGAATTCAAGTTGTGCTTTTGCTTGGTTGTCGTTTTCCGTTGGCCTGTTGTCATTTAAACCTAAGGGTTTCATTTAGAACTTATTATTCTCGGGGTGAACGTACTAGCTTTCAACTTCATAGTTCTTGGACGATGCCATTTGAACACAATCAATCTCTAAGTAATCACCCTAATCTCTTTTATTATCAGATTTTAATTCCAATTTTACTCCTTGAAAAATCAAAACAATAAAGTAAAACTTCTTCCATCCCTTCCTCTCTAAGAGCAATTCCACCCCTAAAGACTTTGCGCCAGCATCCAACCCATTTATCCATTCAGTGAACAGTAATAGACCCCAATGAACAGTAATAGGCCAAAGCATCTCCACCCCTAAAAAAGTGCTCTGGCACCCAGCCCATTTAAAATATTATTAATTTTTTTATAAAATAATAAATAAATAAAATAGTTTTAATTTCGGATAAGATTTTTAACCAATTTCGGATAAAGTTACATCATCAAATAAACTTAAAAAAAACACACTAAAATAAAATTACATAAACTTTTTTAAATTTTTCTGTATTTTTTAATTTTTTTATAATTTTAATGTAGTTAATTAACCTGGACCATTGGATTTGAAAAATATTCTAATCCAACAGCCAACGAGCTGCCACGTGGATTTGAAATCAAATTTTTTTTACCGTTAGGAAATCCAACGGTCTAGAAAAACTAGCCGTTGGAAATCTAACGGCACAGAGAGGGCCACGTCGCCGAGCCCAGGTGAAGGTTGAGTGCGCCTGCCAACGGGCCCTGCCGCCTGATTTCTTGTCTCCTACTCGCGCCCACGCGCTTGTGAAGGCCACGCACCAGGGCAAAAAAGCAAACAGGCCGGTCCCTTGGTCAGTCAAAAATGGGCTGGTCTGGAGACTGGCTTGGGCTGGGTGCCAGTCTATTCCACGGGCTGGAGTGGATTGGCTGAGTCCCAGCCTATTTTTTCCACTGGGTGCCGGCCTCTTTTTCTTCCAGTGGAAGTGCTCTAACATCTTGGCCAACGGTAGCAACACGCACCATGGCATACCCATCTGCCCATCATGACATTGTTTTGGAATTTTTTTGAAGTTTGACAAAAAAGATTGAGAAAAATTGTGGAGTAAAACATACTAACAGATGATAGAAATTAATTCAAATACAATAGATATGTTCTTCTATAGGCAGCTAGATGTTAAATTAATTAACAGTAAAACGTGCAATAAAAAATAATGGGCAGATTGAATTCTGGGTAATGAAAAGGCTGAATATACTAAATCAAGGGTTTCAATTTATTGAGTGATGAGCTTGAAGTGGGACTTGCAACGTTGTTAAAATTAGAGTTGTGAAGTACAAATATTGTAGGCCAGAACCAAATGTAATGGGGCTGGCAATGGATTCTATTTTGTTGGTGTGGCTCATGCTGCAGAACAATAATTTGAATTAATGCGTTTAACCAAAAACTAACAATCTTTAATCATTTTGATTGTTGTATGATGTTGCAGACACACAACACCAGTTCAATGCAAGAGAAAGTGACTGGGGATTCACTTCATTCATGCCTCTTGGTGATCTTTATGACCCGAGTAGGGGATATCTGGTGAACGATACACTTGTGGTTGAAGCGAAAGTTACTGTCAGTAAGGTTCTTAATTATCAGTCATATGACTCAAAAAAGGAAACTGGTTATGTTGGGCTTGAGAATCAGCGGCAAAGTGGTTATATGAATTCTCTACTCCAGACGTTTTACCATATACCATACTTTAGAAAGGTAGTTTACGTGATCTCCTGTTGTCATTGTAAGCCAAACATGAATTGTCTTGTGAATTTTATATGAAAAGATCTTAATTTTGGAGTTACTTACCAGGCTGTGCATCATATGCCAACAACTGAGAATGACATGCCTTCAGGAAGCATCCCTTTGGCACTACAACGTTTATTCTATAAGCTTCAATACAGTGACAGCATTGTCGCAACTAAGGAATTGACCAAGTCTTTTGGGTGGGATACACATTATTTGTTTATGAAACATGACGTCCATGAATTTAATAAATTTCTTAGTCAAAAGCTTGAAGATAAAATGAAGGTATGGGAATGTTTCATTTTGACCATGAGTTTAATTTTCATTTCATCTACAATTTTTATAATTGTTATGTTGGTTCAGGGAACTGTTGTGGAGGGTACAATACAGCAGTTATTTGAAGGACATTACATGAACTACACTGACTGCATCAATGTGCAGTACAAATCTGAAAGAAAAGAGTCATTTTATGGTAACGTTTCTTGGCACAAACTTCATTTATTATGACTTGGAAGTATTTCATGAATGTCAGTGCATGCTACTGGTTTCTTCTTATTGCTTTGCAGACCTCCAGCTTGATGTAAAAGGCTGTCGGGATGTTTATGATTCTTTCGATAAGTATGTGACAGTTGAACATCTTGAGGGTGACAATAAATACCGTGCCGAACAATATGGTTTGCAGGTCTGCATTTATACAGTAACTCTAATCTGAGTTTGCTCTTAGTTGCTTCCTTCCACAAACCACTTTACGGAAATAGTAGTTTTACATTATTTCCTAAGCCAGTGAGTTTGCTCTTAGTTTCTTAAAACATTTGTGGGGTCGTGCATGTTATGTTTTACTTTCTGATTGAATGATGTCCATAGTTTTTCCTTACATTAAACCGCTTGCTGAAGCCACTATTGTTATACATTTTCCTCGATAGTGAATTTTGTAAATGTTATTCTCAAGGATTATGTTGTCTGCTTATTCCAGGTTGCTAAGAAGGGTGTCCTGTTTATTGACTTCCCTCCTGTTCTTCAACTTCAGCTAAAGCGATTTGAGTATGATTTTGTGCGGGACACTGTGGTTAAGGTCTGTAACGGAACTAATCTACACGCTTCAGCTTCATCTATGCTTACATGGAGCATTGAAACTGTGATTCTTTTTTGAAGATGTAGCATGCATCTTAGTTGCAAATGTAGCATGCAAAGATATGTTTCTTCAAATTATTTATTGATCCAAGTGAAGGACTTGAGCTCAACTTATGGTTTCATCCAACTCTTAGTTTAATTTTTGTTTCACTATTGCATTCTGAAAGATGGATATAACCCTATTTGAATGGTATTTTTTTTTTTTTTTCAAAATGTCTGCAGCGTGAACTTTTTTTTTTCTTCATAGTTAAATTGAACTGTCTCTATCTAGTGCATTATCTTTATTTGAAATTATATAAACTAATTAAATTCGTTTTTATTTCTTGGGCTGCAATTGTTTGTTTCTGTGTGATAATGATATTTCATAGATGGAAAGCAAATAAACTATCATGGTAAGAATATTGTATTATTTGTTTTTGGCAGGTAAATGATCGCTATGAATTTCCTCTTCAACTTGACCTTGATAGGGAGAATGGAATGTATCTATCACCTGAATCAGATAGGAGTGTCCGCAACCTCTACACTCTTCATAGGTAACCATAATAATAGTAGTTGATTGGGTTGGATGATTAAAAAAGAGCGCTAACTTTAACGATAGTGTTAAAAAATTCCTAGCGAAATGCTACTTACTATGATACTTAATTACTGTTGCAGTGTCTTGGTTCATATTGGTGGGGCGCATGATGGACGTTACTGTGCTTTCATAAGGCCAACCCTCTCTGACCAGTGGTATGGATCTCCTGGATTCAAAGCTCTGTGCTCTTTTACTTTGCTTCTTACTTTTTTGTTTATCGTTGTGGTTCAAATGAGTCGGTTTTGTTGTGAATCTTGTGATTTATATTTCTCACATTGCTTTTCACATAGATTTTGGCACCACAATTCGGTTTACCTGCCTAATTGACAACTGTAAAGAAAGTACATGTTTAATTAGTTATATGCATTTTTTATTTATTACTTTGGTGTTGAGTATTTATTCATTTGGATTTTTATGCATGACTATAAGTGTTGTTGTGCATGCATTTCATCTATGTCGATAACTTGTCCGTTGATGCAATTTGTCCTCTCATGTTTTAGGTACAAGTTTGACAATGAACGTGTGACGAAAGAGGATGTGAAAAGGGCTTTAGAAGAGCAGTATGGTGGTGAGAAAGAGGTAGTTTATTGTTGTGGCTGTTTCCCAACTGCTCCAGTCATCCTTAATTTTAAAGTTACTTAATTGTAAACTGACTTATTGTTGTCTTCTAATCCCAACAGTTGCCACGGACCAATTCTCGTTTTAATCGTACTTCTTTCAGCCTTACAAAATACTCAAATGCATACGTGCTTGTGTATATACGGGACAGTGATAAGGAGAAAATAATGTGTAACATGGACAAGAAAGACATAGCCGAACATGTAAGGGTAATGGTACATCAAGTATAATTTCTGCATTTCATTGTCCAACTAAGAGGCTGAACCAACTTTCGTTGATTCATTTCAGATAAGGTCGAAGAAAGGACAAGAAAAGAAAGAGGTCGAAAGATGTAATGCACAAGCACACCTCTACACTACTATTAAGGTAAAGCTTTCCAGTATCCGGTTTTCACCATTGCTTGTTCGGATGAGCTAGTACAGGCATTTGGTGTACATTAAAATATTATTGTGAAATTTATGGATATGTTTAGGTTTCTCGAGATAAGGACCTGGCAGAACAAATTGGAAGGGATGTATATTTTGGCCTTGTCGACCATAACAAAGTTCATAGGTTCCGTATTCTGAATCTAACACCCTTTAATCTTTTCAAGGTACACCAGTACAGGCTGAAGTTCATTTATGTCTTATCTTTTCTTCATTTTTGGCTTATGGAAGATTGGTGACTTTGAGTGCAAAGAATTCTGAATTCAATTTTATTAATTATGAGAATTCCTAATTCAGAAATGGTTAACAGAAGGAGGTTGCAAATGAGTTTGGCATACCAGTGCAGTTTCAGCGTTTCTGGATTTGGTCCATGAGAAAAAACCATACATATCGCCCCAAAAGACCATTGACAAGTTGTGAAGAATCACAAGTAGTATGACTTCACACTTCCTACCTTTGAAAGGATTTTCAAGCATAAACTTGGCGACACTGCTCCTTGCATATGTGCTGTATCTCTGGGTTTATAGCTGGTTCTTTGCGTAATCCGTATTTCTGATTGTGTCCGAATTTACTTTGTTGCATCTGACACTGAAGTTTTAAGTTCATGATTTTATGATGGGTGATTATAAATATCAATTTCTTTTGCGAAATTGGAAAAATTGGAATTTGAAAACTGCTTAATGCATAGATTTGTTGGAATTTGGATAATCATTAGTTTCTTAGTACTTGTTGAGGCATTTTAAATGAAGTTATTAACTTATAATAGTATATAAAAAAGTCTGTTGGTCAGTGATAAACATTTTATCTCAGATTTTGAAATGATTGATAGTGTTTTTAGTTGCACATCGATGCCCAGAAGAGCTTGTCTGGTGCCTTGTGCAATCTAATGATGACCACTTGCGTTTTCCAGGTTGGACGATTGAGAGATGGATCAAATACAATACACAATGGAGAGCTAAAGTTGTTTTTGGAAGTAGAGTTCGGGCCGGTAATCCAGTGTTACTCTATTCTTGTTATGACCTATGGTGTGAGGGTTATTGCAGTTCCAATTGCTGCTTGAAAGATATCTTTTCTTACATTTATTTCTCTCATTAATGCTCCAGGATCTATGTCTTATTCCTCCGCCTGCCAAAACCAAGAAAGATATCCTTGTTTTCTTTAAGCTTTATGAACCTGAGAAACGAGAACTACGGTATGCCGGCTCTTTCTGCTTAGCTGAACATTTTTTTGCTTTTGACTTGTGTTTGCTTATTTCTTTTCTGTTTCCAGTTTTGTTGGTCGGCTTTTTGTGAAGAGTTATAGTAGGCCAGAAGAGATTTTAGCAAAATTGAATCAGCTTGCTGGTTTTTCCCCTGATGAAGAAATTGAACTCTATCCGGTGTGTTTCGCATTATTTGTCGCATCAATTGTGTTAATAATTTGATGCATGCTTTGCTATAGCATCTTAAGCAAATTCTATAATATGTCTCTGCGCTACATTTAGGAAATAAGGTCTGAGCCTTGTATCATGTGGAAGCAGCTTGACAAGAAGATCCCATTTCAATTCAGTCAGGTAGCTATCACTATATTGCATGCTTGGTATATTCCTAATTTGTGTCTGCTATGGAAATTAACGTTTTGATGCTTTTATAGGTATATTTCTGGTTAATCGTCTATTGCTTTCCTTTTCCAGATTCAAGATGGGGATATTATATGTTTTCAGAAATCTACTCCTCATGGAAGTGAAGTATGTAAATATCCTAACGTTCCTTCATTTTTCGAATACCTACACTATCGTCAGGTACTGGCTGCGGAAACTTTTACTTTATTTGTAGTTTAAATTAGATGTTGTTATACGATAAGTACACTTAAAAAGTGGATTGCTTTTGCACCTCCTTTTACTTTGTTTTTAGTGTTTTTTATAGCAGTATTTTGTTGAATTTTATACCTACCATGTTGAATGATTTGAGGCTTTACAGATTGTTCGTTTCCGTTCGCTGGAGAAACCGAATGAGGATGATTTCAGTTTAGAATTGTAAGTACTTCCTGAAACCTTGTTCCTCATGGTTTAATTTTATTCCCGGTCAGTAATTGTCCCTCACAGTTGGACTTGGACTGTCCATCATTGTTTTATTTCAGTGCTTTAACTTTTTTCTCTTGTTTTTTAGGTCAAAGCTTCACACTTACGATGATGTTGTGGAGAATTTGGCTTGCCGAATTGGTTTGGAAAATCCCACCAAAATCAGACTCACTGCACATAACTGCTTATCTCAACAAACTAGACCCCAACCTATCAAATATCAGGGAGCAGAGCATTTAACAGAAATGTTAACTCATTACAATCAAGTGAGTGGCATCGTATTGAGCTTCCTCTGTTGTTTTACTCTCACTCTCAAAAGCATCATGTGGCGTGGCTACTAATTATGCTTTTCCTTCTATAGAGCTCTGATATTTTGTACTATGAAGTCTTGGGCATTCCCCTGCCAGAGTTGGAAGGCCTGAAAACTCTAAAAATTGCTTTTCATCGTGCTACAAAAGACGAGGTCCATCAAATATATCTCAACATCTGCTTATGGACGGTGATTACATCATTGTGCACATCCTAATCTTGTATAATTTATGTACAGGTGGTGATTCACACTATTAGCATTCCCAAACGGAAAACTGTTGGGGATTTGATTAATGTACTTCAAACGAAGGTTAGGTTTCCCTTTTCTATGCATTCCATATGTTTTAATTTACTAGCCATCACTTCTCATCTAAATATTTCTGGCAATCGTATAGTGTCCTATGTGTGTTTTTTATTTTTCTTCTCTCTTTTTTTGTACGCGAAAGCTAGTGATGCTATTATACATTAATTTATCACTGATGCGGAGCTTATAAAAGTTATGTGGCCTTAATTAAAACTACTCCCTTCCCTCCCTCCTACTGGTTTTTGTATTTTCTATCCCTTAAAAGTTGCCGATACTGGATTTCACTCAACTTGCAGTGATATTCATAACTTTGAGAAAATTGGTAGATGCTCAATAAAAATGTATCACCACCACAATTGCCTATAATGGAATTTTCTCACTGTACGGTGTACCTGAAACAGGTAGAGCTATCTCATCCAAATGTAGAACTCCGAGTGCTTGGCATTTTATATCACAAGATCTACAAGGTAATACTACTTGTATGTCTTCTTTATCAGAAATTGAGGTATTTTTTCTGGTCATAAGTGATTGTAGGTTGCCCCATTTGTTAAGCTGATCATAATGTGTCGTATGTATTTGCATATTTTCGTTAGGGATCTTATTGCATCAAAAAATTTCTTCCTTCTATTTAATTTATGTGATTTAATCACTCATGATTCGTCGTGTTCTATCGCAGATCTTTCGACACTATGAAAAAATTAGGAATATTCATAAACAGTACTGGACTTTGCGTGCAGAGGAGGCAAGTTCCTTTTGCCCCCTTTTCCTTATTTAGTTTTATTTTGAGAAGTTTCTATTTTTATTTTTCAGTTCAAAATATGTAGACTACGGATATAGTTTTATGGGCAAGATTCGTAATTTAGTTTTTTTTCCCTTTTTCTAAAACAGCATCCCGACGACTGCATAGGACTGAATTGGATTGATATTTTGCACCAGTGTTCTTTGTCAGCTGAATGTCTTTTTTTTTCTTGTTATCAGATTCCAGAAGAAGAGAAAGACTTGGGTCAATGTGATCGCTTGATTCATGTTTACCACTTCACAAAAGTCACTGTACTGAAAGACATGGTAGAAGCAAACTATTCATTGCTGTTTTAGACTTTCAGTCAAAGAAGGTTTTACCCAGATACTTTGTGATTTTTAGAATCGATCTTATTGTTTGAACATTGTACAGCATGTACAAACTTTTGGGGAACCTTTCGTCTTGGTCATCCATGAAGGTGCAGCTCTAGCTGAAGTTAAAACACGGATACAAAAGAAATTGCGGGTTCCCGATGAGGAGTTCTCAAAGGTACTAGAGCCATACCTTATTTTCATTGGAAAGGGGTCACTAGAGGAAAAGAGTGTTTTGTCGCTATTATTATTGGTTCTTTATTTTGCTTCCTCATCTATTTCCGCTTTTGTTGTGCAGTGGAACTTTGCATTTTTGTCACGTGGTCATCCAGAGTACTTGCAGGATTCCGACATTGTTTTCAGCCGATTTCAGGTGTGTCTATGATCTATCGCTATTGATGTCTGATGTCCCCTTTCTTTCAAATTTTATGTGACGCAGCACAATAGGTTCATGCGTCTACTATTAGTACATAATAATGAAAATGTATCCACTATTAATGCATACATTCACTCAATTGATGCATCTAGTCGATCAACTTGTATTTACATATTTTATATTAGTAAGCTGTTGTTTTACCCTCTGAGCAAGAACACTAGCTGAAATTGGCCCCCTAAACTATTTTTTTGGTAAACTTATGAAAATTAGGCAATTCAGCCCCTGACATTAGAGCCCGTCTACTTTGCAGCCTTGAACTCAGGGGGTCGATTTCATTTTTGTAGCCTTGAATTCAGATCATCATATTTTCGGCTACAAATTCAGAGAGTTTTCATATCTTTCTTTGTTTTTTCTTCTTCTTGAGTTTCTAGGTCCTTCTAGATAGGATAAATCTACGTTCCTTAGTTTCATCTCCTTATAGCTTCCGGTGCGATATTATGTCTTTCGTAGGTGATTTTTTTTTTTAGATTCTAACATTTGAATTTTGTTTTCCTCAGAGAAGCGAATCATTGCCTCCATGGGAGCAGTACCTCGGGTTGGAGCACTCTGATAAAGCTCCTAAGAGGGCTTATGCAGTAACTGAAGCAAGTGCTGCTGCACCCAGCAAAAGGAGAAAAGAGGGTCGCAAGGGGGACAAGTACACTATCCCGTTCCAAACTCTACCGATGTCATTCCAGCGATCACGGGGACTTCTCAGCCCCAAGGACCTGCCGGGAATGCAGGCAGGGTAGGTGAGATTCCGGCCGTAAATCTCTCTTTACCAACCTCTGAGCCAGGCAAAGCCAACTCTTCCGGAATGAAGGGAAATGAAGTGTCGGGAAAAACTATTATTCTGATTGATTGAATAATGATTACATCATATAAGACATTTGTTAAGTCCATTTAGATTAAGTCTTTTAGGAAGTTGCAACTTCTAAGCTTTGCTTATCTTTATTTCCTTTAAATTATGATGTAATACAAGCATTTGGGCAGACTAGATTGAATTGAAAATATATTTGCTTTGTGCAACTGAAGTGAGTGTTTCCTCCTTCTAAAATTAAGCGTTTGGCTTGGTCGTGTGAGTTAATCTATGATTAGCGACTTGAGTAATTTTGTTGCCCCTAGATGAGTAATTCCCAGGTTATCTACCCGCCTCTTTGAGTCCCTTGGTTCTCCCTGCGTCATATATAGATTTCCTAACTGTTAAGTAACTGTACTAGTAACAATTACAAGTATAAACTATTCACAATCTTAGATTCTTAGGCCTCATTTGGTAGCGGATTGTACTGACTATTTCAGTCGGATAGGATAAATTGTCATCAGATTGAACTGACTAAATTAGTCGGGCGTTTGGTGATTGTCGGATTAATGACCGTATTATTTATACTCTGTTTAGTATTTTTTTTACTGATACTTTGTTTGGTACTTGTTAATAATATTTTTAAATTGATACTTCAAAAAAAAAAAAGAAAATTACAAATGTGGTTTTAAAAATAAAAGTTCACAATCCAAAAAAAAAAAAAAAAAAGGAAAAGTATTAAAACTCCTAAGAAAAGCCACATTTTTACATTTTCCTGGTACTATTCATCACCCCTTTATTTGTCATTTTTCATTAAAATTAAATATTTTTTAGATTTTTCGTTAGTTTTCCTTATTCTAGGGAGTTACTCCCAATAAAAAATCATCAATTCTTTCGCCACTATCATCGTCTTCCTTTTCCTTCATCCACCTACCAATCAAATTTGCAGAAGCAAATCTCCAAACTATTGATCGGAGCTTGCTCACCCAGCAAGCAGAAAGTCCATGTCCATGCTTTACAAGGGAGTCACTGCAGCCAAAAACCCAGGTGAAATAAAAAAACCCAGATTTGAGTTTTTAATCCATTGAAACTAAAACCCAGATGAAATCTTTTCCAGTTTTGAGTTTAATCACTGAACATCATCAAAATCAAATAACAATTAAGCCAAAAACCTAGATAATGTCTCTCCACAACAGGAACGACGTGACTTGGATTCGATCTGCCACCTCTGGTTTTCTGTTCAAAATCTGCTTGATGCTAATCGGAGGTGGGGATGGAGAAAGGGGGAGAGAAGGAATACCTTAGTTGAGAAGGAGTTCCAGATGTGTAGAAGCAGATGGTGAGATGGTTGGGGCAGTTGTTTTTACTTTAGCGTGAAGTTCGTGAACCCGGCTAAAAGCAAGCGGGCGTAAGGGGTATTAAAAATGGTGGGGCCGGATTAATAATCTGACGCTTGGTTAGTCCAAAACTCACCAAACACCTGTTTCGTATTATATAGTATTATCCGATGTTTTATACGGTGTGCCAAATGAGGCCTTAATGATTAGACCTAATTTGTTGTGCTAAACTTGATGATTTAGCTTCTAGGGTTTGTCCCTTCACACCCTTTCAAGCTGAACTTGAAAGAACCAAGGGCGCGTTTACTAATCCTTAATCAAATTGAGAGGAATTGAAATGATGAGGAATTGTATTGAGGAGGAATTAGAATGAGGTGGTATTGGAATGAGGTGGAATCAGAATCGGATTCCTGTTAGAGTTGTTTACTAAAACTGTCTGGAATCGGAGTAAGAAAGACATTGATCTATATAAACTGTTTACTAATTCTTATGAATCGGAATGAAAATTAATATGATTACTAAAATACCCCTAGTTGAACGAATCTATTTTATATGCTA
Source organism: Cotoneaster glaucophyllus (assembly GCA_036320875.1). Classification (NCBI taxonomy): domain Eukaryota; kingdom Viridiplantae; phylum Streptophyta; class Magnoliopsida; order Rosales; family Rosaceae; genus Cotoneaster; species Cotoneaster glaucophyllus. Next base: position 21,677,246 of record CM070067.1, read on the forward strand.
ATTATTTTTAATAAAACTTTTAATCTTCCATTTTTTTATTTTTTGATGAGAAAAGGTCAAAACCCATCATTTTTTTTATTTTTAGTAGGGAGAACAAATTTCTTTTTTAATTTTTATTAAAACTTCTTTATTCTCCATTTTTTTTTTTTTTTTTATTGTGACCCTCTCTCCCTCTCTTCCCCATCTTTCTCCCGACCCACCCCCTTTCTAAAATTTATCCCATCTTTCTCTGTTGCCTAGCTATTGCCCGCCCACCCCATTCTAAAATTCCCCCATTTTTCTTTGCTACAGATCCACCCCACCTTTGCGAAGAACCTTTCATGCTCCCTCCCTCCATATCCCAACCTTGATTTTTTTACCCCTTTTTCTTTGTTGCAAATCCACCCCACCTTTGCGATTAAAGAAAACGACAACATACCAACCGGAAATGAGTCATTTCCAAATGCTTTTTCACGAATGCGCAATGCCTCATGGGCAAGCTGTTCAGCTTCTTCATCTCGTTCCAAATGGTAGAGTGTAACTGTGAGATGCAGTGTTGGGAACGAAGCTGCATGGGTGTTTGGGATATCAAAAGAAGTACAAGGACAGTTTGGGAAGAAAAAATTGATTGCTGATGGTCCCTTTCTCCCGGAATTCAATTACCATCTATTTCTTGGTAATCGGATTCTGGGTATATTTGGAATTGAATTCCCCATTTGGGGTGAACCCCACCTTTATTTTGATTCCCCAAATACAAGTAATCACATGAATCCTTTAGAAGGAATGCAATTTCGTTTCCACTCACCTCATTCCTGTTACGTAAATGTGCCACAAGAGAACCAAGTGGAAGCTTGGACCGGAGAAACATAAATTGAGATTTGGATAAAGCTTTAGTATGAATATCGTGTAACTGATCATGATAATTGCACACGTATTTGACTTGTACAAGCTAAGAAAGAACAATTCTCGAATATAATGATGATTAATTTCCACAAGTTTAATTCTTGCATGAAAAACAGGGTTCAAAGCCAGTGATATGGCAGAAATATTGTCACACCAAAGTAGGAACTCTTGTTAAAGAAAAGCCAATATCATGAAATAATTTGAATATCCATCTTATCTCAGCTGTTGAATGAGCCAAAATCTATACTCAGCATGATCTAGCAACAACGGATTGCTTTTTAGCACTCCAACTAATAATATTCGGCACCAAAAAACACAATAACCATAGTGGAATGTCTATCAAAACGGCAGCCTGCCCAGTCTGCATCAGAGTTAGCAGATCGACATCCCGAAGACTTTTTCATTCAACTTGAGTGAAAAATAAACAGAATTTCAAATTCAAACGGTGAGCATTTTTTCAAACTCGAAATTGAATCATCACAAAACGAAGTTAGTGCAACCATTATCAAACATGCTGCTGTTTCATGATCAACTACTTTTTTCGTTGAGTTATGAATGCTCTGTATGCCAGTGATTAGGATTGAGTTCTTTCCTTTGGCATTCCTGCTAAACTTCTTGGTAACGCCTCTTCTCTGCACTTTCCAAACCAAAAACAATCACAAATAACTTGATTACCCAAAAAAAAAAAAAAAAAAGGAGGCGCAAACGGCGCCGTACAGCGGTTAGGGTTTTTTACCTACAATTTATATTTTTCGTTGTCCAGCCTTTTCTTGAACTGGAAGCTCGTTTTCTCATGCTCTGGCTGACGGGCTTCATAGTGTGGTACTGGTAGTTGTTAGGGATGGGTAAAATACCCATGGGTTTGGGTAATCGAGGTTACTCGCTCATTTAAAGTTTACGGTTACGGTTATGGATAACCGTTTAGACGGACAACCAGTTATGAGTATAATCGTTTATTCATGAAATTTAAATGGGCGGTTATGGGTATTACCCGCGGTTATAATGGGATATTTACCAAGGTTCTAAAAGACGCTAGGCGCTAGTCGGGCGGCGAGCTGGGGCCTAGCGCCTAGGCGCCTAGGCGGGGCCTAAGCGGATTTAAGTAAATCTATTATAGTTCGTGTAAATAAGTGTATGTTTATACTTAAAATATATATAATTTCATCTTAAACTAAAAAATAGAATGACATATATATTGTGAAGTATTGGAACATAAAGAAAATATGGGGAACAAGCATATGATGTGTGTTCATTTAAGTATTCAACAAGTCTTTTACAATTTATTGAAAAATAAAATGCAAAATGAAACTTATCTGTTTTATGTCTAAGTGAGTCGCAACTTAGGCAGGTGTCTAGGCCGATCTGGGCAGGCTAGGCGGGTGCCTAGGCGGTCTAGGCGGGCGCCTCAACAAATCTAGGCACCCTTTCTTAATTTTCAAATGCCTAGGCATTAATCGGGGTGGTGGCCAGCTGCCTAGTGCCTAGGTGGGGACTAGGCAGCACTAGGCGGGGATTTTTAGAAGGGGAAACTTGATATAAGTCCAATTTTTTTAGTCAATAGTAGAAATAGTCCAATTTATTAAAATAAGTCCAATTCTTTAAATTTAATTATTTAATTATCAATAATTATCTATTCAATAATAAGATTTATTATAAAAATCAAATTTCTTCCAAATTATCTCTTTGATTATTTCTTTTTATTTATTTTGTTATTTCTTGTTCTTCCTCCCGCTTTAAACCTTATTTATAGATTTTGTTTTTAATTTTTATAATCAAGCTATATCACAGGTTAATTATTTTTATGTATCTATTTGACAGATTCTTTTTATAATCAATGTGTCACAATGTGACACACCCCGACCGAGATCGAGGCATGTTGGCCGTCACGTGAGGGTGACGTAGCCATGTGCACAATGCGGAAGCATTAAAATAAGAACAAATACGAATAAATAAAAACCAAATCCAAGGAGTGTGAACATAATCAGAGTATAATTAGTCTAGGCGCAATCGAACATAAGGAGTACTTAAATAAAAACATCCAAAAGGGTCCTACATAGGTGATGGTCTGTCAGAATCACTGCTGCAGCCTCGGGTGCCACCAACAAAGCTACCTAATACCTGGAGGGACGCAAAACAAAAGCGTGAGTGGGCAAAAACAAGGCTTTTCGAAAATCATTTCAAAACAACATTTATATCCCCTCGCCGTAAAACCTGTATACTTTCCGAGAAAATAGTATGTACATATACCAATTCTCATTTAAACTCATCATCGTCAAATAACAAATCAAGAATATGACATGCCATGCCACTAAATCATCAGGTAAGTAATTCAAATGCAATAATAACTGCAACAACTCGTCAGTTGAACTCTAGCTCATAAATCATGCCTGCACACGAGTCGAACCCACTTATAGTGGTCTATACGACAGGACTGGGTGTAATATAATACGCTCTAGTGCTACAATCACGTGAAAACTGTGTGAATAATCGCGGGTCACCTACGAGTCGAACCCACTGAAAGTGGTCTATACGACAGGCATGTGCACTTAACTTGGATCCAAGATGAGCGTATGGTGCGGGAGGTGAACATCACGTGAAAGACTATGCCCCTATCTCTAGGCGGGAGTACTAACACCAGGGTGCAGGTTAATGAGCTCTCAATGCATCTCATCATACTTTTCATAACCTAACTTCTTAATAACCACACATAATCTTACCTGAAACTTACCTGAGCGCCCGCAGCACCAACAATCATGCGCATACAATTCATAATGCATATTCATAAGTATGTATGCATTGGCATGGCAATTCATTTATAAAAGCATTTACAAAGAAATTTCTGGGAAAATACGTAGTATATAGGTATATACGGAAAACAAAAGCCCACTCACTGATAAGTAGATGGATCGTAACCCCCGTGCCTAGCCTGGCTACGCTCATCCTCTGGATAGGTCTCGGCTATGTGAGAAACAACTGTTTTAACGTTATTTAAAGCACATAAACGAAACTAAGAAATAACTTCTCATACATTGCTCAATTGAGGTGTGTGAATATACCAAAATGATCTACACAACCTCAGGATCATCCCCATAATTTTAGAATTAATTTTTAAGACCTCACGCGCCCTCATGCGCCGACCAAGGCACGGCCAGATGCGCCACCCACGCGCAGGCACGTGCCTGGCACACGGACGACAGCTTAACTGCCGTTAGGAATATTCTGTGGAATATTCCGTTAAAAGCTAATGGTAACTGTTAAAATTGATTGACGCCGTTAGAATATTCCGTCAGTTTTGACGGAATATTCTCTGTCTTCTTCCTCAGAACTCTGGCGACCGTCGCCGGCGCCGGAAACTGGGTAAAACTTCAAACCTCTTAATCTAGCTCGATTCTCAATCATTTCCTACGTAATTGGTACCAATTTGAAGCTTATGACATGTAGAACCACGTTATACCTGTCTCGAGGTCCAACGTCAACGGAAACTCGCCGGAAAAGCTTCGATTCTCCGATCACACCTGCAACTCCTCGTAACTACGCTTCCCGTGGTCCAAATCTTGCCAACTAACCACTCCGAGGTTCGTGAGGACCTCCTAAAGCTTGCTTTGGTCCTGAAAATTGAAGAAAAACACCCATTAAAAAGTTGGTGAATAGTGACCAACTCGGGGGTTCGATAAACTAGGGTTCCTTACGTTCAAAATCCTTCGATTTTTCTTCTCCGAGCTTCATAAGAGTGTTCTTAAGCTCCCTACAAACTTAGAATCTCCTGAAACATCCATAATTAACGACCACATGAATAGTGACATAAAATGGAGTTCGGTTTTCACTAGTTTTCGAAGGTTTTCTTACCTGAAAATGGTACCACTCTACTCGTGTGAGCCTTAGGAATTCAATGGAGGCCTTGAAACCCTCGATCCATGAAGTTTTGGTTCGTTTGTGCGTTGTCCGTACGATTTCAAAGGGAGAGAGAGAGTGAGTCCGAGAGAAGCAGAGAGAGAGAGTCAACAGGAGAGAGAGAGAGAAGAGTGGTCTGATAGGTGTGTGTGTGTGTGTCCTCACTCAACTAATTACACAACCCTCAACAACCAAACCAAGTTTAGTTTCAAATGGGTCCTTAACCAAGTAATGTAAACCTAACCAAATCTTGGCTAATATGTTCCCACTAAATTGGAAACAATGCCATTGGTCCAAAACCCATAATTTTGGGCTTCTCACCTTAGCCCAAAATACCAAAACAACCAACGAGCAGGGGTAATTCCGTCCATTCATGCTTAGAAAAATAATATAATTACAAAAACTGGGATGGGCTATCACAAATGTGTCTTACTTGTAGGTATATTATGTTTTTTTCCTACTTTTTAGTTAGGTTTCATATCTCGCTTATAGGTATAATATACATTCATATATTCGTCACTTGAGTTAAGGTAGAATGTTTTGTAGATAATTTATGTTAGTATATTAGTTTTTTTTTTTGTTATAAGATATTAATTAGATTTTTTGGAGTTGAAAAATGCATAATATTAGAAGATTTTAATTGATTTTTAATATTTTAAAAAAATATAAAATGATTATAAAAGAAATGAAAACATGTAATTGATAATTGGACTTACTCCTAAAAACCATCTATATTTTTGGACCTAGATTTAAAAGCCCTTTTTTAGAACAGTGCAATAGAATATTAAACTATCTTCAAATAATAACTAATTAGACCTCAATGATGCAAAAGCCAAATACAAGTGACTGAGCCGAAGAAAAAAAGAGCGAGTAAAACCTTATATATGGTTCGTAAACTAAACTATTATTTCAATTATTGTAATTGCATAAGGATTTAAATAATTAAAATAACGAAATGCATGCTAAAATGTACCTACAATGGTGTTTAATTGTCAGAAAACGAAAATTATGACAAATTTTTCTTTTGTAATTTTCAAGTTGTTAAAAAAAAAACATGTAGACGGGTGAAAAAGGGGTAAATGGGTAAAAAAAAAAGGATAAATGGGTTAAAAAATGGATAAACGGGTAAATGGTTATGGTTAAATGGGTAAACGGTTATGGTTAAATAGGTACATGGTTATGGGTATGGGTATAACCGTTTATGCAATTACCCAGTAAACGGTTATAGGAGTGATACTGGTAGCTACTAGCAGCCCGGAATAGAATCACGCGGCAAAGAAACGTTGGAACCCCTAATCATTTATCAAAAATAAACAGGAGCATTTTTGTTCATCACTATGAACAATCGTATACACTCACTATGTACCTAATCGATTGACACATGTCATTTAGTTAACCTTGGTTAATTTTTTTTTAAAATTAAAATAGTAACATTTAATGTGAAAGTTAATTAGAACGGTAAAGGAATATGTGTCAATTGATTAGATATATAGTGAATATACACCATAATTATGATGGTGAGCAAAAATGATTTCAAAATAAATTCAACCTTTTTTAGCATTCTCCCAAAATATCAAATCAATACCAGAATCAAATCCTCTTATGATTAAACAATCATCAAAACAGTAAATTTCATGGCTCGTGCTATAAATGCTTTATTGATTAATAAATCATAAAGCATTGACTTGTTGTAAGATTAGGGATGACAATGGTTTAGTTTGGGACGAAAATGCTATATTCATCCTCAAAACCCAAAAATTAGCTATATCCATAACCGGAAATCATCCATATGAGATTATCCCATACCTACCGGATAACAGATTCTCCATCGGTTAATGGTTATACCCATTTTCGTCAAGCAAAAAATATATTCGTTTAGTTGGCGCATTATAATTTAGTAAATATTAATTTTGTCATTAAATATTCAATGTATAAAATGATTCAATAAACGGATCTTGTGGAGTACAAAAACTAAAGCATTGAATTTAAAACATTGATGATGTTGGCTAATCTTTAATATCTTCCATAAGCACCATAGAATTCTGATTGATTTGATTCAAAAATTTTGAACTTTCCCACAAAATGAAACTCACACAATGCAATTTTTGTATTCTTAAGGTAATGGGTTCAGTGAATGACATGATTTTTACCACCTGGAAAAGTAAGAATAAAAATACTTAAAAACACTTGCAAGAGAACAATGTTTTTGTAGTACGAATTCTCATGCAAGGTCGTTCCCATATGTATTGAATGAATATTTTGTATTTAAACTAAGGAAAACTAATCTGTAATTAACCATTTAAAACAAAATTTGGAAAAAAGTTGATTTTGGATTTTTTTTTAAATAATAAAAATGAATTTTAATTAAAAACAATTAAAAAAATTTGCCAAAAAATAAAATAACTAAAAGAAAACTGTTTTGAAAATAAAGTTGTAAACTAGGGTTCCGCCGTCACCTTAACAATCCTATGTAGTTCTTCCAATTACTTATGATTTTGTTGACCCTAAAAAATACCAAGCCTATGTGGAGCGCAGGCCTAGTAATTAATAAGCTAACTACGTCCTTCGGTTGGGCGCGCTGCTGACTTCTTGATCTTGTGATTGAGGCCGCGGAAGGAACACGTCTCGGCTTTCGGGTGATGGAGCAATATTAGAAAATATGAAAATAACACAAGAATTTCAATGATAAAAATCATAAAGAAATTCACAACATCACATGTGTACAACATTAATATAAACCACTAAAGAGAAAGTTAGAAAAATTGACAAATTTGGAGATTGAGGCTTGCATAAATGCAATGTCCTAAAGACAGAATTTCGCCCCTACTCTTGTGCTTGTAGTTCAGTAGGCGTCTGTCTCCCAGGCTTCAACAATCTATAATCTGAAGTCAAATCACTTCAATCTTCAGACTCTGGAGAACTTTATATATTCTGTACTCTCAAGACATGACTTGGAATTTGACTAACTAAGAATGAGAGAAACAAAGTGGGGAAACCCTATTTCTCAAGAGTTAAAATTAACTCTAATTTTTCTATTCTTAATGATAATGGTTTCATGGGTTTATATAGAACCCAAGTACTTCTTGTTAAAGAGATGTAACTTTTTATCTATAAGTATACATCATTTAACAAGGGAATGCACCTAAATAACATAATCTTTCTAAGAAATATGGTTAACACTATTTTTCATTCAATTATTAAAATTATATATTACAATATTTTATACTATAATATATAATTTCCAACAATCCCCCACATGAATGAAAAATCAGGAAGGATTTGAGAGTACAAGTGGACAAGAGATGTATTGGGAGAGGTGTCTTTTGGACTTGAACTTACCCTAGTAAATACTTATAGGGTTTACTTGGTGACGTAGTGGATGTAGAAGATCTTGAACAGTTCACCGCAGCAGTAAACCGAAACAATAAGCAACACACATCACTAATCCTAATATATTACGGTTCATACGGTTGTGTTCATTTTGGTCCTGAATAAATCCCGGATTCATGAGAGCTTTAGAGAATTTAGTCATCTCATTCTCATAAAAGCGACTCACTTTTACTCTCACATAGGTGACCACTGAATAAATCCTGGATTCACTGTCTTTAAGTATAAATATACACCCTGAAACTTCTGCAGACAAGACACTTCTTCCATCATAGGAATGAGGTACGTAGTGTGTTAACTTCTTTGAATCATGCCCAACCAGTTTGCCTATTGAACTTAGACCATGGGATCTTCAATCAACTAAGTTAGGTTTCCGCTTGACTGATTCATTAGTTATGTTGGCTCTAGCCTCATTCCCCTTGATGATCAACTTACTCTCTAGTCTAATCTTGAATAATTGGATCCACTACTAGGTTGACTTAATTCCATCTTATGAAATTATATTTCATATGAGAGTAGTTATTTTCCAATGTTAAGTCCTCGAAACATAGGTTAGGACTTATTCAATAATTTGCTAACACTTGGAAGTAGACTTCCCCCACATTTAAGGTATTTGTAAGAAGGTCTCTAAACTTGCCATACCTTAAACAATTACTCATTACAAGAGATGACATCTTGAATGTCGTTCAATTAGCAAATTACTTTTAACCAACCCCCACAATTCTTTCATAGTTATAGTTGCTTTTAATGGTATCCCTCAATTGATCATTTTTTGTACTTTCAGAAGTAGGAAGCAATGAAGACTATATCTTCATATAATTAGGGCCTTAATGCCTTACTAGCTGTTTTTGGAAAAACACTTATTGGCCTTCATCCTTTAGCTTTGTTTGGATCCAAAATTACATCATCGGCCCGTGCAATCAAGGCCGTTGAGTGAGCAAAGCTCCCAACCGTCGGATGGAAAAGTGAAGATAATTTTGTTATTAAAGGATAATATTATGGTTTTTATCATAATAATTATCTTTTAATATGAATTGTCTTGGCATATTTTTAATAGGGATAGATAAGATACAAATTATATTTCCAAGCAAGCATTACAGTTCAAATGGACTTGGGATTCTTGTATCAGTTTGGAGTAGCATGGTACATTAAGATGAGGTTTGAATAGTCATGATGCATGGTTTTGGGATAATTATGAAGTCAAGATAAAAAATGCAAATTGGAATGTCATTGGTGCATGGGAATTTGGACGATAGAGATCCACGTAAACTGCAATTTAGGCATTTAAATATTAAAACCAATCTTTGGATTAGATTGGTGCTATGCAAAAGATAAGGAAGGAGGACAATAGGCTAATAAAGTTTTACAGAAACCGATGGATAAGTCCTCCAATAAAGCACGTGGCATTGAGGGAAGGATATGCATGGTATTGTACCATCAAAAATCAGAATTGTTTCCTGGGGTCATAATCACAAATGCACATGGTCTACATCAAGGATTTGGGATTTTGATGTCGCATATTATGTGGAGACGGTGGTAGAATCTCAGTTGAACTCGACAAAGTTACTAGGTCGTGCCAAGCAAGAACTGAAACCTATAAATACAGAGGCAGTGGCAACGGAAAAGGCCCCCTTCCAATTCAACACACAAATTGCCCTGCGGAAACCTCTTAAACACCTTGAGATTTTATTTTCTTTTTCCGCCAACACATCTTCAGTTTGGATAAACATTACTGTGACGGCAACCAGTTTGGATAAATAGCACCGGAGTTGTAGAAGCAGCCGATCAAGGAGCACCTTCAGTTTGGATAAACAACACTGCTTCGAGATTGACTGGTTATTTATCCAAGTCTCGGTCGACAAGGATTTTTAAGTCCTTGTTGGTAGATGTCATCTCATCAGCCTTCTCGGCGAAGTGAGGTGTTACAGATTACTACATTCGGCACATTGAAAGCCGAATTTGATACTGAACTTCGCAGAACTAGCAGCCTTGTCTTCAGGCTCTAAAACTCGAAGGCCAAGACATGTTCCTTCCTCGGCCGTAGTCGCAAGATCAAGAAGTCAATAGCACACCCAACGCCACATCAATATATTTTACTCCCCGGCCGAACTCGGCCGACGAGTTGGCACGCCCTGCACACAACCAAATGACGTAGTTAGCTTATTAATTACTCGGCCTGCGCGCCACGTATGCTTGGTAGTTTTTAGGGTCAACAAGCTTATAAGCTTTCAAAATAGTCACAAGTCTCAAACCCTATACAGGAATGTTATCTCCCTTTTTGCCTCGACCCCCCACAATTCAATCGTCATCTTTCCAAGACAATGTTAATTAATTCATCTCAAAAGAATTTTGGGTTTCTCAAATAACTAATACTCTTGACTTATGGCAATACTCAGTTTGTAGTTGTCATGACATAACTTGTCTTGAAAGAAGCAGTAGACCATAATCATTCTTGGCACTACAAAGCTACATCTCTGTGATTTATGGCATCACGTTCTATAGTGCCTTCTCATTCAAACAATGCCAAACGGTGCATCCTTTTAACAACCTCGAACACCATCTGGTGATAGACAGAAACCATATCATCAGGTTCTTTAGCCCCAAAGTCCAAATGGATTACATTTTGTCTCTTTCTGATTATTAGGTTTCCTCAATAAAAAGGGATATTAAATCCTTCTTAGTGCCAAATCACAAAAAGTAAATATTACCGCAAAAAACCCATTGTTTACAGTATAAACAACTTTTCCACCAACTGGTATGAGAATGCACAAGAAAATTCATCATAAAGACAAAATTTCGCCCCTACTCTTGTGCTTGTAGTTCGGTAGGCATCTGTCTCCTAGGATTCAACAATCTATAACCCGAAGTCAAAGAACTTCAATCTTCGGAATTTGACTAACTAAGAATGAGAGAAACAAAGTGGGGAAACCCTATTTCTCAAGAGTAAAAATTAACTCTAATTTTTCTATTCTTAATGATAATGGTTTCATGGGTTTATATCAAGGTTTTAAAAATCGCTAGGCGCTAGTCGGGCGGCAGGCAGGGGCCTAGCGCCTAGGTGGATTTATGTAAATTTATTATATCTTGTGAATAAGTGCCTATTTACACCTAAAAAAAAACTATACTTGTATGGATAATAAAATAATGATAAAATGTAAATTAGGTACACCATTTCCATAAGTATTGGATGAACTTGTAGTAAATCCATCATTTGCAAATTAGGTACACCATTTCCATAAGTATACCACCATGAAAGCAAAAAAGAAAAAAGCACACAATTAATAAAAAATATTAAAAAAACCGCCTAGGTGCTGCCTAGCTCTCCGCCTAGGAATCGCTTAAGCCCGCCTAGCTTCCATTTTTCCAAACGCCTTGGCCGATTTTTAGAATAGTGGTTTATATAGAACCTTAGTACTTCTTGTTAAAGAGATGTAAATTTTTATCTATAAGTATACATCATTTAACAAGGGAATGCACCTACATAGCATAACCTTTCTAAGAAATATGGGTAAGACTATTTCTCATTCAATTATTAAAATTATATATTACAATATTTTGTACTATAATATATAATTTCCAACATCGGGTTCTAGAGCCTAAAGACAAGGCTGCTAGTTCTGCGAAGTTCAATTTCAAATTTGGCTTTCAATGTGCCGAATGTAGTAACTTGGTAACACCTCACTTCGCCGAGAAGGCTGATGAGATGACCTCTACCAACAAGGACTTGGAAATCCTTGTTGACCGAGACTTGGATAAATAACCAGTCGGCCTCGAAGCAGTGTTGTCTATCCAAACTGAAGATGTCGCCAGTTGCCTTCACAGTGCTGTCTATCTAAATCGAAGATGTGTTGGCGAGAAGAAAGGGGAAGAAGAAAAAATCTCAGGGTTGTTGAGAAGCTTTGGCAAGGCATGTGTGTTGATTTTGAGGGGCTTCTTATGTTGCTAATACTTCGATACTATAATGCCCGTACGCTTCATTGCTTATTGTAAAACTGCTTGCCGTGAGTATCTCGCGTGCAGAAGTAATATTTCTAAGAACATTAGATAATCCCGCGTATAGGCACTCCCACTTTTTTGGGATGTGATAATGCATGAAATCCCATCAATCTGGATTTTTTAAAAATTGTGATAATGCAGCTCCAGTGGATATAATGCATGCAATTGCATTAAAACCAATCAATGTCTACCATTATTTGGTGACAATCCAAACTGATGGTCCAATCCAAGTGTCATGCATAATAATAGTGAAATATCATGCCGTGACCTAATCCAAATAGATTTGATGTTATCCTGATGGCACGACTCTTCACTTGTGGCTTCTTCTGATGTGGTATATCCCAAGCAAACCCGCATAAAGAGATTAAAGAGAGAAGTCCTTCATTTCAACTCTTCCTCCATGCATGCATTAATCTTTCTGCCAATTAATATCTATTTGCCAACCAACACCACCATGTATTAGGACTCTTGACATAATACTCTGATGTTCCAATCCACACGTCTAAATGTCGAGAATCCCAAATCAAATTGAACTGTATTGCTCGCTTTCAAGTTGGAGCTATAACTTGTATCCTATTTATCTTGTACAAGAAAATCAAGATAATTTATTAAAGGGTTTATATCACAAATGGTCCTTGAAATTGACCCCATCAATCATGATGGTCCCTGAAATTGAAAATCGATCAATGTAGTCCCTGAATTTTAACTCGCGGATCAATGTGGTCCTTCTGTTAGTGTTCCGTCCAAATTACTTTAAAAAAAGTTTAGAGAACCAATTTTTCATGGTAAAATGATAAAAAATAACCCTGTTACTTATAATTTGGTCCACAGCAGGATTAACTGCATTTTATATGTTTCGGATCCCTATGTTATACTATTCAATTCTTGACAATGAATCGATTTGATAGCTCCGATATTGTCAAAAATACAGGCATTTATGGATTCTATGCGAAAATTGTTATGGATTAAATTATAAGAAATTTTTAAAATCAAAAATGAATATTTCTGAACAATGTGGATGTCACAATTTAAAATATTGTATAATCATTATTATTATACATTATAAAGATTATAGTTTATATTAAAATTTAATGGAATTCAAAAATTTTTACTTACTACCTCTCTTTTCTTTTTTCCATCTTCACTTTTCTCTCAATTTTTCATGGATTTGGTGCTAAAACTAAAATAAAAACAAAAAAAAGTGGTTCTCTAACCTTTTTTGGTCATTTTACCATGAAAAATTGGTTCTCTAACCTTTTTTTAGTGTTAATTTGGACGGAACACTAACAGAAGGACCACATTGATTCGCGAGTTAAAATTCAGGGACTACATTGATCGATTTTCAATTTCAGGGACCATCATGATTGATGAGATCAATTTCAGGGACCATTTGTGATATAAACCCTTTATTAAAAGATAACTATTATGATTAAAAATCATAATATTATCTCTTAACAAGAACAAAATTATCTGAACTTTCTTATCCGACGATCTAGAACCATGCTCACTCAACAGCCTCGATTGCACAGGCCGATGGTGTAACTTTGGGTCCAAACAGACTTATACATGCACATTTTGAAGGTTAGGTTTTCCTAAAGTATGCTCTACTTGTACCCCTAATCTAGACTGTATATCAAACATGTAATCTGTCTATTATATTCAAAGCAGATCTAAACATGCAAGACTGATTAAGCTTTATGAAACCTCATTCATGCTAAGTGAAATTACAATTATTAACCACGAGAATCCTTCTTCAATTTCAGGGACCGACCTCCGACCAAAATTGCATCAAATTACTTTTCTAAATATCTTAATGGTGATCAAGCATTAAAACAATTAGATAGTTTCAAACTCGGTGATTAATAATTCAAAACCTGCATGCATAAATTCATAAGTAAATTGAAAAGAAACTACATATTCTTGCTAAAACTCGTGGCCTCACCCTAACAAAAGAAATTAGTTACGCACAATCATAAAGAAAAATATTATTAAAAACATGGATAGAAAACACATTGTAAATAAACTTGAATCGTCAAAAGCTCTTTAAACCAAGTTCTCCAAAATGATGCCTCCTCAACCCTAATGGCTAATTAGCATTATTTATACTACTATAAAATAAAATCCTTCCTAGAAAAGGTCTTCTAGGAACTTGGAAATAAAATAGAGTAAGATATCTAGGAAATACATTCCTATTCTAACTTTGGAAAATCTGGCTCGTTCATTGTATTTTTTATAAATATCCACTAGTGTAAATATTTTAAAAGATGATCAGGCTCGTTCATTGTATTTTTCTAGGTCGAGGAGTGTTGTTGTAAAAAATATCAAAACCGGAGCTTAAATGACTATTAAATCATGATTTTTCCTTTTTAACCGTCCAAGGATTTCGTCTCATTACCTAATCCCCCAAAGTTTGTTTTGATTTTTGGCGTGTGTGACTTTAGAGTATATACAAACAAGTTTGGTGGTTAAATTTTTGAAATTAATTTTGCAGGCTGTGAAAACCAACGAAGGAATTAAATATGCCAAACATGTCTCTCAATTTTGCCAGATGAAATTTTAGTGGGTGTAGTCAAATTAGGATTTGATAGGATTTTAATAGACTTTAAAATCCGAGTATGGTCAATTAAGATTTTAAAAGACTTTAAAATCAGGATGTAGTCAAGTTAGGATTTAGCAGAATTTTAAAGAATACATTCAAATCCAAGGGTAGTCAATTACATTTTAAAAAATCCACCCAAATCTAGGTGTAGTGAGAATATCAAAGATTTACTAGGATTTTAAGGAATGGGGGATTTTGATGGATTTGAGGGTGGGTAATATAAATACCAAATTCTATCAACAATCCAACCTCCCCCCTCTGATTTTTGTCATGCCAGAATCCAACCCTAATCCTCACTCACCTCTCCTCTCCCACTCTCCCACTCTCCCACTCTCCACCGAATCTCCCATTTCCCATTTTCACTATTTGATGATCTCGGATTGTGTTTCGTGTGGTTGTGTTGATACTGCACGGAGAATTTTCCAACAAATGTGAATCACTTTTCGTGTGGGTGTGTTGATAATGCATTGGGGCTTTTTAGGTTTGGGGAGCTGCTAATGCTAATGCTAATCACACTAATAGCATACACTAGGTGATGAGTAATCTACCCAACACCACTAGAATCTCATCTCATCATCCCATTGCTTAATGTAATCTTTCATTTCATTTTTCTTCTGGGTAATTTCCAATTTCCAATTGCCCATTGGCATTTGCTGCCACTCAAATCGTGCTACTGGACATTCAAATTAATGAATGTCCAAATCATGTATTTTGGTGAGTATCAGATCTTGAATTTCTAACGAGTCATTCTTCTGACCAGTGTGTGTGGCCGTAGCCTTCTACATAGAGGAAGTATGGTAAGCCTACCACCAGCACCAAGGCTTTGGATCTGACTGGTTAAAAGCTATTGAAATGAGAAAGGGAAAGACACATTATAAATATATATATTGACTACGCCCGGATTGGTTTGTATTTATATATATATATGTTTACGTTCCCTTCAAATTGTACACGAGAAAGAAATTCCTTTGTTGTAGGAGTCAACTAAATTCTAAGAAATCCATCCAAATTCATAGAAATCTATAATAAAAATCCATAAAAATCTGTCAAAATCCATGCAAATTGTAGAGTCTATTAAAATTCTTTGAAATATATTACTTAAAAGAAGTTCATTAAAATCCTCTGTAATTCAAATTGATTACACCCCAGATTTTGCCTAACACAATAGATATCGTAAACCCTAAATTACACCTTCGAGAGACGAAATACGAATGGTTCGTCGTGTAAATATTGCCATTCTACGTGCCAAGGTTTTCCCTTGGCGCGCAAATTTTATCGGACAGCGGTAACTTAGCTTTGCCTGTCAAATTATTTCGTCTAGCAAAAGCTTCTAAAGAAACCAAAACGTTAACCGATTTTGCCAAACGAACATAGTATTCTGTTGGATAAAATATATTTATCCAACGAATTGTCGTTAGTCAGGCAAAACTTTGTCAGATAAATTGCAATTTCTATTAGTATCCCCATTTGGGTAATGTGCCATTTCGCGCTTATCCATTTAAAGAAAGAATACGAAAGTCTTCTATACATGATGCTAAATTACTCTTTATTAAGAAGAATCAACTAATATGTTGGAGATTTAGGAAGCGAATGTGGACCTCTCTGGTAGTTATCCTCTTCTCAAAGTGGTTATTGTGGATATTTTTAAAGTTGTTGACTAGGCAGGCGAAGATGTGTGGAAACGAATTCAAAGGTTCTTTCGACAAGAGGAGAATGATGTAGCGTATGAGAATAAATGACTGGTTGGGTCTCATCTATCAATGTCATTATTTTTCCTCTCCTTTAATTGACTTGTCTAGTAATTATCCTAGTATTAAATTGACGAAGCTCTAGAGGGACAAGGAGGGGCGGCCGCTCCTCTGTTCGTCGGAAATCGTCATTGAGAGTGAGGATTCTGCCCCTTTGATCTTTCAAACCTGCTAAAATCTGGGTTTGCTTCTGGTTTACAGGGCTGCGCCGATGCTGCTGCGTTTATGGAAGGTTTGCTGCTGCTTCAACAATATATATGCTGCCTGTCGGTTCTAGAAAGTTGAAGCTTTAGGCGGAGTGAACGAGAGAGAGCTAAAAAGCATGTGTAGTGTTCAAACTTAGACGGAGAGAACGAAGTAAACAAAAATAGAAAATGATGATAATGTAGAGATCCCGTGGGATCCAGGAAGCATTTTTATTTTAAAGATGTTGATCAGTGATTGAATTAGTGAATAATATAATAATTGTAGTTCAATAAGGGATTGAATTGATTAACGATGAAAAATAATAATTTTAGAAAGAAAAAAAAATTGTTTTTTAGGTCAAATATATGTTGGGAAAACCTTCTTTAGTGTTAAAAAATGTAAAATGCACCAATGTTTATGCACCGTTTGGAAAGGGTGTCCCAATATTGGTGTCCTATAGTCCTTGTAGTGTCACTGTAGAAATTTAGGTTCAAAGTGTATTTCTATTTCATAAAAATGGTCTGAATGTACAAGGGCATATATGTAGGAGAGGGAAGTAAATGGTTACAAGCAACCATCTTTACATGAAACCCTAGAGACTAGGTAAACCTAGGACATACACTTTTCCTTAATTTAAGGTGATTTATACCAAACACAAGACTAAGAAGTAATCAACAAGTTAAAGGCCTTGAATCAAGGAAAATAAGAAAGGTCGGCGTTGATATTGTGCAGCCATGATTACTTGTGATACAAAGTGACTTGCTAGGATTTAGTGACTGGTTTCCAACACTCCCTTCAAGCTGGATCGTGGAGTGTAGTCGAGCCAACTTGCTCAAAAGTCGTTGAAATTGATGAGAGGGCAGTGCCTTTGTGAATAGGTCAGCCAATTGGTCATGGCTTCGAGTGAAGTGAGTTTGGATGATGTGGGATTGAACTTGAGCTTGAATGAAATGGCAATCCACCTCTATGTGCTTGGTTCTTTCATGAAAGACAGGATTGGCTGGGATGTGCATGATGCTTGATTATCACACATGAGGGACATGGGAGCTTTACTTGAGAACCCTAAATCTGAAACAAGGCTTTTAAGCCAAATTAATTCACATGCAGTGGTTGCCATTGCTCGATACTCCGCTTCAGCACTGGATTGAGCAATAACCTATTGTTTCTTACTCTTCCATGTCACAAGATTACCCTTAACAAATGTGCAATATCCTGTAGTGGATTTTCTGTCAATGGCACTACTTGCCTATTCTGCATCTGTGTAGGCACTGATTTCAGTGGACTGAATTTTTGACATAAGAACGCCTATGTCCATTGAACCTTTGAGATAGTGCATAATGCGTTTGACAAGTTGAAGGTGTTTGTGGGAGCATACATGAACTGACATGACTAGGCTAACAACATAGGTGATGTCGAGGCGTGTGATAGTGAGATATATAAGCTTGTTGATGAGGCGATATTATACTATATATTTTACTCTATTCTTATTTATAGTTTATTGTTTATTTTGGTAGAATTTTGATACTTTGTTATGTATTTTCAATGTAGGACATTCGACTTCCTCTAGAATAAAAAGTGATTAAACAGATGAATTTTGGAATGATTTCAATTGGAGGATGTTCGTGTGCCTTTCAATATGATGGGGTCAAAATTCCAGATTTTTCTACCAATTCGTTTGACCGTGGCGATGAAATAAAGGCCCAGAGCGCAACTTTCTTAGATTGACGTTTCTAGACGTTTTGGGTATTTTGGAGGTCAAGATGTCATATTTTGAGGAATATTCGTGTTAGGGACATCTCAAGCTTTAAAAAGAGACCTTTCAAGATCAAATTGGAGTTGATTTGATTGGTCAAAAATCTGATTTTTTAAGAAGTTTGAATTTCAGTTCAAATAGGAAACCTTTTATTTCCTAGTTATCTTATTCTATTATGTTTCCTAGTTTTTAGAAGACCTTTTCTAGGTAGGATTTTATTTTGTAGTAATATAAATAAATCTTTTTAGCCATTAGGAACGTACGCATCAATTTGGAGAACTTAGCTAGGCTTTGACGATTTGTATTTCAAGGTGTTTTCTATCCTTTTTCCATTTCAATAAAATTCTTTTTGTTTTATGGTTGTTCGTAACTAATTTCCGTTTGCTAGGGCAATGCCTTGAGCCTTAGCGTGAATGTGTAGTCCTTATTTAATTGCTTATGATATTATACATGCATACTTTGAATTATTAATCACTGTGTTTAAACTATCTCTATATCTTAATGCTTAGCTACCATTAGGATGATTAGATAAGTAATCAAATGCAATTCGATCGGAATGTCATCGGAGGATTGAGTATTGTTTCTTGTGATTGATAGTTGTAAGTTCACCTAGGGCGAATGCCACGTCTTAGGGGTTGCATTGTTTTTCAAAGGGTTTTCACAAAGCGTAATGAGTCATGCATGTTTATATTTGATCTGAATGCCACAGACGGATTGCATGTTTGATATATGTTCTAGCTTGAATGCCACAAGTAGAATATACATAAGGAAAACCTAACCTTCAAAGTTGCATGAGTAATTCATAAGTACTTGGTAAAACTACATAAAATTATTAAGGGGACGGCAAAACTCTAGTGCCCTTTTATCATTATTTTCTGAGATTGTCCCTTTCAAATTGGTTTATTCAATTGTTTTAATTTAAAATTCGTTTTTAATATTCTAGGTCATAAAATCACATTTTTCCAATCTTTGTTTTCAAATAATTAACTAAGATTTTGGTTTTACATAAATTGTTTTAAATAATCCCTGTAGAAACGACCTTCCTTGAGCTGCTATACTACGACTACCTTGTTCTCTTGCAAGTATTTTTATCCCTACTTTTGCATGTGGTAAAAATCCCTATCACTTGCCAACCATTCTTTGGTAGTAGCTTATATTGTTGTGAGGTTCTCCAGTCAATTCAATTTTCATTTTACTGTCAAAAGGTGTGATGGCAAGCTTGCAATTAGAGAGCTCAGCTTCATTAAGCAGATCAACAACGTACTTTCTTTGATTGAGAAATAACCCTTTGTGAGATGTGGCCATCTCAATACCAAGAAGTACTTTAATCTCCCAAGGTCCTTAATGTCAAATGTGTGGTGTAAAAAGTGTTTCAACGCATCAATTTCACCCTCATTGTCACCAGTGATGATAAGATCATCAACCTTCAAAGTTGCATATACATAAGGAAAACCTAACCTTCAAAGTTGCATGAGTAATTCATAAGTACTTGGTAAAACTACATAAAATTGTTAAGGGGACGGCAAAACTCTAGTGCCCTTTTATCATTATTTCCTGAGATTGTCCCTTTCAAATTGGTTTATTCAATTGTTTTAATTTAAAATTCGTTTTTAATATTCTAGGTCATAAAATCACATTTTTCCAATCTTTGTTTTCAAATAATTAACTAAGATTTTGGTTTTACATAAATTGTTTTAAATAATCCCTGTAGAAACGACCTTCCTTGAGCTGCTATACTACGACTACCTTGTTCTCTTGCAAGTATTTTTATCCCTACTTTTGCAGGTGGTAAAAATCCCTATCACTTGCCAACCATTCTTTGGTAGTAGCTTATATTGTTGTGAGGTTCTCCAGTCAATTCAATTTTCATTTTACTGTCAAAAGGTGTGATGGCAAGCTTGCAATCAGAGAGCTCAGCTTCATTAAGCAGATCAACAACATACTTTCTTTGATTGAGAAATAACCCTTTGTGAGATGTGGCCATCTCAATACCAAGAAGTACTTTAATCTCCCAAGGTCCTTAATGTCAAATGTGTGGTGTAAAGAGTGTTTCAACGCATCAATTTCACCCTCATTGTCACCAGTGATGATAAGATCATCAACATAAATAAGAACCACAAGTTTTCCACTTGAACCATTTTGAATAAATAAGGAGGAATCTGCATTGCTTCTTGTGAATCCTACCTTTCTAACACATAACTTATCTTGGCATACCAAGCCCATGGGGACTGCTTCAATCCATAAATCGCCTTGTGTAGCTTACAAACCATTCCATTTTTCACTTCAGTATAACCCGGTGGAGGTTGCATGTCGATTTCTTCTTGAAGTTCTCTATGGAGGAAAACATTTTTTACATCCATTTTGTACAAAAACCAACCATAATTGACCACAATTGATAGCAACACCCTCACAGTATTCATCTTAGTTATTGGGGCAAAAGTCTTTTTTGTAATCAACCCCAAATGTCTGAGTGAAACCACGAGCCACTAGTCTGGCTTTGTGTCTCTCCATGGAACCGTCAACCTTTAGATTAGTTTTGTAGATCCACCTACACTACAAAACAAAGTGTCATTAGCAAGGGTCAAATACTGTTGGAAAAGGCATTTTGCCGTCACAAATACTTATTTTCGAAGGGAAAAAGCCCTCGCTGAGCGTCGGAAACTGTCCCATTGGAAATACTTTTGTTCCGACTAGCCGTCGGAATTAATGCATTTTCGACACACATGACTCGTTGTTAATAGTTATATTTATGTTGGAAATGAATGTTCAAAATGGCAAACTTATTTTATTTTCAACATGGAATTTTGGTCGCAAATACTTATAGAGTTGTCGAAATTACTTTTTGAGCGACGACAAATATTTTTTGCGATCACTTTTTTCTGACCAAACAATTGTGTCAGAAAATCTTTTTCCAACAAAATCATCTTTTTTTACGAGAGTGCACAATCATCGCAATTACAATTACCGACCATACAATGTTGTCGAAAATACATAATGGCTTGACAGAAATAGGCACAAAAACATATTTGCTATGATTAAGCATCGTCGAAAATATGTAATTCCAATGGTGAAGCTTTGTCGGTAATACATATTTGCAATGGCAAGCTTCGTCGGGAATAAATATATTTTCGACAATGAAGCCTCATTGAGAATATATATATATATGCAATGGTGAAGTTTCGTCAGTAATATATATTTCTGACGGTGAAGCTTCATTGTAAATAAATATTATTGACCATATTTAGTCGTCGCAATTTTTTTCATAACCAATATATATATATATATATATATATATATTTGCAATGGTGAAGTTTCGTCAGTAATATATATTTCTGACGGTGAAGCTTCATTGTAAATAAATATTATTGACCATATTTAGTCGTCGAAATTTTTTTCATAACCAATATTTGGTTGAAAATGGGTTTTTCCTATAGGAACGTTTTTGTTAGAAATGTGCACATTAACAAGAGGAATTTACAATCGAAAAGGCTATTATTCTATTTATAATTAAATTATATATTGAAATTAAAATATGATAAAAATAGGTATGTAATCGTTACTAATAAATTAACCAAACCATTGTATTAAATTTCTCAATATCCAAGCAAGATTATTCATAAAATTATTTAAAAAAGAAAATGGACAATAGTTAAATTGGAAAAAAAAAGAAAAAAAAAGAACAATACCCCACGAATAAAACTTAACAAGTTCAGATATTTGGCAATATCAAAATGAAAGTATGATGCACTACTGATCTTCATGTTGAGCATCTGACCAAAACATTCTCCTGTCAAACAAACGATAAAGAGAGTAAGCAAAGAAATAATATATTATTCAACAGTAAGACAAAAAATAAAAATGAAATAAAACAATTTACCATAGAAGCAGATGGTCCTGAGCGCGCATAATGCTTACATGTCATGTTGGAGTATTCAAGGAAGATTGGCGTGCCCATATTGTGCTTCTAAGACTTCATATTGCAGGTTATCTCATGGGTCAAAAATGTGTTATATGGGTCAATTTTTACCGTCTAACCACTCATGGTGTGTAAGCAAAAAAGCAAGTTCGATAATACAAGAGAGAAAACGGTTACACCTAATAGACCATCTGGTGATGATGTTATACAAGAACTGGATGAATTAAGAAATATAATGCATGGCAAGCAGAACAAGCCAACGATACCTGGGTTTGGAAGGAGGCATAATTGGAAAAAACATTCTATATTTTTTCAATTACCTTATTGGAAAACACTTTTGGTGCGTCACAACTTAGATGTTATGCACATCGAGAAAAATGTATTTGAGAGTGTGATTGGCACATTGATGAGCATTGATGGTAAGACAAAGGATTCTTTAAATGCTCGTCTTGATCTTCGCGAAATGAGTATAAGGGAAAGATATCATCCAAAAGTAAGAGAGGATGGTAAGCTTTATTTTCTCCCAGGTGACTATACATTGTCAGATGATGATAATAAAGCTTTATGTAAATGGTTATCTGAATTACAAGTTCCAGATAGATACTTTGGAAATTTATCTCGATGTGTGGCTGCTGGAGAACGTAGTATTTATGGTATGAAGACCCATGATTGTCGCGTTTTCTTGGAGAGATTAATTCCCTTTATAGCTAGAGAGTTATTGCCTAAAGACGTATGTGAGCCCCTCATTGAGCTTTCTTATTTTTTTCAAGGAAATGTGTGCTAAAGTGCTGAGAGAAGAAGATTCGAATGTTCTTGAAAATCAAATTGGTATTACATTATGCAAGATGGAAAAAATATTCCCTCTTGCCTTCTTTGACATCATGATTCATCTAACTTGCCATTTAGAATGGGAGGCAAAAACAGCGGGTCCAGTGCACTATGAGTGGATGTATCATGTGGAAAGGTAATGTCGATTTTCAAATATTATTATTACATAACATTTTATTTGATAGCAAGTTATATTCTCTAATATCAAATTTTACTATCTGGTTAGGTATTTGCATAAACTAAAAAGTTATGTTCGTAATAAGGCTCGTCCAGAAGGATCTATTGCGGAAGGCTACTTGGGAGATGAATGCATAACATTTTGCTCTCGTTATTTGCATCGAGTTGAAACTAAGTTTAATCAAAAGGATAGAAATGATGATGAAGGTTAATCGTCATCTGATACATCTCGATTACCTATGTTTTCAACACCCGGTAAATCTTTTGGGAAAGGTGTACTTGAAGAGATGGGTATCGAACTCTTTGAGGCTGCCAAGTTTATGTCCTACAAAATTGTGATGAATGTCTACCTTTTATTTAGTAAGAAATCTCTTATACCATATGAACTTTCAGCATTCGATCTTTTACAACTTATTTTTAGGATTACAATATTTTAATATATTAATTTCACTAACTCCTTGTTATTTGCGCAGAGAACATAAGAATATGCTAATGCATTCTGGTATTAGAAATGTGGAAGAGTCACATAGGCTTCAATTTTTAAATTGGTTTCAGTGTATGTATAATATTTATGTGAAAACTATTGATTATTAGATATATTGTTTCTACAATATTTTCCTTTCCATGTATGCAGATCAAACAACTATACTATGATAACAAAGTTGATAAGCAAATGCTTTTGTTGGCTCGCGGTTCGGAACGGCGAGTAAAATATTATCCTGGTTACTATATGAGTGGGTTTAGGTTTCATACATTGCAACGTGACCAGAATAAAAGAAACACAAAATTGGGGAGTTATAGTTAAGGGGGAGAATCACATTGATAGTGTGCCTTGGTATGTAGTATTAAAAGATGTGGTTGAGCTTCGTTACACAGAAGGCAATAGAGTTGTATTGTTCAATTATGAGTGGTATGACATTGTGCAAAAAGGAACAGGTTATAAGATAGATCGTTATGGAATAATTAGTATTAATACAACTCGCAAGTTGAATACTAAAGAGCTATTTGTGCTGGCAAACCAAGCAACCCAAGCTTTTTATGTGAGAGAGATTAAAAATAAGGCTTGGAGTTATGTGGTGGAAACAAAGCCTAGAAATGTTTATGAGATGCCTAATGTTGATGATGATGATGATGAGCCTGATAGGAGCATATTTATACGACTTAGTTGGCTTGTTTTCGTGCATTTATGTTGTTATTCCTTAGTTAATTTAGTATTTTAAGCTATTTTCGTGTGTTTGTAGGTCCAAAGGGTTAAAGTATCAAGAAAGTGCATTTTGGAGCCTTTTGGAGCAGTTTTGGGCATAAAATGGATAGCATATGCTTGGAGCAATGTAGATGGACGAAATTGAAGACCAAAACATGTTAGGAATCAGCCAAAGAGAGGAAGAAAATTAATTCAAGTCAAGGAAGGAAAAGGAATCCAAGAAGAAGGATTGACTAAGTCAAAGTTTCCTTATTTTGACCTTTGACTTTCCTAATCCAAAACCACAAAGGATTCAGCCACAAGAAGGGTTCCTAAACACTTTAGGACACTTAAATATAGGTTCTAGAAGACTTAATTCCAGCCACAACAAGGAGCCGCACCTTCCCCTTCACTCCCTTTTCAATGCCGCACTAAATCAGCAAACTATCACCTTTCCCTTTCCTTTTTGTTCATGCCGCACATCACCTTCCCTTTTCTCCTTTTAATTCTGATTTCCTACCTTTTCTTGGAGGATTTGGAGTCCTAAACATTACCTAAAATTATCCCAGCCGTGCTCCTTCCTTCCCCTATAAATAAAGAGCTTTGCCGCACCCTTTTGGATGATCTCACACCATTCCACACATCCATACACCATTCTACACACATTCAACCATTCCTTTACATAATTCACCACCCCAAATCACCACCACAACCTTGTGCCGCAACCTAGCAAGGAAGAAGGAGAGGAGGAGAAGCCTTGGACGCATCTGCCATTCAAAGTTTGGATTGCTGGACGTTTTAGGTGTATTCTACCTTATGTTCTCATTGTTTATGTTATTTTCTCTTTGTTTTGATGTGAACATGAGAGGCTAAACTTGTTTTAGCTAGAGGAGACTTTGAAACCATGATTATATGTGCAATATGAGTTGATTAATTCCAGTTATGATTTCTTGAATTGTGAATGCAATTTACTTAACTGTTTGATTCAAAACTTATTCTTGTATGTCGATTAAGGTGGCCAACTTAGTTTGCATGCTTGAATTTGATGCTAGAATATAAGGGAGTTTCACATAATCGTTACAAACTTATATTCACAAGTAGTGAAGGTCACTAGTCACGATCGCGTTAAGTTAAATTCCTGGCATGAGTATCATGATGTCATAGTTACGAATGCCTTGTCAATGCTTATGATTTTCATAGAACTTAATGATCTCTGATTGTATCTCTATTATGATGTCATGTAGGGAACTTTTGAAGAATGCTTTGGGTTGTCGAATGATGTCATCCAATCCAATAACACAAGGAAAATCTGAGGGTTAATTAGTGATGTCACGGTTAATCTGGGGCATTGTCGTTTATGGTTCAATGGAAGAGTAATTGGAAGTCAATTCATGTGCATATATATCATGTGTGGAGAAGGACCCTCTAGCTAGCCCATCAACCATCCAACAAACCAATTTCATGCCAAAATCTGTTTTGTCTTTAAATTACTTGTTTTACTTTCAAATTCGTCCAAACCAAAACCCCCCTTTTACTTTCTTATTTCAAAGTATTTAAAATCTGTTTTGTTTGTGTTTTTAAGTGTTTTGAGTCAAGCCAAAACCAATTTTCGTCCAAAATCATCCCTAGTGTCTGGAATCTGTCCAAAAAAGTGTTTTTAAGCAGTTTTGAGTGTTTTTAGCTTGTTTTGAGTCTTGTGAACCTGTTTTGAGTCTCTTGAGTCTTTTCAAACGTTTTTAACTTTGTTTTTGTGTTTTTGAGTCAGTTTAGAGGTTATTAGCAATCCCTCCTAATACCCGGTCCAGAACGATCCCTACTTATCCATACTACAATTGTCAACAAGAGGGTTTAATTTGTGTGCTTAATTTTTATCACATCAGAGCCATACCAAGAAGAAGAGGCACATGGGGGTATTCAAGCCAACCAAAATGATGACGAAGATGATGAAATTGTGGGATAAGCTCTCATTGTGATTGTGTGTTTTTTTTTCTTTCTTTTTTTTTGTCTGAAAATTTAGTTGGGGAAGTGATGTGGTTATACTTTGTTCAATGTCCATGACAAATGTTATGAGTTAACAAAGGCATGCAAATGATTTCTTTATGAGTTAACAAAAGCATGCATTTCCGACAGAACTTGAGACTTTTTCCGAGGACATTATGTGCATTGGTAATAAAAACTTGTTTGATGCCATATTACCGACGACCCATATTTTATGGTCGCAAAAAGTGCTTTTTATGACTGTTTTTTGGGCCCTCGGAAACTCTTCATCGGTAATGACTACTTTTTTTGTAGTGGTTTTTTAGCCAGCATCTTGTTATCTTTAAACTTGGGCTTTAGTTCAGGGTGTAGCTCCCAGCACCTCTCTTCTATGTGTCCAACAGCATTGCAATACTTACACTTTAGATGAGGGTTTTTTCCTTTGTACACCTTGGAGTCATGTTGCCTGTGGTTTGCTGTATAGCCTTGAGCCTCTGGTAACTTGAGATTAGACTCCATATTCATCACCTTCATTCTTGCTTCTTCACGTTGCACTGTAGCACAAACGGTCTTGAATGGTGGTAGTTCCATACTCATTAAGATGTGGCTCTTGAGATCCTCATATTCTGAGTTAAGACTTGCAAACAGTTGATAGATCTTGTCCTCTTCAACTCATTTGAGAAGAATAGTAGAAATCGTGGTGTAAGGGAGGTACACGTCCAACTCATTCCACATAGTCTTCAAACTGTCAAGATATTGAACAAAAGATTTTCTTTCTTGCTGAAGGCAAACAATATCCTTTTTCAACTAGAATAACCGAGCATAATTATTCTGGTTTTCATACATATCCTTCACATATTTCCACAAATCTTGTGAGGATTATGAGTAATTGAATATTTCAGCAACATGTTTCTCCATGGTGTTGAGGAACAAGAACATGACAAATTGATCCTTGCACAACCATGCTTCATAGGTTGGGGAAGAAGAATCTAGAGCTTCAGCACTTCCATTGATGAACCCTAACTTTCCCCTTCCTCTTAGGGCAAGTGAAACTGCCCTAGACCATGGAAGGTAATTTAGTTCATTCAACAAGACTGAACATAGACGTTGGTTGGTATTGACCTCTACCTCTAAGAAACTCGAAGGGGATGCCTGAGAGCTATCTTCCTCAAGGTTAACTGAGCTTTCTTCGGCCATTACTGGAGCTCAAAAAGAACAACAACGGAAACAAAATGGGCAGAGACAGGTTAAGGATGACACTGCTCTGATACCATGTAGAAATTTAGGTTCAAAGTGTATTTCTATTTCATAAAAAGAGTTTGAATGTACAAGGGCTTATGTAGGAGAAGGAAGTAAATGGTTACAAGCAACCATCTTTACATGAAACCCTAGAGGCCGGGTAAACCTAGGATACACACTTTTCCTTAATTTAAGGTGATTTACACCAAACACAAGACTAAGAAGTAATCAACAAGTTAAAGGTCCTTGAATCAAGGAAAATAAGAAAGGCCGGCGTTGACATTGTGCAACCATGATTACTTGTGATAAGAAGTGACTTGCTAGGGTTTAGTGACTAGTTTCCAACAGTCACCAAGACAAGTATCATTTTCATATATCAATATGCTAATTGCCATATCCCACATGCGTCCGATTACGGATTTGGAATAAATCTCAAATCTCATGGTTATGAAAATAAAATTATGTATAACTCCAACTGTTTATGTTTGTTGTGTGGACTCTTACTCAGTGA
This sequence comes from Cotoneaster glaucophyllus, assembly GCA_036320875.1. Lineage (NCBI taxonomy): Eukaryota > Viridiplantae > Streptophyta > Magnoliopsida > Rosales > Rosaceae > Cotoneaster > Cotoneaster glaucophyllus. The sequence continues at coordinate 21,705,519 of CM070067.1, forward strand.
TTTAACGGTTTCGGCTTGCACAATGATTTTTCATTATTGGAAGGAATTAGTGATCTTTCATGGAATAAGTGAAGACCAGAAGGTGTGAAAGCTACAAGTTAGTGTATAAGCTTCTTACATTGGTTTTGGTGTTACTGATTGTAACCACTTTAGTGAACAGAGTTTTTTCCTCTATAAATACTGTTAAAACACCACTTCGTAACAAAATAGGAAATTAATGGTTGAGTGATAACTTAATTGTTTACATTGAGAGATATGTTTTTGTTTTTATTGATGATGAGTTTATTATATGACGTTGTCACGATACGAAAACTTGTTGGTGACAATTGTAATTTGTTTATATTCATGCATTATAAACCACGTTAATGTTGTCTACTATTTAAAAGGATTTGGTTGTTAACATTTTTCTAGGACTTTTTTGCCGTTTTAAATTTAGCCATTTTTTCAACCATTCTTGGCTTCGCCTCTGACCAATATTTTGTAATCTTTTTATTTTAAGGACTCATATGCATCTTTAAAGTAGTCGATAAGCAATTAAGTAATACTAGGGAGACTAAAATTTTAAACTAAACTTGCAAACTAAGGGCTGGTTTGGTATTGTTGTGCTTTGAAAAAAAACTGCTTCTGCTGTGATGTGAGAATAAGCTCATTTTTGCTGCTTCATGTTTTCAGTTTTTTTTCACCAAAAACTGTGAATATAAGCTGTTTTTAAGTGTTTATGAAACACCTTTTTGAGCTTAGTTTTTTTTTATACCCACTTTTTATAAAACCACCTCAATACCAAACCAGTACTAAATGATGTGTCACCAATAAAAAGTAAGTACATTAATCAACTCTTAAATAATAATACAACCATCAACAATCACATTATTTAATTTACAAAATTAAATTTCTCTAACATTACTTGTAAACGCTTAACTTTTAGTTATGTGAGTGAATTATTAGTAAGGCTTGCTCAGTTGTACGTGGTAAGTGAATCTCGGTTCCCTCTCGCGCGTGATTTTTTTTTCTTTTTTCTTTTTTCTTTTTTTGTCAATGCAACAGTTCAGGTATTCTTTTTCAAAAACGAAGACCTGAAAAGGAAAAAGAAAGGAAAAAGAAAGACCTGACGCTTCTCTCTCTCCCTCTCCTCCTCTTTCACTGGTTTCGCTCGTCTCTCAGCTTCACTGATCGGACAGCTTATTGCTCGACAGCAATAACGATCAATACTCCTACACCGCCAGATGTAAGGACTGACCCCTCTACTTTTTCCGTCTGGTTTTTTTTCATTTTCCGTTTCATTCTTCGTTTCTGATCGCCTAGGGTCCTGGTTCTATCAGGCATGTTCGAGCCGGCTTGAATTACGAAAATTCACCTGCTTACAGTAATTGATTTGGTTGGAAGCTCTGATTCTGTTTATCTTTCCAGCAGCAAGAGGACGAAGAGATGCATGTGACTCCTTCGGATTTAGCTGGAAGCTCTCGGCCTATCGGAGGTTAATTTCGTATTTTTTGCCATTTTTTTTTATGATTCATTGTTTGAATTTCATAAGTTTGTGTTTACAGTGTGGTTTTGAAGCTTTGGATGTTGCATAATTGAGCTGAAAGAATTAATTTTCGTGTGTGTTATGTTGTGTGCATGATTAGAGTGCAAGTGATTTAATTCTCTTCCGGGTTTTGATAATCTTGTTTTGAAATTTATGGTACTTGGTGTGGTGGTACTACTATTAGCTCAAGTGGAGCCGACTAGTACATTTGAGGATCCTCCAAAGATGAAATTCACCTGGACAATTGAGAACTTTACTAGGATGAACAACACGAAGCACTACTCGGACATCTTCGTTGCTGGCGGTTATAAATGGTATCTTTCCTTGTCAACCGCATGTCAAATATTGATTTTGCACTCCTTTAGTTGGTTTATAATTGTATGTCGGTGATTGGGTTTTAAATTGCTTTGTTTTGTTTGATCAGGCAGATAATAATGTTTCACATGGGAGACCATGGGGAGTGGTTATCAATGTATTTGGATGCAGCAGATTCCGGGACATTGCCATATGGGTGGAGTAGATTTACGCACTTCAGCTTGGCTGTAGTTAATCAGATCCATACCAAGTACTCAGTAAGAAAGGGTATATTCCTTTATTAGTCTTATTTCCTTTTAGCATTTAAGTATCCGCTTTTTCTTGGTCGGCGTTTCTGTTTTCTCTTTCGTTCAATAAGAGCTTTGGTTGTTGTTGGGTAGTCATGTACACCCAAGGGTTTCAGTTAGAACTTATTATTCTTGGAGTGAATGTACTCTGGTTTCAACTGCACAGTCATTGGGTGATGCCATTTGAACGCAATCAGTCTAAGTAGTCACCCTAATATTGTTTATTATGAGGTTATAATTCTGATTTTACTCCTTGAAAAATCAAAACTATAAAAATAATTCTTCCACTCCTTTCTCTCTAACATCTTGGCCGATGGCAGCAGCTCCATAGCCTAATTGAAAAACAATATTTTAGTCCTTCTATAGGTGTTTATATATCAATTATGGACAACAAGAATTTACTTGGAAACCGTGTGCAATTAAACAATTATGGACAGATTGAAATCTAGGTAATGAAAAGGCTGAACATATTAAATCAAGGGTTTTCATTTATTAAGGGATCAGCTTGAGGTTGGACTGTCAACCTTGTGAAAATTGGCTTTGCTTATGCTGTACAACATTAATTTGAAATGCCTTTGCAAGTGGCCCTCTACCACAATGGTAGAGAGGAGTGTTGCCCTTGCATCACGCCGTGGGTTTGAACCCTGTCGGCTTCCTAATCTAACAAATCTATTGTTTGACAAAATAAAAATTTGAAATGCCTTTAACCATACTTTAATCATATTATAGAACTTACTTTAGACCTTTGTCCTTGATTGTTGTATGATGTTGCAGCCACACAACACCAGTTCAATGCAAGAGAAAGTGAATGGGGATTCACATCATTCATGCCTCTTGGTGATCTTTTTGACCCTAGTAGGGGTTATCTGGTGAACAGAACAGTTGTGATTGAAGCTGAAGTTGCTGTCCGTAAGGTTCCTGACTATTGGTCATATTATATTGGGCTCAAGAATCAGGGAGCAACTGGTTATATGAATTCTCTACTCCAGACTTGGTACCATATACCATACTTCAGAAAGGTTGTTTACGTGATCTCCTGTTGTTATTGTAAAATAAACATGAATTGTCTTTTGAAATTTATATGCAAGATCTTAATTTTGGAGTTACTTACCAGTGTGTGCATCATATGCCGACAACTGAGAATGACGTGCCTTCAGGAAGCATCCCTTTGGCACTGCAACGTTTATTCTATAAACTTCAATATAGTGAAAGCAGTGTTGCAACTAAAGAATTGACCAAGTCTTTTGGTTGGGATACAAATGATTTGTTTATGAAACATGACGCGCAGGAACTTAATAGAGTTCTTAGTGAAAAGCTTGAACATAAAATGAAGGTATGGGAATGTTTCAGTTTTTTTCCATGAGTATAGTTTGTGTTCCATTTTCATTCTGATGATTGTTCTTTGGGTCCAGGGAACTGTTGTGGAGGGTACAATACAACAGTTATTTGAAGGACATTACATGAATTACATTGAATGCTTCAATGTGGACTACAAATCTAAAAGGAAAGAATCTTTTTATGGTAATATTCTTTGGTACAATTTAAAGTGTTAAGAGTGTGAAGTAGTTTGTGAATGTCAAATTGTCAATACATGCCGCTGGTTTCTTCTTATTTCTTTGCAGACCTCCAGCTTGATGTGAAAGGCTGTCGGGATGTTTATGCTTCTTTTAGTAAGTATGTGGAAGTTGAACGTCTTGAGGGTGACAACAAATACCACTCCAAAGAACTTGGTTTGCAGGTGAATTACCAAATTCCATTTATACTGTAATTCTAATCTGAGGCTGCTATTAGTTGTTTCCTTCCGCAAACCACTTTACAAAACGAGTGGTTTTACATTATTTCCTCTTCCACTTGGAGTTTTAATATATGGTTCTCACAACGTTATATTTTAAGTTCTGATTGAATGCCGTCCTTAGTTTTTTCTTTCCATGAAGTCGCTTGCTGAAGTTACTATCTCTCACGTATATTACTTTGCAATGAACATTTTAAAATATTGTTCTCAAGGAATATTTTGGATGTTTATTCCAGGATGCTAAGAAGGGTGTTCTGTTTATTGACTTCCCTCCCATTCTTCAACTTCAGCTAAAGCGATTTGACTATGATTTTATGCGGGACACTATTGTTAAGGTTTGTACTGGAAGCTCATCTTCCTGCTTCAACTTCACCTGTGCTTTATACATGGAGCATTGAAAATGTAACATTTTAGTACTAAGGTTAAGCTTCTTAGTCGAAAACGAAAATTTAGCATGTGAAAATAGTTTCTTTACATTTTTAATTTATCCGTGTGAAGGACGTGAGCCTACCTAATGGTTTCAATCTTACTTTGATTTTAATTTTTTTCATTATTGCATGATAAAACCCTAATTGTATGGGTTTTTTTTTTCTTTTTCAGAAAAGCTGCATCATGAACATTCTTTTTCACCACCGGTTTAATTGAACTTTATCAATCTAGTGCATTTTTTTTATCTGAATTATATATATTAACCTAATTCGTTTTTAACTCTTGGGCTACAATTGTCTGTTCAGTGCGATAATGACATTTCTTATATGGCAAGCAAATAAGTTATCACGGTAAGAATGTTGTATTATTTGTATTTTGCAGATAAATGATCGCTTTGAATTTCCTCTCGAACTTGACCTTGATAGGGAGAGTGGAAAGTATCTATCACCCGAATCAGATAGGAGTGTTCGCAACCTGTATACTCTTCATAGGTATCCAACCGTAGAAATAGTATTAAAGAAAATTCCTAATGAAATGTATGAAAGACGGTTACTCAAATCTGCTTTTGCATCTACCTGTTTGGTGCTCTTCATGTAATGTGTAGCTTTGTAGATTTTACTATGTAACTGGTTACTTACTATGATAATTATTTACTGTTGCAGTGTCTTGGTTCATAGTGGTGGGCCACATGATGGACATTACTATGTTTTCATCAGGCCAACCCTCTCTGACCAGTGGTATGGATCTCCTGGAATCAACTCTCTCTGTAATTATGTATCACATACAGATATACACATGCTCATGCGCACACAAACATACATTTAATACACTGCTCGCTTACTTTGCTTCTTATTATTATTTTATTAGATAACTGCTATTGACACTCCAAAATTCTCATTCTGCACTCCTCACAAGTTATTTTTCTTTCTAAATATAGAAAGTTTGGAGTGCAAAATGAGAATTTAGGACTGCCAATAACAATTCTCATTTTATAATTAGTATTATATTTTTAATTTTTTTATCTTTCTGGTTCAAAAAAGAGTTGTGTTTGTTGGGAATCTATATTTCTCACATTGCTTTTCCCATGGATTTGGGCACCACAATTCGGTTTACCTGACTGCCTGATTGACAACCATAAAGAAAGCACCTGTTATGTTATTTGCATTTTTTTTTCAAGTATTAATTTGGTGTTAGTATTTCTTTGTTTGGATTTTATGGATGACTAGGAGTGTTCTTGTGCATGCATTTCAATATGTTCATTACTTGTCAGTTGATGTAATTTGACCTTGCTTGTTTTAGGTACAAGTTTGATGATGAACATGTGACAAAGGTGGATGTGAAGAGGGCTTTAGAAGAGCAGTATGGTGGTGACGAAGAGGTAGTTTGTTTGTGGCTATATCCCAATTGCTCCACTCATCCTTACTTTTAAAGTCACTTAACTGTCAACTGACCTATTGTTGTCTTCTATTCCCAACAATTGCTACAGACCGATCCTAACTTCAATAATACTCCTTTCAAATTTACAAGATACTCAAATGCATACATGCTTGTGTATATACGGGACAGTTGTAAGGACAAAGTAATATGTAACGTGGATGAGAAAGACGTAGCCCAACATCTGAGGGTAAAATGCTTGTCTTTACTTCTAGTTAATGGTAGTATAAGTTCTGGATTCTAGTGTCGGACTAAGGGGCTGAACCCATTTTCTATGATTCATTTCAGATAAGATTGAAAAAAGAAGAGAAAGAGAAGAAAAAGAGATTTAAGGAACAAGCACACCACTACATTATTATTAAGGTAGAGCTTTCTTGTTTATCCCTGTTCAGAATCTTCAGATGAGCTAGTACAGGTATTTGGTGTACATGAAAATATAACAGCAAAATTTATTGATATGTTTAGGTTGTTCGGGATGAGGACCTGGCAGAACAAATTGGAAGGGATATATATTTTGACCTTGTTGATCATGACAAAGTTCGTAAATTCCATATTCACGAACAAACGTCCTTTAATAATTTCAAGGTACAGTATTACAGGCTGACTTTTGTGCATTTTTTGTCTTCTTTATCCCTTACTCCATTTTTGGGCTTATGGGAGATTGGTGATTTGAGAGCAAAAAGTTCTGAATTCTGTTTTATTGATTATTAGAATTCATAATTTGGTAATGACTAACAGGAGGAGGTTGCAAAAGAGTTTGGCATACCACTGCAGTTTCAGCGTTTCTGGATTTGGGCCAAGAGACAAAACTGCACCTATCGCCCCAATCGACCATTGACACCTCTGGAAGAATCACAATCAGTATGTACTTCACAATTCCTATCTTTGAAAGGATTTTCTAAACGAGCATAAACTTGGAGGCACTGCTCCCTGTTCCTTTCGTAATTCATAATTCTCATTGTGTCTCAGTTTTTACTTTGCTGTGTCCGGCACTAAGTTTTCAAGTTTATGAACAAATGATTATAACTGTCAATTTCTCTTGCGAAATTGGAATTTAAAAAGTTCTTAATTTATATTTCCATAATCATTATGCTTCCAGTATTGGACGAGGCATTTTAAATGAAGTTATTATAGTATAAATTTTTTTTGATGGGCAGTGATAAACATTTGACCTCAGATTTTGAAATGATTGATAGTGTTCTAGCTGTACATTGGTGCCAAGAAGAGCTAACGATAACCCCTTGTGTTTTTACAGATTGGACAAATTGGAGGGGTATCAAATAAAATGCACAATGCGGAGCTAAAGTTGTTTTTGGAAGTAGAGTTTGGACCAGTAATCCAGTCTTACTATATTCTTGTTATGACCTGTGTTTTGAGGCTTATTGTAGTTCCAATTGCTTTATGGAAGACATCATTTCTTACATTTTCTTCTTGTATAAATTCTCCAGATTCTACGTCCTATTTCTCTGCCTAACAAAACTGAGGAAGATATCCTGCTTTTCTTTAAGCTTTATGAACCTGAGAAACAAGAACTACGGTATGACTCTTTCTGCTCAGCCGAATAGTTCTCTTTTGACTCATGTTTGCTGATTTAAGTTTCTTTTCTGTTTCCAGTTTTGTTGGCAGGCTTTTCGTGAAGAGTTTTACTAAGCCAGTAGAGATTTTAGCAAAGTTGAATCAACTTGCTGGTTTTTCCCTTGATGAAGAAATTGAAATTTATGAGGTGTGTTAATGTAGCTTCAGCTGTGTCTTAACTTAATATATACGTACATTTAGAATGTATATGTTTGATGCATGCTTTGCCGTAGCATTCTTATACAAAAACTTATTTATGTGTTTGTCCTACATTCAGGAAGTAAAGTTTGAGCCTTCGGTCATGTGCGAACGCCTTGACAAGATGACCTCATTTCAGTTGTGCCAGGTAATTGTTGCTATATTGCATGCTTGGTATACTGTAAATATGTATCTGTTATAGGTTTGTTGGTAGTTAATCTGTTGCTTTGCTTTTCCAGATTGAAGATGGGGACATTATATGCTTTCAGAAATCTACTACGCTTGGGATTGATGATGGATGTAAATACCCTGATGTTCCTTCATTTTTGGAGTATGTGCACAATTGCCGGGTACTGGCTGCGGAAATTTATACTTTGTTTTTAGTTTAAATTAGATGTCATTATTCAATTAGTGGTTTTTCACATCCTTTTACTTTGTTGTCACTGTTTTTTTTTTTTATATTGTATTTTGTTGAATGTTGAACCTAACTATATTGGATGATTTGATGTTATACAGATCGTTCATTTCCATTCTTTGGAGAAACCAATGGACGAAGATTTTTGTTTAGAATTGTTAGTACTTAACCATTGTCCTTCATAGTTGTACTGTCCATCATTATTTTATTGTTTGGTGCCAATGCTATAACTGTTTTTTTTTCTTTGTTGTTTTCTAGGTCAAAGCTACACACTTATGATGATGTGGTGGAGAAATTAGCTCACCGCATTGGTTTGGAGGATCCTACCAAAATCAGACTCACTGCACATAACTGCTATTCTCAACAACCTAGTGCCCAACCAATCAAATATCGGGGAGTAGAGCATTTGACAGAAATGTTAACTCATTACAATCAAGTAAGTGCATCGTATTGGTCTCCTCTGTTGTTTACTCTCCCTCATAAGCATCATGTGGGGTGGGTACTAATTATGCTTTGCCTTTGACAGAGCTCTGATATTTTGTACTATGAAGTCTTGGAAATCACCCTGCCAGAATTGCAAGGCCTGAAACATCTAAAAGTTGCTTTTCACCATGCTACAAGAGATGAGGTCCATGTGAAATACTTGGTCTGCATCTTCTGTGTGTGGACGATTGTGCACATCATAATCTTGTGTTATTTGCTTGCAGGTGGGGATTCACAGTATTAGATTGCCTAAACAGAGCATTGTTGGGGATGTGATTAATGTACTTAAAACGAAGGTAAAGTTTCTCTCTCTCTCTATGCATTCCATGTATTATCCGTGACTTGCCATCTAAAAATTTCTGCCAATCGTATGAGAAGTCCTCTGTTTGTTTTTTGTTTTTCATTTTATGTTTAGGAAAGCTAATGATGCTTATCATACATTACTTTAGGCCTGCAGAGCTTGTAAAAAATATGTGACCTTTAATTGAAAACTACTCTTTTCCCTCCCTCCTACTGGTTTTTGTACTTTCTGTCCCGTTGTTGTAAATAGTGGATTACACTCAACCTGCAGTGGTGATCATTACTTGACAAAAGTGGTAGAAATTGTTATCACCGCTTCTTAAACAGTTTTCTTATAATGGATCTTTCTCAATGTGTGGTGTACCTGAAACAGGTAGAGCTGTCTCATCCAAATGCAGAACTCCGACTGCTTGAGGTTTTCAATCACATGATCTACAAGGTAATTACCACTGGTATGCCTGATGTATCAGCATGTTAGCTATTTTTTTCTGGTCTTAAGTGATTGTAGCCTGCCCCATTTGTGATGCTGATTTGGCATCATGGTGCTTTTGCATATTTTCAGGATCTTAGTGTATCGGAATCCCTTCTATTGTATAGGACCGATCTAATTTTGTCTGATGTAGCACTCATTATTCCTTGTGTTCTTTTTCAGATCTTCCCAAACAGTGAGAAAATTGGGAATATTAATGACCAGTACTGGACTTTGCGTGCAGAGGAGGCAAGTCCCTTTTCCCCCTCTTCTTTATTTAGTTTTATTTTGAACAGTTTCTAGTTTTATTCTTTTGAAAAATTTTAATAGCTTTATGGGCAAGATTCGTAATTCTGTTTGTTTTCCCTTTCTGGATCAAAATCCCTTCTACTGTATAGGATTGAATTGGATTCATATCATACCAGTGTTCATGTAGCTGTCTGTTTTTTTTTTCCTGTGTATCAGATTCCAGAAGAAGAGAAAAACTTGGGTCTGTATCATCGCTTGATTCATGTTTTCCACTTCACGGTTACTGTATTGAATTTGAACCAGATGGTAGAAGTAAACTATTTGATTACTGTTAAAGATGATTTTACCCAAAACTGTGATTTTTTGAAGCGGTCTTATATTCTTATTATTTGTGCATTTTACAGAAAATACAAAATTTTGGGGAACCTTTCGTATTGGTTATCCATGATGGGGAGACTTTAGCTGGAGTTAAACTAAGGATACAAAAGAAATTGCAAGTCCCAGATGAGGAGTTCTCAAAGGTACATGACCCACGCCTTATATTCATTGGGATGGGGTCACTAGGGCAAACGAGTGTTCCTTCGCTAGCATGAATGTTCTTTTATTTTGCTTCCTTGTCGATTTCCCCATTTGTTGTGCAGTGGAAGTTTGCATTCTTGTCACTTGGCCGTCCAGAGTACCTGCAGGATTCTGATATTGTTTCCAGACGATTTCAGGTGTATCTATAGTCTATCGCAACTCATGTCCCCCTTTCTTTCATATTATGCCTGCAGGCCAATCTAAACCATGTTTATGGGTATTGCCCAGGTGGATTTCTTTTTTAACTTCCAACATTTGAATTTTTGTTTTCCTCAGAGGAGAGAATCTTTTGCCACATGGGAGCACTGCCTTGGGTTGGAGCACTCTGATAAAGCTCCTAAGAGGGCCCACGCAGCAAATCAAGTAAGTGCTGTTGTAAATATTTCTTTTCCAACCTCTATATGCCAGGCAGAGCCAACTCCATAAGAAGACGTAAGAATCCGACCGAGCCCACATTCATTTTTTTTTTAAATTTAATCTTCGTACTGATCTCTGGAGTCTGATGCAGGCTTGCCAAGTAACCTTAGAGTCCATGTCATCTAATGTCGGCCATGAGACAGCAAACAGAGAAATTGAAATGCAAAATGATGGTGTGGATGGCCCTGCTTCTCCAGCAGTTGATCGAACTCTGAGAAGACTTTCTGCTGCAGAGGATCTATTGAAGTCCACTTCAGCCAGAGAACCATCAGTAGAGGCTTTGGCTGCATTAGACACTGTGAGCCGCTATGCAAGGAGCAGCCTAGACACTCTCGGCACGAATGGGGCGTATGAGGAGTTCAAAGCAGCCTTGAAACTCTTGACTGAACAAGGGATGATCCATTCAACGATCACTTCCATGCTCAAGGATCTTCTTTCGTCTTTGGAGGGTGAAATGCCGAAGTACGTGGCTGCAGTAAAAGAGATTGCCCAAGCTGAAGATTTTCCGGTCGAACACGAAGAGATAAAAGTTAAAATGGGACTGGCCATGCAGATATGCCAAGAGAGAAAAGACATTGTGGCCAATTATGATGCCAAGGTTACGGAACTTGAGGCCGAACTGGCCCTAGTTAATGCCCAACTGGCGCAAGTAAAGGCGGAACGAGCTGAGGCAATGGCAAATCTAGAAACTGCCGTGGATGAAATGGAACCTCTCAAGCAGAGGTTCGCAGATAGCTCTTTAAAATCTGAAAACTTGATTGTCAGGCAAGCTACCTTGACATTGCAAAAGTGTGGTTCTGTTGGAACCTGGGCCGTCCTACAAGATGTACTGAAGAAGTACTTTAAGTTGTAGAAATATTTGCTTTTGTGAATAGCCCCTTCTTGGCTCAGTTTGTGCTGATGTGTATTTTTTTCGTTTACGCTCCTACCCCTCCTCGTGTGGTTACTCGGAAAAAAATTGTGTTTTTGGCTTAATCTGCACCCTGCTAAAAACGGATCTTTGTTTAACAAACACACATTGTCTGACCAAGATTTTACCTCATGGCAGAAGGAATCGGAGTTAGACTTCAAAGTAAAAAAATCCAAGATTTTGTAAATTAATGAAAGAAAAACCAACATGGTGGATGGGTTGAGCTCTGCTCTTGCAATCGGGTCGTTATGACTACCAGTTGAATATCTTGACGGTAATGACGGGATCTTGTACTTTAACCAGTGGCTCACTCTAGGGGTTGCTATTTTTGTTCGTTAATGGCACTTGGTTTTGCCAGCTCTCATCTTTTCAGTTTTTATCCTAAATGGCCCATGAAGTTTAGCTAAATTATACAGTTTGGGTTCTGTCACCTATTAACAGTCCAAGTGATCGGATTGTGATACAAGTCTGGTCGTGTATCCCGACACCTATTATTTTAACGGGTCAAGTCACCCAAGAACTTTTTTTGGTGGTGGATGGAAATTTATTTCAATGAGGCAACGCTCAATAACAATCAAACAAGACCAAATGATTCAGATATATTCTTTTCATGGAGAGATGAAAAATGCCAAGGTGAGTTCAATATTGTGTCCATGGTCGGACGAAGAAGATAGTCCAGTGATTTATAACTTTATGCTCAAAACGGATTCGTATGTCCTCAATTGAAAATATAAATCAAAGTATTAAAATCTCACCAAAATATACTAAAATAGGGTAAAATATATAGTATAAAATCGACTCATCACCTCTCTTTGGAGCACTGATCAGTATTATAAACTTGAATAATTCAAGTAACTCGAGGCTCGTAGTAATCTTTGTGCTTGGAAATGATCTCTCAATTCTTTTATCCGTTAAGAGTTGCTGAAGTTTATAGTGCCATTGCTAAAAATAAGTCTTTTTTCTTATCAAGAAACTTGTAGTCAACTTTGTTATTTTTTTGATACAACGTTTTAAATATCTACATTAAGGGGTGAAGGTCGAGATTCGAATTTAAGATTTCTTAGTTATAAGTAAAGAGGAATATCACTACATTTGTAGTGCTGAGTGGCAACTTTATCTATCATTTATAACTTTGGTTTTGAACTTGTCATTAATTAGAGTCGAACATAATGTCTTTCATTTTCAAGTGTTGAAAAATATTGCTAGTATAAAATTAACATTAAAGAAGTAAACTGTTAAAACATAATGAATGAAAAATCTAAAAATCGCAACTGGTCCTTTATCATAGTGGTGGAAAGGTTTTGAGCTCTTACATGTAGGTTCGAACCCGGTCAGTGGCTAATCCTATGCTCTTCGAATATGGCCCACTACTGCTCTCAACCAAAAGCATTCCCGAGTTGTTTCATGTAAGGCTAGAATTTCAGCATGATTAGACGAAGTGGCAACTAAGGTCTATTTAGTTGAACTCCAAGAGATTGCGGTGCCTCTAACGGTAAAGACATAATCCGTTTGAGAACGCGCCTTGTGCAGATCAGACAAGTATCCAGCGTCGATATCACAATGATCATGCAGAGTAACTTGCAAAGCATGAGCACAAGGAAATCCTTTATGCTTCAATTGGACACATGAGCACTGTTGTTGATTCAACATAACAACAAAAGAGTTCCTATTCCCCCGAACCTCAAGTACATCATCAGATGACCTACCAACAATCCAATGACTACCTTCTTGAACAATATCTCTAAGATCATCTTTTTTTTTTTCTTCTTCTTTTTTTCCGGACATAAGAAAGAAAACCACTTTTATCGGACATCATGACCATCAACCTTCCCCTAATTGATTTAATCAAATTAAGAATAGGCATGTGACGCTCTTCGAAATCATTGCGTTAAATGATTATGCAGCTGCATTATTCATTTCGCCCCACTGATTTCTCCAAAAATGTGTAATAGAATAATGTTCTTTGGGAAGATCATCTAAAAATGAATCAAAAATATCTCTGCCAACACTTCTCATTTTCTCAATATTTCTATCAAAATCTTCAACACTACATGCATATGCACAATTTTTGAAATACTCACATAACTGATCATTCAAAAACTTATTACCTGCACATTGCCTCTCTAAATTTTCCCTCAAATGTATAATGCAGAAACCATGAAAAGCAGTAGGAAAGTACTTCGGAATAGCATTCAAACGCCCATGATGTCGGTCAGTAATGAACGTGATCTTCCTTCTTTGGTAATTTAATATCCGAGCTAAATGTTCAACAAATCGCGTCCAAATGTCTTCATTTTCTATGTCAACAATACCATAACACATAGGAAAAATCTTTATATAAAAAATAATTATTATATCACAAAACAAGTTCTGCAAATAAATATAACTGATGATGCACATTAATAAACTCATGTTGCACTTTAATAACAAATCTACAGAGAAACAATAAACTGAGTCATTAATAGTTTTTGTAAAACTGATGCTGCACAAATTGTCACACCCCAAAAACTAGAGATGTGAGATTAAGAGAAACAACTAGAACAAAGTGGTTGTTCAAGGATGTAAAACAAATATCATCTTAAGATGATGTCAACGAAAATTTCTATTTCACAATTTCATTAAACCAAACTACAAAAGTTAATTTAAAGAAATAGAGTTAAAGACCTCGCGGTAATACAAACTAAAAAAAAAAAAAGCGACCTGTACTGTAAAATTCACCGAAAATAACTCGCTCAAACAAAAAAATGTGAAAATTTCCAGATCCAAAGTAGACACATGAAACCGGGTTGAGTTAAAATTTCATAAAATTTCGAGCTCGAGAAGTATAGGAAAATTTAAATCTAAAACATGCATGCTGCTGTTTTACTATAAAAACAATTTCAGCAGCACCAAGTTACTTTGTAAATAAAACTGACTACATTCCAAAGGGTAAAATTCTGAACTTAGCCAAAATGTCACCTACGTAGGATATACACACCCATGGTTTTAAACATAACCAAGTTCATAGTGATTCTTCAAGAGCCACTCATAAAACCTTACATATTATAATGATTTCACAAAAAGTCTTCAAGGCTTCTTACAAGGAAACATATTCAGGCCATTTGATGAAAATGTATATCAGCAAAAAAAACTATACAAGCCAATAGACGAGTAGTTATATATACATGGTTTTCATAGCCCAGGTAAGTAGAGACTCTAACCCACTGAGGTCTACAACAACTTAGTCTACTACACAAAAAGAGAATCGATTACAAACAGAGACTAACTATACAAACACTATGGCAGCCCACCCAAAAGATGTGTACGCCTTGACTCCCTACACTAGCCCACACTAGAGCTGCCACTTGAAACTCGACTCTACACACCTGAAAATACATGTTTAGGAAAACGAGGTGAGGATAAAATGCCAGTAGGGGTAAGTCCGTAGCCATTTAAAATTTCTAGTGCATGCCGAAAGTAGTAAGAGTGATTCAAAACCATTTATATTCACTACTACGTAATCCAACAATATGAAATATGCTCGAAAATGCTTGGAGGTAACATATGACAGAAAAACCAAAGATTTCGGAGCATTAGTAGCTTGATAACAACGGTACAACACACAAGTTCAAAGTCATTTCTTTTGTCATAAGGATAACAAAGCCATTATCATTTTAAAGAATCACTAGCACAACAAATCACAAAGATTTTCTTTTATCCCAAACAAGTGACAAACAGATTGAAAAGAACCGTAATATACCTGGCCAATATAAATATCACACATATTTATCACTTTCGTAACTCATTCTCATAGCCTCCACACATGGAGCTTTCCCCGGGGAACCTTGGGTCATTGTGCCCATAATCAAACAACTTCACGGGTCTTTGTGCCCATTCATACATTTCTCAACATTCTCAACTGCACAGGTATTATACCACTTTCCATCTACTTTCACAATTCGAACATTCGTATCAAGATGCTTCAGAATTCGATATTGAGTAAAATGAGGCATGCACATCAAAACACAATTTTGAAAAAATCATTGAAATCACTTTAAACTCACCAAAGTCGTAGCAACGAAATTCAAATTATTAAAATCAAACTAAAGAGAAATATTTGCTTCACTTCTTTCACATAATCGAAAATGGAAAAACATTTCAAATAAGCTTGAAATAGTGCTCAATTGCCAACAATTCTTGATCAAGTAAAAATGAAAAATCAAAATATGGTTAAAACTCCCCTAACTCAACTCAATTTCTTGATATTCAACTTCCAGGGTGTTCGTCGACTTGTTCTGTAGTCCCCTTGTCCTTCTCTGACTTATCTATAAGTAAGAAAAATCATCACACACTACTTATACAAAATACCAAACAACATACCTTAATTCAAGGTTAATTGGGGAGTTTAATCAAACACTTGGTGCTCAACTCTAAACCATAACATGAACTATGATACCTTCATGTTTCCTACTCTCACCCAAACTAATTCATGGGTTAACAAACCAAAATCAAATAGATCCCAAAGGTAAGAAATAGATACCTTAAATGGAGGCAAAGGAAGGATCCTCACTTGTTCTAATCTTCCCAAGCAAAGAAAACTAAACTCCTCTTCCTTAGATTTTCTTTTTGACAAGTTAAGAGCTAAAAGGGATAACCCCTTTCATTTCTTTCAGCTGGAAGGGAAAGCAGCTAATTGAGAGGTTTTCTAGAACCCATCCCCTTTTAATCCTATAACGTTAGTTTTTTTTTAATTTTTTTTATCTCATTTTAAGCCGAAGCTTGGTCTCAAAAGTAAGAGAACTTTTAATGGCCACAAGTAATTCACTCTTAATCACCACCTAAAATTTTGAGGATATTACACAAATGCTAATAAAAAAAGTAGAAATTCTTAAATGTATATGGGGGTTCCCCCAACCCATAAATTGATTCATAATCCATTAACTGGTTCTAATCCATTGTACATTAATAACTGATGATGCACATTAATAAACTGATGCTGCTTTTTAATAAACAAAATCCATACAAAAAGAATAATCTGATTCTCCAAAAATAAATAAATATTGAAATTCAAAACAATACCACAAATATTTAATTTATAACAATTAAAAAAACTTACCATTATTTGCATTTTTAGCACAACAACCAAGAAGAGTACTGGTATATCTTCCCTTCAAAAGCGTACCATCAAGGAACAATATTGGTCTACACCATCGGAATCCTTTAACACAGCTCCAAAAGATATGAATAATCTTTCAAACCTATTACTATCATTATCAAGTTCTAGTGCACAAACAAATCTGTCATTGGCACGCACAAACTCATCAAAATACCAAGGCAAATATCCAAAAGAGATAGCCTCATCACCATTAACCTCGTTATATGCAATCTCTTTACCACGCCAAGTTGAATGGTATTTAACATCAAGACCTTAACTCTCATTCATTTCTCTCATAACATCCTTTGCCTTGATAGACTAATTCGAACGAATCTTAGCAACCAACAAAGAGGAAAAAACAGAAGGATAAAACCTTTTATTTAATTTTTTTTTAATGATAAAACAACCACTAGGATGTTGCACAGCAGCATGAATACGCCATTGACACCCCTCCGACAGTTTCTTGGAGCAAACAGCAGTATCATGCTTCCAATCGTTCCTAGTGTACTTGAAAACAAAACCAACCTCAATAGAGTATTGTGTAAGTTTTCTACGAAACTCAACTGCACCATCTTCATAACTTTGACCCTCATAAGACATATAACTCTGCCACTCATTTGTTGCATAATGGTGAGGTCCATAAGAGCCACACTTACCCAAATATTGGTTCTCATCTCCATTACTAGTAGTTTCACTTAGACAAGCAGACGACACACTACTAGTAGGAACAATAGACATCTCTTTCTTAGCATGAACATAAACATCAACAACTGGATTTGAAATCAAATTATTCACCAATAGAAGCGTCTGAATATTTTCATTGCATTCTAATAAACAGTTTGGTTGCCTCTGAATAATGAGTATTTCAACAAAAAGCCTCTTGATGACAAACTTGGAAACCTAAAAGTTAATTACCCACACAAATCCCCATAACTAGAGTGCAGATAAAGCGACACAACTACTGTACAGTTTTCATACACACTTCAACATCTTAACAACGAACATGATCTACACACAAAAAAAAATAAAAAATTAAACTGATGCTGCACAGAAATAATTAGATATATACATTCATTTTAAAATGTAAATCTAATAATCAATAAAAACTGATGTTGCACAAAGGTTTCAAAATGATAAACTTAAGAAGATTCTGTAAAATTGATGCTGCACAAATATTCTGTAACGCTGATGCTGCACAAAATGCCAAATGATTAATAATCCATTAACTGGTTGCTAATCCATTTTCATTTTAATAAACTAATGCCAAGTGATTCTTTATGATTATGTAAAACTAATGCCAAAGAAGATTTAAATATAAAACCAGAAGAACAACTTATCTTCGAATAAACTTGAGAGATCAATTTCAGAGAGGAAGAAAAATAACAGAGAAACAAAAAAAGAAATTGAATGATTCGAATAAAAGAGAGTAAATCTGAAGCTATATTTCCGTCAATCTCCGCCGATCACGTTTAACAGAAAAGGGAAGGGTAAATACGTAATTCTGTTTCTAACGGAAAAACAAGACATGATGTCATCTTACACGGGTTTAAAAAATGTCCCTCCTTGAAATGTTTAAAAAATGTAGTCTCAATATATAATTAAGTATTGAAATTATTCTCTAAGTGTAATTTTTCCTTAAAAAGTGAAAGTTTAAAAATAAAAATTATGTATTCAAATTCCATTGTTTTTTAGATTAACCAAACAAGAAAATTCATAATTAGAAAAGAAATTTATAAATTCTGAAAAATAAAATTTCGTCATTTCAATTTCCGTCATTTTAAAATTACTTAGTAATTTTAATTTCCTCATTGAAATACAGTTGACACATTGGTCCAACAGAAAGAAAGGGAACAGAGGATGAGTACGAAGCGGTTGCGGAGGCCATGGAAAGAAGATGTCGTAGAGTGGGGCACCATGATACCATATAAAATATCTTTATATATAAAGACAACAACCCCTTTTGGGGTCACAGGCTTCACCAAAAATATTTGGACAAAAATGCCCCCAAACAAAAAAGTATAAAAGCAATCCAAAATAATGCATCAAATAATGCAGGGGTATTTTGTCTTATAAACAGTGTTTTTTAATAATTAATTATTTTTGTACAGTTTTTTTTAATTAGTACCTAACTTTTTGGGGTCACAGGCTTTATAAAAAGTTTTGGACAAAAATACCCCCCAAACAAAAAAGTTCAAAAGGAACCAAAATAATGCAGGGGTATTTTTGTCATATAAGCAGTGTTTTTTAATATTTAATTTTTTTTGTACAGTTGTTTTATTTTATTTTTTATAATTAGTACCTCACAATAAGCTACAAATAATGTAATTCAATCAATTGTTTATTAAATATTATTTTTGTTGCAGTCCTATTAGAATAGGAATGTGATTGTGTAAATCGTAGTAGATATAGGAATGTATCTTATATTCTTATTAGGAGTAGATTACTTATTAAATGTTGTAATCCTAAAGGGTAAGGAATTAACCTTCCCTACTGCTATAAATAAAGGCACAATGGGATGAGATAACACACACCCACAATTACACATCTCTCTCTTTTCCTCTCTATGTGCCGTACCCCTTTTTCTCTCTATGACCTCCATAATTGTTCAGTAAATTATGCCTACAACACGTTATCAGTACGCTCTTGACGCTGCGCTAAAGAGAGTTTATTCTTCAACCAAGGGAGTATTACATTTTAATCATTCTTCTCATGATTAATTTATTATTTTGAATTGATCTACATGCTATTGATTCAATTTAATTTTTCTGTGTCGAACATGATACAACACATTAGAGATGATATTCCGGCTTTCTGCGAAGGATCTTCTACAAATTCAAAGGCTTTTATTTGTTTTCTGCCAATCAGGTACGCTTAAAATAAAGTAAGATATTTGAAACGACCATGAAGCATGAAAACATTCCCCATTATGCATGAACCCCCTATGTTTATATTTTCCTTCCGATATATATATTGTATATGTTCATATATTTGTTAATATATATATATATATATATATATATATATATATATTTGTTTCATGCATCGCACAATTAAATTGTTATATGGAATTTGTGAGTCAAAGTACAAAATTAAATTAGAAGCAAATATGGGTTTCCTCAACCCTAGGTTTGAAAAAAAGGGGTATTTTTGGTATTACCGTGGGATGGCATCACCCTGATGCCTTTGGACTACCTGCGCAGCCCCTGTTTGGGTTTGCTGCTCCACAACCACGGGCCTGCAGCCCTTGTTTCTCGGTCCACAACCTGCAAGCCTAGCTTGTTGGGCCCCATGTGTCAGCCTGCCACAAACCGAAGCCAGCCCATGTGGCTAGGCTTTCTACGCTAAACCCAAAGGCCAGCAACCTTGCTAGGCCTCGTCCCATGCACCCTCCCTCGGCCCAAACTGAAACCTAGCTACGACTAAGGTTTTTCTGCCACCCCGTAGGCCCTTAGGCCTGCTTCTATCCCACCCGTGGCTTGCAGCCACCATGGGCTGCTTTCCTGCAGCCATAACCCAAGGCCCTTTTTGGGCCATGCCTTTTACTCAAGGCACCCAACCCGTGCCCCCTTACCCACGACACTAAGCCCAAATTATTTTGGGGCATTTTTTTCGACCCAATGCTATTATTTTGGCATTCTAAATAATTTTAAACCGTATGTTAATATTATTTTGCTTTTACAATCGACCCCGTCTGGCCCGATTTATTGAATTAATTAAAAGTGACCTGCAGTCCATTAATCTTATAATGAATCCAAAATTATTGACCTGAAGATCACTTTTGGACATTAACGATTCAATAATTTATTTTTATACTTTGAACCGTTGACTCACTTTCATAGTCCCGAAGCACTCACACTTGAGTTCCTGAAGAAACTCAAATCCACTACACTTAGTTGTATATTGCATTTTGTGTTCTTGCATGAACCTCTCTTTTATGAACTGAACGTTCATAAACTAAATTGAACCTGTAGTTTAAAATTTAGTGCCTTTGAAACCCGAAGTTTTCATAAAACAATACACCCTTGAAAACCCAACATTTTTCATGAAAACCATGTCTTAGAACTCGAATGTTCTAACTATGATGCATATGGATGTTTCATTCCCATAGCACCAATCACAATCTTGTTCCCTCCAATTCAGTGGATTGTCGAACCGTCACAAGTTCGATTTTCCTGATTTGGATGTTTCTCGTATAAACCACTTTATGTGGGGTACAAGACGTGAATCTCTCATTGACTATTAAGTAGCTGAGAAACCATTGAAGCCAACAATGGCAAGGAAGAGTTGAATCAGCCTCCGCCATGATCTTCATTCGAAGACTTATGCCCGAAGCATTACAGACGGAAATACCTCCCGAACGAGGATTCCATGGCTCTTTGGCTCGCTTCTACGGATTGTCTAATCATGAAAGACATTGCCTGAAGCACACCATGATTACGTCTATGAATGAGTACGATTCTGAAGTTTATAAATCCGATCGAATTTTGACTGGAGAATACTTTTCTCGTCCTTCCTTGTTTCTAACTCACTCCTGAAGCATCAGTGTAGAAAGTGGAAGTTTACCAAATTCTCGGATCTGATTACTACCACAAACGTAAGAGAAAGGTAGAAACTCCGTTCGCTGGAGTCTACCAAATGGCTCAACCCAGTTCGGTCAAAGCCTACTGAACCCAAGTTTGGGTATGTTTCTCTCACAATCCAATTTTGAGTTTGTTTTTACAACATATGGTAGAATCAGGGCCTGCCAAGGTGTGGCATCATGCCCGAAGCATGATCCTTGGCACCTAAGACCTAAAACTTCAAGAATAAGGGATAGTATTTCTGAACCTTAACCCTGCAGAATCTACTTCTGTCTCGATGGAATAGATCATTGGTTATGCACTTGTTCGTGCCCGTACCAATGTTGTTAAGGAGTACCATTCTAGTAGTCAATATGTGAGACTAATTTTTGCTCCACTAAACATCGTTGGAAGAGCAGAATTTTGACATGGATGGCCTTGTTGGCCGAATCCCCTTAGTAAACCATTTACTTTGTGAACATTTTTCCATGTTCTTGGATTCAAATTTGGTGTATGTTTTACTTATGGATAATATTATTGATATTGTCCTCAAATATGAGTTAATTGAATCATGTTTCTTAGTACATGTGACCAATTCAATTAAACACGTGATTAGGTAGGAATGTGGGAAAGTTAGTCGTCTGGATGAATGCGTACTACGCACACTAGCACACTAACACACTAACTTTACACCTAAATCACATCTCTAACAACGACTTCAGGTCTATCCAACCTGATTAAGAGCATTGGCATGCTCCTCGTTGTATGAATGGTAATGCATCACCATTTAAGGGACCTTAAATTCTCCATGTTGTTGATTTTTTAAGGATATTCGAGATGATAATGATCATAAATGAAACCACTGAAGAAAATAGAGTGAAATATCTTTGCACCACCTCCAAAAATAAGCCTGAAGCTTTGATTTGGGGCCAATGGGTTGTCCCCCAACTGGGGCACACGCCATATATGGCCGGCCTGGAGCTAGGTGATTGAGCAATTTACTTGCTTTGGCACGACCTTTTGGGATACATAGGTCGACCAACGATGTTACGACGAATCTCCTTACCCGAAGTAAGGATCTTGTGCCTACGAGCACACTTGCCAAAGTCTGCTCATTTGTGAAATTTGATTTTCTAAATCATCCCTTGCAAAGATACGAAACGACTATCTTTTCACAGTGGATTCAAGGGAATATATACGGACTAATCCAACCAAAATACGGACTATATAAAGACTTATGGTTTTGGTTGATGAATCGACAAACTAGGTCACATGTTTGTCCACACACATTATTGCTAAACCTCTTGGCCGATTAAGGGTTCACCACCCTACTTATCCCTTAAGGTCCGGGAGACTGGATAATGCCAGGGAGTTTATATCGACGGTTTTCGATAAAGTATTGCATGTTATTTTGGGTTTCTAATTGAACATCGAATTCCCATGTTAACGCCAAATAGCCTCGCCTAGTGATCATAAAGTGCAATTTAAATGATCGTCCGAATTTCGATAAACGTACCAAGTTTTCGGTTTTCTGCCTAGGACTATGCAATCCTTGTATGCAGTTATGTTGGTCCGCCTTGAGGCCCACTGCCACCCAACCTATATGACATTACAGTTGGTTACTGGGTACGAACCTGACGATTTTCGTATTTACGCATTGGGGTGTGCATTTCGTGTGCCAAGTTGCGCCGCCGCAATGTAGTGGTCCTCAAAGAAGGATGTGTATCTTTTGTCGAACATGATTCTCCTTCACACTAGCTCTCTTCGAGCCCTTGCACGCGATCTCTTTACCGCTCATTTGCTGGTTGTCACTTTAATGAGATAGTCTTCCCATTGTTAGGGGAGATAAGAACGTTAACGTTCCTGTAGAACGGCACGAATTTGCCTGGACATTGCCCACTATGTCTCATCTCGATCCCCATACCGCACAAGTGTGATAAGCAAATGCGATGAATTCTAGATTTCAAAATGTTGCTCCAGACGCATTCCTCTGATCTAGCTAAAGTGACGAGAACATAAGTTCCCGAAGAATTACATGGACTGGTTCAAATAGTTCCAAACCACGGAACACCCTCTTAACTCATTTTGAGGCGTTCACTTATGGATTGAAAAATCTGACGGATGTGGTATACCCGTCTACGTGATTATTTGATCAGTCAGGGATATGATTGAATGCCCTTGCGTGTTAAACTATGAAGTCTTATTCCGAATTGCTAGAGTTACAGTTTTAGTCGTTAATACAAATCTCACTAAGACTCTGGAAGAGCTTGAGAAAACTGCCTCGCACCTGAAGATAGAATTTGAGATGAAGGATCTTAGGAAAACTCGTTTATGCCTTGACCTAAAGTTGAAGCATTGTTTTGACGGTATTTTGGTCTACCAGTCGAACTACACCCCGAATGTGTTACCTTTGAGTATACCTTTGATCGTCCGTACGTTATATGCAAATGAGACCCTTGAAGAGGTTATGGAATCCGAAAATCCATATCTAAGTTCAACTTCGCGCTTCGTTGTACTTAGCTCATTGTATTTAGACAAGACATCTTCTTCGCTGTTGATCTTGGTAAAGATGCAGCACCGCTCCTACACGCAACCACTGAATTGGTATTAAAGACATTCCCTGAAGGTACTACGAATTTGGGCAAATCAAATCCCAACGCATTTCAAGCGGATCCAACCCCCCTGATCCTCGGAATGATGCTTGCCTTGTTTGTTATGCTGACGCAGGTTGCTTATCAAACCCGCACAAGGCAAAATCCCAAAATGGTTATGTCTTTACCATTAGGGATATCGCAATATCTTGGAGGTTCATGATATGACCTTAGTTGCGAAATCTTCAAATCGTTCCAAGACTCACCTCACTTCACTACGCCACATGTGAGATATGGTTAGGAGTTCTTGTTGAGCATATTCGAAGTACTTGCTATGTTTTCATCCATCATTGAGTCCCAATGACGATCCATGAAGACTATGCCGTATATATCAACTTGATTAAGCCATGATACATCAACGAAGTCAACGCCAAGACATATTGCTTCTACATCTACATCAGCAAAGCATCAGGAGATTGAAGTCATGCAAGCCGATCCCAGACAACCTTGCCGACCTCTACACGACGTCACTGCCAAAGTCAACCTTCCAGAAGCTTGTCCAAGGAATTGGTATGCCTAACTATCATATGCAATGCTTGTAGTTCTCATTTGGAAGTTATGTCAAACTCAGAGGGAGTATCCAGAAGTATACTCACTTGATCTTAATGTACTCTTTTTCCCTACGATTAGGAGCATTTTTCCCACTGGGTTTTTGCTACCTAACTAGGTTTTAATGAGGCACCCATCCCGGGCTGATCATACCCTTGTGAGCTCTTCTACTTGCGTCCAAAAGACGTATAGTTTTGACTTAATGCAACTTCTCACTTTTCTCCTTAAACTATGGTTTTTTCTCCCACCTTGGGTTTTACCATAGCGAGGTTTTGTGAGTTTTACTTTTTTATGCATTCTTCTGTTGATTTGAGACTCGCATTTGCCCATTGTGCTGACGACTTCATCAACTGTACTTACTGCATCGCTGAAGACCTGATGCGCCATTTACTTGAGTATTAACACACTCAAAGGGGAGTGTTGCAGTCCTATTGGAATAGGAATATGATTGTGTAAATCCAAGTAGATATGGGAATGTATCTTATATTCCTATTAGGAGTAAATTACCTACTAAATGTTGTAATCCTACTACTATAAAGGCACAATGGGGTGAGATAACACACACCCACAATTACACATCTCTCTCTTTTCCTCTCTATGTGCCGCACCCCTTTTTCTCTCTATGGCCTCCATAATTGTTCAGTAAATTATGCCTACAACAATTTTCTCTATTTTTAAACACATTCAAAACATTTTAAGAGGCGGATAGTGTCGGTTATAAAAAAGGTCTTTCGAACACGCATAATAATGTGATTTAATTAGTTGTTAAATGATTGTTTTTTATTTTTTAACAAACGATTTTATCTACACATGAAGGGTGCTAAAAATACAAATGCTTATATTTATACAATACACATACTTGGTGTACAAGTAAGCATCTCATTCTAAGAGTGAGAGATAAACGCTTATATTTATACAATACATATACTTGGTGTACAAGTAAGCATCTCATTCTAAGAGAGAGAGATAAACTTCATAACGAGATTACAACGTCAAATCCTAATACAGTTGATTTTGACAAAGACTCCTCTAACACTCCTCTCTCGCTCTCCTTCTCTTTCACTGTTTCACTCGTCTCTCAGTTCCACTGATACGACTGCTTACTGCTCGACAGCAATGGCGATCAATACTCCTGCAACGTCAGATGTACGTACCGACTCCTCCTCTACTTTTTCTGTCTCGTTTTTTCATTAAATTTCTGCTTCATTCTTCGTTTTTGATCGCCGAGGGTTCCTTGTTCTACCCGGCATTTTGAAGCCTGCTTGAATTTTGAAAATTCACCTGTTTACAGTAGTTGATTTGCTAGGGTTATGATTCAGTAGATTAAGGTTACTGGGTTAGGGTTAGGTTTTTTGTCGATCAGAGCTCTGATTCTGTTTGTCTTTCCAGCAGCAAGAGGACGAAGCATTCAACTACACTATTATAAAGGTAAAGCTTTCTAGTATCCTGTTTTCACCATTGCTTGTTCGGATGAGCTAGTACAGTCATTTGGTGTTTAGTGGTATGTTTAGGTTGCTCGAGATAAGGACCTGGCAGAACAAATTGGAAGGGATATATATTTTGACCTTGTTGATCATGACAAAGTTCGTAAATTCCGTATTCACAGACAAATGCCCTTTAATCTTTTCAAGGTACACTAGTACAGGCTGACTTTTGAGGGAAAAAAATTATGAATTCTGCTTTATTAATTATTAGAATTTTTAATTTGGAAATGGCTAACAGGAGGAGGTTGCAAAAGAGTTTGGCATAGCAGTGCAGTTTCAGCGTTTCTGGAGTTGGGCCAAGAGACAAAGCCACACATATCGCCCCAGTCGACCATTGACACCTCAGGAAGAATCGCAATCAGTATGTACTTCACTGATTAAGCCACTGCTCCTTGTTCCTTTTGTAATTCATGAACTTGGATATATTACAATCAGTATGTACTTCGCTGATTAAGCCCCCTTAAACTCGGAGGCACTGCTCCTTGTTCCTTCGTAATTCATAATTCTCATTTTGTCTGAATTTTTGCTTTGCTGCGTCCGACTCTGAACTTTTCAAGTTTATGAACTAATGATGTATGGTTATAACTTATAACTGTCAATTTCTATTGCAAAATTGGATTTTAAAAAGTTCTTAATGCATATTCCGATGCTCATTATGCTTCCAGTATTGGACGAGGCATTTTAAATGAAGTTATTAAAGTGCAGAAAAGGTTGATGGGCAGTGATAAACATTTGCTCTCAGATTTTGAAATGATTGATAGTGTTTAAGCTGTACATCGGTGCCAAGAAGAGCTAATGATGACCCCTTGTGTTTTACAGGTTGGACAATGTAGAGAGGTATCAAATAATATGCAAAATAATATGGACCTAAAGTTGTTTTTGGAAGTAGAGTTTGGGCCGGTAATCCAGTCTTACTATACTCTTGTTATGACCTATGTTTTTGAGGCTTATTGTGGTTCCAATTGCTTCATGAAAGATATCATTTCTTACATTTTCTTGCTTGTATAAACTCTCCAGAATCTACGTCCTATTCCTCCTCCTGAAAAAACCAACGAAGATATCCTGCTTTTTTTTAAGATTTATGAACCTGAGAAACAAGAACTACGGTATGGCTCTTTCTGCTCAGCCGAATAGTTCTCTTTTGACTCATGTTTGCTGATTTAAGTTTCTTTTCTGTTTCCAGTTTTGTTGGCAGGCTTTTCGTGAAGAAATCTTCAAAGCCAGTAGATATTTTAGCAAAGTTGAATCAATTTGCTGGTTTTCCCCTAGATGAAGAACTTGAAATTTATGAGGTTGTTTCACATTAATTTTGTAGCATCAGCTGTGTCTTTAACTTAATACATATACGTACATGTAGAATGTATACGTAAGTTTATATTTTGATGCATGCTTCGCTGTACCATTCTTATACAAAAACTAATGTATGTGTTTGTCCTCCATTCAGGAAATAAAGTTTGAGCCTGTTGTCATGTGCGAACACCGTGATAAGATGTTCTCGTTTCAGTCAAGCCAGGTAATTGTGGCTATATTGCATGCTTGGTATGTTGTAAATATGTGTCTGCTATAAGATTTAAGTTTTATGCTTTTATAGGTTTGTGGGTAGTTAATCTGTTGCTTTGCTTTTCCAGATTGAAGATGGGGACATTATATGCTTTCAGAAATCTACTACGCTTGAAATTGACGAAGGATGTAAATACCCTGATGTTTCTTCATTTTTGGACTATGTGCACAATCGCCAGGTACAGGCTGCGGAAACTTATACTTTGTTTTTAGTTTAAATTAGATGTCATTATTCAATCAGTGGTTTGTAACGTCCTTCTACTTTGTTGTCACTGTTTTTTTTTATATTGTATTTTGTTGAATGTTAAACCTAACGATATTGAATGATTTGATGATATACAGATTGTTCATGTCCATTCTTTGGAGAAACCGATGGAGGAGGATTTTTGTTTAGAATTGTTAGTACTTAATCATTGTCCCTCATTGTTGGACTGTCCATCATTGTTTTATTATTTGGTGCTAATGCTATAACTGTTTTTTTTCTTTGTTTTCTAGGTCAAAGCTACACACTTATGATGATGTGGTGGAGAAATTAGCTCACCACATTGGTTTGGAATCCCACCAAAATCAGACTCACTCCACATAACTGGTATTCTCAACAACCTAAGCCCCAACCAATAAAATATCAGGGAGTAGAGCATTTAACAGAAATGTTAACTCATTACAACCAAGTAAGTGGCTTCGTACTGAGCTTCCTCTGTTGTTTTACTCTCACTCTCATAAGCGTCCTGTTTCGTGGCCCGGGGGCGCTAATTATACTTTTCCTTCTGTAGAGCTCTGATATTTTGTACTATGAAGTCTTGGACATTCCCCTGCCAGAATTGGAAAGGCTAAAAACTCCAAAAATTGCTTTTGCATCATGCTACAAAAGATGAGGTCCGTGTGAATATTTGGTCGGCATCTTATGCTTATGGACGATTGTGCACATCATAATCTGTGTAATTTTTTTACAGGTGAGGATTTACAGTATTAGATTGCCCAAACAGAGCATTGTTGGGGATGTGATTAATGTACTTAAAACGAAGGTGAAGTTTCTCTCTATCTATACATTCCATGTATTATCCATCACGTCCCATCTAAAAGTTTCTGCCAATCGTCCCATCTAAAAGTTTTTGCCAATCGTCCCATCTAAAAGTTTTTGCCACCCTCAGGACAAAAACTCAGCCCAAAAAAAAAAACCAAGATAGGTAAATTACAATTTGTTTTTTGCACGCATGCTTGAATAGCGTTCATTCATATAACATCCTTTGCCTTGAATGACGAATTCGAACGAACCTTAGCAACCAACAAAGAGGAAAAAACAGAAGGATAAAACCTTTTAATTAATTTTTTTTAATGATAAAACAACCACTAGGCTGTTACACAACAGCATGAACACGCCATTGACACCCCTCCGACAGTTTCTTGGAGCAAACAGCAGTATCATGCTTCCAATCATTCCTAGTGTACTTGAAAACAAAACCAACCTCAATAGAGTATTTTGTAAGTTTTCTACGAAACTCAACTGCACCATCTTCATAACTTTGACCCTCATAAGAAATATAACTCTGCTACTCATTTGTTGCATAATGGTGAGGTCCATAAGAGCCACACTTACCCAGGGACGTAGCCAGAAATTTAACTAAGAGAGGGCACCTTAAAAAATTTGAGCTCCTTTTTTGGACAAATAAAGCTAGTTCTTTTACAAATGCTGAAAAAATTAATTACAAAATGCCTAATTTTATTACTCTATTGTCTAATTTTATCTTTAATTGTTGACAATCTAATGCTCATTTGTACTAATTAACCAAATACATGCAACTCAACAAGGTTTAGACATTAGTGCGTTAGAAAAATATACAAGACTAAAGGGCATTTAAAAACTTAAACAGGATTTTCACTATTTTAATATGATTAATTGAATAATCTGCAAAGCAAAAAAAAATTGAAAATGATTAATTGAGTAATTTGTAATGAAAAAAAAAAGGATGAGAGGGGGCTTGTGTCCCCACTGGGCCTTACCTCCCTCCGTCCATGCACTTACCCAAATATTGGTTCTCATCTCCATTACTAGTAGTATCACTTAGACAAGCAGACGACACACTACTAGTAGGAACAATAGACATCTCCTTAGCATGAACATAAACATCAACATCTGGATTTGAAATCAAATTATTCACCAATAGAAGCGTCTGAATATTTTCATTGCATTCTCATAAACAGTTTGGTTCGCCTCTGAATAATGAGTATTTCAACAAAAAGCCTCCTGATGACAAACTTGGAAACCTAAAAGTTAATTACCCACACAAATCCCCATAACTAGAGTGCAAATAAAGCGACACAACTACTGCACAAATTTCATACACGCTTCAACACCTTAACAACGAACATGATCTACACACACAAAAAATATAAAATTAAACTAATGCTGCACAAAGCAATTAGATATATACATTCATTTTAAAATGTAAATCTAATAATCAATAAAAACTAATGCTGCACAATGGTTTCAAAATGATAAACTTAAGAAGATTCTGTAAAATTGATGCTGCACAAATATTCTGTAACGCTGATGCTGCACAAAATGCCAAATGATTAATAATCCATTAACTGGTTGCTAATCCATTTTCATTTTAATAAACTAATGCCAAGTGATTCTTTATGATTATGTAAAACTAATGCCAAAGAAGATTTCGATATAAAACCAGAAGAACAACTTATCTTCGAATAAACTTGAGAGAGATAAATTTTAGAGAGGAAGAAAAATAGAAGAGAAACAAAAAATGAAATTGAATGAGTCGAATAAAAGAGAGTAAATCTAAAGCTATATTTCCGTCAATCTCTGCCGATCACGTTTAACAGAAAAGGGAAGGGTAGATACGTAATTCCATTTCTAAAGGAAAAACAAGACATGATGTCATCTTACACGGGTTTAAAAAATGTCCCTCCTTGAAATGTTTAAAAAATGTAGTCTCAATATATAATTAAGTATTGAAATTATTCTCTAAGTGTAATTTTTCCTTAAAAAGTAAACGTTTAAAAATAAAAATTATGTGTTCAAATTCCATTGTTTTTTAGGTTAACCAAACAATAAAATTCATAATTAGAAAAGAAATTTATAAATTCTGAAAAATAAAAAAATTTCATTTCAATTTCCGTCATTTTAAAATTACTTAGTAATTTTAATTTCCTCATTGAAATACAGTTGACACATTGGTCCAACAGAAAAAAAAAGGAACAGAGGATGAGTACGAAGCGGTTGCGGAGGCCATGGAAAGAGGATGTCGTAGAGTGGGGCACCATGATACCATATAAAAATGCATATCTTTATATATAAAGACAACAACCTCTTTTGGGGTCACATGCTTCACCAAAAATATTTGGACAAAAATGCCTCCAAACAAAAAAGTATAAAAGCAATCGAAAATAATGCAGGGGTATTTTGTCATATAAACAATGTTTTGTAATAATTAATTATTTATGTACAGTTTTTTTTTTAATTAGTACCCAACCTTTTGGGGTCACAAGCTTTATCAAAAAATTTGGACAAACATGCCCC
The DNA here is from genome assembly GCA_036320875.1 of Cotoneaster glaucophyllus. Classification (NCBI taxonomy): domain Eukaryota; kingdom Viridiplantae; phylum Streptophyta; class Magnoliopsida; order Rosales; family Rosaceae; genus Cotoneaster; species Cotoneaster glaucophyllus. The sequence continues at coordinate 21,736,371 of CM070067.1, forward strand.
CCAAACAAAAAAGTTCAAAAGGAACCAAAATAATGCAGGGGTATTTTCATCATATAAGCAGTGTTTTTTAATATTTAATTTTTTTGTACAGTTGTTTTATTTTATTTTTTATAATTAGTGCCTCACAATAAGCTACAAATAATGTAATTCAATTAGTTGTTTATTAAATATTATTTTCTCTATTTTTAAACACGTACAAAACATTTTAAGAGGCAGGGTAGTGTCGGTTATAAAAAAGGTCTTTCGAACACGCATATTAATGTGATTTAATTAGTTGTTAAATGATTGTTTTTTTTTAACAAACAATTTTATCTACACGTGAAAGGTGCTAAAAGTACAAATGCTTATATTTATACAATACATATGCTTGGTGTACAAGTAAGCATCTCATTCTAAGAGTGAGATAAATTTCATAACGAGATTACAACGTCAAATCCTAATACAGTTGATTTTGACAAAGACTCCTCTAACACTCCTCCCTCGCTCTCCTTCTCTTTCACTGTTTCACTCGTCTCTCAGCTCCACTGATACGACTGCTTACTGCTCGACAGCAATGGCGATCAATACTCCAGCAACGTCAGATGTACGTACCGACTCCTCCTCTACTTTTTCTGTCTCATTTTTTCATTAAATTTCTGCTTCATTCTTCGTTTTTGATCGCCGAGGGTTCCTTGTTCTACCCGGCATTTTCAAGCCTGCTTGAATTTTGAAAATTACTGGGTTAGGGTTAGGTTTTTTGTCGATCTGAGCTCTGATTCTGCTTGTCTTTCCAGCAGCAAGAGGACGAAGCATTCAACTACACTATTATAAAGGTAAAGCTTTCTAGTATCCTGTTTTCACCATTGCTTGTTCGGATGAGCTAGTACAGTCATTTGGTGTTTAGAAGTAGAGTTTGGGCCGGTAATCCAGTCTTACTATATTCTTGTTATGACCTGTGTTTTGAGGCTTATTGTGGTTCCAATTGCTCTATGAAAGACATCATTTCTTACATTTTCTTGCTTGTATAAACTCTCCAGAATCTACGTCCTATTCCTCCTCCTGAAAAAACCAACGAAGATATCCTGCTTTTTTTTAAGATTTATGAACCTGAGAAACAAGAACTACGGTATGGCTCTTTCTGCTCAGCCGAATAGTTCTCTTTTGACTCATGTTTGCTGATTTAAGTTTCTTTTCTGTTTCCAGTTTTGTTGGCAGGCTTTTCGTGAAGAAATCTTCAACGCCAGTAGATATTTTAGCAAAGTTGAATCAATTTGCTGGTTTTCCCCTTGATGAAGAACTTGAAATTTATGAGGTTGTTTCACATTAATTTTGTAGCATCAGCTGTGTCATTAACTTAATATATATATATACGTACGTGTAGGATGTATATGTAAGTTTATATTTTGATGCATGCTTCGCTGTACCATTCTTATACAAAAACTAATGTATATGTTTGTCCTACATTCAGGAAATAAAGTTTGAGCCTGTTGTCATGTGCGACCACCTTGATAAGATGTTCTCATTTCGGTGGAACCAGGTAATTGTTGCTATATTGCATGCTTGGTCTGTTGTAAATATGTGTCTGCTATAAGATTTAAGTTTTACGCTTTTATAGGTTTGTGGGTAGTTAATCTGTTGCTTTGCTTTTCCAGATTGGAGATGGGGACATTATATGCTTTCAGAAATCTACTCCGCTTGAAATAGACGAAGGATGTAAATACCCTGAGTACAGGCTAGTTTAAATTAGATTTCATTATTCCATTAGTGGTTTTTCACCTCCTTTCACTTCAGTGTTTTTTTTTTTTTCATTGTATTTTATTAAATGTTAAACCTAACGATATTGAATGATTTGATGCTATACAGGTTGTTCATTTCCATTCTTTGGAGAAACCGATGGAGGAGGATTTTTGTTTAGAATTGTTAGTACTTAATCATTGTCCCACATAGTTGGACTGTCCATCATTGTTTTATTATTTGGTGCTAATGCTATAACTGTTTTTTTTTTCTTTGTTGTTTTCTAGGTCAAAGCTACACACTTATGATGATGTGGTGGAGAAATTAGCTCACCACATTGGTTTGGAAAATCCCACCAAAATCAGACTCACTGCACATAACTGCTATTCTCAACAGCCTAAGCCCCAACCAATAAAATATCAGGGAGTTGAGCATTTAACAGAAATGTTAACTCATTACAACCAAGTAAGTGGCTTCGTACTGAGCTTCCTCTGTTGTTTTACTCTCACTCTCATAAGCGTCCTGTTTCGTGGCCCGGGGGCGCTAATTATACTTTTCCTTCTGTAGAGCTCCGATATTTTGTACTATGAAGTCTTGGACATTCCCCTGCCAGAATTGGAAAGGCTAAAAACTCTAAAAATTGCTTTTCATCATGCTACAAAAGATGAGGTCCGTGTGAATATTTGGTCGGCATCTTATGCTTATGGACGATTGTGCACATCATAATCTGTGTAATTTTTTTACAGGTGAGGATTTACAGTATTAGATTGCCCAAACAGAGCATTGTTGGGGATGTGATTAATGTACTTAAAACGAAGGTGAAGTTTCTCTCTATCTATACATTCCATGTATTATCCATCACGTCCCATCTAAAAGTTTCTGCCAATCGTATGAGAAGTCCTCTGTGTGTTTTTTGTTTTTCTTTGTTTGTTCAGGAATGCTAATGATGCTATGATACATTACTTTAGCGCTGCAGAGCTTGTAAAAAATATTTGACCTTTAATTGAAAACTACTCTTTTTCCTCCCTACTACTGGTTTTTGTACTTTCTGTCGTTTATAGTTGCCAATAATGGATTATGCTCCACTTGTAGTGGTGATCATAACTTGACAAAATTAGTAGAAATTGTTATCACCACCTCTTAAACAGTTTCCTGTAATGAATCTTTCTCAATGTGTGGTGCACCTGAAACAGGTAGAGCTGTCTCATCCAAATGCAGAACTTCGACTGCTTGAGGTTCTCGATCACAAGATCTACAAGGTAATTACTACCTGTATGCCTGCTGTATCAGCATGTTAGCTATTTTTTTTTCTGGTCTTAAGTGATTGTAGCCTGCCCCATTTGTAATGCTGATTAGCTATCATGATGCTTTTGCATATTTTCCTTAAGGACTGTATAGGACTGATGTAATTTTGTCTGATGTAACGCTCATAATTCCTTGTGTTCTTCTTCAGATCTTCCCAAACAGTGAGGAAATTGAGAATATTAATGACCATTACTGGACTTTGCGTGCAGAGGAGGCAAGTCCTTTTGCCCCCTCTTCTTTCTTTAGTTTTATTTTGAAGAGTTTCTAGTTTTATTCTGTTGAAAACTTTTATATAGTTTTATGGGCAAGATTCATAATCCTGTTTGTTTTCTCTTTCCGAATGAACATCCCTTCTACTGTATAGGATTGAATTAGATTAATATTATACCAGTGTTCTTCATGCAGCTATCTGTTTTTTTTTTTTTTTTTTTTTTTCTTTTTTCTTTTTCTTTTTCTTGTGTATCAGATTCCAGAAGAAGAGAAGAACTTGAGTCTCTATGATCGCTTGATTCATGTTTTCCACTTCACGGTTACTGTATTGAACCAGATGGTAGAAGTAAACTATTTGATTACTGTTAAAGATGATTTTACCCAAAACTGTGATTTTTCGAATCGGTCTTATATTCTTATTATTTGTACATTTTACAGAAAGTACAAAGTTTTGGGGAACCTTTCGTCTTGGTTATCCATGAAGGGGAACTCATTTTACAGAAAGTACCTGCAGGATTCTGATATTGTTTCCAGACGATTTGAGGTGTATCTGTGGTCTATTGCAACTCATTTCCCCCTTTCTTTCCTATTATATGTGTGCAAACCAATCTAAACTATGTTTATGGGTATTCTATAGGTGGTTTTTTTTTTTTTTTTTTTTTTTTATCCCAACATTTGATTCTTTTTTTTTTTTTTTTTTCCTCAGAGAAAAGAATATTTTGCTACATGGGAGCAGTGCCTTGGGTTGGAGCACTCTGATAACGCTCCTAAGAGGGCTTACGCAGCAAATCAAGTAAATGCTGTTGTAAATATCTCTTTTCCAACCTCTATGGGCCAGGCAGAGCCAACTCCACAAGAAGAAGTAAGAACCTGACGCAGACTGCCTGCATTCATTTTTTTTTTTAGATTTAATGTTAGTACCGACTACTGATCTCTGGACTCTGATGCAGGCTGCCCAAGTAACCTTAGAGTCCATGTCATCTAATGTTGGCCATGAGACAGCAAGCAGAGAAATTGAAATGCAAAATGATGGCATGGATGGCCCTGATTCTCCAGCAGTTGATCGAACTCTGAGAAGACTTTCTGCTGCTGAGGATCTTTTGAAGTCCACTTCAGCCAGGGAACCATCGGTAGAGGCTTTGGTTGCATTAGATACTGTGAGTCGCTATGCAAGGAGCAGCCTAGACACTCTCTGCATGAATGGGGCATATGAGGAGTTCAAATCAGCCTTGAAACTCTTGACTGAACAAGGGATGATCCCTTCAACGATCACTTTCATGTTCAAGGATCTTCTTTCGTCTTTGGAGGGTGAAATGCCGAAGTACGTGGCTGCAGAAAAAGAGCTTGCGCAAGCTGAAGGTTTTCCAGTCGAACACGAAGAGATAAAAGCTCAAATGGGACTGGCCATGCAGAAATGCCAAGGGAGAAAAGACATTGTGGCCAATTATGATGCCAAGGTTACAGAACTCGAGGCTGAACTGGCCCGAGTAAAGGCAGAACGAGCTGAGGCAATGGCGAATCTAGAAACTGCGGTGGATGAAATGGAACCTCTCATGCAGAGGTTCGCAGATAGCTCTTTAAAATCTGAAAACTTGATTGTGAGGGAGGCTACCCTGACACTACAAAAGTGTGGCTCTGTTGGAACCTGGGCCATCGTACAAGATGTACTGAAGAAGTACTTTAAGTTCTAGAAATATTTGCTGTTGTGTATAAGCCCTTTCTTGGCCCAAAAGTTTGTATGAACATGCAAAGAAATGAACACGTCGTGCAAAATTCATGTAGCTTGTTTCCTCACATTGCTCGAGTCTGAACGGGAAGCAAGATGATTGTGCTGATGGGTGTTTTTCATTTACACTCCTACCCTCCTCGTCTGGCAACTCCGAAAAAATTGTGTTTTTGACTTAATCTGCACCCTTATAAAAGCGGATCTTCGTTTAACAACCACACATTGTCTAAACCAACACTTTCTTGCGGAGGATTAGCGGCTGATCTACCTCATAGCAGAAGGAATCAGAGCTAGACTTCGAAGTAAAAAAATCCAAGATTTTATAAATTAATGAAGGTAAAACCAACGTGGTGGTGGATGGGTTGAGATCTACTCTTGCAATCGGGTCGTTATGACTACCAGTTGGATATCTTGGCGGATCTTGTACTTGAACCAGTGGCTCACTCTAGGGTTGTTCGTCAATGGCACTTAGTTTTGCCAGCTCTCATCTTTTCAGTTTTTATCATAAATGGCCTATGAAGTTTAGCTAAATTATATAGTTTGGGTTGTGTCACCTATTAACGGTCCAAGTGACCAGGTTGTGATACAAGTCTGTCGTGTGTCATGTCACCTAAAAGTGGGAGTCATTCTCAACAATTTGAATTTCTTAAAATAATAGTGGATTGCAGTTATGGATAGAGTTTTCTTCTTCAACTCGTTGTTTCCTGAGTCCAAATCATTCCCCTCCTTAGTATAGTTCAGGGTAACAATGGCGTATGATGATTAGAGTGGAACTTATCACATTTTCTTTAGGGTTTTTGAAATATCTAGAAAATGAATTCTGGATACTTTCATCCATTAAGTTTACATGTATATATATTTTCGAAGAGAACCCTAGCCACATAAAACTAGGACTCTTAACTACAAATACAAATCCTCTTATAAACATCAGATAACTACGTAGAAGTAGATGAAGCCTTATCAATAATATCGTTAACAAAATAAATGGTATTCGGTGTGCTGGTAGACGCACAATTGGAGGATCCTACGAGCATGAAATTCACTTGGAAAATTGATAACTTTACTACTCTGAACACCAGGAATGTCTACTCTGATATCTTCATTGTTGGCGGTTATAAATGGTGCCCTTTTTTCCTTCTTCCGCTAGAGATAGACCTTCATGTCGAAATTCGACTTACAAAACTGAAGTTAGTTTACTTTTCTTCTTGGTTGATTGGATTTTGAATTGCTTTGGTTTGTTTGATCAGGAGGATACTAATATTTCCAAGGGGAAGCAACAATGTGGGCTGGTTTTCCATCTACTTAGTTGCTGCAGATTGTGGGACATTGCCATACGGGTGGAGTAGATATGCTCAGTTCAGCTTGGCTGTAGTTAATCAGATGCATAGCAAGGATTCAGTAACGATGGGTATACTTCTTTATCAGTTTTAAATTTTTCTTTGAAATCTTTACTTGCAATTTTACCCCTTAAAAATCAAGGTAAGAAAGGCAGCTGCCTTACTGAAGTTTTTCCCTTGATTATCTGCTTAGGGTTTATGCTTATTCGTCATCTAATGGTTAGATATGATATTTTCTATTTTTGGTTGCATATATAAGCAGTGGCAGATCCAATAAATAATATTAGGGGGGTCAGTAAGAATAGCGTGCGCAGCGCAAATTTTTTTACCATAAATAGCATGCATATCTCAATTTCATCGAGCCTTGGTAGGCCTGAAGTCATTTGAAAAGGCATACTGCACACCTGTTAATGTATGCAAGGGTAGCACCAAAGGTATCCATGAACATTCACCTGAGTCGTTGGTAGGCCTGAAATTAGTCGGAGGGCATGTATGAAGCCAACTCTAATCTTCATCGACGAACACCTTTTGAAAATTTAAATTCAACCAAAGGAATTTGTTAATCCACAAGTGCCGATCTAAAAGTAGTGGTTGTCAAATAGATCAGTTGAGTTCCGATCTAAGGCGCGGTATTGTTTCCATCGCTGGTCAGCAGACACAGGTTCTGTAGATCAGTTTGCATGTTTTGTTCCAATGTACTGTCAGAGCACCTGTTCCTGAGAAGTTGAAGAGTGTACCATTCAACATTTAAAGTTTTGGATTTTAAAAGATGAATCGACTCCATAAGCTATTAATAAATTGATTCCATAGACACCAAAGGGTCCTAAGAAAGCCATTCAATCTGCAAATGTCAAATAAAGCAACTTATAAGTCTTATATCACTCACCCAACGCCCTTTCCTTCTATCACTTCTGCAGATTTCTGTTCTGTTTTGGTTTATTTTGCTGCTATGTTTTGTTATGGTGAGTGGATTGGGTTTGTTTTCGGTGATTTTGTGTAGGGGTTTTGGTTTTCATACCAGGAGCTGCTAAAAGGAATAGAGTTTGGCTGTGTAAATGTTTATAGTTTTATACGTTTCGCTCGGTTGACAATTTGATAATGGCTGAAGTGCATTCTTTAATAAAATGTGTTTTCTTTACTCGATTGTGAATGTCTTTTTGGTATTTTCCAGATCGAAACAAAGTGAAGGCTTTTGACTGTGAATTTTGCAACCGCTGCCCTGCTGCTTTGGTAAAGTCTCAACTTCTTGATAATATCAATTAATTTTGCCTATAATGTTAGGGTATTGAGTTGAATGCATATGCTACATGGCATAGGTCTAACATGATTAGAACTTTAATATCATGATGTGTGATGCTAATTAAGCACAATATGAGTATCTGTACCAAGAAAGACATGAGCATCTATCTGTTCCTATTGAGTCAAGTAAGGCATGGTATGCATAAGCATAAGTCATGACTAATTAATGTCCTATTGTTGGTGCGAAATACCATTTTTTAGAACTTATATCATTTGGAAGCAAGCCTTCAGCATAATTTTTGCTTTGAACATTTGTGCTTCAGAAGTTAGCTACTTGAACAAGTACTTGAACATTTGACATATGTTTTATCCTTTTACAGAATCCCTGTTGGATCAGTACTTCCCATCAACATGTAACTCTTGGCACTAGAATTTTTTCCTTTTTTAAGACTGGTATTTTCCTCTTTCTTCAGGAATGACAAACGATGTTGCAAATATGATTCTTCTAGAGGAATATAAGAAGACATCATCTTAAACGTAGTGAAAGGAATTGCAAATACAAAACATGAAGGAACGAAACTCATCAAGGAACTAGAAATACTAAAAGGAAAAATAAATTTGATATGATGTTATATAATCCATGGACATGTATAAAAACAATAATATGGAAGCCATTTGAAGGAAAGAAATATCAGCTTACCTTTGGTTGCTGCACGCCTATTGCAGAAAACACCACGAGTATTTTCCTGATCTTTCATCAGTGACTCCATAAAATAATCTTTCAGCACCCTTCCATGGCATAGAAGGGCAATTAAATTCCTATTGGACATAGAATGCAGTAGGACTACGATACAATCACATTATATGAACTTTAATTAGTTTTCATGACACAGTTTCAATTTCTTTGCTTTGTTTGGAAATTTGTGCGTTGATCTTCGGAGCACTTAATCGATTTAGTTTGCAGTTTAACTATTGAGGATTCTTATGGCGTGTTTACGAAACCGGAAAGGAATCGCAAGAAACGGAATTGCATTCTTTTCCAGGCATTCAAGCCGTTTACTAGCATTTCCGGAATAAAAAACAAGATGGGGTCCACTTAAAATCAGGAATTGGATCCCTAAATCTCCCGGAATCGGATCCCCTGGATGGAGGTGGTATTTGGATTCTGGGGAGAATGCTCTTCCAGGAATCCAGTTTTTATACCCAAACTACCCCCGTATCTTCTACCTCCTCCTTCATATCTGTGACTCTCTTTGCCCAGTCTGCCGACTCCCTTGCACGTTCATTAGCTCAATCACGGTTCTGGATGATTTTGTGCCAGGATGGGCTTCGAAGACTGAGTTGGTGGAATGGGTTGTCGTTGGCGAAGAACGAATTTGAAACTTGTTTGGTGCTGTATTTGCCAATGGAACCTGGAATTGAAGCTGTAGTGGTGGTGGATCCACGCTATGGTGGTTGTGGGGTATATTCCAGTGGCTGTGTGGTTGGAGAGAGATGGAGGGAGATGAGAAGTAGATGGAAAAATAAGAGGGGGAAGCTGAAGATGTTGGGGTATGAGTGCGGTGCGGACCATGAATGGCCTAGCTATGAGGCAGTGGAATACAGTTGACACATTGGTCCAACAGAAAAAAAAGGAACAGAGGATGAGTACGAAGCGGTTGCGGAGGCCACGGAAAGAGGATGTCGTAGAGTGGGGCACCATGATACCATATAAAAATGCATATCTTTATATATAAAGACAACAACCTCTTTTGGGGTCACATGCTTCACCAAAAATATTTGGACAAAAATGCCCCCATACAAAAAAGTATAAAAGCAATCGAAAATAATGCATTAAATAATGCAGGGGTATTTTGTCATATAAACAATGTTTTGTAATAATTAATTATTTATGTACAGTTTTTTTTTTAATTAGTACCCAACCTTTTGGGGTCACAAGCTTTATCAAAAAATTTGGACAAACATGCCCCCCAAACAAAAAAGTTCAAAAGGAACCAAAATAATGCAGGGGTATTTTCATCATATAAGCAGTGTTTTTTAATATTTAATTTTTTTGTACAGTTGTTTTATTTTATTTTTTATAATTAGTGCCTCACAATAAGCTATAAATAATGTAATTCAATTAGTTGTTTATTAAATATTATTTTCTCTATTTTTAAACACGTTCAAAACATTTTAAGAGGCGGGTAGTGTCAGTTATAAAAAATGTCTTTCGAACACGCATAATAATGTGATTTAATTAGTTGTTAAATGATTGTTTTTTTTTAACAAACGATTTTATCTACACGTGAAAGGTGCTAAAAGTACAAATGCTTATATTTATACAATACATATGCTTGGTGTACAAGTAAGCATCTCATTCTAAGAGTGAGATAAATTTCATAACGAGATTACAACGTCAAATCCTAATACAGTTGATTTTGACAAAGACTCCTCTAACACTCCTTCTCTCTCGCTCTCCTTCTCTTTCACTGTTTCACTCGTCTCTCAGCTCCACTGATACGACTGCTTACTGCTCGACAGCAATGGCGATCAATACTCCAGCAACGTCAGATGTACGTACCGACTCCTCCTCTACTTTTTCTGTCTCGTTTTTTCATTAAATTTCTGCTTCATTCTTCGTTTTTGATCGCCGAGGGTTCCTTGTTCTACCCGGCATTTTCAAGCCTGCTTGAATTTTGAAAATTACTGGGTTAGGGTTAGGTTTTTTGTCGATCTGAGCTCTGATTCTGTTTGTCTTTCCAGCAGCAAGAGGACGAAGCATTCAACTACACTATTATAAAGGTAAAGCTTTCTAGTATCCTGTTTTCACCATTGCTTGTTCGGATGAGCTAGTACAGTCATTTGGTGTTTAGTGGTATGTTTAGGTTGCTCGAGATAAGGACCTGGCAGAACAAATTGGAAGGGATATATATTTTGACCTTGTTGATCATGACAAAGTTCGTAAATTCCGTATTCACAGACAAATGCCCTTTAATCTTTTCAAGGTACACTAGTACAGGCTGACTTTTGAGGGAAAAAAATTATGAATTCTGCTTTATTAATTATTAGAATTTCTAATTTGGAAATGTCTAACAGGAGGAGGTTGCAAAAGAGTTTGGCATAGCAGTGCAGTTTCAGCGTTTCTGGATTTGGGCCAAGAGACAAAACCACACATATCGCCCCAGTCGACCATTGACACCTCAGGAAGAATCGCAATCAGTATGTACTTCACTGATTAAGCCACTGCTCCTTGTTCCTTTCGTAATTCATGAACTTGGATGTATTACAATCAGTATGTACTTCGCGGATTAAGCCCCCTTAAACTCGGAGGCACTGCTCCTTGTTCCTTCGTAATTCATAATTCTCATTTTGTCTGAATTTTTGCTTTGCTGCGTCCGACTCTGAACTTTTCAAGTTTATGAACTAATGATGTACGGTTATGTCCAACACTGAAGTTTTCAAGTTTATGAACTAATGATGTACGGTTATAACTTATAACTGTCAATTTATCTTGCAAAATTGGATTTTAAAAAGTTCTTAATGCATATTCCGATGCTCATTATGCTTCCAGTATTGGACGAGGCATTTTAAATGAAGTTATTAAAGTACAGAGAAGGTTGATGGGCAGTGATAAACATTTGCTCTCAGATTTTGAAATGATTGATAGTGTTTAAGCTGTACATCGGTGCCAAGAAGAGCTAATGATGACCCCTTGTGTTTTACAGGTTGGACAATGTAGAGAGGTATCAAATAAAATGCACAATAAGGAGCTAAAGTTGTTTTTGGAAGTAGAGTTTGGGCCGGTAATCCAGTCTTACTATATTCTTGTTATGACCTGTGTTTTGAGGCTTATTGTGGTTCCAATTGCTCTATGAAAGACATCATTTCTTACATTTTCTTGCTTGTATAAACTCTCCAGAATCTACGTCCTATTCCTCCTCCTGAAAAAACCAACGAAGATATCCTGCTTTTTTTTAAGCTTTATGAACCTGAGAAACAAGAACTACGGTATGGCTCTTTCTGCTCAGCCGAATAGTTCTCTTTTGACTCATGTTTGCTGATTTAAGTTTCTTTTCTGTTTCCAGTTTTGTTGGCAGGCTTTTCGTGAAGAAATCTTCAACGCCAGTAGATATTTTAGCAAAGTTGAATCAATTTGCTGGTTTTCCCCTTGATGAAGAACTTGAAATTTATGAGGTTGTTTCACATTAATTTTGTAGCATCAGCTGTGTCATTAACTTAATATATATACGTACGTGTAGGATGTATATGTAAGTTTATATTTTGATGCATGCTTCGCTGTACCATTCTTATACAAAAACTAATGTATATGTTTGTCCTACATTCAGGAAATAAAGTTTGAGCCTGTTGTCATGTGCGACCACCTTGATAAGATGTTCTCATTTCGGTGGAACCAGGTAATTGTTGCTATATTGCATGCTTGGTATGTTGTAAATATGTGTCTGCTATAAGATTTAAGTTTTACGCTTTTATAGGTTTGTGGGTAGTTAATCTGTTGCTTTGCTTTTCCAGATTGGAGATGGGGACATTATATGCTTTCAGAAATCTACTCCGCTTGAAATAGACGAAGGATGTAAATACCCTGATGTTCCTTCATTTTTGAACTATGTGCACAATCGCCGGGTACAGGCTGCAGAATTTTTTTTTTCTTTTTCTGTTTTAGTTTAAATTAGATTTCATTATTCCATTAGCGGTTTTTCACCTCCTTTTACTTTGTTGTCAGTGTTTTTTGTTTTGTTTTTAATTGTATTTTGTTAAATGTTAAACCTAACGATATTGAATGATTTGATGCTATACAGGTTGTTCATTTCCATTCTTTGGAGAAACCGATGGAGGAGGATTTTTGTTTAGAATTGTTAGTACTTAATCATTGTCCCACATAGTTGGACTGTCCATCATTGTTTCATTATTTGGTGCTAATGCTATAACTGTTTTTTTTTTCTTTGTTGTTTTCTAGGTCAAAGCTACACACTTACGATGATGTGGTGGAGAAATTAGCTCACCACATTGGTTTGGAAAATCCCACCAAAATCAGACTCACTGCACATAACTGCTATTCTCAACAGCCTAAGCCCCAACCAATAAAATATCAGGGAGTTGAGCATTTAACAGAAATGTTAACTCATTACAACCAAGTAAGTGGCTTCGTACTGAGCTTCCTCTGTTGTTTTACTCTCACTCTCATAAGCGTCCTGTTTCGTGGCCCGGGGGTGCTAATTATGCTTTTCCTTCTATAGAGCTCTGATATTTTGTACTATGAAGTCTTGGACATTCCCCTGCCAGAATTGGAAAGGCTAAGCCTAAAAACTCTAAAAATTTCTTTTCATCATGCTACAAAAGATGAGGTCCGTGTGAATATTTGGTCGGCGTCTTATGCTTATGGACGATTGTGCACATCATAATCTTGTGTAATTTGTTTACAGGTGGGGATTTACAGTATTATATTGCCCAAACAGAGCACTGTTGGGGATGTGATTAATGTACTTAAAACGAAGGTGAAGTTTCTCTCTATTTATGAGAAGTCCTCTGTGTGTTTTTAGTTTTTCATTGTTTGTTCAGGAATGCTAATGATGCTATGATACATTACTTTAGCGCTGCAGAGCTTGTAAAAATAAGTGACCTTTAATTGAAAACTAGTATTTTCCCTCCCTTCTACTGGTTTTTGTACTTTCTGTCTTTTATAGTTTGCCAATAATGGATACACTCAGCTTACAGTGGTGACATAACTTGACAAAATTGGTAGAAATTGTGATCGAAATTGTTAACGGATGTTTCTCAAAGTGTGGTGTACCTGAAACAGGTAGAGCTGTCTCATCCAAATGCAGAACTTCGACTACTTGAGGTTTTCGATCACAAGATCTGCAAGGTAATTACTACTGGTATGCCTGATGTATCAGCATGTTAGTTTTTTTTTTTTTTTTTTTTTCTGGTCTTAAGTTATTGTAGCCTGGCCCATTTGTGATGCTGATTGGTATCATGATGCTTTTGCATATTTTCCATAAGGATCTTATTGTATCGGAATCCCTTCTACTGTATAGGACTGATGTAATTTTGTCTGATGTAGCACTTATAATTCCTTGTGTTCTATTTCAGATCTTCCCAAACAGTGAGAAATTTGAGAATATTAATGACCGGTACTGGACTATTCGTGGAGAGGAGGCAAGTCCTTTTGCCTCTTCTTTATTTAGTTTTATTTTGAAGAGTTTCTAGTTTTGTTCTGTTGAAAAAAATTTATATAGTTTTATGGGCAAGATTTGTAATTTTGTTTGTTTTCCCTTTCCCAGCCGACCCCGCTTAGTGTATAAGGCTTGGTTGTTGTTTTTTTGTTTTCCAATTCTGGATTAACATCCCTTCTATTCTACAGGATTGAATTGGATTCATATTGTACCTCTGTTCTTCATGCAGCTGTCTTTTTTTCTCTTTCTTGTGTATCAGATTCCAGAAGAAGAGAAAAACTTGGGTCTCGATGAGATCTTGATTCATGTTTACCACTTCACGAAAGTCACTGTATTGAACCAGATGGTAGAAGTAAACTATTTGACTACTGTTAGAGGTTTCACCCAAATACTGTTGATTTTTCGAATCGGTCTTATATTCTTATTATTTGTACATTTTACAGCAAGTAAAATGTGGCCAATTATGATGCCAAGGTTACAGAACTTGAGGCTGAACTGGCGGAAGTAAAGGAGGAACGAGCTAAGGCAATGGCGAATCTAGAAACTGCCGTGGATGAAATGGAACCTCTTAAGCAGAGGTTTGCAGATAGCTCTTTAAAATCTGAAAACTTGATCGTGAGGCAGGCTACCTTGACATTACAAAATTGTGGCTCTGTTGGAATCTGGGCCGTCCTACAAGATGTGCTGAAGAAGTACTTTAAGTTTTAGAAATATTTGCTTTTGTGAATAAGCCCATTCGTGGCTCAAAAGTTTGTATGAACATGCTAAGAAGTGAACAAGTGGTGCAAAATTCAGCTAGCTTGTTTCGTTACATTGCTCGAGTTTGAGTGGGAAGCAAGGTGATTGTGCTGATGGGTATTTTCGTTTACGCCCCTACCCCTCCTCGTTTGGTAACTCCGAAAAAAATTGTGTTTTTTGGCTTAATCTGCACCCTGCTAAAAACAGACCTTTGTTTAACAACCATACATTGTCTAACCAACTCTTTCTTGCGGAGTCGCAGCCGCGGATCAACCTCATGGTAGAAGGAATTGGCAGAGTATGCAAGCTAGACTTGGATGTCAAAAATCCAGGATTTAATAAATTGATGAAGGAAAACCAACGTTTGTGGTTGAGCTCCGCTCTTGCAATCAAGTCGTTATGACTGTCAGTTGGATGTCATGGCCGTCTTGATAAGATTTTGTACCTAAACCAGTCGCTCACTCAATAGGGGTACTATTTTTGTTGGTTAATGACACTTGTTTCGCCAACTCCAATAACAATCAAACGCGACCAAATGATTCAGCTATAACCTTTTCATCATGTATTATAGAAAATTATGTCATTTCATAATCCAAATAGATATATGGAAATGAAAAATGCTCTAGGTGAATTCAAAATTGTGTCCATGTAAGCAAAAAATTGGCCCACCCAATGCGACCTAAAAAAAGTAGGAATTAATTTCACAAGATTCACTCCTACACTCTTTTAGTGTAGATAAAAAAATAAAAATAAAAAACTTCCAACAACTGTCTAAATTGATGTACTAATTAATCATAATTGTTTTAAAAATGAAAAAAACCTCCAACAACTGTCTAAACTCTAAACCGATATACTAATTAATCATAATTGTTTTAAAAATGAGTATATCATTTTAATTTTATCGGATGTCATCAAGGTCGTTAAAAATAAGCAAATAAATTACAAATTAGCTAATAACTAAATATAATTTTATTCCCATTAGCCTCCGCATTGGGACATTGATAAGTGTCATAGAAATTGGAAATGATCTCTCAATTCTTCTATCCTTCAGATTTAGTGAAGCCATTGCTAGACATAAGTCCTTTTCTTTTCTTTTTTTTACCAAGAACAACTTTTTTTGTCAACTTTTTCCGTCTATTAGTTTTACAAGGACAGTCGGAACAACAGGTGTTCAGCCACATGTGTCCAAACCCTAGAAACTAATGATACAGGGAGAGTAGAGGGAATGCGGCAAAACTAGACAAAAAGAGAGAAGGGCGTGACGAATTCTGTGTGTAATTCCTCATACCTAGAGTGTCTTTACTTATATAGGTAGACTAACTTTTTAAACTAAATTTACAAATCATGTTATGTGTCACCAATAGAAAATAAGCACGTTTACGTTAATTAACACTTAAGTAATAATTCAATCATCAACAGCTAAGTCATATGGTTTACAAAATTTGGTCCAAAAAGTTAGTCTCCCTAGCAATTCTATTTATATAATCATGATGAATTTTTTTGTCATACAGGTAATACAAAGCCTATGAGAATTTGATATCCAAATTCTATTGTGATTCTACTTTAAGTTTATTCTATCACATTCCTAAATAAACACGCTATTTACAACAAGATGAACAATTTTTCTTTTTCATTTAAAATATTTGATTATCAAGTGATTGGCAAAAATATATATCCTTTTGCATACCACATTTTTGTAGTAAGTTTAACTATGATTTGGTGTAGATTTCACGTCCCGATACAAAAGTTGGGACATGATATCACATGAAGAGTTTTTTCTTACACTGATTCCCTTCTCTTAACATTTAACTATCTAACCAGGGCCGGCCCTGAGAATTTGGGGGCCCTAGGCGAGCCTTCAAAGTGGGGCCCTAAAGTTCTCGGACCTTCAACTTTTTGTATATTGGTATGTAGTAAAAAGAATTCACTAATTACATAAAAAGTCTATCTCTTCATCGAATATTATTAAAAATTAATATCAAAATGAAACAGATATACTAATATTACTTAAATATTACATGTCACATGTCTTTAGACGCAAATGCACTAAGTGTTTGTAGTCAAGAGTCTAAGATTGAGAGAGCAATAAAACTTGATGATCAAGAGAGTAAAAAGCAATAAAACTTGATTGACGAATATAATAATTCAACAACGCCAAGTGGTTCTCTTGTGTTCTTTCTAAAATCAACATCACACTAGCGAATCAAATTTTAGAATAACCTAGTTTAACAATAAATTATTGAAAAAGAAAATTTAACTTCAAAGTTTTGGTTACCTCAAATTACAATCTTTATGACCAAGTGATAGTTGCTTAAACATTCAATAGAAATGGAAAGAATTGGGAAGTTGAAAGAAAAAGGATTACAAAGGTATGATTATTCTGGTTTTTGTCATTTTTAGGTTATTTTCAAAAGCAAAAGAAAAGAAAAAATGCATTTGGACAGATTGGGGCTATTAATTTCACTAGCCTTTTGTCACACGCGTATGTGTGTGACAATTGGCCTTTGTATGTTTTTTATTTAAGAAACTCAAGTTTTTTCTATTTATACAATTTTATTTAAAATATTTTTGAAAATAGATAAGAAGTTAAACATAAACCACCCACTAACATGAAGTTTTCTTTTTCTTTTTTTCTAAAGTTGAAAATCTTAAATTCATTCAAAATTAATATTTGTTGAATTATTTTAACTCCTTTTAATTCTTGTAATTTTAAAAATTTTAAGGGGCAATTTATGATATTTTAAATGTTTCACTATTTTCGGGTGTTCCCTTTATATATATATATATATATATATATATATATATATATATATATATATATATATATATATATATATATAGATATGGAGTAAATAAATCTCACCCTTTCTATGATTTTTGTATGTTTGTTTTTGGAGGTTACTTTCAAAAGCAAAAGGAAAAAAAAAAGGATTTGGCCGATTGGGACCATTAATTTCATAGATTTGGAAAAAAAAAAAAAAAAAAAAAAGCAAAACCTAATGCCTACAAGAAGCTTCGAAGTGCCCACCCCAAAGAAAAGGTAGTGGCACAGTTTCCACTACACCAACAAGGTCATTGTGATGCTTTTTACGTTTTCTATATTTATATCTTATATACAGGATGTATAAAAAAAATTTGGGAGCCCCCCGAACTTGGGGGTCCTAGGCGACCGCCTACTCCGGCTACCCTCAGGGCCGGCCCTGTATCTAACCCAACACTATCGTTTTTCAAAAAGAAAAAAACTTGTGATTTATTCCAACTTTTGAAGGAGATGTCTTACTAGACTAAGTTTAAAGTTAGATTGTGCATGTCGCGTGATCAAATTTAATAAAATTATGGATGAAAATTCGAATTAGATAACATATCCATTTATACTATAATTAAGAGAAGAACCATTGTCAATTTCTCTTTAGAATTCCAATAATGTCCTTTTTCTATTTTGCATTTACTATACTAAATAGGAAAAATTACACATAGAGTATACTTTTAATACTTAATTTTATATTGAGATAACACTTTTTAAATGGGAGACCTTGGATGCTGTCCCTAATTACCAATGTTCTTTGACTAAAACCTTTGTGATTTTCAGTTTTTTATCGAAGTTCCTGACATTAATATAATAATGTATTTATATGTAGGTTATTATATTTTTAAATTAAAAATGAAGTTTGTAGTTATTTATATTGATGAGATTTTAAAGAAAACCCATAATTTATGGGATAAAAAACATTAAAGATAAATTACACTCTCCAATATATTTTGTGTGTGTGTGTGTGTATATATATATATACACACGTGGGTACGTTCATCAAAACTAACCAAAAAATTATTGTAGCAAAACATGGGTATATTTTCAAAAAAATTATTCATAATAACATTATGAAATTTCTTCTATTAAACTTGACATGGATACATTCTCAAATCAACGAAATATAACGCACCCATATAAGTTTATATAATGGATTAGGAAAAAGATTGAATGAATTTTATATACAAAAAAAAAGGGTGCATTTTATATAAAACAAGGTACATTTCACATATAACAAATTGGTATATTTAAGAATGAGTACTTTTTTTTAAACAAACGATATTATCTACACAAAGGGGAGAGGAGTTGGGTATATTTAAGATTGGAAAAAATTGAAAAATTATATGAATGGGTACATATAAGAATATAAAAAATTAATGGGTACAGACCTATTCTAATTTTATTTTTTATATTGTGGAAATATTTTGAATTGAAAATTAATTTGGAGTTTAATACGGGTGTAAGTATTAAAACTCAAAATCTTACTAATTTTTATTTTTGGAATTATGTAACTGACATGTAATTCATTAATACATTAATGTTAGGGACTTTGATCAAAATCTAAAAACTGATAAGGTATCGGTTAATGAACAATAGAAATTAGGGATTGGATACTAATTTTTCTCTTTTTAAATATTTCAAGGTGGGGCAAAAACTATTCTACCTCGTAAGTGACGTCATAACCTTTTTAAGTTATTTTTTACATTTAGATTTTAAACTTTGTCGTATGCCCATTACCCAGAACTAAAACCAGAGAGGCAACACATAAAAACGGGTGCAACCTCGCCGCCTAATCGTACGTCGCCGTATCCTTTGAGATCTCCAATTATACTGCTGACATCATCACCACCGGATATGTGAAATGTCCACCCGTTGGTCTGCAAGGCCTGGAAATATGAGAGCTCTGTTTATTTCAATTCGATTATTGTAGTTACATCAGGTAGCCTTGGACATGGTGGCGGTGATGATGGAGGCACATGGTGAACAGATGATGATATTGTGCACCATCATTCAGTACATGATATTGAACGGCAAGGTGAAAAGAATATTGGGGAAGAAGATGAAAAGCTACATATGCTTTTGATTTATTTTAGAAAGAACATGATTGGATTTCCAATAAAAAAAAAAGTTAGATTTCCAATTAAAAAAAGTTTGATAGGAGTTAAACTCTTAAGTGAGGTTAAGTGAATGACCAAATGTTAAATCGGTTCTACTAAAAATATTAAAAAAAAATACTAATTTTACATATATTTGAAACTGATGCTGCAAAAAATGGTCAATGAAGGATTTGATTGATGACATGCATGTAATTTTTTTGAAAGTTTTTATTATACTTAAACTATACAAATTGAATCTACTAAAAAATATACAAATTGATTATACATATATTTGATACCGGTTCTGCAAACATAGTCGATGGGTTGGACTAATGACATGCATGTAATTTTGTTCAAAATATACAAAACGATTCTGCAAAAATGGTCGAAGAAGGGTTGAACTGATTCTGCAAAAATGGTTGTCACGTCCCGGACCTGGGGTCGGTAATAAAAGCTCGAACTCGAATCTGAAACGTAAGTTAAATGCTCAATAAATAAAAGAAAATTGAAACGGGTTGGAAAATAAAATTCTTCTTATAAAAGTAACTCATGATTCTTAAACAAATCAATAATTCTTTACAACATACAGTAAATAAATGAATAAACATTCTATTCTCACATCTAATCCGATCTCATCCTGCCTACCCTATTGAATGTCTAGTTCGTAAACCTGCGTAAAGATAGAGGGATGAGCTTCAACAGTTCAATAGGGACATAACCTTGTCACAATAAATTGACAATATTAAATTAAGTGTCATGAAATCATATAGCCAAATATCAAATTATTATTGGTAACAATGTATGTATGCAATCCAACCTCTTCAGCTACACCCATTAATTTATATAATAAAACATGTGGATGTGCACGTCTCATACCATGCATTTTACCACTGCAGTGGTGGTTCGAATGCTCTATTATAGAAACTAACCCCCATACGATATCCTAAGTTCATCAACCCTTTTTGCTAGTCATCTTATCTAATTCATTGATCTCCCGCCCAAATCACCCACATCGACAACTTATTCTAATGTGCACACCGGGCTCGCCTAGAACTGGTTTCACAATGTATAGATTCAACTACACAAAAGATCCTTTCCAATTACCCTCATTTCCTGAATTCCAATCTCAACATTGAAGTTCCAACTACATCTCACAACATGAGTGATGCACAATAATGTCATTTCATCTTTTGCATGTATCACAGAATATTCTCAACGAATAACATTCCAGCAATAATTTCATAACCAATAACAAGTAAATACTTAACTGAAGCAATTAGCTAATTAATATCCAATCACATTAATCAATCAAAAAGATCAATAATATTATAACACTTCACGAAATTTAATAAAATCAATTTTTGTAAAGGTCTGCCTTATTTCCCCTACCTGGATTCCAAAGCTAAAACAAAGATCCATGTCACTATCGGAATAGCTAAGCTCCACGTACTTATCCACGTCACTACCGAAATAGCTAAGCTCCATGTACTTAAGCAAGTTCCTTGATCACTCCTAAATCATCATATATTTCTTCCACTCTTTTATATTCTAATCTCCCTCAATACACATACACACATACACACGTATATATCTTCTATATATAAAAGCCAATGGAAATGGTGAATAGTGATTTTGGTGTTACCAAGCTTCAACAAAAATATTTGGACAAAAATACCCCCAAGACAAAAAAACTTCAAAGGCATCCCAAAATAATGCATCAAATAAAGCAGGGGCATTTTAGTCATATAATTGTATATTTTTTGTAGTTTTTTTTTAAAATAAGTTCCTTATAATAGCCTAGTAATAATTTGATTCAATTTCTCTATTTTTAAACACATTAAAAACATCTTAAGATGCGTGTAATGCCGGTTATAAAAAAAGTCATTGGCACGCAGATAATAATGTAATTAAATTAGTTGTCAAATGATTGTTTTTTTTTTTTATTTTTAACAAACGATATTATCTACACTAAGGGGGACGAGAGTGCGCTTAGCCTCATAATGGGCTAGCAATAATGTGATTCAATCAATTGTTTATTAAATATTATTTTCTTTATTTTTAAACACATTCAAAACATCTTAAGAGGCGTATAATGCTGGTTATAAAAAGGTTTTTCGCACGCAGATAATAATGTGATTAAATTGACACTTTGCATGGTTGCATGCAACATGATGAAGAGGGGAAAAAGGTTGATAAATAACGTGCATAAAATTGAGAAGGGTGGAAGCTATTTATAGGAGACAAAGTCGGCAACTAACCTTATTCTATATTGGTAGGACCAATGGTAGAGAAAACTTAATAGCTAAGACTAAGAGCCCATAAATTGAAATGGATATATAAAAAGAAGAGGTAAATATCATATTAGCCAGCTCAAGCTATAAAGAAGCTTACGAGTACCTTTTAATGAGTGGTAGGATTTGTACGAATAATAGCTTGACACCTTGACACCTTGACACCTTGACACCTTGACACCTTGAAGTTTATCAAGTGAATGTAATAGAACATTGTAGAAGGGTACAAACTTAATAATCAAATAAATATACATATGGGGAGCTGCTAGTTATAGTACATCAAGTGAAAACTTAAGCCAAATCTAGAAATAATATGTATATATAAGAAAACCCAATAACAACTCTTTTTAAATAAAATAATATATATATATATATATATATATATATATATATATATGTTAATATGGGGTCTCACAATGGTCAATGATAGAGTGAATTGATTTTGCAATTTTAATATGGAGTCTCACAATGGTCAATGATAGAGTGAATTGATTTTGCAAAAATTGAACTGATTCAGGAAAAAAATGGTTGAGAACGGGTTGAACTGATTCTAGTAATAAGAATACAAACTGATTCTACATATAACTTCAAAACTGATTATACAGAAATAATCAAGAATGGGTTGAACTTATGACATATATTAATTTTGTTGAATCTGTGATGGCTGAGTTATATTAATAGTCCTAAAACCTTAGGAGTATGACTGATATTTTAAAACATTGTTTTCCATGTTTTTGGGTTGTGCTTGAGTTGTTTTTATGTTTTTGTCATTCCGACATTTAAAAACTAGTAGAGTTCCTTGAAATATAGTGAAATTTAAAGTGAGAATCTTCATAAACTCTCCATCACCTCATGCTTTTTCGTACGATATTTCATAATGTTGATACAAAAATTGTGCAAAAACACATGAGGTGAGTCTTATTTTGGGAGAATTTTCCTCAGCATTTTTCTTTGTGCGGATTTACATCTGTAACTTTATTTTGTGATAAAAGACTGAATCGCTTCACCAAGAAAATTTTGTTAGTGAGAATTTTAATAAAAAATTCATGGTATTGTTCATTTTAACGAAAAATCACATTTTTACACTAAAAAGTCAATCCTGGTACAACTCACTTTACTTTTTATTTTGTCCTTATCGTTATAACTCAAAGTTTTTAAACATTTTTCGTTAGTTTTCTTTTGTTAAAGAAACTTTAATGAAAAGTTTCCGATATTGTTAACTTTGACCAAAAAAAAAAAAAAAAAAAAAAAAACTTCAATCCTCGGTTTAGATACCTTACCGCACTGAGTGCTGGATTGTATGAAAGTGGGAGAATCCAGTCCATCACCCACTTGAACAAAAGCTTGATTACCAGTGTACGAGGAAAGATCACATACCGTCATTTGCCTGTGAAAAGTAAAGCACGCGACCCTCTGGTTATGTTTTTCTTGATCAGACTCAGAGCTCTGATTATTGTTTATTTTGTTAGCAGCAGCAGCAAGAGGACGAAGAGATACTTGTGCCGCACTCGGATTTGGTCGAAGGCCCTGAGCCTATGGAAGGTTTAATTTTTAGCAATTTTTCGATGATTCACTGTTTGAATTTCTTAAGTTTGTGTTTACGGTGTTGCCTAATCTGAAAGAATTGATTTTTGTGCGAATTTGGCGTCACGGGGTTTGATTAGGGGGCAAGTGATTGCATTTTCTTTAGGGTTTTGGTTTTGTTGTTTAGAAATTTATGGTATTTGGTGTGTTGGTAGTAGCCCAAGTGGAGCCAGCTAGTACAGTTGATAGTCAACCAGTGGAGGATCCTCCAACGATGAAATTCACTTGGACAATTGAGAACTTTACTAGGTTGAACATCAAGAAGCACTACTCTGACATGTTCGTAGTGGGCGGCTATAAATGGTATTTTTTCTCGACTACCAGATGTCAAAAACTGATTATAACGCGGTTTAAGATTGGCTTATATTTGTTTCTCGGTGATTGGATTTTGAATTGCTTTTGGTTTGTTTGGTCAGGCGGATACTAATATTTCCCAAGGGCAACAATGTGGACTACTTGTCAATGTATTTGGATGTGGCAGATTCCGGGACATTGCCACATGGGTGGAGTAGATGTGCGCAATTCAGCTTGGCTGTAGTTAATCAGATCCATACCAAGTACTCAATAAGAAAGGGTATATTCCTTTACTAGTCTTGTTTCTTTGTAGCATTCAAGTTTGTGCTTTTGCCTGGTTGTCGTATTCTGTTTTCTTTTTTTCTTTCAGTGAGAGCTTTGCTTGTCGTTGGGTAGTCATGGGCACCCAAGGCTTTTAATTAGAATTTATTATCCTTGAAATGGACATACCTGGCTTTCAACTTCATAGTTCTTAGGTGATGCCATTTGAACCCGATCAATATCTAATTAATCACTCTAATCTTGTTATTGTGAGCTTTTAATTCTAATTCTCTCTAACATCTTGGCTAACGGCAGCAGCACCATGGACTGACTATGTGCCCATGTCGACTTTGTTTGGGGATTTTTGAAGTTTGAGAAAAAGTGAATAAAAAAATTATGGAGTAAAACGTACCAACAGATGTTAGAAGTAAATTGAAAACCAATAGATTATTCCTTTTAGGTATCTAGATGTCAAATATAGATTAACAGTAAAGGTAGAAACGGGAAGAATTTACTTGGAAATTATGTGCAATTAAGCAAGAATTCTAGGTACTGAAAAGGCTAACTGAATCAAGGGTTTCCATTTATTAAGGGATGAGCTATCAGATATGGTAAAGAATTGTATTTTATTGGTGTGGCCTATGTTGTAGAACATTAATTTGCAATGCGTATAACCAGAATTGAACAATCTTTAATCATATTCAACATGTTTTTTAAGACCCTTTTCTTTGATTGTTGTATGATGTTGCAGACACACAACACCAATTCAATGCAAGAGAAAGTGACTGGGGATTCACTTCATTCATGCTTCTTGGTGATCTTTATGACCCGAGTGGGGGATATCTGGTGAACGATACAGTTGTGTTTGAAGCTGAGGTTGCTGTCCGTAAGGTTCTTGATTACTGGTCATATGACTCGAAAAAGGAAACTGGTTATGTTGGGCTCAAGAATCAGGGAGCAACTTGTTATATGAATCCTCTTATCCAGACTTTGTACCATATACCGTACTTCAGAAAGGTCATTTAAGTGATCTCCTGTTTTCATTGTAAGCTAAACATGAATTGT
Organism: Cotoneaster glaucophyllus; assembly: GCA_036320875.1. Lineage (NCBI taxonomy): Eukaryota > Viridiplantae > Streptophyta > Magnoliopsida > Rosales > Rosaceae > Cotoneaster > Cotoneaster glaucophyllus. Next base: position 21,761,215 of record CM070067.1, read on the forward strand.
TTGAATTTTCTATGAAAAGCATTATCTCAATTTTGGACTTACTTACCAGGCCGTGTATCATATGCCAACAACTGAGAATGACATGCCTTCAGGAAGCATCCCTTTGGCGCTACAAAGTTTATTCTATAAGCTTCAATACAATGACAGCAGTGTTGCAACCAAAGAATTGACCAAATCCTTTGGATGGGATACATATGATTCTTTTATGCAACATGATGTGCAGGAACTTAATAGAGTTCTTTGTGAAAAGCTTGAAGATAAAATGAAGGTATAGGAAGCTTTCAGTTTTTGCTATTGCTGTAGCTTTTGTTCATTTCATTATTATAATTGTTCTGTGGGCCCAGGGAACTGTTGTGGAGGGTACAATACAGCGGTTGTTTGAAGGACATTACAGGAATTGCATTGAATGCTTCAATGTGGACTACAAATCTACATGGAAAGAATCATTTTATGGTAATATTTTTTGGGAATTGTTATTAGCACTCCAAAAATCTCATTTGGCACTCCAAACTTTCTATAATTAAAAAGAAAAAGACACTTGTGAGGAGTGTAGAATGAGATTTTTGTAGTGCTAATAACAATTCCCTATTTTTTGGCACAATTTAAAGTGTTAAGAGTGTGAAGTAGTTTGTGAATGTCAATGCATGCTGCTGGTTTCTTCTTATTTCTTTGCAGACCTCCAGCTTGATGTGAAAGGCTGTCGGGATGTTTATGCTTCTTTTAGTAAGTATGTGGAAGTTAAACGTCTTGAGGGTGACAACAAATACCACTCCGAAGAACTCGGTTTGCAGGTTATTTACAGAATTCCATTGGTGACTGCATTTATACTGTGATCCTAATTTGAGGCTGCTATTAGTTGTTTCCTTCCACAAACCACTTTACAAAACTAGTGGTCTTACATTATTTCCTCTTCCACTTAGATTTTTAATATATGGTTCTCACAACGTTATATTTTAAGTTCTGATTGGATGTCGTCCTTAGTTTTGTCTTTTCATTAAATCACTTGCTGAAGCCAGTATTCTTACATATATTTCTTTGATATTAAAAATTTAAAATATTGTTCTCAAGGAATATTTTGGATGTTTATTCCAGGATGCTAAGAAGGGTGTCCTGTTTATTGACTTCCCTCCCGTTCTTCAACTTCAGCTAAAGAGATTTGAGTACGATTTTATGCGGGACACTACGGTTAAGGTTTGTACTGGAAGCTCATCTTCCTCCTGCTTCATCTGCGTGTTTTATTACATGGAACATTGAAAGTGTAATGCTTTACTACAAAGCTTCTTAGTTGAAAACAAAACTGTAGCATGTAAATATTTTTCTTCAAATTTTGTATAAGTTCAGGTGAAGGACTTGTCTTTGCCTAATGGTTAGAATCTAATTTTGATTTTAATTTTTGTTTTATGATTGAATGCTGAAAGATCGATTAAACGCTATGTATATGCTTCTTTTTGTTCCTTTCCCTTTTTTTTTTTTTTTTTTTTTATTAAATTCCCATTGTTTTTCAGTTTCGTTTTATCACCCCTTTTAGTTGAACATTCTCAATCTAGTGGATTGTTTTTATTCAAAGTTATATATACTAATGAAATTCGATTTTACGTCTTGGGTATATTTGTTCGTGTGACAGTGATATTTTTTAAATGGAAAGCAAATAAACTATCATGGTAAGAATGTTGTATTATTTGTTTTTGGCAGATAAATGATCGCTATGAATTTCCTCTTCAACTTGACCTTGATAGGGAGAATGGAAAATATCTTTCACCTGAATCAGATAAGAGTGTTCGCAACCTCTACACTCTTCATAGGTATCTATTTTGCCTTGCACTATTGCACGATATAATATAGTTCATCTGTTTCCTCTATTTGGCATGTTATTCCAATGAATATTACTTTCTAGACCTTTGTATGCACTCTGTGCATGACATTCTTTACCAAGTGTGACATAATCAATTTTGCTTCTCCTTGACATATGATATCTCCAGTGGATAGATCAAATTTTCTCCATTGAAGTTGAATCTGTGTTATATAACTATCTGATCCATGGTCATTCATGATGTCTAGGAGTCTATTTATCAAAGTTCTTTCATGCCTACGGCGATTGTGGCATTGTGCCTCTGTAGTTTTAGTTGATTGGGAGGGGTTATGAAAAAAATTTCATGTTTAATTTATCAGTTAAAAAAATCCTAATAAATATGTAAAGACGGTTATTCGAACCTGCTTTTTCATCTGCCTGTTTGGTGCTCTTCATGTTGTGTGGAGCTTCAAATTTTTACGTTGTAATTGGTTACTATGATAATTTTCTACTGTTGCAGTGTCTTGGTTCATAGTGATGGGGTTCATGGTGGACATTACTGTGCTTTCATCAGACCAACCCTTTCAGACCAGTGGTACGGATCTCCTGGAATCGATTCTCTCTGTAATTGTTTGCAGTCTCACACACAAAAACACATGATCACGAGACAGACATTCTCTCACACTGCTCTTTTGCTTTGCTTCTTACTTTTCTTTGTTACTCCTTTTTCAAATAACTTGGTTTATTGGAGTCTATATTTCTCACATTGCTTTCCCGATGGACTTTGACACCATAACTTGGTTACCTGACTGCCCGTTCGAGAACTTTAAAGAAAGTATCTGTTTTGTTATAACTTATATACATTTTATTTTTTCCAAGAATTACATTGAAGTTGGTATTTCCTTATTTGGATTTTTATGCATGACTGAGTGTTCTTGTGCATGCATTTCATGTGTTGATGTAATTTGTCATGTCTTGTTTTAGGTACAAATTTGATGGTGAACGTGTGACAAAAGAGGGTGTGAAGAGGGCTTTAGAAGAGCAGTACGGTGGTGAGGAAGAGGTAGTTTAGGTTTGGCTGTATCCGACCTGCTATAGTTCTCCTTGATTTTAAAGTTTCTTAATTGTCAACTGACCTATTGTTGTTTTCTTTCCAACAGTTACCACAGACCAATCCTGGCTTCAATAATACTCCTTTCAAATTTACAAAATACTCAAATGCATACATGCTTGTGTATATACGGGACAGTGATAAGGACAAAATAATATGTAACGTGGATGAGAAAGACATAGCCGAACATCTAAGGGTAATGGTATATCAAGCATAAGTTCTGATTCCAGTGTCCAATTAAGAGAATGAACTGACATTCTATGTTCCATTTCAGATAAGGTTGAAGAAAGAACAAGAAGAGAAAGAGGACAAAAGGAGATATAAGGCACAAGCACATCTCTATAGAATTATTAAGGTAAAGGTTTCTAGTTTATCCCCGTTTTCACCATTGTTTGTTCAGATGTGGTGTGGAACAAAAAAAATTATGGCAAAATTTAATGATGTATTTAGGTTGCTCGAGATGAGGATCTGACAGAACAAATTGGAAGGGATATTTATTTTGACCTTGTGGACCATGACAAAGTTCGTAATTTCCGTATTCGGAAACAATTGTCCTTTAATCTTTTCAAGGTACACCAGTACAGGCTGACTTTGTGCATTTATGTCTTCTTTATTCTTTTTTACCATTTGGGGTTATGTTTAATATGGGAATTCCTAAATTTGAAATGGTTAACAGGAGGAGGTTGCGAAAGAGTTTGGCATACCAGTGCAGTTTCAGCGTTTCTGGATTTGGGCCAAGAGACAAAACCACACATATCGCCCCAACCGACGATTGACACCTCAGGAAGAAACACAATCAGTACGTACTTTGTACTTCTTACCCTTGAATGGATTTTCAATACAAGATGCCTTGCTCCTTGCCCGCGTGCTTTGTTTTCAGTTCTATTCGTAATTCCTAATTCTTATTATATCTGAATTATTACTTTTCCTCCACTTGGATTTATTAGCGGATGTTGTCTTTGTAGAGTCTAACACTAAACTGCTCAAGTTTATGAACAAATGATGGATGATTATAATTGTTATTATTATTTGTGAAATTGGAATTCAACTAAATGCTTAATTGATTGGTCAGTGATAAACATTCGATCTCAGATTTGGAATGATTGATGGTGTTTTTAACTGCACTTCGGTGCTAAGAAGAGCTTGGTTTAGGTGCCTTATGCAAAGCTAATGATGACCGCTTGCATTTTTCAGGTTGGACAATTGAGAGAGGTATCAAATAAAACACACAATGCAGAGCTAAAGTTGTTTCTGGAAGTAGAGTTTGGGCCGGTAACTAGTCTTACTCTATTCTTGTTACTACCTGTGTAGTGAAGCTTATTGCAGTTCCAATTGCTGTATGAAAGGATTTTTTTTCCTTACATTTGATTGTTTCTGTACATTTTCCAGGATCTACGTCCTATTCCTCCGCCTGATAAAACCAAGAAAGATATCCTTCTTTTCTTTAAGCTTTATGAGCCTGAGAAACGAGAACTACGGTACGTCCTGCTCTTTTTGCTTAGCTGAATATTTTTATCCTTTGCCTTGTGTTTGCTAATTTAAGTTTCTTTTCTGTTTCCAGTTTTATTGGTAGGTTTTTCGTGAAGAGTTCTAGTAAACCAGCAGAGATTTTAGGAAAATTAAATCAACTGGCTGGTTTTACCCCTGATGAAGAAATTGAGCTTTATGAGGTGTGTTTCACTTTAAATTTTAGCATAAGGTTGTGTCGTAGCTCTCTCTCACACACACACACTCATATATATTGTATATAGACATGTAGAATGTATATGTATATTTATAATTTGTTGCATGCTTTGCTTTAGCATTTTATGCAAACTTAATATATGTTTTTGTGCTCCAATTTCAGGAAATAAAGTTTGAGCCATGTATCATGTGCGAACACCTTGACAAGAAGACCTCATTTCGATTAAGTCAGGTAACTGTCGCTATATTGCATGCTTGGTATATTACAAGTATGTGTGTATTATAGGAATTAAGATTCTAGGTATATTTTCAGTTAACCATCGGTTGCGTTCCTTTTCCAGATTGAAGATGGGGATATTATTTGCTTTCAGAAGTCTACTCCTCTTGAAAGTGAAGAAGAATGTAAATATCCTGATGTTCCTTCATTTTTGGAATACGTACACAATCGCCAGGTACAGGCTGTGGAAACATTTAATTTGTTTTATAGCTATATTTTGTTGAATGTTAAACCTAACTGTGTTGAATGGTCTGATGCTTTACAGGTTGTTCATTTCCGTTCTTTGGAGAAACCTAAGGAGGAGGATTTCAATTTAGAATTGTATGTACTTCCTGAACCGTTGTCCCTTCATAGTTGAACAGTCCATCATTGTTTTATTAATCAGTTCGTTAACTTTATTTTTCATTGTTATTTTTAGGTCAAAGCTACACACTTACGATGATGTGGTGGAGAAATTGGCTCGCCAAATTGGTTTGGAAGATCCCACCAAAATCAGACTCACTGCACATAACTGCTATTCTCAGCAACCTAAGCCCCAACCAATTAAATTTCGGGGTGTAGAGCAATTAACTGATATGTTAGTTCATTACAATCAAGTAGGTGGCACTGTATTGCCCTTCCTCTGTTTAATTCACTCTCTTAAGCATCATGTGGTGTGGCTACTAATTATGCTTATTGTTTCCTTTTACAGAGCTCTGATATTTTGTATTATGAAGTCTTGGACATCCCCCTGCCAGAATTGCAAGGCCTAAAAAATCTAAAAGTTGCTTTTCATCATGCTACAAAAGATGAGGTATGAGTAAATTTTTTTCGGCATCTTCTGCATATGAACAGTGGTTACATCATTGTGCACATCATAATCTTGAGTGATATGTTTACAGGTGGTGATTCACAATATTAGATTGCCCAAACAGAGCACTGTGGGGGATGTCATTAATGTACTTAAAACAAAGGTACTGATTCTGTCAATCATATTTTAAGTTCTATGTGTATTTTCTTTTCGTTTTTGGTACAGGAAAGGTAATGATGCTGTCATACATCAATTTCCTTTATTTATTGCTTATAAGATCTATCACTTTGTCTAAATTTAAGAGTTATTAGATGCTCAATATAATTTATCTCTGCCTCCTTTAAAAGTTCTGTATGATAGATTTTACTCAATGTATGGTGTATTTGAAACAGATAGAGCTGTCTCATCCAAATGCAGAACTCCGACTACTTGAGGTTTTCTATCACAAGATTTACAAGGTAATTATTTGTATGTCAGCTGTGTCAGCGTATAGGTATTATTGGGGGTCATTTTTCCCAGAAATGACATGCACGTAGCTGGCCCCATTTATGATGTGATTATGTATGATATGTTTGGCTTGTTTTCCTAGAGGACCTTATTATATCAGAAATTTTTTTTCCATCGAATAATGTATGTGCTTTAGTCTGTAGTTGCACTCAGTTCCATCTGTTTGTTTTCAGATCTTCCCACACAGTGAGAAAATTGAGAATTTAAATGACCAGTACTGGACTTTGCGTGCAGAGGAGGCAAGTTCATTTCTCCCCCTTTTCTTTATTTAATTTTATTTTGGGAAGTTTCTTCTTTATTCAGTTGACAATTTTTAGAACGTGGGTGTAGTTTTGTGGGCAAGATTTGTAATTAGTTGGTTTTCAATTTCCGGATTAGTATCCTTGCTTGGATTTATATTTTTAATCGGTACTTTCCATGCAGCTGACTTTTTCCCCCTTGTGTATCAGATTCCAGAAGAAGAGAAAAACTTGGGTCTCCATGATCGCTTGATTCATGTTTACCACTTTACAAAAGACACTGCACAGAACCAGATGGTATGCAAATTTTTATTAATTTTTTTCACAAGCGGAATTTTGGCTTGTTGATTGATATTTTGTAGAACTATTTGATTACTGTTTCAGTTAGATATGAAGAGTGATTCACCCAAATATATAAAGATTTTAGTAACTATTTCTTTGTACAATTTCAACAGCAAGTACAAAATTTTGGGGAACCTTTCTTCTTGGTCATCCATGAAGGTGAAACTTTAGCTGAAGTTAAAGAACGGATACAAAAGAAATTGCAGGTCCCTGATGAGGAGTTTGCCAAGGTACTTGATTCAACCTTACGTTCGTTGGAACTTTACTGGAGGAAAAGATTGTTTTACCTCTAGAATTAATGGTTTTTTATTTTGCTGCTCATCTATTTCCCTTTTGGTTGCGCAGTGGAAGTTTGCTTTCTTGTTACTTGGTCGTCCTGAGTACTTGCAGGATTCTGATGTTGTTTCCAGCCGTTTTCAGGTATGTTCTATGGTCTTGTAATCTTGTGCTTATGGGTATTGCCGTTATTGAGTTGCAGGTTCTTTAATTCCATTGTTATGGCTTTTGTTTTCCTCAGAGAAAAGATGTTTATGGTGCATGGGAGCAGTACCTTGGGTTGGAGCACTCTGATAAAGCTCCTAAGAGGGCTCACGCAGCAAATCAAGTAAGTTCTGTTGTAAATATTTCTTTTCCAACCTCTATTTGCCAGGCAGAGCCAACTCCACAAGAAGACGTAAGAATTCGACCGAGCTCACATTCATTTTTTTTTAAATATAGTCTTCGTACTGATCTCTGGACTCTGATGCAGGCTGCCCAAGTAACCTTAGAGTCCATGGCGTCTAATGTCGGCCATGAGACACCAAGCAGAGAAATTGAAATGCAAAATGATGACCTGGATGGCCCTGCTTCTCCGGCAGTTGATCGAACTCTGAGAAGACTTTCTGCTGCAGAGGATCTATTGAAGTCCACTTCAGCGAGAGAACCATCAGTAGAGGCTTTGGCTGCATTAGACACTGTGAGCCGCTATGCAAGGAGCAGCCTAGACACACTCTGCACGAATGGGGCTTATGAGGAGTTCAAAGCAGCCTTAAAACTGGTGACTGAACAAGGGATGGTCCCTTCAACGATCACTTCCATGTTCAAGGATCTTCTTTCGTCTTTGGAGGGTGAAATGCCGAAGTACGTGGATGCAGTAAAAGAGCTTGCCCAAGCTGAAGGTTTTCCAGTCGAACACGAAAAGATGAAAGCTCAAATGGGACTGGCCATGCAGAAATGCCAAGCGAGAAAAGACATTGTAGCCAATTATGATGGCAAGGTTACAGAACTCGAGGCCGAACTGGCCCGGGTAAAGGCAGAACGAGCTGAGGCAATGGCGGATCTAGAAACTGCGGTGGATGAAATGGAACCTCTTAAGCAGAGGTTCGCAGCCAGCTCTTTAAAATCTGAGATCTTGATTGTGAGGCAGACTACATTGACATTACAAAAGTGTGGCTCCGTTGGAACCTGGGCCGTCCTACAAGATGCACTGAAGAAGCACTTTAAGTTTTAGAAATATTTGCTTTTGTGAATAAGCCCTTTCTTAGCCCAAAAGTTTGTATGAACATGCAAAGAAATGAACACGTCGTGCAAAATTCAGGTAGCTTGTTACCTCACATTGCTCGAGTCTGAATGGGAAGGAAGATGATTGTGCTGATGGGTGTTTTTCGTTTACACTCCTACCCCTCCTCGTTTGGTAACTCCGAAAAAAATTGTGTTTTTGGCTTAATCTGCCCTTCTAAAAGCGGATCTTTGTATAACAACCACACATTGTCTAACCAACACTTCCTTGCGGAGGAGTAGTGGCCGATCTACCTCATAGCAGAAGGAATCGAAGATAAGACTTCGAAGTAAAAAATCCCAATTTTATAAATTAATGAAGGAAACGAAAAACCAACATTGTGGATGGGTCAAGCTTTGCTCTTGCAATCGGGTATTTGTGACTACCAGTTGGATATCTTGGCGGTAAAGATAGGATCTTGTACTTGGACCGGTGGTTCATTCTAGGGGTTGCTATTCAGTTTTTATCATAAATGGCCTATGAAGTTTAGCTAAATTATACAGTTTGGGTTGTGTCACCTATTAATGGTCCAAGTGACCAGGTTGTGATACATGTCTGGTTGTGTGTTCTGACACCTATTATTTTAATGAGTCAAGTCACCTCAGTTAAGATCTTTTTGTGGCGAAGGATGGAAATTCTTTTCAACGAGGCAACGCTCAACAACAATCAAACAAGACCAAATGATTCAGATATAAAATTTTCATGGAGAGATGAAAAATGCCAAGGTAATAGTGTCCATGGTTATACGAAGAAGATAGTCTAGTGATTTATAACTTTATGCTCAAAACGGATCCACATGTCCTACATTGAAAATATAAATCACAATATCAAAATCTCATCAAAATATACTAAGAATAGTGTAAAATATATAGTATGAAATCGACTCATCACCTCCTAAAGGCCCCGTAGGAATCTTTATGCTTGGAAATGATCTCTCCTTCTTTTATCCGTTTAGAGTTGGTAAAGTTTATTGGGCCAGTGTTAAAAGTAAGTCTTTTTTCTTATCAGGAAGCATAGTTAACTTTCTTTGTTACTTTTTTTGACTAAGGAGGTAAAGGTCGAGATTCAAATTTAAGAATTTTTAGTTATAAGTGAAGAGGAATACTACTACATTGTAGTACTGAGTGACAACTTTCTCTATCATTTATATTTTGGGTTTTGAACTTGCCACTTATTAGAGTAGAACACAATACCTTTCATTTTCAAGTGACGTAGAATATCACTAAAACGTAGTACTAGTATAAAATTAACATTAAATCAAAAAGTATCAAAACATAATGAACGAAAAATCTAAAAATCATATTCGGGTATGGGCTGAGTTAGAATGATTTAGGCGGGTCGCGTGTGGTTTCTCCGAACCGTTGGCCATTCAGTAGTATAGCGATACGTTTTGCACGATTAGAGCTCTGGATTTATTGCTTTGCTCACACGAACAGATGCTTGTGCATGCCACACTCAAATTTGGTCACAGATCCAATTGCTTATAAGCACATGCATACTCTCAACACGCCGTTTCACGTGTGGACTGTATACGCTCAGCACACCACTTCACGTGTATAGAATTTTCAAGCTTAGTACATGGACAACAAAAATCGGGTGACGTGGAGCGCATGTAGCCGGTGAGCCTTACATTTTGGACAACTTGCTATGATAACATAAAGAAAATTGAGATTCCACCATAATACCAATTGACAATATGGATAGTAGCTCAATTTATTTATTTTTGCTCGTCTAATTGGCCATATAGAGAGTAGTCTTACTTATAAGCCATGCAAGTTTGTTCTCCCGTCAATCCTGAACAATTTGAATTTCTAAAAAAAAAATAATAGTGGATTGCGGTTATGGATAGAGTTATCTTCTTCTTCCTGAGTCCAAATCATTCCCCTCCTTAGTATAGTTCAGGGTAACAATGGCGTCTGACAAGAGTGTAACTGATCACATTTTCTTTAGGGTTTTTGAAATATGTAGAAAATGAATTCTGGATACTTTCGTTGAGTTTACATGTATATATAATTACAAAGAAGAACCCTAGCCATATAAAACTAGGACTCTTAACTACAAAGATAACTACGTGGAAGTAAATGAAGCCTTATCAATAATATCTTTAACAAAATAAAATGGTATTTGGTGTGCTGGTAGACGAGCAATTGGAGGATCTTGCGAGCATGAAATTCACCTGGAAAATTGATAACTTTACTGCTCTGAACACCAGGAATGTCTACTCTGATATCTTCATTGCTGGCGGTTATAAATGGTAATTTTTTTTCTTCTTCTTCCCTAGATATAGACCTTCTTGTCAACATTCGATTTACGCACCCGAAGTTGGTTTATATATTTTTCTTCGTGGTTGATTGGATTTTGAATTGCTATGGTTTGTTTGATCAGGAGGATACTAATATTTCCAAAGGGAAGCAACAATGTGGGCTGGTTTTCCATGTATTTAGATGCTGCACATTCTGGGACATTGCCAGACGGGTGGAGTCGATATGTTCAGTTCAGCTTGGCTGTAGTCAATCAGATCCATAGCAAGGATTCAGTAACAAAGGGTATACTTCTTTATCAGTTTTAAATTTTTTCTTTGAAATCAAAACAAGAAAAGTAAAATCAAAGCAAGAGACCAAGTGGGGCCAGCTGCCTTACTGAAGTTTTTTCCTTGATCACTCTGCTCAGGGTTTATGCTTTTTAATGCATTCATCATCTAACGGTTAGATATGATATTCTCTATTTTTGGATGCATATATAACCGTTAGATGGTGAATGTATTAAGTAAATGCATGTACCGTGCCCAAGTAATTAAGGGGTTTGAAAAGGTAATAGAAAATGAGGGGAAACAAATGTAGCTCACTAACAGAAAAATGCACTGGAAAAAAATGTTATTAAAAAATTAATGCCTAATTACCTGCTGCTAGCATGTAGTGATCTTCACCAATACATTTCTCTTTTGTTAATGGTGTATGTTACAATTGTGGTAAAAAATGTTTATGTGTCCTAGAATCGATCAAGTTTTGTTCACATTTTGAGTATTCTCTGAACCTCGATTCCTGATTCTTTACATGGAGTTTCATAAACACATCACCAGTTCTGTACAACGGAAATTGACCTTGGATTCACCTGCTTCATGCCTCTCATTGAGCTTTATGATCCTAGTAGGGGTTATCTGGTGAATGATACCATCTTCATTTGTCTCTACGTCTAGTTAATGCTACATCGAGCATAAGTTCTGCATTCAAGGGTACAACTAAGAGACTGAAGTCACTTAACTGACTTTTTTTAAATTTCAGATCAGGACCATAAGGATGAAGAACGAAGAAGAAAAGGAAGAAACAAGGAGATACAAGGCACAAGTGGACTGTTATACTCTTATTAAGGTGAAGACTTCTTGTACATACCATTGCTTGTTTAGAAGTGCTACTACAGGTATTTGGTTTACATCAAAAAATTACGGCAGACGGAATTTATTTATATGGTCAGGTTTCTCAAGACGTGGACCTGGAAAAACAGATTGAAAAGGACATATATTTTGACCTTGACAAAATTCGTAGTTTTCCTATTAAAAAACAGATGCTCTTTTGGCGTTTCAAGGTACAGACAGTAGTACCTCAGATTTCCGAATTCAGTTCTGTTATTACTATTGGAATTCTAATTTTGAAATGGTTCACAGGAGGAGGTTGTAGACATTGAAATTTCACTAAAATAAATGTTGACCAATAATTAAAATTTCAACGCTCACGTGTCACATAAATTTTACACGTAGCGTGTGACTCAATGAAAAATCGAAATAAATCGGAAAAGTCATCAAACAGGACACGTGTCAACACCTGGCAGAAATGATTTATTTCATCTGATTATTTAAATCCAAAAATCAAGTTTTGGAATTCTATAAATAGGAAGCCATGTCATTCATTTTCGGGAACCAATTCACATCACACCAAAACCATAAACCAATTCATATTACACCAAAACCTTGAAGCTTTGAAACTCTAAAGCTCTCAAGCAAAGTCCCGAAGGATCAAGAAAGCTCTCTTCGTTCTTCGTCAAATCCTCCTTCAAGATCAAGCCCCGACGGCCCTTGAAGAACTTCCACCAATTCAAGATCAAGGTCCGACGGCCCTTGAAGGAAGTGTTCATCGTTCATCATCCGTTCATCCTTAGATCAAGCCTCAACGACCCTTTGGATCAACAACAACTATTCTTCAAGTTCAAGCCCCAACGGCCCTTGAAGAACTTCCACCACTGTTCATCCTAAGATCAAGCCCCGACGGCCCTTTGGATCAACAAACATCATCAAATCCATACATCCGTTCATCCTAAGATCAAGCCCCCAACGGCCCTTTGGATCAACAACATCAATAAGTTCATCCACCGTTCTTCAAGGTCAAGCCCAAAAGCCCTTGAAGATCTGTTCATCCGTTCGTCAAGATCAAGCCCAACGGCCCTTGAAGAAACCATCCGTACACCACTGTTCATCCTAAAGATCAAGCCCCCGACGGCCCTTTGGATCAGCAGCCCACGGCCCTTTGGATCAGCAGCCCATACACAAATCAACACCTTACGAAGATCGAATCAGAGGATCAACTTTGAGAGAGATTATAACCCCAAAATCATTAATACAAAATATTATTTTGTACACGTGTTCTTGTCTCGTTCATTTCAAGAATTTCCGTGTTCACAAATTTGGCACGCCCAGTGGGACCATCTCTACCTCTCATCTCTTTTCTGTTCAAAGGAATCTAAACACACCTCAAAATCAATGGCATCAAGCAAGGGACAAGCCGTTCTCGCAACCACCAAGGGAAGGATCCTGAGCACTTCTGCCACAAACGGACAATCCATTGCCACCACAACCGCTCCTCAACATGCCGCTTCAAGGTTGGTGCCGCTAAAGGAGCAAAGGGAGCATCAAAGACGCGAGTCTGTCATCAACCTGACCTCGCTGGGGGCACCGAAGCATGCTGCTGAGGCGCACAAGATAACATCCCAAAACGGCCAACGGGGTTCTTCGTCAACACCCTGGATGTCTGAAGGAAAGTTGCGTGTATTGGTTGCCCAAGTCATGACCATCGACGTTACCTTGAAGAACAACTGGCTCAAATAAGTGAAGCAATTGCAAGGCTCACAAGGATCGCGGAGGAGAAAGACTTGCAAATCACCGCACTCATCAACCGATTGGAGGCACAACATGATGAAAAAGTTGACTGCGACCAAAAGGTTGATCTACTAAAGAGAGAAGTTGACGAAGAAGAGGAGCCTCTGGTGGAGAAAGTTGAGGAGAAGCCAGACCAAGCAACGACACTCATAGGCTCTCTTTCCATACAACATATCCAGGACATGATTGCCAACACCGTCAGAACACAGGTAGGAAGCACTTCGCAGGATGCACTACTGTACTCAAAGCCATACACCAAGAAGATTGATAGCTTGCGGAGGCCGACGGGGTACCAACCACCAAAGTTTATGCAGTTTGATGGAACGGGAAACCCAAAGCAACATGTCGCTCATTTCGCCGAGACTTGCAACAATGGGAATGCGTTCGACTGGTACACGGACCTAGAGCCTGAGTTCATCAACAACTGGGAGCAGTTGGAGTGGGAATTCCTCAACCGCTTCTACAACACCTACCACACTATAAGTATGCTGGAGCTCACAAATACAAAGCAGTGGAAGGATGAGCCAGTCGTTGACTACATCAACTGATGGCACACTCTAAGTCTCGACTGCAAAGACAGACTCTCGGAGACCTCCTCGATCGAGATGTGTGTTCAAGGCATGCAGTGGGGATTACATTACACCCTTCAAGGCATCAAACCACGGACCTTCGTGGAGTTAGCCACTCGCGCTCATGACATGGAGTTAAGCATCGCCCATCATGGGAAGAAAGAACTGATCGCCGACTACAAGAACGACAAAGTTTTTGGGCCAAAGGTGAAGAAGGCTGCGTGGAAACCCACCAAGGAAGCAATGATGGTCAACACAGCTCCCGTCAAAATCTCTACACGAGGCAAGATAATTCAAACCGAAGCTTTTCGTGATCAAGAGATGCGTAGACGCACTTTGAAGGAACTGGAAGAGAAGACTTATCCATTCCCTGACTCTGATGTGGTTGCCATTTTGAAAGAATTGCTTGACAAAAAGGTGATCGACCTACCTGAGTGCAGACAGCCGGAAGAGATGAATCGTGCTGATAGTCCAAGGTACTGTAAATTCCACCACTTCATCAGTCATCCGACAGAAAAGTGCTTCGTGCTGAAAGATCTCATCATGAAGCTGGCCCAAAAAGGAATTATCGAGCTAGATCTTGACAATGTGGTGAAGTCAAACTATACCACCGTCACTTATGGCTCTTTCGACTCAAAATATTCACCTCAACCGCTGGGGGCATGCACGAAAACCATGTCAGTCAAGTCAAGTGAAGTTGAAGGATGAACTTGTCATTCCAAAGAAACTGCGCAAGAAGCATACATCTCTTCCACAAGTTCACCAATCGCAAAAGGGGCAAAGCAGCTCTCGTCAACCTCCAAAGCTACATGAAAGTGTGGAGGATGATGAAATTGCTGCACAAAGAGCGTCCATTGCCATCACGATGCGCGATTTCTTCCCCGAAAATTTCTTCAATCACTCGGTCAAGACTCCTTGTTGTGAAGATTGCAAGGAATGCCTCTCCAAGATTGTTTGATAAATTCACAAAGCTCCTCGTCCGCATGAGCCTAAAAGGTGACAACAAAGCTCCTCGTCTGCACGAGCATAAAAGGCGACAACCAAAGCTCCTTGTCTGCACGAGCCTAAAAGGCGACAATCAAGCTCATCGTCTGCACGAGCATAAAAAGCGACAACCAAAGCTCCTCGTCCGCACGAGCCTAAAAGGCGACAATCAAGCTCCTCGTCCGCAGGAGCCTAAAAGGCGACAAACAAATGCTCATTGTCTGCACGAACATAAAAGGCGACAACAACTGCTCCTTGTTCGCACGAGCCTAAAAAGCGACAAACAAAGCTCATTGTCGGCACGAGCATAAAAGGCGAAAAAAATTGCTCTTGGCCCGCAAGAGCATAAACTGCGTACGACACGAAAAAATAAAATAAAATAAAATAAAAAAATAAAAAATAAAAAGAAAAAGAAAAATAAAAACTATATACATATGAATGAAATAAAACTCGTTTATTAATTTCTCTGGAAAATTACAGGGATATGCATTTACATAAGTATAAAAAAAAAAAAAAATACAAGAAGAAGCCTTCACAAAGGTTGATCAGGTGGCGCCTCATCACTCGGTGGAACTCCAGGAAGAATAGGCGCCAGAGGTTGATTGTTTGGAGCCTCAACACTCGGTAAAACTCCAAAGGACGAAGGCAATGGGTGCCTCTGGAGTAAAGCCACAAACATCTGATGGTCACTCTGAATCCGACTTTTGGATTCCTGCAGCTGGTCAAGCTTTCTTTTCATGCTCGTTGAGTAACTATTTACGAGCATGTGCAACTCTCTATTCTCGTGTCGGAGCCCTCTAATCTCTTGCTTAAGGCTCGCCACCTCAGCCATCAAGGATTCAACCTGGCGAGTTCGAGCAAGAAGGCGTTGGCCCATATTCGATACGGAGCCCGCACACTGAACACTAAAAGCCAAAGAGTCTTGAACAGCCAGCTCATCAGACCGCTTGGAAAGAATTCTGTTATCCTTGGGGGTGAGAAGATTTCTAGCTACCACCGTAGCGGTTATGTCGTTCTTCATCACAGATTCCCCAATTGTAAGAGGATCGTTGAGGGATAAGAAGGATGGGTGCCATATGTTGTCTGAAAAAGACATATCGGCATCTTCCCCGACATTCAAATCAAGACGATGATCAGATGGGCAAGCCATTTGCAAAAAATGATGAAGGAAGAAGAGGTCGGGTAAATCGAATTCTCAGAAATACAAAAAGAGGGAAATTCCTACAGGCGGCAACTCTCTAAGTGTGTTTTTGAACACGGTTAATGCCTTTATAAAAAGAAGAGGCAACAGAGCCTGTTCAGAAATCAAAAAGGCACCTTTCCCCGAATTTCAAAAGCTGGGCCGCTTGTTCAGAAATTGAAGAGGCAACAAGGTCACTTGTTTAGAGATCGAAGAGGAACCGCTATCCGAATTTCAAAAGACCGACTTTTCTGGATTTGTCAGCACCTTTCACAAGCAACCTCAGCTTTGCAGAAATCACGGGCAACTTTGTTAAAGATTTCTGACAAAGTTGAAAATGCGTGAATCTTACTGTTTCAATTACCCAACGGTTGCCGACAAGAGTAAAAGAATAGTGTCATTACTGGCTGTCGGGAAATTCCTATATATGTGGACCTTCGTCCTCCATAGCAAAGCAGACTTACAAAAATGCCCAACCCTTCCTTACCTCCGAGAGTGCACTCCCAACGAAGCCTCTCGAAATACTCAGGTTTTCTTCCTCCCCTGAATACCTCTGCAAACAAGTCACACTAGAGCAAAAGTATCTCATATCATCAGGGTCGAAAGCAAGAGTATCTCATATTATGCTTTCTTCACGTCATTTTCTTTGTCCTTGTTCTCCCCTGAAGGACAAGGAGACAGAGAGCAATCAGCCGGCACTTGGAATCAACCTTCCGATCTGGAACTGACTGCCTGGAACCCTTCCCTGATTGCTTACCTAGCCTTGCTCTCAAGTACTCATCTTCAACTGCTGATGCACTTCCAAAGAAGATACCACATTTGCCTGGAGAACAGATAAGGCAAATAAAAATGATGCATCGAAGCATGTGGAGATAAGCGGCAACAGAACACGGGTCAATTCATCCGATTCAAGATCAAATGTCCGCCACCCTTAAATCAAGTTCAGCTCCAGATAAAAAGAGTAAATTCAGACATTTGGTGCAAGTCTGGCAGAAGAAACCTCCCAGCCCAGTTCAAGATTAAACCTGTGGAAAGCTACTTCTTCAAAAGAAAAAGTATCACATATCATCAGGGTTGAAAGCAAAGATATCTCATGGCATGCTTTTTCCCTGTCTTTTCCTTTACCCTTGCTCTTACCTGGAAGACAAGGAGAAAGAAAGCAATCAGTCGGAACCTGAAATCAAACTTCCTATCTGGAACTGATTGCCCGAAACCTTTGCCTGGTTGCTTACCTAGCCTTGCTCTCGAGTACTCGTCTTCAACTGTTAATAAATCTCGAGTTTCCTCAGCGAATACTTCAGAACAGTTGATATGATGTGGGCTCTTTACACTAAAGCTGCTAAACATGGATGATTCGCTGAGAAGTGATGCTTTGAAGGATCATTCAAAGGCAAAAGGTTGCGCACCACTCCTGCCATGCAAAAGAAACAAGCAGAGAAGAATGCAAGATGGTGAGCTGTAACAGATCACTATAGCATGACGCCCTTCCCTGCAAAACCGCATAATCCAGACAAAGGGGTCTGAGTCAAATCCAAGTTCCGCATTGTTGCTCCAATCAAAGAGCTCGAGAAGTTTCAACAACCTTTCGATAGCACTGTCGTCGAAGAGCAAAGCCTCGCCGTGCAACGCCATCAAGTCCCCACCACCGCCAGGGAACTTTTCTCTTACTTGCTCGGATCTCCAGCCCAGTTTAAGAATAAGCCTGTGGAAAGTTAACAATTGGAGGAAACCAGAAAATCCTCTAACCTAGTTCAAGATCAAATCTGTGGAAAGTCAACAAGCGCAACAAAATATGTGTCGATTCATCCACTACCAAAGCCAAAGATCAGCTACCACGTGAAGCTCCTTGTGGTCCAATTTCATTCAAGATCAAGCCTCGACGGCCCTTGAAGAAATTTGCAGCCTTTTCAAGATCAAGCCTCAACGGCCCTTGAATCGACATCTACATTGAGGAACTTCAAGACACATCTCCTACAAGTGACAAGCACATATATGCGACGCACCGACAAGCACATATATGCGACGCACCTTGAAGTGGGGGCATTTGTAGACATCAAAATTTCGGTGAAATCAATGTTGACCAATAATTAAAATTCCAACGCTCACATGTCACATAAATTTTACACGTAGCGTGTGACTCAACGAAAAATCGAAATAAATCGGAAAAGTCATCAAACAGGACACGTGTCAACACCTGGCAGAAATGATTTATTTCATCTGATTATTTAAATCCAAAAATCAAGTTTTGGAATTCTATAAATAGGAATCCATTTCATTCATTTTCGGGAACCAATTCACATCACACCAAAACCATAAACCAATTCATATTACACCAAAACCTTGAAGCTTTGAAACTCTAAAGCTCTCAAGCAAAATCTCGAAGGATCAAGAAAGCTCTCTTCGTTCTTCGTCAAATCCTCCTTCAAGATCAAGCCCCGACATCCCTTGAAGAACTTCCACCAATTCAAGATCAAGCCCCGACAGCCCTTGAAGAACTTCCACCAATTCAAGATCAAGCCCCGACGGCCCTTGAAGAAAGTGTTCATTGTTCATCATCCGTTCATCCTAAGATCAATCCCCAACGGTCCTTGAAGAACTTCCACCACTGGTCATCCTAAGATCAAGCCCCGACGACCATTTGGATGAACAAACATCATCAAATCCATACATCCGTTCATCCTAAGATTAAGCCCCTAACGGCCCTTTGGATCAGCAACATCAATAAGTTCATCCACCGTTCTTCAAGGTCAAGCCCAAAAGCCCTTGAAGATCTGTTCATCCGTTCGTCAAGATCAAGCCCAACGGCCCTTGAAGAAACCATCCGTACACCACTATTCATCCTAAAGATCAAGCCCCCGACGGCCCTTTGGATCAGCAGCCCATCCATAAATCAACACCTTATGAAGATCGAATCAGATGATCAAATTTGAGAGAGATTGTAACCCCAAAATCATAATTAATACAAATATTATTTTGTACACGTGTTCTTGTCTCGTTCGTTTCAGGAATTTCGAGGTTGCAGAAGAGTTTGGAATACCAGTGCAATTTCAGCACTTCTGGTTTTGGGGTAAGAGAAAAAACTAAACATATCGCCCTTGTCGACCATTGACACCCAAGGAGGAATCACAATCTGTATTTACTTTACACTTCATAACTTTTTAAATGATTTTCAAAGTTATAGGGCATTTAAACTTGGAAGTCGGCTCATAATAAATCTGCTTATCTCTAATTTATATGTTGTTCCTTTGTGAACTTGGTCACTGATAAACTTTGATATCATATTTTGAAATGATTGATAGTGTTTGGAAGTGCACAGCACAGCGTGGTTGATGTGTGCACTTCACAATTGGTTGATGTGATTCTTGCAAGCAAATGATGACCCCTTGTGATTCGTAGGTTGAACAATTGAGGGATATCAAATAAATTACACAGTAACGGCTACCTAAATTTGTTTTTGGAAGTAGAGATTGGGCGGTAATTCTCTCTTATCTATTGTTGTGACCCCTGGTCTGAGGCTTGTTATAATTTCGAAAGTGAGATTTTCTAACAATTTTATTGCCTCTATAAAACGCTCCAGGATCTAGGTCCTATTCTTCCACCTCGTAATACCAAGGAAGCTATCATGCTTTTCTTTAAGCTTTATAAATCTGAGAAACAAAAACTACAGTACCTCTTGTTGGAAGCTAACCAGCTCCGGGAGTTGAAGGGTCGAAGGCAGCAAATGAGCTCCTGGGCTGAAGGGTGCTGTCTGCATTGAAGAAGGAAGAAGAAGAAATGAAGGGTTGGCCTCCAATGGCTAGTTTTTTGTTTTAATATATGTGAGAGTGTGTGAGTGACAAGTGTACACTCCAGATTAAATCACTTAACCTCAAATGAAGGGTTAGGATTTAATCTGGAGGAGTAAGGTTTAAATGTTTGTTAAAGTCTCTTGTCAATCACTCTTAGATTAAGTATGGGTCATGGCAATGCACCATACCCTTATAAGCACTCCTCTACTTAATGAAATCAGTGCTGCTGCAATTTAGCACAACTGGTATCCAATCTCCAAGTCCTCTCCATTTTCTCTGCCATTCCATAAGGGGAAACCCATCCAAAACAATCAACCAAAAACATCAAAACAGAACAACTTTAACATGGCCTCAGAGCTTGGTTTCTGATCTGAAAAAATTTTCTGGGTGTAATCTGTGCAAATTAAGATTCTTGGGAGCACCAACGAAGTGTCCTCAACAACAACAACCAATAAAAAAGCCTGAAAATGAAGGGATCAAGCAGTAGCAGTGAGCTAAAAGCTCCAGTCTTTGATGGGGAGAATTATGATTTTTGGAGAATAAGAATGACAACCATTTTCAAATCCTATGATCTGTGGGATATGGTTCAAAATGGGTATGAACTACCTGAGATGGAGGTTGATGCTCTAGAGGAGGACCTCACAGAAACACAACTCAAGACATTCAAGCAGAACCGGATGGAGGATGCTAGAGCACTTGGAATCATCCAGGGTGCTGTCTCAGACACCATTTTTCCAAGGATAGCAAATGAAGAAACTTCAAAGGGAGCTTGGGAAGTTTTACAGCAAGAGTACAGAGGAGACACCAAAGTTAGAAAGGTAAAACTTCAGTCCCTTAGAAGAGATTTCGAGTATACAAGAATGAGGGAGAATGAGCTGTTAAAAGACTACTTTACTAGGCTATTTGATGTTGTAAACAAGATGAAAACATATGGTGAGGAACTGCCTAATGAAAGAATTGTCCAGAAACTGTTGATCAGTTTGACTAAACCCTATGATTCAATAGTGAGTGTTATTGAAGAAACTAAAGACACTGAAACTCTCAGTGTGCAAGATGTGATAACATCTTTAAGAGATTTTGACCAAAGGCTCGAGAGGCATGCTAAGTTTGCACCTGAGAAAGCCTTTCAATCACTCAGTATTGGATCTAGTAGTCAAGCCAGTGCAAGCAATCAGAAATCACAGTTGAAGGGCAAGAACAAGAAATGGGAAGGAAAAGGGTATCACAACCCTAGACCCAACCAAAGTAGCAACACACATGCAGGTCCAAGAACCAAACAGCAATGCAAACACTGTGATAAATTTCATCTTGGAGAGTGTTGGTTCAAAGACAAGCCTAGGTGTCATAAATGCAACAGGTTTGGGCACATTATGAAGGACTGCAGATTAAAGAATGTGCAGCAAGTGAACTGTGCAAATCAAGTGGAGGAAGAAGCAAATGTGTTCTGTGCTTTCAGTGCAAGAGTGGAGAAAAACAATGAAGTATGGTACATTGACAGTGGCTGCAGCAACCACATGACTTCACATGAGTCATTACTCATTGATATTGACACAAACTTCACTGGAAAAGTGAAAATGGGAGATGAGAACATTGTCAAGGCCACTGCAAGAGGAACTCTGGTTATCAACACCAAGAAAGGAAGAAGATGTATAAGGGAGGTGATGCTAGTTCCTGGATTGGATGAAAACCTACTTAGTGTGGGTCAAATGATGGAGCATGGGTATTTCCTACTCTTTGGGGGAACTGTGGTTGAGATCTATGATGACAGATCCCTATCAAACTTGGTGACTAGAGTGGAAGTGAAAAACAAAAGCTTTCCACTTGTGTTGAAGTACTTAGAAGAAGTGGCAAGGAAAGCAAGTGTGACAGGTTCTATGAAGCTATGGCACAAGAAACTTGGTCATTTAAACATGACAAGTTTACAAAATCTGCAAAGCATGAAATGGTGCAAGGGATACCAAAGATGGATAAATGCAGTGAAACCTGTGAAGGGTGTGTGTTTGGAAAGCATCACAGGGATCCATTTGAAGCTGGTAAGGCTTGGAGGGCAACAAAGCCACTCGAATTGATTCACACAGATGTGTGTGGACCAATGAAAACATCAACAATAAGTGGAAACAGGTATTTCCTAACCTTCATTGATGATTACTCACAGATGTGTTGGGTGTACTTCATGAGGTTCAAGTCTGAAGTATTCACAATATTCAAGAAGTTCAAGGCAATGGTGGAATTGCAAAGTGGATACCAAATCAAAAGACTAAGAAGTGATAGGGGAGGAGAGTATACCTCTCTTGAGTTCAATGCATTCTGTGAAGATATGGGATTGGAGAAGCAACTCACAATGGCATATTCACCACAACAGAATGGCATTGCAGAAAGGAAGAATAAGACTATAGTCAAAATGGCTAAGTCTACGATGCATGAGAAGATCATGCCCTATACATTTTGGGGTGAAGCTGTGAACACCTCAGTGTATCTATTGAATAGGTGCCCTACTAAAGCATTGGACAAGAAGAGTCCATTTGAAGTGTTCAGTGGCAGAAAGCCATCTGTGAAGCATCTGAGAGTGTTTGGCTCAGTGTGCTATACTCACATTCCTCAACAACTAAGGCACAAATTGGAGAAATCAAGTAACAATGGTATCTTTGTAGGCTATGGTACCAGTGAATAAGGGTACAGAGTTTACAATTTGAAAACTCAGAAGATAATCCTATCAAAGGATGTTATCTTTGATGAAGATTCAACATGGAATTGGGAAACAAGGGTAGAAGATGAGGACAGTGTCTCTCTACAACTTGACCTCAACAAAAGGCAAACAAGGGAGCCTATGGATACCTTAGTTCAAGAAGAAGTCACAGATAATGGTGACATACAAGGGACTCCACATCAAGCAAGTATGAGTCCACAATCAAGTCAATCACAGATAGAAACTCCAAGTTCAACTCCAGTTAGATTGAGAAACCTGGATGAGATCTATGCTACATGCAATTATTGTGTAATAGAACCAGAAACATATGAAGAAGCTGAGAAAGACAAAGCCTGGAAGAAAGCAATGAAGGATAAGCTTGAAATGATAGAGAAGAATGACACTTGGGAACTTGTAAATCGACCAAGTGAGAAGCCTGTGATTGGTGTGAAATGGGTGTACAAAGTGAAGCTAAATCTAGATGGTTATGTGCAGAATAACAAAGCCAGATTGGTAGCTAAAGGCTACTCACAGAAACCAGGTATAAATTTCAATGAAACCTTTGCTCCAGTAGCAAGGTTAGACACCATAAGGACTTTGATAGCCCTAGCAGCCAAAAAGGGTTGGAAGCTGCATCAATTGGATGTCAAATCTGCATTTCTAAATGGAGTGCTAGAAGAGGAAGTGTTTGTGGAACAACCTCAAGGGTTTACAAGTCAAGAGTTCCCAGAAAAGGTGTATAGGCTAAAGAAGGCACTTTATGGCCTTAAACAAGCTCCAAGGGCTTGGTACAGTGAGATTGATTCTTACTTCACTGAGAAAGGATTTCAGAAAAGCCCTAGTGAAGCTACACTTTGCACCAAGACAGAAGACAACAAGACACTCATTGTCTCAATCTATGTGGATGATGTTGTCTACACTGGAAATGATGCTGCAATGATTGAAGAATTTAAAGAAGAGATGATGAAGAGGTATGAAATGACTGATCTTGGCCTCTTGCATCATTTTCTTGGCATTGGGGTAATTCAAGAGGCAAACAACATCTTCATTCATCAAAGGAAGTATGCTGAAACCTTGCTTGAAAGGTTTGGTTTGAAGGGTTGCAAACCAGTCTCTACACCTCTAATTGCAAATGAAAAGCTTAAAAAGGATGATGGAAGTGAACTTGCGGATGCTAGTCTCTACAAAAGTATTGTTGGCAGTCTGTTATACCTAACTGCAACAAGACTGGATCTAATGTTCTCAGCAAGCCTACTTTCTAGGTTTATGCAGAATCCTAGCAAGACACACATGGGGACAGCAAAGAGAGTTCTAAGATATGTGCAAGGAACACTTGATTATGGCATCAAGTATGAAATGGGAAAGTCAACTATCCTAATTGGATTTTGTGACAGTGACTGGGGTGGCAGTGAGGATGATAGCAAAAGCACATCAGGGTATGCTTTCACTTTCGGTTCAGGGGTTTTTTCATGGGCCTCTGTGAAACAACAAAGTGTCGCACTGTCCACAGCCGAGGCAGAGTATGTGAGTGCATCAGAGGCTACAACTCAAGCTATTTGGCTAAGGTTTATACTCAAAGATTTTGGCGAATTGCAGGTTGAAGCCACACCACTTCTGTGTGACAACACCTCTGCAATTGCCATGACCAAAAACCCAGTATTTCATCAGAGAACAAAGCACATCAAGAGAAGATATCATTTCATCAGAGAAGCATTGCAAGACAACACAATCAAACTAATCTATTGCAGCACAGAAGATCAGATCGCAGACATATTCACCAAAGCACTACCGAAGGAGAGATTCAATTACCTGAGAGGTTTGCTCGGCATGACTCCCAGAAGCAGTTTAGAAGTGAGTGTTGGAAGCTAACCAGCTCCGGGAGTTGAAGGGTCGAAGGCAGCAAAGGAACTCCTGGGCTGAAGGGTGCTGTCTGCATCGAAGAAGGAAGAAGAAGAAATGAAGGGTTGGCCTCTAACGGCTAGTTTTTTGTTTAAATATATGTGAGAGTGTGTGAGTGACAAGTGTACACTCCAGATTAAATCACTTAACCTCAAATGAAGGGTTAGGATTTAATCTGGAGGAGTAAGGTTTAAATGTTTGTTAAAGTCTCTTGTCAATCACTCTTAGATTAAGTATGGGTCATGGCAATGCACCATACCCTTACAAGCACTCCTCTACTTAATGAAATCAGTGTTGCTGCAATTTAGCAGAGCTGGTATCCAATCTCCAAGTCCTCTCCATTTTCTCTGCCATTCCATACGGGGAAACCCATCCAAAACAATCAACCAAAAACATCAAAACAGAACAACTTTAACACCTCTGGATCATTCCGCTCAGTTTTATACTATCTGCTTCTGGTTCACAGTTGCTGAGTTAAGTTTCTTTTGTGTTACCAGTTTTGTTGGTAGGCTTTTTGTGAAGAGTTATAGCAAGCCAATAGAAATTTTAGCAAAACTAAATCAACTGGCTGGTTTCGCTCCAGAGGAAGAGATTGACCTTTATGAGGTTTCTTTCACATTAGTATTTAGCATCAGCTGTGCACATATATGTATTCTTCGGTATAACGTCCTTAAAAACTAATTATATCTGCTTTTTTGCTCCATTCAGGAAGTATCGTCTGAGCTTTGTATTTTGTGCGAACAAATTGATAGGACAGCCTCATTTCAATTAAGTCAGGTAAAGTGTTGCTATATTGCATTCTTGGTATATGTAAATAAGTGTCTGATACAGGAATTTACTCTTTTTGATGTTGGTATGGATATATGGCTAGCTAACTGTTTGATGTTCTCCCAGATTGAAGACGGGGACATCATATGCTTTAAGAAATCTACTCCACTCGAAAGTGAAGAAGAATGCAAATATTCCGATGTCCCTTCATTTCTGGTAGATACAAAATCCCCAATACAGGCTGTGGGAACTTTACCTGCTTTTTAGTGTTCTTGGTTATTGTCGTAGTTAGTGTTACGTCAAGCATAAGTTCTGCTTTCAAGTGTCCATCTAAGAGACTGAATAGTCATTCTTTGTTTCATTTCAGACAAGTTTGAAAAAAAAAAAGAACAAGAGGAGGAGGAGGACGGAAAATGGCATAAGACACAAGCTCACCCTTATACTACCATTTAGGTTAAGACTTCTTCTCTTTCCCAGCTTTCACCATTGCTTTTTCAGAAGTGCTAGTACAGGGACTTGATGTACATCAAAGAATTATGAGAGAAGCTATTTACTAATATGCTTAGGTTGCTCGAGATGAGAATCTGGTAAAACAAATTGGAAGGGAACATACTTCGATCTTGTGGACCATGACAAAGTTCGTAGTTTCCCTATTAAGAAACAGACACCCGTTTATGTTGTCAAGGTACGGCAGTACAGGTTCACTTTTCGGCATTGATGTCTGGTTTTTCCTTTTATACCCTTTCGGGTTTGCGTAATTGATGATTATTGAGGGCGGCAGATTCTTAATTCATTTTGAAATGGTTCCAGGAGCTGGTTGCACAAGAGTTTGGCATACCAATGCAATTTCAGCAGTTTTGGATTTGGGCCAAGAGACAACCACACATATCGCCCCATTCGACCATTGACACCCGAAGAACAATTACAATCAGTAATTACTTTACACTTTCTAGTTTTTAAGTGCCCAATGAATGGATTTGTTGGAAGTCCAGATTTGAAATGATAAGAAGACTAGTAGTGTTTTGATGTGCTTATTGTTGCCTTTCACAGCTTCGTATATGTTCCTTGTGCATGCTAATCATGACCTTTTGTTTTGTTGGTCGAAAAATTGAAAGGTCTATATAAATAGCACAAAAATTCCGAGATAATGTTGTTTTCAGAAGTAGAGCTTGGGCCGGTAATCCAGTCTCTATCATTGTTTTGACCTATGGTTTGAGGTTTACTTGCAGCTACAATTTCTGTACGGAAGATCTTTTCTTATGATTTTCTTGCTTCAATGCAATTCTCCTGGATAAACGTCCTATTCCTCCGCCTGAGAAAACTAAAGAAGATATCTTGCTTTTGTTTAAGCTTTGTGAACCGGAGAAACAAGAACTACGGTACCTCTGGCTCTTTCTGCTGAGCTAAATAGTTTTTCCTTTTGATTCATTGTTTGTGATTAAGTTTCTTTTGTGTATACCAGTTTCGTTGGTAGGTTTTTTGTGAAGATTTCTAGCGAGCCAGTAGAGATTTTAGCAAAATTAAATCAACTGGCTGGTTTTTCCCCTGAGGAAGAAATTGAACTTTATGAGGTCTATTTCACATCTATTTTTTTAGCAAATCGCCGTGTCATAACTATCAGATGCACGTTTGGTTACCTGTTTTTATGCTACATTCAGGAAATAAAGTTCGACCCAAGTGACAGGTGTGATCATCTCGACAAGAGGACCTCATTTCGATTAAGTGAGGTAAGTGTTGCTATATTGCAAGCTTGGCATATTGCAAACAAGTGCCTGAAATAGGAATGAACTGTTTTGATGCTTTCCGTATCGCTAGGTAAATACTTGGTGCTTTGTTTTTCAGATTGAATATGGGGACATTATATGCTTTCAAAAATCCACTCCACTAGAAAGCGAAGAAGAATGTTTATATCTTGATGTCCTTTCGTTTTTGGAATATGTAAATAAAATCCAGGTAGAGGATATGGAAGCTTTTACATGTTTTTTGCACCTCCTTTTACTTGTTTAGGGTGGACGGTCATTACGGTATTATAAGAGTTGCCTTAGGTTTTCTAAACCTAACTATATTGACCATTGAGTGATTTGGAGCTCTATAGATCGTTCATTTCCGTTCTTTGGAGAAACCAAACGAGGATGATTTTTTTTTAGAATTGTGAGTACTTCAGTCTAGAACCATTGTCTCTCATAGTAGGAGTGTCCATCATTGTTGTGTTAGTCAGTGCTGCAACTATTTTTTTTTCTTCGTGTTTTCTAGGTCAAAGCTACACACTTAAGATGATGCGGTGGAGAAGGTGGCTCGCAAAATTGGTTTAGAAGATCCTACCAAAATCAGACTCATTGCTCATAGCTGCTATTCTCAACAACCTAGTCCCCAACCGATCAATTAACGGAGCGTAAAGCATTTAACAGATATGCTCGTCCATTACAATTTAGTAGGTGGCACTATATTAAGATGCCTCTGTCGTTTAATTGTCGCCGTATTATTGATGCTCATTGTGATTGTCGTTCTCTATACAGGGCTCTGATATTCTATATTACGAAGTCCTGGACATCCCCTGGCCAGAAGTGCAAGCCTAAGGCCATCCCTAATCGAAGGGTCCAGAGGGCCAAGGGGCAAAAAATAGCCCGAAAATCGTCTCCAACCGAGGGCCAAAGGGATCGTGGGCCCTACTGGACAAAAAAGGACCAAAGGACCAACAGGTTGGCCCAAAAGAACCAGCCCCGGCGGGGTCGAATTTGAATTCCAATGGTAACTAGCTGACATCAGCTAGCTGTTATATTTGATTTTTTTTTTTTTACAAAAAATTAAAAAAAAATTTAAATTCTGTTTTTTTTCCTATAACTTCCTAAGCCATTAAACGACATTAAATAATATTAAGTTACATGAAAAAAAACATTAAAAGAGATTGAATTCAAAGGTGTGTGAATTATAGACCAATATCCACCCTATTTATAGGCCAAAAATATTCAAATCCAACGGCTAGTTGACGTCAGTTACCGTTGGATTTGAAAAATTTTTTTGGCCAAATTTAAAAAAAAAAAATTAAAAAAATCTCATTTTTTCCTATAAATTTAAGTTGTTGTAGTTTTGAAATTTAATTTGTAGTTTTTGAATATAAGTTGTAGTTTTTAAATTTAAGTTGTTGTAGTTTTTAAATGTAAATAATAAATTATTTTTGGCCCTATGGCCCTTTGGCTCTTGGTTGAAGGTGGTTTTTTGTCACATGATATGTTTGGCCCTATGGTCCTTTGGCCCTCGGTTGGAGATGGTAAGAAATATGACCGTCCACTGTTCATTAAAATATTAATTTCTTAGAGAGCCAGATGACTAAAACGAGCCCTCTAGCCCTCATTCGGTGAGGGCTAAAAGTTCAAAAGCTAAAAAATGCCTGATTTGTCCAAAAACTCATCTCCAACCGATGACTAGGCTATAATTTTATGGAGCCCACCAGCCTATTATTTGGTCAAAAGAGCATTAAGCTGGCCAAAAGTAGCCCCTCTCTTAGCCCCTTTTTTAGGATCCAGCTCCTCAACTGTAATAATTGATTCAAATTCAACAACTAGATTTGAAACCATCTAATAGTAATTTAACTAAATTAACTAATAAATTTAAAGTACAAACTTAAAACTAATAAATTATTGAAGGGGTTATGTTTAGCCATTTCGGTTGGAGATGGTATATGAGTATGACAGGATACTGTTCATTTAAAAACAATTTTTTGTAGGGCTCTAATTCTGAACGGGGCTATATTTAACCATTTCGGTTGGAGATGACCTAATAAGTCTACAAGTTGCTTTTCATCGTGCAACAAAAAATGAGGTGTATTACCTACTTATGGACCGTTATTACACCATTCAACTCATCATAATCTTTTGTAATTTGTTCACAGTTGGAGATTCACTGTATTAGATTGCCGAAACAGAACACCATGGGGGATGTGAGTAGTATACTTAAAAAGGAAGGTTAGATGTCTTTCTGAAGTTTTTTCTTGTTAGACACAAATCTTATGCACAATGTCTGTAGCAATCTTGTTCTGAGAATCATGTGTAGACGCAATCGACAGATACTCGAAGTACATCCCCACACAGCCTCGCCAAATCCCCCATTTTCATCTTACAGTTGTGCATAACTGATTTTCTGTAGCAATCTTGTTCTGAGAATCATGTGTAGACGCAATCGACAGATACTCGAAGTAAAAACATCCCCACACAGCCTCGCCAAATCCCCCCTTTTCATCTTACAGTTGTGCATAACTGATTTTACTCAACGTACGATGTACCTAAAATAGGTCCAGCTGTCTCATCCAAATGCAGAGATTAGACTGCTTGAGGTTTACCATCACAAGATTCATAGGGTAATTAAGTACTTGTTCTTGTATCAGCATGGATTAGGGTTTGCCCAGAAAGTGTGGCTTTTCCCCGTTTATGTCGTTGACCGATTGTATGAGATACTTTGATCTATTATTTATGTGCTTCAAATGAAAGAGCATTCATAGTTTCTCAGGCTTCCTTTTCAGATCATCCCATGCAGTAAAAAATTGAGAATATTGAAGATGTTGAGAATAAGTCACACATTGATGAGAGGAGGGACCTTGCATGGGTTTATAAAAGGTTAAACTACTCCTCATATTGTCTATTGGTTTTATGATGGAACCTCAACTTTCTTCATCATCACTTGATTCAAGTTTACCACTTCACAAAAGAGACTGCACAAAACAAGATGGTATTGGAATTTTCTAAAAAAATTTCAAAGAATGAAATTTGGATAATTTTTAATGCGAGTTTTTTTTTTTTTTTTTTTTTTTTGCCGAATCAAAATATTGGCTTACTTTTTCAGTTAAACCTGAAGAATTATTGCACCAAGTACTTTTTGATTCTTTGTAACGATCTTGTTCACTGTTCTTTGTACACATTTCAAATAGCAAGTAATAAATTTCGGGGAACCTTTCTTCTTGGTCATCCGAAGGTGAAACTTTAGCAGAAGTTAAAGTACGCGTACAAAGGAAACTGCAGGATCCCAATAAAGAATTCAGGGAGGTACTTCACCCACACCTTATATCTATTGGGTTGTCACAAGGGGAATAAAGTGTTCTTGTTCAGGTAGGAAATCTTGGATGGTGGACGTTCTTGGTTCGGGCACACAGCTCCACAAGGGATTGACACTTTGGTTGTTTGTCGGGCTCCTGTTTGTTAAGAGGCTGCAATAGGAGTTTATAGTCAGTCCTGAAAGGTGCCTTTATGGGGCCTTTTGTGTAGGCCTTGAGGCTCGCAATCAAAACCAACTATGTGCGGAGGCGTGCCACTGCCATCTATATATGGCAGATGTAGAACAAATTTGTTTAAGCAGATTACTTGCGCCCCAAGTTACTCTGACTTCTTGTTTACCAAAGGATTGTCGTAGATGGGTAAAGTCTACATTAAGTTCTTTTCTATGCCTTGAGATCAAGGACTTTTATCTAACTTGTATGCTTGGAGGATGAATGTCAGATCAGATCAAATCATGAGTTATAGTTCCTTTTTATCTTCTTATGCTAATGAAAACCTTAGATCTGAGATCCAATGACGCTTTGAATCTATAAGGGTTCGTAAATGACTTGCATATATGCTGAAGAATACATTAAAATGCTAGATCTACTAATTAAAAGACAACACAAAGAGAGTCGGGCAAGATTTAACCTTGTCGGGCAAGGTTGAATCTTGTGCAGCTTCTTCTCTTTATGATTACAAAGGTTTTTAGGAGCTAAGCGGAATGAAGGTGACCTAATTTACATAAGGGAATCGATACTACAACATTTGAAGAAAGGCAGCAGAGCTTTTACACAGGCTGAAGGTATTCTATTCTAAGAGTTCTAAGGCTAAAAGGAGGCAGAATCTGGGCAAAGCGTAGCTTTCTGGGTATTTGGCTTGACTGAGAGGCAAGTTGTATATTTGTTTGATTGGTTGAGTGTCTTTGTCTCTGGGCCCTCTTCCTCATTTTATAGACAAATTCGCCCGTCTGCTTGCGGTTTGAATCTTGCCGGAAAGCCACTGGAGGTTAGTAAATCGCTGGCTATTTACTGGAACTGCCACTGTAAAGTACTTTTTGGCTGATAGCTGGCGGGTCTCCATCACTTGTCCTATCTGATCATAGACATGTAGCCTATGTATTAATGGGGAGCCGTCACTTCTTGAAAGAATTGGTTTGGGCTTATCACTGGCTTTGGGCAAACCTTCCTTTTATCTTCCTTTTGGGCCTTTTTTCCTTTAGGCCCTAAATTCAAATATCAGCCCAAACAGTTCTATATTGCTAGAATTAGCGGTTCTTTATTGCCGCCTTGTCTATTTCCCTTTCGGTTGCGCAGTGGAAGTTTGCATTCATGTCACTTGGTCGTTCAGAGTATTTGCAGGATTCTGATATTGTTTCTAGCCGATTTCAGGTATGTATATGGTCTATTGCAATTCATGTCCCTTTTCTTTCATATTATATGTCGGAGGGTCAATCTGAACCGTTGTTGTGGGTATTCGTAGGCGGGGTTTGCTTTGATTTTCAATTTTTGAACTTTGTTTTCTTCAGAGAAGAGATGTTTATGGTGCATGAGAGCAGTACCTTGGGTTGGAGCACTCTGAGAAGGCTCCGGTAAGTGCTGCAGAAAAAAGCTCGAATGCGACTGGCCATGCATAGATGTCAAAAGAGAAGATATCGTGGCCACTTATGATGTCAAGGCAGCATAACTCGAGTCTGAATTGGCCGAAGTTAAAGGCAAAACAAGCAGACTCAGCAGAGCCAATGGCAAATAAAAAAAAGTAACTTTAACGAAAAGCTTCTAGTACTGTTCATTTTAACGAAAAACCATATTTGTACACTAAAAAGTCAATCATGGTACTGTTCACTTTATCCTTTATTTTGTCCTTATCGTTAAAACTCAAAGTTTTCAATATATTTTTATTAATTTTCCTATAAAAAAAACTGCAGTACATGAAATGGAGCTTATTAAACAAAGGTTCGCAGATAGCTCTTGTTCACTGGTCCTTGTACATTTCAAATAGCAACTACAAAATTTCGGCGAACCTTTTCTTCTTCGTCATCCATGTCGCTCATACTTTTTTTATTCGGTTTTGTTTCTTTTTGTTGTTATAACACCAAATTATCGTTTTCATGTCCTATAAAATGATTTTTTTCGGAGAGGAAAAAGGGAAGATTCCTTCCTTTCAATTTCAAGGAGCCGAAAGCATAAGAAAAAGCAAAGGGAATTACTATTTTATTTATTGGGTGTGTCAGAACATCATGGGAAAATGAAAAGTATGTTTTTCTTTTTGGACTTTTCAAAAAAAACAATGTGAAAAAATATGGCTGGACATTTAAAAAAAAACAGTGAATCGCTCGAACCGCACCAACAGTTTGGATTGGTTTTATTTTTATTTTTTTTTCGGTGGTTAAATCGAACCGCATCAACTTTAATCGGTTCGGCAATTGGTTCTCAAAATTCTTAAGGTGCGGTTAACCAAACCAACCTGCATATATTTAATTTTTTAATCATAATTAATACGTGTAGTAATATAAACGACTAGTTATTTACGAGTTACTGTGTTTTCATCACATGAAAACAAAACTATTAGTTTAAGAGTCCTTTTGGAGAAGAACATGGGACCATTTGGAGAAGGCAGTAGCTGCTGCTTTGGTGCACTCTCCTTGGGATGCTTTATTTGTGCTTTTCTTTGAGCAATCAGTTATATCGATGCTAGGTTTTATAGCTTTTGGGAGAGAATATTTGTTATGTATTTTCGTCTTCACATAAATTGAGAATAGACCCAAACCAACCCGCCACTGTCGATTAACCAACCTGATCAGTTTTAGACCTAACTTGGTCGGTTTCAGTTTGCAATTTTAGCCCATATAACTAGGTTGGTTTGGTTTCGATTTTGGTCCAAAACCGACCAAACGAACCCGCGCCCACCCCATGAAAAAGAAGAAACGATGTGTCAAGAAAAAAGAATGTGTGTGAAAGGAGTGGATCCCATTCGTAATTTGTAAAAGAAATGAGAATAAGAGAAGAATGATTAAGAGGGAGAGAATCCTCCTTCTCCTCATGCCGAGCAGTGTAAAAAAGGAAAAAGGAAGATGGAGCCTCCATATGTCCACGGAGGGATCCACCAGCACAAAGGAAAAGAAAAATGGAAGCGTGTCATCTCTGTGCTGCTCCAAAGGACTCTTTTGTATTAAAAAAGAGTGGTGGATCACTTTACACCATCTTCAAAGAAGATGATTAATTTTAAATATAAAATTTAAATTTAACAGCTTAAGTGGTACTTTAATATTTTTAAAATTTTGCTCTCCATACAATATGTCAAATTTTAAACATAAAATAAATTGAAGAAAGAACGAACAAGAAGAAATCGAAGTATTATAAAACAAATTTTAAAAAAGAATCCACAGATTAAGTTGAAGAAAGAACGAGAAGAGATCGAAGTATTATGAAACGATATATGTTAGACACAAGTACAACCTTGTAAAGTAGTACTACAGAAGGCTTCAGTTTTAGGAGTTTTACATTAATTCACTGTTTCGATTGCTTATACTTTGTTCATGGCGTAGTTTTTAAGCTTTATGTGTTGCATAGTTGATCTCCAAATTTTTCTTGTGTGTTTCTGTTTAAAGTGCATTTGAGTGCATTTCATAAGGGCCAATTTGATTACGATTTTGTGTTTAGTTTTTATATATTTTTGTGTTAGAAATAGAGGAAAAATCTGTGGGAGAAATGAGGGATATATAAGTGATGAGGAAGAATGGTGTGAAGGAAACGCACACAGAAAGAATATATTTTCGAGGCTTTGTATCTTGCACTAGTTGTTCTTAAAATTTTGATTCTTTGAGTTTTGTTGTATGTTTTGATATTTGTGATATTTGATCTTTTGGTGTTCAAGTCGACGCTTTCTAGTAGTACAGTTAATTGTCACAGCTTGACGGATCTCCAGCCTCGAAATTCACTTGGACAATCGAAAACATTACTAGGCTGAACACCAAGAAGCTTTACTCTGATATCTTACTCGTTGGGGATTATAAATGGTATGTTTACCATTTCAACCACATGTTAAAAGCTGAACTTTCCTGTGTTTGTTCTTATTATCTTGGAAACTGGATTCTGAATTGCTTTGGTTTGTCTGATCAGGCGGGTACTAATATTTCCCAAGGGAAACGATGTAGACTTCTTGTCCGCGTATTTAGATGTGGCGGATTCTGCGTCATTACCATATGGGTGGAGTAGAATTGCGGATTTCAGCTTGACTGTAGTTAATCAGATTCACAGAGAGGATTCAATAAGAGAGAGTATATTATTCTTTCCTTCTATCTTTGTTATTCTCTTTTGTTCAAATGTCTCTTAGCTTTCCTTCTATCTTAGTTATGAATTTGAGGAAGAAAACAAAGAAAAAACAAACCAAGAAGAATGAAAAAAGAAATGCAGGAAAAAAAGATTTGGTGGTTGGGGCTTCCGAAAAGAGGCGTTACTTTCAGTTGAGCTTTAAAAAAGATTAGCGTTTTTTCAACTGGGCTTTCAAAAAGAGGCGTTGGTTCAAACATATCAAGAGATTTATTCATTGGGCTTTTGAAAAAAGACCTTAGTTCCAATTGGGCTTTCGAAAAGATTAGCGTTAGTTCCAGTTGGGTTTTTGAAAAGAGGCTTTAGTTCCGAAGATTATGATTTGCTCGTCGGGCTTTCGAAAAGAGACGTTTGTTCTAATTAGGCATTCGAAAAGATTGGCGCTAGTTCCAACTGGGCATTCGAAAAGAGGCGTTAGTTCTGACAGATTGGGATTTGCTGAGCGTTCGGAAAGATTGGCGTCAGTTACAACATGTCAATGAAGATTTCCTCCTTGGAAAACTCATGATTTTACATCATGAGTTTGAGGGGTGATGGAAAATAAAGAGGAAAGTATTTTAGGATTTGATTTAATTAGTGATTTTATATGATTTAATTAGGATTTTGATATAATTTGATTTGGTCTATGTTTCCTTGTCTTGTAGACAAATGATTGTTTTGATTTATTCCCCCGTATTGCTCTTTTGTAATCTTATAAATATCTCCTTATGGAGAAGAATAAAGTATTGAAGTTGTATTTGAGGATTGTGAGATTGTAGAGAACTCTAAATTTATCCTAAACACTTTATTTTCAACTTTTGTATCATCTCCTTCTTTTTAGAGGTGATGATTTTAACAGGGTACAACAACACAATTTGAATTTAACACCAAATTAGCGAGTTTGATTGACCATTGCTTGGCAATTTGACGTGATACAAATTGATTTTTTTTTTTTTTTGAACAAACGATAATATCTACACTGAAGGGGAGGATGTGTGTTTAGCCTTACAATGGGCTAGTAATAATGTGGTTCAAATTCGCCTTTGACGAGAATCGAACTTAAGACCTCTCACTTACAAGTGAAGAGGAATACCACTAGACCGTAGTACTAAATAACTATTGTCAAAAACATATTCTCAAGTTTCAATGTATACGTTTGCCTCGTTTTATAGAGAGGATTGGCTTGTGTAGGACTACTCAGTATATTGAAAGCATCTTAAAAAAAGAAATAGATGGCAAATTCCTTATTTTTCTAAATTGAAG
The DNA here is from genome assembly GCA_036320875.1 of Cotoneaster glaucophyllus. Classification (NCBI taxonomy): domain Eukaryota; kingdom Viridiplantae; phylum Streptophyta; class Magnoliopsida; order Rosales; family Rosaceae; genus Cotoneaster; species Cotoneaster glaucophyllus. The sequence continues at coordinate 21,797,107 of CM070067.1, forward strand.
GTAATTCATGAAGAAAAATATTCCTACTAATCCCTACAAAAATAGTAGGAATGAAAACAACTATTCTTCATGAGTGATGCAATGCCATTAATGTAGTTTGTTGGCTGGTTCAAATTTGATTTTATATTTCCTCTGGCAGCTATGCTTCTTCCCAAAGTGGTTATGGTGGATATTATTATTATTAAAGCTGTTTTGGAAAAACAATTTACTGGGCAGGCGAAGATGTGTGGAAAGCAGGGGTGGGCACGGGCCAGGCCGGGCCAAAAATTGAAGGAACCGGACCAGACCTGTTTGTAAATAAAATGGGGCAGGGCGGGGTGGGTTTTGGATTTTTCAAAATGGGACCCGGACCTAACCCGACCCTTTTGAAATGGGCCGGTTCCTACGGGTCCCCACGATTCCAAATCTTCACTCACCCCAGCGAGGACCACGACTTCGAGGCGGTGGAGGTCACATATGAAAGAGGGGAAAAAGCCGGACAGCAGCTGCACAGATTGAAAGCAAGGATAAAAGGTAACAAAATTTGAATCCCCACATCACAGCCCACAATTCCTAGGAAGTTCTAGTTAGATTAATCATTCCTAAAGAACCTAGATTTCAACCTCACACAACTTGTCCCCACTTAGATTGACTCAATTCACCATAGAGAATGTGGTGGTCGACGATTTTACCACTCAATCAGACAAATTCGTCTCAGTTTTCTCGACAATCCATCATAATAAATAAAAATTATCCAATGAATTACATAAACAAAACATAATCAGTACAAGATCAAATCTTTAGCTATTCATCTGATTAAATTGGAAAATAAAATTAAAAAACAAAAAAACAAAACTACCTAACTCAAATTCATCAACGGAAATCTATAGCTCAATCCGAACATACCCAATCGCAATTTCAAAATAAGAAGAAATATGAACATACCCAACGTAAACCTCATGTTGCTCCAGGGAAACTTGGCAGTGCCCTCGCCGAAAACAGCCAAACCCTTATCGCTGCTCTTACCCCTGCAAGAGCTCTGCGATTGTTGCTGTTGTTCCTTGTTCCCGTAAAGCCAATGCTTCTCGGTGTCGCTCTCTTTGACGATGGCGGACTTGGACTGGTGGTGGTGGTGGTCGAAGTTGAGAGGAGGGGATGGTGGTGGCCGGAGACTCGGAATCAACTTCTGAGAAGCTGCGGGATCTCAACTATCACGATTCGAGTGGGAAGAGTCAGTCTGGACTCTTGGAGAGAGAGATCGTGAGGAATGAGAGTAAGAATCGACGATCGAGATACTAGAGGGAGGGCTGAGGAGAGAATATTCATCATTCAGTCTGGGAGTCGGTCTTTGCGAAAATGAACGGTATTTGTGTGTGTGAGATTTGAACGGCATAGATGTAATCTCCACCAAAAGACACTATGTACGGTTTGGGCTGGGGGCCCGTGTCTTCAGGAATTAGGAGCCGCCCCGTTCCGCTTTTTACTTGGACCCGACCCGCCCCGCTCCGTTGTGATATAAAAAAATATGGACCCGCCCCGAACCCGCCCCGAACCGCTAGTACCTGCCCTACCCGCGGGTTTAAGACCCGTATTGTCACATCCCGGCCCAGGCCCCCACCACATCCTGGGCTCGACTCCGCCATAGCACAATATTGTCTGCTTTGGGCCCAGACCACGCCCTCACAGTTTTGTTTCTGGGAACTCACCAGTGGGTCACCCATCCTGGGAATACTCTGGCCCATTCTCGCTTAACTTCGGAGTTCCTACGGAACCCGAAGCCAGTGAGCTCCCAAAAGGTCTCGTGCTAGGTAGAAATGAGAATATACATATAAGGCTTACAGGATCCACACCCTAGGCGATGTGGGATCTTACAATCCACCCCCCTTAGGGGCCTAACGTCCTCGTCGGCACACTTCCGACCATGGATTGACTCTGATACCAAAATGTCACATCCCGGCCCAGGCCTCCACTACATCCCGGCCCAGGCCCCCACCACATCCCGGGTTTGACTCCACCATAGCACGATATTGTCCGCTTTGGGCCCCGATCACGCCCTCACGGTTTTGTTTCTGGGAACTCATGCGAGCAGAACTTCCCAATGGGTCACCTATCTTGGGAATACTCTGACCCATTCTCGCTTAACTTTGGAGTTCCTATGGAACCCGAAGCCAGTGAGCTCCCAAAAGGCCTCGTGCTAGGTAGAGATAGGAATATACATATAAGGCTTACAGGATCCACACCCCTGGACGATGTGAGATCTTACACGTTTGCCCACCCCTAGTGGAAAGAATTCAAAGGAAGCTCGAGGAGATTTTTTTTTTTTTTAACATTATGAGAATGATGAAGTGTATAAGAATAAAGAGTAAATTGTCGATTTGTCCTCTCAAATATTACTTAATTTTCGATTTCTCCCTTGAACTATTTAATTGGAAAATTAAGGACTTAAACTAATTTTTTTTGGCCAATTTGCACCCTTGCTAATAATTTTTCATTCATTCCATTCAAATTTCTCTTAAATGGAAGCATGTGCACAACATGTGTGGGTAGTTCGCTCACTTCATTCTTTAAAATAATTGTAAACCTTAGCTTTCTAAAATATAACCTATGCAAATATGTGTGATTCTATAGCTTTTGTATATGAATGTCTAGCGAAGTGATGCTTTTGCCCACAAAGGGTCTTCTTGTTTATCAATGTTAATTGTTTTTCCTGTTTTAATTGACTTGCCTAGTAACTATCCTAGTATTAAATAGTTATCCTACTAATAGTTTATAATCTCTCTATGTTAAGCACTCATAGGTATGTTTAGAGTAGTCAACAAACGTTTAGCTTAGTTGTGCAAGTAAATTCATGATTACCAACGTCGAGCAAGCTCTGTTGTCTGTAGTTGAGTGAATCCAAAGTAATGTATCTTGTCTCTTCGAAACTCTCTCTCGCTTGTGATTTTTTTGTCAATACATTGATTGTGTGATTGTTTCTGTGAAAGAGAAAGGCTGTGAGATTCTCAATAGACATTTTGCCACCTCACATTTTTGACACAAAATTTTATAATATTGACACGAGAATTGATGTCAAAAGTGAGATGGCAAAAAAGAATCCACTTTAAGAGCCCCCACATTTCTCGTGTGAAAACAAAAGTTTATTTTGTGCCCAAATCAAAACATACATTTCGGGTACTTAACCGTTCGTTTTCAAAAACGAGGCCTTGCCGCTTTTCTCCCTCTCTCTCGGTCTCCTTCTCTTTCACTAGTCCTGCACTATTAGATGTAAGGACCGACTTCTCTACTATTTCTGTCCTTTTTTTTTTCATTTTCCGTTTCATTCTTCGTTTCTGATCGCCTAGGGTCCTGGTTGTATCAGGCATGTTCGAGCCGGCTTGAAATTTGAAAATTCACCTGCTTACAGTAATTGATGGTTGGAAGCTCTAATTCTGTTTATCTTTCCAGCAGCAAGAGGACGAAGAGATGCATGTGACGCCTTCGGATTTAGCTGGAAGCTTTCGGTTTATCGAAGGTTAATTTCATATTTTTTTATGATTCATTGTTTGAATTTCATAGGTTCGTGTTTACAGTGTGGTTTTGAAGCTTTGCATGTTGCATAATTTGTTAGGCTTATAAGGTTATACAATTAAAACTCAAACGAAGAAGTGACAATCCTGATTCTAGTTGTAATCATGGTACCCAAGCAAGGAAGGAGAAAGGGCACGACAACACCAATGTTTTCTATAAACACCTAGCCAGATACAACTACTCTGTGGGAAGCCTTTTATTGTGTGTTCTAGTGCTTATAGGGACTAGTATTTTTATATAGGCTAAAAGCTAGGGTTTCCATCCATAAAGGAAACTTAAACTTACTTTCTTAGCCTTCAAGTCAAGTATCATAATCATATTCAATTAAGGATTCCATCAATCCTATTTCCAATATAAAGACACCTTATATAGGATTGATATCTTTAAGAGATCAAATCACAATCAACATTATTCTCCAATATTACATTCCTATTACATGTAGTAGACCACTTAAAGGTTGATTTATATTGGATGAATCCAACGTTCTTCCACTTGGTCTACAAAATGTAATATTCACGTTTATACTTGATTGGAAACTAATGTCACTTTAGTGGCCATGTAATAGTGATTACATCTTGTCCTTAATGCAGCTTCTGTCAAATGTATTTCTCAACGTGGAACTAACAAGGTTGTAGGGTTGACACAACCTAGAACCTTCATAATCACACATGCTAAGATCCTCATTCACATGAAACACAAATTATGATCAAGAGATGAAACTTTAAACCAAAATGTCTTACTTTATCATCTCAGATCCACCTTATTGTAACTCACAAGTTACACTTTATGCTTCTTCGAAGACTTAAATCTGTCAATGCAGATATCCTTCATCTAATGAAACCACCATAACCTGCAGTTGTGAATACATCTCCAAAACAATCATGTATCAGTTTCATTAGACCAATAACAAGACAAACAATGGTTGTAGCCAACAGACACAATTGAAATACCAAATAGGCACATGTCCAAGTAAAATATCCCAAAACTTTATAAAACAAATTAATTCAACACTTGTGAGCAAGATGAATTGCATGTTTTTGACATTGATCTATGGACCATACCGGTTACTTTCATGGTGATTTCCAACACCTGCGGGCAGATGGAAATCTTCACAACTGAGGCAGTGCATAGACCATGCCATGCCATTTAATAAGCAATTTGATATCCGATGTATATTTCATCAGATAATTGACTAGCACACAAAAAATGTGATTTAATGAATCCAACTATAGATTAAACTGAATACAAAGATTCCATACATACCTTATAGGTCATCTGCAAATGCAAGGCATTAGTAATACGAAACTCAAGCTCCCACTGATCTGCAACATCATTACATAAATCATACCCTTGAAAATATGCCTTTGGGAATAGCCTTACTTAGTCAATGTATATATCTTACCTCAATGAAAGGTACAACTAAGCATGAAAGCATTCATTGCTATTACACAAAAACATGCTTTGGGAATAGCCTTAGTCAATGAATACATATTACCTTAATGAAAGGTACAACTAAGCATGAAAGCATTCACCGCTATTACAAAAAAACATGCATCCAACAACCATCTTATATGTAATAATAAGTCCACATTTATGCTAAAGTCCTTATGAGCCCCAAAATTCTTATAAAGATAAACAAATAATAAATCAAGGAATTCAAATGATTGCAAGTAACAGAAAAATGTACACATATACGAAGTATCCATTCATGCAACTTAAACATATTATTGTCATTCAAGTTATCAACCAAAACACAAATTCATGGAAGATAGAATAACACTTTAATAGATTCATGAAAGTCCACTTAATGCTCAAAATTTTAGAACAACTCCCACTAAGTTTTCAGAGTTTATACTTGCAAATAAGTTAATGATTTTGAAGCCCAATTTTCGTTCACTAATTCTCCCACTTGGGCAAACACTCGTTAATATATTCTTTCAAAGATGTACCTAAAGAAAATTGTTTTATAATTTAGACATAATAAATAGACATCACAACCAACATAAAGTTGTCAAACAAAATTTTCGCAATGAGTTACACTCACTTTAGAATTTATCATAATTAATTTATAAGCTTGATTGCTACCAAATTTATATTGATCGAAATAGATATACCAATCTTCATAAAATAAAAATATAGAGCCGTTTTTGGATCAAAATAGTAGTCTAAAGTGACGTTTCAAAGTGACCAACACAATCTGTCAGTAAAACTGTCTATACGAACATGGGTTACTAGTAAATTCACCATAATTAAAATACATGGCAAAATTTTACGAAAATTTGCAGACACATATTGAACATAACAAAAATTCAAGTCATTTGGTGACCATTAGACGTGTCATTCATCCGATTGTAATCAAGACACGCAATCTGCTAGAAAAATTATGTTCATCCTCTAAACAGACATCATAGTTCAAAATTGAAAATATTTACAAGCATTATACTTAAACAATGCGTACCTTAGGAATCCTTGATTAACCTTCATGGGTTCAATACATTGCATCAACAAATCTCATGAAGAGACACAAAAATACATCATGATGCAACCAATTTCCATGCCTTAAAACCACAACCTATAATGGGGCTCATAGTGGAAATATTTGTAATTGAAGACATGGAACTTTATTCCCCCAATAAACTTCAAGAAAATAGATTAATTTCCACCTGTAGGCAAGAAAATTAACTAGTTTCTAGTACTAGATTTTATGCGTACCTTCATGAAAAACTTCAACACATGTGGGTAGATGAAGATTTTCTCAACTTCTGTGAAATAAAACCCATATTATGCCATCTTAATTAAACTAAAAGAAGTAATCCACACTTGCAGGCAAGAAGATTATCCCTTTTATTCTAATTAAGATGCAATGTTGACCAAAGTAACTCAAAAACACAGTCCCATCATCACTAAGCCGATGTGGCTTGCTTAGTTGAAAAGACATTTATCAACTCCGCCTTGAAACAATACAAAAATCACATGGATTAATTAACTGTAAGTGACAAAATTATGATAACCTGATTCAAGCTTCGAGTCTTGCCAACAAATGGCACTAATTCCTTCATGACTCCCTTTGTCATTAAATTAATCATAAGAAACCTGACAACATATACTTGAAAGAGATAAATCACATATAGATCAAGTTTTATTCCACCACAAGAATGTCAATACTTATCATTATGGAGTCAATTACTTAAAATAGAAATACTTTATGTAATGCGAAAGAACAATAGATTCCTTTATTTTAAAAGCTAAATCGCTCAAATGATTTCTTAAGTCAAACGGGTTCCTTTTCTTTTATATATTTATTTCCGTCGTATGGCAGCTAAACATAGCATTAAAATCATGCATTAGCTTTGTAAATACCAAATTAAATAAAGGAACAACAAAAATTATTTTCTTCCATAGAAAACGTCTCCAATATAAGCCCTACATTAGCCTTGAAAAGTTTCTTTTCTTCTCTCCTTATGACCCAAAATGTTATTTTGGGCCTAGCTCATAAATATTTTCGACCCAATGGTGTTTATTTAGAATTTTGCCATAGGTCGGCCTTGTCGAGGTTGGTCGAGTCCTAGTATAAGAATGATTGATTTGGATAAAGGCGAATGGGGTGAATCCTGATACAACAAGGGGTCTTGAGGTTGGAGGTGCTGAGAAGTAGGAATGAATCTAGCTCATTACAGGGCTTGGTTCAAAGACCTGTTGGGGCTAGGATTGGCCAGTACCTAATCGGATCTGATTGAGGAGTCTTGATTCGGCTATAAATATAAGTCGTAGCTATAAATATAAGTCATTATGCATCATTTAGGCCCTTCCAATTCAACACTCAAACTACCCTGTGCAAACTCTCGCTCTATGCAAAACCTCTCAACAACCTTGAGATTTTTATTTTCTTTTTCCGCCAACACATCTTCAGTTTGGATAAACAGCACCGTGAAGGCAACCAGTGACATCTTCAGTTTGGATAAACAACATTGTTGTTGTAGAATCAGCCGACCTTTAAGCACCTTCAGTTTAGATAAACAGCACTACGTTGAGGCCGACTGGTTATCTATCCAAGTCTTGGCCGAGAAGAATTTTTGAGTCCTTATTGGCAAAGGTCATCTCATTAGCCTTCTCGGCGAAGTGAGGTGTTACAGGTTACTGGGTTCGGCACATTGAATGCCGAGTTGTTTTATGATTGGATATTCACAAATAAGTTTTAGAGTTCGGCATTCTGACGGTCTAACCACCTTTACTATCAAGACATACATCTTTTTTGAGTACTTGTGTCCGTATAGTTTGGTGCCAATTCGGCATGCATATACTCTTACAATATAATCATTGTGGCCGAACCCAGCGCCGACGATCCATGAACTTCGCAAGACTAGCAGCCTTGTCTTCAGGCTTTAGAGCCCGAAGGCCAAAAGGCGCTTCTTCCTCAGCCGCAGTCGCAAGATCAAGAAGTCAGCAGCGTGCCCAACGCGACATCAACACATTTTACTCCCCGGTCGACGAGTTGGCACGCCCCGCACACAACTGAAGAACGTAGTTAACTTATTGATTACTTGGCATGTGTGCCACGTAGGCTTGGTAGTTTTAGGATCAACATTTTGGCATGCCCAGTGGGACACAGTGCTAAAACTACGAAGTTTATGACCATTGAAACACGATTGGTTAAAAAGAAAACAGTCATGGGAAAGTCCACAACCAACCTAGGACAAGATGACTTGCCACAGGCACAAAAACCCTTTGTTGCTATGACATATGAGGCCACAAACGCAACACACCTAGAAATGAGGTTTGTCTTGGCGGTCAGCCTCACAATGCAGAAACCCTTAACAAAACCAAGGGCATTTTAATTGAAGGAATAGTAGAGGATTGCGATGAAGATGGTGGCGATGGTTCTGATCCACCAACTAGATCGTTTCTCCGGAAAAAATTGGAAGAGCAATCTCGGCAAGTTGATCAGGTGTTTAACCAAGTACTTGAGGAAATACGTAATAATGGTGATACATACACCAGATTGCTCGAGCTATTGGTTAGTAAAGCCTACGAAGGTGGACCCGTCGATCATTCCCGACTCTTTCCACCTAGGAATAATCTGTTACCAACAGTACAGGCAGAGGTAGGATATGCTCGGCTCAAAGCAATTGACTTAGAAAAAGAGGATGATCAAGTAGTAGATCAGACAAGCATGACCAGACGGCAGAAACGGCATCCGTCGATATAATCGAGATCCAAAGAATGATCAATTCGGCCTTGAAAAAGGGCCGAAGTTCCCAAAGTTCATTCACCCATATCCAGCCTTCATGGAGAAATTCGAGTATCCCAAAGGATTCAAGATTCCGGACTTCAGCCTTTTTGCTGGGGAATCATCCCTATCATCGCTAGAACATATAGCTCGATTCACCGCTCAATGTGGAGACGTTAATAGAAATTTTCATAAGCTATGATTATTCAACTTCTCGCTAACCAGCTCAACTTTTGCATGGTATATCAATCTCCCACCCAACTCCATCTAAAGTTGGGAGGAATTGGTTGAGAAGTTTCATGAACAGTTTTATCGACTAGGATGGATGTGTCAGTGTCGTCCTTGGCTAGGATGGCTCAAGCCACTGACGAATCACCAATGGAATACCTTATGAGGTTTAAGTCGGCCAGAAATTGATGATGAGTACCTCTCCCTGAGGTCGAGTTCGTTAGGATCGCTCTAAACGGCCTAGATGTAGAATACAAAAAGAAGTTCCTGAGGGCCAACTTCCGTGACATGTATGAATTAGCTCAGCATGTCGAGGAATATGACTATTTACTCCGATAAGAGAAGGTTTTGAAATCTTCGTCCCAGGGGACAATCTACAAAAACCCCACGGTCAGTTATGCGTCGACCGAAGCTGAAGAATATGCCAGTATAGATGTAGCCGAGATAGTAATCAACAAACCATTATATGTAAGACGTTGGCTCATGCCAATCCCAAATATGCCAATACTCGCTCGGCCCTTGAAGAGTACCATAAAAACATCAAAAGTTTATACTTTCAACTTTACTAAGGCCGATGTCATCTTCAATCAATTGTTACTCGCCAAAATAATCAAACTTCAGCCGGGGCATAATATCCCCAAGGTCGAAGAAGTGAAAGGAAAAACGTATTGCAAGTACCATAACTCAAACAAGCACACGACAAACAACTACGTCGTGTTTCGAGATGTCGTCCAAAGCTGGATTGACAACAGTAAACTCAAGTTTCCAGAAAAGAAAATGGGCATCGACTTCGATTTGTTTCCCATGGTGACAATAAGCATGGTGGATGCTCGTCTACCTAGGGATAAGGGAAAAGGAAAGGCCGAGTTCGTTCCAATACGATCAGTTACAAAACAGAACTTTTGGCCACAATTGAAAATCGATTTATTCTCAAACAAGCCACTCCAAGATTTAATTAGACCAGCTGTTATCGAATCGATGTCAAGCTCCAACGCTGAGGAAACTAACGAGTCGATAATCTTGTGTAGTCAGTGCAAAGCGGACGTCGTTTTAACTGAGCTAGAAGAAAAACCACGTTGGGTAGTAATACCACAAATGTCCACAGCCGCGGAGATACCTCAAAAAATGCTTGGTACGGGCCAACATCATAAGGTCTTCAATAGGCTTGGTCTTCAAAAACAATACACCAAGCCGCATTCTGCTAGACGACGTCTTGATTTCGATGCGCCGTTTTATAACGAAGATTATTATGCGCGCAGCTCTGGCAGTTCAAGCATACCCGTGAACCAGCGCACCTTCAGACCCCTGAGCCACATGATCAGCGTTGGTATACCTATCATTCCGCTAACGGTGTGTACACCGTGTTGTCCAAATCGTAAAAACGTGGGCACCAGATAATGTATTGTATGGCTCGCCGACGAGAAGCCCAGGAGATTTCGGCCCCTAAGTGGCAGCCGAAAGAAAAGATCAGCAATGATGATGAACGACAACCTCCGACAATTATGACAGAATTGCTCTAGGGAAAGCAGGTAATCGATCGGGATTTTGAAACCACGATTGAGGAATCCGAAAAGCAGATCAAACTCCTTCTTCGGCCTGGGAAGATGAAAGCTTGCCTCGAGTACTTCCAAGAGGAAGACGAGAGCAAACTTTCCTTGATACCCATACAGGAACCATTGATCAGAGTCAAACAAAATCTACATCCACCGTTCCTCGGGGAGGCTTTAGGGTACATGCGAGGGTTTCACAGAAAACATTCGACTAATGACTTATACGATTTGTCAAGAGCATGCCAAGATACTATTGATCTCGTTTTAACTTGTCTAGATGTTGAACAAGTCATCTAAAAAATTCAGACCCAGGGTTGAAAGCTAGGTTCCAGCATATACGCGACGCGAGGCTCAAGTCATTGGCTTTGATATCGATCCATATACTGATGTTGACGCTACCGAGCTCCCTTTTTCCCTCGAGGACCTTCAATATTTACGGTACCATTTCGAGGTCTTTTCTGCCGCTTCCCTCTTCGACCTTACGGCGGACGAAATAGAACGTGTCGCAAGATTAGATGCTTACCTTGACACCAGAGATGCCCATATCATGTATTAAGAGTAAGCCCGTGTCACGACACTAGTCCCGAACCCAATTTCATTTTCAGATGAACCCGAGGCCAATGAACAGAACAAGAAGGTTCCTATAGACATATTGCAGGAACATACTCCGACGACAGCCGAGGAAGATAAAACTGATTCTCCCCACGCAAATCCAGAAAAAGAGGATCTAGAAGAAGAAGAAGCGGAAGATCGCTCCTCAGAAGAAGATCACAACCAGATGGGTCCCTCGGTCCTTGACAACATGGAAATCAATATGGTCCATGTCCTATTTGCCGAGTTTTAGCCAACCGCATCTTAACCAAATTCCTTAGACGGTGACGTAGATGCCAAGGAAGCCATGCAAGTCGACTTCGTGGCTGCTGAAGAAATCGAGCCAACAACGAAAGAAGATAAGCTCAAAGCAGCTCTCGCCGAATTATTTCCTCGCTCGTCATCAGTTAACCTCCACCATCTGAAGCCGTTGTATGTTACGACTCATATTGAAGGATATCTAGTCTTTAAAATTTTCGTCGACTATGGAGCGATCGTCAATATCATGCCTGTGACTATCATGAAGGCGTTACGTTGCTTCAATCACGAACTTATTCTATCGGGGATCACCTTGAGCAGTTTTATCGGTGACAAATCCCAAACCAAGAGAGTGTTGCCGCTAGAAGTAAATATTGCAGGTCGAAATCATATGACTGCCTTTTTAGTAGTCGATTCGAATACCGAGTATAATGCGTTAGTTGGCCGAGATTGGATCCATCAAATAAGTTGCATTCCCTCATCGTTGTATCAAGTTCTCATCTTTTGGGATGACAAATCGATCACGGTTCATTCGGCCAATAATCAGTCGTTCGAAGCTAACATGATCCAGGCTCGTTACTACGATGACCACGTCGGCTACATCACTTTACAAGGTTTTAACGAGGATGGTCGGCCGACTAGGATCTCAATTCAGAAAGCCATTGAGGTTGGCGCAGAGACTGTTCATCAGGATTCGGTGAGACTCAAGTTGGCCAACCTCATCACCGACCCTGATGTCTGACACTAAACAGGTCAAACGCCGAGCCGCGGTTTCATCTACCATGGAACGACTGCTGGCCCACTGGCTTACTATCTCCAAACAACTGAATTCAGGCGTGAACCTTGTAGAGTTTCTCGCCGAATGAGAAAGTGGTCCCGTCCTTCCATTTAACAAAGTCCAAGTACATCGGCCGAGCTCAAAGACAGTCGGCCCCAAGTGAAAGACCCATTAGAGGAAATAAATGTTAAAACAACCGATGATCCTTGGCCGTTATTTATCAGTACTCTGTTACCCCAACCCCTGAAAAACTGAACTTTGTAAATTACTAAACCAATTTAAAGATTGTTTTGCTTGGAGTTACCATGAGATGCCTAGTCTAGATCGAACTCTCGTAGAGCATGAATTACGTATCAAAGCTGGTTGTAAGCCTTTTCGCCAAGCCCCTAAACGATTCTCGACCGAAGTACAACTCGGCATAAAAGATGAACTGGTTCGACTTTTAAAAGTCGAGTATATTCAAACTGCTCGATATGTCGAATGGTTGGCGAATATCGTACCAGTGCTCAAGAAAAGCGGCACTCTACGTATTTGCATCGATTTTCGTAATTTGAATTTGGCAACCCCCAAAGATGAATATCCGATGTCAATTTCAAACTTGTTAATTGACGATGCGGCCAATCATGAAATATTATCCTTCATGGACGGTCATGCTTGCTACAAGCAGATCTTTATCGTCGAAGCCAATGTTCACAAAGCCGCCTTTCGTTGCCTTGAAGCACTCGGGACTTACGAATGGGTAGTCATACCATTCGACCTTAAAAACACTGGTGCCACGTACCAACGTGCCATGAATACCATCTTCCACGACTTGATTGGTACAATCATAGAGGTATATATCAATGACGTAGTCGTCAAATCTAAACGCTGCCGAACCCATTTAGACGACCTTCGACAAGTTTTCCTTCGTATGCGCCAGCATAGCCTTAAAATGAACCCATCCAAATGCGCATTCGGCGTATCAGCCAGCAATTTCTTGGGCTTCCTCGTGCATCATCGTGGCATCAAGGTGGACAAAAACAAGGCACGAGCAATCATCGACGCTCCACCCTCGACGACCAATAAGCAACTACAGTTTTTACTCGACAAGATTAATTTCTTTTGCCGCTTCATTGCTAATTCAACAGGAAAGATGAAGGCGTTTCCACGCTTTTGAAACTCAAGGATTCTGACAAATTCGAATGGCATGAAGTGCACCAAGACGCTTTTACGCAAATCAAGATTTCCCTCATAACCCCACCCGTACTAGTGCCTTCTCGGCGCAGCAAGCCTCTCAAGTTGTATATCTCAACGGCCGAGGAATCCATTGGTTGTCTTCTCACACAGGACAACGATGCCGAGCGTGAGCAGGCTATCTTCTATTTAGCTAAAATCTCAATTCACCTGAGATCAATTATTCACCCGTCAAGAAACTTTGCTTGGCTTTGTTTTCGACGCGTCAAAACTCCGGCATTACATGCTCTCATTGCTTACTCAGGTCATCGCCCAGACATATGTCATTCGTTATATGCTCACTCGGCCTATAGTAAAAGGCATGATTGGGAAATGGACAATGGCACTGTCCGAGTTCAGTTTGCAATACGTGCCCCAAAAAGTCATCAAAAGGCAAGCACTAGACGATTTTTTGGCCCAACACCCCTCCCCATATGGTCTTCGGGGCAATGAAGTAGAAATTGGCATGGTAGAAATTGGCAAGCAGAGGTCATCTCAATAGCCTTCTCGGCGAAGTGAGTTGTTACAGGTTACTAGGCTCGGCACATTGAATGCCGAGTTGTTTTATGATTGGATATTCACAAATAAGTTTTAGAGTTCGACATTCTGACAACCGAACCACCTCTACTATCAAGACATACATCTCTTTTGAGTACTTGTGTCCGAGTTCGGCGTGCTTATACTCTTGCGAATATAATCACTGTGGCCGAACCCGGCGCCGACGATCCTTAAACTTCGCAAGACTAGCAGCCTTGTCTTAAGGCTCTAGAACCCAAAGGCCAAGACGCGTTCCTTCCTCGGCCGTAGTCGCAAGATCAAGAAGTTAGCAGCGTGACCAATGTGACATCAACACATTTTACTCCCGGCCGAGCTTGGCCGACGAGTTGGCACGCCCCTCACACAACCGAAGGACGTAGTTAGCTTATTGATTACGGCTTGCGTGCCACGTAGGCTTGGTAGTTTTTAGGATCAACAGACACATAAAAATTTACTGATCAAAGCACTGTTTAAATTCTTTAGGCATATGAAAAACCACAAGCAATAATACATGTTTGGAAATTCATGCTTATCAATTAAGTCACATACTTTGAAAGGATTACATACCTCATGCCTTCATATGTTCACTACTTCTTTGTAAACATATATATAATCACATGACCAACCATAATTCTCATATAAGAATAGATAAAAATATAAGTGAGAATTGTCAAATATTACTGCAAACCTCATTCATTTGTATAGTATTCTTGTCCTTGTCATTGGATGATTTTTGTCATTCTCAGTCAATTCACAAATTATGCATCAATTTTTCATAGTTAGTCATGTATGATTAAATGACTACTGAGATAGAAAAGCAAAATTATAAACAAAACTAATTGATTAGTCATGCAAATTCCTCATGGAGTTAATATCATTATAAACCTTACTTGAATTAATCCCCAGTCATACTTAAGTACTAATATACTACATTACTAATCTACACATTTGTGTCTTTACATAAGATCACCTCAAGCTTAAAGCAATATAGGACAACCCAATCCCTTTAATAAAACACTCCATATGTCAATTTTGCTACGTGTTTGCAAACTTGAAATTTTAATCCATACTGATTATTTCCCACAGCAACCAAGCTATTTAATTCAATCTATATATATTTCCTACACATTATCATGTAATGCAACTAATTTAAAAATTGACTCATATGAATTTATTTTGCCCATTCAAATGGAAATCAGAGGCAATAAAGATTTGGGGTTTAAGAAGTATATCCAAAAACCTGTCCGTGAGGCATTTGAGGGGTGGTTAGTGTCCCCATGTCGCATGTCCACCATGAATGCACCTCACACTGGTGTTCCCGCATGTGACAGTAAAGAGCCCTCCTGAAGCTGTGGTTGGAGCTGATGGGGATGGGGCCATCAAATAGGCTTACTATAAACAAATTAGGCGCAAACAAACAAGGTATATTTGTACATTTATATATACTTCTTGGCATGCCTGATTAGTAAGATACAAGTGTCATGATAGAATTTATACATGTAAACCTTGTATATAATTGGTCTTAGAAATTACCTGCACAAACAATTTTCCAACACAAGCGATTATTTGATCCTGTTATACTTGGTTGCTGCTTTGTTCAGAGTTGGAACTCTGACCCTGAGCAGCTTGAAAAGGACCTCCAATACGTTGTCCGAGACATTTACCTTATCCAGTAAAAATTAAACTTTTTCCACACACACTAATTTCCACGGATTTGAGCTATTCATAGAACACTCCCATCTAAAACTTTTAACATTTGGGCCATGTAGGTGGCGCTGAGATTGTCGCAATAAAGATGAATGGGAAATTGTATGGATACACCAGTTTAAGATAACCATGTTGTTTCTGCACAGGAGTGAGAAAGAGACATGTACTCGGACTCGGCATTGGATCGAGCAATAGTGGGCTGTTTCTTTGAACACCAAGAGACAAGATTCGAACCCAAATAAATTAAGTAACCACTAGTAGAACGACGTGTATCTGGGCACCCTGCCCAATCGACATCTGAATAAGCACAAAGGCGGGCGGTGCATGACTGAGGTCTAAATACAAGACCTTGATCGAGAGTCCCTTTGACATACCGAAGAATACGCTTGGCGGCAACAAGATGAGGAACACAAGGGGCACTCATAAACTGAGAAATTGCATTCACCGCATAAGCAATGTCGGGACGTGTCAATGTGAGATATTGAAGGCAGCCAACAAGTTCACGAAATTCCCTTGGAGAAGGGAGGAGATGACCATTGGTATTGGACAAAACCACCTTGGCAGCGATGGGGGTAGTGACTGGCTTACAATGTTCAAGGTTATGCTTTTGTAACAAATCATGAGCATACTTTAATTGGTTTTACATTATTTCCTATTCCACTTAGATTTTTAATATATGGTTCTCACAACGTTATATTTCAAGTTTTGATTGGATGCCGTCCTTAGTTTTTTTCTTTCCATTAAGTCGCTTGCTGAAGGTACTATCTCTCACATATATTTCTTTGCAATGAAAATTTTAAAGTATTGTTAATATTTTGGATATTTTCTAACGGAGGACATGACACAGGACCTATCGCAATGGCGTTTTAGGATTCATATAGCTGACCCCACTTAATGGGAAAAGGCTTTGCTGTTGTTGTTGTTGTTGTTAATATTTTGGATATTTATTCCAGGATTCTAAGAAGAAGAGCGTTCTGTTTATTGACTTCCTCCCATTCTTCAACTTCAGCTGAAGCGGTTTGAGTATGATTTTATGCGGGACACTGTGGTTAAGGTTTGTACAATTGTACTGGAAGCTCATCTTCCTGCTTCATTGAAAATGTAACATTTTAGTACTAAGGTTAAGCTTCGTAGTCGAAAACGAAATTGTAGCAATAAAAATTGTTTCTTTAAAATTTTTATATGTCCACGTGAAGGACTTGAGCTTACCTAATGGTTTTCAATCTTACTTTGATTTTAATTTTTTTTTTTTTCATTACTGCATGGTAAAACCCTAATAGTATGGTGCCCATTTTTTTTTTTTCCTCCAAAAAATTTGCATCGTTAACATTCTTTTTCGCCACCAGTTCAGTTGAACTTTCTCAATCCAATGCATTTTTTTTTAATTTGAATTTATATAAACTAACCTAACGATACCTAATTGGGCGAGAATTGTCTGTTCAGTGCGATAATGACATTTCTTATATGGAAAGAAAATTAGTTATCATGGTAACAATATTGTATTATTGTTTTTTGCAGATAAATGATCGCTTTGAATTTCCTCTTGAACTTGACCTTGACAGGGAGAGTGGAAAGTATCTATCACCTGAATCATATAGGAGTGTTCGCAACCTTTACACTCTTCATAGATATCCAACCATAACAATAGTATTAAAGAAAAATCCTAATGAAATGTATGAAAGACGGTCACTCAAATCTGCTTTTGCATCTGCCTGTTTGTGATGCAGGTTAGGTATCATGATGCTTTTGCTTATTTTTCTCAAGGATCTTACTGTGTCAGAATCCCTTCTACTGTATAGGACTTTAAGTAATTTTGTCTGATGTAGCACTCAGAATTCCTCGTGTTCTTTTTTAGATCTTCCCAAACAGTGAGTAAATTGAGAATATTAATTACCAGTATTGGACGTTGAGTGCAGAGGAGGCAAGTTCTTTTGCCCCCTCTTCTTTATTTAGTTATATTTTAAAGAGTTTCTAGTTTTTCTGTTGAAATTTTTATACAGTTTTATGGGCAAGATTTGAAATTTGTTTGTTTTCCTTTTCCGGATCAACATCCCTTCTACTGTATGGGATTTTACAGCAAGTACAAAATTTTGGGGAACCTTTCTTGTTGGTCGTCCATGAAGGGGAAACTTTGGCTGAAGTTAAAATAAGGATACAAAAGAAATTGCAGGTCCCGGATGAGGAGTTCTCGAAGGTACTTGATCCCCACCTTATATTCATTGGGATGGGGTCAGTAGACGAAAGGAGTGTTCCTTACTAGTATAAATGATCGTTTATTTTGCTTCCTTGTCGATTTCCCTCTTCGTTGTGCAGAGGAAGTTTGCATTCTTGCGACTTGGTCGTCCAGAGTACCTGCAGGATTCTGATATTGTTTCCAGACGATTTCAGGTGTATCTATGGTCGATCGAAACTCATGTCCCCTTTTCTTTCATATTATGTCTGCGAGCCAATCCAAACTATGTTTATGGGATTGCCTAGTTGGTTTTTTTCTAAACTCCAACATTTGAATTTTGTTTTCCTCAGAGAAGAGCAACTTTTGCTGCATGGGAGCGGTACCTTGGGTTGGAGCACCAAGAACATGCCAGGAATGCAGGCAAGGTAGATGAGACTGACCATGCAGAAATGCCAAGACAGAAAAGACGTCTTAATGCAGAACTGGCGCAAGTAAAGGCAGAACGAGCTGAAGGAATGGCGGATAGCTCTTTAAAATCTGAAAACTTACCTTGTCGTTACAAAAGCGTGGCTTTGTTGGAACCTGAAGGGATAGTTCGGTTATACGACACAATGAACAACTTAATTTGGTATCGAATTCGCCATCCACAAGATTTTAACCTAAGATCTCTCAGTGAAGAGGAATACCACCAGACTTGGCTCAGAACTTTGTATGAACATGCAAAAGAAAGGAACAAGTCGTGGAAAATTCAGGTAGCCTGTTTCCTTACATTGCTCGAGTTTGAGTGGGACGCAAGGTGAGTATCTTGCTAAAAAATTTCGTCTACGCTCCTACCCCACCTCGTTTGCTTACTCCCAAAAAATTTGTGTTTTTGGCTTAGTCTGTATCTTGCTAAAAAGTCGATATGTGTTTAACAACCACACATTGTCTAACCAACTCTTTCTTGCAAAGGAGTAACGGCCAATCTACCTCATGGCAGAAGGAATTAGCAGAGTATGCAAGCTAGACTTTGAAGTAAAAAATCCAAGGTTTTATAAATTGATGAAGGAAAAACCAACGTGGTGGATGGGTCAAGCTCCTCACTTGCAATCGAGTCGTTATGACTACCAGGTGCTCGACGAAATGGCCTAATAAAACATTTTTGGTTGATATTATGATCCTATTAACTAAACAATCTGGCCTTGCCACTTTCTGTGTGTATATATACAAATTTTAAAATGAAAGAAAGAGAAGTTGGAAAGAAATGTGAGAGAACAAAAAAAAAAAAAAAAAATTAAATGGGAGTATTTTTTTTTTCTTAAATTAAAAGTGCTATCATGTTAGTGAGGTCTGGAAAAAAAAACAACGAAGTTTGATTTGGGCGGAAATATTTTTCATTTTGAACAAGCGATATTATTTACACTAAGGGGATGAAGGGGTGGGGGAGTGAGTTAAAGCTCACGATGGGCGAGCCATAATAATATGGTTCAAATTCGCCTTTGTTGAGAATTAAACCTAAGACCTCTCACTTACCAATGAACAGGAATACTATTGCCCGTAGTACTAAGTGATAATTTGAACGGAATTATATACTATAATTTCATTTTCTGATAGAATACTAAACCGCCTTTTCACTTTTTTTTTAATTGATAAAGAAAATTTTATTAATAAGTAGTCTTGAGAATAAATACGATATTCATTAATAGAACACGTACAAAAAAAAGGGATAGGATGCTAATAATGGATCTTGACAAAAACCTAGCCGAAAATTTTAACCCGGTTTGAGAATTTTTTTTGTTAATAAATAGTTTAAATGAGTTTCCCAGACTGAATGGTGATTGTATGAAAGTGGGAGAAGTCCAATACCGATTGTGTACAATTATTATAATTTATGACATCACCCACTTTAACAAAAGCTTGAATACCAGTGTACGAGGAAAGATCACATACGTCATTCGCCAGTGCACGTGACCCTCGGATGACTGCCACGTCATCCATTTTAATCCCACCCAACCATCTCGCCCCAGGTGTCGGCCTCCCACTGGTCCTTCCAGACACTAAAGATCTTACTCCGCTCACATAAACCCACCGCACTCCGTCCCCCATTTCCCAAAATACCCCCGCCCTTTTCACGAAATCTCCAATACGCCCCTCCCTGGACTTTGCCCTCAGCGGCTCGTCTCGGAGCCAGTTTCTTACGGGAGTGTCCACTCCTTCGCAAAACGAAGCCCCGCCTCTCTATCTCTCTCTCTCTCTCTCTGCCCCCGTCTTTCACTGGTATCGTTCGTCTCTCAGATTCGTCGATCGGACGGTTCGTTGCGCGGCAGCAATGACTATGATGACTCCTGCACCGTTGGATGTACGTACCGACTCCTCTACATTTCCACTCTCGGTTTAATTTCATTGGGTTTCGGCTTCGTTCTTCGTTTCTTCGTTTCTGATCGCCTATGGATCTTGGTGCCGTTTGGCCGTTTCAAACTGGGAGGAATTTTGGGAATTCACCGACTTACAGTGATTGATTTGCTAGGGTTATGATTCAGTAAGATAGGGTTAGGTTTTTCTCGATCAGAGCTCTGATTTTTGTTTCTTTTGTTAGCAGCAGCAGCCAGAGGACGAAGAGATGCTTGTGCCGCGCTCGGATTTGGTCGAAGGTCCTCAGCCTATGGAAGGTCTAATTTTTAGCAATTTTTCGATGAGTTACTGTTTGAATTTCTTATGTTTGTGTTTATGGTGTGGTTTTGGAGCGTTATGTGTGGCGTAGTTGATCTGAAAAAATTGATTTTTGTGCGAATTTGGCATCACGGGGTTGGATTAGAGTGCAAGTGGTTGCATTTTCTTTAGGGTTTTGGTTTTGTTGTTTTGAAATTTATGGTATTTGGTGTGTTGGTAGTAGCCCAAGTGGAGCCAGCTAGTACAGTTGATAGTCAACCAGTGGAGGATCCTCCAACGATGAAATTCACTTGGACAATTGAGAACTTTACTAGGTTGAACATCAAGAAGCACTACTCTGACATGTTCGTAGTGGGCGGCTATAAATGGTATTTTTTCTCGTCTACCAGATGTCAAAAACTGATTATAATGCGGTTTAAGATTGGCTTATATTTGTATCTCGGTGATTGGATTTGAATTGCTTTTGGTTTGTTTGATCAGGCGGATACTAACATTTCCCAAGGGAAACAATGTGGACTACTTGTCAATGTATTTGGATGTGGCAGATTCCGGTACATTGCCATATGGGTGGAGTAGATATGCGCACTTCAGCTTGGCTGTAGTTAATCAGATCCATACCAAGTACTCAGTAAGAAAGGGTATATTCCTTTACTAGTCTTGTTTCTTTTTAGCATTCAAGTTTGTGCTTTTGCCTTGTTGTCGTATTCTGTTTTCTTTTTTTCTTTCAGTGAGAGCTTTGCTTGTCGTTGGGTAGTCATGGGCACCCAAGGCTTTTAATTAGAATTTATTATCCTTGAAATGGACGTACCTGGCTTTCAACTTCATAGTTCTTGGGTGATGCCATTTGAACGCGATCAATATCTAACTAATCACTCTAATCTTGTTATTGTGAGCTTTTAATTCTATTTTTTCTCATTGAAATATCAAAACTATAAAGTAAAGAAAATTCTTCCACCACTTTCTCTGTAACAGCTTGGCTAACGGCAGCAGCACCATGGACTGACTATGTGCCCATGGCTACTTTGTTTGGGGATTTTTGAAGTTTGAGAAAAAGTGAATAAAAAATTATGGAGTAAAACGTACCAACAGATGTTAGAAGTAAATTGAAAACCAATAGATGATTCCTTTTAGGTATCTCGATGTCAAATATAGATTAACAGTGAAGGTAGAAACAGGAAGAATTTACTTGGAAATTATGTGCAATTAAGCAAGAATTCTAGGTAATGAAAAGGCTAACTGAATCAAGGGTTTCCATTTATTAAGGGATGAGCTTGAGGCGGGTCTGGCGATCAGATATGGTAAAGAATTGTATTTTATTGGTGTGGCCTATGTTGTAGAACATTAATTTGCAATGCGTTTAACCAGAACTGAACAATCTTTAATCATATTCAAGATGTTTTTTAAGACCTTTGTCTTTGATTGTTGTATGATGTTGTAGACACTCAGCACCAATTCAATGCAAGAGAAAGTGACTGGGGATTCACTTCATTCATGCCTCTTGGTGATCTTTATGACCCGAGTAGGGGATATCTGGTGAACGATACAGTTGTGGTTGAAGCTGAGGTTGCTGTCCGTAAGGTTCTTGATTACTGGTCATATGACTCGAAAAAGGAAACTGGTTATGTTGGGCTCAAGAATCAGGGAGCAACTTGTTATATGAATTCTCTTCTCCAGACTTTGTACCATATACCGTACTTCAGAAAGGTCATTTACGTGATCTGTTTTCATTGTAAGCTAAACATGAATTGTTTGAATTTTCTATGAAAAGCATTATCTCAATTTTGGACTTACTTACCAGGCCGTGTATCATATGCCAACAACTGAGAATGACATGCCTTCAGGAAGCATCCCTTTGGCGCTACAAAGTTTATTCTATAAGCTTCAATACAATGACAGCAGTGTTGCAACCAAAGAATTGACCAAATCCTTTGGATGGGATACATATGATTCTTTTATGCAACATGATGTGCAGGAACTTAATAGAGTTCTTTGTGAAAAGCTTGAAGATAAAATGAAGGTATAGGAAGCTTTCAGTTTTTGCTATTGCTGTAGCTTTTGTTCATTTCATTTTGATAATTGTTCTGTGGGCCCAGGGAACTGTTGTGGAGGGTACAATACAGCAGTTGTTTGAAGGACATCACATGAATTACATTGAATGCATCAATGTGGATTACAAATCTACAAGAAAGGAATCATTTTATGGTAATATTTATTGGCACAATTTCAGTTGTTAAGAGTTGGAAATATTTTGTAAATGTCAGTGCATGCCACTGGTTTCTTCTTATTACTTTACAGACCTACAGCTTGATGTGAAAGGCTGTCGGGATGTTTATGCTTCTTTTGACAAGTATGTGGAAGTTGAACGTCTTGAGGGTGACAATAAATACCACGCCGAAGAACATGGTTTGCAGGTTAATTACTGAATCACTTTCGGGGGGCTGCATTTATACTATAAATATAATCTGAGGCGGCTCGTAGTTGCATTATTTCCAAAACTAGGGTTTACATTGTTTCCTCTGCAGTGAAGTATTTAATATATGTTCCCAAAGCATGTGTTGGTGGTGTCGTGCATGATATATTTTAAATTCTGATTGGATGCGTCCTCAGTTTTTTCTGTCCATTAAATCGCTTGCTGAAGCAAGTATTCTTACATATATTTCTTTGATATTAAAAATTTAAAATATTGCTCTGAAGGAATATTTTGGATGTTTATTCCAGGATGCTAAGAAGGGTGTTCTGTTTATTGACTTCCCTCCCGTTCTTCAACTTCAGCTAAAGCGATTTGAATATGATTTTATGCGGGACACTATGGTTAAGGTTGGTACTAGAAGCTCATCTTCCTCCTTTAGCTTCATCTGTGTTTATACATTAAACATTGAAACCGTGATGTTTTACTATGAAGGTATGCTTCTTAGCTGAAAACAAAACTGTACCATGTAAAATATATTTCTTCACATTTTGTATAAATTCAGGTGAAAGCTTGTCTTTGCCTAATGGGTTTCAATCTAATTTTAATTTTAATTTTGTTTTATGACTGAAAGCTGAAAGCTGAAAGATGGATTAACCCCTATCTATATGGTTCTTTTTGTTGCTTTCTTTTTCTAAAACCAAAAAAAAAAAAAACCTCATTTTTTTCAGTTTCTTTGTAGTTGAACTTTCTCAACCTAATGGATTATTTTTATTCAAAGTTATATATACTAATGAAATTCGTTTTCACCTCTTGGGTATGTTTGTTCGTGTGGCAATGACATTTTTTAAATGAAAGCAAATAAATTATCATGGTAAGAATGTTGTATTATTTGTTTTTGGCAGATAAATGATCGCTATGAATTTCCTCTTCAACTTGACCTTGATAGGGAGAATGGAAAATATCTATCACCTGAATCAGATAAGAGTGTTCGCAACCTCTACACTCTTCATAGGTATCTATTTTGCCTTGTACTATTACATGATATAATATAGATCATCTGTTTCCTAAATTTGGCATGTTATTTCAAAGGATTGTACTTTCTAGACCTTTGCATGTGCATGGCATTATTTACTGAGTGTAACATAACCAATTTTCTTCTTCTTGTCTTGACATATGATATCCCCAGTGGATAGACCAATTTTTTTCATTGAAATTGAAGCTTATAAAACTATCTAATGTACGTCTAGGAGTCTACTTATTTATCAAAGTTCTTTCATGCCTACGACTATTAAGGCATTGTGCCTCTACTATTAGTTGAGGGGGGTGGGATTATGAAAAATATTTCGGGTTTAATTTATCAGTTGTGCCCAATAGTGATTATGTTATTTAAAAATACTAATACAATATATGAAGAGGGTTATTCGAACTTGCTTTTGCATCTGCCTGTTTGGTCATGTTGTGTGGAGCTTCATAATTTTTACTTTGTACTTGGTTACTTACTATGATAATTTTCTACTGTTGCAGTGTCTTGGTGCATAGTGGTGGGGTGCATGGTGGACATTACTATGCTTTCATCAGACCAACCCTCTCAGACCAGTGGTACGGAAGGATCTCCTGGAATCGATTCTCTCTGTAGTTGTCTGGAGTCTCACACAGAAAACACATGAATGCAGAGACAGACATTCTCTCGCACTGCTCTCTTGCTTTGCTTCTTACTTTTTTTTGTTGGTCCTTGTTCAAATAAGATGGTTTAATTGGAATCTATATATTTCACATTGCTTTTCTGATGGATTCTGGTACCATAACTTGGTTACCTGACTGCTTGCTCGTAAAGAAAGCACCTGTTATTTTATGACATATGCATTTTTTTTTTCCAAGAATTACTTTGAAGTTGGTATTTCTTTATTTGGATTTTTATGCATGACTGAGTGTTCTTGTGCATGCATTTCATGTGTTGATGTAATTTGTCATGTCTTGCTTTAGGTACAAATTTGATGATGAACGTGTGACAAAAGAGGATGTGAAGAGGGCTTTAGAAGAGCAGTACGGTGGTGAGGAAGAGGTAGTTTAGTTTTTGCTGTATCCGACCTGCTATAGTTCTCCTTGATTTTAAAGTTTCTTAATTGTCAACTGACCTACTGTTGTTTTCTTTCCAACAGTTGCCACAGACCAATCCTGGCTTCAATAATACTCCTTTCAAATTTACAAAATACTCAAATGCATACATGCTTGTGTATATACGGGACAGTGATAAGGACAAAATAATATGTAACGTGGATGAGAAAGACATAGCCGAACATCTAAGGGTAATGGTATATCAAGCATAAGTTCTGATTCCAGTGTCCAATTAAGAGAATGAACTGACATTCTATGTTCCATTTCAGATAAGGTTGAAGAAAGAACAAGAAGAGAAAGAGGACAAAAGGAGATATAAGGCACAAGCACACCTCTATACTATGATTAAGGTAAAGGTTTCTAGTTTATCCCCGTTTTCACCATTGTTTGTTCAGATGTGGTATGACAGGTGTTTGGTGTGGAACAAAAAAATTATGGCAAAATTTAATGATGTATTTAGGTTGCTCGAGATGAGGATCTGACAGAACAAATTGGAAGGGATATTTATTTTGACCTTGTGGACCATGACAAAGTTCGTAATTTCCGTATTCAGAAACAAACGCCCTTTAATCTTTTCAAGGTACCCCAGTACAGGCTGACTTTGTGCATTTATGTCTTCTTTATTCTTTTTAACCATTTGGGGTTATGTTTAATATGGGAATTCCTGAATTTGAAATGGTTAACAGGAGGAGGTTGCGAAAGAGTTTGGCATACCAGTGCAGTTTCAGCGTTTCTGGATTTGGGCCAAGAGACAAAACCACACATATCGCCCCAACCGACCATTGACACCTCAGGAAGAAACACAATCAGTATGTACTTTGTACTTCCTACCTTTGAATGGATTTTTAATACAAGATGCCCTGCTCCTTGCCCGCGTGCTTTGTTTTCAGTTCTATTCGTAACTCCTAATTTTTATTATATCTGAATTATTACTTTTCCTCCACTTGGATTTATTAGCGGATGTTGTCTTTGTAGAGTCTTAACACTGAACTGCTCAAGTTTATGAACAAATGATGGATGATTATAATTGTTATTATTATTTGTGAAATTGGAATTTAACCAAATGCTTAATGGATTGGTCAGTGATAAACATTTCAATCTCAGATTTGGAATGATTGATAGTGTTTTTAACTGCACTTCGGTGCTAAGAAGAGCTTGGTTTAGGTGCCTTATGCAAAGCTAATGATGACCACTTGCATTTTTCAGGTTGGACAATTGAGAGAGGTATCAAATAAAACACACAATGCAGAGCTAAAGTTGTTTCTGGAAGTAGAGTTTGGGCCGGTAACTAGTCTTACTCTATTCTTGTTACTACCTCTGTAGTGAAGCTTATTGCAGTTCCAATTGCTGTATGAAAGGATTTTTTTCTTACATTTTATTGTTTCTGTACATTTTCCAGGATCTACGTCCTATTCCTCCGCCTGACAAAACCAAGGAAGATATCCTTCTTTTCTTTAAGCTTTATGAGCCTGAGAAACGAGAACTACGGTACCTCCTGCTCTTTCTGCTTAGCTGAATATTTTTATCCTTTGCCTTGTGTTTGCTAATTTAAGTTTCTTTTCTGTTTCCAGTTTTGTTGGTAGGTTTTTCGTGAAGAGTTCTAGTAAACCAGCAGAGATTTTAGGAAAATTAAATCAACTGGCCGGTTTTACCCCTGATGAAGAAATTGAGCTTTATGAGGTGTGTTTCACTTTAAATTTTAGCATAAGGTTGTGTCGTAGCTCTCTCATACACACAGTCATATATATTGTATATAGACATGTAGAATGTATATATTTATAATTTGTTGCATGCTTTGCTGTAGCATTTTAAGCAAACTTAATATATGCTTTTGTGCTACAATTTCAGGAAATAAAGTTTGAGCCATGTATCATGTGCGAACACCTTGACAAGAAGACCTCATTTCGATTAAGTCAGGTAACTGTCGCTATATTGCATGCTTGGTATATTACAAATATGTGTGTATTATAGGAATTAACGTTTTGATTCTAGGTATATTTCAGTTAACCATCGGTTGCGTTCCTTTTCCAGATTGAAGATGGGGATATTATTTGCTTTCAGAAGTCTACTCCTCTTGAAAGTGAAGAAGAATGTAAATATCCTGATGTTCCTTCATTTTTGGAATACGTACACAATCGCCAGGTACAGGCTGTGGAAACATTTAATTTGTTTTATAGCTATTTTGTTGAATGTTAAACCTAACTGTGTTGAATGGTCTGACGCTTTACAGGTTGTTCATTTCCGTTCTTTGGAGAAACCTAAGGAGGAGGATTTCAGTTTAGAATTGTATGTACTTCCTGAACCATTGTCCCTCATAGTTGAACAGTCCATCATTGTTTTATTACTCTGTTCGTTAACTTTATTTTTCATTGTTATTTTTAGGTCAAAGCTACACACTTACGATGATGTGGTGGAGAAATTGGCTCGCCAAATTGGTTTGGAAGATCCAACCAAAATCAGACTCACTGCACATAACTGCTATTCTCAGCAACCTAAGCCCCAACCAATTAAATTTCGCGGCGTAGAGCATTTAACTGATATGTTAGTTCATTACAATCAAGTAGGTGGCACTGTATTGCCCTTCCTCTGTTTAATTCACTCTCATATGCATCTTGTGGTGTGGCTACTAATTATGCTTATTGTTTCCTTTTACAGAGCTCTGATATTTTGTATTATGAAGTCTTGGACATCCCCCTGCCAGAATTGCAAGGCCTAAAAAATCTAAAAGTTGCTTTTCATCATGCTACAAAAGATGAGGTATGAGTAAATTTTTTTCAGTGTCTTCCTGCCTATGAACAGTGATTACATCAGTGTGCACATCATAATCTTGAGTGATATGTTTACAGGTGGTGATTCACAATATTAGATTGCCCAAACAGAGCACTGTGGGGGATGTCATTAATGTACTTAAAACGAAGGTATTGTTTATGTTAATCATATTTTTAAGTTCTATGTGTATTTTCTTTTCGTTTTTGGTACAGGAAAGGTAATGATGCTGTCATACATCAATTTCCTTTATTTATTGCTTATAAGATATATCACTTTGACTAACTTTAAGAGTTATTAGATGCTCAATATAATTTATCTCTGCCTCCTTTGAAAGTTCTGTATAATAGATTTTACTCGATGTATGGTGTACTTGAAACAGGTAGAGCTGTCTCATCCAAATGCAGAACTCCGACTGCTTGAGGTTTTCTATCACAAGATTTACAAGGTAATTATTTGTATGTCAGCTGTGTCAGCATATAGGTATTTTTTTGGGTCCTTTTTCCCAGAAATGATATGCACATAGCTGGCCCCATTTATGATGTGATTATGTATGATATGTTTGGCTTGTTTTCCTAAAGGACCTTATTATATCAGAATTTTTTTCCGTCGAATAATGTATGTGCTTTAGTCTGTAGTTGCACTCAGTTCCATCTGTTTGTTTTCAGATCTTCCCACACAGTGAAAAAATTGAGAATATAAATGACCAATACTGGACTTTGCGTGCAGAAGAGGCAAGTTCATTTCTCCCCCTTCTCTTTATTTAGTTTTATTTTGGGAAGTTTCTTCTTTATTCAAAATTTTTAGAATGTGGGTGTAGTTTTATGGGCAAGATTTGTAATTAGTTGGTTTTCCCTTTCCGGATTAGCATCCTTGCTTGGATTGATATTTTTAATCGGTACTTTCTATGCAGCTGACTTTTTCCCCCTTGTGTATCAGATTCCAGAAGAAGAGAAAAACTTGGGTCCCCATGATCGCTTGATTCATGTTTACCACTTTACAAAAGACACTGCACAGAACCAGATGGTATGCGAAATTTTATTAAAATTTTTTCGCAAGCGGAATTTTGGCTTCTTGATTGATATTTTGTACAACTATTTGATTACTGTTTCAGTTAGAGATGAAGAGTGATTGACCCAAATATATAAAGATTTTAGTAACTATTTCTTTGTACATTTCAACAGCAAGTACAAAATTTTGGGGAACCGTTCTTCTTGGTCATCCATGAAGGTGAAACTTTAGCTGAAGTTAAAGAACGGATACAAAAGAAATTGCAGGTCCCTGATGAGGAGTTTGCCAAGGTACTTGATTCAACCTTACGTTCGTTGGAACGTTACTGGAGGAAAAGATTGTTTTACCTCTAGAATTAATGGTTTTTTATTTTGCTGCTCATCTATTTCCCTTTTGGTTGCGCAGTGGAAGTTTGCTTTCTTGTCACTTGGTCGTCCTGAGTACTTGCAGGATTCTGATGTTGTTTCCAGCCGTTTTCAGGTATGTTCTATGGTCTATTGTAATCTTGTGCTTATGGGTATTGCCGTTATTGCGTTGCAGGTTCTTCAATTCCATTGTTATGGCTTTTGTTTTCCTCAGAGAAAAGATGTTTATGGTGCATGGGAGCAGTACCTTGGGTTGGAGCACTCTGATAATGCTCCTAAGAGAGCGTATTCAGCAAATCAGGTAAGTGCTGCTTCTTGGTGTTATACAAACTTCACACATGCGTATGCCCAAATAGTGTATCGAATAAATGGAATCCTCCCGTTTCTTGGTTTTGATTCACCTCACAATATTTTGCAGAACCGTCACACGTACGAGAAGCCAGTTAAAATATACAACTAACAAGAGCCGATGGTCCTAGGCCGGTGCATCAGCTTGTACTTAGCATCCTTCAGTGCCACAGGAGCAGTCTGAAAATAGCCAGGATGCGAAACAATGTAGCTCGTATCATATAGGGGTGATTTGGTTAGGATTCGATTGTTGTCTTTTGGGCTCAAATATTGATTCATGTGGTTGGGGAACTGGAAGATCATCTCCCGATGTGTCGTAAAATTGTTAATCCCGCTGCTGGAGTTGTGGTCTGATCCTTTTGTTTGTTTGTTTTACCTCCTTAGTGAAGGCGCCTCCTCGCTTTCGGAGGTTGGTTGCGTTCCCTATACAGCTCCGTTGTAATTTAGCAGTACATAAGGAGATTTTGAGGGCATTTGTATCGGGTACAGTTGGCTGCATTTGCATTTAGGTTTGTTCCGTAATATTATTTTTCTGTTCAATTAATTTTTATCTTAATTTCGTGAAAGAGATGGGAAAAAACTGCAAAAACGGGTTTGTATTAGCGTGGTTGGCTTGTTCACAATTCTGGCTCTCAGATTGTATAAGATATATAATTTCCAATTGGCGTGTTTGTGTGTATCGATCTGAACCGTTTGTTTTTCAGTTCATATATGCAATGTTTATGATTTCGCATTTCAGTTTTGCACAAGTCACTTCGTCGTCCATGCAGGACATGTTGATTTATACACCAAAATAGATGTATAAGATACACTATTGAAATTTAAGTGAAAAACGCTATTCAGCAATGCAGTTCAACTAATCCAGGAACATTAAAATATGAGTACGCATATCCCTTTTACTTGTCCCTTCTAAATTTTTTATTATTAAGGGGAGGGAAGGATTCAAAACTATTACAATAATTTAGGGATGTATAAGGTTTCGAATCTGAGATGCAAGGATAGAAACATAATATCCTATCGAGAAGTTTTTCAATATGCTCGGTATTCGGGACCGTACACCACATGTTATTATACAATTTGAGGGAAGTTTATTTTTCCAGGTGTCTCCCTCATTGTATAATAACATGTGCCGTACTATTTCATGTTTCAGGTACACTGAAAAATCTCTCCATTCTATTCATGAAGATATTGGACCACATGCCCCTTTTAGTTTGTTATATTTTATCTTATACAGTAAATCTCTCTAAAATAATACTCTGTAAATGAATAATCTTCTAAAGTCAAACAATTTTGGTCCCAACTTGGTACTAGTTATGTGTAGGAATAAACTTCATATGGTGATAAGTTATAATTTTTTTTGGGTCCCATCTTAGGAAACACATCGTCACACAATAATAATTGTTGATGAGTACAAAAGTATGCAATATCACAAATAAAAGTTTAAGGTGAACTCAATATTTCTCTAAAGTTGTTTGGGACAATGTTTTAGCTTTTAAAGTTGATACCACCTCTTTAAGCTTGCGGGTAATATAATACTTCGTCAACATGGACACTTTGTTGAAGCCGCAATGTTTCTAACTTCTCAAGCATGTTTACAACTTCTTGGCATGAAAATTTTGGTATTTCCACACACATTCATTAAGGATAAACAAGTTAATAAATAATATTTTTAACTACACCTCTATTATTTAATCACCTCTCTAAAATATGAAATTAACTTCGTCCCAACTTTATGACTTTATAGAGGTTTATCTGTGCAATGCCAAAGCAAATTGACATCAGAATTTGGGGGTTGGGGATTAATCCAATCTAATAAACATAGCAAGCCATGGTGACTCTGGGGGATGCTTTGAGTTTTGAATTAAAAAAGAGTGGTTCTGTTTACACTCAAATGTCTCTGGAGACTCTTCAGTTTTGTTGAAAATAGAAGAACACTATGCCCATCTGCGGAATAACCTAAAGAAATCCAGGATTTCCAACATATGCAAACATTGGTCGCTTGCTGTGAACAAGGGCGACCACAAGTGCGGTCTGATGGTCGCCGTAAAAGCTAGGGCGACCACAAGTGCGGTCTGATGGCCGCCATAAAAGCTGGAAAAAATGGTGTGAAAATCACCTTCATTTGGTATTGAGAGTTCAAATGCAAGCTTAGCGTTAGAAGTAGGTGAAAAGCCACAATGACATTGACATGAACACAACTTTTAAAAATAAGACCAAATTAGCTTAAGGTATAACGAAAATACAAACAAACTCCTTTTTTTTTTTCAAGCAAGCAAATATGGTGGTATCAATCTGTTTGAGGAAATTGAGAGGGTACATGACAGCCGAAAATTAAAAGATTATGATGAGAAAAAAAAAAAGGATTGAAGGAGACATTGTGACCAATTGACCTGCGATACAGGTCACATTTGAGGAAGGGTTAGAAGCCTTTTTGCGAGCAAATTATTCACAATGTCCCTCGCAATCCTGTTTATTTTCTTTTCAGCCGTGTTGTAACGTCTCAATTTCCTCAAACACATTGTTACCACTATATCTGCTTAATTGAAAGAAAGAGTTTGTTTGTATTGTTGTTCTTCCTTAGCTAATATGGTCTATTTATACAGGTTGTTCTCACGTTAAAAATCATGGTGGCTTTTTCACCCAACCCTCGTGCAAAAAGCTTGCATTTCAACTCCAAAGACCAAAATTACCAACACTGAATTCGTGAAGCTACTCAAGCTGACACTATTTAACCTGATCTTGCATGGATTTTCTACACTACTTTGGAGTATGGGATACTCTGAGTATTTTAACCGTAAGATCTTTGTTTAAAAATACAAAAACTAAGATCTAAAAACGATAAAACATCCAAAGTATTCCGTAACTCGGAGCAACCAAAGGTAAAAACATCCGAAGTATTCCATAACCGGAGCAACCTAAATTTTTTGGAGCTTGCGTTTCAATTCAATGTAGAATGGTTATGTTAACACTCAAAATTCAATTCAGGACACCGATACATACTTTTCTCAAATGACTTTAGACCATCTCCATTCAAAAGGGCTAAACATAGCCCCGTCCAGAATTATAGCCCTACAAAAAATTATTTTTAAATGAACAGTGTCAGGTCATACTCATATACCATCTCCAACCAAAGGGGCTAAACATAGCCCCCTCAATAATTTATTAGTTTTAAGTTTATACTTTAAAGTTATTGGTTAATATAATTAAAATATTGTTGGATGTATTCAAATTTAGCCGTTGAATTTGAATCAATTATTGCAACTAAGGAGCCGGACACTAAAAAATGACTAAGAGGGGGGCTACATTTGGCTAGCTTGATGCCCTTTGGCCAAATAATTGCTTGGTGACTTTCATAGAATTATAGTCCAGCCATCAGTTGAAAATGATTTTTTTTTTGGCAAATCAGGTCATTTTTTTGGCTTTTAGACCTTTAGTCCTCTCTATTGGAGATGACCTCCAACCGACCCGATTATAGGGTCATAGGCCAAAATATAACCCGTTTTGACACGAAAACCGTCTCCAACCAAAGATTAGGCCAAAAAGCTTGTGGGCCCCACCAGGTCATAAACCAGCCAAAAGGCCAGCGGGAACCAGCCAGCCCGATTGGGTAAGCCCAGTCCACTTGGTGTTGTTGGTGTTGTGGGTCCCGCTCTGGTTAGGTTGCATCACTCTCCCAGCATGCCTTATTTGTAGTACGCAGACTTGCAATATTTTTTTATGAGGTACTATTATTTTATTTGTTTTTAATTTTATTCTTCATCAATCCACAAAATTTAGTACCATTTTTATGAGGTACTATTATTTTATTTGTTTTCGATTTAATTTATATTATTTCTTCTTCTCTTTTAAGGAAAACTAATGAAAATGACTTGAAAACTTTGAGTTTTAACGATAACGACAAAATAAAGAATAAAATGAATAGTACCAGGATTGACTTTTTAGTGTAAAAATATGATTTTTAATTAAAGTGAACAATACCGATAATTTTTCGTTAAAATTCTCTATCTTTTAATATAAAAAGTATTTACCCATTCTACCACGATAATTTATTTTATTTCTTCTTATCTGTTAGTATAATTTATTTTTTTCGATTTAATATAGTTATTTAATTCAATTAACCATATTAATTCAATTAAAATAATAAATTATTAAGGAGGCTAAAAAATAACCCCCCTTAGGTTGGAGATGGTTTTTTGTCAAAGAACCATGCTTTGGCCTATGGTCTTTTGGCCCCCTCTTTTGGAGATGATATAAAATATATTGTTTATTAAAAAATAATTTCTTGCAAGGCTATAGGACTAAACATGACCCTTTAACCCTCTTTCGGTTGGAGATGACCTTAGTATCCTAGACTGATAAGTCAACAGAAAAATAATGAAATAAAAATTTGAACTTCATAAAATTGTGTAGCTGATGTCTTCGTGCACCTCAAGTTTATGAATCTTATACATGTTCATCAAGAGGGCAGAAGTAGCAAGTAAAATGTAGTAGTAACATATATATACTCTCGTCATCACTAACACCAAAAATGAAAACCAAAAGTTAAAAACGAAATAGTTCTCGAACGGACCTTAAAAAAAAATAAACTAATGCGCCAATTCCCTCCATAATTGCGTAAAAGGCTAACGCAGTTCTGTCAGCAGGATTCGTAAGACTCATATGTATGAAACTCCATTGGATATGATCTACATCCCATTACAAAACTCGGTATGATATTAAACCATTTACGGTCTCAACAACCAATCGATTCATGCGTACAAGCAGCAGCAAGTAAGATCTCGCTTTCGGCCCTATATCAATGAAACACATCAAATCAGGTCGTCGATTTCGACATCTATAAAAATCATTTCCGCAGATTGCCTCATGAAAGTATGGTGGTAAAGAGATTTCAAATGAAACGTGTGAATATGCCAACCAGTATAGGTGCACGGCAGGCATGCTATTGTTGCGTGAAATCAAAGTCTACGAAGAAGCTAAAAAGAAAAAAACGAAAAAGAAAAAAGAACTTACCTAAGCCCAAGAACGAAATTTCATCTTGATGGAAAAAATCATTCGCCTTGCTTTCTGTTTCCGGCTTGAATAATCTTCTCGACAGCGGCAAGCAGGTCCTGCAAGTTAAGTTCAACACAACACAATTGTTAACAAATTAGAAACAAAACGACCAACAAATTTGACATCATGCAACAAACTATAAAGCAAATTGTGATGATATTTTGATGAGGACTGATATATTCATTCAAGTCTAAAACTCGTAAGTTTCTAAATGCAAATGAAAGCACAGAAAGTTTGTCAACATCGATCTTATTCTACCCTAATGTCATTCTTATTTCCGTTTATTTTTCCTGCTCAATGAAGACATAGCTAGAGCTATACGAATATATGAAGACACTACATCGATATCATCTGGGTTACATGGTGCATCATACATATTCAAGAACTTTTTCCAGTCCTCAACGCCATCTATTACATTACCTCATATCTTGGTCGATTCCATTGGCTTTATATAAATTTGCACATTTTAACTTGTATCAATTGGATGGAAAATTTGAAAAAAGAAGCCTTCATCTGCAAGGAGACTACTGATTTAGCCAAGTGAAATCCACGAACCATGCGTAAATCTTGTTGAATTATAAGTTGTGAGCTGATAATATTAGAATAAGTTTTGTGCTTTAAATGGTGTATCCACTTGTGCAAAGAATGCCATGTGTAAAATTCTGATATGTAAAGGCCATAAGCGCCATGTGAATTTTGACTTGGCTGTGATCTTAGCTTAGAGAGAGAAGGATCCATCATTCTCTCTAATGGTAATATTCCTTCTTTGCACAACTTGTGTGTGAGAGGTATCAGAAAGCAATCTAAGAGAAATCCAATAGCTCCTCTGTGACTTGCAGAGAGAAGCAACCATTTCCATTCCTTCTCTGTGTGTTCTTTCATCCTTCTTCGAATTCATTCAAGTAAATAAAACCAAATCTCAAATTACTCTAACATGGTATCAGAGCCAAGGTTCGGGCCCATGCAAGCCAACAAGCTTGTCACCAAGAAGGAAACAAGCCAGGACTCTTAACATAGAGCTGAGTTCCATTGAAAACAAGTCTGGACTCTTAACATGACCTCTAAGTTTCAATTGCCGATGTGTGGATCTCCACGTGTGAACCACTAAATGGGGTTACACGTGAAGGGGTCCCACATAGGTGGTGGGAAAGAAAACCAAGGGTTTTAAATATGATTATCCTACTCTAACTAATACCGAGGCCTTTTGTGGTAAAACCCCACACCTGAAGAATTGGGCAGGTGGTAAAGTTGGGGACAATATTGGTGTTGGGGCGGGCCCGGCGATCCAAAAATCCAACAAATCTGCTATGAAACATCCTCAAATAATGTTTCAAGACCACACGATGAACAATGGCAAACCTGAGCTTTCTCGAGGTCTATCACCTTTGGGGTTGCTAAAACGGGAAACCTTTAGGATATCATTTTAAACACTCAAGCACAATTAGCATGGAAAGTTTATCACTAGATGGATACTTCAATATCCAACATCCAACATCTTACAGCTATCAGATGCTTCTCTCTATATTTTATCACCATAGGGATTCCAAATGCCGGTATAAGAGTAGTTCCCATTATCATGAATCATGATGCAGGTCACTAAAGCATTACCTTGCAATCTAGTGTATGCATGATTTGAAAACACATTTGCAATCACAATAAACACAACGCAGCTTCATACCTCCCAAGGTCCTAGACTTTTTATGTAGGAAGGAAGGCTCTCGTAGTCATCCCGGGATACCTTTACAAGAGGCAAAGGAACTTCAGCTAGCTTTGGTTTATCCTCAACTTCCCCTACATTTATCACAAGCAATGCCAACATCAATGGGCAATCATCATCAGATTTTGTTCCCAGCTAAACCGACGATTTTCAACGGAAACCTACTACAAAAGACAGCATTAAATACTGAAATCAGATAGCAATCCATCTCTGGCAGCTCCCGAGGTCGTCGTGGAACGATCATACGACCCCTTAAAGGACTTAAACTCATGCATAGATATATCAGAGTCCTCATTTTTAGCATTAGCTGCAGCAGAGTGAGCGATAGAACCGAAAGTGTAAATTGCATAGCGAAAATTAAACTGAAATACGAAAACGAGTAACCAAAATTCGAGCATCTGAACTGAATATCACAAACAAACTGAGACTTAAGGGTTTTTATTTCAATTTCTGACCTTGAGATCCTAAAGTGGCAAGAGTGGCATCCGAGCTTCTTCAAACTCAAAGACTCGTCCAATCTAATCAAAACACCACTAAGAAAACACAAGGAGGATCCTCTTTGTGAGGATCCTGTGATTCTCCAATTACATCCGCTCATCGTACATTATGCGGTCAGAAATTATTGTAAATTTTTTATTTAAAATTGAATATAAACAGTATCTCAAAAAAAAACTGACCACACGGTGTACGATAAACAAATGTGATTGGAGGATTCAGGATGCT
This sequence comes from Cotoneaster glaucophyllus, assembly GCA_036320875.1. Classification (NCBI taxonomy): domain Eukaryota; kingdom Viridiplantae; phylum Streptophyta; class Magnoliopsida; order Rosales; family Rosaceae; genus Cotoneaster; species Cotoneaster glaucophyllus. The sequence continues at coordinate 21,834,070 of CM070067.1, forward strand.
CACAAAGAGGATACGGCGAGGATCCTCACTCAAGAAAACACAAACCGAAATTCCAATTCCCAATTTTTAAATTTCAATTATAAATTCCTAATTAAGGATACCAATCTTGTTCTTCATCAATGACAGGTGCATCGAATCCGTCCTCTTGAACAACCGGCGTCGTTTCAAAGTCGTCCTCGTCAATCTCAAGTTCTGCAGAAAAAGAAAGAAAAAAAAACCATAATTAATTATATATTACGAATAGTTATTTTTAAGGGCGTGTTTCGCTGGCGAGAAAACTAGAAAACCAGTACCGGCGACGGAGGAGGGGGAGAGACGATGTTGGAGGTGGAGGAGGCGGGTTTGGTTGTCCTTGTAGACCTCGGAGCAGTGTCCAAAGAGCTCCTCGAAGGAGACGCTGCCGAACGACATCGTTTCAAGGAGGTTGAGTTGGGTGCTGGCGGCGGTTGAGGGATTGGAGGAAGGTGGACGACGCCGTATCGAGAGGGATGGGGCGGCGGTCGACGGAAGTTTTGAGGGCGTGCAGCTGCTGTGGAGGTGGTTGCAGAAGGACGCTACGCCCTTGCACAAGCTCCGAATCGATTCCTCCATTTCTCTCTCCCTCGCGTTCTGAACTCTTCCGTTTGGCTCCTTTTTTCATTTGGAATTAAATGGGCGGGACGTACATATAGAACAATAATAAATTTAAAGTAGGCATATGATATCAATAAGCGCCTGTAGCTCAGTGGATAGAGCGTCTGTTTCCTAAGCAGAAGGCCGTAGGTTCGACCCCTACCTGGTGCGAACTAATTTTTACTTTCATTCTTTTTGCTCCTTTTTGCGATTTTTAAGTAACAAATTATGTCGTACGGTGCCATTTTTAACTAACAATTTATGTCGACACAATTACAACACGCATATAAACGATTCAATAGCTATAAATTTGTTGATCTATTTCAGTGACATGTTGTCGTTATGTCAAGCATTTAGTAAAAATGATATGACTCGAAATACTATAACTACACATTTTATAGTGATACGAGGCTAGGAATTCTTATTTAGAAATACACTTATAATGCAAAAGTATTTTACGAGATGAATTAATACATAAATTAAAAGAGATAGCATCTTCAATATGCAACGACTTCATTCATGCTCTCTATTTTAGAGTTAAATTGTAGCTAAAATACACATCTTCAATCAAGCTCTCAAAAATTAATTCGCGTGTACAAATTACTAGAAAAAAAAATAACTAAAAGTAGAGTCATGTAAGGACAAGGAAATCTATTGGCTACCCAAACTGTATCATTAGAAACTGTGTAACATATTGAAGAAAGTTGAGGAGTAGCTCAACTTACTTATAAGCCATGTAAAGTTCCTCCTCCCATTAATGTGGGATTCATTCTCAACACGTCCCCTTACGTACGACAAATTTTCAAGCCAAACATATGGACAACATAACAGGGTAACATGGAAACAACGTGGTAACATGAAGCGCGTGTGACAGTTTGGCTTCACACGTAAAGTAGGACAACCTGCTCTGAACCATGAAGAAAGTTCTGTAGAATTATCAGAGAGACGGGCCATACGGCCCACTTCCAACAACACCGATATTGTCCCCAACTTGGTAATTACCACCTGCATAATCTTTCAGGTGTGGGGTTTTATCACAAAAGGCCTCAGTGTTAGTTAGAGTGGGGTTAGGATATTTAAACTATTACTTTTCTTTTTGTATAGTCGATGTGGGATTCAACACTCCCCCCACGTGGGACCCAATTAGTGGGTCACACGTGGGAGATCCACATATCGACAATCACGTGGAGCCAAGGGGACTCACCCTACACGCGGGGCTAAGGGACCCACCATCATCGCGTGGCAGTACGGTACGGGCCCGCTCCCTGGCTCTGATACCATGTAGAATTATCAAAGAAATAGGTCATACGACCCACTTCCAACAACACCGATATTGTCCCCAACTTGGTAATTACCACCTGCACAATCCGTCAGGTGTGGGGTTTTATCACAAAAGGTCTCGGTGTTAGTTAGAGTGGGGTTAGGATATTTAAACTGAAGGAAAATTTGTGAAAAACATGTTCATTTGAGCAACATCTATGGCATGCAATTAACATTTAAAGGCGGAATCATGCTTGTATGCACTCAAAACAAAACATTACCCATGAAATTCAAAGCCTAGTAGAAATGGTGAATCAAGACTCAACTCAAGAACAAAGTGAGTTGAGAAATCTTATACCTTTGTTGATTCCTCTTTGCATAAGCAAAGGCTAATCACCCAAGGAGAGGGCCTTCATTCCTTGCTTCTTAGCTCCATGGATTTCTTGGAGGATGGTGGTTGAAAGGATTCTCCAAGAGTCACCAAAGTTGGAGACCTCTAAGTTTCGACACCAAGGATGGTTGAGGAAGAAGATGAGTGACCATGGAGGAGTTAGATGCTAGTAAATCCCTCCATGGTGGCCGGCCTCCCTAGAGAGAAAGAGAGAGTCAAAAACTCTCATCTTTCCTCAAAGAAAACCCTAATGAAGAAAAAGCTATAAAGTCATATTTATACCTCCCTTCTTTGGAGTGGCAAACTTGTAATAAGTCCAAAACCCACTCCCTCTCTAGTATGGCCGGCCTCCCTATCATTAGTGGGTTAATTGCCCATTTTGTTTTAGTTGTCACACAACTTAAACCTTATGGGCCTTGTGGACCAAAACCATTTTGTGTCCCGAAACCCAAAACTAACTTAAGGCCTAAAACGAACCTTTCGTTCTAGATTAATTAACTTTTAATTAATCCTTGCCACATACAATTAAACTATTTAATTGTCCTTACTCATCTTCATTATATCCTTCAATCATTACCTTACACGGTGTGCGATCCATTAGGTTCCTCTTAGCGAGGCAGTGGGCGATTGTTACTCTTAACAATCGATTATGAATTGAAACATACTTTCAATTCTCCCTTAAATGATTATACATCTTTAGGGCTTCCACAAACCATGAGTGACACCTAGCAGTATGTCATGGCTACCCAAGCTAATCAGAAGAGGTGGAGAACCTATTCAGTTTAGGATTACAATGCAATACGGTCATTCTCTAATACAATACTCTTGACCACATTGTTTGGTTTGATAGTTTATTCATGTCTACTATCCAACATGATTCATTTACTTATATGATTACCTTGAATGTGATTTGGAACGACTTCCTCAATCTCATTCATACTCTGGCCAGAGATTCTTAATCATATCATAGAGTATTCTCCCTCAAACAGTTTGAAGGTTAGAGATCCCTTGTTGCGCATTCACTTGCCTCCATGGCTAAGTGGCTTAACCCCAACTATGCCGTGGACACCCTCTGACGGAGTGACTTTGACATAGTCAAAGATCAATGACCTAACCACAAGACAACTGTGATGCCTCAGGTCAAATGACTACTTTGCATTATCCCAACCATGAGTTCTCATATGACATGAATATGAGAACTCCTCGTTGATCGCGTTCAGTGGACTCATTCTCTATCGAGCACCTACATGCTTGTCTTGGTGTCATTCACACCAATGACTCGAGACCAGTCACTCTCCCTAAGAGAAGACATAGCATGTACTGATCTTAACGGACTGTCAATGCCCAATTGGCAATCCTATGATCAGGAACATTTAGGATATGTATACAAAAGAGAATGGTCTCATGAATCTAACTTCTTTAGATTACATTCTCCTAATAGCATATTCCTTGGACTTATCGTTTAAGCATATAACATTTATATGAGACAGCTTGAAACAATAATCTTTGCCCTTTATATTAAACAAGATTAGTTTAACATGTGAAATGTCCGTAAAGTATCATCATATGATTGGTTTTAGGGCACATTTCCAACATAAACTATTACTTTTCTTTTTGTATGGCCGATGTGGGATTCAACACGCCCCCTCACGTGGGACCCAATTAGTGGGTCACATGTGGGAGATCCACACATTGGCAATCACGTGGAGCCAAGGAGACTCACCCTACACACGGGGCCAAGAGACCCACCATTATAGTGCGGGGCCAAGGAGACCCACTCATCATGTGGCAGTACAGTATGGGCCCGCTCTCTGGCTCTGATACCATGTAGAATTATCAAAGAGACGGGTCATACAACCCACTACCAACAACACCGATATTGTCCCCAACTGGGTAATTACCACCTGCACAATCCGTCAGGAGTGGGGTTTTATCACAAAAGGTCTCGGTGTTAGTTAAAGTGAGGTTAGGATATTTAAACTATTACTTTTCTTTTTGTATGGGCGATGTGGGATTCAACACGCCCCCTCACGTGGGACCCAATTAGTGGGTCACACGTGGGAGATCCACACATCGTAACCACGTGGAGCCAAGGGGACTCACTCTACATGAGGGGCCAAAGGACCCACCATCATCGAGCGTGGCCAATGGGGCCCGCCCATCACGTGGCAGTACAATACGGGCCCGCTCCCTAGCTCTGATACCATGTAGAATTATCAGAGAGACTGGTCATACTGCCCACTTCCAACAACACCGATATTGTCCCCAAATTGATAATTACCACCTGCATAATCCATCAGGTATGGGGTTTTATCACAAAGGCCTTAGTGTTAGTTAGAGTGGGGTTAGGATATTTAAACTATTACTTTTCTTTTTGTATGGCCGATGTGGGATTCAACAAGTTGAGGTTCCACCACAAAACCAATTGACAATATAGGGTGTAGCCTAACTTGTTTATAAGCACATGCAATGTCTCCTCTCCTATCAATGTGAAATTCATTGTCTACATATATCCCCAGGTACCGGCCTTCGAGTTACCAGGGCTGAATCCCAGTTCAAATCCTCCACCCACTGACGCTAGAGTTCCGCCATCTCTAATAGATTGACTAGGAGTGATTGTTCCTGGTGTAGCTGCAAATGAGATCCTTAGGAAGAATAATAAGAACAAACACACAAAACTGCTTCTTGATTTTTCAAAATTAACTTGCATTTTTACTAAGGATTTGTTCCAAAAATATTTTCTCTAAAAGCGCTTTCAATCATTTAAAAGTATTTCCCAAACGAGCCCTAACTCTCTTTTGAGTGTCTTTTTCCTTTACCAATTTTTTTTGTTAAGACTTTGGCTCCCTTGGTTTGAAAAATTGCTCTATGTGAAAGGCCAAACTAAGTTGACAACCAACTGATAAATTTGATCACAGAATATTTGTGTGAGCGGGAAGACGGCCGCGTGGTCCAAATGCTTGTATTGAAGATTTCTCCCAATATTGGATTGCCAAAGAAACTTAAATGGTTTTCCAAAAAAAAAAATAACTTAAATGACAAACACTTCTCTCTCAGGTATCATGAAGCAATTATTCACTTTTGTTTCACAAGTCACATCTTTTGGTCAAATCTAACCACAAAACGTTCCGAACTAGACTCGAGTGTTAATTCCGGTGATTTACAAAGTGTCGGCCTGGTTCGATCAAATACCCGAACCAAGCCTAAGAGCATGAACCACGATAATATCAGCCGGCATGCGACATGGGTTCCTTAAGGGATCTGTAAAGCTTTACATTTTGGCGACCTTAGCCAAATATAGCATTCCTTTAGAGGAGTTTATAGTGTTGTTGGACGAAGGTTCGTCTTGCTTCTCCAACCCCTCCTATGTTGCTTATGCATGATTACTTTCCTTCTCCATGAAATTTTGTCTTATGTATGAAATAATAAACACAACTTTAGCTATATGAGTAATCATAATTATTTTTCTTGTAAAGTTATAATATCATGTCTCATTGTTTCCCAGCTAAGATTATATAAGCTTCATGTCAACATTTCGGAACACGTTTTGTGATAGTAGACTGACAAGCACCGGATTGATGATCTATCGAGGTTCTTTCAACGTAGTGCTGAAAGTGTTCTTTGAACATGGAAGCATCCTTGATGATGATTCAGGGACGCTTTGTTCAGTGTAGAAACCAAACTGTTTTTGTGCCGGTAAGGCAACATCACTGCTCAACATTGGAACCATAGATGACATGCTTGGTCTATCCTCAGGTACTCTTTGCACACATAACAGCCCCACATGAAGGCACCTTACAACTTCATATGTGTTGCACGAATCAGAAAGCTTTTTATCGATCAGTTCCAGTTGTTTATCTTGCATCCATAGTGTCCATGCCTTGAAAAAAAGTTGAAACATGTATGATATGTTAGCAGGAAAATATATAAAAGGGGCTTTCCTGCACACCTTCTGTACTGTTATATGGCATGTCATTAGAGGAGGTGCTTCAAAGATTTCACTATAGTTCACTAGTTTCATTAAAGGAAAATATCAGCTCCTAGTTCATTATGCTTACATGTCCAAGAAGGTTATGGTGGTGATCAATGTGGAGTCAAAAATAATCACAAGGCGACACGTGGATTGTTTGATAAAAAAAAAAGGGCAAAAATACCTTTGAGGCATATCAGGGATTCCTACAGGCGAGCAGCGGACAATCATCTCTCAACCAAGTCAAAAGTGCCCAAAATAGGTAACCATTCAAAACCTATTTCATCCATCCTCATCAAATCCTCTCCACAAGGTAACTCCTAAATCTTCCCTTTTTTATTATATTAATTAGCTTGTCAATTAGGAAATTATTCTATTAATTGGCTAATTATTCAATTATTCCCAATTAAACACAAATCAAGAACCTAGCCCACAAAAAGAGCCAAATTGGCCGGTTCTCTCTCACCCAAGGAGGCCGGCCACACGCCTATAAAAGCCTTCTCATTCTCTCCAAAACTCAATTCGAACTCTCTTGCAAAATTATTTAAATTCTCCTAACACTTTTCTCTCAAAATTCTAACTTTGACATCGGAGGTTTTTCGGCCAAAGCCCCCCATTCATCAAGAGTCTTACAAGAAGGATATGGAGAGAGCGTTCGGGATCCTACAAGCTCGATGAGCCATTGTTAGAGGGGCTGTACGATTGTGGAATATGGAAGAGCTCCATTCAATCATGATGCCGTGCATAATTTTGCACAACATTACTGTCGAAGATGAGTACGTAGAAATTGAAGAAGATTCTAATGAAGATGTGGATGATGACCAACCAACATATGCAAGAGCTATTGCAAGAGATGTTGAATTTCTTGCTGCAACCGCATACGAGACCTGACATGATAGGGTCACACTGAGTGAGTATATGAGACTTTTAAATAGAATTCAAGCTCCTCAAGGTCATGACACACTCCGCAAGGATTTGGTTGAGCATATACGGTGCCGAGAAGGAGAACGTTGATGATGGATAATCTTAAGTGTATTAATGTGCTATGTTGGTGTATTAATGTGTTCTTGTGTTAAATTGAAGTGTCCTATGTTGTTAAAATCATGTAATAAGTTTAAGTGTACTATGTTGGTATTTTCTAGTAATAAATTGAAGTGTCTTCTTGTGACAAGTCTTTTGTCTAGTACGTTGTCAAAATTATTGAAGGCCGTTCAAATTATTGAAGGCATCTATTGTACATCAAAGTTGCAACATTAAGTACAATAATTATTAAAGGCATCTAGATTAATAGAAACAATAATTAATAAGCCATAAATTTGATACACACAATAATTAATGAGTCATAATGTCAAATCCCTGCCCGAGCCTCACCCATCCAGGGCTTGACTCCATCGTAGCACGTTATTGTCCGTTTTGGGCCCCGACCACGCCTTCACGGTTTTGTTTCTAGGAACTCACGAGCAACTTCCCAGTGGGTCACCCATCATGGGAATCCGAAGTCATTGAGCTCCCGAAAGGCCTCGTGCTAGGTAGAGATGGGAATATACATATAAAGCTTATAGGATCCATACCCTTGGGCGATGTGGGATCTTACAATCCACCCCCCTTAGGGGCGACGTCCTCGTTGGCACACTTCTGGCCAAGGATTGGCTCTGATACCAAATTGTCACATCCCGGCCCAGGCTCCATCACATCTCGGGCTCGACTCCGCTGTAGCACGATATTGTCCGTTTTGGGCCCCAACCACGCCCTCACGATTTTGTTTCTGGGAACTCTCGAGCAACTTCCCAGTGGGTCACCCATCATGGGATTGCTCTCGCGCGAACTCGCTTAACTTCGAAGTTCCGATGGAATCTGAAGCCAGTGAGCTCCCAAAAGGTCTCGTGCTAGGTAGAGATGAGAATATACATATAAGGCTTACATGATCCATGCCCCTGAGGGATGTGGGATCTTACCCATAAACTTAATACAAACAACAATTAATAAACCACATAAACTTAATACAATCGATAATTCATAAACTACATAAACTTAATAATGATATCCACCATCTTGACTTGGTGGTGGACTTGGGATATAGGCTTGAGATGAATCAACATCTTGAAATATACTCCTTATGGCATGCCTTCGCAAAATTTCCTTTTGCTTATCACGTAAGAACTTCTTCGTCTCTGGAGTGTATTTGCTGAGGTCATCTGTCATGAAATTACATTCGAACCTTTCTTGCTCCATATTCCCTTCGTGCGTAATGGCCAAACGCATTTAGGCTACTTTTCCTCCCGAGAGCTATGGTTTTCGGTCGATCTTGCAAATCCGGTAGCAATTTGTGCACTAATAGAATCTTGGGACTTCCCTTTTCTCTTTGTTTCCTTTTGCTTATCTCTTCCATGGGGCCTTGCAAAAGAAGAAGTTGGGGTCAATTCATTGACATCATCATTGACATAATTTGTCTGTGCGGCTTCACTATGAAATAATCTTCCCCATTGTTGGTCCGCATCAGTTCCCCACCTCGGACAATCCTTGAGGACATTCCAAGCATGATGCAACTTAAAAGCTTGATTTTTTGGTGTAATTCTTGTCTTATAAATTGCCATTGCTTTGTCACCCTATGCAAGAAATATAGAAAAACAATTAGTTGCAAAATATTGTACATGACAAATAAAATATCAACAAAGAAACTCACAACTTCTGCGGTGCTCCTTCCACTAGCCATGTCAACCACGGCTCTCTCCAAGCTTCCCTTCCATAAAGTGCAAGCTTTGTTGATAACCTTCCACCGATCGTAAACACCACCACCTTCCCTTCGGCCGGCGTTGGAGTTTCAATTGAACTTATCAACGATTTTGCCCCACAAAACTTTTTTATTTTCATTTGTGCCAACGGCACCATCTTCGCTAATAAAAACCCATGCCAAGCATAAAGCAACATCTTCCTCACAAGTCCAATTACGACCCTAATATGCTCTTTTGCCATCTTGAAAAATTTGGAAATGGGATGGAATGGTAGAAAGGAAAATTGGAAGAATTGTAAGAGAAACGTGAGTTTTGTGTGAATGTTTGAACAAATACATAGGTATTTATAAAGTTCTTGGGTGAATTTTGAGTTAAATAATTTTTTAAAATAATTTTAGCCATTGGATTTAAATTTGGGCTGTTAGATCTTTTTTTTTTACCGTTAGATTTGATTATATTCGATCTCAGCCATTGGATTCAATAAATATATAAATATAAAATAAATTGAATGTAGGTCGTTGGATCAACCAACAACATGTTAATCGAAGCCATTGGATTAAAGAGAGTCGTTGGCTCTCTGGAGCAAGTGGCCGACATGCCCACGTGGGTGGAGCCATGCCGATCTCAGTTGAGGTGCGTCGCCCGCATAGGGCGCGTGGGGAAGTCTGGCGCTCAAGAGCCAGTTTTTAGGCGCAATGGTGGGGCCCACACCATTTTCTAGGTAGTTACTGGCTTTTTTTAGGTTTTAGGTCCAAATTAGAACTTGGGTTATATTGGATTGGGGGGAATAGAAAGGGAAAATAGGTTTTAGGCCATGGGTTGGAGTTGGCCTCAGAACAACTTTGAGCTTCACAGCTAAAACACATCAAGGATAAATTGGGAAACATGCAAGCTATTCAACTGTGTTATCAAATTAGAATCCTTTATATTGTGTTGTTAGAAGGTTTTTAGGTTGACCTCAGGCCCATCTGAAGGCTACATGCTAGCCACTGCAGCGCCACGCACAGCCGACGCACCGCGAGTATAGCTTGCATTCACATTTTTTGACGAGGCCAAGAGTGGCTGATTTTTGGGAAAACCTTCTAGAGCTCGATTCGAGCCCATTTCTCCTAGTCGATTTGTGCTAAACCTTCACCAAAACATGCATGGAGTACATGATTACGATCCTAAACAAGAAATGGAAACAATACATGAATACGAGCCTAAACAACGATTGGAAACCATTTAAGGTGTTTTCGAAGCTAACCATTGCTGGAATCGACAATATTTATCGTCGGGAAGTCGAGCCGCGACGATGCTCATTGGTTCGTTGGTTTCCTATTCAATTTTCTGGGAACAAAGGGTAAGGTTAGCTCTGCATGTCGAGGTGAGTTTTCTTGATTTTTCTCTAGACTTGCAGAGATAAGGGGGCGAGAGAGTGAGTTGCAGAGGAGAGGGATATAGATGAAAGAGAGGGAGAGTTTAAATGTGGGGAGTAGGGATGACATAAAGAGAGTGAGGGGAAAATGAGGATATATCTTTTAGTGTGACCATATGTCACTATACAAATAGTGGGATAAGTGTGTTAACAAGTTAATAACTTAGATATTAAAAAATTTCATCACTTATATAAAAACACATGGTATACTACTCGTGCTCTAGTGACAAGGAAAAATTTCTCGAAAATGAGGGAGCTTGCACGGGGAGGAGAAACTCACACATGGGTGGGTCCCACGGCACACCACTCAAATAGAAACAATATTAAAACAATTCAAATGGCAGACAGATATTTCAAACTTTTTTTTGGACAAAAGACAGATATTTCAAACTAGCTGTGAATTATGCGGTATGTACCAAAATTAGCGATCAGACAGAAATAAAATTATAAACAAAAAAATAATAATGCTAGGAGTATCTATATCATGACCAATTAGAAAGAAAACATTATCATATTTTAATACTACATAAGTTGATAAAAGGACCAAATTGACATGGTAATGTTTTGTCTTACCCGAGTATGCCCATGCTGGCAACACACGTCATTGAGGTGTGCGTACGCCTCTGTTACTGGAGGGTAATGCGTCGCCAAGGCGACCATCAGCAAGAGTGGTAAGAATGTACTGGTTATCAACAGAACGAGTATGCTCCAGCATTAACAAATTGTCATGGACGTCGAGTTGGAGGATTCGTTATGGAATTTGTTGTTGTAATGTTTGAAGCAATAGACGAATGTGATGCTAGAGATTCGGTTCCAATTCTAACTCCACGACGTCGCTTGTCCCCCATTCTCAATGATGCAGAACTTGATCAAATTCAAAAAACACAAGTGCACAAAGCAACCTTGTTTGAAATTTTCCATAGAAAAATTAGTAAAGGAATGCTTACGTTTTATACTAGAATAAAGGCACAAATCCATAATTGTGCCAACTATTCTTTTGCTGTATGGGTAAGTGGAATGATTTATTATTTATTAATATTTACTAGACACAATATTTAAAATTTGTATCATAAAAAGGAAATTTATAATTATTAATATTCCATGGGCATTTATTTTCAAATTGTGTCATTAGTCTCTCTAAAGACCCACTGCATCTTTGTACTGTTGATTAGACAGATGCTCCTATGGACACAATTTTTTGTTATGTGTCACTGCATGAAGGACTTCTAATACAGTAAAATAATATGAACACTTACATTAAAGACAAAAATCATATCACCGAGTATCAAAAACCAACTTGCAGGAAGATTAGAATCTAAAAAGCAACTGAAAAAGATAAGAACTTAACAAACATCCATTGCAGATGGAAATGATTCATCGTAAATCTAAAGCATGCCACTTAGTACTACGGTCTAATAGTATTTCTCTTCACTTGTAAGTGAGATGTTTTAGGTTCGATTCTCTTCAAATGCGAATTTGAACCACATTATTGCTAGCCTATTTTGAGACTGAAACACAGCACATTAATAAACAACTCCATAACATTATTTACCATAATTTTATAAGTTTAATTTATAATCTAATTTTTTGTGTGTGCCAGATGTAAAGACAAATGAAAAAAAAAAAAAAAAAACACATAGGGTGGCGCTAACAAACAAATTTCATAGGCACAAAAAGTTTTTGGTGTCTAGCTTCAGTAAAAATGTTGTCAGTTGACCTCCCACGGCATGGTTCCCGTGCCCATTACTGCTTTGTGTCATCTTTTTTTTTTTTTTTTTTTACATTGGGCACCATAAATGGTGTCCTCTATGGAATGGGGACTGTTTGAGTCTTTTGGTGGTCAAACAAATACAAAATTCTCAATTGTGTCCTTAGTTTTGTACCCAAAGCCCATTTTTTTGTAGTGTATCTTAACATTTTTTTGTACAAGATAAATGGGATACATTCTATATTTCCAACTTCGAAGCAAGCAGTACAGTTCAATTTGATTTGGGATGTGTGGCGTGTGGACGTATGGATCGGATCAGTTTGGTTTGGTGGCAAGGCAATTAATTTCATGCAAATGCATGCATGCATGGGATAAAGATAAATAGTCAAAATATGATGGAATTATGCATGTGGTAATGATGAAAGTAAAATAACATGGTGATGTGATGAGATCAGATAGTCTTCGGCCTATGGGAACAGGCTTTCATATTTGGAAAAGCAAGTTAGCATGAGATAATGGCGTGGTAAACTCCTGACCATTAATCACATGATCATGCGAAAATGCCATCACCGTTTGACAGAGTTTTCGACGTGTTGGAAAGGTTCTATTAGTTTGAAAATTATCATGAGAAATGCTAAGGAAAATGAGATTCTCTATGTATTCTTTGTCAATTTATATTTTTTGTATAATTTTTGTGTGAACATTATAAAACAGTGTGAGCTAGGCCAATCCTACCCCAATCCTTAATAATTTTAATTTAACCAGGACTTGACTGAGCTAGGCCTAAATCTGATCCCTTAATAAAGGACTCGATCGCACCATGTTTTTCTGAACTGGAAAGCTAGCTTACAGTATCACTATTGAGACGAGATTCATGACCTTCCAACTTTAGTCACCTCTCTTCGGCCCAAATCAGTATTTCAAGCCCAAATAGTATTAGACGAGCATGAATTCTGATAATATTATTTTGGGTAAATTACACAAAACTACCTCAACTATTGGGGTAACGACAGTTTCATACCTAATTTTTTAAAATTGACAATGTCATACAACATCTTACGAATTTGTAACAATGTCATACCTCCGTCAATTTTTCTGTTAGTTTTTCTGTTAAGTGCTGACGTGGCTAGAAACGGGACCACTCAATAATCCAGCTGGATTAAAAAATAATTAAATATATTTTTAATAATTAAATATTAAAAAATTAAGAATAAAAAAACAAAAAAAAAATTTCCTTCTCTCTCCTTCTTCTTCTTCTTGTTGGCCGAACTGGGTGTTTGAATTTTTTTTTTTTTTTTTTTTTGTTCTTCTTCTTCTCCCTCCTTCTTCTCTCCTCTTCTCCCTCCTTCTCCCTCCTTCTTCTTCTTCTTCTTCTTGGACCGAAACTGGGTGTTCAATTTTTATTTTTATTTTTTTTTGTTCTTCTTCGTCTCTCTCCTTCTCCTCCTTCTCCTCTCTCCTTCTTCTTGGGCCTAAACTGGGTGTTCGAAATTTTTTATTTTTATTTTTTTTTTTGTTGTTCTTCTTCTCTCCTCCTCCTCCTCATTCTTCTTCTCTCCTCCTCCTTCTTCTTGGGCCGAAACTGTGTGTTCGAATTTTTAATTTTTTTTTTTTTTTGGTTCTTCTTCTTCTCCTCCTCCCTCCTCCTCCCTCCTCTCTCCTCTCTCCCTCTCTCTCAGCTCACTCACTCACTCTTTCACCCAGGTCCGGCGAGCCATGGTTTTGAATTTTTTTTTTTTTTTTCGTTTCGTTTCTGGGCAGCAGGGGAAGAAGATGGGGAGGAGGGGGGAGGAGGGGAAGAAGATGGGAGGTGAGAGGGGGTGGGGACGAATTGGGTTTTGAATTTTTTTTTTTTTTTTTTTTTCGTTTCGTTTCTGGGCAGATGGGAATGGGGGAGGAGAGAGAGGGGGTGGGGTGGGGACGAATTGGGTTTTGAATATTTTTTTTTTTTCGTTTCGTTTTTGGGCATATGGGAATGGGGTCGGGGTGGGGGTGGGGGGGAGATGGGAACGGCTTCTGGGATGCAGAGGAGAAAGAGGCGAGAGAGAAGGGGAGAGAGAGAGAGAAGAGAGAGAGAGAGGAGAGAGAGATATTTAAATAAAAATAATAATTTTTAATTATTAAAAATATATTTAATAATTTTTTAATCCAGTTGGATTAGTGAATGGGCCCCTCCTCTAGCCACGTCAGCACTTAACAGAGAAATTAACTGAAAAACTAACGGAGGTATGACATTGGCACAAATTCTTAAGATGTTGTATGACATTGTCATTTTTAAAAAATCAGGTATGAAAGTGTCGTGACACCCATAGTTGAGGTAGTTTTGTGTAATTTACCCTATTATTTTTAGCTAACAGATTACAGAAACAAATGATAATACTTCTAAGGTGGCTGGATATGGAACATAAAAAGCAGACAGCATAAATCAAAGGAGTTGTTTGTCAATGAAATATCTCAAAGGCAGTTAGAAGTAAAACTTATTCTTTCTTTAACTTTTCTTTGGTTTTTCTCTGAGACTCGGACCAATTAGCCGATCTATTTCAATCGATTGTTTCAACAAGTCAAAACCTCGTGAAGCAAACTGGTTGGTAGCTACGTATGGAACAAGATAACAACTTTTGAATCAAAACATTTGTACACACACTTCCTCTTTTTCCTCTTAAGTAGTATGACTTATATGAAACAAGTTTATTGTCATTTGTACAATATTGTATTATTGTGTATAAATTTTTCTTCACGTGACAATACGTTATTCTACCTGAGCATTATAGCAATAGTAAACTCGTTGCATGTAAATTGCTCTCAATTCAGAGATAGTATGAGTATGCAGCTCAGTAGCAAGTTGCTCTCAATTCTTTCCTTGATTCTCCATTTCCAGCTTTTTTTCTTCATTTGTCATTGCAGCCTATTTATTTCCAGCTTTTTTTCTTCATTTACTATTTTCCAAAACAATAAATAGGATATTTGTCAACTCTAACTCTGCAAGTAAGTGATTATTTGGTTAAATCTATATCATTATGAAATGATTTAATACAATACAAGTACTGTAGTCCAATTACTTATTTGATCAAATTCATTTCCACATTAGATTTGCTAACAACAATCTCATGTCTCATTGTTTCCCAGCTAAGACTATAACCTTTATGTCAACATTCTGAACAAGTTTTGTGATAGTAGATTGAGGACTGACAAGCACCGCATTGATGATCTACCGAGGTTCTATCAACATAGTGCTGAAAGTATTCTCTGAACATGGAAGCATCCTTGATGGTGATTCAGGGACGCTTCGTTCAGTGTAGAAACCAGGCTGCTTTGGTGCCGGCAAGGCAACATCACTACTCAACATCAGAACCACAGATGACATGCTTGGTCTGTCCTCAGGTACTCTTTGCACACATAACAGCCCCACATGAAGACACCTTACAACTTCATATATGTTGCATGGATCAGAAAGCATTTTATCGATCAGTTCCGGTTGTTTATCTTGCATCCATAGTGTCCATGCCTTGAAAAAAAGTTGAAATATGTATGATATGTTAGCAGGAAAATATATAAAAGGGGCTTTGCTACATTACTTCTGTACTGTTATATGGCATGTCATTAGAGGAAATGCTTCAAAGATTTAACTGTCTAATTCACTAGTTTCAATAAAGGAAAATATCAGCTCTTAGTTCGTTATACTTACATGTCCAAGAAGGTTAAGGTGGTGATCAGGATGACTAAATCCCCTGTTCTTCTTCCTACTCAACATTTCTAGCAGTATAACTCCAAAGCTGTAGACATCAGATTTCATCGAGAAAATTCCATCTACTGCGTATTCAGGAGACATATAACCACTGCCAAATCAAAATAACAGTGAGAGAAATTCAGGAAAACAGCAGAATGTGAAACAAATCATATAACAAATCTGATCAGGCTTACTATGTTCCAACCACTCTGTTTGTATTGGCCTGGCTTTGATCACTGTCGAATATTTTAGCCAGGCCGAAGTCTGCAATCTTTGGGTTCATACTACTATCAAGGAGAATATTACCAGCTTTTAGATCTCGATGAATAATCCTTAATCTAGAGTCATGGTGAAGGTAAAGAAGTCCCCGAGCAATTCCACCAATAATGTGGAAGCACTTAGTCCAGTCAAGCAATTTTTGTCCCTCTTGATCTGGAGAAATTTTAAGCCTGTTAATCATTGCCACATTGAATTCTGGTATAATAAGTTTGAAAGCGAACAATGGTATGACGTAAAAGCCGCATGGTTGGCTTCGGAAAGAGTCGTACCAAAAATAAAGAAGTCTAAGCTTCTATTAGGCATGAATTCATATATTAGAATCTTTTCATCTTCTTGAGTGCAAAAGCCCAGAAGTTTTACGAGATTCCGATGCTGAAGTCTGGCTATCAGCATAACTTCATTTTTGAACTCCCTCATTCCTTGTCCAGAATTCTTCGAAAGTCTCTTAACTGCAACTTCTTTCCCTCCCATCAATGTGCCCTGTGCATCATCATTTCAAAAAGTTTTTAAATTTTGTTTTACAATATGGTTATTTTTAATTGTTTAAATTTATGTTACCTTGTACACAGGTCCAAAACCACCTTGTCCCAGCTTGTTGCTGCTTGAAAAGTCATCAGTCGCTTTGGCTACGGTGGTGAAGTCAAATAGCGGTAACTCCATCTCTTCCCTGTCTTCTCCAAGGTACTCTTCTCTGAGATCCATTCTTCTGGCTCCTGAAATAGTAGGAGCTCTCATCAGTATGGCTAAAAGGATGTGAGCAGTTACACTTTCGAAATAAAACACTTACACCTTATGTACTGCATTTTCATTGTTTGGAGTTTTGTTCCCGAATCTTATGATTAGAAATAAAAGTCTGAGTCCTTGTCTGAGATATTTACCTTCATTTCTGAGTCTCTTCTTCCGTATGTACAATATCGATACAACTCCTAGCACTCCCAGGAGTAAAACTGCGGAGCTGATAAGAATTGGTAGCTTTTTCTCATTGCGATCTGAGATCCCAAATCAAAATTTTCATGTGAGCAATCTATCATGTTGCAGTAAATGTAAACACCAGCTTCATTTAGCTTATATATATATATATGTTTTGCCTTTTATTATAGACCTTGATCTAGGAAAACCTCAATGATTTTCACCATGCTTCCCTATCAAACCCCCTTCCGGGAGGAAAAAAGTAAAAGAAAGCGTATAAAGTAGACAAAACCCCATTTCACCTTCTCAAATATATGCAGTGACCTTTATAACCAGTATTGGAAAGAAAATTAAAGTCTAAGAGCTACCTATTTCTGAAGCTGCCATCCGTATATAGAGGTCCTGTGTGCCGCTAATAGTGAATTCTCTTATGTCAACAAGGTTACCAAACCAAAGCAAGCAGCCGCTTCCTCCCCCCCTGATATCTAGATTTGCATACGCCGTACATGAGCAGTTTTCTAAACATAATCGCCTGCATCCCTTGAGGCTCATGCTTTTATTAAACCATGAAGAAGATGTGTCTGGCAGTTTAATCCCATTGTACTTGAGGAAGCCATCTCCATGGCTGCAGGCCAACGGAATCTTTCGAATGCACCCATCGGACCAGTATCCTGAGTTCCAATCTTTCGGAGATTTTGGTGCAAATCCCTTCAAGCATGCACATATGGGAGCATGATTAATATTGCAAGTAGTATATGCACCACACAAGGCATAATTTCCACACAGATCTGCAGGGAATGTAAAGGAAAGTTCCCAACTCTGTTTTTGGTGCACCCATGTGAACTGCTGCCCAATGCCTAACGGGCTCAATACATATCTGGAGAACACCGACCTGTTTTGGAGCGTGTACTCATAGTAGACCTCATCCTTGTTCAACCCAAATTCGACCCCAGCTGCTGGATTTAAGTCTCTTTTTCCACCAAATTCATATCCCGTTAAATGAATGCCGTTCCATGATCCTAATCTAACCTGTATCTTCCCTCCTTTCATAGTAAAAAGTTGTGGTAAGCCACGAAGACTTATCCGTAGTGAAAACTCTCCTGAAGCAGGATCTTCTGTGCTCTTCCAAGACGAGACATACCTCTCTAAACCGGTAGCTAAGTTCCAACCAAGCTTCATTTGCGGCAGCAATGTGTCACAAGGATAATCGAAACTTTGCCACAAGTAGTTATAAGGGTTAGTTTCATTTCCATATTTTACAATAAGATTTCCAGTATCCAAGAGTTGTGATACTGGATTCCCCACGGTTCTTGACGAATTCGATGACCATACAATGCTGTTTGAGCTATTAAGAAGGACTAAAACTCCCTGCTGAGTGAGATTCAGACGTCCCGAAGAATCACCAAGTGGTGTTTCTCTGTTGGCTACCCAAACAACTGTATCAGTAGAAACTGTGTGCCATATCCCCAAGTACCGGCCTTTCGAGTTACCAGGGCTGAAGAATCCCAGTTCAAAGTGTCCACCAGCCGAAACCAGAGTTTCACCATCTGTAATAGATCGACTAGGAGTGATTGTTCCTGGTGTAGCGGCAGATGCGA
This sequence comes from Cotoneaster glaucophyllus, assembly GCA_036320875.1. Lineage (NCBI taxonomy): Eukaryota > Viridiplantae > Streptophyta > Magnoliopsida > Rosales > Rosaceae > Cotoneaster > Cotoneaster glaucophyllus. The sequence goes on from CM070067.1 coordinate 21,852,673, forward strand.
TTCTTAGGAAGGAGAATAGAAACAAAGACATGAAGAACCTTGTCAGGGATTGCATTGGCATCATTTCTACAGAGAAGTTGGAAGAAGCAAAAAGGCGAGTAGGTGATTTTTTGGATTAGTTCCTGGGATTTTGGCCGAAGTAGAATACATTTAACATTGTCAAGTATTTAGTTAGACTTGGGTTCCTTGGTTTGAAAAGACTAAACTAAGTTCACAATTACATGCCCCATTCCACAAGGGGCAAGTTGACAGCCAGCCAATAAATTGACCACTTCTCCAATGGAGGGAAATTTCAACCTGAGACAAAAATGCCATAAAATAAGATACTGTTCTGTAGGGGTGGATTTTTTTGCCAAATTGCCGTGTCAACCGAATTGCCAACCGTGTCATACCGATTTTGTGCCAAATTTTTTGCTCCAATCGGTAATGGTACGGTAATGTACCGTACCGAAATTTCATGGTACGGTATTGGTAATGGATACCATTACCACGGTATTATCGTACCGTACCGAAAATAAAATAAAATATATAACTTATAAATTATATAATAGATAATTATATAACACATATTTATAATATTCCAATAATTTGAAAATAAAACCTACTTATATTAGCATTGTTGTTGGTGACTTTGATCTCTTGAAATGGGAAATCAAATACAAAAGAGTTCCTAATTAATATGTTTCAATTTTACAAGGAAATGGAAAAAGAGGAAACAAGAAAGATATGCTTTAATTTTTTTAGTAAATTTGTTATTAAGTGGTTTTCAACTTTAATTCTTTTTGCTACTAATTAATATGTTTTATTTGTTTGTAATGTAGGCTTGACACAAGCTCAATCTTTTACAAGTTCAATGCTTCCTTCAAAAGCTTTGACATCTCAAGCTTGAATAATTGATCAATGAATTCTACTTTTGAAGTTTAGTTCCAATTTTCATTTGTTTTGAAACTTTAATTTCTATTTGGATTGTTAACTTTTATTTGTTTTGGTTCGTAACTTCTATTTGGATTGCAACTTAATTTTCATCATGAATCTTGATGCATTATTTGAATTATTGTGTGTGAGAATCGTGAACGATGAATTTAAGCTACAATGTATGAGATAAAGGTACAAAAAAAAGTTTTGCCCTTGAATTGGGTAAAAAAAAACAAAAACAAATTTTGTTGCAAAACAAAATGGCAATTACCAATGCCCTACCATGCCAACCGAACTTTTGGCTATACCGAACTTCGGTATACCAAAAGTTTGGTACGGTAATGGTAATAGATTTTACCAAGCCGAAAGTTTGGTACAGTAATTGGTACGGTAACCGTACCAAACCCACCCCTATTGCTCTGATGTGTTGCTGGAAGGCTTGTAGGTTTACAGCACGCCCATATGGAGTGACGCTGGTAGAGGCACTGTAATATACAGGCCCATCGAATGCATGAACAAAAAGTGGAATTTTGTCGCTACTCTTCAACTCAGAGAAACAGATATGCCGTAAACGTGGGGTTTGCTAAGCAGAGATGGTGGATTCAACCAACGGCAACCATTAATCTAGGCATTAAAGCAATTGTGGCAGCCATGAAGTGGGTGCCGGGGGAGACAGTGTGTCAAAACATTTAGGACGACCAGAAACCAGAGAATCAAAATAACTTACGCAAATAACAGATACAATGTGCATCTTATTTTCCTATTAGTTCTCAGATCTCTGAACTGGATGGCAGTAGTAGGCCCAACAGGCCACATGCAGTGTGGAGCTTTGGATGAGAGACGGTATCTCCCCGATTTTGTATCTTAAGTGCTAGTGTTTAGACCCAATGTTAAGGCTGTTGAGTAAAACATAGTTCTAGACCGTTAGATGAAAAGTTGTTAAGATGATTTTGTTATTGTTAAGGATTAACAGTATGGGTTTTTATCGTAATTTTTTTTCCCTGTAATGAATAATCTTAACATTTTCTAGTACAAGATAAATAGGATACAATTATATCTCCGACTTTGGAAGCAAGCAGTACAGTTCAAACTAATTTGGGATGTTTGGCGTGTGGCAAGGCAATTAATTCCATGCAAATGCATGCATGCTCGGGACAAAGATAAATAGTCAAAAGGGTTAATTAAGATGTTGAACAAAGAGACTACGGTTGATGCTAACATTGAAGTTTATATCCAAGACATTTAGAGATTGGCTGGTTCATTTCAGTTGGTAAGGTTTTGCTTTACACCTCGACATTGCAATCGTGCAGCCTATTCGATAGCGGCGTACGTTGTCAAGCATGGCGGGAGATTTGGCTGAGATTAATTAGGTCCTGAGTTTCTTTTTAATATTTTAGCAAAGGACGCAAATGTATCAGTTCGCATTTGATTTCTAATAAAGTTTCTATCTTCCGGGAAAAAAAAAATGGTGGAATTAAAATAAAGAAAACTAATGAAAATTGTTTAAAAACTTGAGTTTTAACGATAAGGACAAAATAAAAGGTAAAGTGAATAGTACCATGATTGAGTTTTTAGTATAAAAATATGATTTTTGGTCAAAATAAATAGTACTGAGAATTTTTCGTTAAAATTTCCATTAAAATAACATGGTGATGTGATGAGACCATATAGTCTTCGGCCTATGGGGATAGGCTTTGGCCTATGGAAATATTTTGGAAAAGCAAGTTAGCATGAGATAATGGAACGGTAATCTCCTGACGATTAATCACTTGATTATGGGAAAATGCCATCACCGTTTGACACGGTTTTTGACATGTTGGAAAGGTTCCAATAGCTTGAAAATTATCGTGAGAAATGCAAAGGAGAATGAGATTCTTTATGAACTCCTTAACATTTCATGTTTTTAGAATAATTTTTGTGTTGATATTATAAAATAATGTGCAAAAAAACATAAGGAGTTAGAAAGTTCATGGAGTATCCCACTGTGAGAGTCTCCTTGGCATTTGTCAATTATCATAAAGGTCTCTCATAAGTCACTTTGTATTAGGGTCTAGTAATATTCCTCTTCATTTGTAAGTGAGAAGTTTTAGATTTGATTCTCGCCAAAGACAAATTTGAACCCCATTATTAATAGCCAATTGTAAGGCTTAACTCACTTCTACGCCTTCTTAGTGTAAATAATATCATTTGTTTACAAATAAAATCTCTCTTAAGACTTTGGGACACAAGGTGCATTTAAAGAATGAAGGTTATGGCATAAGAAGACTAATAAGTAGGGGTGGGCACTTGAAACCGAAAACCGCAACCGAAACACGAACCAAATCGAACCGCACCGAACGGTTTGGTTTTGCGGTTTCAAAACGGTTTCGGTTTGAAACCGAACCGAATAGGGAAAAAACGGTTTGGTTTAGGTTCCGGCTCTCCGAAACCGAACCGAAACCGAAACCGCATACCTTTATTAAATATTAAATTCTAATTGGTCATTTTCATTGAGTCCATACATCAACCACATCATAACATAACCCTTTATTTTCTTTCTTCTAGTCCGTGTGGAGTCTGTGGACTCTGTGCACTCTTTCTCAAATTTATCATCTCTCTCTCGGTCTCCACTCTCCAGAAGCTCTCTCTCTCGGTCTCACCTCCGGCCTCATTTCCTCTTCATTCCAGGCTTTCCATCTCCTAGCTTCTAAATTTCAGAGTGCTAATATGGTAAGAACTATGATTTAGAACTTGTTTTAGTTAAATTTACTTGTAGATTTGAGATTAATTTTAGGGTTAGGTTTAGGGTTGGGTTTTGAATCAAAAGGGGATTTGGTTTTTCGTTGGTTAGTATTTGATTTTTCTTTGTTCATGAACATTAGAATGTCAATTGAAAGCATATATGATATTTGCATATTGGTGAGTCGATGGGAATAATGGGTAGATAGGTTTTCGTTTCTGCCCAGTATATTTGCTTTTCTAGTTTGATATTTGATATTTGCGTTTCTGCCCTGTATGATATTTGATATTTGCTTTTCCAGTTTTTTGAAGGCATTGTATGCAATCAATTTGTTCAATTTATCAATTTTCCAGTGGGTGTTTCTAGATGAAAATTTCTTAATAAGTTGTGTTGTCTTTGTCCTACTTAATTGGAAGCTTCTTTTGACTCAAACATATTTCCTCTTTTAAAATCGATCGATGCGGTTGGAGTCATTTTATACCTATAGGAGTTTAATCTCTGAAGGAAGATGCGGTTGGAATTTAATCTCTCGTGATTATTATACCTATAGGAGTTTGAAGTCATTTTATGTATTCAAATATATGTTGAGTTGTTCTCGGTTCTCCAATTCCTTTTTATTGAATTGGGTGAACAATTTATTTTTCGTAATGTCATAATGCATGTTGACGTTGAATTTTGTTTGAAGTTTGAACTTAACAATTCAATTGGGTTGTACTAAGATAGTCCATATGGCATTTTGATTTTTAATGTTGAACTTTATTTCAAGTTAAATTTTTAATATTGTCATCATGTTGTTATCAACTAGGTAACTATTATAGTTTTTTCAAACAATGAAACCAAACCAAAACCGTTTGAAACCAAACCGAACCGAACCGAATGGTTTGGTTTCATTTCGGTTTTAGCCTTAAAACCGCACCGAACCAAACCGCAAAAACTTGCGGTTTTGGTTTTGGTTTCACTCAAAACCGCACCAAACCAAACCGCGCCCACCCCTACTAATAAGGATTACTCTTTGATAGCCTTGATACATCATGACTTATCAGCCAGTATTGTGAGTTCAACTAAATAGGGATTTACGGCTTGGCCATCAGCGAAAGTGGCACTATAAATATGAGGTGTTTTGCAACATTTAGGGACCTTCAACTCAACACACAAGATTGTCTTGCGTAAATTTTCGCTCTACGTGAAATCCTCTTAAACTTTTGAGAAAACACTAACCTTCTTATCTTTGTAAACACAACTTCAGTTTGAATTAAATGCACTGTATTGGCACTCGGTGACATCTTCAGTTTGGATTAACATCATTGGAGCCGTAGAGTCAGCGACCGATGAGCACTTTCAGTTTGGAGTAATAACATTGCTTCAAGACTGGCTGACTATCTATCTAAGTCTCTGTCAACAAGGACTATTGGAGTTCTTGTTGGGAAAGGTCATCTCATTAGCCTCTTGACGAATTGGGGTTTTACCAGATTACCTAGTGTTCGACATATTGAAAGCCGAATCCTTTTCATGATTAGGTTCTTAAGTATAATTTAGAGTTCGACATTCCAACGGCCGAATCACGTTCACAATCAAGACAATTATTTCTTTCAAAGTACTTGTGTCCATACTATTTAATCCCAATTCGGCGCATTTATATTTGCACAAATATAATTGAAGCGACCAAACCCGGTAAATACGATCATGAACTTCGCAGTGACTAGCAGCCTTATCTGCAGGCTCTAGAATCCAAAGGCCAAGACGAGTTCATTCCTCAGCCATGATCGCTCAAATACTGAAGTCAGCAGCGTATTCGACACCAACACCTCATTCATCTTACTCAATGACTAGCTCGATCAACAAGTTGGGACGCCCTCATTCAACCGAAAGATGTAGTTAGCTCATTAGCTATTCGGCATACGCGCCACATAGGCAAAGTATTTTTTAGGGTTAACAGCTAGTAAATTGATTTTCATTGCGAAGTTTAGGATGTGTGCACTTGGTTCAGCAGCTTCAACTATGTTCGTGAGAAAATAAGTGGCAAAGATACTCGAATCAGTATCAAGCTATAGGGGCAAAGATACTCAAATTATATGAGCGTCTTTATGGTGAACGTTGTTCGGCAGTTTGAATGTCGAACTCTGAAGTGCACTTGGGAGTAACCAATCGTAGAACATTTCACCTTGATAGGGAACAAATGAAGTGACTTTATTCGATGAAAGAATCAAAGCCTCATCACCAACTGAAACTTGGATTAGATAACCCATCAAACTTGAAGTAGTGTTTAATCCAAACTGAAGATACTTCTCGATCGACTGATTTTATGGCTCCAGTGGTGTTAATCAAACTGAACGTGTCACCGGCTGGTGTTAAACCAAATAAAAGATTTGCTAGGTTAATTAGTATTTTTCTCATAAGTGTAAGAAGGTTTCGCATAAAGCGAGTGTTAGAGTTTGTATGTTGAGTTGAAGATGATTTCACATTGCAGAACTACTTCTATTTATAAGGGTGGATTTCATGAAAACCTAGCTTGCCGAGGTAGAGTCTCGATAGGACCATGCCTTCTTGGCACCCACCTAGATATCCTTGACATTATCTCTTCAATCCTCTCTTTAACTGAAACACAAACTCTAGCTAGTCTCAGCTTCTTTGACTTGAACTTGGATTCTAAATCTAGTCTCTTTATGCACTTAATTCGTTCTTATCTGATCAACTATAGGTTTTCATTTGTGGAATAATTTGAATCTTTATTAAAAACCCATCCTAATCCTTAATAATTTCAATTTAACTAGGACTCGATTGAGCTACGTTTAAGTTTGATCCCAAATTAATCCTATTTTTATTAGGACTCGGCTGCATCATGCTTCTATAGGCTAAGAAAGCCAACTGGCCTAAAGTATCATCATTAAGCCGAGGTCATGGCTTTCCAACTTCAATCACCTCTCCTCGGCCCAAATTCAGTATTTCAAGCCCAAATAGTATCAGGCGAGCAAGACAGAGTGGTCCATTATTTTGGTTAGCAAATTACAGAAACAGAATAATAATCCTCATAAGGTGGCTGGATATGGAACATAAAAAGCAGAGAGAATAACTGGAGTTGGTTGTCAACAAAATATATCAAAGGCAGTTAGAACTTGTTATTTCTTTAACTTTTCTTTGGTTTCTCTTCGAGTCTCAGACCAATTAGTTAATCTATTTCAATCGTGTTGTAAAATTGAGGATATGTGTGCAATGATAAATGAAATAAGATACAATATTTATAAGGTTCGGCAAATGTGCCAAAGTCTTCGAGGCAGCAGTAGTACCTTCTTTCATTATCTGAAATAATAGGAGTACAATGATAACTCTCACTATTTTCTCTTATCTCTCTAGCCCAGCTCACTGGTATTTTATTCTGCATATCTCTTATTTCTTTCCTTCATTTCCTCTCTCTTCTTTTTCTTCTTTCTTCTTTCTTCTTTCTTCTTTCTTCTTTCATGTCCTTTCCTCTTTTCTTTGTTACTTTCTTCTTCTTTTCCTCCTTTCTTTTATAGAGATTTTCACCCGACATAATATTGTAGTAACATTATCCACTTTACAAAATTTCTTCAAATGAATAGTGAAATTACTGTGCATGAATAGTAATCCTTATGATTTTTCTTTAGATGAACAGTAAATAAATATTCATGTGGGCCATCCACATATTATTATATTATAACACTCATCTTTGATGGCCATATGTCAATATCGGTTGCCTCGTCAAAACCTTTATCTTCTTTGGATGCTTCCCCTTATGAGTATCTCCTCCTAATTTCGAATTCTTCAATCTTACTGATTACTAAGTTGACGTAATTCAATACCATGCATGATAGTTGGAATTTTTGCTTCTGAAGGTGGATCACATGCGCTCAAATTCTAATAGGTCACAGGTCTTAACCAAACACATGTATTTCTGATAGATATGAAGATGTAGCAATGAATGTTTGCTTCCTTGATTGTTGCAGGATCAATCTATTTCTATACACAAATCCTTTTTGGAAGCGATCTAAATGCAGGCCAAAGAGTTATTCAAATTTTGCTTGCCTAATAATACCATGGCTATTAGTGAGTTCTTTGCAATAGAACAAGCACATGTCTATAATTTCCTGGGGATATCAATAGATAAACTTTATTTCGTTTCAATACCCATTTGTTGGTATTGTGCTTCACAAGAATGTAATAATTGATTCAGTGTACTTTGCTAAATACAATAAGGTATATACTTTATTAAGATGTGGTAATTCTGGACCAAGTATCAGTTCATCATGTCCCTCACATGGTTTTTTAATACCATAAACTTTCAATGGATAAGAATTCTTGTTGGCATATTGTTCGCTCTGCAGCTTGAATAATATTCCATTCAACACTTTATAATTTTTCTAGATTCTTCATGAGTTCTAATCTGATATCAACTCTTGCAAGAGATTTAGTATATTACAAAAATATCATAATGATCATACTCACTAAGGCAATATATATCATCCATTGGTATTAAGTACATAACTTTTGGTCAATAATTGTAATGAGATTGCCTTTCTCCATAATAATTTTTCTTTTTTGGTCAATGAACAAAAGAACGTGGCTCAATATCACCACAACTTATTGATGAATCTAGCTACTGTAAAACCAAAATTATCATTGATAATCATCAATTCGTGATCCCATAATTCTCATGTACATACATCTATCATGCTCCAGGCATGAATCACATTAAATTGTCAGATCCATGATTTGTCTTTTTGGGACTTGAATCCATGCAACAACTGTCATGCTTCAGGCATGCAACAGTTTAGTAGTCCTAAGTCCATGAATATTCTTATTAAGACTTTAATCCATGCGGCATCTTTGTAACTTATTAATGCATTTGGTAATGAGTAGTTTACAAAAATTGGATTATCGTTTTGTACATCATTTGAGTGATATAAACTGATGAGACAAAATGATTGTTGAATCCGTCTTCGTCATTTGGCCGTTGTAGCTTAAGTAGAGTTTGTTGGGCTTGTGAGTATGATTCTCATCATTGAGCTTTAGTCTTTCATTCACTTGGCCATCCACTCATTTTCGCCCTTTGGACTTTTATGCATTCATAGTTGATCATTCAGCTTTAGCCTTCTGCATAACAGAAGTGGTGCGCTGACACGCCCCAACCTCGATATCCCCAAATACCAGGGTAAGCACGTGCTGGCTGACACCCGAGGGTGTCGAAGCCATTAAAAATATGCATACCGATAAATATTTAATTAGAAAGACATAAACTGATGCAGAATCGTGTTCAGAGCATACAACTACTAAGAATAATATGAAAGGATTACTAAGAAAAGATAAGAACAAGGAAATGATACCTATACTGAGAAGACTCTAGGATAATTAAGCCGAAGTACCTTGATGTCGGGATCGTGTGCCTCGAATCTAAATCCTAAAGGGGGCGCAAAAACAGAAAAGGTGAGTGGACCAAAGTTTAATAATAGTACCAATAATAGGAAAACCATTTATTTTATGAACATAATAACCCCCTGTTTTGAAAACATATATAATACTACGTATAGGTTTTATAAAAATCCTAGCATGCCAAGTAAAACATTCGTAAAACATGGACGTGTAAAACCATGCTCAATAATGCTGAAAACGTCGGCCAAAGGTAAATACGTAAATCTCATCAGTGAAGTACTCAACTAGGGGTATCATAGTCGCTCGAAGGCCAGTACCTGTTCATCACCCGAAGGTGAAGCTGAATAACAAGTCCATCATCCGAAGATGAAGCTGAAATAACTTGTTCATCACCCGAAGGTGAAGCTGAAATAAATAGCATACATCCACACCGACACTAGCCGCAGCTAGTGAAGCTGTCTGACACCGCTTTCGGCGGTGAAGCTGGGGGTATATAATATATATCATAATTATAACTCACTCGTCCATCATTTGTGTCATATGGCCATAGACAATAGCCGTGGTGTGCGGATGTGCCATATGATAACCCACTAGGTAAGTATCGAAAACATTTTTCAAAACTCATATTCTAAAGCCAAAGTTCAAAACCTCATTTCATAAATCCATAAATATGCACATAATCATGAATCCATAATATAATGCATAATCGAAAACCATAGAGTTCTTATATGTAAATCCAACAATTCATATCCAAGAAATGCATAAATGCCAACCCATAATCCATGACCTTTAGTAGAATGTAGTTTCGATAAATAAGAAATATTTGTAAAGGTAATTTTAATAAATATTAATTTTTCTTAAACCATAATTATAGAAAATTATAAAGGCATAATATAATTATTTTCGAATAATAAAATATGTCATGCATGCTAGGCTAGTATTTTATAAAAATATATAAGTTAAGAAAGGGGTCCACTCAATTGTTTTTCCATTGCCCGAAGCCGCTCGAACTATTGAACGTGTTGTCAGTTGCCAACATAGTGTTGTTAATCCAAACTAAAGATGTGCTAGGCTAATTAGTATTTTTCTCATAGGTGTGAGAAAGCGTTTGAGTTTTGTGTGTTGAGTTGAGGAGGTTTTTCACGCTATAGAACCACTTCTATTTATAGGAGGAGATTTCATGATAACCAAGCTTACTATGCCTTCTCACCACCCACTTGGATATTCTTGACGTTATCTCTTCAATCCTCTCTTTAATCGAAACATAATCTCTAGCTGGTCTCGACTTCTTTGACTTGAACTAGGACTCTAAACCCAATCTTTGCACTTAATTTATTCTTATCTGATCAACCATATATTTTGATTCCTGAAATAATTCTAATCTTTATCAAAACTCATCTTGATCCTTAATAATTTCAATTTAACCAAGATTCGACTGAGTCACGTCTAAATCTGATCCCTTAATAATTCTACTTCTATTAGGACTCAATCAAGTCTTGCCTCTTTGGTGAGAAAGCCAACTGACCTGAAGGATCGGCCACATTTCATCAGCCAAATTCAGTATATCAAGCCCAAACAGTATCAGACAAACATGACAGAATGATAATATTAATTTGTTTAACAAATTACAAAAACAAAATGATAATATTGATAAGGTGTCTGGACATGGAAGTTGGAACGTAAAAAGCAGAGAGCATAAACGAGCATAAATCAGATAGTTGTTTGTCAATAAAATATGGGTACTGTTATTCTCACTCTTTTTTACTTCTTACACATACTTGTTGGTTTTTGTTATACTTGTTGGTTTTTGTTGATTGATCTTCTTCAATTCATGCAACCCAATATCGAAAATTAAGACAAATATGTGAGAGGTAAAATGAGTGTGGCTCGACCTATTTCAATCGAGTGTTTCAACAAGTCAAAACCTCGTGAAGTAAAGCTGGTTAGTAGCTATGGACCAAGAGAACAGCCTTGAACCAAATTTTTTTATATTTTTTTTTCAAAAAAACTTGACGGAACGAGAGAAATTTTATTGATCGATGATAAGTCAAAACCTCGAAGGTACGAGTGGTGGCTTTTATTTGTGATTCTATTACTTGTTTCCGTCGTTGATTTGTATGTCCACATTATGTAAGAATTGTTAATAAAGATGAAGATGCTATATCATAACTAAAGTTTGTTTGTTATTAGTTTGTTACTCATGTAATTAGTTTGTCTTATACAATTAGTTTAGTAGCTAAATGTAAATAGTCAAAGACTATATATATATATGACTGTATCATTCATTTGTTCAATTAATGAAAAGTCACAGTTTTCTTAACTCTTAAGAAAGCTCTCTCTCTCTCTCTATCTTTTCCCTTTTCTCTTTCTGAAGAACACAGAGTTTCTACATGGTATCCTTCGCCTCTTGCCTCACGGCCTCTTCGATCCTGTCTTCCGCTTTATTTCTCTGATTCTCGCCGTTCTTTACTGCACTTCTTGCCTCTGATCGCCATGGCATCTCCGTTAGATTCTTCGTCTCATGAATCTCTGCAGAATTCTGCCCCAAATCCGTCGACAAACCCTAATTTGACCAATTCGTATGCGTCTCTCACAATTCAGAATATTGGAAACATGGTACCGATTAAGCTCAAGCGATCTAACTACCTTCCATGGCGTGCTCTGTTTGCACCGATTCTCAGGCGCTACAAACTTCTTGGTATTGTTGAAGGTACTGAGCCATGTCCACCGCCTTTTCTTCCAGATCGGTCGATTAATCCAGCTTTTGAGATCTAGTATGAAAAGGATCAGAATCTGCTGATTTGGTTGAATTATACACTCTCTGAAGATGTTATTCCCTTTACTGTTGGTGTCTCTTCTGCTCGAGATCTCTGGATCAAACTTGAACAACGCTTTGGTGGTGTCTCCGATGCTCACATCCATCAACTTTGGTCTCGTCTTCAAGGTATTCAGAAAGGTGCTCAATCAATGACGGATTATCTTCAACAACTAAAAGAAATCTCTGATTCTCTTTCTGCTGCCGGTGCACCTATTTCTAATCGAGATCTAATTGCGGCTACTCTTGCTGGATTACCTGATGAATTTGAATCATTCATCGATTCTGTCATGTTACGCCTCTCTTCCACATCTCTGGACGAGTTACATGGCCTTCTTCTCACCAATGAGCTTTCCATGTCTCGTCGCAAGAAGCTTTCTTCTCCCACCACTGAGTCCTTTCAAGCGTTCTCTGCTCAGCCTCAACCGCCTCTTCTTCCGACTCCACCGCCTCAAGCATATGTTGCACAACCTCACCAATCATTTTGATTCAACTCTAATCGTGGAAGAAACATCAATAGAGGCAATCATTATCATACTTTTGGTCGGTACAACAACAATTGTGGTCACAGAGGCAATTATCGTGGTCAATCCTTTAATCGTGGTCATCACTAAGGTGTACGTCACTCTTCATTCAACAGCTCTTATGTTCCCTGTCAAATTTGTGGATCCACCAGTCATGAAGCTATTGATTGCTTCGATCGAATGAATCCTGATATCTCTGGGAAGATTCCTCCTGCAAAACTTGCAGCAATGTGTGCACACTACACTTCCAAGCCTTCTCCTTCTTGGCTACTAGATTCTAGAGCCACCTCTCACATCACTAATGACATAGCAAACATCTCATCACCAACACCGTACACTGGCGAGGATAAAGTTTATGTCGGTGATGGTAAAGGTCTCTTTATTCATCATATTGGTTCTTCTTCTCTACATTCTTCTAATGCTAAATTTCATTTGCGTAATGTGCTTCATGTCCCACAAATGAAACACAATCTGTTATCTGCATACCAATTTCTCAAAGATAACTACTGTGCCTTAACACTTGACTCTGATGGATCTGTTGTAAATGATCGTACTACGGGGAGGACGCTTTTGCAGGGTCCAGTTAAAGATGGCTTTTACCCTCTACAAAACTGTTCTTCTACTGATCAATCTTCTGGATGCTCTTATGCTCTTGTCAGTGCTCAAGGTTCAGTCAAACTCTGGCACAGTCGACTGGGGCACCCTTCCTCATCTATATTTCGCAGAATAATCTCTGGTAATAAGCTTGCTATCAAAGGTACAACCACTGTTGACTTCTTTTGCTCCAAGTGTGCTATTGCTAAAAATCATAAACTACCATTTGGTTCATCAACTACATTCACCTCTAAGTCTCTTGAGCTATTACATTGTGATTTGTGGGGACCAGCTCCTGTTCCTTCAGTGAGTGGTTTTCGATATTACTTTCTCATAGTTGATGACTTTAGCAAGTACAGTTGGTGTTTTCCTTTAAATAACAAATAAGAGGTGTATTCTACTTTTGTAACCTTCAAAGCTTATGTTGAGAATATTGTTGGTAATAAATCAAGATCCTTCGTTCCGACTCTGGGGGTGAATTTATCAGTTTGCATTTTAAAGATTTTCTGCATACTCATGGCATTGTACATCAACTTAGTTGTCCACACACACCAGAACAGAATGGCTGTGCAGAGAGGAAACATAGGCATCTTGTTGAGACAGCTCGGACCTTACTAGTTGAGTCTAGTGTTCCTCATTCCTATTGGGTTGAAGCTTTTACCACTGCCATCTATCTTATAAATAGGCTGCCTCTATCAGGAAATTCTAAATCACCCTGGCAGTTGTTGTTTAACAAGTCTCCAGATTACTCCAAGCTTAAAATTTTTGGGTGCAGTTGTTATCCATGGTTAAAGCCCTACATCTCATCTAAGCTTGATGGGAAGAGTAAGAGATGTGTCTTCCTGGGTTACAGCCTACAACACAAGGGTTATAGGTGCTTAGATTTGGACACCAATCGGATCTATATTTCTAGGCATGTTACATTTGATGAGGATAGTTTTCCATTTAAAGTTGTCACTCCTGTTACATCCTCAGTTGCTAAGTCTACTCCTACATTTTCCCCTATTGATCTCTAATTTTTAATGCCTACACCTATACCCACTTCAAATGTGCCTCTATCTCCATCCACTTCAAATGTACCTCTATCTCCACAACCCCTTATATCTACTGAGTCTACACAGCAATCTGTGCATTCTTTACCTACTGAGCCTACACATCAACCTGTGCATCATTCTGTCTCTAATGTTCATCCCATGGTTACTCGATCCAAAAATGGAATTCATCAACCCAAAGTCTTCACTGCTACCAAACACCCACTTCCTTCCTCCACTGATTACATTCCCAACACTTATCTTCAAGCCTCTAAATCTGAAAAGTGGAGATTGGCAATGCAAACCGAATTCAATGCTCTATTGTCTACTGGTACTTAGACACTTGTTCCATCCTCACCATCTCAAAATGTAGTTGGCTGCAAGTGGGTCTTTCGAATTAAAAAGAATCCTGATGGTACCATTGAGAGATATAAAGCAAGACTTGTTGCTAAGGGATTTCACCAAAATGAAGGTCTTGATTATACAGAAACCTTTAGTCCAGTTGCAAAGCCAGTCACTATCAGACTTATGTTATCCTTTGTTGTCCAATTTAACTGGTTTCTTAATCAACTAGACATCAGTAATGCATTTCTGCATGGTGACTTAAAGGAGGATGCGTTTATGGTTCAACCTCCTGGTTTTCAAGATCCCAGCAAACCTAATCATGTATGTAAGCTCAGAAAATCTCTATATGACCTTAAACAAGCTCCTAGAGCTTGGTTTGACAAATTATTTCAAGCTCTTCAATCTCTGGGATTTAGTCAATCAACTTCTGATGCTTCTTTATTTGTTCTTCATGCTCCAACTCTGGTTATTGTACTTGTCTATGTGGATGATATTCTAGTCAGTGATCCTGATGCTATCATTTGCAATCAGTTTATAGCAAAGTTGAGCACTTTATTTCCTGTAAAAGATCTAGGTCCCTTGCATTACTTTCTGGGTCTAGAAGTTCACCGAACCAAAGATGCTTTGCTTCTTCATCAAAGCAAGTATTTACTTCATCTGTTACAGAAAACAAATCTGACTGGTGCAAAACCCTCTTGGACTCCACTGAGTTATACCAAGTTGGATCACAGTGGGGAATTACTTGCTAATCCCACTGAATATAGATCGATTATAGGTGCTCTCCAATATCTCACTTGGACAAGACCTGACATTTCATTTGCAGTGAATCAAATCTGCCAGTTTATGCAAGCACCCATTGTTCTTCATATGCAAGCAGCCAAACGAATATTTCGATTCCTCAAAGGCACTTTGACTCATGGTCTCTTGTTTAAGAAAACCTTTATGCATCTGTCTGCTTACTCTGATGCAGATTGGGCTGGCTGCTCTTATGACAGGAGATCCACCAGTGGTTCCTGTGTTTTTCTGGGCACCAACTTAGTCAGCTGGAGTTCCAAGAAACAATCCACAGTCGCACGTTCATCTACTGAAGCTGAGTACAGATCCTTAGCTCAAACTGCTGCAGAGGTTACTTGGATTTGCAAGGTTCTCAAAGATCTTGGTTTTTCTCTATCTCACTGACCTACTCTCTGGTGTGATAATATCTCTGTTATATCTCTTGCCTCTAATCCTGTGTTTCATGCTCGCACTAAGCATGTAGAGATAGATTATCATTATATTCGTGAGTTAGTCCTTGCAAATCTGGTTGAAGTCAAGTATGTGTTCAGTCAGGATCAGATTACCGATATCCATACCACAGCCTGTCTAAACACAGGTTCCAGTTTCTGCAGTCCAAGCTTTCACTTGGCATTCTTGATTCTTCCAAGTTTAGCTTGAGGGGGTGTAAAGATGAAGATGCTATATCATAACTAAAGTTTGTTTGTTATTAGTTTGTTACTCATGTAATTAGTTTGTCTTGTATAATTAGTTTAGTTAGCTAAATGTAAATAGTCAAAGACTATATATATATGACTGTATCATTCATTTGTTCAATTAATGAAAAGTCACAGTTTTCTTAACTCTTAAGAAAGCTCTCTCTCTCTCTCTCTCTCTCTCTCTATCTTTTCCCTTTTCTCTTTCTGAAGAACACAGAGTTTCTACAGTTAAGCGGTTTCTGAGTCAGCCATCATCAAATTTTGCAGAAAACACTTCATTACTTTCTAAAAAGTTGATTTGTATGTCCATATTATATAAGAATTATTTTTCGGTTTCAGTTCGGTGTTTGGTCCCTTTTTTCGGTTTTTTTTAACCCACCTCTAACTTGAAGTGCATTTTAGAAACACTAGTTATGTATTTTTTGCAGAAAACACTTCATCACTTTTGTAAAAAGCTAAATATACACGGCTCACTAACTCTGCCTGCGGTGGGGTACCTATTATTCGTCGGGCGGTCCGGCGCACCCCTACTCACTTAAAGGATGCTGCTTAATTCTGAAGGAAATTTTTTCTTAATCTAAAGAGTAAGGGAATAACTAAGTTACTATTTACAAAAACTGTGAGTTTACATTACAGGGCAACAAAGTTGCATAATCTTCTACTCAATGCTCATAAATACAGGCCAGCACCAGAATGTTTCCGAGGTTTCTTCTTTTTCTTCACACTCCCTGCCTCCCAAAGGCGCCTTAACGGCGGGCCAGACGCAGCAGAGTGACGACCCAGGAGCAGATCTCCCTCCCCCCCCCCCCCCGGGGGCTCTGTGTACATGAACATCAGAAAATGTCTCCTCTCAGGGAATTTGCAGCCCTCTGTATGGCTCTGGCAACTCTCCAGATCTCATGCTGAATTTTGGCCTGCCCTTCTCTCCTGCTCATTCTCTTTGCTCGAAGCATTGCATTGCCTACTCCGGGAAAGAAGGATAGTTTGCTTCCATGCTCACCAGGAGGCCCATACACCTACAAGAAGACGCGAAACGATAATGCAATGCGTTTGTATGAACACTTCGTCTCTTTTTCTTTGTTTCCACTCCCTCTCTCTCTCTTTTCATTTGAACTACCATAATAAATATCTAATAATTTCCAACCAGCTTTAGGAAATCAAGGAAAAAGAAAATTACTTACAAGATGCTTGAACCACTGTCTTCCTTCAAGTCCATCTGAATCCAGGAAGCCCCTTTCAGCAAGCATCAGCCGATCATTCAGTGCCCGCTTCTTCAAAATCACAAGCTCACTTGTATTTTCTTGCTCTCTCAGCTTCTGCACTTCATAAAATAAGAAGGATAAATTTCACAGAATTTCCCGAAAGGTTTATGCTTATTCCGCTTCAGAACAAGAGAGAATAAATCAATGCAGTGCTGTATGCATGTCATTGTAATTTCACTTGTTTATTTCCAACACGACATAAAAAATGGCATTGATTATTTGACTAATAGAGGCAACAAAGAATGTCAATATGTCTATTCTTGAAGATTTTACCTGTGCTTCATCTTCAGCTTCTTTGGCGGCATAGGCAAACTCCTGAATAGCTGTTGTGAGGGGATGTAGAGATACACCCCCACCCAACAAGTTGCTCAAAACATCTTTATAATGCTGCCCAAAATTAGTAAAGATGTAGGTTTAGCATTTAGTTTTAAAAGGACCAACCATATGCACGAAAAAGCCTAGACTACCCCTTTTTTAACCACTAGTATAGTATTCTTGACAAATTCGTTAAAACTGATGACGGCGAATGCCTTTAAATAATTTTCGTATTACATCATTTCATTCTATCCATTATAAAAATTAAATGCTTGCATTCCGTTTGTCTCTCAATTTTATTGATTATACTAAAACAAAAGCCATAAGTAAAATGGTAACTATCAGTATTTCACCAAAAATAATTTAAGAAGTTGATAACAAAATTCGGAGAAGATTCACACCTTCAACTGATCAGCATAAGAGAGGAAACTGAAAGGTATAATTGAATCGTCGGCCAGGTGGAGGGCTAGAAGTCCCCACATTCCAGCAACTGAGATAACCACAAGAGAAGTTACATAGAAGTTTCAACAGTAAGGCAACAGTCTTCATATCTATTAACGAAACTAGACAACAAACAGTTTTGTAGATAAGTTACAAAGTATGCTTACCAGCCACATGTCTCTGAAACAAAGGATCTCCAAAGTTTGTCATCCACTCATAGGCATCAAATGCAGTGTGATAAACAGGAAAATCTGAACAAGAATGGATATTCATCACACTACGCATTATCAATATAAAACTCAATTTTTCTATCCAACTTACTACAAGGAAATAAGAGGTGTACCAATTCCATAGTACATATCCGTGGAAGGAATCCCTGCATGTTGCAAAAATGGGGCAAAATCAGAATCCACAGCACTGAGTCTTTGGATCTGCAAATCCATGACAGAACATGTGACCAAAACTGTCATAGTAGGATACCACATGAAAGTATGGAGCAAGAATGGGAAAATCATCACTTACATCAATACTTCTATTTTCTGTCATCCATTTCTCATATACAGTGGCACCGACAGAGTCAGGATCTTTAACCTGAAGTCAGATTAAATAGCAGTCAATATTAGACAATACCAGGCGCCAACAGTGACTCGTATCGAAACAAACTGACCATAACTTTTTTAGAAGTGCAGTTAATGTTTATGATTTAATTTATTTACCATCTTTGTAACCTCAAGGATGAGATTGTCCAGCTGAGGAGTTGCTCGAACAAAGAACCCTGGCCCTTGAACTGCACAATCTACATTGAGGTAGGCAACGGCTTTGGAACCCAGATTAGCAATGTTCTGTTCAACCCACTCAGTAGATCCTACCTGAGAGCACCGAACATAATGAATTTTACCATGAGAGATCAATAAATTCAAGTATTCTGATTAATCAACCTAACTATTATGTAATAAAAGTCACTTAACCATCTGATGCAAAACAATGACTGTGACTGCCCAGACTCTTTTTTGGTAATGAAAATGGAGAATCACCTACCATTCCAAACTCTTCTGCATCCCAACTACAGAGAATAATCGTCCTCCTAGGATTCCAACCCGAACGCATCAAAAGAGAATATCTACGAGCGATGTCAAGTAATGCTGCAGTTCCACTATTGGGGTCAACAGCCCCAAACGTCCACGCATCTCTATGGTTGCCAAGCAGCACATAGCGGTCGGGCTCTTCTGAACCTCTTATGACAGCAAAAACATTGTGAATCTTCACCACCTTTTTCTCCCCCTAAAATTAAGACACGAAAGTATAAGATATACACTCCTCTTGTTTTTTCAGAAAATCTAATCGGTAAGTGAACAAAATATTCAAGTCAAAACATGAGTATTTAAAAGATTGTAGTAGGGTATTTCTATAAACTGATGGTAGACAAGGCAACACATAGTGACAGAACAACAGATTTCTAACAGAGAGACTAAAAGGCAAGCTCTCAGAAACACAATGCAAGAGACGCACGTACTCCTCAGAAAATGGAAGAATGGAATTCAACAATAAATATGAAAATTACGGCGCTCCAAATTCGCACTATTGTACAGTTAGGGAAATGTCACCAATCTCATATACAAAAATCAATTAGCATTTCTTACTCTACGTTCCTTCCCTTTAAAGCTATTGCCCGAAAAACTCGTATTGGATTCATTTCCTAAAAATATAAATATATGCAAGTAATGGAATCCCACAACTGGTTTATAAACGCCACGATTCAAAGTTTGTCCCAGCAAGTATCTGATTGTCATCTAAAGGTTGCAAATTGAGATATAGACCAACCAAACCAAGCAAATATTTCCAAATTTGATTAAAATTTCACCCCAAGTCAGCAATTCTCCTAAAATTGGGAAAAATCTCAAAGCTTTTTCACAAATTTATATGTTTCTAGCAAAAATCCCAAATGCTGAGCTGAATTTATAACCCACATCCAAATTTGACTAAACTTTACACAACCACCAGTCTGGATAACATAACAGAAATAACAGAAAACACCAAAGTCAAAAAAACCACACTGCCACAAGCAGAAGTTTCCAAGCCGCCACCTTTCACACAACATTTGACTAAAATCCATGCAACAAAGAAAAATGGGCACCAACAAAGCCCAACCTGGTAAGTGAAATTCACCACTGTCGGTCCAGGCCCGACACCGCCCACTGCGGCGGGCAGCGATTCCCGCCACGCTGGCGGCACCGGAGCCCCGCCGAGCCACCCCATAAGGATCTCGGCGGCCTCCGCGGATAGCGGCATGGATGGAATTTTCGGAAACTTCTTCAAAACCTCCTGGTCGTCCAGGTCCAGCCTCTCGGCTCCATCGACCCCGGCCCACCCGGGACTCAGTGGGTCCCCCACGCCGTTCATCACAAACCCTCTCTCAAAACCCTTCTTAAACCCCCCACTTGCATCACCATCGCCCCCCTCGGTGTACAATAGCACAGCCAGCGCACCGTTTTGCTCGGCCTTCCGGACCACTTCGCCTCTGGACACGTCATCGCCTCTCATAACAATCACCACGCACCCGCTGACGTTCACCCCGAGCTCCCCCAGCGCACGATAGTCCTCGTCCGTGCCGTGGTTGGCGAAGACCAGCTTAGCGTGCGCCGATCCGGAGGGGGAGTAGGCGTGGTACGGCGGAACGACGCCGTCGCGGTCATTGTTAAGGCCGGGCTCTGTTAACGGGATGTCCACGCGGGAGCCGTTGCTAAAATGCGCGGAGAGTGAGGAGTGGAGGGGGTAGGAGAGGAGGGCGTTGTAGTGGGCCGAGCGGGTGTCGAGTCGCAGGCCCAGGAAGTGGGCCCGGACGAAGTTGGCTGTGTCGAGGGAGGGCGGGGTGCCGGCGAGGTGGGGGTGGAGGGTGAGGGCGCGGAGGTAGGAGGAGAGGGTGGCGTTGGTGGCGTGGGAGAGGAAAATCTGGCGGAATCGGAGGGCAGAACGGGAATCTGAGGAGGAGAGTGCAGAATGGGGGGAATGCAGGGTATAAAAACCCAGAATGCCGACGATGAGGAGGGAAAGGAAGGTGCATGCGGGTGAGGCCTTTGAGGTGAAGAGGGTGGTGGAGTTGGGGAAGGGTTGACCCATTTTGACTTTTTACAGTCTAGACTGGTTGTGGAGAGGAAAGAGAAGGTTGGGTTTTAGAGAGAGAGGGGGGAAGAGGAGGGGGAGGAGGAGAGAGAGGTGTGGGTGGTGGTTTCAATGGGGGTTTTTTGGGACTTTTGGGCTGCTGGCCTAACACTAGTTGTGGGAGTTTCGGTGGGAGATACTATTTCATATTAAAATTTAATAGTTTCCTTTTTATAATATTGCTAATATTTACTTATAAAGTAATAAATTGATAAAAATCAACTAAAATTTAGTGAAGTGATATTTTTAGCACCAGTAAAGTAAGAGAGATCACATTTTTAACAGAATGTGTTGGGTAGTGCTCACCAATATTAGTCCTTCCTTTTAGAGTGTCATGAGTATGAGTTCCTCGTGAAAAAGAGCGATTATGTGTAATTAGGTTATTCTTTATATTGCTAATTGATTTTATGGTGGAACTTCATCTTTTTTTATGGTATCATAGTATGTGGTTTTTTCCTATGTCACACAAGCATGTTAAGATATTAATCTCAAATAGTGGAAATAAATAACTTTGCATGTGCTTATAAATAATTAGATTACTCCTCGTATTGTCAATTGATTTTATGGTTAAACTTCAATTTCTTTGTAAAGAAGTGATACAACATGATCAAAGATTATCTGCTTAGCATTTTCGTTCTAACACAGAAATATTAACAAAAAAAATTATATTAATTTGTTAGTGACTTTCCATGCACAAATCATTGGTTGACATAAGAATCCTTTTACATACAAGAAAAAAGTGGATTAGTATAATTTATTTTTTTAATAACCATTAAGTCAAATGGTATCTCTTCTCTAACAAATACAAACGGAGAACAGATTCTCATTTCAACCATCTATTTTTTTAACCCCCTCACACCATATATATATATATATATATATATATATATATATTCTAGTGTATTTAAAATTTATATTCTTAGCCTGCTAATTGTCTTGATACTACATATATTTTAATTAAATAGCAGGCCAACATTAATATAAAACCTCACTAAGTACGTTACAAAAATGTTGCCAACTTGTATGTAACTGAAATTTTCCACTTCATGACATATTACCAATGTGAGTAGTCGTTTGCTTAACTGTATTTTGTTCATTATTTGACTGTTTAAAGCTTGTAATATCTTGTGAGGTTTATTCTGATGGAAGAAAATCTCATGTATAATATGAATAAAATGAAAACATAAAAAGGAGTTAAGTACATTTTTTCATTACGAATTTTGGAATCAGTTTCATAATAGGTCATGCGATTTCAATTTTTTCATATTGTACTCCAACGCTTTGATATTCAAACAATTTACACTATTGTAAGGTTAAAAAAAAAAATCTTGATTTGTATTTTGTAGTGTGGTTAGTTAGTGTGCAAGTCGTGCTACAACACATGAAAAGTTCATGGTTGACCAATCAAAACATAATAAAAGGCGTAAATCAGACAAATATCAAAAAATTAGGAGATAATGCTAAAAATTAGAAATTGTTTACTCATTTTGGAAATGAAAAACTTGGATGATGAGAAATGCAATTAACCTAATAATAAATTTAATATGAAAATCTATAAACCAAATTATTTGATGGCTCTCTATCACAGTGGTGGAGTGTTGTTCTTACACCACGGCGTGCATTCGAATTCGATTAGCTTTCTAATCTAACATCTAATTTAACAAATTTATCGTTTGAAAAAATAAAAAATAAAAAAAATAGAGACAGCTGAACACAAGCAAAAGACCAGAGGGTTATCCAAATGAGGATTCTCTTCAGATCCTCTTTGTGGATCCCGAAAATTCTCTAATCACGTCCGTTCATCGTACATCGTGTGGCCAATTTTCGTCAGATACTGTTTATATTCAATTTTAAATATAATTTTTTTTAATAATTTCTAATCGCACTATATACGATAAACATAAAGATTCCCGATCCTCACAAAGTGGGGTTATCATTCGACAAATGGCTTGGAGATGTCCAAATCAACAAATCAAGGAGAGACGCTGTCAAGGCGATTGAGGTGTGATGTTGGGCCCACCAAACCTTTTAATATATTTTGGGTTTCATTGCATCCATCTTTTATTTGGGCAATACAAATGAGTGTGTATACATACAGGGTGCGTTTGTTTCGCCGGACTGTATCGGACTGGACTAGCTGCCGGGACTAAGCTGGACTGGCTTAGACTGGACTAAGCTGGACTAACTTAGTGAAGCGTTTGGTGCAGTGTCGGACTAAGAAGCAGGATAATAAAAACAGTACTATTCACCAGATTTGTGTTTGCTTAGACTAGGACTACAAATTTTTGTCATTGTGTAATAGAGTAATGCTACAAATCTCATGATATGGGTTAATTGGAGCATTTTTTTGCCATGTATATTATGAATCTTAAAAAAAAATGACAATTGTTTTGTTTCTATTACCTGCTAATAGAATTGGGACATACTATTTATAAATAGTTGAGTTTAATTTGCAAATGTAGCTTGGTTTAAACTCTATCACCCAAAAGAAGAAAAATAATAGTGCCCAATACATGCAACTTCAACAAATACAAGTACATAAGAAGATCTCCATAATTTAGAAAATCCTAGTTAACATTAGTTAACATTAGCCAAAATAGATCTCCATAATTTACAAAATGGCTAGTTAACATTAGCCAAAATAGTAGTGCAAAGCTAAGTTAAAAGCCATAACATAAGATTGTACGATTAATAAAATACATCCATGTTAACATTAGCCAAAATACTCATCCGCTTGCGTTGTCCCTTAAAAGCCTTTGGACGAACACTTTCTTGAGTTCCGGTTTGATTGCCCTGAACACTCCCACATTTTTTGGTTTATCCAAAATAAGAGACAATGCATCAATTTGATCCATAGGAGAGAGACCCATTGCTTCAAGTTCATTAGCTATGTCACTATGATCTGCAGTACCTTGAACTAAAGCTTCACTTACCATTTGCATCCTCTTCCCACTTTCAACATAAAAATCTTTCAGTCCACTGATAATTGCCTCGGTTCCATCACTTGAACTTCCCACAGCTCTTTTCCTCTTTCTTTGGCTATTTTCAGATTGGGTGCTTTGTTGGCTTTGTTGGTTCATTGAAGCAACAAAATTTTCACCTCCAATATCACTTTCACCAACATGATCATGACTTTGTTCCTCCACCATTTGAGCAGGGGTTCCGGCTACATTGCCCGTAGCCCGATCTTTTCCAAATATATATGCAAATCTATCAAACAGTGGAAAATGTTTGCTTCTCCATCCATCGGCTTCTTTATTTCTCTAAGATTATATCAACATAGCAAAACTAAAATTTAGCATGCGTAACAAATATAGCAGCAAGAATATAACTAATGTATAAATAAAATAGGATATAAACCTGCACATAAGTTTGCCATGCGTCATCACTGTCAACTTCAACGCACTTTTTGACATCATTCCATGCAAATCCACTTGTGTTTATCATGTCAACGACCATACTATATGTTTTTTTCCATTTCTTCAACTTGGACTCAATATGTGGATTTGCCTTTATATTTGAATGAGGACATAAAACATTGACAGCTTTTGCTATTTCAACCAAAGTACCTTGTTTGAAAGCACCGGTGTCACACCGTTGCTTCCGAGCAACAAAATCGTCAAGAACGGATAGTAATACTTCTTCCTCAAATGCTTCCCATTTACGCCTTCTTCCTTTTGGCTCTTGAGTAGCATTCAAAATATTTTCGTTATCCATACCTAAACAAAAAATATTTGAATGTAGGAAAATACCATACAAATAATCAATTTGCATAATATCCAATAAATTTGCATAATATCCAATCAACTTGCATAATATCCAATCAACTTGCATAATATCCAATTAATTTGCATACCATCCAATCATTGTGCTAATATCTAACAAATGCATGATAAAAAGGAATACTAAAATAAAATGTTATCATTAACACATATAGCTAGTTCGGTTGTTGGTTCCTAATTGCTCTCCACTCATTATACATTTCCTGAGCCATGTCATTCCTCTTTGCAGTCCACTGGTCAGATGTTTGAACACTACCAACATATTCACCTTCTTCTGTATTTTGTCCATCTTCTATTATTGGCAAATTCTCCATTGGATCTACAGACATCTCTTGCCTAATAAGATTGTGTAGTAGGCAACGAGCGGTAATTATTCGACCTTGTGTCCTTATCGGATAGAAAAATGGACTCCTTAGTATCGACCACCTTCCTTTTAGCAAGCCAAAACAGCGTTCAATTACATTCCTTGCCTTAGAATGCTTCATGTTAAAATATTCTTCCTTATTAGAAGGTGTTCGTCCCTCCCATTCAGATAAATGATAAGGTATTCCTCTATAGGGTGCAAGGAATCCTTCACCATTTGTATAACCACCATCTACAAGGTAATAATAACCTAATGAAAAAAAACAGACCTTATTAGTGTTTTGTAGTTGACAAACAGAACTAGACCTAACTTACAAAGTTGAGACTAAGTAATAGTCTTACCCGTTGGTACCTTAAAACCATTAGGCCTAGTAATTGCATCATGTAGCACTCTAGAGTCTGATGCGGAACCCTCCCACCCCGGAAACACATATATGAACTGCATATCTCCTGAACACACACCTAACACATTGGTTGCGACTCGACC